>OY754472.1:24357400-25607400 GCA_963575645.1 Xanthostigma xanthostigma | reverse complement strand
TTAATATAATGGTTAATATGCAGTTTGCATTTTCTTAAGAGAGAATGATCCAAACCTGAATGTAATAGTGAAAATAGACTTACCCTCATGAAATAAAGCAATTTTGCCTACAAGGACTCATTTGCCCGTAATTGTCATAAAGCATGTAAAAACTGCTTGTTTGCGTTAATATAATGGTTAATATGCAGTTTGCATTTTCTTAAGAGAGAATGATCCAAACCTGAATGTAATAGTGAAAATAGACTTACCCTCATGAAATAAAGCAATTTTGCCTATAAGGGCTCATTTGCACCTAATTGTCATAAAGCATGTAAAAACAGCTTGTGAGCGTTAAAATAATAGTTAATATGCAGCTTGCTTTCTCTTATGAGAGATTGATCAAAACCTGAATGTTATAGTGTAGACACACCTTTGTAAAATAAAGCAATTTTGCCTATAAGGACAGATTTGCGCGCAATTGTCGTAAAGCATGTAAAAACTGCTTGTCTGCGTTAAAATAATGGTTAATATGCAGTTTGCATTTTCTTATGAGAGAATGATAAAAACCTGAATGTAATAGTGTAAATAGACTTACCCTCATGAAATAAAGCAATTTTGCCTATAAAGACTCATTTGCACCTAATTGTCATAAAGCATGTAAAAACTGCTTGTATGCGTTAAAATGATAGTAAATATGCAGTTTGCATTTTCTTATGAGAGAATGATCCAAACCTGAATGTTATAGTGTAAATAGACTTACCCTCATGAAATAAAGCAATTTTGGCTATAAGGACTCATTTGCACCTAATTGTCATAAAGCTTGTAAAAACTGCTTGTATGCGTTAAAATAATGGTTAATATGAAGTTTGCATTTTCTTATGAGAGAATGATCCAAACCTGAATGTTATAGTGTAAATAGACTTACCTTTGTAAAATTAAGCAATTTTGCCTATAAGGACTCATTTGCACGCAATTGTCGTGAAGCATGTAAAAACTGCTTGTCTGCGTTAAAATAATGGTTAATATGCAGTTTGCATTTTCTTATGAGATAATTATCCAAACCTGAATGTTATAGTGTAAATAGACTTACCCTCATGAAATAAAGCAATTTAGCCTATAAAGACTCATTTGCACCTAATTGTCATAAAGCATGAAAAAACTGCTTGTCTGCGTTAAAATAATGGTTAATATGCAGTTTGCATTTTCTTATGAGAGAATGATCCAAACCTGAATGGTATAGTGTAAATAGACTTACCTTCATGAAATAAAGCAATTTTGCCTATAAGGACTCATTTGCACCTAATTGTCATAAAGCATGTAAAAACAGCTTGTAAGCGTTAAAATAATAGTTAATATGCAGCTTGCTTTCTCTTATGAGAGATTGATCCAAACCTGAATGTTATAGTGTAGACATACCTTTGTAAAATAAAGCAATTTTGCCTATAAGGACAGATTTGCGCGCAATTGTCGTAAAGCATGTAAAAACTGCTTGTCTGCGTTAAAATAATGGTTAATATGCAGTTTGCATTTTCTTATGAGAGAATGATAAAAACCTGAATGTAATAGTGTAAATAGACTGACCCTCATGAAATAAAGCAATTTTGCCTATAAAGACTCATTTGCACCTAATTGTCATAAAGCATGTAAAAACTGCTTGTATGCGTTAAAATGATAGTAAATATGCAGTTTGCATTTTCTTATGAGAGAATGATCCAAACCTGAATGTTATAGTGTAAATAGACTTACCCTCATGAAATAAAGCAATTTTGGCTATAAGGACTCATTTGCACCTAATTGTCATAAAGCTTGTAAAAACTGCTTGTATGCGTTAAAATAATAGTTAATATGCAGTTTGCATTTTCTTATGAGAGAATGAACCAAACCTGAATGTTATAGTGAAAATAGACTTACCTTTGTAAAATAAAGGAATTTTGCCTGTAAGGACTCATTTGCACCTAATTGTCGTAAAGCATGTAAAAACTGCTTGTCTGCGTGAAAATAATAGGAAATGATCAATTTGCATTATCTTTTGAGAAAATGATCCAAACCTGAATGTTATAGTGTAAATGGACTTACCCTCATGAAATAAAGCAATTTTGGCTATATGGACTCATTTGCATCTAATTGTCATAAAGCTTGTAAAAACTGCTTGTATGCGTTAAAATAATGGTTAATATGAAGTTTGCATTTTCTTATGAGAGAATGATCCAAACCTGAATATTATAGTGTAAATAGACTTACCTTCATGAAATAAAGCAATTTTGCCTATAAGGACTCATTTGCCCCTAATTGTCATAAAGCATGTAAAAACTGCTTGTATGCGTTAAAATAATGGTTATTATGCAGTTTGTATTTTCTTATGAGAGAATGATCCAAACCTGAATGTTATAGTAAAAATAGACTTACCTTCATGAAATAAAGCAATTGTGCCTATAAGGACAGATTTGCGCGCAATTGTCGTAAAGCATGTAAAAACTGCTTGTCTGCGTTAAAATAATGGTTAATATGCAGTTTGCATTTTCTTATGAGAGAATGATAAAAACCTGAATGTAATAGTGTAAATAGACTTACCCTCATGAAATAAAGCAATTTTGCCTATAAAGACTCATTTGCACCTAATTGTCATAAAGCATGTAAAAACTGCTTGTATGCGTTAAAATGATAGTAAATATGCAGTTTGCATTTTCTTATGAGAGAATGATCCAAACCTGAATGTTATAGTGTAAATAGACTTACCCTCATGAAATAAAGCAATTTTGGCTATAAGGACTCATTTGCACCTAATTGTCATAAAGCTTGTAAAAACTGCTTGTATGCGTTAAAATAATAGTTAATATGCAGTTTGCATTTTCTTATGAGAGAATGAACCAAACCTGAATGTTATAGTGAAAATAGACTTACCTTTGTAAAATAAAGGAATTTTGCCTGTAAGGACTCATTTGCACCTAATTGTCGTAAAGCATGTAAAAACTGCTTGTCTGCGTGAAAATAATAGGAAATGATCAATTTGCATTATCTTTTGAGAAAATGATCCAAACCTGAATGTTATAGTGTAAATGGACTTACCCTCATGAAATAAAGCAATTTTGGCTATATGGACTCATTTGCACCTAATTGTCATAAAGCTTGTAAAAACTGCTTGTATGCGTTAAAATAATGGTTAATATGAAGTTTGCATTTTCTTATGAGAGAATGATCCAAACCTGAATGTTATAGTGTAAATAGACTTACCTTCATGAAATAAAGCAATTTTGCCTATAAGGACTCATTTGCCCCTAATTGTCATAAAGCATGTAAAAACTGCTTGTATGCGTTAAAATAATGGTTATTATGCAGTTTGTATTTTCTTATGAGAGAATGATCCAAACCTGAATGTTATAGTAAAAATAGACTTACCTTCATGAAATAAAGCAAATTTGCCTATAAGGACTCATTTGCCCCTAATTGTCATAAAGCATGTAAAAACTGCTTGTATGCGTTAAAATAATGGTTAATATGCAGTATGCATTTTCTTAAAAGAAAGAATGATCCAAACCTGAATGTAATAGTGAAAATAGACTTACCCTCATAAAATAAAGCAATTTTGCCTATAAGGACTCATTTGCACCTAATTGTCATAAAGCATGTAAAAACAGCTTGTATGCGTTAAAATAATAGTTAATATGCAGCTTGCATTTTCTTATAAGAGATTGATCCAAACTTGAATGTTATAGTGTAAATAGACATACCTTTGTAAAATAAAGCAATTTTGCCTATAAGGACACATTTGCACGCAATTGTCTTAAAGCATGTAAAAACTGCTTGTCTGCGTTAAAATAATGGTTAATATGCAGTTTGCATTTTCTTATGAGAGAATGATCCAAACCTGAATGTTATAGTGTAAATAGACTTACCTTTGTAAAATAAAGCAATTTTGCCTATAAGGACTCATTTGCACGCAATTGTCGTGAAGCATGTAAAAACTGCTTGTCTGCGTGAAAATAATAGTAAATATGCAGTTTGCATTTTCTTATGATAGAATGTCCAAACCTGAATGTTATAGTGTAAATAAATAGACTTACCCTCATGAAATAAAGCAATTTTGCCTATAAAGACTCATTTGCACCTAATTGTCGTAAAGCATGTAAAAACTGCTTGTCTGCGTTTAAATAATGGTTAATATGCAGTTTGCATTTTCTTATGAGAGAATGATCCAAACCTGAATGTTATAGTGTAAATAGACTTACCCTCATGAAATAAAGCAATTTTGCCTATAAGGACTCATTTACACCTAATTGTCATAAAGCATGTAAAAACAGCTTGTATGCGTTAAAATAATAGTTATTATGCAGCTTGCATTCTCTTATGAGAGATTGATCCAAACCTGAATGTTATAGTGTAAATAGACATACCTTTGTAAAATAAAGCAATTTTGCCTATAAGGACTTATTTGCACGCAATTGTCGTAAAGCAGTTAAAAACTGCTTGTCTGCGTGAAAATGATAGTAAATATGCAGTTTGCATTTTCTTATGAGAGAATGATCCAAACCTGAATGTTATAGTGTAAATAGACATACACTCATGAAATAAAGCAATTTTGCCTATAAAAACTCATTTGCACCTAATTGTCGTAAAGCATGTAAAAACTGCTTGTCTGCGTTTAAATAATGGTTAATATGCAGTTTGCATTTTCTTATGAGAGAATTATCCAAACCTGAATGTTATAGTGTAAATAGACTTACCCTCATGAAATAAAGCAATTTTGCCTATAACGACTCATTTGCACCTAATTGTCATAAAGCATGAAAAAACTGCTTGTCTGCGTTAAAATAATGGTTAATATGCAGTTTGCATTTTCTTATGAGAGAATTATCCAAACCTGAATGTTATAGTGTAAATAGACTTACCCTCATGAAATAAAGCAATTTTGCCTATAACGACTCATTTGCACCTAATTGTCATAAAGCATGAAAAAACTGCTTGTCTGCGTTAAAATAATGGTTAATATGCAGTTTGCATTTTCTTATGAGAGAATGATCCAAACCTGAATGGTATAGTGTAAATAGACTTACCTTCATGAAATAAAGCAATTTTGCCTATAAGGACTCATTTGCCCCTAATTTTCATAAAGCATGTAAAAACTGCTTGTCAGCGTTAAAATAATGGTTAATATGAAGTTTGCATTTTCTTATGAGAGAATGATCCAAACCTGAATGTTATAGTGTAAATAGACTTACCTTCATGAAATAAAGCAATTTTGCCTATAAGGACTTATTTGCCCCTAAGTGTCATAAAGCATGTGAAAACTGCTTGTATGCGTTAAAATAATGGTTAATATGCAGTTTGCATTTTCTTATGAGAGAATGATCCAAACCTGAATGTTATAGTAAAAATAGACTTACCTTCATGAAATA
This sequence comes from Xanthostigma xanthostigma, assembly GCA_963575645.1. Lineage (NCBI taxonomy): Eukaryota > Metazoa > Arthropoda > Insecta > Raphidioptera > Raphidiidae > Xanthostigma > Xanthostigma xanthostigma. Next base: position 25,602,028 of record OY754472.1, on the reverse strand, counting down.
AAGCAATTTTGCCTATAAGGACTCATTTGCCCGTAATTGTCATAAAGCATGTAAAAACTGCTTGTTTGCGTTAATATAATGGTTAATATGCAGTTTGCATTTTCTTAAGAGAGAATGATCCAAACCTGAATGTAATAGTGAAAATAGACTTACCCTCATGAAATAAAGCAATTTTGCCTATAAGGGCTCATTTGCACCTAATTGTCATAAAGCATGTAAAAACAGCTTGTAAGCGTTAAAATAATAGTTAATATGCAGCTTGCTTTCTCTTATGAGAGATTGATCCAAACCTGAATGTTATAGTGTAGACATACCTTTGTAAAATAAAGCAATTTTGCCTATAAGGACAGATTTGCGCGCAATTGTCGTAAAGCATGTAAAAACTGCTTGTCTGCGTTAAAATAATGGTTAATATGCAGTTTGCATTTTCTTATGAGAGAATGATAAAAACCTGAATGTAATAGTGTAAATAGACTTACCCTCATGAAATAAAGCAATTTTGCCTATAAAGACTCATTTGCACCTAATTGTCATAAAGCATGTAAAAACTGCTTGTATGCGTTAAAATGATAGTAAATATGCAGTTTGCATTTTCTTATGAGAGAATGATCCAAACCTGAATGTTATAGTGTAAATAGACTTACCCTCATGAAATAAAGCAATTTTGGCTATAAGGACTCATTTGCACCTAATTGTCATAAAGCTTGTAAAAACTGCTTGTATGCGTTAAAATAATGGTTAATATGAAGTTTGCATTTTCTTATGAGAGAATGATCCAAACCTGAATGTTATAGTGTAAATAGACTTACCTTTGTAAAATTAAGCAATTTTGCCTATAAGGACTCATTTGCACGCAATTGTCGTGAAGCATGTAAAAACTGCTTGTCTGCGTTAAAATAATGGTTAATATGCAGTTTGCATTTTCTTATGAGATAATTATCCAAACCTGAATGTTATAGTGTAAATAGACTTACCCTCATGAAATAAAGCAATTTTGCCTATAAAGACTCATTTGCACCTAATTGTCATAAAGCATGAAAAAACTGCTTGTCTGCGTTAAAATAATGGTTAATATGCAGTTTGCATTTTCTTATGAGAGAATGATCCAAACCTGAATGGTATAGTGTAAATTGACTTACCTTCATGAAATAAAGCAATTTTGCCTATAAGGACTCATTTGCCCCTAATTTTCATAAAGCATGTAAAAACTGCTTGTCAGCGTTAAAATAATGGTTAATATGAAGTTTGCATTTTCTTATGAGAGAATGATCCAAACCTGAATGTTATAGTGTAAATAGACTTACCTTCATGAAATAAAGCAATTTTGCCTATAAGGACTTATTTGCCCCTAAGTGTCATAAAGCATGTGAAAACTGCTTGTATGCGTTAAAATAATGGTTAATATGCAGTTTGCATTTTCTTATGAGAGAATGATCCAAACCTGAATGTTATAGTAAAAATAGACTTACCTTCATGAAATAAAGCAATTTTGCCTATAAGGACTCATTTGCCCGTAATTGTCATAAAGCATGTAAAAACTGCTTGTTTGCGTTAATATAATGGTTAATATGCAGTTTGCATTTTCTTAAGAGAGAATGATCCAAACCTGAATGTAATAGTGAAAATAGACTTACCCTCATGAAATAAAGCAATTTTGCCTATAAGGGCTCATTTGCACCTAATTGTCATAAAGCATGTAAAAACAGCTTGTAAGCGTTAAAATAATAGTTAATATGCAGCTTGCTTTCTCTTATGAGAGATTGATCCAAACCTGAATGTTATAGTGTAGACATACCTTTGTAAAATAAAGCAATTTTGCCTATAAGGACAGATTTGCGCGCAATTGTCGTAAAGCATGTAAAAACTGCTTGTCTGCGTTAAAATAATGGTTAATATGCAGTTTGCATTTTCTTATGAGAGAATGATCCAAACCTGAATGTAATAGTGTAAATAGACTTACCCTCATGACATAAAGCAATTTTGCCTATAAAGACTCATTTGCACCTAATTGTCATAAAGCATGTAAAAACTGCTTGTATGCGTTAAAATGATAGTAAATATGCAGTTTGCATTTTCTTATGAGAGAATGATCCAAACCTAAATGTAATAGTGTAAATAGACTTACCCTCATGAAATAAAGCAATTTTGGCTATAAGGACTCATTTGCACCTAATTGTCATAAAGCTTGTAAAAACTGCTTGTATGCGTTAAAATAATAGTTAATATGCAGTTTGCATTTTCTTATGAGAGAATGAACCAAACCTGAATGTTATAGTGAAAATAGACTTACCTTTGTAAAATAAAGCAATTTTGCCTGTAAGGACTCATTTGCACCTAATTGTCGTAAAGCATGTAAAAACTGCTTGTCTGCGTGAAAATAATAGGAAATGATCAATTTGCATTATCTTTTGAGAAAATGATCCAAACCTTAATGTTATAGTGTAAATGGACTTACCTTTGTAAAATAAAGCAATTTTACCTATAAGGACTCATTTGCACGCAATTGTCGTGAAGCATGTAAAAACTGCTTGTCTGCGTTAAAATAATGGTTAATATGCAGTTTGCATTTTCTTATGAGAGAATGATCCAAACCTGAATTATATATTGAAAGTAGACTTACCTTTGTGAAATAAAACAATTTTGCCTATAAGCACTCATTTGCACCTAATTGTCATAAAGCATGTAAAAACAGCTTGTATGCGTTAAAATAATAGTTAATATGCAGCTTGCATTTTCTTATGAGAGATTGATCCAAACCTGAATGTTATAGTGTAAATAGACTTACCTTTGTAAAATAAAGCAATTTTGCCTATAAGGACTCATTTGCACGCAATTGTCGTGAAGCATGTAAAAACTGCTTGTCTGCGTGAAAATGATAGTAAATATGCAGTTTGCATTTTCTTATGAGAGAATGATCCAAACCTGAATGTTATAGTGTAAATAGACTTACCCTCTGAAATAAAGCAATTTTGCCTATTAAGACTAATTTGCACCTTATTGTCGTAAAACATGTAAAAACTGCTTGTCTGCGTGAAAATGATAGTAAATATGCAGTTTGCATTTTCTTATGAGAGAATGATCCAAACCTGAATGTAATAGTGAAAATAGACTTACCCTCATGAAATAAAGCAATTTTGCCTATAAGGACTCATTTGCACCTAATTGTCATAAAGCATGTAAAAACAGCTTGTATGCGTTAAAATAATAGTTAATATGCAGCTTGCATTTTCTTATGAGAGATTGATCCAAACCTGAATGTTATAGTGTAAATAGACTTACCTTTGTAAAATAAAGCAATTTTGCCTATAAGGACATATTTGCACGCAATTGTCGTGAAGCATGTAAAAACTGCTTGTCTGCGTGAAAATGATAGTAAATATGCAGTTTGCATTTTCTTATGAGAGAATGTTCCAAACCTGAATGTTATAGTGTAAATAGACTTACACTCATGAAATAAAGCAATTTTGCCTATAAGGACTCATTTGCACGCAATTGATGTGAAGCATGTAAAAACTGCTTGTCTGCGTTAAAATAATGGTTAATATGCAGTTTGCATTTTCTTATGAGAGAATGATCCAAACCTGAATGTTATAGTGTAAATAGACTTACCTTTATAAAATAAAGCAATTTTGCCTATAAGGACTCATTTGCCCCTAATTGTCATAAAGCATGTAAAAACTGCTTGTATGCGTTAAAATAATGGTTAATATGCAGTTTGCATTTTCTTATGAGAGAATGATCTAAACCTGAATGTTATAGTGTAAATAGACTTACCTTTGTAAAATAAAGCAATTTTGCCTATAAGGACATATTTGCACGCAATTGTCGTGAAGCATGTAAAAACTGCTTGTCTGCGTGAAAATGATAGTAAATATGCAGTTTGCATTTTCTTATGAGAGAATGATCCAAACCTGAATGTTATAGTGTAAATAGACTTACCCTCATGAAATAAAGCAATTTTGCCTATAAGGACTCATTTACACCTAATTGTCATAAAGCATGTAAAAACAGCTTGTATGCGTTAAAATAATAGTTATTATGCAGCTTGCATTCTCTTATGAGAGATTGATCCAAACCTGAATGTTATAGTGTAAATAGACATACCTTTGTAAAATAAAGCAATTTTGCCTATAAGGACTTATTTGCACGCAATTGTCGTAAAGCAGTTAAAAACTGCTTGTCTGCGTGAAAATGATAGTAAATATGCAGTTTGCATTTTCTTATGAGAGAATGATCCAAACCTGAATGTTATAGTGTAAATAGACATACACTCATGAAATAAAGCAATTTTGCCTATAAAAACTCATTTGCACCTAATTGTCGTAAAGCATGTAAAAACTGCTTGTCTGCGTTTAAATAATGGTTAATATGCAGTTTGCATTTTCTTATGAGAGAATGATCCAAACCTGAATGTTATAGTGTAAATAGACTTACCCTCATGAAATAAAGCAATTTTGCCTATAAGGAATCATTTGCACCTAATTGTCATAAAGCATGTAAAAACTGCTTGTATGCGTTAAAATAATGGTTAATATGAAGTTTGCATTTTCTTATGAGAGAATGATCCAAACCTGAATGTTATAGTGTAAATAGACTTACCTTTGTAAAATTAAGCAATTTTGCCTATAAGGACTCATTTGCACGCAATTGTCGTGAAGCATGTAAAAACTGCTTGTCTGCGTTAAAATAATGGTTAATATGCAGTTTGCATTTTCTTATGAGAGAATTATCCAAACCTGAATGTTATAGTGTAAATAGACTTACCCTCATGAAATAAAGCAATTTTGCCTATAACGACTCATTTGCACCTAATTGTCATAAAGCATGAAAAAACTGCTTGTCTGCGTTAAAATAATGGTTAATATGCAGTTTGCATTTTCTTATGAGAGAATGATCCAAACCTGAATGGTATAGTGTAAATAGACTTACCTTCATGAAATAAAGCAATTTTGCCTATAAGGACTCATTTGCCCCTAATTTTCATAAAGCATGTAAAAACTGCTTGTCAGCGTTAAAATAATGGTTAATATGAAGTTTGCATTTTCTTATGAGAGAATGATCCAAACCTGAATGTTATAGTGTAAATAGACTTACCTTCATGAAATAAAGCAATTTTGCCTATAAGGACTTATTTGCCCCTAAGTGTCATAAAGCATGTGAAAACTGCTTGTATGCGTTAAAATAATGGTTAATATGCAGTTTGCATTTTCTTATGAGAGAATGATCCAAACCTGAATGTTATAGTAAAAATAGACTTATCTTCATGAAATAAAGCAATTTTGCCTATAAGGACTCATTTGCCCGTAATTGTCATAAAGCATGTAAAAACTGCTTGTTTGCGTTAATATAATGGTTAATATGCAGTTTGCATTTTCTTAAGAGAGAATGATCCAAACCTGAATGTAATAGTGAAAATAGACTTACCCTCATGAAATAAAGCAATTTTGCCTATAAGGGCTCATTTGCACCTAATTGTCATAAAGCATGTAAAAACAGCTTGTAAGCGTTAAAATAATAGTTAATATGCAGCTTGCTTTCTCTTATGAGAGATTGATCCAAACCTGAATGTTATAGTGTAGACATACCTTTGTAAAATAAAGCAATTTTGCCTATAAGGACAGATTTGCGCGCAATTGTCGTAAAGCATGTAAAAACTGCTTGTCTGCGTTAAAATAATGGTTAATATGCAGTTTGCATTTTCTTATGAGAGAATGATAAAAACCTGAATGTAATAGTGTAAATAGACTTACCCTCATGAAATAAAGCAATTTTGCCTATAAAATCTCATTTGCACCTAATTGTCATAAAGCATGTAAAAACTGCTTGTATGCGTTAAAATGATAGTAAATATGCAGTTTGCATTTTCTTATGAGAGAATGATCCAAACCTGAATGTTATAGTGTAAATAGACTTACCCTCATGAAATAAAGCAATTTTGGCTATAAGGACTCATTTGCACCTAATTGTCATAAAGCTTGTAAAAACTGCTTGTATGCGTTAAAATAATGGTTAATATGAAGTTTGCATTTTCTTATGAGAGAATGATCCAAACCTGAATGTTATAGTGTAAATAGACTTACCTTTGTAAAATTAAGCAATTTTGCCTATAAGGACTCATTTGCACGCAATTGTCGTGAAGCATGTAAAAACTGCTTGTCTGCGTTAAAATAATGGTTAATATGCAGTTTGTATTTTCTTATGAGATAATTATCCAAACCTGAATGTTATAGTGTAAATAGACTTACCCTCATGAAATAAAGCAATTTTGCCTATAAAGACTCATTTGCACCTAATTGTCATAAAGCATGAAAAAACTGCTTGTCTGCGTTAAAATAATGGTTAATATGCAGTTTGCATTTTCTTATGAGAGAATGATCCAAACCTGAATGGTATAGTGTAAATAGACTTACCTTCATGAAATAAAGCAATTTTGCCTATAAGGACTCATTTGCCCCTAATTTTCATAAAGCATGTAAAAACTGCTTGTCAGCGTTAAAATAATGGTTAATATGAAGTTTGCATTTTCTTATGAGAGAATGATCCAAACCTGAATGTTATAGTGTAAATAGACTTACCTTCATGAAATAAAGCAATTTTGCCTATAAGGACTTATTTGCCCCTAAGTGTCATAAAGCATGTGAAAACTGCTTGTATGCGTTAAAATAATGGTTAATATGCAGTTTGCATTTTCTTATGAGAGAATGATCCAAACCTGAATGTTATAGTAAAAATAGACTTACCTTCATGAAATAAAGCAATTTTGCCTATAAGGACTCATTTGCCCGTAATTGTCATAAAGCATGTAAAAACTGCTTGTTTGCGTTAATATAATGGTTAATATGCAGTTTGCATTTTCTTAAGAGAGAATGATCCAAACCTGAATGTAATAGTGAAAATAGACTTACCCTCATGAAATAAAGCAATTTTGCCTATAAGGGCTCATTTGCACCTAATTGTCATAAAGCATGTAAAAACAGCTTGTAAGCGTTAAAATAATAGTTAATATGCAGCTTGCTTTCTCTTATGAGAGATTGATCCAAACCTGAATGTTATAGTGTAGACATACCTTTGTAAAATAAAGCAATTTTGCCTATAAGGACAGATTTGCGCGCAATTGTCGTAAAGCATGTAAAAACTGCTTGTCTGCGTTAAAATAATGGTTAATATGCAGTTTGCATTTTCTTATGAGAGAATGATCCAAACCTGAATGTAATAGTGTAAATAGACTTACCCTCATGACATAAAGCAATTTTGCCTATAAAGACTCATTTGCACCTAATTGTCATAAAGCATGTAAAAACTGCTTGTATGCGTTAAAATGATAGTAAATATGCAGTTTGCATTTTCTTATGAGAGAATGATCCAAACCTAAATGTAATAGTGTAAATAGACTTACCCTCATGAAATAAAGCAATTTTGGCTATAAGGACTCATTTGCACCTAATTGTCATAAAGCTTGTAAAAACTGCTTGTATGCGTTAAAATAATAGTTAATATGCAGTTTGCATTTTCTTATGAGAGAATGAACCAAACCTGAATGTTATAGTGAAAATAGACTTACCTTTGTAAAATAAAGCAATTTTGCCTGTAAGGACTCATTTGCACCTAATTGTCGTAAAGCATGTAAAAACTGCTTGTCTGCGTGAAAATAATAGGAAATGATCAATTTGCATTATCTTTTGAGAAAATGATCCAAACCTTAATGTTATAGTGTAAATGGACTTACCTTTGTAAAATAAAGCAATTTTACCTATAAGGACTCATTTGCACGCAATTGTCGTGAAGCATGTAAAAACTGCTTGTCTGCGTTAAAATAATGGTTAATATGCAGTTTGCATTTTCTTATGAGAGAATGATCCAAACCTGAATTATATATTGAAAGTAGACTTACCTTTGTGAAATAAAACAATTTTGCCTATAAGCACTCATTTGCACCTAATTGTCATAAAGCATGTAAAAACAGCTTGTATGCGTTAAAATAATAGTTAATATGCAGCTTGCATTTTCTTATGAGAGATTGATCCAAACCTGAATGTTATAGTGTAAATAGACTTACCTTTGTAAAATAAAGCAATTTTGCCTATAAGGACTCATTTGCACGCAATTGTCGTGAAGCATGTAAAAACTGCTTGTCTGCGTGAAAATGATAGTAAATATGCAGTTTGCATTTTCTTATGAGAGAATGATCCAAACCTGAATGTTATAGTGTAAATAGACTTACCCTCTGAAATAAAGCAATTTTGCCTATTAAGACTAATTTGCACCTTATTGTCGTAAAACATGTAAAAACTGCTTGTCTGCGTGAAAATGATAGTAAATATGCAGTTTGCATTTTCTTATGAGAGAATGATCCAAACCTGAATGTAATAGTGAAAATAGACTTACCCTCATGAAATAAAGCAATTTTGCCTATAAGGACTCATTTGCACCTAATTGTCATAAAGCATGTAAAAACAGCTTGTATGCGTTAAAATAATAGTTAATATGCAGCTTGCATTTTCTTATGAGAGATTGATCCAAACCTGAATGTTATAGTGTAAATAGACTTACCTTTGTAAAATAAAGCAATTTTGCCTATAAGGACATATTTGCACGCAATTGTCGTGAAGCATGTAAAAACTGCTTGTCTGCGTGAAAATGATAGTAAATATGCAGTTTGCATTTTCTTATGAGAGAATGTTCCAAACCTGAATGTTATAGTGTAAATAGACTTACACTCATGAAATAAAGCAATTTTGCCTATAAGGACTCATTTGCACGCAATTGATGTGAAGCATGTAAAAACTGCTTGTCTGCGTTAAAATAATGGTTAATATGCAGTTTGCATTTTCTTATGAGAGAATGATCCAAACCTGAATGTTATAGTGTAAATAGACTTACCTTTATAAAATAAAGCAATTTTGCCTATAAGGACTCATTTGCCCCTAATTGTCATAAAGCATGTAAAAACTGCTTGTATGCGTTAAAATAATGGTTAATATGCAGTTTGCATTTTCTTATGAGAGAATGATCTAAACCTGAATGTTATAGTGTAAATAGACTTACCTTTGTAAAATAAAGCAATTTTGCCTATAAGGACATATTTGCACGCAATTGTCGTGAAGCATGTAAAAACTGCTTGTCTGCGTGAAAATGATAGTAAATATGCAGTTTGCATTTTCTTATGAGAGAATGTTCCAAACCTGAATGTTATAGTGTAAATAGACTTACACTCATGAAATAAAGCAATTTTGCCTATAAAGACTCATTTGCACCTAATTGTCGTAAAGCATGTAAAAACTGCTTGTCTGCGTTTAAATAATGGTTAATATGCAGTTTGCATTTTCTTATGAGAGAATGATCCAAACCTGAATGTTATAGTGTAAATAGACTTACCTTTGTAAAAAAAAGCAATTTTGCCTATAAGGACTCATTTGCACGCAATTGTCGTGTAGCATGTAAAATCTGCTTGTCTGCGTTAAAATAATGGTTAATATTCAGTTTGCATTTTCTTATGAGAGAATGATCCAAACCTGAATGTTATAGTGTAAATAGACATACCCTGATGAAATAAAGCAATTTTGCCTATAAGGACTCATTTGCACCTAATTGTCATAAAGCTTGTAAAAACTGCTTGTATGCGTTAAAATAATAGTTAATATGCAGTTTGCATTTTCTTATGAGAGAATGATCCAAACCTGAATGTTATAGTGTAAATAGACTTACACTCATGAAATAAAGGAATTTTGCCTATAAAGACTCATTTGCACCTAATTGTCGTAAAGCATGTAAAAACTGCTTGTCTGCGTTTAAATAATGGTTAATATGCAGTTTGCATTTTCTTATGAGAGAATGATCCAAACCTGAATGTTATAGTGTAAATAGACTTACCCTCATGAAATAAAGCAATTTTGCCTATAAAGACTCATTTGCACCTAATTGTCGTAAAGCATGTAAAAACTGCTTGTCTGCGTTTAAATAATGGTTAATATGCAGTTTGCATTTTCTTATGAGAGAATGATCCAAACCTGAATGTTATAGTGTAAATAGACTTACCCTCATGAAATAAAGCAATTTTGCCTATAAGGACTCATTTGCACCTAATTGTCATAAAGCATGTAAAAACAGCTTGTATGCGTTAAAATAATAGTTATTATGCAGCTTGCATTCTCTTATGAGAGATTGATCCAAACCTGAATGTTATAGTGTAAATAGACATACCTTTGTAAAATAAAGCAATTTTGCCTATAAGGACTTATTTGCACGCAATTGTCGTAAAGCAGTTAAAAACTGCTTGTCTGCGTGAAAATGATAGTAAATATGCAGTTTGCATTTTCTTATGAGAGAATGATCCAAACCTGAATGTTATAGTGTAAATAGACATACACTCATGAAATAAAGCAATTTTGTCTATAAAAACTCATTTGCACCTAATTGTCGTAAAGCATGTAAAAACTGCTTGTATGCGTTAAAATAATGGTTAATATGAAGTTTGCATTTTCTTATGAGAGAATGATCCAAACCTGAATGTTATAGTGTAAATAGACTTACCTTTGTAAAATTAAGCAATTTTGCCTATAAGGACTCATTTGCACGCAATTGTCGTGAAGCATGTAAAAACTGCTTGTCTGCGTTAAAATAATGGTTAATATGCAGTTTGCATTTTCTTATGAGATAATTATCCAAACCTGAATGTTATAGTGTAAATAGACTTACCCTCATGAAATAAAGCAATTTTGCCTATAAGGACTCATTTGCACCTAATTGTCATAAAGCATGTAAAAACTGCTTGTATGCGTTAAAATAATGGTTAATATGAAGCTTGCATTTTCTTATGAGAGAATGATCCAAACCTGAATGTTATAGTGTAAATAGACTTACCTTTGTAAAATTAAGCAATTTTGCCTATAAGGACTCATTTGCACGCAATTGTCGTGAAGCATGTAAAAACTGCTTGTCTGCGTTAAAATAATGGTTAATATGCAGTTTGCATTTTCTTATGAGATAATTATCCAAACCTGAATGTTATAGTGTAAATAGACTTACCCTCATGAAATAAAGCAATTTTGCCTATAAGGACTCATTTGCACCTAATTGTCATAAAGCATGAAAAAACAGCTTGTATGCATTAAAATAATAGTTATTATGCAGCTTGCATTCTCTTATGAGAGAATGATCCAAACCTGAATGTTATAGTGTAAATAGACTTACCTTTGTAAAAAAAAGCAATTTTGCCTATAAGGACTCATTTGCACGCAATTGTCGTGAAGCATGTAAAAACTGCTTGTCTGCGTTAAAATAATGGTTAATATGCAGTTTGCATTTTCTTATGAGAGAATGATCCAAACCTGAATGTTATAGTGTAAATAGACTTACCCTCATGAAATAAAGCAATTTTGCCTATAAAGACTCATTTGCTCCTAATTGTCATAAAGCATGAAAAAACTGCTTGTCTGCGTTAAAATAATGGTTAATATGCAGTTTGAATTTTCTTATGAGAGAATGATCCAAACCTGAATGTTATAGTGTAAATAGACTTACCTTCATGAAATAAAGCAATTTTGCCTATAAGGACTCATTTGCCCCTAATTGTCATAAAGCATGTAAAAACTGCTTGTCAGCGTTAAAATAATGGTTAATATGAAGTTTGCATTTTCTTATGAGAGAATGATCCAAACCTGAATGTTATAGTGTAAATAGACTTACCTTCATGAAATAAGGCAATTTTGCCTATAAAGACTCATTTGCACCTAATTGTCATAAAGCATGTAAAAACTGCTTGTATGCGTTAAAATGATAGTAAATATGCAGTTTGCATTTTCTTATGAGAGAATGATCCAAACCTAAATGTTATAGTAAAAATAGACTTACCTTCATGAAATAAAGCAATTTTGCCTATAAGGACTCATTTGCCCCTAATTGTCATAAAGCATGTAAAAACTGCTTGTTTGCGTTAAAATAATGGTTAATATGCAGTTTTCATTTTCTTAAGAGAGAATGATCCAAACCTGAATGTAATAGTGAAAATAGACTTACCCTCATGAAATAAAGCAATTTGGCCTATAAGGGCTCATTTGCACCTAATTGTCATAAAGCATGTAAAAACAGCTTGTAAGCGTTAAAATAATAGTTAATATGCAGCTTGCATTCTCTTATGAGAAATAGATCCAAACCTGAATGTTATAGTGTAAATAGACATACCTTTGTAAAATAAAGCAATTTTGCCTATAAGGACACATTTGCGCGCAATTGTCGTAAAGCATGTAAAAACTGCTTGTCTGCGTTAAAATAATGGTTAATATGCAGTTTGCATTTTCTTATGAGAGAATGATCTAAACCTGAATGTTATAGTGTAAATAGACTTACCTTTGTAAAATAAAGCAATTTTGCCTATAAGGACTCATTTGCACGCAATTGTCGTGAAGCATGTAAAAACTGCTTGTCTGCGTGAAAATGATAGTAAATATGCAGTTTGCATTTTCTTATGAGAGAATGATCCAATCCTGAATGTAATAGTGTAAATAGACTTACCCTCATGAAATAAAGCAATTTTGCCTATAAAGACTCATTTGCACCTAATTGTCATAAAGCATGTAAAAACTGCTTGTATGCGTTAAAATGATAGTAAATATGCAGTTTGCATTTTCTTATGAGAGAATGATCCAAACCTGAATGTTATAGTGTAAATAGACTTACCCTCATGAAATAAGGCAATTTTGGCTATAAGGACTCATTTGCACCTAATTGTCATAAAGCTTCTAAAAACTGCTTGTATGCGTTAAAATAATAGTTAATTATGCAGTTTGCATTTTCTTATGAGAGAATGAACCAAACCTGAATGTTATAGTGAAAATAGACTTACCTTTGTAAAATAAAGCAATTTTGCCTGTAAGGACTCATTTGCACCTAATTGTCGTAAAGCATGTAAAAACTGCTTGTCTGCGTGAAAATAATAGGAAATGATCAATTTGCATTATCTTTTGAGAAAATGATCCAAACCTGAATGTTATAGTGTAAATGGACTTACCCTCACGAAATAAAGCAATTTTGGCTATAAGGACTCATTTGTACCTAATTGTCATAAGGCTTGTAAAAACTGCTTGTATGCGTTAAAATAATGGTTAATATGAAGTTTGCATTTTCTTATGAGAGAATGATCCAAACCTGAATGTTATAGTGTAAATAGACTTACCTTCATGAAATAAAGCAATTTTGCCTATAAGGACTCATTTGCCCCTATTTGTCATAAAGCATGTAAAAACTGCTTGTATGCGTTAAAATAATGGTTATTATGCAGTTTGCATTTTCTTATGAGAGAATGATCCAAACCTGAATGTTATAGTAAAAATAGACTTACCTTCATGAAATAAAGCAATTTTGCCTATAAGGACTCATTTGCCCCTAATTGTCATAAAGCATGTAAAAACTGCTTGTATGCGTTAAAATAATGGTTAATATGCAGTTTGCATTTTCTTAAAAGAGAGAATGATCCAAACCTGAATGTAATAGTGAAAATAGACTTACCCTCATGAAATAAAGCAATTTTGCCTATAAGGACTCATTTGCACCTAATTGTCATAAAGCATGTAAAAACAGCTTGTATGCGTTAAAATAATAGTTAATATGCAGCTTGCATTTTCTTATAAGAGATTGATCCAAACTTGAATGTTATAGTGTAAATAGACATACCTTTGTAAAATAAAGCAATTTTGCCTATAAGGACACATTTGCACGCAATTGTCGTAAAGCATGTAAAAACTGCTTGTCTGCGTTAAAATAATGGTTAATATGCAGTTTGCATTTTCTTATGAGAGAATGATCCAAACCTGAATGTTATAGTGTAAATAGATTACCTTTGTAAAATAAAGCAATTTTGCCTATAAGGACTCATTTGCACGCAATTGTCGTGAAGCATGTAAAAACTGCTTGTCTGCGTGAAAATAATAGTAAATATGCAGTTTGCATTTTCTTAAGAGAGAATGTCCAAACCTGAATGTTATAGTGTAAATAAACTTACCCTCATGAAAAAAAGCAATTTTGCCTATAAAGACTCATTTGCACCTAATTGTCGTAAAGCATGTAAAAACTGCCTGTCTGCGTTTAAATAATGGTTAATATGCAGTTTTCATTTTCTTATGAGAGAATGATCCAAACCACAATGTTATAGTGTAAATAGACTTACCTTTGTAAAATAAAGCAATTTTGCCTATAAGGACTCATTTGCACGCAATTGTCGTGAAGCATGTAAAAACTGCTTGTCTACGTGAAAATAATAGTAAATATGCAGTTTGCATTTTCTTAAGAGAGAATGTCCAAACCTGAATGTTATAGTGTAAATAAACTTACCCTCATGAAAAAAAGCAATTTTGCCTATAAAGACTCATTTGCACCTAATTGTCGTAAAGCATGTAAAAACTGCTTGTCTGCGTTAAAATAATGGTTAATATGCAGTTTGCATTTTCTTATGAGAAAATGATCTAAACCTGAATGTTATAGTGCAAATAGACTTACCTTTGTAAAATAAAGCAATTTTGCCTATAAGGACTTATTTGCACGCAATTGTCGTGAAGCATGTAAAAACTGCTTGTCTGCGTGAAAATGATAGTAAATATGCAGTTTGCATTTTCTTATGAGAGAATGATCCAAACCTGAATGTTATAGTGTAAATAGACTTACACTCATGAAATAAAGCAATTTTGCCTATAAAGACTCATTTGCACCTAATTGTCGTAAAGCATGTAAAAACTGCTTGTCTGAGTTTAAATAATGGTTAATATGCAGTTTGCATTTTCTTATGAGAGAATGATCCAAACCTGAATGTTATAGTGTAAATAGACTTACCTTTGTAAAAAAAAGCAATTTTGCCTATAAGGACTCATTTGCACGCAATTGTCGTGAAGCATGTAAAAACTGCTTGTCTGCGATAAAATAATGGTTAATATGCAGTTTGCATTTTCTTATGAGAGAATGATCCAAACTTGAATGTTATAGTGTAAATAGACTTACCTTCATGAAATAAAGCAATTTTTCCTATAAGGACTTATTTGCACGCAATTGTCGTGAAGCATGTAAAAACTGCTTGTCTGCGTGAAAATGATAGTAAATATGCAGTTTGCATTTTCTTATGAGAGAATGATCCAAACCTGAATGTTATAGTGTAAATAGACTTACACTCATGAATTAAAGCAATTTTGCCTATAAAGACTCATTTGCACCTAATTGTCGTAAAGCATGTAAAAACTGCTTGTCTGCGTTTAAATAATGGTTAATATGCAGTTTGCATTTTCTTATGAGAGAATGATCCAAACCTGAATGTTATAGTGTAAATAGACTTACCTTTGTAAAAAAAAGCAATTTTGTTTATAAGGACTCATTTGCACGCAATTGTCGTGAAGCATGTAAAAACTGCTTGTCTGCGATAAAATAATGGTTAATATGCAGTTTGCATTTTCTTATGAGAGAATGATCCAAACCTGAATGTTATAGTGTAAATAGACTTACCTTCATGAAATAAAGGTGTTTTGCCTATAAGGACTCATTTGCCCCTAATTGTCATAAAGCATGTAAAAACTGCTTGTATGCGTTAAAATAATGGTTAATATGAAGTTTGCATTTTCTTATGAGAGAATGATCCAAACCTGAATGTAATAGTGTAAATAGACTTACACTCATGAATTAAAGCAATTTTGCCTATAAAGACTCATTTGCATCTAATTGTCGTAAAGCATGTAAAAACTGCTTGTCTGCGTTTAAATAATGGTTAATATGCAGTTTGCATTTTCTTATGAGAGAATGATCCAAAACTGAATGTTATAGTGTAAATAGACTTACCCTCATGAAATAAAGCAATTTTGCCTATAAAGACTCATTTGCACCTAATTGTCATAAAGCATGAAAAAACTGCTTGTCTGCGTTAAAATAATGGTTAATATGCAGTTTGCATTTTCTTATGAGAGAATGATCCAAACCTGAATGTTATAGTGTAAATAGACTTACCTTCATGAAATAAAGCAATTTTGCCTATAAGGACTCATTTGCCCCTAATTGTCATAAAGCATGTGAAAACTGCTTGTATGCGTTAAAATAATGGTTAATATGCAGTTTGCATTTTCTTATGAGAGAATGATCCAAACCTGAATGTTATAGTAAAAATAGACTTACCTTCATGAAATAAAGCACTTTTGCCTATAAGGACTCATTTGCCCCTAATTGTCATAAAGCATTTAAAAACTGCTTGTTTGCGTTAAAATAATGGTTAAAATGCAGTGTGCATTTTCTTAAGAGAGAATGATTCAAACCTGAATGTAATAGTGAAAATAGACATACCTTTGTAAAATAAAGCAATTTTGCCTATAAGGACACATTTGCGCGCAATTGTCGTAAAGCATGTAAAAACTGCTTGTCTGCGTTAAAATAATGGTTAATATGCAGTTTGCATTTTCTTATGAGAGAATGATCCAAACCTGAATGTTATAGTGTAAATAGACTTACCTTTGTAAAATAAAGCAATTTTGCCTATAAGGACTCATTTGCACGCAATTGTCGTGAAGCATGTAAAAACTGCTTGTCTGCGTGAAAATAATAGTAAATATGCAGTTTGCATTTTCTTATGAGAGAATGATCCAAACCTGAATGTAATAGTGTAAATAGACTTACCCTCATGAAATAAAGCAATTTTGCCTATAAAGACTTATTTGCACCTAATTGTCATAAAGCATGTAAAAACTGCTTGTATGCGTTAAAATGATAGTAAATATGCAGTTTGCATTTTCTTATGAGAGAATGATCCAAACCTGAATGTTATAGTGTAAATAGACTTACCCTCATGAAATAAAGCAATTTTGGCTATAAGGACTCATTTGCACCTAATTGTCATAAAGCTTGTAAAAACTGCTTGTATGCGTTAAAATAATAGTTAATATGCAGTTTGCATTTTCTTATGAGCGAATGAACCAAACCTGAATGTTATAGTGAAAATAGACTTACCTTTGTAAAATAAAGCAATTTTGCCTGTAAGGACTGATTTGCACCTAATTGTCGTAAAGCATGTAAAAACTGCTTGTCTGCGTGAAAATAATAGGAAATGATCAATTTGCATTATCTTTTGAGAAAATGATCCAAACCTGAATGTTATAGTGTAAATGGACTTACCCTCATGAAAAAAAGCAATTTTGGCTATAAAGACTCATTTGCACCTAATTGTCATAAATCTTGTAAAAACTGCTTGTTTGCGTTAAAATAATGGTTAATATAAAGTTTGCATTTTCTTATGAGAGAATGATCCAAACCTGAATGTTATAGTGTAAATAGACTTACCTTCATGAAACAAAGCAATTTTGCCTATAAGGACTCATTTGCTTCTAATTGTCATAAAGCATGTAAAAACTGCTTGCATGCGTTAAAATAATGGTTATTATGCAGTTTGCATTTTCTTATGAGAGAATGCTCCAAACCTGAATGTTATAGTGTAAATAGACTTACTTTTGTAAAATAAAGCAATTTTGCCTATAAGGACTCATTTGCACGCAATTGTCGTGAAGCATGTAAAAACTGCTTGTCTGCGTGAAAATAATAGTAAATATGCAGTTTGCATTTTCTTATGAGAGAATGTCCAAACCTGAATGTTATAGTGTAAATAAACTTACCCTCATGAAAAAAAGCAATTTTGCCTATAAAGACTCATTTGCACCTAATTGTCGTAAAGCATGTAAAAACTGCTTGTCTGCGTTTAAATAATGGTTAATATGCAGTTTGCATTTTCTTATGAGAGAATGATCCAAACCTGAATGTTATAGTGTAAATAGACTTACCCTCATGAAGTAAAGCAATTTTGCCTATAAGGACTCATTTGCACCTAATTGTCATAAAGCATGTAAAAACAGCTTGTATGCGTTAAAATAATAGTTATTATGCAGCTTGCATTCTCTTATGAGAGATTGATCCAAACCTGAATGTTATAGTGTAAATAGACATACCTTTGTAAAATAAAGCAATTTTGCCTATAAGGACACATTTGCACGCAATTGTCGTAAAGCATGTAAAAACTGCTTGTCTGCGTTAAAATAATGGTTAATATGAAGTTTGCATTTTCTTATGAGAGAATGATCCAAACCTGAATGTTATAGTGTAAATAGACTTACCTTCATGAAATAAAGCAATTTTGCCTATAAGGACTCATTTGCCCCTAATTGTCATAAAGCATGTAAAAACTGCTTGTCAGCGTTAAAATAATGGTTAATATGAAGCTTGCATTTTCTTATGAGAGAATGATCCAAACCTGAATGTTATAGTGTAAATAGACTTACCCTCATGAAGTAAAGCAATTTTGCCTATAAGGACTCATTTGCACCTAATTGTCATAAAGCATGTAAAAACAGCTTGTATGCGTTAAAATAATAGTTATTATGCAGCTTGCATTCTCTTATGAGAGATTGATCCAAACCTGAATGTTATAGTGTAAATAGACATACCTTTGTAAAATAAAGCAATTTTGCCTATAAGGACACATTTGCACGCAATTGTCGTAAAGCATGTAAAAACTGCTTGTCTGCGTTAAAATAATGTTTAATATGCAGTTTGCATTTTCTTATGAGAGAATGATCCAAACCTCAATGTTATAGTAAAAATAGACTTACCTTCATGAAATAAAGCAATTTTGCCTATAAGGACTGATTTGCCCCTAATTGTCATAAAGCATGTAAAAACTGCTTGTCTGCGTTTAAATAATGGTTAATATGCAGTTTGCATTTTCTTATGAGAGAATGATCCAAACCTGAATGTTATAGTGTAAATAGACTTACCTTTGTAAAAAAAAGCAATTTTGCCTATAAGGACTCATTTGCACGCAATTGTCGTGAAGCATGTAAAAACTGGTTGTCTGCGATAAAATAATGGTTAATATGCAGTTTGCATTTTCTTATGAGAGAATGATCCAAACCTGAATGTTATAGTGTAAATAGACTTACCTTCATGAAATAAAGGTATTTTGCCTATAAGGACTCATTTGCCCCTAATTGTCATAAAGCATGTAAAAACTGCTTGTATGCGTTAAAATAATGGTTAATATGAAGTTTGCATTTTCTTATGAGAGAATGATCCAAACCTGAATGTTATAGTGTAAATAGACTTACCTTTGTAAAATTAAGCAATTTTGCCTATAAGGACTCATTTGCACGCAATTGTCGTGTAGCATGTAAAAACTGCTTGTCTGCGTTAAAATAATGGTTAATATGCAGTTTGCATTTTCTTATGAGAGAATGATCCAAACCTGAATGTTATAGTGTAAATAGACTTACGCTCATGAAATAAAGCAATTTTGCCTATAAAGACTCATTTGCACCTAATTGTCATAAAGCATGAAAAAACTGCTTGTCTGCGTTAAAATAATGGTTAATATGCAGTTTGCATTTTCTTATGAGAGAATGATCCAAACCTGAATGTTATAGTGTAAATAGACTTACCTTCATAAAATAAAGCAATTTTGCCTATAAGGACTCATTTGCCCCTAATTGTCATAAAGCATGTAAAAACTGCTTGTCAGCGTTAAAATAATGGTTAATATGAAGTTTGCATTTTCTTATGAGAGAATGATCCAAACCTGAATGTAATAGTGAAAATAGACTTACCCTCATGAAATAAAGCAATTTTGCCTATAAGGGCTCATTTGCACCTAATTGTCATAAAGCATGTAAAAACAGCTTGTAAGCGTTAAAATAATAGTTAATATGCAGCTTGCATTCTCTTATGAGAGATTGATCCAAACCTGAATGTTATAGTGTAAATAGACATACCTTTGTAAAATAAAGCAATTTTGCCTATAAGGACACATTTGCGCGCAATTGTCGTAAAGCATGTAAAAACTGCTTGTCTGCGTTAAAATAATGGTTAATATGCAGTTTGCATTTTCTTATGAGAGAATGATCCAAACCTGAATGATATAGTGTAAATAGACTTACCTTTGTAAAATAAAGCAATTTTGCCTATAAGGACTCATTTGCACGCAATTGTCGTGAAGCATGTAAAAACTGCTTGTCTGCGTGAAAATGATAGTAAATATGCAGTTTGCATTTTCTTATGAGAGAATGATCCAAACCTGAATGTAATAGTGTAAATAGACTTACCCTCATGAAATAAAGCAATTTTGCCTATAAAGACTCATTTGCACTTAATTGTCATAAAGCATGTAAAAACTGCTTGTATGCGTTAAAATGATAGTAAATATGCAGTTTGCATTTTCTTATGAGAGAATGATCCAAACCTGAATGTTATAGTGTAAATAGACTTACCCTCATGAAATAAAGCAATTTTGGCTATAAGGACTCATTTGCACCTAATTGTCATAAAGCTTGTAAAAACTGCTTGTATGCGTTAAAATAATAGTTAATATGCAGTTTGCATTTTCTTATGAGCGAATAAACCAAACCTGAATGTTATAGTGAAAATAGCCTTACCTTTGTAAAATAAAGCAATTTTGCCTGTAAGGACTCATTTGCACCTAATTGTCGTAAAGCATGTAAAAACTGCTTGTCTGCGTGAAAATAATAGGAAATGATCAATTTGCATTATCTTTTGAGAAAATGATCCAAACCTGAATGTTATAGTGTAAATAGACTTACCTTCATGAAATAAAGCAATTTTGCCTATAAGGACTCATTTGCCCCTAATTGTCATAAAGCATGTAAAAACTGCTTGTCAGCGTTGAAATAATGGTTAATATTAAGCTTGCATTTTCTTATGAGAGAATGATCCAAACCTGAATGTTATAGTGTAAATAGACTTACCTTCATGAAATAAAGCAATTTTGCCTATAAGGACTCATTTGCCCCTAATTGTCATAAAGCATGTGAAAACTGCTTGTATGCGTTAAAATAATGGTTAATATGCAGTTTGCATTTTCTTATGAGAGAATGATCCAAACCTGAATGTTATAGTGTAAATAGACTTACCCTCATGAAATAAAGCAATTTTGCCTATAAAGACTCATTTGCACCTAATTGTCATAAAGCATGAAAAAACTGCTTGTCTGCGTTAAAATAATGGTTAATATGCAGTTTGCATTTTCTTATGAGAGAATGATCCAAACCTGAATGTTATAGTGTAAATAGACTTACCTTCATAAAATAAAGCAATTTTGCCTATAAGTTCTCATTTGCACCTAATTGTCATAAAGCATGTAAAAACAGCTTGTAAGCGTTAAAATAATAGTTAATATGCAGCTTGCATTCTCTTATGAGAGATTGATCCAAACCTGAATGTTATAGTGTAAATAGACATACCTTTGTAAAATAAAGCAATTTTGCCTATAAGGACACATTTGCGCGCAATTGTCGTAAAGCATGTAAAAACTGCTTGTCTGCGTTAAAATAATGGTTAATATGCAGTTTGCATTTTCTTATGAGAGAATGATCCAAACCTGAATGTTATAGTGTAAATAGACTTACCTTTGTAAAATAAAGCAATTTTGCCTATAAGGACTCATTTGCACGCAATTGTCGTGAAGCATGTAAAAACTGCTTGTCTGCGTGAAAATGATAGTAAATATGCAGTTTGCATTTTCTTATGAGAGAATGATCCAAACCTGAATGTAATAGTGTAAATAGACTTACCCTCATGAAATAAAGCAATTTTACCTGTAAAGACTCATTTGCACCTAATTGTCATAAAGCATGTAAAAACTGCTTGTATGCGTTAAAATGATAGTAAATATGCAGTTTGCATTTTCTTATGGGAGAATGATCCAAACCTGAATGTTATAGTGTAAATAGACTTACCCTCATGAAATAAAGCAATTTTGGCTATAAGGACTCATTTGCACCTAATTGTCATAAAGCTTGTAAAAACTGCTTGCATGCGTTAAAATAATAGTTAATATGCAGTTTGCATTTTCTTATGAGCGAATGAACCAAACCTGAATGTTATAGTGAAAATAGCCTTACCTTTGTAAAATAAAGCAATTTTGCCTGTAAGGACTCATTTGCACCTAATTGTCGTAAAGCATGTAAAAACTGCTTGTCTGCGTGAAAATAATAGGAAATGATCAATTTGCATTATCTTTTGAGAAAATGATCCAAACCTGAATGTTATAGTGTAAATGGACTTACCCTCATGAAAAAAAGCAATTTTGGCTATAAAGACTCATTTGCACCTAATTGTCATAAATCTTGTAAAAACTGCTTGTGTGCGTTAAAATAATGGTTAATATAAAGTTTGCATTTTCTTATGAGAGAATGATCCAAACCTGAATGTTTTAGTGTAAATAGACTTACCTTCATGAAACAAAGCAATTTTGCCTATAAGGACTCATTTGCTTCTAATTGTCATAAAGCATGTAAAAACTGCTTGCATGCGTTAAAATAATGGTTATTATGCAGTTTGCATTTTCTTATGAGAGAATGCTCCAAACCTGAATGTTATAGTGTAAATAGACTTACTTTTGTAAAATAAAGCAATTTTGCCTATAAGGACTCATTTGCACGCAATTGTCGTGAAGCATGTAAAAACTGCTTGTCTGCGTGAAAATAATAGTAAATATGCAGTTTGCATTTTCTTATGAGAGAATGTCCAAACCTGAATGTTATAGTGTAAATAAACTTACCCTCATGAAAAAAAGCAATTTTGCCTATAAAGACTCATTTGCACCTAATTGTCGTAAAGCATGTAAAAACTGCTTGTCTGCGTTTAAATAATGGTTAATATGCAGTTTGCATTTTCTTATGAGAGAATGATCCAAACCTGAATGTTATAGTGTAAATAGACTTACCCTCATGAAATAAAGCAATTTTGCCTATAAGGACTCATTTGCACCTAATTGTCATAAAGCATGTAAAAACAGCTTGTATGCGTTAAAATAATAGTTATTATGCAGCTTGCATTCTCTTACGAGAGATTGATCCAAACCTGAATGTTATAGTGTAAATAGACATACCTTTGTAAAATAAAGCAATTTTGCCTATAAGGACACATTTGCACGCAATTGTCGTAAAGCATGTAAAAACTGCTTGTCTGCGTTAAAATAATGGTTAATATGAAGTTTGCATTTTCTTATGAGAGAATGATCCAAACCTGAATGTTATAGTGTAAATAGACTTACCTTCATGAAATAAAGCAATTTTGCCTATAAGGACTCATTTGCCCCTAATTGTCATAAAGCATGTAAAAACTGCTTGTCAGCGTTAAAATAATGGTTAATATGAAGCTTGCATTTTCTTATGAGAGAATGATCCAAACCTGAATGTTATAGTGTAAATAGACTTACCTTCAAGAAATAAAGCAATTTTGCCTATAAGGACTCATTTGCCCCTAATTGTCATAAAGCATGTGAAAACTGCTTGTATGCGTTAAAATAATGGTTAATATGCAGTTTGCATTTTCTTATGAGAGAATGATCCAAACCTCAATGTTATAGTAAAAATAGACTTACCTTCATGAAATAAAGCAATTTTGCCTATAAGGACTGATTTGCCCCTAATTGTCATAAAGCATGTAAAAACTGCTTGTCTGCGTTTAAATAATGGTTAATATGCAGTTTGCATTTTCTTATGAGAGAATGATCCAAACCTGAATGTTATAGTGTAAATAGACTTACCTTTGTAAAAAAAAGCAATTTTGCCTATAAGGACTCATTTGCACGCAATTGTCGTGAAGCATGTAAAAACTGCTTGTCTGCGATAAAATAATGGTTAATATGCAGTTTGCATTTTCTTATGAGAGAATGATCCAAACCTGAATGTTATAGTGTAAATAGACTTACCTTCATGAAATAAAGGTATTTTGCCTATAAGGACTCATTTGCCCCTAATTGTCATAAAGCATGTAAAAACTGCTTGTATGCGTTAAAATAATGGTTAATATGAAGTTTGCATTTTCTTATGAGAGAATGATCCAAACCTGAATGTTATAGTGTAAATAGACTTACCTTTGTAAAATTAAGCAATTTTGCCTATAAGGACTCATTTGCACGCAATTGTCGTGTAGCATGTAAAAACTGCTTGTCTGCGTTAAAATAATGGTTAATATGCAGTTTGCATTTTCTTATGAGAGAATGATCCAAACCTGAATGTTATAGTGTAAATAGACTTACGCTCATGAAATAAAGCAATTTTGCCTATAAAGACTCATTTGCACCTAATTGTCATAAAGCATGAAAAAACTGCTTGTCTGCGTTAAAATAATGGTTAATATGCAGTTTGCATTTTCTTATGAGAGAATGATCCAAACCTGAATGTTATAGTGTAAATAGACTTACCTTCATAAAATAAAGCAATTTTGCCTATAAGGACTCATTTGCCCCTAATTGTCATAAAGCATGTAAAAACTGCTTGTCAGCGTTAAAATAATGGTTAATATGAAGTTTGCATTTTCTTATGAGAGAATGATCCAAACCTGAATGTTATAGTGTAAATAGACTTACCTTCATGAAATAAAGCAATTTTGCCTATAAAGACTCATTTGCACTTAATTGTCATAAAGCATGTAAAAACTGCTTGTATGCGTTAAAATGATAGTAAATATGCAGTTTGCATTTTCTTAAGAGAGAATGATCCAAACCTGAATGTAATAGTGAAAATAGACTTACCCTCATGAAATAAAGCAATTTGGCCTATAAGGGCTCATTTGCACCTAATTGTCATAAAGCATGTAAAAACAGCTTGTAAGCGTTAAAATAATAGTGAATATGCAGCTTGCATTCTCTTATGAGAGATTGATCCAAACCTGAATGTTATAGTGTAAATAGACATACCTTTGTAAAATAAAGCAATTTTGCCTATAAGGACACATTTGCGCGCAATTGTCGTAAAGCATGTAAAAACTGCTGGTCTGCGTTAAAATAATGGTTAATATGCAGTTTGCATTTTCTTATGAGAGAATGATCCAAACCTGAATGTTATAGTGTAAATAGACTTACCTTTGTAAAATAAAGCAATTTTGCCTATAAGGACTCATTTGCACGCAATTGTCGTGAAGCATGTAAAAACTGCTTGTCTGCGTGAAAATGATAGTAAATATGCAGTTTGCACTTTCTTATGAGAGAATGATCCAAACCTGAATGTAATAGTGTAAATAGACTTACCCTCATGAAATAAAGCAATTTTGCCTATAAAGACTCATTTGCACTTAATTGTCATAAAGCATGTAAAAACTGCTTGTATGCGTTAAAATGATAGTAAATATGCAGTTTGCATTTTCTTATGAGAGAATGATCCAAACCTGAATGTTATAGTGTAAATAGACTTACCCTCATGAAATAAAGCAATTTTGGCTATAAGGACTCATTTGCACCTAATTGTCATAAAGCTTGTAAAAACTGCTTGTATGCGTTAAAATAATAGTTAATATGCAGTTTGCATTTTCTTATGAGCGAATGAACCAAACCTGATGGTTATAGTGAAAATAGCCTTACCTTTGTAAAATAAAGCAATTTTGCCTGTAAGGACTCATTTGCACCTAATTGTCGTAAAGCATGTAAAAACTGCTTGTCTGCGTGAAAATAATAGGAAATGATCAATTTGCATTATCTTTTGAGAAAATGATCCAAACCTGAATGTTATAGTGTAAATAGACTTACCTTCATGAAATAAAGCAATTTTGCCTATAAGGACTCATTTGCCCCTAATTGTCATAAAGCATGTAAAAACTGCTTGTCAGCGTTAAAATAATGGTTAATATTAAGCTTGCATTTTCTTATGAGAGAATGATCCAAACCTGAATGTTATAGTGTAAATAGACTTACCTTCATGAAATAAAGCAATTTTGCCTATAAGGACTTATTTGCCCCTAATTGTCATAAAGCATGTGAAAACTGCTTGTATGCGTTAAAATAATGGTTAATATGCAGTTTGCATTTTCTTATGAGAGAATGATCCAAACCTCAATGTTATAGTAAAAATAGACTTACCTTCATGAAATAAAGCAATTTTGCCTATAAGGACTGATTTGCCCCTAATTGTCATAAAGCATGTAAAAACTGCTTGTCTGCGTTTAAATAATGGTTAATATGCAGTTTGCATTTTCTTATGAGAGAATGATCCAAACCTGAATGTTATAGTGTAAATAGACTTACCTTTGTAAAAAAAAGCAATTTTGCCTATAAGGACTCATTTGCACGCAATTGTCGTGAAGCATGTAAAAACTGCTTGTCTGCGATAAAATAATGGTTAATATGCAGTTTGCATTTTCTTATGAGAGAATGATCCAAACCTGAATGTTATAGTGTAAATAGACTTACCTTCATGAAATAAAGGTATTTTGCCTATAAGGACTCATTTGCCCCTAATTGTCATAAAGCATGTAAAAACTGCTTGTATGCGTTAAAATAATGGTTAATATGAAGTTTGCATTTTCTTATGAGAGAATGATCCAAACCTGAATGTTATAGTGTAAATAGACTTACCTTTGTAAAATTAAGCAATTTTGCCTATAAGGACTCATTTGCACGCAATTGTGGTGTAGCATGTAAAAACTGCTTGTCTGCGTTAAAATAATGGTTAATATGCAGTTTGCATTTTCTTATGAGAGAATGATCCAAACCTGAATGTTATAGTGTAAATAGACTTACCCTCATGAAATAAAGCAATTTTGCCTATAAAGACTCATTTACACCTAATTGTCATAAAGCATGAAAAAACTGCTTGTCTGCGTTAAAATAATGGTTAATATGCAGTTTGCATTTTCTTATGAGAGAATGATCCAAACCTGAATGTTATAGTGTAAATAGACTTACCTTCATAAAATAAAGCAATTTTGCCTATAAGGACTCATTTGCCCCTAATTGTCATAAAGCATGTAAAAACTGCTTGTCAGCGTTAAAATAATGGTGAATATGAAGTTTGCATTTTCTTATGAGAGAATGATCCAAACCTAAATGTTATAGTGTAAATAGACTTACCTTCATGAAATAAAGCAATTTTGCCTATAAGGACTCATTTGCCCCTAATTGTCATAAAGCATGTGAAAACTGCTTGTATGCGTTAAAATAATGGTTAATATGCAGTTTGCATTTTCTTAAGAGAGAATGATCCAAACCTGAATGTAATAGTGAAAATAGACTTACCCTCATGAAATAAAGCAATTTTGCCTATAAGGGCTCATTTGCACCTAATTGTCATAAAGCATGTAAAAACAGCTTGTAAGCGTTAAAATAATAGTTAATATGCAGCTTGCATTCTCTTATGAGAGATTGATCCAAACCTGAATGTTATAGTGTAAATAGACATACCTTTGTAAAATAAAGCAATTTTGCCTATAAGGACACATTTGCGCGCAATTGTCGTAAAGCATGTAAAAACTGCTTGTCTGCGTTAAAATAATGGTTAATATGCAGTTTGCATTTTCTTATGAGAGAATGATCCAAACCTGAATGTTATAGTGTAAATAGACTTACCTTTGTAAAATAAAGCAATTTTGCCTATAAGGACTCATTTGCACGCAATTGTCGTGAAGCATGTAAAAACTGCTTGTCTGCGTGAAAATGATAGTAAATATGCAGTTTGCATTTTCTTATGAGAGAATGATCCAAACCTGAATGTTATAGTGTAAATAGACTTACCTTTGTAAAAAAAAGCAATTTTGCCTATAAGGACTCATTTGCACGCAATTGTCGTGAAGCATGTAAAAACTGCTTGTCTGCGATAAAATAATGGTTAATATGCAGTTTGCATTTTCTTATGAGAGAATGATCCAAACCTGAATGTTATAGTGTAAATAGACTTACCTTCATGAAATAAAGGTATTTTGCCTATAAGGACTCATTTGCCCCTAATTGTCATAAAGCATGTAAAAACTGCTTGTATGCGTTAAAATAATGGTTAATATGAAGTTTGCATTTTCTTATGAGAGAATGATCCAAACCTGAATGTTATAGTGTAAATAGACTTACCTTTGTAAAATTAAGCAATTTTGCCTATAAGGACTCATTTGCACGCAATTGTCGTGTAGCATGTAAAAACTGCTTGTCTGCGTTAAAATAATGGTTAATATGCAGTTTGCATTTTCTTATGAGAGAATGATCCAAACCTGAATGTTATAGTGTAAATAGACTTACCCTCATGAAATAAAGCAATTTTGCCTATAAAGACTCATTTGCACCTAATTGTCATAAAGCATGAAAAAACTGCTTGTCTGCGTTAAAATAATGGTTAATATGCAGTTTGCATTTTCTTATGAGAGAATGATCCAAACCTGAATGTTATAGTGTAAATAGACCTACCTTCATAAAATAAAGCAATTTTGCCTATAAGGGCTCATTTGCACCTAATTGTCATAAAGCATGTAAAAACAGCTTGTAAGCGTTAAAATAATAGTTAATATGCAGCTTGCATTCTCTTATGAGAGATTGATCCAAACCTGAATGTTATAGTGTAAATAGACATACCTTTGTAAAATAAAGCAATTTTGCCTATAAGGACACATTTGCGCGCAATTGTCGTAAAGCATGTAAAAACTGCTTGTCTGCGTTAAAATAATGGTTAATATGCAGTTTGCATTTTCTTATGAGAGAATGATCCAAACCTGAATGTTATAGTGTAAATAGACTTACCTTTGTAAAATAAAGCAATTTTGCCTATAAGGACTCATTTGCACGCAATTGTCGTGAAGC
The DNA here is from genome assembly GCA_963575645.1 of Xanthostigma xanthostigma. NCBI lineage: Eukaryota > Metazoa > Arthropoda > Insecta > Raphidioptera > Raphidiidae > Xanthostigma > Xanthostigma xanthostigma. Next base: position 25,573,455 of record OY754472.1, on the reverse strand, counting down.
ATGTAAAAACTGCTTGTCTGCATGAAAATGATAGTAAATATGCAGTTTGCATTTTCTTATGAGAGAATGATCCAAACCTGAATGTAATAGTGTAAATAGACTTACCCTCATGAAATAAAGCAATTTTGCCTGTAAAGACTCATTTGCACCTAATTGTCATAAAGCATGTAAAAACTGCTTGTATGCGTTAAAATGATAGTAAATATGCAGTTTGCATTTTCTTATGGGAGAATGATCCCAACCTGAATGTTATAGTGTAAATAGACTTACCCTCATGAAATAAAGCAATTTTGGCTATAAGGACTCATTTGCACCTAATTGTCATAAAGCTTGTAAAAACTGCTTGCATGCGTTAAAATAATAGTTAATATGCAGTTTGCATTTTCTTATGAGCGAATGAACCAAACCTGAATGTTATAGTGAAAATAGCCTTACCTTTGTAAAATAAAGCAATTTTGCCTGTAAGGACTCATTTGCACCTAATTGTCGTAAAGCATGTAAAAACTGCTTGTCTGCGTGAAAATAATAGGAAAAGATCAATTTGCATTATCTTTTGAGAAAATGATCCAAACCTGAATGTTATAGTGTAAATAGACTTACCTTCATGAAATAAAGCAATTTTGCCTATAAGGACTCATTTGCCCCTAATTGTCATAAAGCATGTAAAAACTGCTTGTCAGCGTTAAAATAATGGTTAATATGAAGCTTGCATTTTCTTATGAGAGAATGATCCAAACCTGAATGTTATAGTGTAAATAGACTTACCTTCATGAAATAAAGCAATTTTGCCTATAAGGACTCATTTGCCCCTAATTGTCATAAAGCATGTGAAAACTGCTTGTATGCGTTAAAATAATGGTTAATATGCAGTTTGCATTTTCTTATGAGAGAATGATCCAAACCTCAATGTTATAGTAAAAATAGACTTACCTTCATGAAATAAAGCAATTTTGCCTATAAGGACTGATTTGCCCCTAATTGTCATAAAGCATGTAAAAACTGCTTGTCTGCGTTTAAATAATGGTTAATATGCAGTTTGCATTTTCTTATGAGAGAATGATCCAAACCTGAATGTTATAGTGTAAATAGACTTACCTTTGTAAAAAAAAGCAATTTTGCCTATAAGGACTCATTTGCACGCAATTGTCGTGAAGCATGTAAAAACTGCTTGTCTGCGATAAAATAATGGTTAATATGCAGTTTGCATTTTCTTATGAGAGAATGATCCAAACCTGAATGTTATAGTGTAAATAGACTTACCTTCATGAAATAAAGGTATTTTGCCTATAAGGACTCATTTGCCCCTAATTGTCATAAAGCATGTAAAAACTGCTTGTATGCGTTAAAATAATGGTTAATATGAAGTTTGCATTTTCTTATGAGAGAATGATCCAAACCTGAATGTTATAGTGTAAATAGACTTACCTTTGTAAAATTAAGCAATTTTGCCTATAAGGACTCATTTGCACGCAATTATTGTCGTGTAGCATGTAAAAACTGCTTGTCTGCGTTAAAATAATGGTTAATATGCAGTTTGCATTTTCTTATGAGAGAATGATCCAAACCTGAATGTTATAGTGTGAATAGACTTACCCTCATGAAATAAAGCAATTTTGCCTATAAAGACTCATTTGCACCTAATTGTCATAAAGCATGAAAAAACTGCTTGTCTGCGTTAAAATAATGGTTAATATGCAGTTTGCATTTTCTTATGAGAGAATGATCCAAACCTGAATGTTATAGTGTAAATAGACTTACCTTCATAAAATAAAGCAATTTTGCCTATAAGGACTCATTTGCCCCTAATTGTCATAAAGCATGTAAAAACTGCTTGTCAGCGTTAAAATAATGGTTAATATGAAGTTTGCATTTTCTTATGAGAGAATGATCCAAACCTGAATGTTATAGTGTAAATAGACTTACCTTCATGAAATAAAGCAATTTTGCCTATAAGGACTCATTTGCCCCTAATTGTCATAAAGCATGTGAAAACTGCTTGTATGCGTTAAAATAATGGTTAATATGCAGTTTGCATTTTCTTAAGAGAGAATGATCCAAACCTGAATGTAATAGTGAAAATAGACTTACCCTCATGAAATAAAGCAATTTTGCCTATAAGGGCTCATTTGCACCTAATTGTCATAAAGCATGTAAAAACAGCTTGTAAGCGTTAAAATAATAGTTAATATGCAGCTTGCATTCTCTTATGAGAGATTGATCCAAACCTGAATGTTATAGTGTAAATAGACATACCTTTGTAAAATAAAGCAATTTTGCCTATAAGGACACATTTGCGCGCAATTGTCGTAAAGCATGTAAAAACTGCTTGTCTGCGTTAAAATAATGGTTAATATGCAGTTTGCATTTTCTTATGAGAGAATGATCCAAACCTGAATGTTATAGTGTAAATAGACTTACCTTCATGAAATAAAGCAATTTTCCCTATAAGGACTCATTTGCACGCAATTGTCGTGAAGCATGTAAAAACTGCTTGTCTGCGTGAAAATGATAGTAAATATGCAGTTTGCATTTTCTTATGAGAGAATGATCCAAACCTGAATGTAATAGTGTAAATAGACTTACCCTCATGAAATAAAGCAATTTTGCCTATAAAGACTCATTTGCACCTAATTGTCATAAAGCATGTAAAAACTGCTTGTATGCGTTAAAATGATAGTAAATATGCAGTTTGCATTTTCTTATGAGAGAATGATCCAAACCTGAATGTTATAGTGTAAATAGACTTACCCTCATGAAATAAAGCAATTTTGGCTATAAGGACTCATTTGCACCTAATTGTCATAAAGCTTGTAAAAACTGCTTGTATGCGTTAAAATAATAGTTAATATGCAGTTTGCATTTTCTTATGAGCGAATGAACCAAACCTGAATGTTATAGTGAAAATAGACTTACCTTTGTAAAATAAAGCAATTTTGCCTGTAAGGACTCATCTGCACCTAATTGTCGTTAAGCATGTAAAAACTGCTTGTCTGCGTGAAAATAATAGGAAATGATCAATTTGCATTATCTTTTGAGAAAATGATCCAAACCTGAATGTTATAGTGTAAATGGACTAACCCTCATGAAATAAAGCAATTTTGCCTATAAGGGCTCATTTGCACCTAATTGTCATAAAGCATGTAAAAACAGCTTGTAAGCGTTAAAATAATAGTTAATATGCAGCTTGCATTCTCTTATGAGAGATTGATCCAAACCTGAATGTTATAGTGTAAATAGACATACCTTTGTAAAATAAAGCAATTTTGCCTATAAGGACACATTTGCGCGCAATTGTCGTAAAGCATGTAAAAACTGCTTGTCTGCGTTAAAATAATGGTTAATATGCAGTTTGCATTTTCTTATGAGAGAATGATCCAAACCTGAATGTTATAGTGTAAATAGACTTACCTTTGTAAAATAAAGCAATTTTGCCTATAAGGACTCATTTGCACGCAATTGTCGTGAAGCATGTAAAAACTGCTTGTCTGCGTGAAAATGATAGTAAATATGCAGTTTGCATTTTCTTATGAGAGAATGATCCAAACCTGAATGTAATAGTGTAAATAGACTTACCCTCATGAAATAAAGCAATTTTGCCTATAAAGACTCATTTGCACCTAATTGTCATAAAGCATGTAAAAACTGCTTGTATGCGTTAAAATGATAGTAAATATGCAGTTTGCATTTTCTTATGAGAGAATGATCCAAACCTGAATGTTATAGTGTAAATAGACTTACCCTCATGAAATAAAGCAATTTTGGCTATAAGGACTCATTTGCACCTAATTGTCATAAAGCTTGTAAAAACTGCTTGTATGCGTTAAAATAATAGTTAATATGCAGTTTGCATTTTCTTATGAGCGAATGAACCAAACCTGAATGTTATAGTGAAAATAGACTTACCTTTGTAAAATAAAGCAATTTTGCCTGTAAGGACTCATTTGCACCTAATTGTCGTAAAGCATGTAAAAACTGCTTGTCTGCGTGAAAATAATAGGAAATGATCAATTTGCATTATCTTTTGAGAAAATGATCCAAACCTGAATGTTATAGTGTAAATGGACTAACCCTCATGAAATAAAGCAATTTTGGCTATAAGGACTCATTTGCACCTAATTGTCATAAAGCTTGTAAAAACTGCTTTTATGCGTTAAAATAATGGTTAATATGAAGTTTGCATTTTCTTATGAGAGAATGATCCAAACCTGAATGTTATAGTGTAAATAGACTTACCTTCATGAAATAAAGCAATTTTGCCTATAAGGACTCATTTGACCCTAATTGTCATAAAGCATGTAAAAACTGCTTGTATGCGTTAAAATAATGGTTATTATGCAGTTTGCATTTTCTTATGAGAGAATGCTCCAAACCTGAATGTAATAGTAAAAATAGACTTACCTTCATGAAATAAAGCAATTTTGCCTATAAGGACTTATTTGCCCCTAATTGTCTTAAAGCATGTAAAAACTGCTTGTATGCGTTAAAATAATGGTTAATATGCAGTTTGCATTTTCTTAAAAGAGAGAATGATCCAAACCTGAATGTAATAGTGAAAATAGACTTACTCTCATGAAATAAAGCAATTTTGCCTATAAGGACTCATTTGCACCTAATTGTCATAAAGCATGTAAAAACAGCTTGTATGCGTTAAAATAATAGTTAATATGCAGCTTGCATTTTCTTATAAGAGATTGATCCAAACTTGAATGTTATAGTGTAAATAGACATACCTTTGTAAAATAAAGCAATTTTGCCTATAAGGACACATTTGCACACAATTGTCGTAAAGCATGTAAAAACTGCTTGTATGCGTTAAAATAATGGTTAATATGCAGTTTGCATTTTCTTAAGAGAGAATGATCCAAACCTGAATGTAATAGTGAAAATAGACTTACCCTCATGAAATAAAGCAATTTTGCCTATAAGGGCTCATTTGCACCTAATTGTCATAAAGCATGTAAAAACAGCTTGTAAGCGTTAAAATAATAGTTAATATGCAGCTTGAATTCTCTTATGAGAGATTGATCCAAACCTGAATGTTACAGTGTAAATAGACATACCTTTGTAAAATAAAGCAATTTTGCCTATAAGGACACATTTGCGCGCAATTGTCGTAAAGCATGTAAAAACTGCTTGTCTGCGTTAAAATAATGGTTAATATGCAGTTTGCATTTTCTTATGAGAGAATGATCCAAACCTGAATGTTATAGTGTAAATAGACTTACCTTTGTAAAATAAAGCAATTTTGCCTATAAGGACTCATTTGCACGCAATTGTCGTGAAGCCTGTAAAAACTGCTTGTCTGCGTGAAAATGATAGTAAATATGCAGTTTGCATTTTCTTATGAGAGAATGATCCAAACCTGAATGTAATAGTGTAAATAGACTTACCCTCATGAAATAAAGCAATTTTGCCTATAAAGACTCATTTGCACCTAATTGTCATAAAGCATGTAAAAACTGCTTGTATGCGTTAAAATGATAGTAAATATGCAGTTTGCATTTTCTTATGAGAGAATGATCCAAACCTGAATGTTATAGTGTAAATAGACTTACCCTCATGAAATAAAGCAATTTTGGCTATAGGACTCATTTGCACCTAATTGTCATAAAGCTTGTAAAAACTGCTTGTATGCGTTAAAATAATAGTTAATATGCAGTTTGCATTTTCTTATGAGCGAATGAACCAAACCTGAATGTTATAGTGAAAATAGACTTACCTTTGTAAAATAAAGCAATTTTGCCTGTAAGGACTCATTTGCACCTAATTGTCGTAAAGCATGTAAAAACTGCTTGTCTGCGTGAAAATAATAGGAAATGATCAATTTGCATTATCTTTTGAGAAAATGATCCAAACCTGAATGTTATAGTGTAAATGGACTAACCCTCATGAAATAAAGCAATTTTGGCTATAAGGACTCATTTGCACCTAATTGTCATAAAGCTTGTAAAAACTGCTTGTATGCGTTAAAATAATGGTTAATATGAAGTTTGCATTTTCTTATGAGAGAATGATCCAAACCTGAATGTTATAGTGTAAATAGACTTACCTTCATGAAATAAAGCAATTTTGCCTATAAGGACTCATTTGACCCTAATTGTCATAAAGCATGTAAAAACTGCTTGCATGCATTAAAATAATGGTTATTATGCAGTTTGCATTTTCTTATGAGAGAATGCTCCAAACCTGAATGTTATAGTGTAAATAGACTTACTTTTGTAAAATAAAGCAATTTTGCCTATAAGGACTCATTTGCACGCAATTGTCGTGAAGGATGTAAAAACTGCTTGTCTGCGTGAAAATAATAGTAAATATGCAGTTTGCATTTTCTTATGAGAGAATGTCCAAACCTGAATGTTATAGTGTAAATAAACTTACCCTCATGAAAAAAAGCAATTTTGCCTATAAAGACTCATTTGCACCTAATTGTCGTAAAGCATGTAAAAACTGCTTGTCTGCGTTTAAATAATGGTTAATATGCAGTTTGCATTTTCTTATGAGAGAATGATCCAAACCTGAATGTTATAGTGTAAATAGACTTACCCTCATGAAATAAAGCAATTTTGCCTATAAGGACTCATTTGCACCTAATTGTCATAAAGCATGTAAAAACAGCTTGTATGCGTTAAAATAATAGTTATTATGCAGCTTGCATTCTCTTATGAGAGATTGATCCAAACCTGAATGTTATAGTGTAAATAGACATACCTTTGTAAAATAAAGCAATTTTGCCTATAAGGACACATTTGCACGCAATTGTCGTAAAGCATGTAAAAACTGCTTGTCTGCGTTAAAATAATGGTTAATATGCAGTTTGCATTTTCTTATGAGAGAATGATCCAAACCTGAATGTTATAGTGTAAATAGACTTACCTTCATGAAATAAAGCAATTTTGCCTATAAGGACTCATTTGCCCCTAATTGTCATAAAGCATGTAAAAACTGCTTGTCAGCGTTAAAATAATGGTTAATATGAAGCTTGCATTTTCTTATGAGAGAATGATCCAAACCTGAATGTTATAGTGTAAATAGACTTACCTTCATGAAATAAAGCAATTTTGCCTATAAGGACTCATTTGCCCCTAATTGTCATAAAGCATGTGAAAACTGCTTGTATGCGTTAAAATAATGGTTAATATGCAGTTTGCATTTTCTTATGAGAGAATGATCCAAACCTCAATGTTATAGTAAAAATAGACTTACCTTCATGAAATAAAGCAATTTTGCCTATAAGGACTGATTTGCCCCTAATTGTCATAAAGCATGTAAAAACTGCTTGTCTGCGTTTAAATAATGGTTAATATGCAGTTTGCATTTTCTTATGAGAGAATGATCCAAACCTGAATGTTATAGTGTAAATAGACTTACCTTTGTAAAAAAAAGCAATTTTGCCTATAAGGACTCATTTGCACGCAATTGTCGTGAAGCATGTAAAAACTGCTTGTCTGCGATAAAATAATGGTTAATATGCAGTTTGCATTTTCTTATGAGAGAATGATCCAAACCTGAATGTTATAGTGTAAATAGACTTACCTTCATGAAATAAAGGTATTTTGCCTATAAGGACTCATTTGCCCCTAATTGTCATAAAGCATGTAAAAACTGCTTGTATGCGTTAAAATAATGGTTAATATGAAGTTTGCATTTTCTTATGAGAGAATGATCCAAACCTGAATGTTATAGTGTAAATAGACTTACCTTTGTAAAATTAAGCAATTTTGCCTATAAGGACTCATTTGCACGCAATTGTCGTGTAGCATGTAAAAACTGCTTGTCTGCGTTAAAATAATGGTTAATATGCAGTTTGCATTTTCTTAAGAGAGAATGATCCAAACCTGAATGTTATAGTGTAAATAGACTTACCCTCATGAAATAAAGCAATTTTGCCTATAAAGACTCATTTGCACCTAATTGTCATAAAGCATGAAAAAACTGCTTGTCTGCGTTAAAATAATGGTTAATATGCAGTTTGCATTTTCTTATGAGAGAATGATCCAAACCTGAATGTTATAGTGTAAATAGACTTACCTTCATAAAATAAAGCAATTTTGCCTATAAGGACTCATTTGCCCCTAATTGTCATAAAGCATGTAAAAACTGCTTGTCAGCGTTAAAATAATGGTTAATATGAAGTTTGCATTTTCTTATGAGAGAATGATCCAAACCTGAATGTTATAGTGTAAATAGACTTACCTTCATGAAATAAAGCAATTTTGCCTATAAGGACTCATTTGCCCCTAATTGTCATAAAGCATGTGAAAACTGCTTGTATGCGTTAAAATAATGGTTAATATGCAGTTTGCATTTTCTTAAGAGAGAATGATCCAAACCTGAATGTAATAGTGAAAATAGACTTACCCTCATGAAATAAAGCAATTTTGCCAATAAGGGCTGATTTGCACCTAAATGTCATAAAGCATGTAAAAACAGCTTGTAAGCGTTAAAATAATAGTTAATATGCAGCTTGCATTCTCTTATGAGAGATTGATCCAAACCTGAATGTTATAGTGTAAATAGACATACCTTTGTAAAATAAAGCAATTTTGCCTATAAGGACACATTTGCGCGCAATTGTCGTAAAGCATGTAAAAACTGCTTGTCTGCGTTAAAATAATGGTTAATATGCAGTTTGCATTTTCTTATGAGAGAATGATCCAAACCTGAATGTTATAGTGTAAATAGACTTACCTTTGTAAAATAAAGCAATTTTGCCTATAAGGACTCATTTGCACGCAATTGTCGTGAAGCATGTAAAAACTGCTTGTCTGCGTGAAAATGATAGTAAATATGCAGTTTGCATTTTCTTATGAGAGATTGATCCAAACCTGAATGTAATAGTGTAAATAGACTTACCCTCATGAAATAAAGCAATTTTGCCTATAAAGACTCATTTGCACCTAATTGTCATAAAGCATGTAAAAACTGCTTGTATGCGTTAAAATGATAGTAAATATGCAGTTTGCATTTTCTTATGAGAGAATGATCCAAACCTGAATGTTATAGTGTAAATAGACTTACCCTCATGAAATAAAGCAATTTTGGCTATAAGGACTCATTTGCACCTAATTGTCATAAAGCTTGTAAAAACTGCTTGTATGCGTTAAAATAATAGTTAATATGCAGTTTGCATTTTCTTATGAGCGAATGAACCAAACCTGAATGTTATAGTGAAAATAGCCTTACCTTTGTAAAATAAAGCAATTTTGCCTGTAAGGACTCATTTGCACCTAATTGTCGTAAAGCATGTAAAAACTGCTTGTCTGCGTGAAAATAATAGGAAATGATCAATTTGCATTATCTTTTGAGAAAATGATCCAAACCTGAATGTTATAGTGTAAATAAACTTACCTTCATGAAATAAAGCAATTTTGCCTATAAGGACTCATTTGCCACTAATTGTCATAAAGCATGTAAAAACTGCTTGTCTGCGTTTAAATAATGGTTAATATGCAGTTTGCATTTTCTTATGAAAGAATGTTCCAAACCTGAATGTTATAGTGTAAATAGACTTACCTTTGTAAAAAAAAGCAATTTTGCCTATAAGGACTCATTTGCACGCAATTGTCGTGAAGCATGTAAAAACTGCTTGTCTGCGATAAAATAATGGTTAATATGCAGTTTGCATTTTCTTATGAGAGAATGATCCAAACCTGAATGTTATAGTGTAAATAGACTTACCTTCATGAAATAAAGGTATTTTGCCTATAAGGACTCATTTGCCCCTAATTGTCATAAAGCATGTAAAAACTGCTTGTATGCGTTAAAATAATGGTTAATATGAAGTTTGCATTTTCTTATGAGAGAATGATCCAAACCTGAATGTTATAGTGTAAATAGACTTTCCTTTGTAAAATTAAGCAATTTTGCCTATAAGGACTCATTTGCACGCAATTGTCGTGAAGCATGTAAAAACTGCTTGTCTGCGTGAAAATAATAGTAAATATGCAGTTTGCATTTTCTTATGATAGAATGTCCAAACCTGAATGTTATAGTGTAAATAAATAGACTTACCCTCATGAAATAAAGCAATTTTGCCTATAAAGACTCATTTGCACCTAATTGTCGAAAAGCATGTAAAAACTGCTTGTCTGCGTTTAAATAATGGTTAATATGCAGTTTGCATTTTCTTATGAGAGAATGATCCAAACCTGAATGTTATAGTGTAAATAGACTAACCCTCATGAAATAAAGCAATTTTGCCTATAAGGACTCATTTGCACCTAATTGTCGTAAAGCATGTAAAAACTGCTTGTCTGCGTTTAAATAATGGTTAATATGCAGTTTGCATTTTCTTATGAGAGAATGATCCAAACCTGAATGTTATAGTGTAAATAGACTTACCCTCATGAAATAAAGCAATTTTGCCTATAAGGAATCATTTGCACCTAATTGTCATAAAGCATGTAAAAACAGCTTGTTAGCGTTAAAATAATAGTTATTATGCAGCTTGCATTCTCTTATGAGAGATTGATCCAAACCTGAATGTTATAGTGTAAATAGACATACCTTTGTAAAATAAAGCAATTTTGCCTATAAGGACTTATTTGCACGCAATTGTCGTAAAGCAGTTAAAAACTGCTTGTCTGCGTGAAAATGATAGTAAATATGCAGTTTGCATTTTCTTATGAGAGAATGATCTAAACCTGAATGTTATAGTGTAAATAGACATACACTCATGAAATAAAGCAATTTTGCCTATAAAAACTCATTTGCACCTAATTGTCGTAAATCATGTAAAAACTGCTTGTCTGCGTTTAAATAATGGGTAATATGCAGTTTGCATTTTCTTATGAGAGAATGATCCAAACCTGAATGTTATAGTGTAAATAGACTTACCCTCATGAAATAAAGCAATTTTGCCTATAAGGAATCATTTGCACCTAATTGTCATAAAGCATGTAAAAACTGCTTGTATGCGTTAAAATAATGGTTAATATGAAGTTTGCATTTTCTTATAAGAGAATGATCCAAACCTGAATGTTATAGTGTAAATAGACTTACCTTTGTAAAATTAAGCAATTTTGCCTATAAGGACTCATTTGCACGCAATTGTCGTGAAGCATGTAAAAACTGCTTGTCTGCGTTAAAATAATGGTTAATATGCAGTTTGCATTTTCTTATGAGAGAATTATCCAAACCTGAATGTTATAGTGTAAATAGACTTACCCTCATGAAATAAAGCAATTTTGCCTATAAAGACTCATTTGCACCTAATTGTCATAAAGCATGAAAAAACTGCTTGTCTGCGTTAAAATAATGGTTAATATGCAGTTTGCATTTTCTTATGAGAGAATGATCCAAACCTGAATGGTATAGTGTAAATAGACTTACCTTCATGAAATAAAGCAATTTTGCCTATAAGGACTCATTTGCCCCTAATTTTCATAAAGCATGTAAAAACTGCTTGTCAGCGTTAAAATAATGGTTAATATGAAGTTTGCATTTTCTTATGAGAGAATGATCCAAACCTGAATGTTATAGTGTAAATAGACTTACCTTCATGAAATAAAGCAATTTTGCCTATAAGGACTTATTTGCCCCTAAGTGTCATAAAGCATGTGAAAACTGCTTGTATGCGTTAAAATAATGGTTAATATGCAGTTTGCATTTTCTTATGAGAGAATGATCCAAACCTGAATGTTATAGTAAAAATAGACTTACCTTCATGAAATAAAGCAATTTTGCCTATAAGGACTCATTTGCCCGTAATTGTCATAAAGCATGTAAAAACTGCTTGTTTGCGTTAATATAATGGTTAATATGCAGTTTGCATTTTCTTAAGAGAGAATGATCCAAACCTGAATGTAATAGTGAAAATAGACTTACCCTCATGAAATAAAGCAATTTTGCCTATAAGGACTCATTTGCCCGTAATTGTCATAAAGCATGTAAAAACTGCTTGTTTGCGTTAATATAATGGTTAATATGCAGTTTGCATTTTCTTATGAGAGAATGATCCAAACCTGAATGTTATAGTGTAAATAGACTTACCCTCATGAAATAAAGCAATTTTGCCTATAAGGAATCATTTGCACCTAATTGTCATAAAGCATGTAAAAACAGCTTGTGAGCGTTAAAATAATAGTTAATATGCAGCTTGCTTTCTCTTATGAGAGATTGATCCAAACCTGAATGTTATAGTGTAGACATACCTTTGTAAAATAAAGCAATTTTGCCTATAAGGACAGATTTGCGCGCAATTGTCGTAAAGCATGTAAAAACTGCTTGTCTGCGTTAAAATAATGGTTAATATGCAGTTTGCATTTTCTTATGAGAGAATGATAAAAACCTGAATGTAATAGTGTAAATAGACTTACCCTCATGAAATAAAGCAATTTTGCCTATAAAGACTCATTTGCACCTAATTGTCATAAAGCATGTAAAAACTGCTTGTATGCGTTAAAATGATAGTAAATATGCAGTTTGCATTTTCTTATGAGAGAATGATCCAAACCTGATTGTTATAGTGTAAATAGACTTACCCTCATGAAATAAAGCAATTTTGGCTATAAGGACTCATTTGCACCTAATTGTCATAAAGCTTGTAAAAACTGCCTGTATGCGTTAAAATAATGGTTAATATGAAGTTTGCATTTTCTTATGAGAGAATGATCCAAACCTGAATGTTATAGTGTAAATAGACTTACCTTTGTAAAATTAAGCAATTTTGCCTATAAGGACTCATTTGCACGCAATTGTCGTGAAGCATGTAAAAACTGCTTGTCTGCGTTAAAATAATGGTTAATATGCAGTTTGCATTTTCTTATGAGATAATTATCCAAACCTGAATGTTATAGTGTAAATAGACTTACCCTCATGAAATAAAGCAATTTTGCCTATAAAGACTCATTTGCACCTAATTGTCATAAAGCATGAAAAAACTGCTTGTCTGCGTTAAAATAATGGTTAATATGCAGTTTGCATTTTCTTATGAGAGAATGATCCAAACCTGAATGGTATAGTGTAAATAGACTTACCTTCATGAAATAAAGCAATTTTGCCTATAAGGACTCATTTGCACCTAATTGTCATAAAGCATGTAAAAACAGCTTGTAAGCGTTAAAATAATAGTTAATATGCAGCTTGCTTTCTCTTATGAGAGATTGATCCAAACCTGAATGTTATAGTGTAGACATACCTTTGTAAAATAAAGCAATTTTGCCTATAAGGACAGATTTGCGCGCAATTGTCGTAAAGCATGTAAAAACTGCTTGTCTGCGTTAAAATAATGGTTAATATGCAGTTTGCATTTTCTTATGAGAGAATGATAAAAACCTGAATGTAATAGTGTTAATAGACTTACCCTCATGAAATAAAGCAATTTTGCCTATAAAGACTCATTTGCACCTAATTGTCATAAAGCATGTAAAAACTGCTTGTATGCGTTAAAATGATAGTAAATATGCAGTTTGCATTTTCTTATGAGAGAATGATCCAAACCTGAATGTTATAGTGTAAATAGACTTACCCTCATGAAATAAAGCAATTTTGGCTATAAGGACTCATTTGCACCTAATTGTCATAAAGCTTGTAAAAACTGCTTGTATGCGTTAAAATAATAGTTAATATGCAAATTGCATTTTCTTATGAGAGAATGAACCAAACCTGAATGTTATAGTGAAAATAGACTTACCTTTGTAAAATAAAGGAATTTTGCCTGTAAGGACTCATTTGCACCTAATTGTCGTAAAGCATGTAAAAACTGCTTGTCTGCGAAAAATAATAGGAAATGATCAATTTGCATTATCTTTTGAGAAAATGATCCAAACCTGAATGTTATAGTGTAAATGGACTTACCCTTATGAAATAAAGCAATTTTGGCTATATGGACTCATTTGCATCTAATTGTCATAAAGCTTGTAAAAACTGCTTGTATGCGTTAAAATAATGGTTAATATGAAGTTTGCATTTTCTTATGAGAGAATGATCCAAACCTTAATATTATAGTGTAAATAGACTTACCTTCATGAAATAAAGCAATTTTGCCTATAAGGACTCATTTGCCCCTAATTGTCATAAAGCATGTAAAAACTGCTTGTATGCGTTAAAATAATGGTTATTATGCAGTTTGTATTTTCTTATGAGAGAATGATCCAAACCTGAATGTTATAGTAAAAATAGACTTACCTTCATGAAATAAAGCAATTGTGCCTATAAGGACAGATTTGCGCGCAATTGTCGTAAAGCATGTAAAAACTGCTTGTCTGCGTTAAAATAATGGTTAATATGCAGTTTGCATTTTCTTATGAGAGAATGATAAAAACCTGAATGTAATAGTGTAAATAGACTTACCCTCATGAAATAAAGCAATTTTGCCTATAAAGACTCATTTGCACCTAATTGTCATAAAGCATGTAAAAACTGCTTGTATGCGTTAAAATGATAGTAAATATGCAGTTTGCATTTTCTTATGAGAGAATGATCCAAACCTGAATGTTATAGTGTAAATAGACTTACCCTCATGAAATAAAGCAATTTTGGCTATAAGGACTCATTTGCACCTAATTGTCATAAAGCTTGTAAAAACTGCTTGTATGCGTTAAAATAATAGTTAATATGCAGTTTGCATTTTCTTATGAGAGAATGAACCAAACCTGAATGTTATAGTGAAAATAGACTTACCTTTGTAAAATAAAGGAATTTTGCCTGTAAGGACTCATTTGCACCTAATTGTCGTAAAGCATGTAAAAACTGCTTGTCTGCGTGAAAATAATAGGAAATGATCAATTTGCATTATCTTTTGAGAAAATGATCCAAACCTGAATGTTATAGTGTAAATGGACTTACCCTTATGAAATAAAGCAATTTTGGCTATATGGACTCATTTGCACCTAATTGTCATAAAGCTTGTAAAAACTGCTTGTATGCGTTAAAATAATGGTTAATATGAAGTTTGCATTTTCTTATGAGAGAATGATCCAAACCTGAATGTTATAGTGTAAATAGACTTACCTTCATGAAATAAAGCAATTTTGCCTATAAGGACTCATTTGCCCCTAATTGTCATAAAGCATGTAAAAACTGCTTGTATGCGTTAAAATAATGGTTATTATGCAGTTTGTATTTTCTTATGAGAGAATGATCCAAACCTGAATGTTATAGTAAAAATAGACTTACCTTCATGAAATAAAGCAATTTTGCCTATAAGGACTCATTTGCCCCTAATTGTCATAAAGCATGTTAAAACTGCTTGTATGCGTTAAAATAATGGTTAATATGCAGTATGCATTTTCTTAAAAGAAAGAATGATCCAAACCTGAATGTAATAGTGAAAATAGACTTACCCTCATAAAATAAAGCAATTTTGCCTATAAGGACTCATTTGCACCTAATTGTCATAAAGCATGTAAAAACAGCTTGTATGCGTTAAAATAATAGTTAATATGCAGCTTGCATTTTCTTATAAGAGATTGATCCAAACTTGAATGTTATAGTGTAAATAGACATACCTTTGTAAAATAAAGCAATTTTGCCTATAAGGACACATTTGCACGCAATTGTCGTAAAGCATGTAAAAACTGCTTGTCTGCGTTAAAATAATGGTTAATATGCAGTTTGCATTTTCTTATGAGAGAATGATCCAAACCTGAATGTTATAGTGTAAATAGACTTACCTTTGTAAAATAAAGCAATTTTGCCTATAAGGACTCATTTGCACGCAATTGTCGTGAAGCATGTAAAAACTGCTTGTCTGCGTGAAAATAATAGTAAATATGCAGTTTGCATTTTCTTATGATAGAATGTCCAAACCTGAATGTTATAGTGTAAATAAATAGACTTACCCTCATGAAATAAAGCAATTTTGCCTATAAAGACTCATTTGCACCTAATTGTCGTAAAGCATGTAAAAACTGCTTGTCTGCGTTTAAATAATGGTTAATATGCAGTTTGCATTTTCTTATGAGAGAATGATCCAAACCTGAATGTTATAGTGTAATTAGACTTACCCTCATGAAATAAAGCAATTTTGCCTATAAGGACTCATTTGCACCTAATTGTCATAAAGCATGTAAAAACAGCTTGTATGCGTTAAAATAATAGTTATTATGCAGCTTGCATTCTCTTATGAGAGATTGATCCAAACCTGAATGTTATAGTGTAAATAGACATACCTTTGTAAAATAAAGCAATTTTGCCTATAAGGACTTATTTGCACGCAATTGTCGTAAAGCAGTTAAAAACTGCTTGTCTGCGTGAAAATGATAGTAAATATGCAGTTTGCATTTTCTTATGAGAGAATGATCCAAACCTGAATGTTATAGTGTAAATAGACATACACCCATGAAATAAAGCAATTTTGCCTATAAAAACTCATTTGCACCTAATTGTCGTAAAGCATGTAAAAACTGCTTGTCTGCGTTTAAATAATGGTTAATATGCAGTTTGCATTTTCTTATGAGAGAATGATCCAAACCTGAATGTTATAGTGTAAATAGACTTACCCTCATGAAATAAAGCAATTTTGCCTATAAGGAATCATTTGCACCTAATTGTCATAAAGCATGTAAAAACTGCTTGTATGCGTTAAAATAATGGTTAATATGAAGTTTGCATTTTCTTATGAGAGAATGATCCAAACCTGAATGTTATAGTGTAAATAGACTTACCTTTGTAAAATTAAGCAATTTTGCCTATAAGGACTCATTTGCACGCAATTGTCGTGAAGCATGTAAAAACTGCTTGTCTGCGTTAAAATAATGGTTAATATGCAGTTTGCATTTTCTTATGAGAGAATTATCCAAACCTGAATGTTATAGTGTAAATAGACTTACCCTCATGAAATAAAGCAATTTTGCCTATAAAGACTCATTTGCACCTAATTGTCATAAAGCATGAAAAAACTGCTTGTCTGCGTTAAAATAATGGTTAATATGCAGTTTGCATTTTCTTATGAGAGAATGATCCAAACCTGAATGGTATAGTGTAAATAGACTTACCTTCATGAAATAAAGCAATTTTGCCTATAAGGACTCATTTGCCCCTAATTTTCATAAAGCATGTAAAAACTGCTTGTCAGCGTTAAAATAATGGTTAATATGAAGTTTGCATTTTCTTATGAGAGAATGATCCAAACCTGAATGTTATAGTGTAAATAGACTTACCTTCATGAAATAAAGCAATTTTGCCTATAAGGACTTATTTGCCCCTAAGTGTCATAAAGCATGTGAAAACTGCTTGTATGCGTTAAAATAATGGTTAATATGCAGTTTGCATTTTCTTATGAGAGAATGATCCAAACCTGAATGTTATAGTAAAAATAGACTTACCTTCATGAAATAAAGCAATTTTGCCTATAAGGACTCATTTGCCCGTAATTGTCATAAAGCATGTAAAAACTGCTTGTTTGCGTTAATATAATGGTTAATATGCAGTTTGCATTTTCTTAAGAGAGAATGATCCAAACCTGAATGTAATAGTGAAAATAGACTTACCCTCATGAAATAAAGCAATTTTGCCTATAAGGGCTCATTTGCACCTAATTGTCATAAAGCATGTAAAAACTGCTTGTATGCGTTAAAATGATAGTAAATATGCAGTTTGCATTTTCTTATGAGAGAATGATCCAAACCTAAATGTAATAGTGTAAATAGACTTACCCTCATGAAATAAAGCAATTTTGGCTATAAGGACTCATTTGCACCTAATTGTCATAAAGCTTGTAAAAACTGCTTGTATGCGTTAAAATAATAGTTAATATGCAGTTTGCATTTTCTTATGAGAGAATGAACCAAACCTGAATGTTATAGTGAAAATAGACTTACCTTTGTAAAATAAAGCAATTTTGCCTGTAAGGACTCATTTGCACCTAATTGTCGTAAAGCATGTAAAAACTGCTTGTCTGCGTGAAAATAATAGGAAATGATCAATTTGCATTATCTTTTGAGAAAATGATCCAAACCTTAATGTTATAGTGTAAATGGACTTACCTTTGTAAAATAAAGCAATTTTACCTATAAGGACTCATTTGCACGCAATTGTCGTGAAGCATGTAAAAACTGCTTGTCTGCGTTAAAATAATGGTTAATATGCAGTTTGCATTTTCTTATGAGAGAATGATCCAAACCTGAATTATATATTGAAAGTAGACTTACCTTTGTGAAATAAAACAATTTTGCCTATAAGCACTCATTTGCACCTAATTGTCATAAAGCATGTAAAAACAGCTTGTATGCGTTAAAATAATAGTTAATATGCAGCTTGCATTTTCTTATGAGAGATTAATCCAAACCTGAATGTTATAGTGTAAATAGACTTACCTTTGTAAAATAAAGCAATTTTGCCTATAAGGACTCATTTGCACGCAATTGTCGTGAAGCATGTAAAAACTGCTTGTCTGCGTGAAAATGATAGTAAATATGCAGTTTGCATTTTCTTATGAGAGAATGATCCAAACCTGAATGTTATAGTGTAAATAGACTTACCCTCTGAAATAAAGCAATTTTGCCTATTAAGACTAATTTGCACCTTATTGTCGTAAAACATGTAAAAACTGCTTGTCTGCGTGAAAATGATAGTAAATATGCAGTTTGCATTTTCTTATGAGAGAATGATCCAAACCTGAATGTAATAGTGAAAATAGACTTACCCTCTTGAAATAAAGCAATTTTGCCTATAAGGACTCATTTGCACCTAATTGTCATAAAGCATGTAAAAACAGCTTGTATGCGTTAAAATAATAGTTAATATGCAGCTTGCATTTTCTTATGAGAGATTGATCCAAACCTGAATGTTATAGTGTAAATAGACTTACCTTTGTAAAATAAAGCAATTTTGCCTATAAGGACTCAATTGCACGCAATTGATGTGAAGCATGTAAAAACTGCTTGTCTGCGTTAAAATAATGGTTAATATGCAGTTTGCATTTTCTTATGAGAGAATGATCCAAACCTGAATGTTATAGTGTAAATAGACTTAACTTTATAAAATAAAGCAATTTTGCCTATAAGGACTCATTTGCCCCTAATTGTCATAAAGCATGTAAAAACTGCTTGTATGCGTTAAAATAATGGTTAATATGCAGTTTGCATTTTCTTATGAGAGAATGATCTAAACCTGAATGTTATAGTGTAAATAGACTTACCTTTGTAAAATAAAGCAATTTTGCCTATAAGGACATATTTGCACGCAATTGTCGTGAAGCATGTAAAAACTGCTTGTCTGCGTGAAAATGATAGTAAATATGCAGTTTGCATTTTCTTATGAGAGAATGTTCCAAACCTGAATGTTATAGTGTAAATAGACTTACCCTCATGAAATAAAGCAATTTTGCCTATAAGGACTCATTTGCACGCAATTGTCGTGTAGCATGTAAAAACTGCTTGTCTGCGTTAAAATAATGGTTAATATGCAGTTTGCATTTTCTTATGAGAGAATGATCCAAACCTGAATGTTATAGTGTGAATAGACTTACCCTCATGAAATAAAGCAATTTTGCCTATAAAGACTCATTTGCACCTAATTGTCATAAAGCATGAAAAAACTGCTTGTCTGCGTTAAAATAATGGTTAATATGCAGTTTGCATTTTCTTATGAGAGAATGATCCAAACCTGAATGTTATAGTGTAAATAGACTTACCTTCATAAAATAAAGCAATTCTGCCTATAAGGACTCATTTGCCCCTAATTGTCATAAAGCATGTAAAAACTGCTTGTCAGCGTTAAAATAATGGTTAATATGAAGTTTGCATTTTCTTATGAGAGAATGATCCAAACCTGAATGTTATAGTGTAAATAGACTTACATTCATGAAATAAAGCAATTTTGCCTATAAGGACTCATTTGCCCCTAATTGTCATAAAGCATGTGAAAACTGCTTGTATGCGTTAAAATAATGGTTAATATGCAGTTTGCATTTTCTTAAGAGAGAATGATCCAAACCTGAATGTAATAGTGAAAATAGACTTACCCTCATGAAATAAAGCAATTTTGCCTATAAGGGCTGATTTGCACCTAATTGTCATAAAGCATGTAAAAACAGCTTGTAAGCGTTAAAATAATAGTTAATATGCAGCTTGCATTCTCTTATGAGAGATTGATCCAAACCTGAATGTTATAGTGTAAATAGACATACCTTTGTAAAATAAAGCAATTTTGCCTATAAGGACACATTTGCGCGCAATTGTCGTAAAGCATGTAAAAACTGCTTGTCTGCGTTAAAATAATGGTTAATATGCAGTTTGCATTTTCTTATGAGAGAATGATCCAAACCTGAATGTTATAGTGTAAATAGACTTACCTTTGTAAAATAAAGCAATTTTGCCTATAAGGACTCATTTGCACGCAATTGTCGTGAAGCATGTAAAAACTGCTTGTCTGCGTGAAAATGATAGTAAATATGCAGTTTGCATTTTCTTATGAGAGAATGATCCAAACCTGAATGTAATAGTGTAAATAGACTTACCCTCATGAAATAAAGCAATTTTGCCTATAAAGACTCATTTGCACCTAATTGTCATAAAGCATGTAAAAACTGCTTGTATGCGTTAAAATGATAGTAAATATGCAGTTTGCATTTTCTTATGAGAGAATGATCCAAACCTGAATGTTATAGTGTAAATAGACTTACCCTCATGAAATAAAGCAATTTTGGCTATAAGGACTCATTTGCACCTAATTGTCATAAAGCTTGTAAAAACTGCTTGTATGCGTTAAAATAATAGTTAATATGCAGTTTGCATTTTCCTATGAGCGAATGAACCAAACCTGAATGTTATAGTGAAAATAGCCTTACCTTTGTAAAATAAAGCAATTTTGCCTGTAAGGACTCATTTGCACCTAATTGTCGTAAAGCATGTAAAAACTGCTTGTCTGCGTGAAAATAATAGGAAATGATCAATTTGCATTATCTTTTGAGAAAATGATCCAAACCTGAATGTTATAGTGTAAATAGACTTACCTTCATGAAATAAAGCAATTTTGCCTATAAGGACTCATTTGCCCCTAATTGTCATAAAGCATGTAAAAACTGCTTGTCAGCGTTAAAATAATGGTTAATATGAAGCTTGCATTTTCTTATGAGAGAATGATCCAAACCTGAATGTTATAGTGTAAATAGACTTACCTTCATGAAATAAAGCAATTTTGCCTATAAGGACTCATTTGCCCCTAATTGTCATAAAGCATGTGAAAACTGCTTGTATGCGTTAAAATAATGGTTAATATGCAGTTTGCATTTTCTTATGAGAGAATGATCCAAACCTCAATGTTATAGTAAAAATAGACTTACCTTTATGAAATAAAGCAATTTTGCCTATAAGGACTGATTTGCCCCTAATTGTCATAAAGCATGTAAAAACTGCTTGTCTGCGTTTAAATAATGGTTAATATGCAGTTTGCATTTTCTTATGAGAGAATGATCCAAACCTGAATGTTATAGTGTAAATAGACTTACCTTCATGAAATAAAGCAATTTTGCCTATAAGGACTCATTTGCCCCTAATTGTCATAAAGCATGTGAAAACTGCTTGTATGCGTTAAAATAATGGTTAATATGCAGTTTGCATTTTCTTATGAGAGAATGATCCAAACCTCAATGTTATAGTAAAAATAGACTTACCTTCATGAAATAAAGCAATTTTGCCTATAAGGACTCATTTGCCCCTAATTGTCATAAAGCATGTGAAAACTGCTTGTATGCGTTAAAATAATGGTTAATATGCAGTTTGCATTTTCTTATGAGAGAATGATCCAAACCTCAATGTTATAGTAAAAATAGACTTACCTTCATGAAATAAAGCAATTTTGCCTATAAGGACTGATTTGCCCCTAATTGTCATAAAGCATGTAAAAACTGCTTGTCTGCGATAAAATAATGGTTAATATGCAGTTTGCATTTTCTTATGAGAGAATGATCCAAACCTGAATGTTATAGTGTAAATAGACTTACCTTCATGAAATAAAGGTATTTTGCCTATAAGGACTCATTTGCCCCTAATTGTCATAAAGCATGTAAAAACTGCTTGTATGCGTTAAAGTAATGGTTAATATGAAGTTTGCATTTTCTTATGAGAGAATGATCCAAACCTGAATGTTATAGTGTAAATAGACTTACCTTTGTAAAATTAAGCAATTTTGCCTATAAGGACTCATTTGCACGCAATTGTCGTGAAGCATGTAAAAACTGCTTGTCTGCGTGAAAATAATAGTAAATATGCAGTTTGCATTTTCTTATGATAGAATGTCCAAACCTGAATGTTATAGTGTAAATAGACTAACCCTCATGAAATAAAGCAATTTTGCCTATAAGGACTCATTTGCACCTAATTGTCGTAAAGCATGTAAAAACTGCTTGTCTGCGTTTAAATAATGGTTAATATGCAGTTTGCATTTTCTTATGAGAGAATGATCCAAACCTGAATGTTATAGTGTAAATAGACTTACCCTCATGAAATAAAGCAATTTTGCCTATAAGGAATCATTTGCACCTAATTGTCATAAAGCATGTAAAAACAGCTTGTTAGCGTTAAAATAATAGTTATTATGCAGCTTGCATTCTCTTATGAGAGATTGATCCAAACCTGAATGTTATAGTGTAAATAGACATACCTTTGTAAAATAAAGCAATTTTGCCTATAAGGACTTATTTGCACGCAATTGTCGTAAAGCAGTTAAAAACTGCTTGTCTGCGTGAAAATGATAGTAAATATGCAGTTTGCATTTTCTTATGAGAGAATGATCTAAACCTGAATGTTATAGTGTAAATAGACATACACTCATGAAATAAAGCAATTTTGCCTATAAAAACTCATTTGCACCTAATTGTCGTAAAGCATGTAAAAACTGCTTGTCTGCGTTTAAATAATGGTTAATATGCAGTTTGCATTTTCTTATGAGAGAATGATCCAAACCTGAATGTTATAGTGTAAATAGACTTACCCTCATGAAATAAAGCAATTTTGCCTATAAGGAATCATTTGCACCTAATTGTCATAAAGCATGTAAAAACTGCTTGTATGCGTTAAAATAATGGTTAATATGAAGTTTGCATTTTCTTATGAGAGAATGATCCAAACCTGAATGTTATAGTGTAAATAGACTTACCTTTGTAAAATTAAGCAATTTTGCCTATAAGGACTCATTTGCACGCAATTGTCGTGAAGCATGTAAAAACTGCTTGTCTGCGTTAAAATAATGGTTAATATGCAGTTTGCATTTTCTTATGAGAGAATTATCCAAACCTGAATGTTATAGTGTAAATAGACTTACCCTCATGAAATAAAGCAATTTTGCCTATAAAGACTCATTTGCACCTAATTGTCATAAAGCATGAAAAAACTGCTTGTCTGCGTTAAAATAATGGTTAATATGCAGTTTGCATTTTCTTATGAGAGAATGATCCAAACCTGAATGGTATAGTGTAAATAGACTTACCTTCATGAAATAAAGCAATTTTGCCTATAAGGACTCATTTGCCCCTAATTTTCATAAAGCATGTAAAAACTGCTTGTCAGCGTTAAAATAATGGTTAATATGAAGTTTGCATTTTCTTATGAGAGAATGATCCAAACCTGAATGTTATAGTGTAAATAGACTTACCTTCATGAAATAAAGCAATTTTGCCTATAAGGACTTATTTGCCCCTAAGTGTCATAAAGCATGTGAAAACTGCTTGTATGCGTTAAAATAATGGTTAATATGCAGTTTGCATTTTCTTATGAGAGAATGATCCAAACCTGAATGTTATAGTAGAAATAGACTTACCTTCATGAAATAAAGCAATTTTGCCTATAAGGACTCATTTGCCCGTAATTGTCATAAAGCATGTAAAAACTGCTTGTTTGCGTTAATATAATGGTTAATATGCAGTTTGCATTTTCTTAAGAGAGAATGATCCAAACCTGAATGTAATAGTGAAAATAGACTTACCCTCATGAAATAAAGCAATTTTGCCTATAAGGACTCATTTGCCCGTAATTGTCATAAAGCATGTAAAAACTGCTTGTTTGCGTTAATATAATGGTTAATATGCAGTTTGCATTTTCTTAAAAGAGAATGATCCAAACCTGAATGTAATAGTGAAAATAGACTTACCCTCATGAAATAAAGCAATTTTGCCTATAAGGGCTCATTTGCACCTAATTGTCATAAAGCATGTAAAAACAGCTTGTGAGCGTTAAAATAATAGTTAATATGCAGCTTGCTTTCTCTTATGAGAGATTGATCCAAACCTGAATGTTATAGTGTAGACATACCTTTGTAAAATAAAGCAATTTTGCCTATAAGGACAGATTTGCGCGCAATTGTCGTAAAGCATGTAAAAACTGCTTGTCTGCGTTAAAATAATGGTTAATATGCAGTTTGCATTTTCTTATGAGAGAATGATAAAAACCTGAATGTAATAGTGTAAATAGACTTACCCTCATGAAATAAGGCAATTTTGCCTATAAAGACTCATTTGCACCTAATTGTCATAAAGCATGTAAAAACTGCTTGTATGCGTTAAAATGATAGTAAATATGCAGTTTGCATTTTCTTATGAGAGAATGATCCAAACCTGAATGTTATAGTGTAAATAGACTTACCCTCATGAAATAAAGCAATTTTGGCTATAAGGACTCATTTGCACCTAATTGTCATAAAGCTTGTAAAAACTGCTTGTATGCGTTAAAATAATGGTTAATATGAAGTTTGCATTTTCTTATGAGAGAATGATCCAAACCTGAATGTTATAGTGTAAATAGACTTACCTTTGTAAAATTAAGCAATTTTGCCTATAAGGACTCATTTGCACGCAATTGTCGTGAAGCATGTAAAAACTGCTTGTCTGCGTTAAAATAATGGTTAATATGCAGTTTGCATTTTCTTATGAGATAATTATCCAAACCTGAATGTTATAGTGTAAATAGACTTACCCTCATGAAATAAAGCAATTTTGCCTATAAAGACTCATTTGCACCTAATTGTCATAAAGCATGAAAAAACTGCTTGTCTGCGTTAAAATAATGGTTAATATGCAGTTTGCATTTTCTTATGAGAGAATGATCCAAACCTGAATGGTATAGTGTAAATAGACTTACCTTCATGAAATAAAGCAATTTTGCCTATAAGGACTCATTTGCACCTAGTTGTCATAAAGCATGTAAAAACAGCTTGTAAGCGTTAAAATAATAGTTAATATGCAGCTTGCTTTCTCTAATGAGAGATTGATCCAAACCTGAATGTTATAGTGTAGACATACCTTTGTAAAATAAAGCAATTTTGCCTATAAGGACAGATTTGCGCGCAATTGTCGTAAAGCATGTAAAAACTGCTTGTCTGCGTTAAAATAATGGTTAATATGCAGTTTGCATTTTCTTATGAGAGAATGATAAAAACCTGAATGTAATAGTGTAAATAGACTGACCCTCATGAAATAAAGCAATTTTGCCTATAAAGACTCATTTGCACCTAATTGTCATAAAGCATGTAAAAACTGCTTGTATGCGTTAAAATGATAGTAAATATGCAGTTTGCATTTTCTTATGAGAGAATGATCCAAACCTGAATGTTATAGTGTAAATAGACTTACCCTCATGAAATAAAGCAATTTTGGCTATAAGGACTCATTTGCACCTAATTGTCATAAAGCTTGTAAAAACTGCTTGTATGCGTTAAAATAATAGTTAATATGCAGTTTGCATTTTCTTATGAGAGAATGAACCAAACCTGAATGTTATAGTGAAAATAGACTTACCTTTGTAAAATAAAGGAATTTTGCCTGTAAGGACTCATTTGCACCTAATTGTCGTAAAGCATGTAAAAACTGCTTGTCTGCGTGAAAATAATAGGAAATGATCAATTTGCATTATCTTTTGAGAAAATGATCCAAACCTGAATGTTATAGTGTAAATGGACTTACCCTCATGAAATAAAGCAATTTTGGCTATATGGACTCATTTGCATCTAATTGTCATAAAGCTTGTAAAAACTGCTTGTATGCGTTAAAATAATGGTTAATATGAAGTTTGCATTTTCTTATGAGAGAATGATCCAAACCTGAATATTATAGTGTAAATAGACTTACCTTCATGAAATAAAGCAATTTTGCCTATAAGGACTCATTTGCCCCTAATTGTCATAAAGCATGTAAAAACTGCTTGTATGCGTTAAAATAATGGTTATTATGCAGTTTGTATTTTCTTATGAGAGAATGATCCAAACCTGAATGTTATAGTAGAAATAGACTTACCTTCATGAAATAAAGCAATTGTGCCTATAAGGACAGATTTGCGCGCAATTGTCGTAAAGCATGTAAAAACTGCTTGTCTGCGTTAAAATAATGGTTAATATGCAGTTTGCATTTTCTTATGAGAGAATGATAAAAACCTGAATGTAATAGTGTAAATAGACTTACCCTCATGAAATAAAGCAATTTTGCCTATAAAGACTCATTTGCACCTAATTGTCATAAAGCATGTAAAAACTGCTTGTATGCGTTAAAATGATAGTAAATATGCAGTTTGCATTTTCTTATGAGAGAATGATCCAAACCTGAATGTTATAGTGTAAATAGACTTACCCTCATGAAATAAAACAATTTTGGCTATAAGGACTCATTTGCACCTAATTGTCATAAAGCTTGTAAAAACTGCTTGTATGCGTTAAAATAATAGTTAATATGCAGTTTGCATTTTCTTATGAGAGAATGAACCAAACCTGAATGTTATAGTGAAAATAGACTTACCTTTGTAAAATAAAGGAATTTTGCCTGTAAGGACTCATTTGCACCTAATTGTCGTAAAGCATGTAAAAACTGCTTGTCTGCGTGAAAATAATAGGAAATGATCAATTTGCATTATCTTTTGAGAAAATGATCCAAACCTGAATGTTATAGTGTAAATGGACTTACCCTCATGAAATAAAGCAATTTTGGCTATATGGACTCATTTGCACCTAATTGTCATAAAGCTTGTAAAAACTGCTTGTATGCGTTAAAATAATGGTTAATATGAAGTTTGCATTTTCTTATGAGAGAATGATCCAAACCTGAATATTATAGTGTAAATAGACTTACCTTCATGAAATAAAGCAATTTTGCCTATAAGGACTCATTTGCCCCTAATTGTCATAAAGCATGTAAAAACTGCTTGTATGCGTTAAAATAATGGTTATTATGCAGTTTGTATTTTCTTATGAGAGAATGATCCAAACCTGAATGTTATAGTAAAAATAGACTTACCTTCATGAAATAAAGCAATTTTGCCTATAAGGACTCATTTGCCCCTAATTGTCATAAAGCATGTAAAAACTGCTTGTATGCGTTAAAATAATGGTTAATATGCAGTATGCATTTTCTTAAAAGAAAGAATGATCCAAACCTGAATGTAATAGTGAAAATAGACTTACCCTCATAAAATAAAGCAATTTTGCCTATAAGGACTCATTTGCACCTAATTGTCATAAAGCATGTAAAAACAGCTTGTATGCGTTAAAATAATAGTTAATATGCAGCTTGCATTTTCTTATAAGAGATTGATCCAAACTTGAATGTTATAGTGTAAATAGACATACCTTTGTAAAATAAAGCAATTTTGCCTATAAGGACTTATTTGCACGCAATTGTCGTAAAGCAGTTAAAAACTGCTTGTCTGCGTGAAAATGATAGTAAATATGCAGTTTGCATTTTCTTATGAGAGAATGATCCAAACCTGAATGTTATAGTGAAAATAGACTTACCCTCATGAAATAAAGCAATTTTGCCTATAAGGACTCATTTGCACCTAATTGTCATAAAGCATGTAAAAACAGCTTGTATGCGTTAAAATAATAGTTATTATGCAGCTTGCATTCTCTTATGAGAGATTGATCCAAACCTGAATGTTATAGTGTAAATAGACATACCTTTGTAAAATAAAGCAATTTTGCCTATAAGGACTTATTTGCACGCAATTGTCGTAAAGCAGTTAAAAACTGCTTGTCTGCGTGAAAATGATAGTAAATATGCAGTTTGCATTTTCTTATGAGAGAATGATCCAAACCTGAATGTTATAGTGTAAATAGACATACACTCATGAAATAAAGCAATTTTGCCTATAAAAACTCATTTGCACCTAATTGTCGTAAAGCATGTAAAAACTGCTTGTCTGCGTTTAAATAATGGTTAATATGCAGTTTGCATTTTCTTATGAGAGAATGATCCAAACCTGAATGTTATAGTGTAAATAGACTTACCCTCATGAAATAAAGCAATTTTGCCTATAAGGAATCATTTGCACCTAATTGTCATAAAGCATGTAAAAACTGCTTGTATGCGTTAAAATAATGGTTAATATGAAGTTTGCATTTTCTTATGAGAGAATGATCCAAACCTGAATGTTATAGTGTAAATAGACTTACCTTTGTAAAATTAAGCAATTTTGCCTATAAGGACTCATTTGCACGCAATTGTCGTGAAGCATGTAAAAACTGCTTGTCTGCGTTAAAATAATGGTTAATATGCAGTTTGCATTTTCTTATGAGAGAATTATCCAAACCTGAATGTTATAGTGTAAATAGACTTACCCTCATGAAATAAAGCAATTTTGCCTATAAAGACTCATTTGCACCTAATTGTCATAAAGCATGAAAAAACTGCTTGTCTGCGTTAAAATAATGGTTAATATGCAGTTTGCATTTTCTTATGAGAGAATGATCCAAACCTGAATGGTATAGTGTAAATAGACTTACCTTCATGAAATAAAGCAATTTTGCCTATAAGGACTCATTTGCCCCTAATTTTCATAAAGCATGTAAAAACTGCTTGTCAGCGTTAAAATAATGGTTAATATGAAGTTTGCATTTTCTTATGAGAGAATGATCCAAACCTGAATGTTATAGTGTAAATAGACTTACCTTCATGAAATAAAGCAATTTTGCCTATAAGGACTTATTTGCCCCTAAGTGTCATAAAGCATGTGAAAACTGCTTGTATGCGTTAAAATAATGGTTAATATGCAGTTTGCATTTTCTTATGAGAGAATGATCCAAACCTGAATGTTATAGTAAAAATAGACTTACCTTCATGAAATAAAGCAATTTTGCCTATAAGGACTCATTTGCCCGTAATTGTCATAAAGCATGTAAAAACTGCTTGTTTGCGTTAATATAATGGTTAATATGCAGTTTGCATTTTCTTAAGAGAGAATGATCCAAACCTGAATGTAATAGTGAAAATAGACTTACCCTCATGAAATAAAGCAATTTTGCCTATAAGGGCTCATTTGCACCTAATTGTCATAAAGCATGTAAAAACAGCTTGTAAGCGTTAAAATAATAGTTAATATGCAGCTTGCTTTCTCTTATGAGAGATTGATCCAAACCTGAATGTTATAGTGTAGACATACCTTTGTAAAATAAAGCAATTTTGCCTATAAGGACAGATTTGCGCGCAATTGTCGTAAAGCATGTAAAAACTGCTTGTCTGCGTTAAAATAATGGTTAATATGCAATTTGCATTTTCTTATGAGAGAATGATCCAAACCTGAATGTAATAGTGTAAATAGACTTACCCTCATGAAATAAAGCAATTTTGCCTATAAAGATTCATTTGCACCTAATTGTCATAAAGCATGTAAAAACTGCTTGTATGCGTTAAAATGATAGTAAATATGCAGTTTGCATTTTCTTATGAGAGAATGATCCAAACCTAAATGTAATAGTGTAAATAGACTTACCCTCATGAAATAAAGCAATTTTGGCTATAAGGACTCATTTGCACCTAATTGTCATAAAGCTTGTAAAAACTGCTTGTATGCGTTAAAATAATAGTTAATATGCAGTTTGCATTTTCTTATGAGAGAATGAACCAAACCTGAATGTTATAGTGAAAATAGACTTACCTTTGTAAAATAAAGCAATTTTGCCTGTAAGGACTCATTTGCACCTAATTGTCGTAAAGCATGTAAAAACTGCTTGTCTGCGTGAAAATAATAGGAAATGATCAATTTGCATTATCTTTTGAGAAAATGATCCAAACCTTAATGTTATAGTGTAAATGGACTTACCTTTGTAAAATAAAGCAATTTTACCTATAAGGACTCATTTGCACGCAATTGTCGTGAAGCATGTAAAAACTGCTTGTCTGCGTTAAAATAATGGTTAATATGCAGTTTGCATTTTCTTATGAGAGAATGATCCAAACCTGAATTATATATTGAAAGTAGACTTACCTTTGTGAAATAAAACAATTTTGCCTATAAGCACTCATTTGCACCTAATTGTCATAAAGCATGTAAAAACAGCTTGTATGCGTTAAAATAATAGTTAATATGCAGCTTGCATTTTCTTATGAGAGATTGATCCAAACCTGAATGTTATAGTGTAAATAGACTTACCTTTGTAAAATAAAGCAATTTTGCCTATAAGGACTCATTTGCACGCAATTGTCGTGAAGCATGTAAAAACTGCTTGTCTGCGTGAAAATGATAGTAAATATGCAGTTTGCATTTTCTTATGAGAGAATGATCCAAACTTGAATGTTATAGTGTAAATAGACTTACCCTCTGAAATAAAGCAATTTTGCCTATTAAGACTAATTTGCACCTTATTATCGTAAAACATGTAAAAACTGCTTGTCTGCGTGAAAATGATAGTAAATATGCAGTTTGCATTTTCTTATGAGAGAATGATCCAAACCTGAATGTAATAGTGAAAATAGACTTACCCTCATGAAATAAAGCAATTTTGCCTATAAGGACTCATTTGCACCTAATTGTCATAAAGCATGTAAAAACAGCTTGTATGCGTTAAAATAATAGTTAATATGCAGCTTGCATTTTCTTATGAGAGATTGATCCAAACCTGAATGTTATAGTGTAAATAGACTTACCTTTGTAAAATAAAGCAATTTTGCCTATAAGGACTCATTTGCACGCAATTGATGTGAAGCATGTAAAAACTGCTTGTCTGCGTTAAAATAATGGTTAATATGCAGTTTGCATTTTCTTATGAGAGAATGATCCAAACCTGAATGTTATAGTGTAAATAGACTTACCTTTATAAAATAAAGCAATTTTGCCTATAAGGACTCATTTGCCCCTAATTGTCATAAAGCATGTAAAAACTGCTTGTATGCGTTAAAATAATGGTTAATATGCAGTTTGCATTTTCTTATGAGAGAATGATCTAAACCTGAATGTTATAGTGTAAATAGACTTACCTTTGTAAAATAAAGCAATTTTGCCTATAAGGACATATTTGCACGCAATTGTCGTGAAGCATGTAAAAACTGCTTGTCTGCGTGAAAATGATAGTAAATATGCAGTTTGCATTTTCTTATGAGAGAATGTTCCAAACCTGAATGTTATAGTCTAAATAGACTTACACTCATGAAATAAAGCAATTTTGCCTATAAAGACTCATTTGCACCTAATTGTCGTAAAGCATGTAAAAACTGCTTGTCTGCGTTTAAATAATGGTTAATATGCAGTTTGCATTTTCTTATGAGAGAATGATCCAAACCTGAATGTTATAGTGTAAATAGACTTACCTTTATAAAATAAAGCAATTTTGCCTATAAGGACTCATTTGCCCCTAATTGTCATAAAGCATGTAAAAACTGCTTGTATGCGTTAAAATAATGGTTAATATTCAGTTTGCATTTTCTTATGAGAGAATGATCCAAACCTGAATGTTATAGTGTAAATAGACATACCCTGATGAAATAAAGCAATTTTGCCTATAAGGACTCATTTGCACCTAATTGTCATAAAGCTTGTAAAAACTGCTTGTATGCGTTAAAATAATAGTTAATATGCAGTTTGCATTTTCTTATGAGAGAATGATCCAAACCTGAATGTTATAGTGTAAATAGACTTACACTCATGAAATAAAGGAATTTTGCCTATAAAGACTCATTTGCACCTATTTGTCGTAAAGCATGTAAAAACTGCTTGTCTGCGTTTAAATAATGGTTAATATGTAGTTTGCATTTTCTTATGAGAGAATGATCCAAACCTGAATGTTATAGTGTAAATAGACTTACCCTCATGAAATAAAGCAATTTTGCCTATAAAGACTCATTTGCACCTAATTGTCGTAAAGCATGTAAAAACTGCTTGTCTGCGTTTAAATAATGGTTAATATGCAGTTTGCATTTTCTTATGAGAGAATGATCCAAACCTGAATGTTATAGTGTAAATAGACTTACCCTCATGAAATAAAGCAATTTTGCCTATAAGGACTCATTTGCACCTAATTGTCATAAAGCATGTAAAAACAGCTTGTATGCGTTAAAATAATAGTTATTATGCAGCTTGCATTCTCTTATGAGAGATTGATCCAAACCTGAATGTTATAGTGTAAATAGACATACCTTTGTAAAATAAAGCAATTTTGCCTATAAGGACTTATTTGCACGCAATTGTCGTAAAGCAGTTAAAAACTGCTTGTCTGCGTGAAAATGATAGTAAATATGCAGTTTGCATTTTCTTATGAGAGAATGATCCAAACCTGAATGTTATAGTGTAAATAGACATACACTCATGAAATAAAGCAATTTTGTCTATAAAAACTCATTTGCACCTAATTGTCGTAAAGCATGTAAAAACTGCTTGTCTGCGTTTAAATAATGGTTAATATGCAGTTTGCATTTTCTTATGAGAGAATGATCCAAACCTGAATGTTATAGTGTAAATAGACTTACCCTCATGAAATAAAGCAATTTTGCCTATAAGGACTCATTTGCACCTAATTGTCATAAAGCATGTAAAAACTGCTTGTATGCGTTAAAATAATGGTTAATATGAAGTTTGCATTTTCTTATGAGAGAATGATCCAAACCTGAATGTTATAGTGTAAATAGACTTACCTTTGTAAAATTAAGCAATTTTGCCTATAAGGACTCATTTGCACGCAATTGTCGTGAAGCATGTAAAAACTGCTTGTCTGCGTTAAAATAATGGTTAATATGCAGTTTGCATTTTCTTATGAGATAATTATCCAAACCTGAATGTTATAGTGTAAATAGACTTACCCTCATGAAATAAAGCAATTTTGCCTATAAGGACTCATTTGCACCTAATTGTCATAAAGCATGAAAAAACAGCTTGTATGCGTTAAAATAATAGTTATTATGCAGCTTGCATTCTCTTATGAGAGATTGATCCAAACCTGATTGTTATAGTGTAAATAGACATACCTTTGTAAAATAAAGCAATTTTGCCTATAAGGACACATTTGCACGCAATTGTCGTAAAGCAGTTAAAAACTGCTTGTCTGCGTGAAAATGATAGTAAATATGCAGTTTGCATTTTCTTATGAGAGAATGATCCAAACCTGAATGTTATAGTGTAAATAGACATACACTCATGAAATAAAGCAATTTTGTCTATAAAAACTCATTTGCACCTAATTGTCGTAAAGCATGTAAAAACTGCTTGTCTGCGTTTAAATAATGGTTAATATGCAGTTTGCATTTTCTTATGAGAGAATGATCCAAACCTGAATGTTATAGTGTAAATAGACTTACCCTCATGAAATAAAGCAATTTTGCCTATAAGGACTCATTTGCACCTAATTGTCATAAAGCATGTAAAAACTGCTTGTATGCGTTAAAATAATGGTTAATATGAAGTTTGCATTTTCTTATGAGAGAATGATCCAAACCTGAATGTTATAGTGTAAATAGACTTACCTTTGTAAAATTAAGCAATTTTGCCTATAAGGACTCATTTGCACGCAATTGTCGTGAAGCATGTAAAAACTGCTTGTCTGCGTTAAAATAATGGTTAATATGCAGTTTGCATTTTCTTATGAGATAATTATCCAAACCTGAATGTTATAGTGTAAATAGACTTACCCTCATGAAATAAAGCAATTTTGCCTATAAGGACTCATTTGCACCTAATTGTCATAAAGCATGAAAAAACAGCTTGTATGCGTTAAAATAATAGTTATTATGCAGCTTGCATTCTCTTATGAGAGATTGATCCAAACCTGATTGTTATAGTGTAAATAGACATACCTTTGTAAAATAAAGCAATTTTGCCTATAAGGACACATTTGCACGCAATTGTCGTAAAGCATGTAAAAACTGCTTGTCTGCGTTAAAATAATGGTTAATATGCAGTTTGCATTTTCCTATGAGAGAATGATCTAAACCTGAATGTCATAGTGTAAATAGACTTACCTTTATAAAATAAAGCAATTTTGCCTATAAGGACTCATTTGCCCCTAATTGTCATAAAGCATGAAAAAACAGCTTGTATGCGTTAAAATAATAGTTATTATGCAGCTTGCATTCTCTTATGAGAGATTGATCCAAACCTGAATGTTATAGTGTAAATAGACTTACCTTTGTAAAATAAAGCAATTTTGCCTATAAGGACTCATTTGCACGCAATTGATGTGAAGCATGTAAAAACTGCTTGTCTGCGTTAAAATAATGGTTAATATGCAGTTTGCATTTTCTTATGAGAGAATGATCCAAACCTGAATGTTATAGTGTAAATAGACTTACCTTTATAAAATAAAGCAATTTTGCCTATAAGGACTCATTTGCCCCTAATTGTCATAAAGCATGTAAAAACTGCTTGTATGCGTTAAAATAATGGTTAATATGCAGTTTGCATTTTCTTATGAGAGAATGATCTAAACCTGAATGTTATAGTGTAAATAGACTTACCTTTGTAAAATAAAGCAATTTTGCCTATAAGGACATATTTGCACGCAATTGTCGTGAAGCATGTAAAAACTGCTTGTCTGCGTGAAAATGATAGTAAATATGCAGTTTGCATTTTCTTATGAGAGAATGTTCCAAACCTGAATGTTATAGTCTAAATAGACTTACACTCATGAAATAAAGCAATTTTGCCTATAAAGACTCATTTGCACCTAATTGTCGTAAAGCATGTAAAAACTGCTTGTCTGCGTTTAAATAATGGTTAATATGCAGTTTGCATTTTCTTATGAGAGAATGATCCAAACCTGAATGTTATAGTGTAAATAGACTTACCTTTATAAAATAAAGCAATTTTGCCTATAAGGACTCATTTGCCCCTAATTGTCATAAAGCATGTAAAAACTGCTTGTATGCGTTAAAATAATGGTTAATATTCAGTTTGCATTTTCTTATGAGAGAATGATCCAAACCTGAATGTTATAGTGTAAATAGACATACCCTGATGAAATAAAGCAATTTTGCCTATAAGGACTCATTTGCACCTAATTGTCATAAAGCTTGTAAAAACTGCTTGTATGCGTTAAAATAATAGTTAATATGCAGTTTGCATTTTCTTATGAGAGAATGATCCAAACCTGAATGTTATAGTGTAAATAGACTTACACTCATGAAATAAAGGAATTTTGCCTATAAAGACTCATTTGCACCTAATTGTCGTAAAGCATGTAAAAACTGCTTGTCTGCGTTTAAATAATGGTTAATATGTAGTTTGCATTTTCTTATGAGAGAATGATCCAAACCTGAATGTTATAGTGTAAATAGACTTACCCTCATGAAATAAAGCAATTTTGCCTATAAAGACTCATTTGCACCTAATTGTCGTAAAGCATGTAAAAACTGCTTGTCTGCGTTTAAATAATGGTTAATATGCAGTTTGCATTTTCTTATGAGAGAATGATCCAAACCTGAATGTTATAGTGTAAATAGACTTACCCTCATGAAATAAAGCAATTTTGCCTATAAGGACTCATTTGCACCTAATTGTCATAAAACATGTAAAAACAGCTTGTATGCGTTAAAATAATAGTTATTATGCAGCTTGCATTCTCTTATGAGAGATTGATCCAAACCTGAATGTTATAGTGTAAATAGACATACCTTTGTAAAATAAAGCAATTTTGCCTATAAGGACTTATTTGCACGCAATTGTCGTAAAGCAGTTAAAAACTGCTTGTCTGCGTGAAAATGATAGTAAATATGCAGTTTGCATTTTCTTATGAGAGAATGATCCAAACCTGAATGTTATAGTGTAAATAGACATACACTCATGAAATAAAGCAATTTTGTCTATAAAAACTCATTTGCACCTAATTGTCGTAAAGCATGTAAAAACTGCTTGTCTGCGTTTAAATAATGGTTAATATGCAGTTTGCATTTTCTTATGAGAGAATGATCCAAACCTGAATGTTATAGTGTAAATAGACTTACCCTCATGAAATAAAGCAATTTTGCCTATAAGGACTCATTTGCACCTAATTGTCATAAAGCATGTAAAAACTGCTTGTATGCGTTAAAATAATGGTTAATATGAAGTTTGCATTTTCTTATGAGAGAATGATCCAAACCTGAATGTTATAGTGTAAATAGACTTACCTTTGTAAAATTAAGCAATTTTGCCTATAAGGACTCATTTGCACGCAATTGTCGTGAAGCATGTAAAAACTGCTTGTCTGCGTTAAAATAATGGTTAATATGCAGTTTGCATTTTCTTATGAGATAATTATCCAAACCTGAATGTTATAGTGTAAATAGACTTACCCTCATGAAATAAAGCAATTTTGCCTATAAGGACTCATTTGCACCTAATTGTCATAAAGCATGAAAAAACAGCTTGTATGCGTTAAAATAATAGTTATTATGCAGCTTGCATTCTCTTATGAGAGATTGATCCAAACCTGATTGTTATAGTGTAAATAGACATACCTTTGTAAAATAAAGCAATTTTGCCTATAAGGACACATTTGCACGCAATTGTCGTAAAGCATGTAAAAACTGCTTGTCTGCGTTAAAATAATGGTTAATATGCAGTTTGCATTTTCCTATGAGAGAATGATCTAAACCTGAATGTCATAGTGTAAATAGACTTACCTTTGTAAAATAAAGCAATTTTGCCTATAAGGACTCATTTGCACGCAATTGTCGTGAAGCATGTAAAAACTGCTTGTCTGCGATAAAATAATGGTTAATATGCAGTTTGCATTTTCTTATGAGAGAATGATCCAAACTTGAATGTTATAGTGTAAATACACTTACCTTTGTAAAAAAAGCAATTTTGCCTATAAGGACTCATTTGCACGCAATTGTCGTGAAGCATGTAAAAACTGCTTGTCTGCGATAAAATAATGGTTAATATGCAGTTTGCATTTTCTTATGAGAGAATGATCCAAACTTGAATGTTATAGTGTAAATAGACTTACCTTCATGAAATAAAGCAATTTTGCCTATTAGGACTTATTTGCACGCAATTGTCGTGAAGCATGTAAAAACTGCTTGTCTGCGTGAAAATGATAGTAAATATGCAGTTTGCATTTTCTTATGAGAGAATGATCCAAACCTGAATGTTTTAGTGTAAATAGACTTACACTCATGAAATAAAGCAATTTTGCCTATAAAGACTCATTTGCACCTAATTGTCGTAAAGCATGTAAAAACTGCTTGTCTGCGTTTAAATAATGGTTAATATGCAGTTTGCATTTTCTTATGAGAGAATGATCCAAACTTGAATGTTATAGTGTAAATAGACTTACCTTCATGAAATAAAGCAATTTTGCCTATAAGGACTTATATGCACGCAATTGTCGTGAAGCATGTAAAAACTGCTTGTCTGCGTGAAAATGATAGTAAATATGCAGTTTGCATTTTCTTATGAGAGAATGATCCAAACCTGAATGTTATAGTGTAAATAGACTTACACTCATGAAATAAAGCAATTTTGCCTATTAAGACTCATTTGCACCTAATTGTCGTAAAGCATGTAAAAACTGCTTGTCTGCGTTTAAATAATGGTTAATATGCAGTTTGCATTTTCTTATGAGAGAATGATCCAAACCTGAATGTTATAGTGTAAATAGACTTACCTTTGTAAAAAAAAGCAATTTTGCCTATAAGGACTCATTTGCACGCAATTGTCGTGAAGCATGTAAAAACTGCTTGTCTGCGATAAAATAATGGTTAATATGCAGTTTGCATTTTCTTATGAGAGAATGATCCAAACCTGAATGTTATAGTGTAAATAGACTTACTTTCATGAAATAAAGCAATTTTGCCTATAAGGACTCATTTGCCCCTAATTGTCATAAAGCATGTAAAAACTGCTTGTAAGCGTTAAAATAATGGTTAATATGAAGTTTGCATTTTCTTATGAGAGAATGATCCAAACCTGAATGTTATAGTGTAAGTAAACTTACCTTTGTAAAATTAAGCAATTTTGCCTATAAGGACTCATTTGCACGCAATTGTCGTAAAGCATGTAAAAACTGCTTGTCTGCGTTAAAATAATGGTTAATATGCAGTTTGCATTTTCTTATGAGAGAATGATCCAAACCTGAATGTTATAGTGTAAACAGACTTACCCTCATGAAATAAAGCAATTTTGCCTATAAAGACTCATTTGCTCCTAATTGTCATAAAGCATGAAAAAACTGCTTGTCTGCGTTAAAATAATGGTTAATATGCAGTTTGAATTTTCTTATGAGAGAATGATCCAAACCTGAATGTTATAGTGTAAATAGACTTACCTTCATGAAATAAAGCAATTTTGCCTATAAGGACTCATTTGCCCCTAATTGTCATAAAGCATGTAAAAAGTGCTTGTCAGCGTTAAAATAATGGTTAATATGAAGTTTGCATTTTCTTATGAGAGAATGATCCAAACCTGAATGTTATAGTGTAAATAGACTTACCTTCATGAAATAAGGCAATTTTGCCTATAAGGACTCATTTGCCCCTAATTGTCATAAAGCATGTGAAAACTGCTTGTATGCGTTAAAATAATGGTTAATATGCAGTTTGCATTTTCTTATGAGAGAATGATCCAAACCTAAATGTTATAGTAAAAATAGACTTACCTTCATGAAATAAAGCAATTTTGCCTATAAGGACTCATTTGCCCCTAATTGTCATAAAGCATGTAAAAACTGCTTGTTTGCGTTAAAATAATGGTTAATATGCAGTTTTCATTTTCTTAAGAGAGAATGATCCAAACCTGAATGTAATAGTGAAAATAGACTGACCCTCATGAAAATAAAGCAATTTTGCCTATAAGGGCTCATTTGCACCTAATTGTCATAAAGCATGTAAAAACAGCTTGTAAGCGTTAAAATAATAGTTAATATGCAGCTTGCATTCTCTTATGAGAAATAAATCCAAACCTGAATGTTATAGTGTAAATAGACATACCTTTGTAAAATAAAGCAATTTTGCCTATAAGGACACATTTGCGCGCAATTGTCGTAAAGCATGTAAAAACTGCTTGTCTGCGTTAAAATAATGGTTAATATGCAGTTTGCATTTTCTTATGAGAGAATGATCCAAACCTGAATGTTATAGTGTAAATAGACTTACCTTTGTAAAATAAAGCAATTTTGCCTATAAGGACTCATTTGCACGCAATTGTCGTGAAGCATGTAAAAACTGCTTGTCTGCGTGAAAATGATAGTAAATATGCAGTTTGCATTTTCTTATGAGAGAATGATCCAATCCTGAATGTAATAGTGTAAATAGACTTACCCTCATGAAATAAAGCAATTTTGCCTATAAAGACCCATTTGCACCTAATTGTCATAAAGCATGTAAAAACTGCTTGTATGCGTTAAAATGATAGTAAATATGCAGTTTGCATTTTCTTATGAGAGAATGATCCAAACCTGAATGTTATAGTGTAAATAGACTTACCCTCATGAAATAAGGCAATTTTGGCTATAAGGACTCATTTGCACCTAATTGTCATAAAGCTTCTAAAAACTGCTTGTATGCGTTAAAATAATAGTTAATTATGCAGTTTGCATTTTCTTATGAGAGAATGAACCAAACCTGAATGTTATAGTGAAAATAGACTTACCTTTGTAAAATAAAGCAATTTTGCCTGTAAGGACTCATTTGCACCTAATTGTCGTAAAGCATGTAAAAACTGCTTGTCTGCGTGAAAATAATAGGAAATGATCAATTTGCATTATCTTTTGAGAAAATGATCCAAACCTGAATGTTATAGTGTAAATGGACTTACCCTCACGAAATAAAGCAATTTTGGCTATAAGGACTCATTTGCACCTAATTGTCATAAGGCTTGTAAAAACTGCTTGTATGCGTTAAAATAATGGTTAATATGAAGTTTGCATTTTCTTATGAGAGAATGATCCAAACCTGAATGTTATAGTGTAAATAGACTTACCTTCATGAAATAAAGCAATTTTGCCTATAAGGACTCATTTGCCCCTATTTGTCATAAAGCATGTAAAAACTGCTTGTATGCGTTAAAATAATGGTTATTATGCAGTTTGCATTTTCTTATGAGAGAATGATCCAAACCTGAATGTTATAGTAAAAATAGACTTACCTTCATGAAATAAAGCAATTTTGCCTATAAGGACTCATTTGCCCCTAATTGTCATAAAGCATGTAAAAACTGCTTGTATGCGTTAAAATAATGGTTAATATGCAGTTTGCATTTTCTTAAAAGAGAGAATGATCCAAACCTGAATGTAATAGTGAAAATAGACTTACCCTCATGAAATAAAGCAATTTTGCCTATAAGGACTCATTTGCACCTAATTGTCATAAAGCATGTAAAAACAGCTTGTATGCGTTAAAATAATAGTTAATATGCAGCTTGCATTTTCTTATAAGAGATTGATCCAAACTTGAATGTTATAGTGTAAATAGACATACCTTTGTAAAATAAAGCAATTTTGCCTATAAGGACACATTTGCACGCAATTGTCGTAAAGCATGTAAAAACTGCTTGTCTGCGTTAAAATAATGGTTAATATGCAGTTTGCATTTTCTTATGAGAGAATGATCCAAACCTGAATGTTATAGTGTAAATAGATTACCTTTGTAAAATAAAGCAATTTTGCCTATAAGGACTCATTTGCACGAAATTGTCGTGAAGCATGTAAAAACTGCTTGTCTGCGTGAAAATAATAGTAAATATGCAGTTTGCATTTTCTTAAGAGAGAATGTCCAAACCTGAATGTTATAGTGTAAATAAACTTACCCTCATGAAAAAAAGCAATTTTGCCTATAAAGACTCATTTGCACCTAATTGTCGTAAAGCATGTAAAAACTGCCTGTCTGCGTTTAAATAATGGTTAATATGCAATTTTCATTTTCTTATGAGAGAATGATCCAAACCACAATGTTATAGTGTAAATAGACTTACCTTTGTAAAATAAA
This sequence comes from Xanthostigma xanthostigma, assembly GCA_963575645.1. NCBI lineage: Eukaryota > Metazoa > Arthropoda > Insecta > Raphidioptera > Raphidiidae > Xanthostigma > Xanthostigma xanthostigma. Next base: position 25,532,426 of record OY754472.1, on the reverse strand, counting down.
GCAATTTTGCCTATAAGGACTCATTTGCACGCAATTGTCGTGAAGCATGTAAAAACTGCTTGTCTACGTGAAAATAATAGTAAATATGCAGTTTGCATTTTCTTAAGAGAGAATGTCCAAACCTGAATGTTATAGTGTAAATAAACTTACCCTCATGAAAAAAAGCAATTTTGCCTATAAAGACTCATTTGCACCTAATTGTCGTAAAGCATGTAAAAACTGCTTGTCTGCGTTAAAATAATGGTTAATATGCAGTTTGCATTTTCTTATGAGAAAATGATCTAAACCTGAATGTTATAGTGCAAATAGACTTACCTTTGTAAAATAAAGCAATTTTGCCTATAAGGACTTATTTGCACGCAATTGTCGTGAAGCATGTAAAAACTGCTTGTCTGCGTGAAAATGATAGTAAATATGCAGTTTGCATTTTCTTATGAGAGAATGATCCAAACCTGAATGTTATAGTGTAAATAGACTTACACTCATGAAATAAAGCAATTTTGCCTATAAAGACTCATTTGCACCTAATTGTCGTAAAGCATGTAAAAACTGCTTGTCTGAGTTTAAATAATGGTTAATATGCAGTTTGCATTTTCTTATGAGAGAATGATCCAAACCTGAATGTTATAGTGTAAATAGACTTACCTTTGTAAAAAAAAGCAATTTTGCCTATAAGGACTCATTTGCACGCAATTGTCGTGAAGCATGTAAAAACTGCTTGTCTGCGATAAAATAATGGTTAATATGCAGTTTGCATTTTCTTATGAGAGAATGATCCAAACTTGAATGTTATAGTGTAAATAGACTTACCTTCATGAAATAAAGCAATTTTTCCTATAAGGACTTATTTGCACGCAATTGTCGTGAAGCATGTAAAAACTGCTTGTCTGCGTGAAAATGATAGTAAATATGCAGTTTGCATTTTCTTATGAGAGAATGATCCAAACCTGAATGTTATAGTGTAAATAGACTTACACTCATGAATTAAAGCAATTTTGCCTATAAAGACTCATTTGCACCTAATTGTCGTAAAGCATGTAAAAACTGCTTGTCTGCGTTTAAATAATGGTTAATAGGCAGTTTGCATTTTCTTATGAGAGAATGATCCAAACCTGAATGTTATAGTGTAAATAGACTTACCTTTGTAAAAAAAAGCAATTTTGTTTATAAGGACTCATTTGCACGCAATTGTCGTGAAGCATGTAAAAACTGCTTGTCTGCGATAAAATAATGGTTAATATGCAGTTTGCATTTTCTTATGAGAGAATGATCCAAACCTGAATGTTATAGTGTAAATAGACTTACCTTCATGAAATAAAGGTGTTTTGCCTATAAGGACTCATTTGCCCCTAATTGTCATAAAGCATGTAAAAACTGCTTGTATGCGTTAAAATAATGGTTAATATGAAGTTTGCATTTTCTTATGAGAGAATGATCCAAACCTGAATGTTATAGTGTAAATAGACTTACCTTTGTAAAATTAAGCAATTTTGCCTATAAGGACTCATTTTCACGCAATTGTCGTGAAGCATGTAAAAACTGCTTGTCTGCGTTAAAATAATGGTTAATATGCAGTTTGCATTTTCTTATGAGAGAATGATCCAAAACTGAATGTTATAGTGTAAATAGACTTACCCTCATGAAATAAAGCAATTTTGCCTATAAAGACTCATTTGCACCTAATTGTCATAAAGCATGAAAAAAATGCTTGTCTGCGTTAAAATAATGGTTAATATGCAGTTTGCATTTTCTTATGAGAGAATGATCCAAACCTGAATGTTATAGTGTAAATAGACTTACCTTCATGAAATAAAGCAATTTTGCCTATAAGGACTCATTTGCCCCTAATTGTCATAAAGCATGTGAAAACTGCTTGTATGCGTTAAAATAATGGTTAATATGCAGTTTGCATTTTCTTATGAGAGAATGATCCAAACCTGAATGTTATAGTAAAAATAGACTTACCTTCATGAAATAAAGCACTTTTGCCTATAAGGACTCATTTGCCCCTAATTGTCATAAAGCATTTAAAAACTGCTTGTTTGCGTTAAAATAATGGTTAAAATGCAGTGTGCATTTTCTTAAGAGAGAATGATTCAAACCTGAATGTAATAGTGAAAATAGACATACCTTTGTAAAATAAAGCAATTTTGCCTATAAGGACACATTTGCACGCAATTGTCGTAAAGCATGTAAAAACTGCTTGTATGCGTTAAAATAATGGTTACTATGCAGTTTGCATTTTCTTAAGAGAGAATGATCCAAACCTGAATGTAATAGTGAAAATAGACTTACCCTCATGAAATAAAGCAATTTTGCCTATAAGGGCTCATTTGCACCTAATTGTCATAAAGCATGTAAAAACAGCTTGTAAGCGTTAAAATAATAGTTAATATGCAGCTTGCATTCTCTTATGAGAGATTGATCCAAACCTGAATGTTATAGTGTAAATAGACATACCTTTGTAAAATAAAGCAATTTTGCCTATAAGGACACATTTGCGCGCAATTGTCGTAAAGCATGTAAAAACTGCTTGTCTGCGTTAAAATAATGGTTAATATGCAGTTTGCATTTTCTTATGAGAGAATGATCTAAACCTAAATGTTATAGTGTAAATAGACTTACCTTTGTAAAATAAAGCAATTTTGCCTATAAGGACTCATTTGCACGCAATTGTCGTGAAGCATGTAAAAACTGCTTGTCTGCGTGAAAATGATAGTAAATATGCAGTTTGCATTTTCTTATGAGAGAATGATCCAAACCTGAATGTAATAGTGTAAATAGACTTACCCTCATGAAATAAAGCAATTTTGCCTATAAAGACTCATTTGCACCTAATTGTCATAAAGCATGTAAAAACTGCTTGTATGCGTTAAAATGATAGTAAATATGCAGTTTGCATTTTCTTATGAGAGAATGATCCAAACCTGAATGTTATAGTGTAAATAGACTTACCCTCATGAAATAAAGCAATTTTGGCTATAAGGACTCATTTGCACCTAATTGTCATAAAGCTTGTAAAAACTGCTTGTATGCGTTAAAATAATAGTTAATATGCAGTTTGCATTTTCTTATGAGCGAATGAACCAAACCTGAATGTTATAGTGAAAATAGACTTACCTTTGTAAAATAAAGCAATTTTGCCTGTAAGGACTCATTTGCACCTAATTGTCGTAAAGCATGTAAAAACTGCTTGTCTGCGTGAAAATAATAGGAAATGATCAATTTGCATTATCTTTTGAGAAAATGATCCAAACCTGAATGTTATAGTGTAAATGGACTAACCCTCATGAAATAAAGCAATTTTGGCTATAAGGACTCATTTGCACCTAATTGTCATAAAGCTTGTAAAAACTGCTTGTATGCGTTAAAATAATGGTTAATATGAAGTTTGCATTTTCTTATGAGAGAATGATCCAAACCTGAATGTTATAGTGTAAATAGACTTACCTTCATGAAATAAAGCAATTTTGCCTATAAGGACTCATTTGACCCTAATTGTCATAAAGCATGTAAAAACTGCTTGCATGCGTTAAAATAATGGTTATTATGCAGTTTGCATTTTCTTATGAGAGAATGCTCCAAACCTGAATGTTATAGTGTAAATAGACTTACTTTTGTAAAATAAAGCAATTTTGCCTATAAGGACTCATTTGCACGCAATTGTCGTGAAGCATGTAAAAACTGCTTGTCTGCGTGAAAATAATAGTAAATATGCAGTTTGCATTTTCTTATGAGAGAATGTCCAAACCTGAATGTTATAGTGTAAATAAACTTACCCTCATGAAAAAAAGCAATTTTGCCTATAAAGACTCATTTGCACCTAATTGTCGTAAAGCATGTAAAAACTGCTTGTCTGCGTTTAAATAATGGTTAATATGCAGTTTGCATTTTCTTATGAGAGAATGATCCAAACGTGAATGTTATAGTGTAAATAGACTTACCCTCATGAAATAAAGCAATTGTGCCTATAAGGACTCATTTGCACCTAATTGTCATAAAGCATGTAAAAACAGCTTGTATGCGTTAAAATATTAGTTATTATGCAGCTTGCATTCTCTTATGAGAGATTGATCCAAACCTGAATGTTATAGTGTAAATAGACATACCTTTGTAAAATAAAGCAATTTTGCCTATAAGGACACATTTGCACGCAATTGTCGTAAAGCATGTAAAAACTGCTTGTCTGCGTTAAAATAATGGTTAATATGCAGTTTGCATTTTCTTATGAGAGAATGATCCAAACCTGAATGTTATAGTGTAAATAGACTTACCTTCATGAAATAAAGCAATTTTGCCTATAAGGACTCATTTGCCCCTAATTGTCATAAAGCATGTAAAAACTGCTTGTCAGCGTTAAAATAATGGTTAATATGAAGTTTGCATTTTCTTATGAGAGAATGATCCAAACCTGAATGTTATAGTGTAAATAGACTTACCTTCATGAAATAAAGCAATTTTGCCTATAAGGACTCATTTGCCCCTAATTGTCATAAAGCATGTGAAAACTGCTTGTATGCGTTAAAATAATGGTTAATATGCAGTTTGCATTTTCTTAAGAGAGAATGATCCAAACCTGAATGTAATAGTGAAAATAGACTTACCCTCATGAAATAAAGCAATTTTGCCTATAAGGGCTGATTTGCACCTAATTGTCATAAAGCATGTAAAAACAGCTTGTAAGCGTTAAAATAATAGTTAATATGCAGCTTGCATTCTCTTATGAGAGATTGATCCAAACCTGAATGTTATAGTGTAAATAGACATACCTTTGTAAAATAAAGCAATTTTGCCTATAAGGACACATTTGCGCGCAATTGTCGTAAAGCATGTAAAAACTGCTTGTCTGCGTTAAAATAATGGTTAATATGCAGTTTGCATTTTCTTATGAGAGAATGATCCAAACCTGAATGTTATAGTGTAAATAGACTTACCTTTGTAAAATAAAGCAATTTTGCCTATAAGGACTCATTTGCACGCAATTGTCGTGAAGCATGTAAAAACTGCTTGTCTGCGTGAAAATGATAGTAAATATGCAGTTTGCATTTTCTTATGAGAGAATGATCCAAACCTGAATGTAATAGTGTAAATAGACTTACCCTCATGAAATAAAGCAATTTTGCCTATAAAGACTCATTTGCACCTAATTGTCATAAAGCATGTAAAAACTGCTTGTATGCGTTAAAATGATAGTAAATATGCAGTTTGCATTTTCTTATGAGAGAATGATCCAAACCTGAATGTTATAGTGTAAATAGACTTACCCTCATGAAATAAAGCAATTTTGGCTATAAGGACTCATTTGCACCTAATTGTCATAAAGCTTGTAAAAACTGCTTGTATGCGTTAAAATAATAGTTAATATGCAGTTTGCATTTTCTTATGAGCGAATGAACCAAACCTGAATGTTATAGTGAAAATAGCCTTACCTTTGTAAAATAAAGCAATTTTGCCTGTAAGGACTCATTTGCACCTAATTGTCGTAAAGCATGTAAAAACTGCTTGTCTGCGTGAAAATAATAGGAAATGATCAATTTGCATTATCTTTTGAGAAAATGATCCAAACCTGAATGTTATAGTGTAAATAGACTTACCTTCATGAAATAAAGCAATTTTGCCTATAAGGACTCATTTGCCCCTAATTGTCATAAAGCATGTAAAAACTGCTTGTCAGCGTTAAAATAATGGTTAATATGAAGCTTGCATTTTCTTATGAGAGAATGATCCAAACCTGAATGTTATAGTGTAAATAGACTTACCTTCATGAAATAAAGCAATTTTGCCTATAAGGACTCATTTGCCCCTAATTGTCATAAAGCATGTGAAAACTGCTTGTATGCGTTAAAATAATGGTTAATATGCAGTTTGCATTTTCTTATGAGAGAATGATCCAAACCTCAATGTTATAGTAAAAATAGACTTACCTTCATGAAATAAAGCAATTTTGCCTATAAGGACTGATTTGCCCCTAATTGTCATAAAGCATGTAAAAACTGCTTGTCTGCGTTTAAATAATGGTTAATATGCAGTTTGCATTTTCTTATGAAAGAATGATCCAAACCTGAATGTTATAGTGTAAATAGACTTACCTTTGTAAAAAAAAGCAATTTTGCCTATAAGGACTCATTTGCACGCAATTGTCGTGAAGCATGTAAAAACTGCTTGTCTGCGATAAAATAATGGTTAATATGCAGTTTGCATTTTCTTATGAGAGAATGATCCAAACCTGAATGTTATAGTGTAAATAGACTTACCTTCATGAAATAAAGGTATTTTGCCTATAAGGACTCATTTGCCCCTAATTGTCATAAAGCATGTAAAAACTGCTTGTATGCGTTAAAGTAATGGTTAATATGAAGTTTGCATTTTCTTATGAGAGAATGATCCAAACCTGAATGTTATAGTGTAAATAGACTTACCTTTGTAAAATTAAGCAATTTTGCCTATAAGGACTCATTTGCACGCAATTGTCGTGAAGCATGTAAAAACTGCTTGTCTGCGTGAAAATAATAGTAAATATGCAGTTTGCATTTTCTTATGATAGAATGTCCAAACCTGAATGTTATAGTGTAAATAAATAGACTTACCCTCATGAAATAAAGCAATTTTGCCTATAAAGACTCATTTGCACCTAATTGTCGTAAAGCATGTAAAAACTGCTTGTCTGCGTTTAAATAATGGTTAATATGCAGTTTGCATTTTCTTATGAGAGAATGATCCAAACCTAAATGTTATAGTGTAAATAGACTAACCCTCATGAAATAAAGCAATTTTGCCTATAAGGACTCATTTGCACCTAATTGTCGTAAAGCATGTAAAAACTGCTTGTCTGCGTTTAAATAATGGTTAATATGCAGTTTGCATTTTCTTATGAGAGAATGATCCAAACCTGAATGTTATAGTGTAAATAGACTTACCCTCATGAAATAAAGCAATTTTGCCTATAAGGAATCATTTGCACCTAATTGTCATAAAGCATGTAAAAACAGCTTGTTAGCGTTAAAATAATAGTTATTATGCAGCTTGCATTCTCTTATGAGAGATTGATCCAAACCTGAATGTTATAGTGTAAATAGACATACCTTTGTAAAATAAAGCAATTTTGCCTATAAGGACTTATTTGCACGCAATTGTCGTAAAGCAGTTAAAAACTGCTTGTCTGCGTGAAAATGATAGTAAATATGCAGTTTGCATTTTCTTATGAGAGAATGATCTAAACCTGAATGTTATAGTGTAAATAGACATACACTCATGAAATAAAGCAATTTTGCCTATAAAAACTCATTTGCACCTAATTGTCGTAAAGCATGTAAAAACTGCTTGTCTGCGTTTAAATAATGGTTAATATGCAGTTTGCATTTTCTTATGAGAGAATGATCCAAACCTGAATGTTATAGTGTAAATAGACTTACCCTCATGAAATAAAGCAATTTTGCCTATAAGGAATCATTTGCACCTAATTGTCATAAAGCATGTAAAAACTGCTTGTATGCGTTAAAATAATGGTTAATATGAAGTTTGCATTTTCTTATGAGAGAATGATCCAAACCTGAATGTTATAGTGTAAATAGACTTACCATTGTAAAATTAAGCAATTTTGCCTATAAGGACTCATTTGCACGCAATTGTCGTGAAGCATGTAAAAACTGCTTGTCTGCGTTAAAATAATGGTTAATATGCAGTTTGCATTTTCTTATGAGAGAATTATCCAAACCTGAATGTTATAGTGTAAATAGACTTACCCTCATGAAATAAAGCAATTTTGCCTATAAAGACTCATTTGCACCTAATTGTCATAAAGCATGAAAAAACTGCTTGTCTGCGTTAAAATAATGGTTAATATGCAGTTTGCATTTTCTTATGAGAGAATGATCCAAACCTGAATGGTATAGTGTAAATAGACTTACCTTCATGAAATAAAGCAATTTTGCCTATAAGGACTCATTTGCCCCTAATTTTCATAAAGCATGTAAAAACTGCTTGTCAGCGTTAAAATAATGGTTAATATGAAGTTTGCATTTTCTTATGAGAGAATGATCCAAACCTGAATGTTATAGTGTAAATAGACTTACCTTCATGAAATAAAGCAATTTTGCCTATAAGGACTTATTTGCCTCTAAGTGTCATAAAGCATGTGAAAACTGCTTGTATGCGTTAAAATAATGGTTAATATGCAGTTTGCATTTTCTTATGAGAGAATGATCCAAACCTGAATGTTATAGTAAAAATAGACTTACCTTCATGAAATAAAGCAATTTTGCCTATAAGGACTCATTTGCCCGTAATTGTCATAAAGCATGTAAAAACTGCTTGTTTGCGTTAATATAATGGTTAATATGCAGTTTGCATTTTCTTAAGAGAGAATGATCCAAACCTGAATGTAATAGTGAAAATAGACTTACCCTCATGAAATAAAGCAATTTTGCCTATAAGGACTCATTTGCCCGTAATTGTCATAAAGCATGTAAAAACTGCTTGTTTGCGTTAATATAATGGTTAATATGCAGTTTGCATTTTCTTAAAAGAGAATGATCCAAACCTGAATGTAATAGTGAAAATAGACTTACCCTCATGAAATAAAGCAATTTTGCCTATAAGGGCTCATTTGCACCTAATTGTCATAAAGCATGTAAAAACAGCTTGTGAGCGTTAAAATAATAGTTAATATGCAGCTTGCTTTCTCTTATGAGAGATTGATCCAAACCTGAATGTTATAGTGTAGACATACCTTTGTAAAATAAAGCAATTTTGCCTATAAGGACAGATTTGCGCGCAATTGTCGTAAAGCATGTAAAAACTGCTTGTCTGCGTTAAAATAATGGTTAATATGCAGTTTGCATTTTCTTATGAGAGAATGATAAAAACCTGAATGTAATAGTGTAAATAGACTTACCCTCATGAAATAAAGCAATTTTGCCTATAAAGACTCATTTGCACCTAATTGTCATAAAGCATGTAAAAACTGCTTGTATGCGTTAAAATGATAGTAAATATGCAGTTTGCATTTTCTTATGAGAGAATGATCCAAACCTGAATGTTATAGTGTAAATAGACTTACCCTCATGAAATAAAGCAATTTTGGCTATAAGGACTCATTTGCACCTAATTGTCATAAAGCTTGTAAAAACTGCTTGTATGCGTTAAAATAATGGTTAATATGAAGTTTGCATTTTCTTATGAGAGAATGATCCAAACCTGAATGTTATAGTGTAAATAGACTTACCTTTGTAAAATTAAGCAATTTTGCCTATAAGGACTCATTTGCACGCAATTGTCGTGAAGCATGTAAAAACTGCTTGTCTGCGTTAAAATAATGGTTAATATGCAGTTTGCATTTTCTTATGAGATAATTATCCAAACCTGAATGTTATAGTGTAAATAGACTTACCCTCATGAAATAAAGCAATTTTGCCTATAAAGACTCATTTGCACCTAATTGTCATAAAGCATGAAAAAACTGCTTGTCTGCGTTAAAATAATGGTTAATATGCAGTTTGCATTTTCTTATGAGAGAATGATCCAAACCTGAATGGTATAGTGTAAATAGACTTACCTTCATGAAATAAAGCAATTTTGGCTATAAGGACTCATTTGCACCTAATTGTCATAAAGCTTGTAAAAACTGCTTGTATGCGTTAAAATAATAGTTAATATGCAGTTTGCATTTTCTTATGAGAGAATGAACCAAACCTGAATGTTATAGTGAAAATAGACTTACCTTTGTAAAATAAAGGAATTTTGCCTGTAAGGACTCATTTGCACCTAATTGTCGTAAAGCATGTAAAAACTGCTTGTCTGCGTGAAAATAATAGGAAATGATCAATTTGCATTATCTTTTGAGAAAATGATCCAAACCTGAATGTTATAGTGTAAATGGACTTACCCTCATGAAATAAAGCAATTTTGCCTATAAGGACTCATTTGCACCTAATTGTCATAAAGCATGTAAAAACAGCTTGTAAGCGTTAAAATAATAGTTAATATGCAGCTTGCTTTCTCTAATGAGAGATTGATCCAAACCTGAATGTTATAGTGTAGACATACCTTTGTAAAATAAAGCAATTTTGCCTATAAGGACAGATTTGCGCGCAATTGTCGTAAAGCATGTAAAAACTGCTTGTCTGCGTTAAAATAATGGTTAATATGCAGTTTGCATTTTCTTATGAGAGAATGATAAAAACCTGAATGTAATAGTGTAAATAGACTGACCCTCATGAAATAAAGCAATTTTGCCTATAAAGACTCATTTGCACCTAATTGTCATAAAGCATGTAAAAACTGCTTGTATGCGTTAAAATGATAGTAAATATGCAGTTTGCATTTTCTTATGAGAGAATGATCCAAACCTGAATGTTATAGTGTAAATAGACTTACCCTCATGAAATAAAGCAATTTTGGCTATAAGGACTCATTTGCACCTAATTGTCATAAAGCTTGTAAAAACTGCTTGTATGCGTTAAAATAATAGTTAATATGCAGTTTGCATTTTCTTATGAGAGAATGAACCAAACCTGAATGTTATAGTGAAAATAGACTTACCTTTGTAAAATAAAGGAATTTTGCCTGTAAGGACTCATTTGCACCTAATTGTCGTAAAGCATGTAAAAACTGCTTGTCTGCGTGAAAATAATAGGAAATGATCAATTTGCATTATCTTTTGAGAAAATGATCCAAACCTGAATGTTATAGTGTAAATGGACTTACCCTCATGAAATAAAGCAATTTTGGCTATATGGACTCATTTGCACCTAATTGTCATAAAGCTTGTAAAAACTGCTTGTATGCGTTAAAATAATGGTTAATATGAAGTTTGCATTTTCTTATGAGAGAATGATCCAAACCTGAATATTATAGTGTAAATAGACTTACCTTCATGAAATAAAGCAATTTTGCCTATAAGGACTCATTTGCCCCTAATTGTCATAAAGCATGTAAAAACTGCTTGTATGCGTTAAAATAATGGTTATTATGCAGTTTGTATTTTCTTATGAGAGAATGATCCAAACCTGAATGTTATAGTAAAAATAGACTTACCTTCATGAAATAAAGCAATTTTGCCTATAAGGACTCATTTGCCCCTAATTGTCATAAAGCATGTAAAAACTGCTTGTATGCGTTAAAATAATGGTTAATATGCAGTATGCATTTTCTTAAAAGAAAGAATGATCCAAACCTGAATGTAATAGTGAAAATAGACTTACCCTCATAAAATAAAGCAATTTTGCCTATAAGGACTCATTTGCACCTAATTGTCATAAAGCATGTAAAAACAGCTTGTATGCGTTAAAATAATAGTTATTATGCAGCTTGCATTCTCTTATGAGAGATTGATCCAAACCTGAATGTTATAGTGTAAATAGACATACCTTTGTAAAATAAAGCAATTTTGCCTATAAGGACTTATTTGCACGCAATTGTCGTAAAGCAGTTAAAAACTGCTTGTCTGCGTGAAAATGATAGTAAATATGCAGTTTGCATTTTCTTATGAGAGAATGATCCAAACCTGAATGTTATAGTGTAAATAGACATACACTCATGAAATAAAGCAATTTTGCCTATAAAAACTCATTTGCACCTAATTGTCGTAAAGCATGTAAAAACTGCTTGTCTGCGTTTAAATAATGGTTAATATGCAGTTTGCATTTTCTTATGAGAGAATGATCCAAACCTGAATGTTATAGTGTAAATAGACTTACCCTCATGAAATAAAGCAATTTTGCCTATAAGGAATCATTTGCACCTAATTGTCATAAAGCATGTAAAAACTGCTTGTATGCGTTAAAATAATGGTTAATATGAAGTTTGCATTTTCTTATGAGAGAATGATCCAAACCTGAATGTTATAGTGTAAATAGACTTACCTTTGTAAAATTAAGCAATTTTGCCTATAAGGACTCATTTGCACGCAATTGTCGTGAAGCATGTAAAAACTGCTTGTCTGCGTTAAAATAATGGTTAATATGCAGTTTGCATTTTCTTATGAGAGAATTATCCAAACCTGAATGTTATAGTGTAAATAGACTTACCCTCATGAAATAAAGCAATTTTGCCTATAAAGACTCATTTGCACCTAATTGTCATAAAGCATGAAAAAACTGCTTGTCTGCGTTAAAATAATGGTTAATATGCAGTTTGCATTTTCTTATGAGAGAATGATCCAAACCTGAATGGTATAGTGTAAATAGACTTACCTTCATGAAATAAAGCAATTTTGCCTATAAGGACTCATTTGCCCCTAATTTTCATAAAGCATGTAAAAACTGCTTGTCAGCGTTAAAATAATGGTTAATATGAAGTTTGCATTTTCTTATGAGAGAATGATCCAAACCTGAATGTTATAGTGTAAATAGACTTACCTTCATGAAATAAAGCAATTTTGCCTATAAGGACTTATTTGCCCCTAAGTGTCATAAAGCATGTGAAAACTGCTTGTATGCGTTAAAATAATGGTTAATATGCAGTTTGCATTTTCTTATGAGAGAATGATCCAAACCTGAATGTTATAGTAAAAATAGACTTACCTTCATGAAATAAAGCAATTTTGCCTATAAGGACTCATTTGCCCGTAATTGTCATAAAGCATGTAAAAACTGCTTGTTTGCGTTAATATAATGGTTAATATGCAGTTTGCATTTTCTTAAGAGAGAATGATCCAAACCTGAATGTAATAGTGAAAATAGACTTACCCTCATGAAATAAAGCAATTTTGCCTATAAGGGCTCATTTGCACCTAATTGTCATAAAGCATGTAAAAACAGCTTGTAAGCGTTAAAATAATAGTTAATATGCAGCTTGCTTTCTCTTATGAGAGATTGATCCAAACCTGAATGTTATAGTGTAGACATACCTTTGTAAAATAAAGCAATTTTGCCTATAAGGACAGATTTGCGCGCAATTGTCGTAAAGCATGTAAAAACTGCTTGTCTGCGTTAAAATAATGGTTAATATGCAATTTGCCTTTTTTTATGAGAGAATGATCCAAACCTGAATGTAATAGTGTAAATAGACTTACCCTCATGAAATAAAGCAATTTTGCCTATAAAGACTCATTTGCACCTAATTGTCATAAAGCATGTAAAAACTGCTTGTATGCGTTAAAATGATAGTAAATATGCAGTTTGCATTTTCTTATGAGAGAATGATCCAAACCTAAATGTAATAGTGTAAATAGACTTACCCTCATGAAATAAAGCAATTTTGGCTATAAGGACTCATTTGCACCTAATTGTCATAAAGCTTGTAAAAACTGCTTGTATGCGTTAAAATAATAGTTAATATGCAGTTTGCATTTTCTTATGAGAGAATGAACCAAACCTGAATGTTATAGTGAAAATAGACTTACCTTTGTAAAATAAAGCAATTTTGCCTGTAAGGACTCATTTGCACCTAATTGTCGTAAAGCATGTAAAAACTGCTTGTCTGCGTGAAAATAATAGGAAATGATCAATTTGCATTATCTTTTGAGAAAATGATCCAAACCTTAATGTTATAGTGTAAATGGACTTACCTTTGTAAAATAAAGCAATTTTACCTATAAGGACTCATTTGCACGCAATTGTCGTGAAGCATGTAAAAACTGCTTGTCTGCGTTAAAATAATGGTTAATATGCAGTTTGCATTTTCTTATGAGAGAATGATCCAAACCTGAATTATATATTGAAAGTAGACTTACCTTTGTGAAATAAAACAATTTTGCCTATAAGCACTCATTTGCACCTAATTGTCATAAAGCATGTAAAAACAGCTTGTATGCGTTAAAATAATAGTTAATATGCAGCTTGCATTTTCTTATGAGAGATTGATCCAAACCTGAATGTTATAGTGTAAATAGACTTACCTTTGTAAAATAAAGCAATTTTGCCTATAAGGACTCATTTGCACGCAATTGTCGTGAAGCATGTAAAAACTGCTTGTCTGCGTGAAAATGATAGTAAATATGCAGTTTGCATTTTCTTATGAGAGAATGATCCAAACTTGAATGTTATAGTGTAAATAGACTTACCCTCTGAAATAAAGCAATTTTGCCTATTAAGACTAATTTGCACCTTATTATCGTAAAACATGTAAAAACTGCTTGTCTGCGTGAAAATGATAGTAAATATGCAGTTTGCATTTTCTTATGAGAGAATGATCCAAACCTGAATGTAATAGTGAAAATAGACTTACCCTCATGAAATAAAGCAATTTTGCCTATAAGGACTCATTTGCACCTAATTGTCATAAAGCATGTAAAAACAGCTTGTATGCGTTAAAATAATAGTTAATATGCAGCTTGCATTTTCTTATGAGAGATTGATCCAAACCTGAATGTTATAGTGTAAATAGACTTACCTTTGTAAAATAAAGCAATTTTGCCTATAAGGACTCATTTGCACGCAATTGATGTGAAGCATGTAAAAACTGCTTGTCTGCGTTAAAATAATGGTTAATATGCAGTTTGCATTTTCTTATGAGAGAATGATCCAAACCTGAATGTTATAGTGTAAATAGACTTACCTTTATAAAATAAAGCAATTTTGCCTATAAGGACTCATTTGCCCCTAATTGTCATAAAGCATGTAAAAACTGCTTGTATGCGTTAAAATAATGGTTAATATGCAGTTTGCATTTTCTTATGAGAGAATGATCTAAACCTGAATGTTATAGTGTAAATAGACTTACCTTTGTAAAATAAAGCAATTTTGCCTATAAGGACATATTTGCACGCAATTGTCGTGAAGCATGTAAAAACTGCTTGTCTGCGTGAAAATGATAGTAAATATGCAGTTTGCATTTTCTTATGAGAGAATGTTCCAAACCTGAATGTTATAGTGTAAATAGACTTACACTCATGAAATAAAGCAATTTTGCCTATAAAGACTCATTTGCACCTAATTGTCGTAAAGCATGTAAAAACTGCTTGTCTGCGTTTAAATAATGGTTAATATGCAGTTTGCATTTTCTTATGAGAGAATGATCCAAACCTGAATGTTATAGTGTAAATAGACTTACCTTTATAAAATAAAGCAATTTTGCCTATAAGGACTCATTTGCCCCTAATTGTCATAAAGCATGTAAAAACTGCTTGTATGCGTTAAAATAATGGTTAATATTCAGTTTGCATTTTCTTATGAGAGAATGATCCAAACCTGAATGTTATAGTGTAAATAGACATACCCTGATGAAATAAAGCAATTTTGCCTATAAGGACTCATTTGCACCTAATTGTCATAAAGCTTGTAAAAACTGCTTGTATGCGTTAAAATAATAGTTAATATGCAGTTTGCATTTTCTTATGAGAGAATGATCCAAACCTGAATGTTATAGTGTAAATAGACTTACACTCATGAAATAAAGGAATTTTGCCTATAAAGACTCATTTGCACCTAATTGTCGTAAAGCATGTAAAAACTGCTTGTCTGCGTTTAAATAATGGTTAATATGTAGTTTGCATTTTCTTATGAGAGAATGATCCAAACCTGAATGTTATAGTGTAAATAGACTTACCCTCATGAAATAAAGCAATTTTGCCTATAAAGACTCATTTGCACCTAATTGTCGTAAAGCATGTAAAAACTGCTTGTCTGCGTTTAAATAATGGTTAATATGCAGTTTGCATTTTCTTATGAGAGAATGATCCAAACCTGAATGTTATAGTGTAAATAGACTTACCCTCATGAAATAAAGCAATTTTGCCTATAAGGACTCATTTGCACCTAATTGTCATAAAGCATGTAAAAACAGCTTGTATGCGTTAAAATAATAGTTATTATGCAGCTTGCATTCTCTTATGAGAGATTGATCCAAACCTGAATGTTATAGTGTAAATAGACATACCTTTGTAAAATAAAGCAATTTTGCCTATAAGGACTTATTTGCACGCAATTGTCGTAAAGCAGTTAAAAACTGCTTGTCTGCGTGAAAATGATAGTAAATATGCAGTTTGCATTTTCTTATGAGAGAATGATCCAAACCTGAATGTTATAGTGTAAATAGACATACACTCATGAAATAAAGCAATTTTGTCTATAAAAACTCATTTGCACCTAATTGTCGTAAAGCATGTAAAAACTGCTTGTCTGCGTTTAAATAATGGTTAATATGCAGTTTGCATTTTCTTATGAGAGAATGATCCAAACCTGAATGTTATAGTGTAAATAGACTTACCCTCATGAAATAAAGCAATTTTGCCTATAAGGACTCATTTGCACCTAATTGTCATAAAGCATGTAAAAACTGCTTGTATGCGTTAAAATAATGGTTAATATGAAGTTTGCATTTTCTTATGAGAGAATGATCCAAACCTGAATGTTATAGTGTAAATAGACTTACCTTTGTAAAATTAAGCAATTTTGCCTATAAGGACTCATTTGCACGCAATTGTCGTGAAGCATGTAAAAACTGCTTGTCTGCGTTAAAATAATGGTTAATATGCAGTTTGCATTTTCTTATGAGATAATTATCCAAACCTGAATGTTATAGTGTAAATAGACTTACCCTCATGAAATAAAGCAATTTTGCCTATAAGGACTCATTTGCACCTAATTGTCATAAAGCATGAAAAAACAGCTTGTATGCGTTAAAATAATAGTTATTATGCAGCTTGCATTCTCTTATGAGAGATTGATCCAAACCTGATTGTTATAGTGTAAATAGACATACCTTTGTAAAATAAAGCAATTTTGCCTATAAGGACACATTTGCACGCAATTGTCGTAAAGCATGTAAAAACTGCTTGTCTGCGTTAAAATAATGGTTAATATGCAGTTTGCATTTTCCTATGAGAGAATGATCTAAACCTGAATGTCATAGTGTAAATAGACTTACCTTTGTAAAATAAAGCAATTTTGCCTATAAGGACTTATTTGCACGCAATTGTCGTGAAGCATGTAAAAACTGCTTGTCTGCGTGAAAATGATAGTAAATATGGAGTTTGCATTTTCTTATGAGAGAATGATCCAAACCTGAATGTTATAGTGTAAATACACTTACCTTTGTAAAAAAAGCAATTTTGCCTATAAGGACTCATTTGCACGCAATTGTCGTGAAGCATGTAAAAACTGCTTGTCTGCGATAAAATAATGGTTAATATGCAGTTTGCATTTTCTTATGAGAGAATGATCCAAACTTGAATGTTATAGTGTAAATACACTTACCTTTGTAAAAAAAGCAATTTTGCCTATAAGGACTCATTTGCACGCAATTGTCGTGAAGCATGTAAAAACTGCTTGTCTGCGATAAAATAATGGTTAATATGCAGTTTGCATTTTCTTATGAGAGAATGATCCAAACTTGAATGTTATAGTGTAAATAGACTTACCTTCATGAAATAAAGCAATTTTGCCTATTAGGACTTATTTGCACGCAATTGTCGTGAAGCATGTAAAAACTGCTTGTCTGCGTGAAAATGATAGTAAATATGCAGTTTGCATTTTCTTATGAGAGAATGATCCAAACCTGAATGTTTTAGTGTAAATAGACTTACACTCATGAAATAAAGCAATTTTGCCTATAAAGACTCATTTGCACCTAATTGTCGTAAAGCATGTAAAAACTGCTTGTCTGCGTTTAAATAATGGTTAATATGCAGTTTGCATTTTCTTATGAGAGAATGATCCAAACTTGAATGTTATAGTGTAAATAGACTTACCTTCATGAAATAAAGCAATTTTGCCTATAAGGACTTATATGCACGCAATTGTCGTGAAGCATGTAAAAACTGCTTGTCTGCGTGAAAATGATAGTAAATATGCAGTTTGCATTTTCTTATGAGAGAATGATCCAAACCTGAATGTTATAGTGTAAATAGACTTACACTCATGAAATAAAGCAATTTTGCCTATTAAGACTCATTTGCACCTAATTGTCGTAAAGCATGTAAAAACTGCTTGTCTGCGTTTAAATAATGGTTAATATGCAGTTTGCATTTTCTTATGAGAGAATGATCCAAACCTGAATGTTATAGTGTAAATAGACTTACCTTTGTAAAAAAAAGCAATTTTGCCTATAAGGACTCATTTGCACGCAATTGTCGTGAAGCATGTAAAAACTGCTTGTCTGCGATAAAATAATGGTTAATATGCAGTTTGCATTTTCTTATGAGAGAATGATCCAAACCTGAATGTTATAGTGTAAATAGACTTACTTTCATGAAATAAAGCAATTTTGCCTATAAGGACTCATTTGCCCCTAATTGTCATAAAGCATGTAAAAACTGCTTGTAAGCGTTAAAATAATGGTTAATATGAAGTTTGCATTTTCTTATGAGAGAATGATCCAAACCTGAATGTTATAGTGTAAGTAAACTTACCTTTGTAAAATTAAGCAATTTTGCCTATAAGGACTCATTTGCACGCAATTGTCGTAAAGCATGTAAAAACTGCTTGTCTGCGTTAAAATAATGGTTAATATGCAGTTTGCATTTTCTTATGAGAGAATGATCCAAACCTGAATGTTATAGTGTAAACAGACTTACCCTCATGAAATAAAGCAATTTTGCCTATAAAGACTCATTTGCTCCTAATTGTCATAAAGCATGAAAAAACTGCTTGTCTGCGTTAAAATAATGGTTAATATGCAGTTTGAATTTTCTTATGAGAGAATGATCCAAACCTGAATGTTATAGTGTAAATAGACTTACCTTCATGAAATAAAGCAATTTTGCCTATAAGGACTCATTTGCCCCTAATTGTCATAAAGCATGTAAAAAGTGCTTGTCAGCGTTAAAATAATGGTTAATATGAAGTTTGCATTTTCTTATGAGAGAATGATCCAAACCTGAATGTTATAGTGTAAATAGACTTACCTTCATGAAATAAGGCAATTTTGCCTATAAGGACTCATTTGCCCCTAATTGTCATAAAGCATGTGAAAACTGCTTGTATGCGTTAAAATAATGGTTAATATGCAGTTTGCATTTTCTTATGAGAGAATGATCCAAACCTAAATGTTATAGTAAAAATAGACTTACCTTCATGAAATAAAGCAATTTTGCCTATAAGGGCTCATTTGCACCTAATTGTCATAAAGCATGTAAAAACAGCTTGTAAGCGTTAAAATAATAGTTAATATGCAGCTTGCATTCTCTTATGAGAAATAAATCCAAACCTGAATGTTATAGTGTAAATAGACATACCTTTGTAAAATAAAGCAATTTTGCCTATAAGGACACATTTGCGCGCAATTGTCGTAAAGCATGTAAAAACTGCTTGTCTGCGTTAAAATAATGGTTAATATGCAGTTTGCATTTTCTTATGAGAGAATGATCCAAACCTGAATGTTATAGTGTAAATAGACTTACCTTTGTAAAATAAAGCAATTTTGCCTATAAGGACTCATTTGCACGCAATTGTCGTGAAGCATGTAAAAACTGCTTGTCTGCGTGAAAATGATAGTAAATATGCAGTTTGCATTTTCTTATGAGAGAATGATCCAATCCTGAATGTAATAGTGTAAATAGACTTACCCTCATGAAATAAAGCAATTTTGCCTATAAAGACCCATTTGCACCTAATTGTCATAAAGCATGTAAAAACTGCTTGTATGCGTTAAAATGATAGTAAATATGCAGTTTGCATTTTCTTATGAGAGAATGATCCAAACCTGAATGTTATAGTGTAAATAGACTTACCCTCATGAAATAAGGCAATTTTGGCTATAAGGACTCATTTGCACCTAATTGTCATAAAGCTTCTAAAAACTGCTTGTATGCGTTAAAATAATAGTTAATTATGCAGTTTGCATTTTCTTATGAGAGAATGAACCAAACCTGAATGTTATAGTGAAAATAGACTTACCTTTGTAAAATAAAGCAATTTTGCCTGTAAGGACTCATTTGCACCTAATTGTCGTAAAGCATGTAAAAACTGCTTGTCTGCGTGAAAATAATAGGAAATGATCAATTTGCATTATCTTTTGAGAAAATGATCCAAACCTGAATGTTATAGTGTAAATGGACTTACCCTCACGAAATAAAGCAATTTTGGCTATAAGGACTCATTTGCACCTAATTGTCATAAGGCTTGTAAAAACTGCTTGTATGCGTTAAAATAATGGTTAATATGAAGTTTGCATTTTCTTATGAGAGAATGATCCAAACCTGAATGTTATAGTGTAAATAGACTTACCTTCATGAAATAAAGCAATTTTGCCTATAAGGACTCATTTGCCCCTATTTGTCATAAAGCATGTAAAAACTGCTTGTATGCGTTAAAATAATGGTTATTATGCAGTTTGCATTTTCTTATGAGAGAATGATCCAAACCTGAATGTTATAGTAAAAATAGACTTACCTTCATGAAATAAAGCAATTTTGCCTATAACGACTCATTTGCCCCTAATTGTCATAAAGCATGTAAAAACTGCTTGTATGCGTTAAAATAATGGTTAATATGCAGTTTGCATTTTCTTAAAAGAGAGAATGATCCAAACCTGAATGTAATAGTGAAAATAGACTTACCCTCATGAAATAAAGCAATTTTGCCTATAAGGACTCATTTGCACCTAATTGTCATAAAGCATGTAAAAACAGCTTGTATGCGTTAAAATAATAGTTAATATGCAGCTTGCATTTTCTTATAAGAGATTGATCCAAACTTGAATGTTATAGTGTAAATAGACATACCTTTGTAAAATAAAGCAATTTTGCCTATAAGGACACATTTGCACGCAATTGTCGTAAAGCATGTAAAAACTGCTTGTCTGCGTTAAAATAATGGTTAATATGCAGTTTGCATTTTCTTATGAGAGAATGATCCAAACCTGAATGTTATAGTGTAAATAGATTACCTTTGTAAAATAAAGCAATTTTGCCTATAAGGACTCATTTGCACGAAATTGTCGTGAAGCATGTAAAAACTGCTTGTCTGCGTGAAAATAATAGTAAATATGCAGTTTGCATTTTCTTAAGAGAGAATGTCCAAACCTGAATGTTATAGTGTAAATAAACTTACCCTCATGAAAAAAAGCAATTTTGCCTATAAAGACTCATTTGCACCTAATTGTCGTAAAGCATGTAAAAACTGCCTGTCTGCGTTTAAATAATGGTTAATATGCAATTTTCATTTTCTTATGAGAGAATGATCCAAACCACAATGTTATAGTGTAAATAGACTTACCTTTGTAAAATAAAGCAATTTTGCCTATAAGGACTCATTTGCACGCAATTGTCGTGAAGCATGTAAAAACTGCTTGTCTACGTGAAAATAATAGTAAATATGCAGTTTGCATTTTCTTAAGAGAGAATGTCCAAACCTGAATGTTATAGTGTAAATAAACTTACCCTCATGAAAAAAAGCAATTTTGCCTATAAAGACTCATTTGCACCTAATTGTCGTAAAGCATGTAAAAACTGCTTGTCTGCGTTAAAATAATGGTTAATATGCAGTTTGCATTTTCTTATGAGAAAATGATCTAAACCTGAATGTTATAGTGCAAATAGACTTACCTTTGTAAAATAAAGCAATTTTGCCTATAAGGACTTATTTGCACGCAATTGTCGTGAAGCATGTAAAAACTGCTTGTCTGCGTGAAAATGATAGTAAATATGCAGTTTGCATTTTCTTATGAGAGAATGATCCAAACCTGAATGTTATAGTGTAAATAGACTTACACTCATGAAATAAAGCAATTTTGCCTATAAAGACTCATTTGCACCTAATTGTCGTAAAGCATGTAAAAACTGCTTGTCTGAGTTTAAATAATGGTTAATATGCAGTTTGCATTTTCTTATGAGAGAATGATCCAAACCTGAATGTTATAGTGTAAATAGACTTACCTTTGTAAAAAAAAGCAATTTTGCCTATAAGGACTCATTTGCACGCAATTGTCGTGAAGCATGTAAAAACTGCTTGTCTGCGATAAAATAATGGTTAATATGCAGTTTGCATTTTCTTATGAGAGAATGATCCAAACTTGAATGTTATAGTGTAAATAGACTTACCTTCATGAAATAAAGCAATTTTTCCTATAAGGACTTATTTGCACGCAATTGTCGTGAAGCATGTAAAAACTGCTTGTCTGCGTGAAAATGATAGTAAATATGCAGTTTGCATTTTCTTATGAGAGAATGATCCAAACCTGAATGTTATAGTGTAAATAGACTTACACTCATGAATTAAAGCAATTTTGCCTATAAAGACTCATTTGCACCTAATTGTCGTAAAGCATGTAAAAACTGCTTGTCTGCGTTTAAATAATGGTTAATAGGCAGTTTGCATTTTCTTATGAGAGAATGATCCAAACCTGAATGTTATAGTGTAAATAGACTTACCTTTGTAAAAAAAAGCAATTTTGTTTATAAGGACTCATTTGCACGCAATTGTCGTGAAGCATGTAAAAACTGCTTGTCTGCGATAAAATAATGGTTAATATGCAGTTTGCATTTTCTTATGAGAGAATGATCCAAACCTGAATGTTATAGTGTAAATAGACTTACCTTCATGAAATAAAGGTGTTTTGCCTATAAGGACTCATTTGCCCCTAATTGTCATAAAGCATGTAAAAACTGCTTGTATGCGTTAAAATAATGGTTAATATGAAGTTTGCATTTTCTTATGAGAGAATGATCCAAACCTGAATGTTATAGTGTAAATAGACTTACCTTTGTAAAATTAAGCAATTTTGCCTATAAGGACTCATTTTCACGCAATTGTCGTGAAGCATGTAAAAACTGCTTGTCTGCGTTAAAATAATGGTTAATATGCAGTTTGCATTTTCTTATGAGAGAATGATCCAAAACTGAATGTTATAGTGTAAATAGACTTACCCTCATGAAATAAAGCAATTTTGCCTATAAAGACTCATTTGCACCTAATTGTCATAAAGCATGAAAAAAATGCTTGTCTGCGTTAAAATAATGGTTAATATGCAGTTTGCATTTTCTTATGAGAGAATGATCCAAACCTGAATGTTATAGTGTAAATAGACTTACCTTCATGAAATAAAGCAATTTTGCCTATAAGGACTCATTTGCCCCTAATTGTCATAAAGCATGTGAAAACTGCTTGTATGCGTTAAAATAATGGTTAATATGCAGTTTGCATTTTCTTATGAGAGAATGATCCAAACCTGAATGTTATAGTAAAAATAGACTTACCTTCATGAAATAAAGCACTTTTGCCTATAAGGACTCATTTGCCCCTAATTGTCATAAAGCATTTAAAAACTGCTTGTTTGCGTTAAAATAATGGTTAAAATGCAGTGTGCATTTTCTTAAGGGAGAATGATTCAAACCTGAATGTAATAGTGAAAATAGACATACCTTTGTAAAATAAAGCAATTTTGCCTATAAGGACACATTTGCACGCAATTGTCGTAAAGCATGTAAAAACTGCTTGTATGCGTTAAAATAATGGTTACTATGCAGTTTGCATTTTCTTAAGAGAGAATGATCCAAACCTGAATGTAATAGTGAAAATAGACTTACCCTCATGAAATAAAGCAATTTTGCCTATAAGGGCTCATTTGCACCTAATTGTCATAAAGCATGTAAAAACAGCTTGTAAGCGTTAAAATAATAGTTAATATGCAGCTTGCATTCTCTTATGAGAGATTGATCCAAACCTGAATGTTATAGTGTAAATAGACATACCTTTGTAAAATAAAGCAATTTTGCCTATAAGGACACATTTGCGCGCAATTGTCGTAAAGCATGTAAAAACTGCTTGTCTGCGTTAAAATAATGGTTAATATGCAGTTTGCATTTTCTTATGAGAGAATGATCCAAACCTGAATGTTATAGTGTAAATAGACTTACCTTTGTAAAATAAAGCAATTTTGCCTATAAGGACTCATTTGCACGCAATTGTCGTGAAGCATGTAAAAACTGCTTGTCTGCGTGAAAATGATAGTAAATATGCAGTTTGCATTTTCTTATGAGAGAATGATCCAAACCTGAATGTAATAGTGTAAATAGACTTACCCTCATGAAATAAAGCAATTTTGCCTATAAAGACTCATTTGCACCTAATTGTCATAAAGCATGTAAAAACTGCTTGTATGCGTTAAAATGATAGTAAATATGCAGTTTGCATTTTCTTATGAGAGAATGATCCAAACCTGAATGTTATAGTGTAAATAGACTTACCCTCATGAAATAAAGCAATTTTGGCTATAAGGACTCATTTGCACCTAATTGTCATAAAGCTTGTAAAAACTGCTTGTATGCGTTAAAATAATAGTTAATATGCAGTTTGCATTTTCTTATGAGCGAATGAACCAAACCTGAATGTTATAGTGAAAATAGACTTACCTTTGTAAAATAAAGCAATTTTGCCTGTAAGGACTCATTTGCACCTAATTGTCGTAAAGCATGTAAAAACTGCTTGTCTGCGTGAAAATAATAGGAAATGATCAATTTGCATTATCTTTTGAGAAAATGATCCAAACCTGAATGTTATAGTGTAAATGGACTAACCCTCATGAAATAAAGCAATTTTGGCTATAAGGACTCATTTGCACCTAATTGTCATAAAGCTTGTAAAAACTGCTTGTATGCGTTAAAATAATGGTTAATATGAAGTTTGCATTTTCTTATGAGAGAATGATCCAAACCTGAATGTTATAGTGTAAATAGACTTACCTTCATGAAATAAAGCTATTTTGCCTATAAGGACTCATTTGACCCTAATTGTCATAAAGCATGTAAAAACTGCTTGCATGCGTTAAAATAATGGTTATTATGCAGTTTGCATTTTCTTATGAGAGAATGCTCCAAACCTGAATGTTATAGTGTAAATAGACTTACTTTTGTAAAATAAAGCAATTTTGCCTATAAGGACTCATTTGCACGCAATTGTCGTGAAGCATGTAAAAACTGCTTGTCTGCGTGAAAATAATAGTAAATATGCAGTTTGCATTTTCTTATGAGAGAATGTCCAAACCTGAATGTTATAGTGTAAATAAACTTACCCTCATGAAAAAAAGCAATTTTGCCTATAAAGACTCATTTGCACCTAATTGTCGTAAAGCATGTAAAAACTGCTTGTCTGCGTTTAAATAATGGTTAATATGCAGTTTGCATTTTCTTATGAGAGAATGATCCAAACCTGAATGTTATAGTGTAAATAGACTTACCCTCATGAAATAAAGCAATTGTGCCTATAAGGACTCATTTGCACCTAATTGTCATAAAGCATGTAAAAACAGCTTGTATGCGTTAAAATATTAGTTATTATGCAGCTTGCATTCTCTTATGAGAGATTGATCCAAACCTGAATGTTATAGTGTAAATAGACATACCTTTGTAAAATAAAGCAATTTTGCCTATAAGGACACATTTGCACGCAATTGTCGTAAAGCATGTAAAAACTGCTTGTCTGCGTTAAAATAATGGTTAATATGCAGTTTGCATTTTCTTATGAGAGAATGATCCAAACCTGAATGTTATAGTGTAAATAGACTTACCTTCATGAAATAAAGCAATTTTGCCTATAAGGACTCATTTGCCCCTAATTGTCATAAAGCATGTAAAAACTGCTTGTCAGCGTTAAAATAATGGTTAATATGAAGTTTGCATTTTCTTATGAGAGAATGATCCAAACCTGAATGTTATAGTGTAAATAGACTTACCTTCATGAAATAAAGCAATTTTGCCTATAAGGACTCATTTGCCCCTAATTGTCATAAAGCATGTGAAAACTGCTTGTATGCGTTAAAATAATGGTTAATATGCAGTTTGCATTTTCTTAAGAGAGAATGATCCAAACCTGAATGTAATAGTGAAAATAGACTTACCCTCATGAAATAAAGCAATTTTGCCTATAAGGGCTGATTTGCACCTAATTGTCATAAAGCATGTAAAAACAGCTTGTAAGCGTTAAAATAATAGTTAATATGCAGCTTGCATTCTCTTATGAGAGATTGATCCAAACCTGAATGTTATAGTGTAAATAGACATACCTTTGTAAAATAAAGCAATTTTGCCTATAAGGACACATTTGCGCGCAATTGTCGTAAAGCATGTAAAAACTGCTTGTCTGCGTTAAAATAATGGTTAATATGCAGTTTGCATTTTCTTATGAGAGAATGATCCAAACCTGAATGTTATAGTGTAAATAGACTTACCTTTGTAAAATAAAGCAATTTTGCCTATAAGGACTCATTTGCACGCAATTGTCGTGAAGCATGTAAAAACTGCTTGTCTGCGTGAAAATGATAGTAAATATGCAGTTTGCATTTTCTTATGAGAGAATGATCCAAACCTGAATGTAATAGTGTAAATAGACTTACCCTCATGAAATAAAGCAATTTTGCCTATAAAGACTCATTTGCACCTAATTGTCATAAAGCATGTAAAAACTGCTTGTATGCGTTAAAATGATAGTAAATATGCAGTTTGCATTTTCTTATGAGAGAATGATCCAAACCTGAATGTTATAGTGTAAATAGACTTACCCTCATGAAATAAAGCAATTTTGGCTATAAGGACTCATTTGCACCTAATTGTCATAAAGCTTGTAAAAACTGCTTGTATGCGTTAAAATAATAGTTAATATGCAGTTTGCATTTTCTTATGAGCGAATGAACCAAACCTGAATGTTATAGTGAAAATAGCCTTACCTTTGTAAAATAAAGCAATTTTGCCTGTAAGGACTCATTTGCACCTAATTGTCGTAAAGCATGTAAAAACTGCTTGTCTGCGTGAAAATAATAGGAAATGATCAATTTGCATTATCTTTTGAGAAAATGATCCAAACCTGAATGTTATAGTGTAAATAGACTTACCTTCATGAAATAAAGCAATTTTGCCTATAAGGACTCATTTGCCCCTAATTGTCATAAAGCATGTAAAAACTGCTTGTCAGCGTTAAAATAATGGTTAATATGAAGCTTGCATTTTCTTATGAGAGAATGATCCAAACCTGAATGTTATAGTGTAAATAGACTTACCTTCATGAAATAAAGCAATTTTGCCTATAAGGACTCATTTGCCCCTAATTGTCATAAAGCATGTGAAAACTGCTTGTATGCGTTAAAATAATGTTTAATATGCAGTTTGCATTTTCTTATGAGAGAATGATCCAAACCTCAATGTTATAGTAAAAATAGACTTACCTTCATGAAATAAAGCAATTTTGCCTATAAGGACTGATTTGCCCCTAATTGTCATAAAGCATGTAAAAACTGCTTGTCTGCGTTTAAATAATGTTTAATATGCAGTTTGCATTTTCTTATGAAAGAATGATCCAAACCTGAATGTTATAGTGTAAATAGACTTACCTTTGTAAAAAAAAGCAATTTTGTCTATAAGGACTCATTTGCACGCAATTGTCGTGAAGCATGTAAAAACTGCTTGTCTGCGATAAAATAATGGTTAATATGCAGTTTGCATTTTCTTATGAGAGAATGATCCAAACCTGAATGTTATAGTGTAAATAGACTTACCTTCATGAAATAAAGGTATTTTGCCTATAAGGACTCATTTGCCCCTAATTGTCATAAAGCATGTAAAAACTGCTTGTATACGTTAAAATAATGGTTAATATGAAGTTTGCATTTTCTTATGAGAGAATGATCCAAACCTGAATGTTATAGTGTAAATCGACTTACCTTTGTAAAATTAAGCAATTTTGCCTATAAGGACTCATTTGCACGCAATTGTCGTGTAGCATGTAAAAACTGCTTGTCTGCGTTAAAATAATGGTTAATATGCAGTTTGCATTTTCTTATGAGAGAATGATCCAAACCTGAATGTTATAGTGTAAATAGACTTACCCTCATGAAATAAAGCAATTTTGCCTATAAAGACTCATTTGCACCTAATTGTCATAAAGCATGAAAAAACTGCTTGTCTGCGTTAAAATAATGGTTAATATGCAGTTTGCATTTTCTTATGAGAGAATGATCCAAACCTGAATGTTATAGTGTAAATAGACTTACCTTCATAAAATAAAGCAATTTTGCCTATAAGGACTCATTTGCCCCTAATTGTCATAAAGCATGTAAAAACTGCTTGTCAGCGTTAAAATAATGGTTAATATGAAGTTTGCATTTTCTTATGAGAGATTGATCCAAACCTGAATGTTATAGTGTAAATAGACTTACCTTCATGAAATAAAGCAATTTTGCCTATAAGGACTCATTTGCCTCTAATTGTCATAAAGCATGTGAAAACTGCTTGTATGCGTTAAAATAATGGTTAATATGCAGTTTGCATTTTCTTAAGAGAGAATGATCCAAACCTGAATGTAATAGTGAAAATAGACTTACCCTCATGAAATAAAGCAATTTTGCCTATAAGGGCTCATTTGCACCTAATTGTCATAAAGCATGTAAAAACAGCTTGTAAGCGTTAAAATAATAGTTAATATGCAGCTTGCATTCTCTTATGAGAGATTGATCCAAACCTGAATGTTATAGTGTAAATAGACATACCTTTGTAAAATAAAGCAATTTTGCCTATAAGGACACATTTGCGCGCAATTGTCGTAAAGCATGTAAAAACTGCTTGTCTGCGTTAAAATAATGGTTAATATGGAGTTTGCATTTTCTTATGAGAGAATGATCCAAACCTGAATGTTATAGTGTAAATAGACTTACCTTTGTAAAATAAAGCAATTTTGCCTATAAGGACTCATTTGCACGCAATTGTCGTGAAGCATGTAAAAACTGCTTGTCTGCGTGAAAATGATAGTAAATATGCAGTTTGCATTTTCTTATGAGAGAATGATCCAAACCTGAATGTTATAGTGTAAATAGACTTACCTTTGTAAAAAAAAGCAATTTTGCCTATAAGGACTCATTTGCACGCAATTGTCGTGAAGCATGTAAAAACTGCTTGTCTGCGATAAAATAATGGTTAATATGCAGTTTGCATTTTCTTATGAGAGAATGATCCAAACCTGAATGTTATAGTGTAAATAGACTTACCTTCATGAAATAAAGGTATTTTGCCTATAAGGACTCATTTGCCCCTAATTGTCATAAAGCATGTAAAAACTGCTTGTATGCGTTAAAATAATGGTTAATATGAAGTTTGCATTTTCTTATGAGAGAATGATCCAAACCTGAATGTTATAGTGTAAATAGACTTACCTTTGTAAAATTAAGCAATTTTGCCTATAAGGACTCATTTGCACGCAATTGTCGTGTAGCATGTAAAAACTGCTTGTCTGCGTTAAAATAATGGTTAATATGCAGTTTGCATTTTCTTATGAGAGAATGATCCAAACCTGAATGTTATAGTGTAAATAGACTTACCCTCATGAAATAAAGCAATTTTGCCTATAAAGACTCATTTGCACCTAATTGTCATAAAGCATGAAAAAACTGCTTGTCTGCGTTAAAATAATGGTTAATATGCAGTTTGCATTTTCTTATGAGAGAATGATCCAAACCTGAATGTTATAGTGTAAATAGACTTACCTTCATAAAATAAAGCAATTTTGCCTATAAGGACTCATTTGCCCCTAATTGTCATAAAGCATGTAAAAACTGCTTGTCAGCGTTAAAATAATGGTTAATATGAAGTTTGCA
This sequence comes from Xanthostigma xanthostigma, assembly GCA_963575645.1. Lineage (NCBI taxonomy): Eukaryota > Metazoa > Arthropoda > Insecta > Raphidioptera > Raphidiidae > Xanthostigma > Xanthostigma xanthostigma. Next base: position 25,502,972 of record OY754472.1, on the reverse strand, counting down.
TTTTCTTATGAGAGAATGATCCAAACCTGAATGTTATAGTGTAAATAGACTTACCTTCATGAAATAAAGCAATTTTGCCTATAAGGACTCATTTGCCCCTAATTGTCATAAAGCATGTGAAAACTGCTTGTATGCGTTAAAATAATGGTTAATATGCAGTTTGCATTTTCTTAAGAGAGAATAATCCAAACCTGAATGTAATAGTGAAAATAGACTTACCCTCATGAAATAAAGCAATTTTGCCTATAAGGGCTCATTTGCACCTAATTGTCATAAAGCATGTAAAAACAGCTTGTAAGCGTTAAAATAATAGTTAATATGCAGCTTGCATTCTCTTATGAGAGATTGATCCAAACCTGAATGTTATAGTGTAAATAGACATACCTTTGTAAAATAAAGCAATTTTGCCTATAAGGACACATTTGCGCGCAATTGTCGTAAAGCATGTAAAAACTGCTTGTCTGCGTTAAAATAATGGTTAATATGCAGTTTGCATTTTCTTATGAGAGAATGATCCAAACCTGAATGTTATAGTGTAAATAGACTTACCTTTGTAAAATAAAGCAATTTTGCCTATAAGGACTCATTTGCACGCAATTGTCGTGAAGCATGTAAAAACTGCTTGTCTGCGTGAAAATGATAGTAAATATGCAGTTTGCATTTTCTTATGAGAGAATGATCCAAACCTGAATGTAATAGTGTAAATAGACTTACCCTCATGAAATAAAGCAATTTTGCCTATAAAGACTCATTTGCACCTAATTGTCATAAAGCATGTAAAAACTGCTTGTATGCGTTAAAATGATAGTAAATATGCAGTTTGCATTTTCTTATGAGAGAATGATCCAAACCTGAATGTTATAGTGTAAATAGACTTACCCTCATGAAATAAAGCAATTTTGGCTATAAGGACTCATTTGCACCTAATTGTCATAAAGCTTGTAAAAACTGCTTGTATGCGTTAAAATAGTAGTTAATATGCAGTTTGCATTTTTTTATGAGCGAATGAACCAAACCTGAATGTTATAGTGAAAATAGCCTTACCTTTGTAAAATAAAGCAATTTTGCCTGTAAGGACTCATTTGCACCTAATTGTCGTAAAGCATGTAAAAACTGCTTGTCTGCGTGAAAATAATAGGAAATGATCATTTTGCATTATCTTTTGAGAAAATGATCCAAACCTGAATGTTATAGTGAAAATAGACTTACCTTCATGAAATAAAGCAATTTTGCCTATAAGGACTCATTTGCCCCTAATTGTCATAAAGCATGTAAAAACTGCTTGTCAGCGTTAAAATAATGGTTAATATGAAGCTTGCATTTTCTTATGAGAGAATGATCCAAACCTGAATGTTATAGTGTAAATAGACTTACCTTCATGAAATAAAGCAATTTTGCCTATAAGGACTCATTTGCCCCTAATTGTCATAAAGCATGTGAAAACTGCTTGTATGCGTTAAAATAATGGTTAATATGCAGTTTGCATTTTCTTATGAGAGAATGATCCAAACCTCAATGTTATAGTAAAAATAGACTTACCTTCATGAAATAAAGCAATTTTGCCTATAAGGACTGATTTGCCCCTAATTGTCATAAAGCATGTAAAAACTGCTTGTCTGCGTTTAAATAATGGTTAATATGCAGTTTGCATTTTCTTATGAGAGAATGATCCAAACCTGAATGTTATAGTGTAAATAGACTTACCTTTGTAAAAAAAAGCAATTTTGCCTATAAGGACTCATTTGCACGCAATTGTCGTGAAGCATGTAAAAACTGCTTGTCTGCGATAAAATAATGGTTAATATGCAGTTTGCATTTTCTTATGAGAGAATGATCCAAACCTGAATGTTATAGTGTAAATAGACTTACCTTCATGAAATAAAGGTATTTTGCCTATAAGGACTCATTTGCCCCTAATTGTCATAAAGCATGTAAAAACTGCTTGTATGCGTTAAAATAATGGTTAATATGAAGTTTGCATTTTCTTATGAGAGAATGATCCAAACCTGAATGTTATAGTGTAAATAGACTTACCTTTGTAAAATTAAGCAATTTTGCCTATAAGGACTCATTTGCACGCAATTGTCGTGTAGCATGTAAAAACTGCTTGTCTGCGTTAAAATAATGGTTAATATGCAGTTTGCATTTTCTTATGAGAGAATGATCCAAACCTGAATGTTATAGTGTAAATAGACTTACCCTCATGAAATAAAGCAATTTTGCCTATAAAGACTCATTTGCATTTAATTGTCATAAAGCATGAAAAAACTGCTTGTCTGCGTTAAAATAATGGTTAATATGCAGTTTGCATTTTCTTATGAGAGAATGATCCAAACCTGAATGTTATAGTGTAAATAGACTTACCTTCATAAAATAAAGCAATTTTGCCTATAAGGACTCATTTGCCCCTAATTGTCATAAAGCATGTAAAAACTGCTTGTCAGCGTTAAAATAATGGTTAATATGAAGTTTGCATTTTCTTATGAGAGAATGATCCAAACCTGAATGTTATAGTGTAAATAGACTTACCTTCATGAAATAAAGCAATTTTGCCTATAAGGACTCATTTGCCCTTAATTGTCATAAAGCATGTGAAAACTGCTTGTATGCGTTAAAATAATGGTTAATATGCAGTTTGCATTTTCTTAAGAGAGAATGATCCAAACCTGAATGTAATAGTGAAAATAGACTTACCCTCATGAAATAAAGCAATTTTGCCTATAAGGGCTCATTTGCACCTAATTGTCATAAAGCATGTAAAAACAGCTTGTAAGCGTTAAAATAATAGTTAATATGCAGCTTGCAGTCTCTTATGAGAGATTGATCCAAACCTGAATGTTATAGTGTAAATAGACATACCTTTGTAAAATAAAGCAATTTTGCCTATAAGGACACATTTGCGCGCAATTGTCGTAAAGCATGTAAAAACTGCTTGTCTGCGTTAAAATAATGGTTAATATGCAGTTTGCATTTTCTTATGAGAGAATGATCCAAACCTGAATGTTATAGTGTAAATAGACTTACCTTTGTAAAATAAAGCAATTTTGCCTATAAGGACTCATTTGCACGCAATTGTCGTGAAGCATGTAAAAACTGCTTGTCTGCGTGAAAATGATAGTAAATATGCAGTTTGCATTTTCTTATGAGAGAATGATCCAAACCTGAATGTTATAGTGTAAATAGACTTACCTTTGTAAAAAAAAGCAATTTTGCCTATAAGGACTCATTTGCACGCAATTGTCGTGAAGCATGTAAAAACTGCTTGTCTGCGATAAAATAATGGTTAATATGCAGTTTGCATTTTCTTATGAGAGAATGATCCAAACCTGAATGTTATAGTGTAAATAGACTTACCTTCATGAAATAAAGGTATTTTGCCTATAAGGACTCATTTGCCCCTAATTGTCATAAAGCATGTAAAAACTGCTTGTATGCGTTAAAATAATGGTTAATATGAAGTTTGCATTTTCTTATGAGAGAATGATCCAAACCTGAATGTTATAGTGTAAATAGACTTACCTTTGTAAAATTAAGCAATTTTGCCTATAAGGACTCATTTGCACGCAATTGTCGTGTAGCATGTAAAAACTGCTTGTCTGCGTTAAAATAATGGTTAATATGCAGTTTGCATTTTCTTATGAGAGAATGATCCAAACCTGAATGTTATAGTGTAAATAGACTTACCCTCATGAAATAAAGCAATTTTGCCTATAAAGACTCATTTGCACCTAATTGTCATAAAGCATGAAAAAACTGCTTGTCTGCGTTAAAATAATGGTTAATATGCAGTTTGCATTTTCTTATGAGAGAATGATCCAAACCTGAATGTTATAGTGTAAATAGACTTACCTTCATAAAATAAAGCAATTTTGCCTATAAGGACTCATTTGCCCCTAATTGTCATAAAGCATGTAAAAACTGCTTGTCAGCGTTAAAATAATGGTTAATATGAAGTTTGCATTTTCTTATGAGAGAATGATCCAAACCTGAATGTTATAGTGTAAATAGACTTACCTTCATGAAATAAAGCAATTTTGCCTATAAGGACTCATTTGCCCCTAATTGTCATAAAGCATGTGAAAACTGCTTGTATGCGTTAAAATAATGGTTAATATGCAGTTTGCATTTTCTTAAGAGAGAATAATCCAAACCTGAATGTAATAGTGAAAATAGACTTACCCTCATGAAATAAAGCAATTTTGCCTATAAGGGCTCATTTGCACCTAATTGTCATAAAGCATGTAAAAACAGCTTGTAAGCGTTAAAATAATAGTTAATATGCAGCTTGCATTCTCTTATGAGAGATTGATCCAAACCTGAATGTTATAGTGTAAATAGACATACCTTTGTAAAATAAAGCAATTTTGCCTATAAGGACACATTTGCGCGCAATTGTCGTAAAGCATGTAAAAACTGCTTGTCTGCGTTAAAATAATGGTTAATATGCAGTTTGCATTTTCTTATTAGAGAATGATCCAAACCTGAATGTTATAGTGTAAATAGACTTACCTTTGTAAAATAAAGCAATTTTGCCTATAAGGACTCATTTGCACGCAATTGTCGTGAAGCATGTAAAAACTGCTTGTCTGCGTGAAAATGATAGTAAATATGCAGTTTGCATTTTCTTATGAGAGAATGATCCAAACCTGAATGTAATAGTGTAAATAGACTTACCCTCATGAAATAAAGCAATTTTGCCTATAAAGACTCATTTGCACCTAATTGTCATAAAGCATGTAAAAACTGCTTGTATGCGTTAAAATGATAGTAAATATGCAGTTTGCATTTTCTTATGAGAGAATGATCCAAACCTGAATGTTATAGTGTAAATAGACTTACCCTCATGAAATAAAGCAATTTTGGCTATAAGGACTCATTTGCACCTAATTGTCATAAAGCTTGTAAAAACTGCTTGTATGCGTTAAAATAATAGTTAATATGCAGTTTGCATTTTTTTATGAGCGAATGAACCAAACCTGAATGTTATAGTGAAAATAGCCTTACCTTTGTAAAATAAAGCAATTTTGCCTGTAAGGACTCATTTGCACCTAATTGTCGTAAAGCATGTAAAAACTGCTTGTCTGCGTGAAAATAATAGGAAATGATCAATTTGCATTATCTTTTGAGAAAATGATCCAAACCTGAATGTTATAGTGTAAATAGACTTACCTTCATGAAATAAAGCAATTTTGCCTATAAGGACTCATTTGCCCCTAATTGTCATAAAGCATGTAAAAACTGCTTGTCAGCGTTAAAATAATGGTTAATATGAAGCTTGCATTTTCTTATGAGAGAATGATCCAAACCTGAATGTTATAGTGTAAATAGACTTACCTTCATGAAATAAAGCAATTTTGCCTATAAGGACTCATTTGCCCCTAATTGTCATAAAGCATGTGAAAACTGCTTGTATGCGTTAAAATAATGGTTAATATGCAGTTTGCATTTTCTTATGAGAGAATGATCCAAACCTCAATGTTATAGTAAAAATAGACTTACCTTCATGAAATAAAGCAATTTTGCCTATAAGGACTGATTTGCCCCTAATTGTCATAAAGCATGTAAAAACTGCTTGTCTGCGTTTAAATAATGGTTAATATGCAGTTTGCATTTTCTTATGAGAGAATGATCCAAACCTGAATGTTATAGTGTAAATAGACTTACCTTTGTAAAAAAAAGCAATTTTGCCTATAAGGACTCATTTGCACGCAATTGTCGTGAAGCATGTAAAAACTGCTTGTCTGCGATAAAATAATGGTTAATATGCAGTTTGCATTTTCTTATGAGAGAATGATCCAAACCTGAATGTTATAGTGTAAATAGACTTACCTTCATGAAATAAAGGTATTTTGCCTATAAGGACTCATTTGCCCCTAATTGTCATAAAGCATGTAAAAACTGCTTGTATGCGTTAAAATAATGGTTAATATGAAGTTTGCATTTTCTTATGAGAGAATGATCCAAACCTGAATGTTATAGTGTAAATAGACTTACCTTTGTAAAATTAAGCAATTTTGCCTATAAGGACTCATTTGCACGCAATTGTCGTGTAGCATGTAAAAACTGCTTGTCTGCGTTAAAATAATGGTTAATATGCAGTTTGCATTTTCTTATGAGAGAATGATCCAAACCTGAATGTTATAGTGTAAATAGACTTACCCTCATGAAATAAAGCAATTTTGCCTATAAAGACTCATTTGCATTTAATTGTCATAAAGCATGAAAAAACTGCTTGTCTGCGTTAAAATAATGGTTAATATGCAGTTTGCATTTTCTTATGAGAGAATGATCCAAACCTGAATGTTATAGTGTAAATAGACTTACCTTCATAAAATAAAGCAATTTTGCCTATAAGGACTCATTTGCCCCTAATTGTCATAAAGCATGTAAAAACTGCTTGTCAGCGTTAAAATAATGGTTAATATGAAGTTTGCATTTTCTTATGAGAGAATGATCCAAACCTGAATGTTATAGTGTAAATAGACTTACTTTCATGAAATAAAGCAATTTTGCCTATAAGGACTCATTTGCCCTTAATTGTCATAAAGCATGTGAAAACTGCTTGTATGCGTTAAAATAATGGTTAATATGCAGTTTGCATTTTCTTAAGAGAGAATGATCCAAACCTGAATGTAATAGTGAAAATAGACTTACCCTCATGAAATAAAGCAATTTTGCCTATAAGGGCTCATTTGCACCTAATTGTCATAAAGCATGTAAAAACAGCTTGTAAGCGTTAAAATAATAGTTAATATGCAGCTTGCATTCTCTTATGAGAGATTGATCCAAACCTGAATGTTATAGTGTAAATAGACATACCTTTGTAAAATAAAGCAATTTTGCCTATAAGGACACATTTGCGCGCAATTGTCGTAAAGCATGTAAAAACTGCTTGTCTGCGTTAAAATAATGGTTAATATGCAGTTTGCATTTTCTTATGAGAGAATGATCCAAACCTGAATGTTATAGTGTAAATAGACTTACCTTTGTAAAATAAAGCAATTTTGCCTATAAGGACTCATTTGCACGCAATTGTCGTGAAGCATGTAAAAACTGCTTGTCTGCGTGAAAATGATAGTAAATATGCAGTTTGCATTTTCTTATGAGAGAATGATCCAAACCTGAATGTAATAGTGTAAATAGACTTACCCTCATGAAATAAAGCAATTTTGCCTATAAAGACTCATTTGCACCTAATTGTCATAAAGCATGTAAAAACTGCTTGTATGCGTTAAAATGATAGTAAATATGCAGTTTGCATTTTCTTATGAGAGAATGATCCAAACCTGAATGTTATAGTGTAAATAGACTTACCCTCATGAAATAAAGCAATTTTGGCTATAAGGACTCATTTGCACCTAATTGTCATAAAGCTTGTAAAAACTGCTTGTATGCGTTAAAATAATAGTTAATATGCAGTTTGCATTTTCTTATGAGCGAATGAACCAAACCTGAATGTTATAGTGAAAATAGCCTTACCTTTGTAAAATAAAGCAATTTTGCCTATAAGGACTCATTTGCCCCTAATTGTCATAAAGCATGTAAAAACTGCTTGTCAGCGTTAAAATAATGGTTAATATGAAGCTTGCATTTTCTTATGAGAGAATGATCCAAACCTGAATGTTATAGTGTAAATAGACTTACCTTCATGAAATAAAGCAATTTTGCCTATAAGGACTCATTTGCCCCTAATTGTCATAAAGCATGTGAAAACTGCTTGTATGCGTTAAAATAATGGTTAATATGCAGTTTGCATTTTCTTATGAGAGAATGATCCAAACCTGAATGTTATAGTGTAAATAGACTTACCCTCATGAAATAAAGCAATTTTGGCTATAAGGACTCATTTGCACCTAATTGTCATAAAGCTTGTAAAAACTGCTTGTATGCGTTAAAATAATAGTTAATATGCAGTTTGCATTTTTTTATGAGCGAATGAACCAAACCTGAATGTTATAGTGAAAATAGCCTTACCTTTGTAAAATAAAGCAATTTTGCCTGTAAGGACTCATTTGCACCTAATTGTCGTAAAGCATGTAAAAACTGCTTGTCTGCGTGAAAATAATAGGAAATGATCAATTTGCATTATCTTTTGAGAAAATGATCCAAACCTGAATGTTATAGTGTAAATAGACTTACCTTCATGAAATAAAGCAATTTTGCCTATAAGGACTCATTTGCCCCTAATTGTCATAAAGCATGTAAAAACTGCTTGTCAGCGTTAAAATAATGGTTAATATGAAGCTTGCATTTTCTTATGAGAGAATGATCCAAACCTGAATGTTATAGTGTAAATAGACTTACCTTCATGAAATAAAGCAATTTTGCCTATAAGGACTCATTTGCCCCTAATTGTCATAAAGCATGTGAAAACTGCTTGTATGCGTTAAAATAATGGTTAATATGCAGTTTGCATTTTCTTATGAGAGAATGATCCAAACCTCAATGTTATAGTAAAAATAGACTTACCTTCATGAAATAAAGCAATTTTGCCTATAAGGACTGATTTGCCCCTAATTGTCATAAAGCATGTAAAAACTGCTTGTCTGCGTTTAAATAATGGTTAATATGCAGTTTGCATTTTCTTATGAGAGAATGATCCAAACCTGAATGTTATAGTGTAAATAGACTTACCTTTGTAAAAAAAAGCAATTTTGCCTATAAGGACTCATTTGCACGCAATTGTCGTGAAGCATGTAAAAACTGCTTGTCTGCGATAAAATAATGGTTAATATGCAGTTTGCATTTTCTTATGAGAGAATGATCCAAACCTGAATGTTATAGTGTAAATAGACTTACCTTCATGAAATAAAGGTATTTTGCCTATAAGGACTCATTTGCCCCTAATTGTCATAAAGCATGTAAAAACTGCTTGTATGCGTTAAAATAATGGTTAATATGAAGTTTGCATTTTCTTATGAGAGAATGATCCAAACCTGAATGTTATAGTGTAAATAGACTTACCTTTGTAAAATTAAGCAATTTTGCCTATAAGGACTCATTTGCACGCAATTGTCGTGTAGCATGTAAAAACTGCTTGTCTGCGTTAAAATAATGGTTAATATGCAGTTTGCATTTTCTTATGAGAGAATGATCCAAACCTGAATGTTATAGTGTAAATAGACTTACCCTCATGAAATAAAGCAATTTTGCCTATAAAGACTCATTTGCATTTAATTGTCATAAAGCATGAAAAAACTGCTTGTCTGCGTTAAAATAATGGTTAATATGCAGTTTGCATTTTCTTATGAGAGAATGATCCAAACCTGAATGTTATAGTGTAAATAGACTTACCTTCATAAAATAAAGCAATTTTGCCTATAAGGACTCATTTGCCCCTAATTGTCATAAAGCATGTAAAAACTGCTTGTCAGCGTTAAAATAATGGTTAATATGAAGTTTGCATTTTCTTATGAGAGAATGATCCAAACCTGAATGTTATAGTGTAAATAGACTTACCTTCATGAAATAAAGCAATTTTGCCTATAAGGACTCATTTGCCCTTAATTGTCATAAAGCATGTGAAAACTGCTTGTATGCGTTAAAATAATGGTTAATATGCAGTTTGCATTTTCTTAAGAGAGAATGATCCAAACCTGAATGTAATAGTGAAAATAGACTTACCCTCATGAAATAAAGCAATTTTGCCTATAAGGGCTCATTTGCACCTAATTGTCATAAAGCATGTAAAAACAGCTTGTAAGCGTTAAAATAATAGTTAATATGCAGCTTGCATTCTCTTATGAGAGATTGATCCAAACCTGAATGTTATAGTGTAAATAGACATACCTTTGTAAAATAAAGCAATTTTGCCTATAAGGACACATTTGCGCGCAATTGTCGTAAAGCATGTAAAAACTGCTTGTCTGCGTTAAAATAATGGTTAATATGCAGTTTGCATTTTCTTATGAGAGAATGATCCAAACCTGAATGTTATAGTGTAAATAGACTTACCTTTGTAAAATAAAGCAATTTTGCCTATAAGGACTCATTTGCACGCAATTGTCGTGAAGCATGTAAAAACTGCTTGTCTGCGTGAAAATGATAGTAAATATGCAGTTTGCATTTTCTTATGAGAGAATGATCCAAACCTGAATGTAATAGTGTAAATAGACTTACCCTCATGAAATAAAGCAATTTTGCCTATAAAGACTCATTTGCACCTAATTGTCATAAAGCATGTAAAAACTGCTTGTATGCGTTAAAATGATAGTAAATATGCAGTTTGCATTTTCTTATGAGAGAATGATCCAAACCTGAATGTTATAGTGTAAATAGACTTACCCTCATGAAATAAAGCAATTTTGGCTATAAGGACTCATTTGCACCTAAATGTCATAAAGCTTGTAAAAACTGCTTGTATGCGTTAAAATAATAGTTAATATGCAGTTTGCATTTTCTTATGAGCGAATGAACCAAACCTGAATGTTATAGTGAAAATAGCCTTACCTTTGTAAAATAAAGCAATTTTGCCTATAAGGACTCATTTGCCCCTAATTGTCATAAAGCATGTAAAAACTGCTTGTCAGCGTTAAAATAATGGTTAATATGAAGCTTGCATTTTCTTATGAGAGAATGATCCAAACCTGAATGTTATAGTGTAAATAGACTTACCTTCATGAAATAAAGCAATTTTGCCTATAAGGACTCATTTGCCCCTAATTGTCATAAAGCATGTGAAAACTGCTTGTATGCGTTAAAATAATGGTTAATATGCAGTTTGCATTTTCTTATGAGAGAATGATCCAAACCTCAATGTTATAGTAAAAATAGACTTACCTTCATGAAATAAAGCAATTTTGCCTATAAGGACTGATTTGCCCCTAATTGTCATAAAGCATGTAAAAACTGCTTGTCTGCGTTTAAATAATGTTTAATATGCAGTTTGCATTTTCTTATGAAAGAATGTTCCAAACCTGAATGTTATAGTGTAAATAGACTTACCTTTGTAAAAAAAAGCAATTTTGTCTATAAGGACTCATTTGCACGCAATTGTCGTGAAGCATGTAAAAACTGCTTGTCTGCGATAAAATAATGGTTAATATGCAGTTTGCATTTTCTTATGAGAGAATGATCCAAACCTGAATGTTATAGTGTAAATAGACTTACCTTCATGAAATAAAGGTATTTTGCCTATAAGGACTCATTTGCCCCTAATTGTCATAAAGCATGTAAAAACTGCTTGTATGCGTTAAAATAATGGTTAATATGAAGTTTGCATTTTCTTATGAGAGAATGATCCAAACCTGAATGTTATAGTGTAAATCGACTTACCTTTGTAAAATTAAGCAATTTTGCCTATAAGGACTCATTTGCACGCAATTGTCGTGTAGCATGTAAAAACTGTTTGTCTGCGTTAAAATAATGGTTAATATGCAGTTTGCATTTTCTTATGAGAGAATGATCCAAACCTGAATGTTATAGTGTAAATAGACTTACCCTCATGAAATAAAGCAATTTTGCCTATAAAGACTCATTTGCACCTAATTGTCATAAAGCATGAAAAAACTGCTTGTCTGCGTTAAAATAATGGTTAATATGCAGTTTGCATTTTCTTATGAGAGAATGATCCAAACCTGAATGTTATAGTGTAAATAGACTTACCTTCATAAAATAAAGCAATTTTGCCTATAAGGACTCATTTGCCCCTAATTGTCATAAAGCATGTAAAAACTGCTTGTCTGCGTTAAAATAATGGTTAATATGCAGTTTGCATTTTCTTATGAGAGAATGATCCAAACCTGAATGTTATAGTGTAAATAGACTTACCTTCATAAAATAAAGCAATTTTGCCTATAAGGACTCATTTGCCCCTAATTGTCATAAAGCATGTAAAAACTGCTTGTCAGCGTTAAAATAATGGTTAATATGAAGTTTGCATTTTCTTATGAGAGAATGATCCAAACCTGAATGTTATAGTGTAAATAGACTTACCTTCATGAAATAAAGCAATTTTGCCTATAAGGACTCATTTGCCCTTAATTGTCATAAAGCATGTGAAAACTGCTTGTATGCGTTAAAATAATGGTTAATATGCAGTTTGCATTTTCTTAAGAGAGAATGATCCAAACCTGAATGTAATAGTGAAAATAGACTTACCCTCATGAAATAAAGCAATTTTGCCTATAAGGGCTCATTTGCACCTAATTGTCATAAAGCATGTAAAAACAGCTTGTAAGCGTTAAAATAATAGTTAATATGCAGCTTGCATTCTCTTATGAGAGATTGATCCAAACCTGAATGTTATAGTGTAAATAGACATACCTTTATAAAATAAAGCAATTTTGCCTATAAGGACACATTTGCGCGCAATTGTCGTAAAGCATGTAAAAACTGCTTGTCTGCGTTAAAATAATGGTTAATATGCAGTTTGCATTTTCTTATGAGAGAATGATCCAAACCTGAATGTTATAGTGTAAATAGACTTACCTTTGTAAAATAAAGCAATTTTGCCTATAAGGACTCATTTGCACGCAATTGTCGTGAAGCATGTAAAAACTGCTTGTCTGCGTGAAAATGATAGTAAATATGCAGTTTGCATTTTCTTATGAGAGAATGATCCAAACCTGAATGTTATAGTGTAAATAGACTTACCTTTGTAAAAAAAAGCAATTTTGCCTATAAGGACTCATTTGCACGCAATTGTCGTGAAGCATGTAAAAACTGCTTGTCTGCGATAAAATAATGGTTAATATGCAGTTTGCATTTTCTTATGAGAGAATGATCCAAACCTGAATGTTATAGTGTAAATAGACTTACCTTCATGAAATAAAGGTATTTTGCCTATAAGGACTCATTTGCCCCTAATTGTCATAAAGCATGTAAAAACTGCTTGTATGCGTTAAAATAATGGTTAATATGAAGTTTGCATTTTCTTATGAGAGAATGATCCAAACCTGAATGTTATAGTGTAAATAGACTTACCTTTGTAAAATTAAGCAATTTTGCCTATAAGGACTCATTTGCACGCAATTGTCGTGTAGCATGTAAAAACTGCTTGTCTGCGTTAAAATAATGGTTAATATGCAGTTTGCATTTTCTTATGAGAGAATGATCCAAACCTGAATGTTATAGTGTAAATAGACTTACCCTCATGAAATAAAGCAATTTTGCCTATAAAGACTCATTTGCACCTAATTGTCATAAAGCATGAAAAAACTGCTTGTCTGCGTTAAAATAATGGTTAATATGCAGTTTGCATTTTCTTATGAGAGAATGATCCAAACCTGAATGTTATAGTGTAAATAGACTTACCTTCATAAAATAAAGCAATTTTGCCTATAAGGACTCATTTGCCCCTAATTGTCATAAAGCATGTAAAAACTGCTTGTCAGCGTTAAAATAATGGTTAATATGAAGTTTGCATTTTCTTATGAGAGAATGATCCAAACCTGAATGTTATAGTGTAAATAGACTTACCTTCATGAAATAAAGCAATTTTGCCTATAAGGACTCATTTGCCCCTAATTGTCATAAAGCATGTGAAAACTGCTTGTATGCGTTAAAATAATGGTTAATATGCAGTTTGCATTTTCTTAAGAGAGAATGATCCAAACCTGAATGTAATAGTGAAAATAGACTTACCCTCATGAAATAAAGCAATTTTGCCTATAAGGGCTCATTTGCACCTAATTGTCATAAAGCATGTAAAAACAGCTTGTAAGCGTTAAAATAATAGTTAATATGCAGCTTGCATTCTCTTATGAGAGATTGATCCAAACCTGAATGTTATAGTGTAAATAGACATACCTTTGTAAAATAAAGCAATTTTGCCTATAAGGACTCATTTGCGCGCAATTGTCGTAAAGCATGTAAAAACTGCTTGTCTGCGTTAAAATAATGGTTAATATGCAGTTTGCATTTTCTTATGAGAGAATGATCCAAACCTGAATGTTATAGTGTAAATAGACTTACCTTTGTAAAATAAAGCAATTTTGCCTATAAGGACTCATTTGCACGCAATTGTCGTGAAGCATGTAAAAACTGCTTGTCTGCGTGAAAATGATAGTAAATATGCAGTTTGCATTTTCTTATGAGAGAATGATCCAAACCTGAATGTAATAGTGTAAATAGACTTACCCTCATGAAATAAAGCAATTTTGCCTATAAAGACTCATTTGCACCTAATTGTCATAAAGCATGTAAAAACTGCTTGTATGCGTTAAAATGATAGTAAATATGCAGTTTGCATTTTCTTATGAGAGAATGATCCAAACCTGAATGTTATAGTGTAAATAGACTTACCCTCATGAAATAAAGCAATTTTGGCTATAAGGACTCATTTGCACCTAATTGTCATAAAGCTTGTAAAAACTGCTTGTATGCGTTAAAATAATAGTTAATATGCAGTTTGCATTTTCTTATGAGCGAATGAACCAAACCTGAATGTTATAGTGAAAATAGCCTTACCTTTGTAAAATAAAGCAATTTTGCCTGTAAGGACTCATTTGCACCTAATTGTCGTAAAGCATGTAAAAACTGCTTGTCTGCGTGAAAATAATAGGAAATGATCAATTTGCATTATCTTTTGAGAAAATGATCCAAACCTGAATGTTATAGTGTAAATAGACTTACCTTCATGAAATAAAGCAATTTTGCCTATAAGGACTCATTTGCCCCTAATTGTCATAAAGCATGTAAAAACTGCTTGTCTGCGTTTAAATAATGGTTAATATGCAGTTTGCATTTTCTTATGAGAGAATGATCCAAACCTGAATGTTATAGTGTAAATAGACTTACCTTTGTAAAAAAAAGCAATTTTGCCTATAAGGACTCATTTGCACGCAATTGTCGTGAAGCATGTAAAAACTGCTTGTCTGCGATAAAATAATGGTTAATATGCAGTTTGCATTTTCTTATGAGAGAATGATCCAAACCTGAATGTTATAGTGTAAATAGACTTACCTTCATGAAATAAAGGTATTTTGCCTATAAGGACTCATTTGCCCCTAATTGTCATAAAGCATGTAAAAACTGCTTGTATGCGTTAAAATAATGGTTAATATGAAGTTTGCATTTTCTTATGAGAGAATGATCCAAACCTGAATGTTATAGTGTAAATAGACTTACCTTTGTAAAATTAAGCAATTTTGCCTATAAGGACTCATTTGCACGCAATTGTCGTGTAGCATGTAAAAACTGCTTGTCTGCGTTAAAATAATGGTTAATATGCAGTTTGCATTTTCTTATGAGAGAATGATCCAAACCTGAATGTTATAGTGTGAATAGACTTACCCTCATGAAATAAAGCAATTTTGCCTATAAAGACTCATTTGCACCTAATTGTCATAAAGCATGAAAAAACTGCTTGTCTGCGTTAAAATAATTGTTAATATGCAGTTTGCATTTTCTTATGAGAGAATGATCCAAACCTGAATGTTATAGTGTAAATAGACTTACCTTTGTAAAATAAAGCAATTTTGCCTATAAGGACTCATTTGCACGCAATTGTCGTGAAGCATGTAAAAACTGCTTGTCTGCGTGAAAATGATAGTAAATATGCAGTTTGCATTTTCTTATGAGAGAATGATCCAAACCTGAATGTTATAGTGTAAATAGACTTACCTTTGTAAAAAAAAGCAATTTTGCCTATAAGGACTCATTTGCACGCAATTGTCGTGAAGCATGTAAAAACTGCTTGTCTGCGATAAAATAATGGTTAATATGCAGTTTGCATTTTCTTATGAGAGAATGATCCAAACCTGAATGTTATAGTGTAAATAGACTTACCTTCATGAAATAAAGGTATTTTGCCTATAAGGACTCATTTGCCCCTAATTGTCATAAAGCATGTAAAAACTGCTTGTATGCGTTAAAATAATGGTTAATATGAAGTTTGCATTTTCTTATGAGAGAATGATCCAAACCTGAATGTTATAGTGTAAATAGACTTACCTTTGTAAAATTAAGCAATTTTGCCTATAAGGACTCATTTGCACGCAATTGTCGTGTAGCATGTAAAAACTGCTTGTCTGCGTTAAAATAATGGTTAATATGCAGTTTGCATTTTCTTATGAGAGAATGATCCAAACCTGAATGTTATAGTGTAAATAGACTTACCCTCATGAAATAAAGCAATTTTGCCTATAAAGACTCATTTGCACCTAATTGTCATAAAGCATGAAAAAACTGCTTGTCTGCGTTAAAATAATGGTTAATATGCAGTTTGCATTTTCTTATGAGAGAATGATCCAAACCTGAATGTTATAGTGTAAATAGACTTACCTTCATAAAATAAAGCAATTTTGCCTATAAGGACTCATTTGCCCCTAATTGTCATAAAGCATGTAAAAACTGCTTGTCAGCGTTAAAATAATGGTTAATATGAAGTTTGCATTTTCTTATGAGAGAATGATCCAAACCTGAATGTTATAGTGTAAATAGACTTACCTTCATGAAATAAAGCAATTTTGCCTATAAGGACTCATTTGCCCCTAATTGTCATAAAGCATGTGAAAACTGCTTGTATGCGTTAAAATAATGGTTAATATGCAGTTTGCATTTTCTTAAGAGAGAATGATCCAAACCTGAATGTAATAGTGAAAATAGACTTACCCTCATGAAATAAAGCAATTTTGCCTATAAGGGCTCATTTGCACCTAATTGTCATAAAGCATGTAAAAACAGCTTGTAAGCGTTAAAATAATAGTTAATATGCAGCTTGCATTCTCTTATGAGAGATTGATCCAAACCTGAATGTTATAGTGTAAATAGACATACCTTTGTAAAATAAAGCAATTTTGCCTATAAGGACTCATTTGCGCGCAATTGTCGTAAAGCATGTAAAAACTGCTTGTCTGCGTTAAAATAATGGTTAATATGCAGTTTGCATTTTCTTATGAGAGAATGATCCAAACCTGAATGTTATAGTGTAAATAGACTTACCTTTGTAAAATAAAGCAATTTTGCCTATAAGGACTCATTTGCACGCAATTGTCGTGAAGCATGTAAAAACTGCTTGTCTGCGTGAAAATGATAGTAAATATGCAGTTTGCATTTTCTTATGAGAGAATGATCCAAACCTGAATGTAATAGTGTAAATAGACTTACCCTCATGAAATAAAGCAATTTTGCCTATAAAGACTCATTTGCACCTAATTGTCATAAAGCATGTAAAAACTGCTTGTATGCGTTAAAATGATAGTAAATATGCAGTTTGCATTTTCTTATGAGAGAATGATCCAAACCTGAATGTTATAGTGTAAATAGACTTACCCTCATGAAATAAAGCAATTTTGGCTATAAGGACTCATTTGCACCTAATTGTCATAAAGCTTGTAAAAACTGCTTGTATGCGTTAAAATAATAGTTAATATGCAGTTTGCATTTTCTTATGAGCGAATGAACCAAACCTGAATGTTATAGTGAAAATAGCCTTACCTTTGTAAAATAAAGCAATTTTGCCTGTAAGGACTCATTTGCACCTAATTGTCGTAAAGCATGTAAAAACTGCTTGTCTGCGTGAAAATAATAGGAAATGATCAATTTGCATTATCTTTTGAGAAAATGATCCAAACCTGAATGTTATAGTGTAAATAGACTTACCTTCATGAAATAAAGCAATTTTGCCTATAAGGACTCATTTGCCCCTAATTGTCATAAAGCATGTAAAAACTGCTTGTCTGCGTTTAAATAATGGTTAATATGCAGTTTGCATTTTCTTATGAGAGAATGATCCAAACCTGAATGTTATAGTGTAAATAGACTTACCTTTGTAAAAAAAAGCAATTTTGCCTATAAGGACTCATTTGCACGCAATTGTCGTGAAGCATGTAAAAACTGCTTGTCTGCGATAAAATAATGGTTAATATGCAGTTTGCATTTTCTTATGAGAGAATGATCCAAACCTGAATGTTATAGTGTAAATAGACTTACCTTCATGAAATAAAGGTATTTTGCCTATAAGGACTCATTTGCCCCTAATTGTCATAAAGCATGTAAAAACTGCTTGTATGCGTTAAAATAATGGTTAATATGAAGTTTGCATTTTCTTATGAGAGAATGATCCAAACCTGAATGTTATAGTGTAAATAGACTTACCTTTGTAAAATTAAGCAATTTTGCCTATAAGGACTCATTTGCACGCAATTGTCGTGTAGCATGTAAAAACTGCTTGTCTGCGTTAAAATAATGGTTAATATGCAGTTTGCATTTTCTTATGAGAGAATGATCCAAACCTGAATGTTATAGTGTGAATAGACTTACCCTCATGAAATAAAGCAATTTTGCCTATAAAGACTCATTTGCACCTAATTGTCATAAAGCATGAAAAAACTGCTTGTCTGCGTTAAAATAATTGTTAATATGCAGTTTGCATTTTCTTATGAGAGAATGATCCAAACCTGAATGTTATAGTGTAAATAGACTTACCTTCATAAAATAAAGCAATTTTGCCTATAAGGACTCATTTGCCCCTAATTGTCATAAAGCATGTAAAAACTGCTTGTCAGCGTTAAAATAATGGTTAATATGAAGTTTGCATTTTCTTATGAGAGAATGATCCAAACCTGAATGTTATAGTGTAAATAGACTTACCTTCATGAAATAAAGCAATTTTGCCTATAAGGACTCATTTGCCCCTAATTGTCATAAAGCATGTGGAAACTGCTTGTATGCGTTAAAATAATGGTTAATATGCAGTTTGCATTTTCTTAAGAGAGAATGATCCAAACCTGAATGTAATAGTGAAAATAGACTTACCCTCATGAAATAAAGCAATTTTGCCTATAAGGGCTCATTTGCACCTAATTGTCATAGAGCATGTAAAAACAGCTTGTAAGCGTTAAAATAATAGTTAATATGCAGCTTGCATTCTCTTATGAGAGATTGATCCAAACCTGAATGTTATAGTGTAAATAGACTTACCCTCATGAAATAAAGCAATTTTGGCTATAAGGACTCATTTGCACCTAATTGTCATAAAGCTTGTAAAAACTGCTTGTATGCGTTAAAATAATAGTTAATATGCAGTTTGCATTTTCTTATGAGCGAATGAACCAAACCTGAATGTTATAGTGTAAATAGACATACCTTTGTAAAATAAAGCAATTTTGCCTATAAGGACACATTTGCGCGCAATTATCGTAAAGCATGTAAAAACTGCTTGTCTGCGTTAAAATAATGGTTAATATGCAGTTTGCATTTTCTTATGAGAGAATGATCCAAACCTGAATGTTATAGTGTAAATAGACTTACCTTTGTAAAATAAAGCAATTTTGCCTATAAGGACTCATTTGCACGCAATTGTCGTGAAGCATGTAAAAACTGCTTGTCTGCGTGAAAATGATAGTAAATATGCAGTTTGCATTTTCTTATGAGAGAATGATCCAAACCTGAATGTAATAGTGAAAATAGACTTACCCTCATGAAATAAAGCAATTTTGCCTATAAAGACTCATTTGCACCTAATTGTCATAAAGCATGTAAAAACTGCTTGTATGCGTTAAAATGATAGTAAATATGCAGTTTGCATTTTCTTATGAGAGAATGATCCAAACCTGAATGTTATAGTGTAAATAGACTTACCCTCATAAAATAAAGCAATTTTGGCTATAAGGACTCATTTGCACCTAATTGTCATAGAGCATGTAAAAACAGCTTGTAAGCGTTAAAATAATAGTTAATATGCAGCTTGCATTCTCTTATGAGAGATTGATCCAAACCTGAATGTTATAGTGTAAATAGACTTACCCTCATGAAATAAAGCAATTTTGGCTATAAGGACTCATTTGCACCTAATTGTCATAAAGCTTGTAAAAACTGCTTGTATGCGTTAAAATAATAGGTAATATGCAGTTTGCATTTTCTTATGAGCGAATGAACCAAACCTGAATGTTATAGTGAAAATAGACTTACCTTTGTAAAATAAAGCAATTTTGCCTGTAAGGACTCATTTGCACCTAATTGTCGTAAAGCATGTAAAAACTGCTTGTCTGCGTGAAAATAATAGGAAATGATCAATTTGCATTATCTTTTGAGAAAATGGTCCAAACCTGAATGTTATAGTGTAAATGGACTAACCCTCATGAAATAAAGCAATTTTGGCTATAAGGACTCATTTGCACCTAATTGTCATAAAGCTTGTAAAAACTGCTTGTATGCGTTAAAATAATGGTTAATATGAAGTTTGCATTTTCTTATGAGAGAATGATCCAAACCTGAATGTTATAGTGTAAATAGACTTACCTTCATGAAATAAAGCAATTTTGCCTATAAGGACTCATTTGACCCTAATTGTCATAAAGCATGTAAAAACTGCTTGTATGCGTTAAAATAATGGTTATTATGCAGTTTGCATTTTCTTATGAGAGAATGCTCCAAACCTGAATGTTATAGTAAAAATAGACTTACCTTCATTAAATAAAGCAATTTTGCCTATAAGGACTCATTTGCCCCTAATTGTCTTAAAGCATGTAAAAATTGCTTGTATGCGTTAAAATAATGGTTAATATGCAGTTTGCATTTTCTTAAAAGAGAGAATGATCCAAACCTGAATGTAATAGTGAAAATAGACTTACCCTCGTGAAATAAAGCAATTTTGCCTATAAGGACTCATTTGCACCTAATTGTCATAAAGCATGTAAAAACAGCTTGTATGCTTTAAAATAATAGTTAATATGCAGCTTGCATTTTCTTATAAGAGATTGATCCAAACTTGAATGTTATAGTGTAAATAGACATACCTTTGTAAAATAAAGCAATTTTGCCTATAAGGACACATTTGCACGCAATTGTCGTAAAGCATGTAAAAACTGCTTGTATGCGTAAAAATAATGGTTAATATGCAGTTTGCATTTTCTTAAGAGAGAATGATCCAAACCTGAATGTAATAGTGAAAATAGACTTACCCTCATGAAATAAAGCAATTTTGCCTATAAGGGCTCATTTGCACCTAATTGTCATAAAGCATGTAAAAACAGCTTGTAAGCGTTAAAATAATACTTAATATGCAGCTTGCATTCTCTTATGAGAGATTGATCCAAACCTGAATGTTATAGTGTAAATAGACATACCTTTGTAAAATAAAGCAATTTTGCCTATAAGGACACATTTGCGCGCAATTGTCGTAAAGCATGTAAAAACTGCTTGTCTGCGTTAAAATAATGGTTAATATGCAGTTTGCATTTTCTTATGAGAGAATGATCCAAACCTGAATGTTATAGTGTAAATAGACTTACCTTTGTAAAATAAAGCAATTTTGCCTATAAGGACTCATTTGCACGCAATTGTCGTGAAGCATGTAAAAACTGCTTGTCTGCGTGAAAATGATAGTAAATATGCAGTTTGCATTTTCTTATGAGAGAATGATCCAAACCTGAATGTAATAGTGTAAATAGACTTACCCTCATGAAATAAAGCAATTTTGCCTATAAAGACTCATTTGCACCTAATTGTCATAAAGCATGTAAAAACTGCTTGTATGCGTTAAAATGATAGTAAATATGCAGTTTGCATTTTCTTATGAGAGAATGATCCAAACCTGAATGTTATAGTGTAAATAGACTTACCCTCATGAAATAAAGCAATTTTGGCTATAAGGACTCATTTGCACCTAATTGTCATAAAGCTTGTAAAAACTGCTTGTATGCGTTAAAATAATAGTTAATATGCAGTTTGCATTTTCTTATGAGCGAATGAACCAAACCTGAATGTTATAGTGAAAATAGACTTACCTTTGTAAAATAAAGCAATTTTGCCTGTAAGGACTCATTTGCACCTAATTGTCGTAAAGCATGTAAAAACTGCTTGTCTGCGTGAAAATAATAGGAAATGATCAATTTGCATTATCTTTTGAGAAAATGATCCAAACCTGAATGTTATAGTGTGAATGGACTAACCCTCATGATATAAAGCAATTTTGGCTATAAGGACTCATTTGCACCTAATTGTCATAAAACTTGTAAAAACTGCTTGTATGCGTTAAAATAATGGTTAATATGAAGTTTGCATTTTCTTATGAGAGAATGATCCAAACCTGAATGTTATAGTGTAAATAGACTTACCTTCATGAAATAAAGCAATTTTGCCTATAAGGACTCATTTGACCCTAATTGTCATAAAGCATGTAAAAACTGCTTGTATGCGTTAAAATAATGGTTATTATGCAGTTTGCATTTTCTTATGAGAGAATGCTCCAAACCTGAATGTTATAGTAAAAATAGACTTACCTTCATGAAATAAAGCAATTTTGCCTATAAGGACTCATTTGCCCCTAATTGTCTTAAAGCATGTAAAAACTGCTTGTATGCGTTAAAATAATGGTTAATATGCAGTTTGCATTTTCTTAAAAGAGAGAATGATCCAAACCTGAATGTAATAGTGAAAATAGACTTACCCTCATGAAATAAAGCAATTTTGCCTATAAGGACTCATTTGCACCTAATTGTCATAAAGCATGTAAAAACAGCTTGTATGCGTTAAAATAATAGTTAATATGCAGCTTGCATTTTCTTATAAGAGATTGATCCAAACTTGAATGTTATAGTGTAAATAGACATACCTTTGTAAAATAAAGCAATTTTGCCTATAAGGACACATTTGCACGCAATTGTCGTAAAGCATGTAAAAACTGCTTGTCTGCGTTAAAATAATGGTTAATATGCAGTTTGCATTTTCTTATGAGAGAATGATTCAAACCTGAATGTTATAGTGTAAATAGACTTACCTTTGTAAAATAAAGCAATTTTGCCTATAAGGACTCATTTGCACGCAATTGTCGTGAAGCATGTAAAAACTGCTTGTCTGCGTTAAAATAATGGTTAATATGGGCTCCGTGAAACCAGCCGCAACTTTGTTAGCCGCATGGACCAAAATGCGTGGGCTGGTTTGTGCTTCGTTTGTGCCCTTTCCTGCTTTAAAAATTTTCGTTCCTGCTTTTAGCGTTTCCGAGAAAATCGAAAATTTTATAACTGCGGCCAGGATCACGCCAGCCGCAACTTTTTTGATTTTGTAATTTTTTTACTTGCGGCTGGTTTGTGCTTCGTTTGTGCCCTTTCCTGCTCCAAAAAAATTCGTTCCTGCTTTTCGCGTTTCCGAGAAAATCGAAGAAATTTTAGCTGCGGCCAGGTTCACGCTAGCCGCAACTTTTTGGAATTTGTACATTTTTTACTTGCAGCTGGTTTGTGCTTCGTTTGTGCCTCATCCTGCTTAAAAAAATTTCGTTCCTGCTTTTCTCATTCTCGAGAAAATCAAAAAAGAAAATTCGGTAAGCGTGAAGTTAGCCGCAACTTTGTTAGCCGCACGGACCAAAATAGGTGGGATGGATTGAGCTTCGTTTGTGCCTTTTCCTGCTTAAAAAATTTTCGTTCCTGCTTTACGAGTTTCCGAGAAAAATACGAAAAAAGAAAATGCAATTCTACACTGGCCGGCACAAAAAACGCAACACCTAAAATGATGACCAGTTTAGAATTGCAATAACTTTTAAACGTATCGCTCGATTTGAATGAGTTTTTTTTTATTTGAAAAGTCTATGCTTTGTCAATATTTCTGTAAGTACTCTGCTCATTTTGGCGCTCTTCCATTTCGGCTGTAAAGAATAACGCTAATGCTCGTTTTCCTCATACACTTTGAAATCTGTGTTTTTGTATATTCTCTACTTGCGGCTCGAAAAACTGTTTGAAACTGCTGAAGTAATATGCCGCGGATGATTAGTACCTACTATGGAAAGATTCCTGCCTTCATAATATGTTCGGAAAATTCAACCCTTTCTAGAGAAAATCGACATATTCTAATATATCTGTGTTTTTACGTATTCTCGACGTGCGGCTCGAAAAACTGTTTGGAACTGCTGTAGTATTATGATGCGGCTACGTAGTGCCTACTATGGAAAGATTCCTGCCTTCATAATATGTTCAGAAAATTTAACCCTTTCTAGAGAAAATCGACATATTCTAGTATATCTGTGTTTTTACGTATTCCGGACGTGCGGCTCGAAAAACTGTTTGGAACTGCTGAAGTATTATGATGCGGATGATTAGTGCCTACTATCAAAAGATTCCTGCCTTCATAATATGTTCGGAAAATTTAACCCTTTCTAGAGAAAATCGACATATTCAAATATATCTGTGTTTTTACGTATTCCGGACGTGCGGTTCAAAAAACTGTTTGGAACTGCTGAAGTATTATGACGCGGCTGTTTAGTACCTACTATGGAAAGATTCCTGCCTTCATAATATGTTCGGAAAATTCAACCCTTTCTAGAGAAAATCGACATATTATAATATATCTGTGTTTTTACGTATTCTCGACGTGCGGCTCTAAAAACTGTTTGGAACTGCTGAAGTATTGTGACGCGGCTGATTAGTGCCTACTATGGAAAGATTCCTGCCTTCATAATATGTTCGGAAAATTTAACCCTTTCTAGAGAAAATCGACATATTCAAATATATCTGTGTTTTTACGTATTCCGGACGTGCGGCTCGAAAAACTGTTTGGAACTGCTGTAGTATTATGATGCGGCTACTTAGTGCCTACTATGAAAAGATTCCTGCCTTCATAATATGTTCGGAAATTACAACCCTTTCTAGAGAAAATCGACATATTCTAATATATCTGTGTTTTTACGTATTCCGGACGTGCGGCTCGAAAAACTGTTTGGAACTGCTGAAGTATTATGGTGCGGATGATTAGTACCTACTATCAAAAGATTCCTGCCTTCATAATATGTTCGGAAATTTCAACCCTTTCTAGAGAAAATTTTTATATTCTAATATATCAGTGTTTTTACGTATTCTCGACGTGCGGCTCTAAAAACTGTTTGGAACTGCTGAAGTATTGTGACGCGGCTGATTAGTGCCTACTATGGAAAGATTCCTGCCTTCATCATATGTTCGGAAAATTTAACCCTTTCTGGAGAAAATCGACATATTCTAATATATCTGTGTTTTTACGTATTCTCGACGTGCGACTCGAAAAACTGTTTGGAACTGCTGAAGTATTGTGACGCGGTTGATTAGTGCCTACTATGAAAAGATTCCTGCCTTCATAATATGTTTGGAAAATTTAACCCTTTCTAGAGAAAATCGACATATTCTAAAATATCTGTGTTTTTACGTATTCCGGACGTGCGGCTCGAAAAACTGTTTGGAACTGCTGTAGTATTATGATGCAGCTACTTAGTGCCTACTATGGAAAGAGTCCTGCCTTCATAATATGTTCGGAAAATTTAACCCTGTCTAGAGAAAATCGTCATATTCTAGTATATCTGTGTTTTTACGTATTCCGGACGTGCGGCTCGAAAAACTGTTTGGAACTGCTGAAGTATTATGGTGCGGATGATTAGTGCCTACTATCAAAAGATTCCTGCCTTCATAATATGTTCGGAAATTTCAACCCTTTCTAGAGAAAATCGACATATTCTAATATATCAGTGTTTTTACGTATTCTCGACGTGCGGCTCTAAAAACTGTTTGGAACTGCTGAAGTATTATGACGCGGCTGATTAGTACCTACTATGGAAAGATTCCTGCCTTCATAATATGTTCGGAAAATTCAACCCTTTCTAGAGAAAATCGACATATTCTAATATATCTGTGTTTTTACGTATTCTCGACGTGCGGCTCGAAAAACTGTTTGGAACTGCTGTAGTATTATGATGCGGCTACTTAGTGCCTACTATGGAAAGATTCCTGCCTTCATAATATGTTCGGAAATTACAACCCTTTCTAGAGAAAATCGACATATTCTAATATATCTGTGTTTTTACGTATTCCGGACGTGCGGCTCGAAAAACTGTTTGGAACTGCTGAAGTATTATGGTGCGGATGATTAGTGCCTACTATCAAAAGATTCCTGCCTTCATAATATGTTCGGAAATTTCAACCCTTTCTAGAGAAAATTTTTATATTCTAATATATCAGTGTTTTTACGTATTCTCGACGTGCGGCTCTAAAAACTGTTTGGAACTGCTGAAGTATTGTGACGCGGCTGATTAGTGCCTACTATGGAAAGATTCCTGCCTTCATCATATGTTCGGAAAATTTAACCCTTTCTGGAGAAAATCGACATATTCTAATATATCTGTGTTTTTACGTATTCTCGACGTGCGACTCGAAAAACTGTTTGGAACTGCTGAAGTATTGTGACGCGGTTGATTAGTGCCTACTATGAAAAGATTCCTGCCTTCATAATATGTTCGGAAAATTCAACCCTTTCTAGAGAAAATCGACATATTCTAATATATCTGTGTTTTTACGTATTCTCAACGTGCGGCTCGAAAAACTGTTTGGAACTGCTGTAGTATTATGATGCGGCTACTTAGTGCCTACTATGGAAAGATTCCTGCCTTCATAATATGTTCGGAAATTTCAACCCTTTCTAGAGAAAATTTTTATATTCTAATATATCAGTGTTTTTACGTATTCTCGACGTGCGGCTCTAAAAACTGTTTGGAACTGCTGAAGTATTATGACGCGGCTGATTAGTACCTACTATGGAAAGATTCCTGCCTTCATAATATGTTCGGAAAATTCAACCCTTTCTAGAGAAAATCGACATATTCTAATATATCTGTGTTTTTACGTATTCTCGACGTGCGGCTCTAAAAACTGTTTGGAACTGCTGAAGTATTGTCACGCGGCTGATTAGTGCCTACTATGAAAAGATTCCTGCCTTCATAATATGTTCGGAAAATTCAACCCTTTCTAGAGAAAATCGACATATTCTAATATATCTGTGTTTTTACGTATTCTCGACGTGCGGCTCGAAAAACTGTTTGGAACTGCTGTAGTATTATGATGCGGCTACTTAGTGCCTACTATGGAAAGATTCCTGCCTTCATAATATGTTCGGAAAATTTAACCCTTTCTAGAGAAAATCGACATATTCTCACAAATCTGTGCTTTTGCGTATTCTCTACTTGCAGCTCGAAAAACTGTTTAGAGCTACTGAAGTATTATGATGCGGCTGATTAGTGTCTTATATCGAAAGATTTCTGCCTTTATAATATGTTCGGAAAATTTAACCCTTCTTAGTGAAAATCGACATATTCTAACAAATCTGTGTTTTAACATATTCTCGACTTGTGGCTCGAGAAACGGTTTGAAACTACTGCATTATTATAAATTTCTGCAAAAAAATAGAACAGCAAAAAAATTTTTTGAATTTTTAGTGATTTTTCAGAATGCTGTATCTCAGTTAAAATTGGTCGTATCGAGGTTTTAAAAAAAGCATTTTAAAGCGCTGAATGTCTAGTTTTTAGAATTTTTGGCTGAACATTTTTAGGAGCGACAGTCATCGCAAAATTCTATGAAAGAACACGAAAAATTTTTTTTTTATTTTTTGCGTTTTTTTTCTCGGTCCACGGACTTGGAAAAATTTTTTACTCAAAAATCATGATATGGACTTTACAGCCTGTTCATTCAGCTTTAATTTCTTTTTTTAAATTTTTCTCTACGTTAAAATTTGACCCGGAGATATTCGACTACAAAAGCATCCTTTTGACTTTAACCAGTGATATCTCAGCAACTAATGATCAGACAGAAAATTGACGGGCAGTTTCAAAATCTCGAATAATTTTCCTACAAGGTTATGTAGTGTTCTTGGAAGAAGAAAATTCTTTTTCATCCTCGATATCAACTTAAAAAAAGTGACTTTTTAACTTGTTTTGCTAAGTCGACCTCATCTTTGCTAATATCGGTGGACAGTCTAATGCTTGTACGAATTTTTACACCTCGATGTACCCCCAAGAGCTCCGTAAATCGGTAGATCGATCTATCGAACGGTTTTTCCGGACCGCTTAATTAATCAAAATTTCCGAAAAATTTAAAGGAGCAAAATTTACATTTCTGAGCACCCTGGGAATCAAAGATAGAGTTTAAAAAAAAACTGTTTTTTCACACTTGTTAGCTTCGTAAGAAAGTTTAGGATAATAAGCACTATTTTTTCGCTGATCGAGGACTACACCAATCTTGGGGGTATCAACTTTTAATTAATTCCGTTAATTCAAAATAAAGGAAATTACGGTACGGAAAGAGTACATCGCTTCAAAAAAGACTTTCTTAAATTGTTAAAAAATGAAGGAGAGTAAATTTTTTAAAAATAAAAAAAAAAATTTTTTTTCAAAAATTAGAATTTTTTTTCAAAAATTAGAATTTTTTTTCAAAAATTATTTTTTTTTTCAAATTCAATAAGCAAAAGATGCCTAATTGTAAAAGAATTGAAAAAAAGTCAAATTTTTCATTTTTACGAACATTACAGGGTGCTCAGAAATGTAAATTTTGCTGGTTTCAATTTTTCTGAAATTTTGATTAAGCGGTCCGGAAAAACCGATCGATAGTTCGATCTGTTGATTTACGGAGCTTTTGGGGGTACAATGAGGTGTAAAAATTCGTACAAGCATTAGACTTTCCACCGATATTAGCAAAGATGCGGTCAACTTAGCAAAACAAGTCAAAAGTCACTTTTTTTCACTTTTTTCAAGTTAATATCGAGGATGAAAGAAAATTTTTTTCTTCCAAGAACACTACATAGCCTTGTAGGGAGTTTATTCGAGGTTTTAAAACTGCCCGTCAATTTTCTGTCTGATCATTAGTTGCTGAGATATCGATGGTTAAAGTCAAAAGGTTGCTTTTGTATTCGTAGTCGAATATCTCCGGGTCAATTAACGTAGTGAAAAATTAAAAAAAAAAGTTAAAGCTGAATGAACAGGCATCAAGTCCACATCATGATTTTTGTGTAAAAAATTTTCCCAAGCCCGTGGACCGAGAAAAAAAAAGCAAAAAATAAAAAAAAATTGTTTTTGTGTTCTTTCTTACAATTTCGCGATGACTGTCGCTCCTAAAAATTTTAAGCTAAGAAATCTGAAAACTAGACATTCAGCACTTTAAAATGCTTTTTTTAAAACCTCAATGCGACCAATTTTAACTGAGATACAGCTTTCTGAAAAATCACTAAAAATACGAAAAATTTTTTTGCTCCCTTAATTTTTAGCAGAAATGTAGTAGACCTAGTGCATTCTTTAAATATACGGAATGTTTCGAAATAGCACGGAGCCATAAGTACCTATGTATTTTCTTACAAATAATTGCCAAAAAAAAAAAAAAACCTATAAATTTAGAGGTAAATTAATTTTTATAACTAAGACATTAAGAAATACATATATTTTTTGACCAAACAACTTTCAGAGTATTAATTCGAAGTATCTACCCCTATCTTGTTTTCTTGGGTTAATTAATAATTAAAATTTTTAATTTAAGGGGGTACTCGCTCGAATTATCGGAAAAAATCATACATTTTTGAACGGGTCTCAAAGAAAGAGGAAGGCAGATAGAAAATTGATTTTTTTTTTATTTTACATAATCCTCATTTTACATATCCTTCTACCATATGTAGGTACATTTTTTTTTGACGCGGGCGCCCCACGCGCATGCGCACAGCTGTCTGTATCTCAGGAGACAATTAAAAAAGGCGGGTTCGATCAGCGCTTTCGAGAACATCCAGAACAAAAAAAAAATTATTCTTAAAGTAGAAGAGTCAAACTTCGCATTGACGGATGGAAATTAAAAAAAAATCGATTTTAGAGAAATGGCGCATCTACGAAAAAAAAAACTCGGAAACGCTAGAAAATTTGAAGAGAAAACGGTTACTGAATCGCGAAAAATTTTTTTATCAGAATTTCCATCCGTCAATGCGAAGTTGGACTCTTCTACTTTAAGAATACATTTTTTTTGTTGTTCTAGGATGTTCTGGAAAGCGCTGATCGGACCCGCCGTTTTTTCATTGTTTCCTGAGATACAAACAGCTGTGCGCATGCGCGTGGAGCGCGCGCGTCAAAAAAAAATAGGCATATGGTAGAAGGATATGTAAATAAAATTTTAAAAAAATCAATTCTCTATCTGCCATCCTCTTTCTTTGACACTCGTTCAAAAATGTATGATTTTTTCCGAAAATTCGAAATGATTGTTTTTGCTTTTTCACTTAATTTCGTATCTTAATTATTCAAATGACTTTAAAAGTTAAATGTGTCAGTACGCTCGCAAAGATAATCTTTTTAGTATAAGTCGATCATTTTTGTAAAATGAATCCCATCAAAAACATAAATGTGAAAACGGGAGCCAAGTTTAATAATCAATAAATAAGGAATTGAGATCTAAAAAGGTGTCAAATTTTCACCAAGCAAGTGTTCGTTTGTTAAGATTTATACCTAAACTTCATGTTTATTTGTGTGAAAACTTGCCAATTGGAAACTTAGCACCTTTTTAGAACTCTTTTGCATTGAATTTTTACGCTTATGTTTTTGATGGGATTTCATTACTTTCTGTAAACAAATTATTATTATTATTTATCATTCAAAAGTGATTTTTGAGAATATGTCGATTTTCTCTGGGTAAGATTAAAATTCCCGAGAATATTATGACGGCAGGAATCTTTCAATAGAAGGCACTTATCAGCTGCATCAAAATACTTCAGCAGTTCTAAACAGTTAAAACAGAGATTTGTGAGAATATGTCAATTTCCACTGGGTAAGATTAAATTTTCCAAGAATATTAGGACGGCAGGAAACTTTCCATAGTAGGTACTAATCATCCGCATCATAATATTTCAGCAGTTCCAAACAGTTTTTCGAGCCGCACGTCGAGAAAACGTAAAAACACATATATATTAGAATATGTCGATTTTCTCGGGAAAGGGTTAAATTTTCCGAACATATTATGAAGGCAGCAATCTTTCCATAGTAGGCACTAAGTAGCCGCGTCATAATACTACAGCAGTTCCAAACAGTTTTTCGAGCCGCACGTCGAGAATACGTAAAAACACAGATATATTAGAATATAAAAATTTTCTCTAGAAAGGGTTGAATTTTCCGAACATATTATGAAGGCAGGAATCTTTCCATAGTAGGTACTAATCAGCCGCGTCATAATACTTCAGCAGTTCCAAACAGTTTTTCGAGCCGCACGTCTAGAATACGTAAAAACACAGATATATTAGAATATGTCGATATTCTCTAGAAAGGGTTAAATTTTCCGAACATATTATGAAGGTGGGAATCTTTTGATAGTAGGCACTAATCATCCGCACCATAATACTTCAGCAGTTCCAAACAGTTTTTCGAGCCGCACGTCCGGAATACGTAAAAACACAGATATACTAGAATATGTCGATTTTCTCTAGAAAGGGTTAAATTTTCCGAACATATTATGAAGGCAGGAATCTTTCCATAGTAGGCACTAAGTAGCTGCATCATAATACTACAGCAGTTCCAAACAGTTTTTCGAGCCGCACGTCCGGAATACGTAAAAACACAGACATATTAGAATATGTCGATTTTGTCTAGAAAGGGTTAAATTTTCCGAACATATTATGAAGGCAGGAATCTTTTCATAGTAGGCACTAATCAGCCGCGTCACAATACTTCAGCAGTTCCAAACAGTTTTTAGAGCCGCACGTCGAGAATACGTAAAAACACAGATATATTAGAATATGTCGATTTTCTCTAGAAAGGGTTGAATTTTCCGAACATATTATGAAGGCAGGAATCTTTCCATAGTAGGCACTAATCAGCCGCGTCACAATACTTCAGCAGTTCCAAACAGTTTTTAGAGCCGCACGTCGAGAATACGTAAAAACACTGATATATTAGAATATGTCGATTTTCTCTAGAAAGGGTTGAAATTTCCGAACATATTATGAAGACAGGAATCTTTTGATAGTAGGCACTAATCATCCGCATCATAATACTTCAGCAGTTCCAAACAGTTTTTCGAGCCGCACGTCCGGAATACGTAAAAACACAGATATACTAGAATATGTCGATTTTCTCTAGAAAGGGTTAAATTTTCCGAACATATTATGAAGGCAGGAATCTTTCCATAGTAGGCACTAAGTAGCTGCATCATAATACTACAGCAGTTCCAAACAGTTTTTCGAGCCGCACGTCCGGAAAACGTAAAAACACAGATATATTAGAATATGTCGATTTTCTCTAGAAAGGGTTAAATTTTCCGAACATATTATGAAGGCAGGAATCTTTCCATAGTAGGCACTAAGTAGCTGCATCATAATACTACAGCAGTTCCAAACAGTTTTTCGAGCCGCACGTCCGGAATACGTAAAAACACAGATATTTTAGAATATGTCGATTTTCTCTAGAAAGGGTTAAATTTTCCGAACATATTATGAAGGCAGGAATCTTTTCATAGTAGGCACTAATCAGCCGCGTCACAATACTTCAGCAGTTCCAAACAGTTTTTAGAGCCGCACGTCGAGAATACGTAAAAACACAGATATATTAGAATATGTCGATTTTCTCTAGAAAGGGTTGAATTTTCCGAACATATTATGAAGGCAGGAATCTTTCCATAGTAGGCACTAATCAGCCGCGTCACAATACTTCAGCAGTTCCAAACAGTTTTTAGGACCGCACGTCGAGAATACGTAAAAACACTGATATATTAGAATATAAAAATTTTCTCTAGAAAGGGTTGAAATTTCCGAACATATTTAGAAGGCAGGAATCTTTTGATAGTAGGCACTAATCATCCGCACCATAATACTTCAGCAGTTCCAAACAGTTTTTCGAGCCGCACGTCCGGAATACGTAAAAACACAGATATATTAGAATATGTCGATTTTCTCTAGAAAGGGTTGAATTTTCCGAACATATTATGAAGGCAGGAATCTTTCCATAGTAGGTACTAATCAGCCGCGTCATAATACTTCAGCAGTTCCAAACAGTTTTTTGAGCCGCACGTCTAGAATACGTAAAAACACAGATATATTAGAATATGTCGATTTTCTCTAGAAAGGGTTAAATTTTCCGAACATATTATGAAGGCAGGAATCTTTTGATAGTAGGCACTAATCATCCGCACCATAATACTTCAGCAGTTCCAAACAGTTTTTCGAGCCGCACGTACGGAATACGTAAAAACACAGATATATTAGAATATGTCGATTTATCTCTAGAAAGGGTTGTAATTTCCGAACATATTATGAAGGCAGGAATCTTTCCATAGTAGGCACTAATCAGCCGCGTCACAATACTTCAGCAGTTCCAAACAGTTTTTAGAGCCGCACGTCGAGAATACGTAAAAACACAGATATATTATAATATGTCGATTTTCTCTAGAAAGGGTTGAATTTTCCGAACATATTATGAAGGCAGGAATCTTTCCATAGTAGGTACTAATCAGCCGCGTCATAATACTTCAGCAGTTCCAAACAGTTTTTTGAGCCGCACGTCTAGAATACGTAAAAACACAGATATATTAGAATATGTCGATTTTCTCTAGAAAGGGTTAAATTTTCCGAACATATTATGAAGGCAGGAATCTTTTGATAGTAGGCACTAATCATCCGCATCATAATACTTTAGCAGTTCCAAACAGTTTTTCGAGCCGCACGTCCGGAATACGTAAAAACACAGATATACTAGAATATGTCGATTTTCTCTAGAAAGGGTTAAATTTTCTGAACATATTATGAAGGCAGGAATCTTTCCATAGTAGGCACTACGTAGCCGCATCATAATACTACAGCAGTTCCAAACAGTTTTTCGAGCCGCACGTCGAGAATACGTAAAAACACAGATATATTAGAATATGTCGATTTTCTCTAGAAAGGGTTCAATTTTCCGAACATATTATGAAGGCAGGAATCTTTCCATAGTAGGTACTAATCAGCCGCGGCATAATACTTCAGCAATTCCAAACAGTTTTTCGAGCCGCAAGTAGAGAATATACAAAAACACAGATTTCAAAGTGTATGAGGAAAACGAGCATTAGCGTTATTCTTTACAGCCGAAATGGATAAGCGCCAAAATGAGCAGAGTACTTACAGAAATATTGACAAAGCATAGACTTTTCAAATAAAAAAAAACTCATTCAAATCGAGCGATACGTTTAAAAGTTATTGCAATTCTAAACTGGTCATCATTTTAGGTGTTGCGTTTTTTGTGCCGGTCAGTGTAGAATTGCATTTTCTTTTTTCGTATTTTTCTCGGAAACTCGTAAAGCAGGAACGAAAATTTTTTAAGCAGGAAAAGGCACAAACGAAGCTCAATCCATCCCACCTATTTTGGTCCGTGCGGCTAACAAAGTTGCGGCTAACTTCACGCTTACCGAATTTTCTTTTTTGATTTTCTCGAGAACGAGAAAAGCAGGAACGAAATTTTTTTAAGCAGGAAAAGGCACAAACGAAGCACAAACCAGCCGCAAGTAAAAAATGTACAAATTCCAAAAAGTTGCGGCTAGCGTGAACCTGGCCGCAGCTAAAATTTCTTCGATTTTCTCGGAAACGCGAAAAGCAGGAACGAATTTTTTTGGAGCAGGAAAGGGCACAAACGAAGCACAAACCAGCCGCAAGTAAAAAAATTACAAAATCAAAAAAGTTGCGGCTGGCGTGATCCTGGCCGCAGTTATAAAATTTTCGATTTTCTCGAAAACGCTAAAAGCAGGAACGAAAATTTTTAAAGCAGGAAAGGGCACAAACGAAGCACAAACCAGCCCACCCATTTTGGTTCATGCGGCTAACAAAGTTGCGGCTGGTTTCACGGAGCCAATTTAATAAGACCGCAATATTTATTTTTGTCGTCATAAAAAGCGCTACCAGTACCAGTATTCATCTTAGATCCATCAGTATATAAATGATGAGTGTTGGGCCACATATTGCAC
Organism: Xanthostigma xanthostigma; assembly: GCA_963575645.1. Classification (NCBI taxonomy): domain Eukaryota; kingdom Metazoa; phylum Arthropoda; class Insecta; order Raphidioptera; family Raphidiidae; genus Xanthostigma; species Xanthostigma xanthostigma. The sequence continues at coordinate 25,468,362 of OY754472.1, read as the reverse complement.
ATACCGCTAAACTAGCGGTATGTGCTTTATTATCGCTTTGTGCGTCAGAGCTGACTTTCGTTCATATAAGAAGTTATATCTAAGTTAATTTCACACGAAATCCATTTAATTGAAGCTTTTTGAAAAGAGGAGATTCTAATCTATAAAATAGAACCATTTTTAAACCAATTTGAGTTCATAAATACTATTAAAATTGTAATTGAAAATCACAAACAGCAGTTGTCGGTTGGTCTGTACGTATGTACGTACGTACGTCACGACTCTACAGATCGCAATTTTGGTCGGATTGCCTTGGGTTATATTTTATTCACTTTGTTTACTATCAGACCAGAACCCTATTTAAATTCACTAAAATGTGTTCAGTAGTTTAATTTTTATAAACAGTTTTATTTTTTATTATTTTTTAATAAATAAAATAATCGACCAATTTTTCAGACAATATATTAACAAACAATATAAAATTAATACATTAACGTTTCAATCCGGATTTGGACCTTCTTCAGAATTGATCTAAAAAATATAAAAATAATTAATAATTAAATATATTTCGCTTTTTTATAGATTTTTTCAAAATTAATTATGATTATCAAAATAATGAAAAAATAATAACAAACAATTTTTTATTAAGTAGTCATGGAAATAATAATTTGTGAGTACCTAAAAAAGAAAGAAAAATTATTAAAAACAAAAATTATTTCAATATAATATTATATATATTACTTAAATTTTCTGTATCTAATTGAGCATTGAGAGAATTTTTATTTGATTTTATATGTAACATTTCCGAAATATTTCTTTTAAAAAAATTAGTTTCATTATCTAAAATTTCAATATTATTCCAATTAATAACTAAACACAAATTAGAACTTGACCACAAAATTAATTGGAATAATATTGAAATTTTAGATAATGAAACTAATTTTTTTAAAAGAAATATTTCGGAAATGTTACATATAAAATCAAATAAAAATTCTCTCAATGCTCAATTAGATACAGAAAATTTAAGTAATATATATAATATTATATTGAAATAATTTTTGTTTTTAATAATTTTTCTTTCTTTTTTAGGTACTCACAAATTATTATTTCCATGATTACTTAATAAAAAATTGTTTGTTATTATTTTTTCATTATTTTGATAATCATAATTTATTTTGAAAAAATCTATAAAAAAGCGAATTATATTTAATTATTAATTATTTTTATATTTTTTAGATCAATTCTGAAGAAGGTCCAAATCCGGATTGAAACGTTAATGTATTAATTTTATATTGTTTGTTAATATATTGTCTGAAAAATTGGTCGATTATTTTATTTATTGAAGAGTTCTAATCAGACGTTAATCAAAGATTTTTTATTATTTTATTATTTTATTTTATTATTTAATAGTTTAAAAACAATATAATAATTGCTGGGTAAATATAGTGTAATCCATAAAACAAGTGCTACACTTGTATACCGTGATAACACTACTACACGTATTAGGCAGCCGTGGCGTAATGGTTATGCCGTTGGATCCCCAAGGGCAAGGTCCTGGGTTCGATTCCTTACGATATCATTGATTGTTTTCTTTTTTTTTTTCTTTTTATTTTGTTTTATTTTATTCCACTTGATATTAATTATATATTATATTATGTATAGTTCTTAATATTTTTTATTTTTGCAAACATAAAAAAAAATATTTTTTCAATTTTTAATTATTTATTTCTTTAAATTTTTAAATCTTTTTAAATTTATTAAAAATATTTTTTAATTGTTATTTTTTTATCATACAGTGGAAAACTTGCGGGATGTGCACTTTTGGTTTTGCCAACTATTTTCGATTTGATTTAAAAATAAGCGCGTTTTTGTAACCATCGAGAACGAATGGTCCATAAATGGGAAACTAACATTTGTGAACGCCAACGGTGAGAAGTTCATACTATATCTGTGTGTAAATTGACTAGGTTTATTTCCATGACACATTATTTCATGATAGGGGATGGAATTGTTATAACTTATCATGAATAATGGAATTTTTTTATGATCCCAATAAGTCGCCGACTCGATTTTGTTTTTTAGGATGTTTAAATTGTTTGTTGTATTGTCAAAAAAATTAGATAGTCTTTTGATTAGGAATTTATCACTTATCGATTGCCTCCTGATATACAGCGGCATTTCACTAGCTTCGGTTAATAACGCATTTGTCGGTGTGCTTTTCATTGCACCAATACATACTCTAATTGCCCGGTACTGGCATCTGTCTAATTTTATTAAAACCGAATTACTAGCTGAACCATAAAAGATACAGCCATAGTCAAATATTGACCTTACGATGCTTTTATAAATTAATAATAATGTATTTGGATCGGCACCCCACCACACACGGGTTAAACATCTCAGTAGATTGATAGAGCTTTCACATTTATTAATTATGTATTTCACATGTACCCAGGTAAGTTTACAGTCAAGAAGTAATCCTAGATATTTCACTACTGCTTTAATCGGATAACGTTGATTCATTAGCCTCACATGTGAAGCCAATAACGATATTCTGTGTCGTGTAAAAATGGCTACTTCAGTTTTCTTAAAAGATAATGTTAAACCAAGGGTAACAAGCCATGCATTGATAGTATATAATGCGTCATTTAATTTATTCACACACTGGTTAAATCTATTACTTGAAGTATAAAGACAGACATCATCCGCGTATTGAGTAATTTGTGTACGTGAACTAAAGATTGTTTCCAGATCGTGAGTATATATAATGTATAACAATGGACTAAGTATACTTCCCTGAACCAACCCTTTCCATGACGTCATAGGACCATAAACTTTGTTACAAGAACGTATATACAGGACTCGCTCTTTGATTAAATTTATGATTGTACTACAAAAGTTAACGGGTAGCCCTAATTGAATAAGCTTGTTACTCAGAATTTTTACATTGACATTATCATAAGCACTCTTAATATCCAAAAATATGCATAACATATAATTGTTATCACTGAAGGTCTTATGAATGTCAGTGATTAACGTTAGCATGTTATCTGTTGTGCTCTGATTTCTACGGAATCCTGTCTGTGTAACAGGCATTAACGAATGAGACTCAAGCCACCAAATAAGTCGTTCGTTTAAAATTCTTTCAAATGTCTTTTTCACACACGACGATAATGAAATGGGTCGATACGACTCTGGACACTCTGGGTCTTTACCTGTTTTAGGGAATAAAAGAACTATGTGATCTTTCCATGCATCTGGGAATTTCTGTAGGGCAATAAACCTATTAAACAGGTTTAAAAAAAGATTTTTGAAATTCTGTGGTAGATTATTGATCATGCAGTATTCAATGTTATCACGTCCAGGGGATGTATTGGAATTTTTCTTTAACGCTTTACTGAGTTCAGCAGTCGATATTGGCTGATTTAGAAAATGATTATTTTCGCTGTTTGCGTGTTTCGTTTGAAAGAATATATTTTCTGGGGTAGAACTTGGGCAAAGAATATTTGCAATATTTTCAATTAAATTTGTGGGTATATGCACTTGTTTATTATTTACGTTAATAGAGTGTTTAATGGATCTTACTTTATTCCATATATCCTTAATCGGTATGTCCGGAGTGATAGATTCGCAGAAATTGCGAAAACTTTCTTTTTTCTTTTTCCGAAAAATAAGTTTACATTGAGCACAAACCCTATTATATTTAATGAAATTATCTGTGGACGATACTCTTTTATAATTTTCATACGCCTGGTCCCTTTTTTCCTTCATTAGTTGACACTCATCATCCCACCAAGGGCATTGTTTTTTTTTCTTTTGTTTACTACTTATGATTCTATTTACAGGAATACATTTATCAGCCGTTTCAGAAATAACTATGAAATTAGAATATGCTATAATTGGATCAATTATGAACATTTCTTGTATATTGACACTTGATAACATTGATAAGAAGTTATTCCAATCGGCCTTATTTGTTTTCCACCTTCTATGCGATTTTATGTGAATGGGGTCTGGTGGTTTTAGTAGTAAAGTAATAATAATCGGTAAATGATCTGAGCCTAGGGAACAATCGTCAACTGCCCATTCTGTAATCAACGCTATACTGGCAGTTGCAATTGAAAGATCAACTGGAGACGGGTTTCTGTCTGGAGCTATCATTCGGGTGTTGGATCCATCGTTCAACACAACTAGGTTAAAATTTTCAATAAAGTCCATAAGAGCTGAACCTTCAAAATTTTTAACACAACTACCCCATAACTCATGATGCGAATTAAAATCCCCATTGATGAGATATGGTCCGTCAAATTGTGCAAATATATTTGCCCACTGATCGCTCGTACAGTGGTGGTTTGGTGCACAGTATGCACACACTATAGTAAAGTCATGATCAAAATTCAATATTTTGGCAGCACATATTTGGATGTCTCTAGAATGGGTGTCAATTTTTATTTCCATATATCTAATACTATTTTCTAATAAATAGCCGAACCTCCTTTTCCGTCATGTCTATCTGATCGTATTAAATTATAACCGTTAAACCTGTAATTCAATTCTGACTTAAACCAAGTTTCTGTTATGCATGGTATATGGATCTGTTTATCGAACAAATAATTTAGCAGTGTGCCTTTGTTGGAGGATAGAGATCTAGAGTTCCAGTTGAGAATATTGATGTTATCCATTATTTGGAGTATTTAACAAAGAGTCTCTAATATAATTTTTAATACCCTCATCATTTTTTATATTTTGCTCCATTATATTTTTAATTATGCCATAAATTGCTTCAATCATTAATCCATTATCACTAACTGTTTCATTAATTATTGGTTTATGTTGAAATCTATAGGGATTCAAAGGCAACGGCGCTGCCGGTAATAAATTTTGCCGAGGATAAGACATTGTAGTGGATCTTGAATGGTTTTGATTACCTAAATTAACTTTTGGTTTAATGTTGTTATTATTAATAGCAAAGCTGGTTTTGTAACCAGTACTACTGCGATTTTGTACCGCTGCACTATCATTGGATTTGTTTTGACTAGAGATCACATACTGATTTCGATTATTGCTTATATCTGGAAAAACGTTATTATCATTAATATTGGGTGTTGGTTTGCGTGCTGCTGTAATTGCAAAGGAATTACCGGTTTCAAAATTAGTTTTGGCTTCAGAGTAAGTCATATTATTTTCAGCCATCAGCAATTTAATCTTCTTTTGTTTAATTAATTCGGAGCAACTATTAAAATTAGACGCATGGTTTCCCTTGCAATTGACACAATTGTAATCTAAAGCATCGCCTACTGTACAGTCTCTAAAGGAATGTTCCCCTGCACACTTTGAGCATCTAACTTTGCCCTTACTTTTAGCGCTGACATGTCCAAATCTCAGACACTTATAACACTGCAACACTCTTTGAACATATGGCGCTACCTCACACCTGATTCTATATAAATAAATATAATTCGGCAATGTTTGACCCAAAAATTTTAATAGCACTGTTTGTGTTGGAATCAGTTTTGATTCTACTTTCTTAAAGATTCTTTTAGCTTCCTTAACTTCAATATCTGATTCGATAAGATCTAACAGTTCATTATCATCTATGTCAACATCTACAGATCTTATAACCCCCTGCCTGTACAATATATGATTTGGTATATAACATTACAAATTAAATCTTTCTGAAAAGTCGGATTTTAATAAATTATTGGCAAATTCCCCATTGGAAAATTCAATACTAATTCTATTTTTCCCAATTGACTTTATATCTAGGACTGCTCTACTGAAATTTGTAAAATAATTGTGTACTTTTCTGCCAACAGACATTGGATGTAGCCTCCCTATGTTACCATCGAGACTTTCAGTATAGATAATATAGGGGCCTTTATCATTTTTAGAAAACAATACTATCCCGTTTTTGTTTATTTTGATCTATGGAAATATTTTTATTAACACTATCGCCTTGTGTATTATTGTCATTGCACTCTTTACTATGAATACGAACATCATGACTACTCTCTCTAGACATGTTGTTCGATTCAAAAAGCGAAGTAGACGGTTGGGAACGAGATTCATCACAATCCATTACAGTCGATGTTTTATCTGTATTTTTTTGAATTTCTGCAGATAATTGTTTTTTAATTAAATTTTTTTTACCTTTATCCTTATTAATTCTACACGATTTTCTGATTGGAGTTGCAGTCCAAAAACCTGATTTACGTTTAACTTGTTTGTTATTACTGTTTTTAATTTTACCACTTGATTTAACCTCAGGATCATCTGGATCCAACCAATCCTCATCCTCTCCATCAGATTTGGAGGTCATAATGGCCTGAAAAATTATGTACAACTTGTTACTACCTTTTAAACCACCACCTAAAACACTTTAGACACTAAACAACTTAAAACAAAACAAAATATTATAACACAAAATAGTTAATATTGAGAAAACACACTATGCGTACACACTCGATGCCTATAAGGACTCATTTTCACCGAATTGTCGTAAAGCATGTAAATACTGCTTGTCTGCGATAAAATAATGGTTAATATGCAGTTTGCATTTTCTTATGAGAGAATGATCCAACCCTGAATGTTATAGTGTAAGTAGACTTACCTTTGTAAAATAAAGCATTTTTGCCTATAAGGACTCATTTGCACCTAATTGTCGTGAAGCATGTAAAACCTGCTTGTCTGCGTTAAAATATTGGTTAATATGCAGTCTGCATTTTCTTATGAGAGAATGATCCAAACCTGAATGTTATAGTGTAGGTAGACTTACCTTCATGAAATAAATCAATTTTACCTATAAGGACTCATTTGCACCTAATTGTCATAAAGCATGTAAAAACTGCTTGTCTGCGTGAAAACAATAGGAAATGATCAGTTTGCATTATCTTTTGATAGAATGATCTAAACCTGAATGTTATAGTGTAAATAGACTTACCTTTGTAAAATAAAGCAATTATGCTTTAAATGGACTCATTTGCACCTAATTGTCGTGTAGCATGTAAAAACTGCTTGTCTGAGATAAAATAATAGTTAATATGCAGTTTGCATTTTCTTATGAGAGAATGATCCAAACCTAAATGTTATAGTGTAAGTAGACTTACCTTCATAAAATAAAGCAATTTTGCCTATAAAGACTCATTTGCACCTAAATGTCGTGAAGCATGTAAAAACTGCTTGTCTGCGTTAAAAGAATGGTTAATATGCAGTTTGCATTTTCTTATGAGAGAATATTCCAAACCTAAATGTTATAGTGTAAGTAGACTTACCTTCATGAAATAAAGCAATTTTGCCTATAAGGACTCATTTGCACCTAATTGTCGTTAAGCATGTAAAAACTGCTTGTCTGCGTTAAAATAATGGTTAATATGCAGTTTGCATTATCTTATGAGAGAATGGTCCAAACCTGAATGTTATAGTGTGAATAGACTAACCTTCATGAAATAAAGCAATTTTGCCTATAACGACTCATTTGCATCTTATTGTCGTGAAGCATGTAAAAACTGCTTGTCTGCGTTAAAATAATGGTTAATATGCAGTTTGCATTATCTTATGAGAGAATGATCCAAACCTGAAATTTATAGTGTAAATTGACTTACCTTCATGAAATAAAGCAATTATGCTTATAAGGACTCTTTTGCACCTAATTGTCATAAAGCATGTAAAAACTGCTTGTATGCGTTATAATATTGGTTAATATGCAGTTTTGCATTTTCTTATGAGAGACTGATCCAAACCTGAATGTTATAGTGTAAGTAGACTAACCTTTGTGAAATAAAGCAATTTTGCCTATAAGGACACATTTGCACCTAATTGTCGTGAAACATGTAAAAACTGCTTGTCTGCGTTGAAATAATGGTTAACATGCAGTTTGCATTTTCTTATGAGAGAATGATCCAAACCTGAATGTTATAGTGTAAGTAGACTTACCTTTGTAAAATAAAGCAAATTTGCCTATAAGGACTCATTGGCACCTAATTGTCGTGAAGCATGTAAAAACTGCTTGTCTGCGTGAAAATAATAGTAAATATGCAGTTTGCATCATCTTATGAGAGAATGATCCAAACCTGAATGTTATAGTGTAAATAGACTTACCTTTGTAAAATAAAGCAATTTTGCCTATAAGGACTCATTTGCACCTAATTGTCGTGAAGCATGTAAATACTGCTTGTCTGCGATAAAATAATGGTTAATATGCAGTTTGCATTTTCTTATGAGAGAATGATCCAACCCTGAATGTTATAGTGTAAGTAGACTTACCTTTGTAAAATAAAGCATTTTTGCCTATAAGGACTCATTTGCACCTAATTGTCGTGAAGCATGTAAAACCTGCTTGTCTGCGTTAAAATATTGGTTAATATGCAGTCTGCATTTTCTTATGAGAGAATGATCCAAACCTGAATGTTATAGTGTAGGTAGACTTACCTTCATGAAATAAATCAATTTTACCTATAAGGACTCATTTGCACCTAATTGTCATAAAGCATGTAAAAACTGCTTGTCTGCGTGAAAACAATAGGAAATGATCAGTTTGCATTATCTTTTGATAGAATGATCTAAACCTGAATGTTATAGTGTAAATAGACTTACCTTTGTAAAATAAAGCAATTATGCTTTAAATGGACTCATTTGCACCTAATTGTCGTGTAGCATGTAAAAACTGCTTGTCTGAGATAAAATAATAGTTAATATGCAGTTTGCATTTTCTTATGAGAGAATGATCCAAACCTAAATGTTATAGTGTAAGTAGACTTACCTTCATAAAATAAAGCAATTTTGCCTATAAGGACACATTTGCACCTAATTGTCGTGAAACATGTAAAAACTGCTTGTCTGCGTTGAAATAATGGTTAACATGCAGTTTGCATTTTCTTATGAGAGAATGATCCAAACCTGAATGTTATAGTGTAAGTAGACTTACCTTTGTAAAATAAAGCAAATTTGCCTATAAGGACTCATTGGCACCTAATTGTCGTGAAGCATGTAAAAACTGCTTGTCTGCGTGAAAATAATAGTAAATATGCAGTTTGCATCATCTTATGAGAGAATGATCCAAACCTGAATGTTATAGTGTAAATAGACTTACCTTTGTAAAATAAAGCAATTTTGCCTATAAGGACTCATTTGCACCTAATTGTCGTGAAGCATGTAAAAACTGCTTGTCTGCGTTAAAAGAATGGTAAATATGCAGTTTGCATTTTTTTATGAGAGAATGATCCAAACCTAAATGTTATAGTGTAAGTAGACTTACCTTCGTGAAATAAAGCAATTTTGCCTATAAGTACTCATTTGCACCTGATTGTCATAAAGCATGTAAAAACTGCTTGTATGCGTTAAAATAATGGTATATATGCAGTTTGCATTTTCTTATGAGAGAATGATCCAAACCTGAATGTTATAGTGTAAGTAGACTTACCTTTGTGAAATAAAGCAATTTTGCCTATAAGGACTCATTTGCAACTAATTGTCGTGAAGCATGTAAAAACTGCTTGTCTGCGTTAAAATTATGGTTAATATGCAGTTTGCATTTTCTTATGAGAGAATGATCCAAACCTGAAAGTTATAGTGTAAGTAGGCTTACCTCCATGAAATAAAGCAATTTTGCCTATAAGGACACATTTGCACCTAATTGTCATTAAGCATGTAAATACTGCTTGTCTGCGTGAAAATAATAGGAAATGATCAGTTTGCATTATCTTTTAAGAGAATGATCCAAACCTAAATGTTATAGTGTAAATAGACTAACCCTTTGTAAAATTAAGCAATTCTGCCTATAAGTACTCATTTGCACCTAATTGTAGTGAAGCATGTAAAAACTGCTTGTCTGCGTGAAAATGATAGGTAATATGCAGTTTGCATTTTCTTATGAGAGAATGATCCAAACCTGAATGTTATAGTGTAAATAGACATACCTTTGTAAAATAAAGCAATTTTGCCTATTAGGACTCTTTTGCACCTAATTGTCGTGAAGCATTTAAAAACTGTTTGTCTGCGTTAAAATAATGGTTAATATGCAGTTTGCATTTTCTTATGAGAGAATGATCCAAACCTGAATGTTATAGTGTGAATAGACTTAGCTTCATGAAATAAAGCAATTTTGCCTATAAGGACTCATTTGCACCTAATTGTTGTGAAGCATGTAAAAACTGCTTGTCTGCGTTAAAAAAATGGTTAATATGAAGTTTGCATTTTCTTATGAGAGAATGATCCAAACCTGAATGTTAAAGTGTAAGTAGATTTACCTCCATAAAATAAAGCAATTTTGCCTATAAAGACACATTTGCACCTAATTGTCTTAAAGCATGTAAATACTGCTTGCCTGCGTGAAAATAATAGGAAATGATCAGTTTGCATTATCTTTTGAGAGAATGATCCAAACCTGAATGTTATAGTGTAAATAGACATACCTTTGTAAAATAAAGCAATTTTGCCTATAAGGACTCATTTGCACCTAATTGTCGTTAAGCATGTAAAAACTGCTTGTCTGCGTTAAAATAATGGTTAATATGCAGTTTGCATTATCTTATGAGAGAATGGTCCAAACCTGAATGTTATAGTGTGAATAGACTAACCTTCATGAAATAAAGCAATTTTGCCTATAACGACTCATTTGCATCTTATTGTCGTGAAGCATGTAAAAACTGCTTGTCTGCGTTAAAATAATGGTTAATATGCAGTTTGCATTATCTTATGAGAGAATGATCCAAACCTGAAATTTATAGTGTAAATTGACTTACCTTCATGAAATAAAGCAATTATGCTTATAAGGACTCTTTTGCACCTAATTGTCATAAAGCATGTAAAAACTGCTTGTATGCGTTATAATATTGGTTAATATGCAGTTTTGCATTTTCTTATGAGAGACTGATCCAAACCTGAATGTTATAGTGTAAGTAGACTAACCTTTGTGAAATAAAGCAATTTTGCCTATAAGGACACATTTGCACCTAATTGTCGTGAAACATGTAAAAACTGCTTGTCTGCGTTGAAATAATGGTTAACATGCAGTTTGCATTTTCTTATGAGAGAATGATCCAAACCTGAATGTTATAGTGTAAGTAGACTTACCTTTGTAAAATAAAGCAAATTTGCCTATAAGGACTCATTGGCACCTAATTGTCGTGAAGCATGTAAAAACTGCTTGTCTGCGTGAAAATAATAGTAAATATGCAGTTTGCATCATCTTATGAGAGAATGATCCAAACCTGAATGTTATAGTGTAAATAGACTTACCTTTGTAAAATAAAGCAATTTTGCCTATAAGGACTCATTTGCACCTAATTGTCGTGAAGCATGTAAAAACTGCTTGTCTGCGTTAAAAGAATGGTAAATATGCAGTTTGCATTTTTTTATGAGAGAATGATCCAAACCTAAATGTTATAGTGTAAGTAGACTTACCTTCGTGAAATAAAGCAATTTTGCCTATAAGTACTCATTTGCACCTGATTGTCATAAAGCATGTAAAAACTGCTTGTATGCGTTAAAATAATGGTATATATGCAGTTTGCATTTTCTTATGAGAGAATGATCCAAACCTGAATGTTATAGTGTAAGTAGACTTACCTTTGTGAAATAAAGCAATTTTGCCTATAAGGACTCATTTGCAACTAATTGTCGTGAAGCATGTAAAAACTGCTTGTCTGCGTTAAAATTATGGTTAATATGCAGTTTGCATTTTCTTATGAGAGAATGATCCAAACCTGAAAGTTATAGTGTAAGTAGGCTTACCTCCATGAAATAAAGCAATTTTGCCTATAAGGACACATTTGCACCTAATTGTCATTAAGCATGTAAATACTGCTTGTCTGCGTGAAAATAATAGGAAATGATCAGTTTGCATTATCTTTTAAGAGAATGATCCAAACCTAAATGTTATAGTGTAAATAGACTAACCCTTTGTAAAATTAAGCAATTCTGCCTATAAGTACTCATTTGCACCTAATTGTAGTGAAGCATGTAAAAACTGCTTGTCTGCGTGAAAATGATAGGTAATATGCAGTTTGCATTTTCTTATGAGAGAATGATCCAAACCTGAATGTTATAGTGTAAATAGACATACCTTTGTAAAATAAAGCAATTTTGCCTATTAGGACTCTTTTGCACCTAATTGTCGTGAAGCATTTAAAAACTGTTTGTCTGCGTTAAAATAATGGTTAATATGCAGTTTGCATTTTCTTATGAGAGAATGATCCAAACCTGAATGTTATAGTGTGAATAGACTTAGCTTCATGAAATAAAGCAATTTTGCCTATAAGGACTCATTTGCACCTAATTGTTGTGAAGCATGTAAAAACTGCTTGTCTGCGTTAAAAAAATGGTTAATATGAAGTTTGCATTTTCTTATGAGAGAATGATCCAAACCTGAATGTTAAAGTGTAAGTAGACTTACCTCCATAAAATAAAGCAATTTTGCCTATAAAGACACATTTGCACCTAATTGTCTTAAAGTATGTAAATACTGCTTGCCTGCGTGAAAATAATAGGAAATGATCAGTTTGCATTATCTTTTGAGAGAATGATCCAAACCTGAATGTTATAGTGTAAATAGACATACCTTTGTAAAATAAAGCAATTTTGCCTATTAGGACTCTTTTGCACCTAATTGTCGTGAAGCATTTAAAGACTGTTTGTCTGCGTTAAAATAATGGTTAATATGCAGTTTGCATTTTCTTATGAGAGAATGATCCAAACCTGAATGTTATAGTGTGAATAGACTTAGCTTCATGAAATAAAGCAATTTTGCTTATAAGGACTCATTTGCACCTAATTGTTGTGAAGCATGTAAAAACTGCTTGTCTGCGTTAAAAAAATGGTTAATATGAAGTTTGCATTTTCTTATGAGAGAATGATCCAAACCTGAATGTTAAAGTGTAAGTAGACTTACCTCCATAAAATAAAGCAATTTTGCCTATAAGGACACATTTGCACCTAATTGTCATAAAGCATGTAAATACTGCTTGCCTGCGTGAAAATAATAGGAAATGATCAGTTTGCATTATCTTTTGAGAGAATGATCCAAACCTGAATGTTATAGTGTAAATAGACATACCTTTGTAAAATAAAGCAATTTTGCCTATTAGGACTCTTTTGCACCTAATTGTCGTGAAGCATTTAAAAACTGTTTGTCTGCGTTAAAATAATGGTTAATATGCAGTTTGCATTTTCTTATGAGAGAATGATCCAAACCTGAATGGTTATAGTGTGAATAGACTTAGCTTCATGAAATAAAGCAATTTTGCCTATAAGGACTCATTTGCACCTAATTGTCGTGAAGCATGTAAAAAATGCTTGTCTGCGTTAAAATAATTGTTAATATGCAGTTTGCATTTTCTTATGAGAGAATGATCCAAACCTGAATGTTATAATGTAAATAGACTTACCTTCATGAAATAAAGCAATTTTGCCTATAAGGACTCATTTGCACCTGATTGTCATAAAGCATGTAAAAACTGCTTGTATGCGTTAAAATAATGGTCAATATGCAGTTGCATTTTCTTATGAGAGAATGATCCAAACCTGAATGTTATAGTGTAAGTAGACTTACCTTTCTAAAATAATGCAAATTTGCCTATAAGGACTCATTTGCACCTAATTGTCGTGAACCATGTAAAAACTGCTTGTCTGCGTGAAAATAATAGTAAATATGCAGTTTGCATCATCTTATGAGAGAATGATCCAAACCGGAATGTTAAAGTGTAAGTAGACTTACCTCCATAAAATAAAGCAATTTTGCCTATAAGGACACATTTGCACCTAATTGTCTTAAAGCATGTAAATACTGCTTGCCTGCGTGAAAATAATAGGAAATGATCAGTTTGCATTATCTTTTGAGAGAATGATCCAAACCTGAATGTTATAGTGTAAATAGACATACCTTTGTAAAATAAAGCAATTTTGCCTATTAGGACTCTTTTGCACCTAATTGTCGTGAAGCATTTAAAGACTGTTTGTCTGCGTTAAAATAATGGTTAATATGCAGTTTGCATTTTCTTATGAGAGAATGATCCAAACCTGAATGTTATAGTGTGAATAGACTTAGCTTCATGAAATAAAGCAATTTTGCCTATAAGGACTCATTTGCACCTAATTGTTGTGAAGCATGTAAAAACTGCTTGTCTGCGTTAAAAAAATGGTTAATATGAAGTTTGCATTTTCTTATGAGAGAATGATCCAAACCTGAATGTTAAAGTGTAAGTAGACTTACCTCCATAAAATAAAGCAATTTTGCCTATAAGGACACATTTGCACCTAATTGTCATAAAGCATGTAAATACTGCTTGCCTGCGTGAAAATAATAGGAAATGATCAGTTTGCATTATCTTTTGAGAGAATGATCCAAACCTGAATGTTATAGTGTAAATAGACATACCTTTGTAAAATAAAGCAATTTTGCCTATTAGGACTCTTTTGCACCTAATTGTCGTGAAGCATTTAAAGACTGTTTGTCTGCGTTAAAATAATGGTTAATATGCAGTTTGCATTTTCTTATGAGAGAATGATCCAAACCTGAATGTTATAGTGTGAATAGACTTAGCTTCATGAAATAAAGCAATTTTGCCTATAAGGACTCATTTGCACCTAATTGTTGTGAAGCATGTAAAAACTGCTTGTCTGCGTTAAAAAAATGGTTAATATGAAGTTTGCATTTTCTTATGAGAGAATGATCCAAACCTGAATGTTAAAGTGTAAGTAGACTTACCTCCATAAAATAAAGCAATTTTGCCTATAAGGACACATTTGCACCTAATTGTCATAAAGCATGTAAATACTGCTTGCCTGCGTGAAAATAATAGGAAATGATCAGTTTGCATTATCTTTTGAGAGAATGATCCAAACCTGAATGTTATAGTGTAAATAGACATACCTTTGTAAAATAAAGCAATTTTGCCTATTAGGACTCTTTTGCACCTAATTGTCGTGAAGCATTTAAAAACTGTTTGTCTGCGTTAAAATAATGGTTAATATGCACTATGCAGTTTGCATTTTCTTATGAGAGAATGATCCAAACCTGAATGTTATAGTGTGAATAGACTTAGCTTCATGAAATAAAGCAATTTTGCCTATAAGGACTCATTTGCACCTAATTGTCGTGAAGCATGTAAAAAATGCTTGTCTGCGTTAAAATAATTGTTAATATGCAGTTTGCATTTTCTTATGAGAGAATGATCCAAACCTGAATGTTATAATGTTGTTGGGGACGCCACTGGGTATTGGCTTCGGAAACGACCACCGAACAGACACGAGTAGTAACTTGACTAGTGAACGTCGAACGACACACAACGCGATTCCAATTACCAATGATTTATTTGTTTTTGTACGCATCACTTTATGTTAACTTTAATAATAAAACAATTTAAAATATTTGTATTAATTGCCATCCTAACAAATATCAGAAGTGGGATTGTGAAACTCAAACTTAAAAGTGACATTCTGTTCAACAAAAATAGGTTAGAAAAAGCGGCAAAAACGGTATCAGTGCGCGGGGTGGTTGAAGCTATAACCATAGACTGATACGTGTGTGTTGGTAGCGACGCGAAGTCAGGTGGTAGACAACAGCAAAGCTGAAATACCGTGTTGTAATAACGGTGAAGGACCTGAAGTAAACATCGGTGATAGTAACCATACATACCGGGTGTTAATAAAGGTCGCGGAACATTTTTAAAACAAAAGTGATATAACGACGAACTGTTTTATCGCGAACGAAGTGATATAACGACGTACTGTTTTATCGCGAACGAATGCGCGTGGTAGCAGGTGATATAACGACGAACTGTTTTATCGCGAATGCGCGTGGCAACGAGTGAGATAACGACGAACTGTTTATCACGAGTGCACGTGTACTGTTCTATTACGTCAACAACAAAAACGAAAATGGAAAATACACGAGAAGAATCGCCCTCAGGCACAAACACACCAGAACCATCAAACGAAGGAACACAAGAACATGTTTCAACAGAGGTGCGACTCCTCGTCACACAAATGAGTGGAATGATGGAAATGCTTTTACGCAAAGAAAGTGAGTTAGATAGGTTAAGAAATATAAGATCAAATGAAACAGCCACCCAGCAGGCAACTTCGTTACCAAAAATCCCAGTTGCTGAAGTTGGAGCGCAAATACCACCGATAGGACTGCCTACCGATACCATTGACGTTGAGATGTGGGTCGACAGAGTAGAAGAGGTCCAGAGAATGTACAACGTATCAGACGAAGTAATCAAATTACTAGCTACAAATAAATTTAGTGGCAACATAAAGAAGTGGTACGAAACAAACACATCCGTTTGCTCAAAACCATGGTCCGAAATCAAAGGTGAGGTCATTGATTTATTCTCACAGCATGATAACGTATTTGAATGCATGGAAAAACTGAGGTCCAGGACGTGGAAGCGCAATGAACTATTTGAGGATTATTTCCATGAGAAAGTTCGCCTAGGAAACCGAGCAAGGTTGAGTGAACCAGAAATAGTGTCTCATATAATTCGAGGAATTGACAATTTTACAGTCCGAGCACAAATGGTGTGTGCCAAATATACACGCTTGAGAGATTTACTTTGCGCCATGAAGTTGATTGTAGGCGAAATGAAGCCATCGCGTTCGGATGATAACAAAAACCAACAAAGCGAAAAACAAACCAAACTTTCAGGTGCTCAAACAACGAACCAATCGCTGACCGAAAGATCAACGATTACTTGCTACAAATGTAATAAGCAAGGCCACATTGCGAGAAACTGTACAGACAAAAATGTAAAGCCTGTAACGGTTTCAGTAGAGAAACCAAATTCCAAACAAGAACATTCATCGACTCTAGTGATAAATGATCCCCCTACAAAGTATCATAAACCGGTGCAACTAGGTGATCGTATAATAGTAGCACTAATCGACACAGGAAGTAAAGTGAATTTAATACGAGAACATTTGACATTTAAAGAACAGTTGGAAGTCGTGAATAAGCCAACCGTTCTAACAGGACTGAATCGTTCTACAGTAAATTGTGAAAAAATCTTAAAAACCAAAATAAAAATAGATGGACATGAAATAAATTTAAACGCAGTGATCGTACCCGATAATTCGATAAGTGTTGATGTCCTTCTAGGGCGTGAGTTTTTAGACAATGTTAACATCGCAATTTCAAAGTACTCAATAACTATTGAACCTCATCAGGAGGAACGTGATACAGTGGAAATCTTAAATATCGAATGTGATAAACTAGAACCGGAATTAAACATTAATAGTGCCTTATCCGAAAAAATAAAAAGAGAGATCCGTGAAATAATATTAAATCAAACTAAAAAACCAAACGCTAGGAATTGTCCTGTCAATATGACAATTCGCTTAATCTCAAACAAACCAGTAAACTGTAGCCCGCGTCGATTGTCGTTCTTTGAACGCGACGTAGTGAAGAAACTCATCGATGAAATGCTCGCTCAGAGCGTAATCAAGAAAAGCACTTCAGACTATAGCAGTCCAGTCGTTCTAGTACGCAAAAAGAATGACGAATATAGACTATGTGTGGACTATCGGTCCTTAAACAAAGTAACCGAGAAAGACAAGTTTCCCTTACCGCATATAGACGACTTAATAAACAATTTATCGGAATCCAGCTATTTTTCCGTAATTGATTTGAAGAATGGATTTTTCCATGTGGATATAAGTCCAGAATCTGTGAAGTATACATCATTTGTAGTCCAAGACGGACAATACGAATTCGTGAAGATGCCATTCGGCCTTTGCAACGGTCCGGCAGTCTTTCAACGATACGTGAACGAAATTTTTGGAGAAATGCTGAAGAATGGCGAAGTTCAGATATATATGGACGACATTCTGATAGCATCAAAGAGTCTTGACGACCACTTAAAGACCCTTGACAAATGCTTAAAGGTGATTACCGAATACGGACTCAAGATCCGATACGATAAATGCAAGTTTGCAGCCGAAGAGATCGTCTACTTGGGTTACCGAATAGGCCGGGGTGAAATTCGACCCAGCTCCGAAAAGTTAGCAGCTGTGGAGAGGTATCCGATTCCACAAAGTGTCCGTGAGGTACGTTCGTTTCTGGGACTCACAGGATACTTCCGAAAATTTATAAAGGGGTACTCAGACATTGCTAGACCCTTAACAAGGTTGTTACATAAAGACGAAAGATTTGAGATGGGTGTAAATGAGATACAAGCTGTGAATGAGTTAAAAGGCTTGTTAACCCAAGAGCCAGTACTGAAGATTTTTCAACGTGAAAGAGAGACGCAACTTCACACAGATGCCAGCTCACATGGCTATGGTGGAATATTAATGCAGAAATTTGAAGACGGTAAGTTTCACCCAACTTACTATTATAGCAGTCAAACGAATGACGCAGAATCCAAGTACAGCAGTTTTGAATTGGAAACGTTGGCGGTTGTTCGAGCCCTCGATAAGTTCCGAGTGTATTTACTGGGTAAAACATTTACGCTGGTTACCGATTGTGCGGCGTTAAAACAAACGCTTGAGAACAAAATGATGAATGCCAAGATATGTCGATGGGCGTTACAACTGCAGGAATTTGATTTTAAAGTTGAACACCGAAAAGGGGAACGTATGCTCCATGTTGATTCCCTGAGTCGCAACTTTTCAGTCATGAATGTCGAGGAAGACGAGTCAAACCTGAGTGACCTAATTTTAGCTCAGTTAATAGACCAAGAAATACAACAAATCTCAAATAAGCTAACGAACGGTGAAAAAGTTGACAGTTTTGAGGTGGTAAATGACAAGTTAATGAAACGAGTTGATGGACGTTTACTCTACGTAGTACCGAAATCCCTACGAAAATCAATTGTGATGAAGACACATGAAGAATTGTCTCATTTGGGAGCCGAAAAGGTGCATGACCATCTTAAGCAACGATTTCACTTCAGGAACATGAGAAAGTACATCCGAAGATGTCTACAAAACTGTTTGAAATGCATAGAATACAATTATAAGCGAAACAAAAATGAAGGGTTTCTGCACGGTTTGGATAAAGGTGACAAGCCATGGGACACCCTCCACGCTGACCATTTGGGTCCACTCGAGAAAACTACCGGAGGTCACCAGCACTTGTTATGTGTTGTCGATGGATTCTCCAAGTTTATATTTATCGAGCCGACTAAGTCTACAAAGACCTGTGAGGTGATAGTCATCCTAAAGAGGCTATTCAAGGTTTTTGGATTGCCAAGGCGAATAATAACGGACAGAGGGACTGCGTTCTCCTCTGCAGAATTTCAGTCGTTTTGCGATGACCAAAACGTGTCGCATTCAATGGTGGCGACACAGACTCCAAGAGGAAACGGTCAAGTGGAGCGTTACAACGCTACTGTCTTACCCGCTCTACTGAAAATATCACCAGATGTTAGAAAATGGCATGAGAATGTTGCAAAGGTACAGTTGTCACTGAACGGTACCGTGCAAAAGAGTACGGGATACTCTCCGTCACAGCTAATGTTCGGATACAGGCTTCGTGTCGGAGGCAACGATACGATTGAAGAGGTTATCGAGCATGAACAAATAGAACATGACTTCGAGGACCAACGACAGAAGGATCGTGACCAAGCAGCCACGAATATCCGCAACTCGCAAGCCACGGCGAAAGATCGATATGACCGCAATCGAAAGCAAGCTCCGGATCTTCAGGTGGGAGATTTCGTTATGATTCAGCGAGTGACTGCTCCCACTAATTGTAATCCCAAGATGGCGCCTAAGTTTATCGGACCGTACGTCATTAAAAGTGTACTTGACCATGATCGCTTCGTCGTTACCGATATCCCAGGTCGCCAAGTGAAGCAAAAGCCATATACGGGAATATTACCACCCGAGCGAATAAAGAAATACGAAATTGGGGACTCCGATCAAGACGATGAGCCCGAAGACACCGAGGACGTGTCGATGCCAGGAACGGCCGAACTGTTGGGGACGCCACTGGGTATTGGCTTCGGAAACGACCACCGAACAGACACGAGTAGTAACTTGACTAGTGAACGTCGAACGACACACAACGCGATTCCAATTACCAATGATTTATTTGTTTTTGTACGCATCAGTGTATCTTTATGTTAACTTTAGTAATAAAACAATTTAAAATATTTGTATTAATTGCCATCCTAACAATGTAAATAGACTTACCTTCATGAAATAAAGCAATTTTGCCTATAAGGACTCATTTGCACCTGATTGTCATAAAACATGTAAAAACTGCTTGTATGCGTTAAAATAATGGTCAATATGCAGTTGCATTTTCTTATGAGAGAATGATCCAAACCTGAATGTTATAGTGTAAGTAGACTTACCTTTCTAAAATAATGCAAATTTGCCTATAAGGACTCATTTGCACCTAATTGTCGTGAACCATGTAAAAACTGCTTGTCTGCGTGAAAATAATAGTAAATATGCAGTTTGCATCATCTTATGAGAGAATGATCCAAACCGGAATGTTATAGTGTAAATAGACTTACCTTTGTAAAATAAAGCAATTATGCTTTAAATGGACTCATTTGCACCTAATTGTCGTGCAGCATGTAAAAACTGCTTGTCTGCGTTAAAAGAATGGTTAATATGCAGTTTGCATTTTCTTATGAGAGAATGATCCAAACCTAAATGTTATAGTGTGAGTAGACTTACCTTCATGAAATAATGCAATTTTGCCTATAAGGACTCATTTGCACCTTATTGTCGTGAAGCATGTAAAAACTGCTTGTCTGCGTTAAAATAATGGTTAATATGCAGTTTTCATTTTCTTTTGAGAGAATGATCCAAACCTGAATGATATAGTGTAAATTGACTTACCTTCATAAAATAAAGCAATTTTGCCTATAAGGACTCATTTGCACCTAATTGTCGTAAAGCATGTAAAAACGGCTTGTCTGCGATAAAATAATGGTAAATATGCAGTTTGCATTTTCTTATGAGAGAATGATCCAAACCTGAATGTTACAGTGTAAGTAGACTTACCTTTGGAAAATGAAGCAATTTTGCCTATAAGAACTCATTTGCACCTAATTGTCGTGAAGCATGTAAAAACTGCTTTCCTGCGTTAAAAAAATGAATAATATGCAGTTTGCATTTTCTTATAAGAAAATGATCCAAACCTGAATGTTATAGTGTACGTAGACTTACCTTTGTAAAATAAAGCTATTTTGCCTATAAGAACTCATTTGCACCTAATTGTCGTGAAGCATGTAAAAACTGCTTGTCTGCGTTAAAAGAATGGTAAATATGCAGTTTGCATTTTCTTATGAGAGAATGATCCAAACCTGAATGTTACAGTGTAAGTAGACACACCTTTGTATAATGAAGCAATTTTTCCTATAAGGACTCATTTGCACCTAATTGTCATAAAGCATGTAAAAATTGCTTGTATGCGTTAAAATAATGGTTAATATGCACTTTGCATTTTCTTATGAGAGAATGATCCAAACCTGAATGTTATAGTGTAAGTAGACTTACCTTTGTGAAATAAAGCAATTTTGCCTATAAGGACTCATTTGCACCTAATTGTCGTGAAGCATGTAAAAACTGCATGTCAGCGTTAAAATAATGGTTAATATGCAGTTTGCATTTTCTTATGAGAGAATGATTCAAACCTGAATGTTATAGTGTAAGTAGACTTTCCTTCATGAAATAAAGCAATTTTGCCTATAAGGACTCATTTGCACCTAATTGTCGTGAAGCATGTAAAAACTGCATGTCAGCGTTAAAATAATGGTTAATATGCAGTTTGCATTTTCTTATGAGAGAATGATCCAAACCTGAATGTTACAGTGTAAGTAGACTTACCTTTGTAAAATGAAGCTATTTTGCCTATAAGAACTCATTTGTTCCTAATTGTCGTGAAGCATGTAAAAACTGCTTGTCTGCGTTAAAAGAATGGTCAATATGCAGTTTGCATTTTCTTATGAGAGAATGATCCAAACTTGAATGTTATAGTGTAAGTAGACTTACCTTCATGAAATAAAGCAATTTTGCCTATAAGTACTCATTTGCACCTAATTGTCATAAAGCATGTAAAAATTGCTTGTATGCGTTAAAATAATGGTCAATATGCAGTTTGCATTTTCTTGTGAGAGAATTATCCAAACCTGAATGTTATAGTGTAAGTAGACTTACCGTTGTGAAATAAAACAATTTTGCCTATAAGGACTTATATGCACCTAACTGTCGTAAAACATGTAAAAACTGCTTGTCTGCGTGAGTAGTGGGAATGGTTACAACTGCCGCCACCACATTGGACTTTGACCTCTGACGTCACTGCGACGTTTCAGTCAGCTCTAATCAGAGCCTTTCCTTTTGTGAGCCAATGAGAGAGTACCTTTTGTGAACCAATCAGAGAGCATGAAACAGACATTATTCTCCAATCAGAGCCTTTCCTTTTATGAGACAATGAGAGTGTACCTTTTGTGAACCAATCAGAGAGCATGAAACAGACATTATTCTCCAATCAGAGCCTTTCCTTTTGTGAGCCAATGAGAGAGTACCTTTTGTGAACCAATCAGAGAGCATGAAACAGACATTATTCTCCAATCAAAACCTTCCTTTTGTAAGCCAATGAGAGAGTACCTTTTGTGAACCAATGAGTTGATATTTATAGCGTTAATCGACTTTTTTTTGTTGTCGACGGTTGTTACATATGACCATCTGAAAAGAGCGGGAGGGAAAGAGAGAGAGAGAAAGAGAGAGAGTCTCTTAAAAGTTATACGTCGGCTGCTACTTGTTCATTACACGTTTAATTTATCAAGAATGATGATAATGAGGTTAAATTAAGTACACACAGAGCCATCTCTGATCAAAAACGAGGATATATGAAACACATACTTACCACATACTTCTTTAGTATTTATATCTGAAATATAAAAGATTTATTTCCCCAAGGTAGTTTTTTAAATGAAAAGACATATAAAATACGTTTTATATATTTATTGTAAAAAATCAATACAGAGTTAATAATATTATTGCTTAAATCTAATTTACTGTATCCATGCTGAACGTTTCAACATCTGCACGATCATAATTGTCATCATCGTCATCATTACCAAAATCACAATCAGCGGTATCGTCTGAATCTTCGAGTAAATTTTCCGAAGTGTCAAAAATAATTTTAATTTTTAAATCATCAACTGTTAATATTTCTTTTTGCGGCTGTAAATCCGTACAATCGATATAGTTTGAAAGTAATATTTCGTTTGTGTATTTATTTCTTATAATTACTGTAATACCGGCCTCGTGCATTTCCATGTTGTTTTGATTATTATGCACTAAGCTTAGTATGTTCTCGACGGATGATGACGATGAATTGACAGTTCTTAGCACCGGACTGAGAATATGAGAGACTGCTTCTATTCGTCTTTTAAACCGTTCACGATCCCTAGCAATCTGCTCCCACATCCCCACCCTTGCTTTTCGATATGCAAAACTCCAATAAACCATATATTTAATCTCTACCTTATCGTTAAAACGTACAACTTTTTTTTTATAATTTTTATCCATTACAGCTATTAAAGTCAGATATAATTTTTTCACTACAAACTATGGAGATTTCATAAAAGAGTCTTTCGTAATTAAAAATATCTTTAAGTATAAAAAAATCATTGGAGCAGCGTAGACAATTCAACAACTTACACTTATCTAAATACATTTTATTATAAATATTTATGCTGTTTGAGTTGTAAACGTACAAGCATAATAAACTGATTACAAGGTCTTTCATTTCAATATATCAATATATCTAAATCCCCTCCACTCGAAGGCCCGAGCTTCTGGTGAGATCCGTCTCGACACAACAGACCGTTTCGTTATTAATCGTTAAGTTTCGCTGCAGTTTATGTGTGAGATTATTAATATCTTGACGAAAGTTTATATCAACGTTTAAAAGTTTCAACCGCTTCAAATAACTATGCAATTTTTCGTATAGTTGATCGAACGTCCTTTTATCGTTAACTCGCAGATTGATCATTTTTACATAACGTGTATTTCTGATAAACACTTCGAAAACTACACGTCCGTCGTCTAGAACGAATCGCGCGAAACGTGGATCTGTCTTTAAAAATCTTATACCCTCCTTCCAAGGAACGGGCGTTTTTTGCACAGCGTTATTTTCGTCGAAGCAAAATCCCCATTCTTCTAATTTTTGTTTATTGTCTGCAGAGAGATTGATAAAACGTCGTCTGTGATTGAACAGTTCTACGCTGAGAATTTCCTCTAAAGTGATCGCAGATGGTCTCTCAGGCACGAAACCAACACACCATTCTTCATCATCACTCATAACGGTGCTGAATACACTCATTTTTTCCCAAAAACTGAATTGTTTAAAAATAGTTATGTAGTATTTATGTTGTTTTCCCCACCACATAAATTGCAAAATGTCACTTCCTTCACGAAATATTCGTTTATTTACACTATTTTCGTAACCGTATTTTGCAGAGGATGATAGGTAAATAGCTTATCGTGCAAAATCAAACAGTAAGCCGTAGTGTCTGGATGGAAATTTTCATGAGATTCAATCATCAATTTGATATCCACAACGCCTTTCTTGATGGCTTCCGGTTGTCGCGAGCAATCGAATACAATTAGCGGTGATATGGTTTTGAATTCATTTTTATTGAAAAGAGGCGCGTTTTTGTTTCCGTAAAAGTAGGCTTCTTGACCTTTCAGATATTTCTCGTAGATGACATTAAAGTCATTTTTATCAAAATTCATAGTGAGCGGTTCGTAGGGATACGATTCGGAATTTAAAAAGAGCTTGGCCGAGCGCAGTTTACAGTGATCGAAAACGCTACTGTCCTTCAGTTGAGTGCCGTGGCGTTTCGTTTGAAAGCCAACAATTATCATACGCGGCGTTTCGACTTGATTGGCGCTCGTCACAGTCCATGCATGCTTTGTAGTTGTCGGCAGCGTAGGATATTCATACAGATCCCACGATCTAAACACAATGTTTTTATTCTTATTTGCCGTCTTCAAAAGTTTAATTTTCATATCGTTAGACGGTATGATATAAGGCACGTTCCATTTGATGGATGTTAATTCTATTTTAGCCGATTTTTTAAGTTGTCCTGCGGGCGCCGCTGTTGTAAAAATTGCTGAATTATCATCCCTCTTACGTATCATTATCAATTCTTGTTTACCGTTCATCATCACTCTCTTATGATCGTGCGCGAAACCCAGAATGTATTTCAAAGGTAAACTAACGCTAAAATTTCCCTCTGAATCCAACAAGTTGGCGTTGTTTGAACTTAAATCCCAACCGCAATTTGACAATGCCCTCACATCGTCCGGACTATGCAGCACATAACCGATCATTGTGGAGGTAATGCCCACATTTTTAGTCGAATCGATTTGCACGCCCCACAATTCATAGCGAATTTCCTCAAACAGATGCGCAATTCCGTTGTTGATAATTCTCGAAGTTTCTGCCGTTCCGCCGTCCTCGCCAACCAATTTTCCGCGCACTTCGAGCACGCTGTCGTGAGGAAAAGTTATGGTGTCCTGATTTTGAATGGCTATGCGAATTTCATCGTTGGTCTTCAACTGATTGGTGTTGAACGGTTCCTGCGAGTATACGCGAATCGAGTCTATACTTTCGTCTAGAACGATCGGAAAATCAACAGTCAAAATGTCTTGCATTTTTTTTTAATTTTTTAATTCGAGTCCGATCGATTTTAGAAAATTTAAATTCTCTCTATTAATTTGATTCTTCCTTTTCGATTCGATTCCCGTTTTTCTTGTTGCCTTTCTACTTTTATTTTCAGTTGTTGCTGTTTCTACTGCTGTTTTCGCTGTTACCGATTCAGTGGACAACGCTCTACTGGCGTTACTTGTCGTTTGCAGCTGATCTTTAAAATAATAGTCACCGTAATATATTCCCATTTTACAAGCGTTTAAGATGTAAACGCACGGTAACGGGTTCGCCGTTGAAATCCACCGATCGATCGTCTTGATCAACAATAGTAATTGTAACGTTGTCTATCACGTTGCGATTGATTGGCAAATAAATAACGTTTCTCGGCGTTAAAGAGATTTTATAGCCCGGCTCCTCTTGCGGATAGAACTGAAACAAAGTGTCCGTTTAAATAGGATCCGCTGACGATGTTACATTTCACTCGGACGGCGTTTATTTTTGAAATGTGTGCCGTAAAATCTGATTTGTGTGCACTGTTTGCCTCCAACACTTTTCGCGTCTTGCTGAAACCCAGCAGAGATCCCACGCTACCTTCAACTCCGATGTCTATAATCACATCGCTCTTTATTTCCGTTTTCAACGTGTTGTTATTTGCTTTGATTCTAATGTTTCTGTTCACTTTTTTCAATTCTTCGACAAGGAATTCGTTAATATCATGGATATCATACGTTCCTTTTGGTATCTCGATCGTTTTCCTATTCACATCGATATCTGGAAGGTCTGGATCACGGTAGACAAATTTATTGTTGGTCTCATCGATATTTGGAATCGAGTGCCACGACTCAAACTCAATCAGTCCCAATTGATATTCTTCGTTTTCGTCGAGCACTATCGACGGATAAAAGGAACTACTCATCACCGACTCGATTCCGCTCAGGGTAAACGTGAATGACATTTTCTAAGTTTCCAATAGGAAAAACAAGCAGTGATGACCGCACAAAACTGAGTTGAATTTCTGTCTTCTCTCGTAGTTATATACTATTTTGCAACCTTTCAAATAATTGACGAGCTCTCTCGGTGGTCGCAAGTTACCGAAACTGTCAAAGTACTTAACATTTTTGCCGACTTTTTTGTACGCAACCCAGTGCGTTCCGGGACCGTCTCTATCATCCAAATTTACTACGGCGCTCTCGTTCTTTTTCGACTTTTTAGGCAGCGCGTTTCTCATGTACACACCTCTGAACAACTTAACGTTTAACATTTTTGCATAGCGTTCGATCTCCGCATCGGTGAGCGCGTGTTTCGGCAATATTTTTAAAAGTTTTTTGAAGTCGTCGTGGGTCGGTAAGGTCTTAAAAAAAGCCCATAACCTCTTCTATACGGCTTCAAATACAAGCCGCTTCCTTTTTTACCGATGGCTATGGCTTCCATTGTTTCATTGTGAATATTCGCTTCGGCAAGTTTATCCCTGGCCCCCTTTGCATCTATAACGGTTCTGGCAACGTTCGCAGCTCCGCCGGCCAGAGCTCCCAACGCCGACAGGCCTGCAAACAGCGGGATTAGCGGTAAAAACCCCCCCGTTTTGGGTACGGGTATCACTCGAGATTCACCGCCGTTTTTTTTTTATTGCAGCAGCATATTTGTTCACACCCGTCGAGCTTATAGCGTCGAGTTCCCGCTGTGCCTGCTTAATAAGACTGTTCTTGACGTTGGAATTTCTAGTTTTCACACTCCTTCTACCTTGTCTCAGCGTCGACTTTGCTCGTCTGATTGAGCGTATGCGTTTTGGTGTAACGTCTGCGGATGATGAAGAAGTTCTCTTTCTTTTCATACCCATGCCGAGTTTAGTTTTAATTTTCATAGCTGTCGCCGTAAGCAACGCGGCTGTCTTTTCACCCAAACTAGCGTCTTTGGCCTTCACACGGTCCCAAGCTCTTTCGAGAAGTTTGCGATCGGCTATGTGACGTTCTTTTAAATTCTTTGTGTTTGCGTAGGCTATGTCGTGCTCTTTACAACCTTCGTCCAATCGATCACACCCGTCGCCTCTGTCCAAACGCTTCTCCAACTTTGTTCCGGGTCCGCAGAAACGATAGCCGGGTATATGTAGTTCGAGCGGTAATTTGTTGATTAACGTGTTGACAAGTCCGCGTCCGCTAACGAAATCCCCTAATGAATGTACGAAGACCATCTTTTATACCACGTCTTTCTTGAGTATCCACGAGTTGTGACTATCGTCAAAACCTAACCACTTAATAAACAATTTATCACCTTTTGTTTTCAAGACTTTTTCCACCAAATAGACGTTATTGTTCTTGTCGGGCACTTTTTGAAGTTCCTCCTCGTAAAAGCCGCCCTTGATCGGTGTTTTGTTTGCGTCGATCAGCTCGTAAGTGCGCGGATTGGTGGTCAGTTTTACTTTAAATACCGTAAAAATTTCAGTCGTCCAATTGGGAAGGTAGCCTTTGTCGAACAAATGTTTATATTTACTGATGCGCACGCGATCGCCAACGTGTATTTTTTGTTTTCTAGCGTCCACTATTTTTAAATTGGAGTAGACGGTCTTTAATAATTTTTTTTCATTTTTTGCATTCACCTCTCTCGGTTTCATTTTTATAGTACTGTGTTTGGTGTTGTTGTATTCGGCTACAATGCCCGGCAACGCCTTAAGCCAATTGTAATTTCCTTCGATGCCAAAGTGTTTCCACAGTCGCGTCTTCAGCGTTCTTATGAAGCACTCGACTATGCTGCTCTTTAAATTGCTAAAAGATGAATAGTGATTTATGGAATATTTTTTCATTAAATTTTGAAAATTTGAATTGTAAAATTCGGTTCCGTTATCCGTTTGCCAATTACGAGGCGGCTTTTTAAGTGTTTTTAAAATTTTCAACATGGCGTCCGCAACCTCCTTTCCACGTTTGCTTTTCAGCGGCTGCGTCCACGCATACTTGGAAAAGGCATCGATTACAGTGAGAATATATCTGTAGTTGTTGTTCACGCCGGCGTACGGAATCATTTCGGGAAATCGGCTTGATAGAGGTCGTAGAGACCTTTGACGATCACGCGTCTGCGTCGATAGTTCTTTCTCGCCGGCTTGTGCAGCTCGTTGACAATTCTGATTTTTTCTGCAGAGGCTTTTTGCGGCGACTTGTTATTTGTACGTTTCATTGTTATTTTGGTGTGTGAAATATGGGATTTAAAAACAATTTTCTGTGCTGCACGTTTGACCGCGACGTTTTCACAACGGGACTGTGCAGTCTCTCTTTAACAACAGACGCTATTTTTAAGTTCGTGTTGGTTAATATAGGTTCTAATCGGCTAACACTAATAGAGTCGTTGGTAAAATATTTTACAGTGGTTTCCGATTTTTGTGTATTGTCGTTATGAAATGATAGAAATCGAAATGATGTACTCTCTCCTCTATGCGGAATGTTTATTGTTTCATTGGTCTCATCTAGATATTTAGTATAATGTTGAAATGATGACACGTCTCCTTTTCTCTTCAACTTTTTTGCTTCGCTCAAAACCGATAGTTGCAAGGGGAGTTTTTTTTTATAAAAACGTCTAATTAGCGGTTCTCTAGCGGTCATCGATTCGTACCGAGTTTCCATGCCCGTAAGAAAACTCACAGATTGTTCTCGATAATTGTTGCTGTTATCATCATGAACTTTTTCAGCAGCATCATTTTTTCTTATTTCATCAATATTTTGCAAAAATGTTGTTTTTTTTTGTGTATCATCATTTTGTATAGCCGTCGTCGTCATAGTTGTTCCTTTTTATTCTCTTTGTTGCACTAGTCTGCTGCAACAAACTATTGAACGGTGCAAGCTGTTTTCTTTTGTACAATTCAGCTGCAGCAGTGCGTTTTCTTAGATTAGCGTAAATAGTTCTCACCGCCCTTTCTGCACTTGTTAAATCTCTCATAGTTGCTATGTCAACATCAGCTCTGCCATGTCTATTGAGCGACAACATTTCATTGACTTAACAACGGATATCGTAGGTATATTTCCACGCCTAGCGTAACCCTGTCTTTTATTTTTAACTGTGTTGTTTTAGCACTAGCTGAAAATTTTATGCGATCACCGTTGCTGATTTTTGTAGAGTCGAGCGTCGTGTACAATTTATCGTTGATGAATATATTCGTGTCCACGGGCGATGTTCTTATAGACTGTTGACCGTTGACCTCCTCACCGAATATATACTCTACGAATCCTTCGGCCAGAGTATAATGATTTTCGGGTGTTAATTTAGCATCGCGACTGAACAGACGAATTATAAACCGTCCGCTATATTTTTTCAAAAAATCCATAATCAATAGTGGTATTGATTCGTTCATGTAGCAGAGCATCACTTCTGTTATTTTTTGGTTAAAATAGTCTACCGTAACGGCATCCTGTTGATTTCCTGTCGATGTACCGACATTTATCAGTTTTTTACCATTAAAGTCTAACGTATCATTATTTACAATTTTAAATCCTACTGCTGCAGGAGGAGGAGGATTGTGAACTAGTTTCCGCATGCGTCTACTGTGTCTACCGAACTTATCTACGGGCATGTCGAAAGGGCACTGAAGATCTAGTCAAAAACAAAACTCAATTTATACAATAACGTTTGCTTTTCTCAATTCCTCCATGATCGAGACAATTTCGTTGTGATGAGACGTATTGCCGGCTACTTGGGAAGCGTACAACAATTTCAGTCTGTCTACCAATTCGTTCAAATCATTCCAGTACACATATTCTTTCTTCTTGTTTCTGTTCATTTTCAAAAATATTCCCTCGCCGCTAGGCAGAGCTGCTCCAGCTCTGATCCTGTTCTGTTCTGACTCTGCTGCTATCCTATCGGTATTTTCTTTGTTCGCAAACAGAGGCATGATTATATTTTTATATTTAAAACCCGCGTTGCTCTTAATTTTACCATCGGCTTTTAGATGAGCGCCTGTATATTCCAAAATCTTCATGTATATGTCTTTATCCGTTTGCGTATAATTTTCGGGTTTTTTCATGAAAATCAATTCATAAATTGCCGGAGTACCGTCGATCTTGAGCTGATCGATAACAAGATCGTTTTTATGAAAAGTTATTTTCTTATTGCCAATCATGTATTTTCCATCGCCGTCGCTGTTGTCTATATACTTAACACCATAAACGTAATCCTTATCAGTCACGGGTTTTCTATTTAAATATAATTCTGAAAGACTTGTGGTGGTGGTAGGCGTACTAGATGAAATCGGTGATTGAAAATCAATTTTACGGCTCAAAGCCGCTCTTCTTGTCGTCGTAGACACTTTCCGTGGAGTTTCGTCTGATTTTATTTCTCTCTTAAGACACGCCCGTTCTTCTTCATCCTCCTTCCTCACATGATCGATTAGAACTTTTATCGGTTCGATGAGCGGTTTCAATTGCGTCTCGACACTTCTACTCTTCTCAAAATCACCAGATTTTATTTGATTATACTTATTTCTAACAGATTTAATAGCTCTCCTCAAACGCCTACGCAGAGAAATTTCGCTTTTTTTCTTCATGATACACAGAGAGAGAAGTAGTATGACTGTGAAATAACTGAACAAGACGTGTATATTTATACTTCCCATTTCACGGCTATGAATTTATCAAAATTCATCCTATATCTGCCTAAGTTTATGTCAGAGTCTTTGTCGATCACGAAAAAATTATACTTGTTCTCCGCCCAGCATTTGGCGCACAAATTTTTAAACTCTTGAAACGACATGTCCGTATTGACATAGTCGTCGTAGACATGACGCAAATTCATGTCATCCTGTTTGAAAAGTATAATAAAATTCGCATTGTCTCTGACGAGCTGCTTAGGTATTCTACTGTACGATTGACACAGGTAAAAACTGTCTACGTTAGCATGTCGTCCCATACTGAAATATTCGCGAATGTTACTTTGACTTTCACACGCTACGTCGTCGAAAATAAAAATTGAATTCGGCTTTGCCTCGTTCGGATGCATTATTGTTTCGCTGGCGGTGAAGGTGTTATAGCCCAACCCGTTGCCTACGCCCTTTAAAATCTCTGCAAGCATTCGATACTTTTCCTGTTGAAGTGATTTTGAGTAGACGTAGACGTTTTCAAATTTGAGCGCGTTTTCGTCAATTAACAGCGAAATCATTACATTAGTCTTACCACAATTCGACGGTCCTACAATAATGCACCTTACTGTGCCGGGAAGTAATTGTCCATGTTTTTTAATTATTGATTCATTATTTTGATCTAGATTTAAAATTTTAATCTTTACAGGTTGTTGTTTCAATTTCATTTTTTTTAACAATGCACTGCGTAACGTTTCACAAAGACAACTGATCATAGGGAACGGGAAAGAGGGGTATTTATATAGAGAAAAAAAATGCGAACTTTTAAATTTATTTTATTTGTGAAAAAAAAATCATTCAACTTTTTATATCAACGGTAATTAATAAAAAAAACACAAACTAAAATATGCTAATTAAACTCGAATTCAATTATTGAACAAAATACACATTTAAATATAATAACCTATATTAATTTTGTGAAAAAAATCAATTTAACATTAACTCAACTTTTTTTAAAAAACATTACATACACTAAAATATGCTAATTAAACTAGAATTATACTAAAATATGCTAATTAAACTCGAATTCAATATTATTGTATAAAATGCACATTTAAATATAATAACCTATATTAATATGTGAAAAAATCAATTAACATTAACGGTACTTTTTAAAAAAGAAATACATTCACTAAAATATGCTAATTAAACTAGAATTATACTAAAATATGATAATTAAACTCGAATTCAATATTATTGTATAAAATACACATTTAAATATAATAACCTATTTTAGTTTTGTGAAAAAATCAATTTAACATTAACGATACTTTTTAAAAAAAAAATACATACACTAAAATATGCTAATTAAACTAGAATTATACTAAAATATGTTAATTAAACTAGAATTATAGGTACTAAAAAAATTGTCCTTCTTAAACATTATTTAAAAAATAGTAATGTTTTTTTTATTATTTAAAAAAATAGTAATGTTTTTTTTAATCTCGTCACTCTTTGATTTTACAGTGACCCCACGCTAGAGTTTTGTGAGAGTCTGCCAATAAACACCTCTTATCGTCCGCTGCACTGAGACAGATTTTATTAGTTTTTTGTACAAAAACGTCATGTTTCACCGATCTAAACACGCACATTTCACACATTAAAGTCTCACCGGTCTGTAAGCAGTGCAAATAGTCGTCGAACTTCAATTGATTGTTAACAACGTTCTTTTTGACACCTTTTGCTCTCTTGTGACAATGACTAGCGCTGCCAAACAGTCTGAAACAGTACATTTTCGAGCGCAGGCCTACAAATTCAGCGAACAGGTTAGAACTCGTTTCAAATTTGAATTTGCCGAGAACTTTTTTGTTGACCAGCGGAAGACCGTACTCGTTGTCGACGGGAAAATTGGATGTGTCGAACAAGTGTAGGTCAGCCTTTATGTCCTCATAAATGTCGTCTGTCATCACCTCGAGAAAAAAGCTGTCCGTGTCG
The DNA here is from genome assembly GCA_963575645.1 of Xanthostigma xanthostigma. NCBI lineage: Eukaryota > Metazoa > Arthropoda > Insecta > Raphidioptera > Raphidiidae > Xanthostigma > Xanthostigma xanthostigma. The sequence continues at coordinate 25,435,219 of OY754472.1, read as the reverse complement.
GTGTAAACCAAATTGACGACATTGTACTTTTTCTTTAAATAATTATAGAAAAAATCGTACATTAAGCATTTGGACAGGTCGAGAACTGCTGCGCCGATGTAGTTTGGCTTGTTATATTCTACGGTGAGTCGTTTCATCTGCACGGCTGCCAGCTCGCTGTCAAAAATGGTTATTGAATGGAAATTTGGCTGACTGATGTAGTGTTCGGCGCCGCGCTTTTTTCCTTGACGCTCCCAACGGCTCACCAAACGCACGTCTACACGCTTTTCTACGCTTTCAATAGATTTTCCATAACACGCGTTGTTCTTCATCTTGTACATATCCTTCTCGAATTCGGACTCGGCTAGAGCGCGCAGCTCCGTATTCCTATCAATATACTTTTTCAAAAAGCACGATTGGGCAAATTTCAACACTCTGTGAATTTTTTTCACCTTGAGTCCATGTTCCAAACACTGTTTGAGGTATCTATAATGAAGTATGTAGCGGTCTTTGTCGTGTAGCGTACATATCAATTTTGTCTGTTTTGATTTAGTGGTCGGGAGAATTTTTTTTTTCCGCGCAAAATGGAAAGTCGTTGTGTCTGTCGTGCAAATGAGTCGGATATTCCAAGTCAACCTCTAAGAAATAACCGCTCTCGCCGTTCTCGTCGTTTAAAATTAGTATCAAGTCAAAATTTTCAATTTCGTCCTCGCTCAGCCAGCTAAACCCGCCTGTCGGCAGTGGCTGAGACATTGCCCAACCGTACTGATTGTTTGCATCTAAGTATATGAGAAACGAGGACGGTTCATCGGGGTTGTACTCGTTTCTCATATATTTGTTGTTGGCGACGCAATGACGTTTCGCGCAATAAGAAATACCACCGCGCAACGATTTCCGAATAAAGTGTACCATATCAATATCAGACATCAGTTCAAGTTCCACCTGAGTGTATTTTAACATCGCATCCCACGACATTCCCGGCAGCGTATAATAGCACGCGGGATCGAGTTGGTATGTTGCGAGTTCTAGTTTGCGAAATTTTTCAAAGATATCACAGAGGAGAATCACATCCGTTTTCAAATAGTTATTCGAGTAGTCGAGCAATGTTTCACACTCGAAAACCGTCCATACTTTTTTTGCATGTTCGTATTCCTCCTCTGTGATATTTTCGTCAATTAATTGAGAATAAAATGATTCAATGGGCGGTAGTTCCTTTTCGTTTAAGACATCGAGCGAAGTGATATACTCGTATGGAAAAATGCCTTTGTCTGTGACCAGTTGAAATTGTTCCATGTCCGGATATTGATTTCTGAGCTCGACAAAGTCTTCTTCCTGCATCGTTTTTGCCAATTTGCTCAAACTGCATGAAAGAAAACGAAACGAGTCCAGAAATCTGATTTCAACACACTTTTTACTTTTAAAATGATTATTTTCATCCTCATCATCATCATCATCATCGCATTCAGACAAAGGAAATTTCTCACTAAACGAGATGTACTTCTCTTTATTTACAGGTATAACCGAAATATTATCACAAACCGATGCCAACTGTTTTATGAATAGATGACTATCGAAATTGCTCAAATTATGAAAAAATACCGGAAGAAATTTTGGAATTTTATAATTTAAATTACAAATGCTATGCGCATATCCGCGAGGTTCGCCCGTCAAATGATCGTGATCCAAAACAATCGAATTACTATCTTCGACGGTGAAACTCTTCTCGCAGATATGGCATTTGTCTTTGCGCAACCGTTCGATATCTTCGCTTTTGAGTTTACGTAAAGGAACTACCCGGTTTACAATTTCATAAATTTGCTTCGCATCACTCACAAGACTTTGAATGAACTGTATTGTGCAGTCGCTGCCGTTAAAAATTCTCAGTTTGGAGAGCGATGCGTCATAGCTACACTTTATATAGGGTAATTCCGGGATAGATGGCCATAGTTTTTTTATTGTTTGCAAAAACACTCACAGTGAAGTTTTTTTAATGATATTTATTGCTTAAGTAAAAGTAAAAGTACAATAGTTTACAACATAATTTAATTAAATTTGAAAATAAACAAAACATGAACGTAACTGAAAATTCTTAAAAATGGATGATATGGCCATCTCTCCCACGTCTTCAGGGAGTGATAGCCATAGGTATCTGAGTCAGATGGCCAGAGAAAGTCATTAATTTTTTTTTGATTTTTTTGACTTACTGTCAAGTTTTCCACACTTCTGGCAGAAGTCGCCATAAGACGTGCAGTTTTCATGCAACCACAGCAGGCAATTTACGCACTTAATCCAATCAACTTGCTTTTTAGTGTGTCTGTAGTCTTCCCCGCATCCTACGCATAAACTTTCATCAAAATCTTCACTTCCACTTTCCCCACTGTCTAGATTTATTTCTATATCTTCTTCTTCTTCGCTACTTGAAGATTCGATTTTCTTTTTCTTCTTATTCTTAACTGTCTTCTTTTCCTTCTGTTTTCCTTTTTTATTTTCAATCCTGTTTTGCTTTTCTTGTGCTATTTTTTCTCTCTCTTTGCGTAATTCCAAATGTTCCGGTGAAGTTAAAATAGATGCTACTTGTTTGGCTCGTCTTCTAACTGCTGTTATTTTCTCTGGAATAGGAGGCGACAAATCAGACAGTATTTTTGAAGGAGTAATTTTATCAGGTTCTTTTCCAGAAGACAATGGTTGTGCTACTAAGCCATCAGTAATTGGTTGTGTTGCAGTTTTCGTCTGTTTTTGCGGAGAGGAGGTTTCTTCAATGCAAAATGCGTAATGTGGTATGATGTCACGGTTGAAAGGTAGGATTCCTGTTGCTCTGAATCCTGATGAGCCGTTTCGAATTGTAGCAGCCATACCCCAGCTGGTACTCACTAGCTCACCAAACTGATATCTAGTGATGCGTCGCCCAGCATGATTTTTCAGCCACAAACGACATGACTCATAAAAATGAGCCTTCAAGGACTTAAAAAAAGTTCGGTCTAATGGCTGAAGATAGTGCGTAGTATGGCTGGGCAAGCACAATATAATGATATCATTCGCATCTGCGAACTCCAACATTTCGACGGAATTGACGTGAGAGGCATGACCGTCAAGTATTAACAGAACTTTTCCTAATGGCTTTCTGGGGACAAAATGTTCACGCAACCATTGAAGAAATATACTCGCATTAATGTAGGCGGATTTTTTCGACATAAATAACACTGATCCCGGTGGCAGATCATCCTCCCACTCCTTCTTTTTATTTTTACCTTTCATAATTACAGCAGGCGGTAAAAAGTTACCTTCCGCGTTGCAGCAAACTACCATTGTAATTGTTTCACCCTTTTCAGTGGATGTTATTGTCGACACCGCTTTTGACCCTTTTTTTGCAAGAACTTCACCTGGTCTGCTGTTCAGTTGGAGACCCGTTTCATCCATATTAAAAACGTTTGCAGGCTTATCAAACAAAGAATATTCTTCCATTGTTCTTTCAAGCAAATTGAAATATTCTTCTACTGCCTTCCGATTCATTGCCGTTGTTCTTGCTATTGAAACACCTTCCGATTTACGAATGCTAATTTCAGGGTGTCGACCTAGAAACAAACTAAGCCAGTCATAACCAGCTTTTTCGGTATGTTTGTTGAACTTGTGTTTAATATTGAGCTGTTGAGCGAATTGATAAGCAATGCCTCTCAGGTCGTTTCTGGTTAATGGGAAACCACGTTTTTGCATGGTCAAAATATGTCGCGATAATCTGTTTTCATTTTCCTTTCCAAAGATGCAGCTAGGGCCCATGTTTCCCTTTTCCGAGTTTCCTGTTTTAATCCGACGCTCCAAGGTTTTGCGCGGTATTTTAAATACGACGGAAGCTCGGCGAACTGACATATTATTTTCAATAACACATTTCATTGCATTTTCCAAATCTTCTTTGGACCAGCTACCACGTGAATGTGTATCTTTTTTTATATATTTGTTTGGCATCTGCAAATAAGAAGATGTTTATGAGCTGATAGTACCAAAAAGCTAACATTTATTTAATTTGAATTATGGCCATCACTCCCGGAAAAAAATGGGCCATCTCTCCCGATTGTCCGGTAGAGATGGCCCACACGATATTTAAACTCAACGTTTTAATTGGATTCTTAATTTGAGGTTATGTTGTAACCTACAACATTGCAATATCTACTGACACTCAAAAAATCCAGAAAAAACAATCACAAATTAGAAAAATTTTAAACCAAATATACTTGCCGTAAAATATGTATCGAAGTAAAACTAAATAAAATCATTTTACTCACCTTATTTACGATTATTTCACCTGATATAGTTACAAACGTACACACTTGTCAAATTAACATTGCACACAGATTCGGTACCACCAACTATAACTATAAAGGTAGAAGTGACTCTATGGCCATCTCTTCCGTATGGCCATCTATCCCGGAATTACCCTAGTAGGAAAAACTGTGCGGAACGTGTTGATTCAACGACACTGTAAGTTACTTATAAGTTACTATACGGTGTTTAAAAGCAAACTTTGAAACTTCTATATTATCGCGATGATGCACGTAAATATTCGCTTTATGACTAGTGCCCTTTTGATGAGCGCCAAACGAACCGGCCGACACTTCAACACCACAAGCTTCGCACAAGATTGTACCACTGCATTTTTGTCTTTTTGTCGACGACGACGATGACGTCGACGGTTCATTATCAGTTTGTAGTTGTCGCTTCATTGTGTTCGTAACGACTGAAATGTCAGCTGGTTTTTCAGGCTTTTTTATATTGTGAGAGCGAGCCAAATGCGCAACTAACTCGTCCGTTTGCAAGACTTGTAGCCCGCACACAATACATTCGTGTAATCCATCTTTGAAAATATCAGCGTGAACGTTTTCATGTCTTTTTCTACTGTCACGCCTAGTAAATGACTTATCACATACAGCACATTTAAACATTTTTCCAATTATATATTTAAACTAGTTATGTTCGATAAACTTATTTTTTTGTGAAAAGAAGCAAAACACAAGATCTAACAATAATTTTCTAAAGTACTTTCATGAATTTATACTCTTCAAATGTCTCTGTGCAAAATTAACGTTAAATGAAAGCGAAATAATAAACGTGATAAAAACTATTTCACTAAGAAGCAATAGCGACGTAATTTTTCTTCGGCAGTGATGTTCACTGTTAATGGAGTTCGTGTTCTTTTATTCGTTTCACATTCGTCTGTAAAAAAAAATACTATTAATTATGTTGCAAAAAACATCAATGATATTATTCGTTATAGTTTTACATACTTCTTATAATAATATGTATATTGCGGATGTTTTCTCAATCTTTCGACAGCTGGGTGCGATTTTCACGTTCTGAAGCAAAAAACAAAAGTATTACAAATCTTTTTTTAAACAGATTCAAAATATTTTCTTACTTACCGATAATTAAATCAAATTTCGGTTAATGTTGTTTGCCGGACAAATTGTTGATTCCCTTGAAGACTGCACTTGCAACACGACACAATGATTAAATCAAACTGATAGAAGTTTCATGGTATGCTATGTGTTATGAATTAGAGTAATATCACGCTTAACGCGGGGTGGGGGGTACGATATATACTTGAAATTATACGAAAGAGAAATATGACACTTTTTAAAATGCTGAGCTGGTGTCTTTGTATTCGTTGTAATGTAGATATATCGGCTGTCATGAAAAAGTATTTTTTTCGTCTTCTTAATTATAATAAACCGTTAACTATTTTATTTTTTTATTTCAGACTTGTTGTGTTGAATCTATGCCTGTTTGCTTCAAACCGGAAGTCTGACGTTTTTTTTATAATTAATAATTAACCTGTTAAATAAGTGCGTAAACAATATAATAGTATAATATTATATTACACCTTGTATAACGATCACATCCGCTAAGGAAAAAAAATCGCTTCAGGTATGCGTGACGTCATTATGATGAGAATAAAATCAACACACTTGTAAGAGAATATGATGCCGACGAAAACAATTTAATTACGACCTCAGCAGAATGCATTATCTGGACTTTGAACTGTTATTACATAACGCTAAAAAGACAGAGCCGGACTTTACTTGGGTAATATTATTGAATGTTTGTATCCGATATTCTTCTATCACTTGTACCTGTTATTACAAGGTGGGGCATTCGATTAAATTTTACGTCGAGCATATTGATTGATTAAAGCCTCCCTGATTGGTTCACAAAAGGGACGGTTGTCTAATTGGAGAATAACGTCTGTTTCATAACATCTAATTTTGGGTAACTGCCTGATTGGAGTATAATTAACATCCACCCGCCATTTTTGTTTGCTTAACCCCCCCTTCCCTGATTGATTAAAACTAACATTTCATCGGTTCACGGAAAGAGGGCGCCATTGCACGTCACTGAAATGTCGCAGTGACGCCAGAGTGGTGGTTAATGAGCAGAGCAGTAAGCCCGTACTGAGGATAAAATATCAGTTTTTTATTATTTTGCATTAAAATTTGTAAATGAAATCTTTACTTTTTTAAAGTTTATTATAAATAATTTTGTAAATTATTAATAAGTGACACTCTATGTGCGGCACGCCAAAAAATTTTAAAATCTAAATTGACCCGTTGATTATAAAGGTTGCTCACCCCTGATCTAGATTTAAAAAAAAATGTTATGTTAGACTAATAATTTAATAAAAGAACACGATTCTACCTGTCACATTAAGTTCTCATGATGAGATTTTTTAAGGCCGAACCTGTTTTAGTAATATAAGTGTCGTATTACAATTCTATGTGCACAATGCAACAGAAAAGTCCACCTGTCGGCCGAACACATAAGCTTACATCGCGCTGATAATGTCGCGAGCAGTCGCTTCCGTTTTTTGATCAGAGATGGCGCGAACAGTCTAGAGCATATCTCATATTTCATGAAAATGCAACAGAAAAAGTACATCTTGCGGATTATCATATAAGCTTGCATTGCGTCGATAATGTTGCGAGCAGTGTTGCTTCCGTTTTTTTTGATCATAGATGACGCGGAGTATACTTAATTATCCTCATTATCATTAAACGTGTAATGAATAAGTAACATCCGTTGTATGAATCGCTTCGTGGTCTAGCGGATAAAGACACTGCGCTTGCGACCACATCGAACCCTGTTCGATTCCTCAGCTCGCCGTTATATTAAATTATATAATAAAATTATGATTTTATTTTATTAAATATAATTTAATTAAATAAATTATGATTTTATTAAATATAAATTAATTAAATAAATTATGATTTTACTAAATATAAAATATTTAATTAAATTATGATTTTACTAAATATAAATTGATTCGATTTATCAAGCATGTGTTCCCTCCATTATCTCTCTCTCTCTCTCTCTATCTCCCGCTCTTTTCAGATGGTCATATGTAACAACCGTCGACAACAAAAAAAGTTGATTAACGCTATAACTATCAACTCATTGGTTCACAAAAGGTACTCTCTCATTGGCTTACAAAAGGAAGGATTTGATTGGAGAATAATGTCTGTTTCATGCTCTCTGATTGGTTCACAAAAGGTACTCTCTCATTGGCTTACAAAACGAAGGATTTGATTAGAGAATAATGTCTGTTTCATGCTCTCTGAATGGTTCACAAAAGGTACTCTCTAATTGGCTCACAAAAGGAAAGGCTCTGATTGAAGAATAATGTCTGTTTCATGCTCTCTGATTGGTTCACAAAAGGTACTCTCTGATTGGCTAACAAAAGGAAAGGCTCTGATTGGAGAATAATGTCTGTTTCATGCTCTCTGATTGGTTCACAAAAGGTACTCTCTGATTGGCTCACAAAAGGAAAGGCTGACTGAAAGCTGACTGAAACGTCGCAGTGACAGCAGAGGTTAAAGTCCAATGTGGTGGCGGCAGTTATAACCATTCCCACTACTTGCGTGTAAATAATAGGAAATAATCAGTTTGCATTATCTTTTGAGAGAATGATCCAAACCTGAATGTTATATTCTAAATAGACTTACCTGTGTAAAATAAAGCAATTTTTCCTCTAAGGACTCATTTGCACCTATTTGTCGTGAAGCATGTAAAAATTTCTTGTCTGCGTTAAAATAATGGTTAATATGCAGTTTGCATTTTCTTATGAGAGAATGATCCAAACCTGAATGTAATAGTGTAAGTAGACTTACCTTTGTGAAATAAAGCAATTTTGCCTTTAAGGACTCATTTGCACCTAATTGTCGTGAGGCATGTAAAAACTGCTTGTCTGCGTTAAAATAATGGTTAATAATATGCAGTTTGCATTTTCTTATGAGAGAATGATCCAAACCTGAATGTATAGTGTAAGTAGACTTACCTTCATGAAATAAAGCAATTTTGCCTATAAGGACTCATTTGCACCTAATTGTCTTAAAGCATGTAAAAACTGCTTGTATGCGTTACAATAATGGTTATGCATTTTGCATTTTCTTATAAGAGAATGCTCCAAACCTAAATGTATAGTGTAAGTAGACTTACTATCATGAAATAAAGCAATTTTGCCTATAAGGACTCATTTGCACCTAATTGTCATAAAGCATGTAAAAACTGCTTGTATGCGTTACAATAATGGTTAATATGCAGTTGGCATTTTCTTATGAGAGAATTTTCCAACCCTGAATGTTACCTTTATGAAATAAAGCAATTTTGCCTATAAGGACTCATTTGCACCTAATTGTCATAAAGCATGTAAAAACTGCTTGTATGCGTTACAATAATGGTTAATATGCAGTTGGCATTTTCTTATGAGAGAATGATCCAACCCTGAATGTTATAGTGTATATTGACTTACCTTTATGAAATAAAGCAATTTTGCCTATAAGGACTCATTTGCACCTAATTGTCATAAAGCATGTAAAAACTGCTTGTATGCGTTAAAATATTGGTTAATATGCAGTTTTGCATTTTCTTATGAGAGAATGATCCAAACCTGAATGTTATATTGTAAATAGACTTACCTTTGTAAAATAAAGCAATTTTGCCTATAAGGACTCTTTTGCACCTAATTGTCGTAAAGCATGTAAAAACTGCTTGTCTGCGATAAAATAATGGTAAATATGCAGTTTGCATTTTCTTATGAGAAAATGATCCAAACCTGAATGTTATAGTGTACGTAGACTTACCTTTGTAAAATAAAGCTATTTTGCCTATAAGAACTCATTTGCACCTAATTGTCGTGAAGCATGTAAAAACTGCATGTCAGTGTTAAAATAATGGTTAATATGCAGTTTGCATTTTCTTATGAGAGAATGATCCAAACCTGAATGTTATAGTGTAAATAGACTTACCTTTATGAAATAAATCAATTTTGATTATAAGGACTCATTTGCACCTCATTGTCATAAAGCATATAACAAATGCTTGTATGCGTTAAAATAATGGTTAATATGCAGTTGCATTTTCTTATAAGAGAATGATCCAAACCTGAATGTTATAGTGTAAGTAGACTTACCTTTCTAAAATAAAGCAAATTTGCCTATAAGGACGCATTTGCACCTAATTGTCGTGAAGCATCAAAAAACTGCTTGTCTGCGTTAAAATAATGGTTAATATGCAGTTTGCATTTTCTTATGAGTAAATAATCCAAACCTGAATGTTATAGTGTAAGTAGACTTACTTTCATAAAATAAAGCAATTTTGCCTATAAGGACTCATTTGCAGCTAATTGTCGTGAGGCATGAAAAAACTGCTTGTCTGCGTTAAAATAATGGTTAATATGCAGTTTGCATTTTCTTATGAGAGAATGATCCAAACCTGAATGTTTTAGTGTAAATAGACTTACCTTCATGAAATAAATCAATTTTGATTATAAGGACTCATTTGCACCTGATTGTCATAAAGCATATAAAAACTGCTTGTATGCGTTAAAATAATGGTTAATATGCAGTTGCATTTTCTTATGAGAGATTGATCAAAACCTAAATGTTATAGTGTAAGTAGACTTACCTTCATGAAATAAAGCAAGTTTGCCTATAAGGACTCATTTGCACCTGATTGTCATAAAGCATGTAGAAACTGCTTGTATGCGTTAAAATAATAGTTAATATGCAGTTGCATTTTCTTATGAGAGAATGATCCAAACCTGAATGTTATAGTGTAAGTAGACTTACCTTTCTAAAATAAAGCAATTTTGCCTATAAGGACTCATTTGCACTTAATTGTCGTAAAACATGTAAAAACTGCTTGTATGCGTTAAAATAATGATTAATATGCAGTTTGCTTTTTCTTATGAGAGATTGATCCAAACCTGAATGTTATAGTGTAAGTAGACTTTCATGAAATAAAGCAATTTTGCGTATAAGGGCTCATTTGCACCTATTTGTCGTGAAGCATGTAAAAACTGCTTGTCTGCGTTAAAATAATGGTTAATATGCAGTTTGCATTTTCTTATGAGAGAATGATCTAAACCTGAATGTTATTGTGTAAATACACTTACCTTTGTAAAATAAAGCAATTTTGCCTATAAGAACTCATTTGCACCTAATTGTCGTGAAGCATGTAAAAACTGCTTGTCTGCGTGAAAATGATAATAAATATACAGTTTGCATTTTTTTATGAGGGAATGATCCAAACCTGAATGTTATAGTGTAAGTAGACTAACCTTTGTGAAATAAAGCATCTTTGCCTATAAGGACTCATTTGCACCTAATTGTCGTGAAGCATGTAAAAACTGCTTGTCTGCGTGTAAATAATAGGAAATGATCAGTTGGCATTATCTTTTGAGAGAATGATCCAAACCTGAATTATATAGTGTAAGTAGACTTACCTTTGTGAAATAAAGCTATTTTACCTATAAGGACTCATTTGTACCTAATTGTCGTGAAGCATGTAAAAACTGCTTATCTGCGTTAAAATAATGGTTAATATGCAGTTTGCATTTTCTTATGACAGAATGATCCAAACCTGAATGTTATAGTGTAAGTAGACTTACCTTTGTGAAATAAAGCAATTTTGGCTATAAGGACTCATTTGCACCTAATTGTCGTGAGGCATGTAAAAACTGCTTGTCTGCGTTAAAATAATGGTTAATATGCAGTTTGCATTTTCTTATGAGAGAATGATCCCAACCTGAATGTATAGTGTAAATAGACTTACCTTCATAAAATAAAGCAATTTTGCCTATAAGGACTCATTTGCACCTAATTGTCATAAAGCATGTAAAAACTGCTTGTATGCGTTACAATAATGGTAATATGCATTTTGCATTTTCTTATGAGAGAATGCTCCAAACCCAAATGTATAGTGTAAGTAGTCTTATTATCATGAAATAAAGCAATTTTGCCTATAAGGACTCATTTGCACCTAATTGTCGTAAAGCATGTAAAAACTGCTTGTCTGCGTTAAAAGAAGGTTTAATATGCAGTTGGCATTTTCTTATGAGAGAATGATCCTAACCAGAATGTTATAGTGTAAGTAGACTTACCTTCATGAAATGAAAGCAATTTTGCATCTAAGGATTCATTTGTACCTAATTGTCATAAAGCATGTAAAAACTGCTTGTATGCGTTAAAAAAATGGATAATATGCAGTTTGCATTTTCTTATGAGAGAATGATCCAAACCTGAATGTTATAGTGTTAGTAGACTTACCTTTCTGAAATAAAACAATTTTGCCTATAAGGACTTATTTGCACCTAATTGTCGTAAAACATGTAAAAACTGCTTGTATGCGTTAAAATAATGGGTAATATGCAGTTTGCATTTTCTTATGAGAGATTGATCCAAACCTGAATGTTATAGTGTAAGTAGACTTACCTTCATAAAATAAAGCAATTTTGCCTATAAGGACTCATTTGCAAATAATTGTCGTAAAACATGTAAAAACTGCTTGTATGCGTTAAAATATTGGTTAATATGCAGTTTGCATTTTCTTATGAGAGATTGATCCAAACCTGAATGTTATAATGTAAGTAGACTTACCTTCATGAAATAAAGCAATTTTGCCTATAAGGTCTCATTTGCACCTAATTGTCGTGAAGCATGTAAAAACTGCTTGTCTGCGTGAAAATAATAGTAAATATACAGTTTGCATTTTCTTATGAGGGAATGATCCAAACCTGAATGTTATAGTGTAAGTAGACTTACCTTTGTGAAATAAAGCAATTTTGCCTATAAGGACTCATTTGCACCTAATTGTCATAAAGCATGTAAAAACTGCTTGTCTGCGTGTAAATAATAGGAAATGATCAGTTTGCATTATCTTTTAAGAGAATGATCCAAACCTGAATATTATAGTGTAAATAGACTTACCTTTGTGAAATAAAGCAATTTTGCCTATAAGGACTCATTTGCACCTAATTGTCGTGAAGCATGTAAAAAATGCTTGTCTGCGTTAAAATAATGTTTAATCTGCAGTTTGCATTTTCTTATGAGAGAATGATCTAAACCTGAATGTTATAGTGTAAATAGACTTACCTTCATGAAATAAAGCATTTTTGCCTTAAAGAACTCATTTGCACCTAATTGTCATAAAGAATGTAAAAACTGCTTATATGCGTTAAAATAATGGTTAATATGCAGTTTGCATTTTCTTATGAGAGAATGATCCAAACCCTAATGTTATAGTGTAAGTAGACTTACCTTTGTAAAATAAAGCAAATTTGCCTATAAGGACTCATTTGCACCTGATTGTCATAAAGCATGTAAAAACTGCTTGTTTGCGTGAAAAGAATGGTCAATATGCAGTTTGCATTTTCTTATGAGAGAATGATCCAAACCTAAATGTTATAGTGTAAGTAGACTAACCTTCATGAAATAAAGCAATTTAGCCTATAAGGACTCATTTGCACCTGATTGTCATAAAGCATGTAAAAACTGCTTGTATGCGTTAAAATAATTATATATATGCAGTTTGCATTTTCCTATGAGAGAATGATCCAAACCTGAATGTTATTGTGTAAATAGACTTACCTTTGTAAAATAAAGCAATTTTGCCTATAAGGACTCATTTGCACCTAATTGTCGTGAAGCATGTAAAAACTGCTTGTCTGCGTGAAAATGATAATAAATATACAGTTTGCATTTTTTTATGAGGGAATGATCCAAACCTGAAAGTTATAGTGTAAGTAGGCTAACCTTTGTAAAATGTAGCAATTTTGCCTATAAGAACTCATTTGCACCTAATTGTCGTGAAGCATGTAAAAAACTGCTTGTCTGCGTTAAAGGAATGGATAATATGCAGTTTGCATTTTCTTATGAGAGAATGATCCAAACCTGAATGTTATAGTGTAAGTAGACTTACCTTTGTGAAATAAAGCAATTTTGCCTATAAGGACACATTTGCACCTAATTGTCGTGAAGCATGTAAAAACTGCTTGTCTGCGTGAAAATGATAGTAAATAATATGCAGTTTGCATTTTTTTATGAGAGAATGATCCAAACCTGAATGTTATAGTGTAAATAGACTTATCTTCATGAAATAAAGCAATTTTGCCTATAAGGACTCATTTGCACTTAATTGTCATAAAGCATGTAAAAACTGCTTGTATATGTTAAAATAATGGTTAATATGTAGTTTGCATTTTCTTATGAGAGAATGATCCAAACCTGAATGTTATAGTGTAAATAGACTTACCTTCATAAAATAAAGCAATTTTGCCTATAAGGACTCATTTGCACCTAATTGTCGTGAAGCATGTAAAAACTGCTTGTCTGCGATAAAATAATGGTTAATATGCAGTTTGCATTTTCCTATGAGAGAATGATTCAAACCTGAATGTTACAGTGTAAGTAGACTTACCTTTGTAAAATGTAGCAATTTTGCCTATAAGAACTCATTTGCACCTAATTGTCGTGAAGCATGTAAAAACTACTTGTCTGCGTTAAAGGAATGGATAATATGCAGTTTGCATTTTCTTATGAGAAAATGATCCAAACCTGAATGTTATAGTGTAAGTAGACTTACCGTTGTGAAATAAAACAATTTTGCCTATAAAGACTTATTTGCACCTAATTGTCATAAAGCATGTAAAAACTGCTTGTAGGCGTTAAAATAATAGTTAAAATGCAGTTTGCATTTTCTTATGAGAGATGATCCAAACCTGAATGTTACAGTGTAAGTAGACTTACCTTTGTAAAATGTAGCAATTTTGCCTATAAGAACACATTTGCACCCAATTGTCGTGAAGCTTGTAAAAACTGCTTGTCTGCGTTAAAATAATGGTTAATATGCAGTTTGCTTTTTCTTATGGGAGAATGATCCCAACCTGAATGTTATAGTGTAAGTAGACTTACCTTCATGAAATAAAGCAATTTTGCCTATAAGGACTCATTTGCACCTAATTATCATAAAGCATGTAAAAACTGCTTGTCTGCGTTAAAATAATGCTTAATATGCAGTTTGCATTTTCTTATGAGAGAATGATCCAAACCTGAATGTTATAGTGTAAGTAGTTTTACCTCCATGAAATAAAGCAATTTTGCTTATAAGGACACATTTGCACCTAATTGTCATAAAGCATGTAAATACTGCTTGTCTGCGTGAAAATAATAGGAAATGATCAGTTTGCATTATCTTTTGAGATAATGATCCAAACCTGAATGTTATTGTGTAAATAGACTTACCTTTGTAAAATAAAACAATTCTGCCTATAAGGACTCATTTGCACCTAATTGTCGTGAAGCATGTAAAAACTGCTTGTCTGCGTTAAAGGAATGGATAATAATATGCAGTTTGCATTTTCTTATGAGAGAATGATCCAAACCTGAATGGTATAGTGTAAGTAATCTTACCTTTGTGAAATAAAGCAATTTAGCCTGTAAGGACTCATTTGCACCTAATTGTCGTGAAGCATGTAAAAACTGCTTGTCTGCGTGAAAATAATAGGAAATGATCAGTTTTCATTATCTTTTGAGATAATGATCCAAACCTGAATGTTATTGTGTAAATAGACTTACCTTTGTAAAATAAAACAATTCTGCCTATAAGGACTCATTTGCACCTAATTGTTGTGAAGCATGTAAAAACTGCTTGTCTGCGTGAAAATGATAGTAAATATGCAGTTTGCATTTTCTTATGAGAGAATGATCCAAACCTGAATGTTATAGTGTAAGTAGACTTACCTTTGTGAAATAAAGCAATTTTGCCTATAAGGACACATTTGCACCTAATTGTCGTGAAGCATGTAAAAACTGCTTGTCTGCGTGAAAATGATAGTAAATATGCAGTTTGCATTTTTTTATGAGAGAATGATCCAAACCTGAATGTTATAGTGTAAATAGACTTACCTTCATGAAATAAAGCAATTTTGCCTATAAGGACTCATTTGCACCTAATTATCATAAAGCATGTAAAAACTGCTTGTCTGCGTTAAAATAATGGTTAATATGCAGTTTGCATTTTTTTATGAGAGAATGATCCAAACCTGAATGTTATAGTGTAAGTAGTTTTACCTCCATGAAATAAAGCAATTTTGCTTATAAGGACACATTTTCACCTAATTGTCATAAAGCATGTAAATACTGCTTGTCTGCGTGAAAATAATAGGAAATGATCAGTTTGCATTATCTTTTGAGATAATGATCCAAACCTGAATGTTATTGTGTAAATAGACTTACCTTTGTAAAATAAAACAATTCTGCCTATAAGGACTCATTTGCACCTAATTGTCGTGAAGCATGTAAAAACTGCTTGTCTGCGTGAAAATGATAGTAAATATGCAGTTTGCATTTTCTTATGAGAGAATGATCCAAACCTGAATGTTATAGTGTAAGTAGACTTACCTTTGTGAAATAAAGCAATTTTGCCTACAAGGACTCATTTGCACATAATTGTCATAAATCATGTAAATACTGCTTGTCTGCGTGAAAATAATAGGAAATGATCAGTTTGCATTATCTTTTGAGAGAATGATTCAAACCTGAATGTGATTGTGTAAATAGACTTACCTTTGTAAAATAAAACAATTCTGCCTATAAGGACTAATTTGCACCTAATTGTCGTGAAGCATGAAAAAACTGCTTGTCTGCGTAAAAATGATAGTAAATATGCAGTTTGCATTTTCTTATGAGAGAATGATCCAAACCTGAATGTTATAGTGTAAATAGACTTACCTTCATGAAATAAAGCAATTTTGCCTATAAGGACTCATTTGCACCTAATTGTCATAAAGCATGTAAAAACTGCTTGAATGGGTTAAAATAATGGTTAATATGTAGTTTGCATTTTCTTATGAGAGAATGATCCAAACCTGAATGTAATAGTGTAAATAGACTTACCTTTATAAAATAAAGCAATTTTGCCTATAAGGACTCATTTGCACCTAATTGTCATAAAGCATGTAAAAACTGCTTGTCTGCGTTAAAATAATGGTTAATATTCAGTTTGCATTTTCTTATGAGAGAATGATCCAAACCTGAATGTCATAGTGTATGTAGACTTACCTTCATGAAATAAAGCAATTTTGCCTATAAGAACTCATTTGCACCTAATTGTCGTGAAGCATGTAAAAACTGCTTGTCTGCGTGAAAATGATAGTAAATATGCAGTTTGCATTTTCTTATGAGAGAATGATCCAAACCCGAATGTTATAGTGTAAGTAGACTTACCTTTGTGAAATAAAGCAATTTTGCCTATAAGGACTCATTTGCACCTAATTGTCATAAATCATGTAAATACTGCTTGTGTGCGTGAAAATAATAGGAAATGATCAGTTTGCATTATCTTTTGAGAGAATGATCCAAACCTGAATGTGATTGTGTAAATAGACTTACCTTTGTAAAATAAAACAATTCTGCCTATAAGGACTCATTTGCATCTAATTGTCATAAAGCATGTAAAAACTGCTTGTCTGCGTTAAAATAATGGTTAATATTCAGTTTGCATTTTCTTATGAGAGAATGATCCAAACCTGAATGTTATAGTGTATGTAGACTTACCTTCATGAAATAAAGCAATTTTGCCTATAAGGACTCATTTGCACCTAATTGTCGTGAAGCATGTAAAAACTGCTTGTCTGCGATAAAATAATGGTTAATATGCAGTTTGCATTTTCTTATGAGAGAATGATTCAAACCTGAATGTTACAGTGTAAGTAGACTTACCTTTGTAAAATGTAGCAATTTTGCCTATAAGAACACATTTGCACCTAATTGTCGTGAAGCTTGTAAAAACTGCTTGTCTGCGTTAAAATAATGGATAATATGCAGTTTGCATTTTCTTATGATAGAATGACCCAAACCTGAATGGAATAGTGTAAGTAGACTTACCTTTATGAAATAAAGCAATTTTGCCTATAAGGACTCATTTGCACCTAATTATCGTGAAGCATGTAAAAACTGCTTGTCTGCGTTAAAATAATGGCTAATATGCAGTTTGCATTTTTAACTGACGAAAAACAAAAACGGAGGAGGTTCTCAATTCGACGCGTATATTTTTTTTTTTTTTTTTTTTTATTTATGTATGACCACGCATAACTTTTTACAGAGTAGTCCGATTTTGATAATTATTTTTTTGTTTGAAAGGGTATACCCCGAATTTGGTCCCATATAAATTTGGTAGAAAAATTCCTACCCTAAGGGTAGGAAAACAGGGTATGATTGATTGTTCACTCACTGATTGTAATGTATGACCACACATAACTTTTTACAGAGTGGTCCAATTTTGATAATTATTTTTTTATTGGATAGGGTATACCTTGAGGTTCGTCTCATATAAATTTGGAAAAAAAATTTCTACCCTAAGGGTGGGAAAATAGGGGTGATTTATTGTTCACTCACAGATTTTCATGCTGAGTTGTGTATATTACAATTATAAATTATATAGCCACAAAAAATTATTAAATAAAAACTTTTTAACAAAAAAATTAAACCGCCGAAAAACTGAAAAGCAAAAAATAATAAATCTTTTTATTTAACTAAGTTCTATCTAAGTAGTTGAACGTATGTGACAGTCTAGTATATCTAAGTAATTTTGAGTCGGCGTCAACAATCCTTCGCCGGAAATCTCTGAGCGTTCACGAAGTTAATGTCAGCGACAGAGCAACCCGAACGGGCACACTGAGGACATACGTCTTTGCGAGTGGTCGTGAGGAGAGCGCATGTTTGGAATGTTAATGTTTGTCGCTGGAGATTTCACGTATCATTGTTAATTTGATTTGGTTATTTCTTTTAGTGATCTTTGTTCATTGATGGTTTGACGCCGACTCAAAATTACTTAGATATACTAGACTGGCACATACGTTCAACTACTTAGATAGAACTTAGTTAAATAAAAAGATTTATTATTTTTTGCTTTTCAGTTTTTCGGCGGTTTAATTTTTTTGTTAAAAAGTTTTTTCTTATGAGAGAATGATCTAAACCTGAATGTAATAGTGTAAGTAGACTTACCTTTGTGAAATAAAACAATTTTGCCTATAAGGACTTATTTGCACCTAATTGTCGTAAAACATGTAAAAACTGCTTGTCTGCGTGAAAATAATAGGAAATGATCAGTTTGCATTATCTTTTGAGAGAATGATCCATACCTGAATGTTATAGTGTAAATAGACTTACCTTTGCAAAATAAAGCAATTTTGACTATAAGGACTCATTTGCACCTAATTGTCGTGAAGCATGTAAAAACTGCTTGTCTGCGTGAAAATGATAATAAATATGCAGTTTGCATTTTCTTATTAGAGACTGATCCAAACCTGATTTTCATGGTTATGATACCAGAAACAGTAATGAAACAGTTGTGCCATATCACAGAATTAAAATTTGCCAACATAGTCCACACTTCATGGGCCAAAAACTTTATAAACTCTTACCAGATAAAATCAAGGGACTGTCTTGTAATTATTTTTAAATAAATATTAAAGAATTTTTAGGCGCGAATAGCGTAAGCTAAAGCGCCTATATGTACTCGCTTTGTCTGTGAATCTGTGAGTCACGCTTTTTGTATCCAGCGTACTCCCCAAACGCCTTAATCGATTTTAAAAAACTTTAGACGTGATAACGTCTTATAAATTGATGAATCACGTCAAAATAAAAAGATGAATGACCTATCTGTCGACCCACCTATATAAATAAAAAAAAAAAAAAAGATGAAACACCGGCTGCATGCAACGAAAAAGTGTAACGTTCCTGACGTTACTAAGTGAGCGACTAGAATGCCTTCGGTAATTTTGAAGCAGATATCATCAACCGATTGAGATGAAAATTTGTACACACGTTTAGTTTGAATGACAATGCATGGTTAGCTGTGTGACGTCGCTCTAAATCCAATATGGCGGACTTCTAAAGATGGCGGAAATGCCTTCGGTAATTTTGAAGCAGATATCATCAACCGATTGAGATGAAAATTTGTATACACGTTTAGTTTGAATGACAATGCATGGTTAGCTGTGTGACGTCACTCTAAATCCAATATGGCGGACTTCTAAAGATGGCGGACTAATTTTATTATGCTTTCCTACAATATGGGTATCAAATGAAAGGGCTTGCTGAGAATAACTCGAAAAATAAAGTGACGTCACTCTAAATCCAATATGGCGGACTTCTAAAGATGGCGGACTAATTTTGTTATGCTTTCCTACAATATGGGTATCAAATGAAAGGGCTTGCTGTGAATAACTCGAAAAATAAAGTGACGTCACTCTACATCCAATATGGCGGACTTCTAAAGATGGCGGACTAATTTTATTATGCTTTCCTACAATATGGGTATCAAATGAAAGGGCCTGCTGAGAATAACTCGAAAAATAAAGTGACGTCACTCTAAACCCAATATGGCGGACTTCTAAAGATGGCGGACTAATTTTATTATGCTTTCCTACAATATGGGTTTCAAATGAAAGGACTTGCTGAGAATAACTCGAAAAATAAAGTGACGTCAGTCTAAAACCAATATGACGGACTTCTAAAGATGGCGGACTAAGTTTTCTATGCTTTCCTACAATATGGGTATCAAATGAAAGGGCTTGCTGAAAATAACTCGAAAAATAAAGTGACGTCACTCTAAATCCAATATGGCGGACTTCTAAAGAAGGCGGACTAATTTTATTATGCTTTCCTACAATATGGGTATCAAATGAAAGGCTTGCTGAGAATAACTCGAAAAATAAAGTGACGTCACTCTAAATCCAATATGGCGGACTTCTAAAGGTGGCGGACTAATTTTATTATGCTTTCCTACAATATAGGTATCAAATGAAAGGACTTGCTGAGAATAACTCGAAAAATAAAGTGACGTCACTCTAAATCCAATATGGCGGACTTCTAAAGATGGCGGACAAATTTTATTAAGTATGCTTTCCTACAATATGGGTATCAAATGAAAGGGCTTGCTGAGAATAACTCTAAAAATAAAATGACGTCACTCTAAATCCAATATGGCAGACTTCTAAAGATGGCGGACTAAGTTTTTGACGTGATAACGTCTTATAAATTGATGAAACACCAGCTGCACGCACGAAAAAGTGTAACGTTCCGTAACGTTCCGCCTGACCCTGTGCGTGCAAGCCAGAGCGCAGTAATGTATTATTAAATATGATATTCGAGCGGAATACGTTATCACGTAAAACTATCGTCCGTAAACCGACTTTACAGACGACCAATTTTTTTTTTGTTCGATTCGTCTCCGGGTAACTTAAATCCTAACGTCGCCCGATTTTTGAATTTTGGCCCCAGAGGGGAGAAAATTAAGAAAAAAAAAGTTTTTTGCTCATTTCTCGCTCAATTTAAATCAGATCGGTTTGAAACCAGTCTTAAACGAAAGGGGAGAACATTTTACATAGATTTCGTATAACAGAATTTGCCTAAACAGTTTTTTTAATACATAAAATAAAATTAAAAATTTTTAAAACCCACGACGAAAGTAAAAAAAGTAAATGTTATAATAGTAAAAGAATTACATAAAATTCAAAAATCCCCCGACTAAGAAAATCCGTCGGGGGCTGCCACTTGGCTGCATTGAAGTGAACTAAAATATTGCAATTTATATTCTTCTGTTCTTAATTCAGGGCAGCGAATGGCAGCCCCGCGACGGATTTTTTTAGTCGGGGGATTTTTGAATTTTATTTAATTCTTTTTCTATTATAACATTTACTTTTTTTACTTTCGTCGTGGGTTTTTAAAATTTTTAATTTTATTTTATTTTAAACTTTTTAGAGATTTTGTAAAAGTGTGTTTTGATCGTCTTGCCGAACTAGCGTACTGCGTACAAAGTGTAACCATATCTGATACGTGTCGAATCGCGTTATGTGCGAGAATGCTCATAATTGTGTTTTTAATAAATATCTATGTGTATTGCTGTAAAAACCTCTACTAACGAACGCTTATTAGATCTGTTTGTGCGTAGCACTTTTGTTATGGTATTTTAAATGTAGTGTAGTAATACTGTAAAAAGCAGTAGTTCCGAACGCTTGTTAGATCTGTTCGTGCGTAGCACGTTTGTTACGGTTTTTTGTGCAGTGCAGCGCCCCCTGGAGCGTAATCATCGTAATAATATCTATCTAAGAACCATCTCAGGTGAATTACAAACCCTTTACAGAAAACCGCATCAGAATTGATCAAACCGTTTTCCAGATAAATGGCGACATTGTTCGAGTGCACAAACCCACATACAAACAAACGAACGAACACACAATCTCTCACCCTAAACGCATATACATGCCTCCGTTCCGTCGTGGGTAAAAAATATAGAAAAACTAGCGGCCCTATATGTGCTTCGCTACGTATAAAGTGAAATAATATAAAAATTTAATTTTATTAATAGCTAGCTATTTTAAAATATACATGTGCGTATATGTGTTTATGTCGAGCACTCCGGCTGCGCCGTCGTGCTCGAAAAAAAATAGCGTAAAGTATTCGTGGATAACTGGTCTTTAAAACACTTGCTCTATTTCGAGCACTCCGGCTGCGCCGTCGTGCTCGAAAAAAAATAACGTAAAGTATTCGTGGATAACTGGTCTTTAAAACACTTGCTCTATTTCGAGCACTCCGGCTGCGCAGTCGTGCTCGAAAAAAAACAGCGTGAAGTATTCGTGGATAACTGGTCTTTAAAACACTTGCCGGTACAGTAGAACGCCGATTATCCGAACGCCGATTAACCGAATCACCAATTATCCGAATCGGTCCTAAGCGTAAGTAATATAAAAAATTAAAACCAAGTAATTTTTCAATAAAAACAAGTTTTGTGGGGACGCAAGAATACAAAAATGCGAGTGACAATTGCCGTGTAGACGCTACAATGGTATCAGCACACGTCGAAGTTGGAACTCGCTGGAGTCCAGATATATTTCAACTGTTATGGTTGAAAGCTATGTGTGACAGTTCGTTTTTCTTTATTACCAGTCTATGTCCGATTATACGAATTTTCGATTATCCGAATCGACCCCGGTCCCAATTAATTCGGATAATCGGCATTCTACTGTACTTGTAAAACTGATTCGCCGTCATCTTGATCTATGATATTGCATCTTTCGCTTCAAATTTAGGTTAAAAATTTATTTATTAAATTTATTTATTAAAATTACTCACCTATAATAATAATTGTTTTTAACTTTCTTTCAACTACGTATTTATTTTAAGTCTCACTTGGATAGTAATAGATTTACTGTCATAATATTTAGAAAACAATTGTTTCATATAAAATTCCAAAACCTACTTACAATATTTAAGTATTTTCATACATCAAAAAATTGATTTTTAAAAAATGCCACTTTCGTTGTAATTTTATAACTCAAGAACGGGCTCACCTATCCAAACCAAATTGTTAGGCTTTGTTCGGACTATTTAGTAGATGGTTTATGTGAAGTTTTCACAAAATCGGTCTTGCGGTTCTTCATTTATCACATTTTTTATATATCTTGGCATTGATTTTTATAGATATTTGTTACAAAAAATGTGATAAATGAAGAACCGTTCGACCGATTTTGTGCAAACTTCACATAAACCATCTACTAAATAGTCCGAACAAAGCCTCAAAATTTGGTTTGGATAGGTGAGCCCGTTCTTGAGTTATAAAATTACAACGAAAAGTGGCATTGATTTTTATATATATAGATAGCTGTATAAATGCATGGCGCGACGCGGTCGGTCGTCTTTGTTTGCCGTACCAAGTGACATGGAAATTAGAAGATAACGTATGTCTTGTCTTAACATGAAAACGGCTGCATTTAATATACGTATTTAATTTTTTTAACCGACTTCAACAAAAAGGAGGAGGTTCTATGTTCGTCTGTATATTTTTTTTTTATGTATGTTCACCGATTTCTTCGTCAATTATAGACCGATTTTCAAATTTTTTTTTTTTTATTCGAAAGAGTGCACCTCAGAGGTGGTCCCATCGGAACCAAGTCAGGATCTGATGGTGGAATCCGGAGAAATCTAGGGAAACTCTCAAATTTCAAAGAAACGCAAAATAAAATATTTTTAACAAAAAAATTGAACCGACTTCACACTAAAAAGTAAAAAATAATTGCGTATTGAAATGTTTTGGAGTCGGTGTAGTTCTCGGAATAGATTTCATTTTGGCTGACACCGACTCCAAAACATTTCAATACGCAATTATTTTTTACTTTTTAGTGTAAAGTCGGTTCAATTTTTTTGTTAAAAATATTTTATTGACATTAGTATTTTGTGAAATGCAGCGCCTTCTAAGTTAACGATTTGAATAACTAATTATTAGAACATAATACTTTGACAGTTGCAAGCGTCATTTTTGACATTAAATGTCAAAAATGACGTTTGCATTACCATTCCGACACCACGGATGATGGGATTGAAACCAAATTTTGGGAGGATGTTTGATATGCAAATATGAAGTGGTCTATTGTTTTTGGGGAATATCGGCGCATGCGCAAAAGAGTATATCTCTTATAATGCTGTTTTGTATAATAATAATATAATTTTTATGACGGTTTAATTCAAATAAAAAATAAATTCGAAAACAAAAATTCGACTATGGTCCGGGTAACATAGGCTACATTTATTTTTGAATTTTGGTCCCAGGGGTGGGCAAATTGCAAACAAAAAATTATTTTAAAAAAAAATTGGTTGTCTGTAAAGTCGGTTTACGGACGATAGTTTTACGTGATAACGTATTCCGTAATACATAACCTAAATTTATATAATAATTATAATAATTCGAATCTATGATATTGCATCTTTTGCTTCAAATTTAGGTTAATTTTATTTATTAAAATTACTTACCACCTATAATATAATTGTTTTTTTTTAACTTTCTTTCTTTCGTATTTATTTTAAGTCTCAAAGATTAATTGTCATAATATTTTGAAAACAATTGTTTCACTGTTTATATAAAATTCCAAAACCTACTTACAATATTTAAGTATTTTCATACGT
Source organism: Xanthostigma xanthostigma (assembly GCA_963575645.1). Classification (NCBI taxonomy): domain Eukaryota; kingdom Metazoa; phylum Arthropoda; class Insecta; order Raphidioptera; family Raphidiidae; genus Xanthostigma; species Xanthostigma xanthostigma. Next base: position 25,410,956 of record OY754472.1, on the reverse strand, counting down.
CAAAAAATTGATTTTTATAATGATAAAATTTGTATGAAAACGATTTTTTCGAGAGATGAGACCTAGCTAAAACGATTTTTTGCCCCCCAAAATCCATTTTCAGTAAATTTCATCCAAATCGTTAGGGCCGTTTTCGAGAAAAGCACGCACAGGGTCAGGCGGAACGTTAGGAACGCTAGGAACGTTAGGAACGTTACACTTTTTCGTGCATGCAGCCGGTGTTTTATCAATTTGCAACGCTCCTTGCTCGCTATGGATGGAGTTATCAGCGAACAGACGTTTTGCAAACGGTCACTGCTGTCTCGTCGGCCACGGATCGGCTCGCCGGATCTCCAGGATTCAAAATAATTTAGCAGTGTTAACTATTTCTTTTCTTATCGTTTAAAGAAATCAAACACCAATCGTACGTTCTACTATTTTATTTCGTTCTCTTAAACTTAAAGGTAACAATTTGATACAAAGAATAGAAAACACATTTACGTGAGAAATACAAATAATAAATTACATCAATGAAATGCGAAATGAAAATCACTACTACAAAAATATATTATAATAAACGGTATACAAAATACAGGTGGGGCGGTATCCCCAAAATAAACGGTCGGGAGAAAACGGTGCCTGAAGTGACCGGACAGGGCCCTGCCGCGGGCAAAAGCGTCACTCCAGGGGGGTGTCGGATCGGAACCGGTGGCTTAGACGGGATAGACTGGTGGCGGCAAACTACCGCGGGGACCGAAAACTACGGCACCAACACCAGTCCTTCGGGATCGGGGACGGTAGCGACAAACTATCGCTGGTTCAGCATCTACTGCGCCAATACCGTCGGAGGATATACGGAGCCAGGAGGGTACAGGTGTGACAGGTTATCAACGCCGGCTGAAGGCCATAAGGGCGCTGTATCAAAAGCGCAAATTACTGTAGTCTAAATACTCTAGTTAGAGTATTTAGAACGTTAAACAGTTGTAATTTGACTCCCTTTATAACAGTCTTATGTCTGGGGTCATGAAATGTCCGTGCCGTTTTCTATGCGAGAGGTAAAAGTTTTTATTATAAATTCGGTTTTTTATTTCTTACAAATTACTTAATTCTAAGGATAGTTCATCATGCAGGCATCGGATGCCGCTACTGGCTATGAATTAGTTGATAAAAATGTTTTAACTCAGTTTATTCATAGGTGTCACTGAACACATGATTCTTACCTCGCATAGAAGACGGTAATTAATTTATACTGGTCACAAACACACTTAAAAGTTCACGGTTCGTAACGGCATCGTTACATCACCCCCCCCCCCTTAGCGGTGGAGAGGGGAACAGCTCGGCACAACACACCATGGTGGCTGAATTTAAGTCGCCACGTGCGACCATCGGATGCCACACCAATCCAGCGGCGATGAATATGCCGCCCCTGGTAGGGAACGGTCGCAAAAACCCCGGAGGCGACCTCGAGTATGGTCGGCCGAGGCTGATGTGGGCCGGCATAGGGGCCGAACGCTGAGACGGGTGGACGCTGGTCTGGCGCTGGCTGGTGGGTCGGTGGACGTCGGTCTGGCATTGGTGGTCGGGCCGGCGGATGCCGGTCTGGAACTGGCGGTCGGGCCGGCGAATGCCGGTCTGGAGCTGGCGTAGCCCGCTTAACGGGCGGCTGCGGGGATGTCGACCGTAAGGATGGCCGTTTCTGGAGTCGGCTGGCGGCGATCGCTATAGGTCGTGTTGGGCGGCGCGGGCCTCCGGCGGCGGTTTGTTCGCAGGAGGGCGGACAGGCCGGTTTCGTGGGATTTCCGGCTGGCTGCCAGGGACGCGATGATGGCGTAGCCTTCGAGCTACTCCCGCTGGTTAGCGGTGGTCCTGGCCGAGACCTCGCAGCTGGCGTGGGAACGGCTGCTGGCTTTGACCGGGGAGCGGCGACTGGCGTGGAAACGGCTGCTTGCTTTGACCGGGGAGCGGCGACTGGCGGTGTGACGGCTTGGGACGGCAGGTGCCGTCGCGGAGCTGGTTGCGGCACGACGGTCGTTGAGACGGTGCTGTCCGGTGGCGGACGTGGTCGTTTGGCTGGGCTGGGTCCGGTCAGCAGATGGCCTCGTGGTTTAGTAACGGCCACAGGCTGGTCTGATGGTGGCAGACGCTGGTGGAGCGGGACTGGACGGCGGCGAAGACGTTCGCATTTTCTGCGTAGAGCGGCGAGTGGGTTCACTTGAGAACGCTGTTGATGCATGGCTATTGATGGATCAACTGAAAGGATTTTTTTCTGGTTGCTAGTTTTATAGGTGTTTGACTGGCAGTGGAGAGGGATGTCAGGATGAGACTTGAGATCCTGAACGTGAATATGTTTCCACCATTTCCCCTTGTCATCTCGTAGATCAACGATGACTGGAGAAACTATCCGTTTTACAGTTAGTGGTCCAACGTATTTCGGTGCGAGTTTAGCATTGAATGCGGTTACTTTCTGTGATAAGGGGTATTCTTTTTTCCATACCCTGTCTCCCAGCGCAGGCTTCCACGGACGACGACGTAAATTATAATGTTTTGCTTGACGTTAAAAAGCGCGTGCCATATTTATTCGCACGAGCTCGTATGCCTCGGCTAATTGACGTTGTCGTGCTTTCGGGGTGTTCGGAGTTCGTTCGGTTCGGCGGTCTTCGGTCGCTATAGGCGCTAGTTCACGCCCATAATTTAAATACGCTAGGGTATAGCCGGTAGATTCGCTCCAAGCTGTGTTGTAAGCGAACTGGAGTTCAGGTATACGAAGATCCCAGTTGCGGTGATTTCTATCTACGTATTGGGCAATCATTGTTTTCAAAGTTTTATTTGTTCGTTCCACTGGATTACAATGCGGTGATTGTACTGGTGATGTATGGTGTTTTATATTGAATTCTTTCAGTAATTCGTCGAGAGCTTGTGATTTAAACTGGGTTCCATTGTCGGAGATAATGACGTCGGGACAGCCGTGTCGAAAGATAACATGCTGTGCTATGGCCTTAGTGACACTACGTGCGGTTGCTCGGCGTAAAGGTTGCATTTCTACCCATTTTGTGAATCGATCCTGCATATTTAATAGCCATGTGTGGCCATTGGTTGAACGTGGTAGCGGGCCGACCAGGTCTATAGTGACGTGTTGCCACGGTTCGTCTACAGGTGTCGCGTGCATTCGGCCTGCGGGGCGTTGTTGTGCGGTTTTATATTCTAGACATTTCTTACAGGATCGTACGTAATTTGCGATATCGCGGAACATTCCGGGCCAATAGTAAAGGCGGGCCATGCGTGCTATTGTTTTAGCCACGCCTAGATGGCCGGCGTTCGGTTCGTCATGGTTTCGCTGTAGTATTTCAGTTCGGCGGTTTCTTGGAATGCAGTGTTTCCATTGTTCAGATTCAGGTGTTTCGTTAAAATGTAAATCATGTAGGATATGACGGAACAGACGGCCTTCTCTTATGCTGTAGTCGGGATGACTGGCAGGATCTTCTTGAACGGCGTTGTATATTCGGCGATACCAATTACAGGTCGGTGCGGTATCTACCTTACATACTATCGGTTCTCGGGAGAGGGCGTCGGCTACTTGATTCAGGGATCCTTTTCGGTATTGCACGGTATAGTCATATTGTTGTAATTCAAAAAGCCATCTAGCTAAACGGCCGGACGGAGCTTCAAGACGTTGGAGCCAACGGAGAGACTGGTGGTCGGTAATAACAGTGAAATGATAGCCTTCTAAATATTCTTTCATTTTTCGGACGCCCCATACAACGGCGAGGCATTCTAGTTCGGTAGCACTGTAATTCTTTTCAGCGCCATTTAACGTTCGGCTGGAGTAGGCGATTACTCGTTCTCCTTCATCAAAATGCTGGGTCAGTACGGCGCCTAGACCTAGTGTACTGGCGTCGGTTTGCAAAATGAATTCTCTATTGAAATCCGGGCAGGCTAGGACTGGAGCAGAAATGAGAGCTTTTTTAATTTGCTGGAAAGCATTGTCTTCAGTTTCACCCCATTTCCATCGGGCCTTTTTTCGTGTTAGGCTTGTGAGTGGAGTTGCTATTTTTGAAAAGTCGGCGATGAAACGGCGATACCATGAGGCCATTCCTAAAAATTGGCGTATCTTTCGAATGGTTGTCGGCGTCGGCCATGAGGCTACGGCGGACACTTTATCAGGATCGGTTTGGATGCCATCTCGGGTTATAATGTGTCCTAGATAGCGGAGCTGACTTACACAGAAATTGCATTTTTCGTTGTTTAGTTAGAGCTTTGCCTCTCGTAAACGTCGGAATACTTCGGTTAATAATCGTAGGTGTTCGTTGAATGTCCGGCTGATGACGACGATGTCATCTAGATAGACGAATACGTGGGGTTCTAATTCGGGGCCGAGAACGGACTCTAGGAAGCGCTGGAAGCTTGCGGGAGCCGAGTGAAGGCCGAAGGGCATTACTCGGAATTGCATCAATCCTTTACCCGGTACGGTAAATGCTGTAATCGGTCTGCTTTCGGTGGACAGCGGGATCTGCCAATATCCATTTTTTAAATCTAGTGTTGATAGGTACTTGGCGCCACGTAATTTGTCGAGCGTAGCGTTCACCATCGGTAGCGGATATGCGTCTTTCTCGGTTACTTCATTTACTTTTCGGAAGTCTATACAGAATCGGTATTGGCCGGTTTTTTTCCTGACTAAGACTACTGGTGAGCTCCAGGGGCTCTGTGATTGTTCAATGACACCGGCTTTCTCCATCTCTTCTATCTCTTTATTAATAATTTCTTGCATTGCCGGATTCCGTGGTCGGTAACGCTGTTTAATCGGTGTGTTTGTTTTTAAGCGTATATGATGTTCGGTCTTATCAGTCGGGCCTTGAATAGTATCAAACAGTCGTAATTCAGTTTCTAGAAATGTTCGTAATTGTTGGTTTACCGTTTTCCTCAGGTGTGCGTTTTACTAGTCCATCGGAGATTACACACAAAGTCGGCGTAGTGGTCATAATATTCTTTGGTGGGGGTTTTAAGGTTAGTCCTATCTCTGCCCATAAATCAACTCCTATAATTATGTCACTATCCATCGTTGGCATAATGACAAACGTGTGCTGCTAAACGGTATCTCCCACCTTAAGGGGAAGCGATACACTGCCTGGACAGGTCGTTTGTGTACTGTCGGCGAGAATGATTGGGCTGTCGGTTTTGCGAGCAAAGTGCGCATGTTCTTCGGTAAATGGTATCAGTTTCTCTGAAATGAACGATCCTTCGGAACCGGAGTCTAACAGAGCGTTGAACGGATGACCCCATAATGTCACATCTAGGTGCGGTCTTGGTTGATATCTTATAGTTACATTTTCGGTCGGCCGGGCCTCGGTGTTTACCTCCCGGCCGTGACGGCGTTTCCCGACGGATGACAATCTCGTGTGAGTTGTCCGTCTTTTCCGCATACTGAGCAGAATTTTCTTGGTAGATTCGGGCATTTGAAACGTGTGTGTCCGGACTGTTTACAGCGCCAACAGCAGTCGTTTCGGTTATAGACGGCGGCTACAGATCGGGTCGGTTCTGGAGTAGCGTGTGCGGTCGTTCGTTGCGATTGTTCGGTTTTGATTGTTTCGTACTCAATGGCATGCTGTTGAAGTCTGGCTATTGATTGGATTTCATGTCGTCGGACATATAATTTATATTCTGGCAGCATATTTTCATACAGGTAATCTATCTGTGTTTCCGGTGAGAGATTTCCAATTCGGCGCATGAGCGTTTGTATGTCAGCTGCATACTTCACAAAAGGTTCGGCTACCTTCTGCAGTCGCTGACGTAGTTCTTTCTCTAGTTGATGTTGGTATCGGTACGGTAAGAATTGTTCCTGGAAACCTTTGATAAAATGTCGCCAGCAATGCCAATTTGATCGGTTATTTCTATACCATAGCAGCGACTCCCCTCGCAGTAATTCGGGCAGGCTCGTGAATAATTGGTTATCATCGTAGCCATAGGCTTGTTGAAGTTCTTCGATTCTTTCTAGAAAGCTGAGCGGGTCTTTACCGTTGAACGAGACTCCCCACTTTCTAATTTGGTTCATTGTTTTAGCTATATCGTGAGTCGGTACGTCAGGTGACGGCGGTAAATTGAAGGATAACTGCGGAGCGGTCGTGTCTAGGTTACGGGTGTTACGTTTTGGTTTGGCGCCACCGCTGGCTTGCGACTGAGTTTCATGGTCGTCTTCTTGAAACAACTCGGGGTGCTGATCCACGAAGGTACTCATCTTGCGGCGTAGTTCATCACATGTGCCGGTAGCGTCAATATTATTGTCAGTTAGGTATTTTATAAGTCCATCTTTGGTGAGTTGGTATATCCAAATTTTCGTCATAATGTCTGCTATATTTGCACAAAAAATACTCAAAAAGGAAAACAAAATAAGAGTGAAAATACGATTGGTTTTATTTAAAGCAATTAATCTCTAGTTTCGGTAACGGTAAACGGTTAAATTTCTAGACGGTCAAAAGATTTTAACGGTCCCTGTTCGGGCGCCATGCAACGCTCCTTGCTCGCTATGGATGGAGTTATCAGCGAACAGACGTTTTGCAAACGGTCACTGCTGTCTCGTCGGCCACGGATCGGCTCGCCGGATCTCCAGGATTCAAAATAATTTAGCAGTGTTAACTATTTCTTTTCTTATCGTTTAAAGAAATCAAACACCAATCGTACGTTCTACTATTTTATTTCGTTCTCTTAAACTTAAAGGTAACAATTTGATACAAAGAATAGAAAACACATTTACGTGAGAAATACAAATAATAAATTACATCAATGAAATGCGAAATGAAAATCACTACTACAAAAATATATTATAATAAACGGTATACAAAATACAGGTGGGGCGGTATCCCCAAAATAAACGGTCGGGAGAAAACGGTGCCTGAAGTGACCGGACAGGGCCCTGCCGCGGGCAAAAGCGTCACTCCAGGGGGGTGTCGGATCGGAACCGGTGGCTTAGACGGGATAGACTGGTGGCGGCAAACTACCACGGGGACCGCAAACTACGGCACCAACACCAGTCCTTCGGGATCGGGGACGGTAGCGACAAACTATCGCTGGTTCAGCATCTACTGCGCCAATACCGTCGGAGGATATACGGAGCCAGGAGGGTACAGGTGTGACAGGTTATCAACGCCGGCTGAAGGCCATAAGGGCGTTGTATCAAAAGCGCAAATTACTGTAGTCTAAATACTCTAGTTAGAGTATTTAGAACGTTAAACAGTTGTAATTTGACTCCCTTTATAACAGTCTTATGTCTGGGGTCATGAAATGTTCGTGCCGTTTTCTATGCGAGAGGTAAAAGTTTTTATTATAAATTCGGTTTTTTATTTCTTACAAATTACTTAATTCTAAGGATAGTTCATCATGCAGGCATCGGATGCCGCTACTGGCTATGAATTAGTTGATAAAAATGTTTTAACTCAGTTTATTCATAGGTGTCACTGAACACATGATTCTTACCTCGCATAGAAGACGGTAATTAATTTATACTGGTCACAAACACACTTAAGGTACCCATTCACGCACAGTCGGCCGGCAGTCCGGAACTGCAGATTTCCAGATCTGCAGTTAAAGTTTACCCATTCACGCACAGTCGGCCGGCAGTTCGGAACTGCAGATTTGATCTGCAGTTAAAGTTTCACATACACACACAGTTTTCCGGCAGGTCTACGCCTGCAGTCTGTTTAGAACAACGTGAAACTGACGTGTATGGTGCGCGGACTGCAGTCCGATCCTACAGTCCCGAACTTCAAACTAGTTTGAAAATTTCATAGATCGTCAGTTTTGAACATGGCAGATCCAAGCAGCAAAACGTCATTTATAACGGAATTTATTAGTGTATTTGCCATAAGGCACTTATGGCGGGAGCTGGGGGTCGGACAAAAATTTCTCGACGTTTCATAGCCTCCTAAGGAGTTTGGCACCATTTTTGGAAAAGTCTATTTATATAAGTATAGAGTTAATCGATTTAAACGAAATTTGGTCCACATATGGGAATCTATCACCGCACGAAGTCTATTTAAAATGTGCCTAATCGGGGCATGTTAAGGGTGGTATTTAGGGGTTGCAAAAAGTTTTCAGGCCCAAAAATACCGAAAAAACTCTCGGAATCGTTTCAAGTTTTAAATTTAACCCTTTTGTAATTATTAAAATGTTCTGCTAAAGTTTTAATAAAATCGGCTTGACAGAACCGGACTTACAAATTTTTTGAAAACACTAGTTTACTAAAAAGGATTTACATACTGAAGGGCGTATATAATTTGGTACAGATATTGAACTGATATTAATATTGAAAATAAGTAATAAAATCTTGTTTTAAGGGGTGTATTGAGGGGTAATTTTTTATTTTGTCCAAAAACAAAATTAAGTTCATATAATAGAGCCACATTGCCTATAAAAGCAAATACACTAATTGTCGTCAGGGTTTGGCACTGCGACCCGAGTTTTCGATTTATATCGACAGTTTCCATGTCTATGAAAAATTAAAAGTAAAGCTTATTCAAATTATTGTTCTTTTTTTCGTTCTTGTAATAAAAGAATTACAAGAACTGCGGCTAATTGTTCGTTTTTAGCGTTGTTATTCAACATGTTTTTGCCACTGTGAACGTCCGGGAACTGACAAACTCTTGTCAGATATGTACGTGAATGGTGAGATTTGCGATCGCCGGCAGTCCAAAACTAAAGATCTCATCGTTTAGATAAACTGAATGGTGTATGGCGCACGACAGTTCAGATCTGCAGTTTAGATCGTACAGTCCTGAGACTGCCGGCCGACTGTGCGTGAATGGGTACCTTTAAAAGTTCACGGTTCGTAACGGCATCGTTACAAATTTATAAGATTGGTGATTCATCAATTTATAAGACGTTATCACGTCAAAAATAATTTTAATAAAAAATACGTTCAAAACCTAAAACCTGACTATGGTCTGGGTAACATAGGCTACATTTATTTTAGAATTTTGTCCCAGGGGTGAGCAAATTGTAAAACAAATAAAAAATAAGTAAAAAAATAAAAAATAAGTTCAAAAACTAAAACCGACTATGGTCCGGGTAATATAGACTACATTTATTTTAAATTTTGGTCTCAGGGGTGAGCAAATTAGAAACAAATAAAAAATATGTTCAAAAAAAAATTAATTCAAATAAAAATTAAGTTCGAAAACAAAAATTCGACTATGGTCCGGGTAACATAGGCTACATTTATTTTTGAAATTTGTCCCAGGGGTGAGCAAATTGTAAAACAAATAAAAAATAAGTAAAAAAATAATTTAAATAAAAAAAAACTAAAACCCGACTACGGTCCGCGTAATATATACTACATTTATTTTAAATTTTGGTCTCAGGGGTGAGCAAATTAGAAACAAATAAAAAATATGTTCAAAAAAAAAATTAATTCAAATAAAAATTAAGTTCGAAAACAAAAATTCGACTATGGTCCGGGTAACATAGGCTACATTTATTTTTGAATTTTGGTCCCAGGGGTGAGCAAATTAGAAACAAATAATTATTTTGAAAAAATAATTTAAATAAAAAATAAGTTCAAAACCTAAAACCTGACTATGGTCTGGGTAACATAGGCTACATTTATTTTTGAATGTTGTCCCAAGGGTGAGCAAGTTGTAAAACAAATAAAAAATAAGTTCAAAAACTAAAACGGACTATGGTCCGGGTAATATAGGCTGCATTTATTTTTGAATTTTGGTCCTAGGGGTGAGAAAATTGGAAACAAAAAATTATTTTAAAAAAATAATTTAAATAAAAAATAAGTTCAAAACCTAAAGCCCGACTATGGTCCGAGTAATATAGACAACATTTATTTTTGAATTTTGGTCTCAGGGGTGAGCAAATTGGAAACAAATAAAAATTATTTAAAAAAAAAATAATATAAATAAAAAATAAGTTCAGAAACAAAAATTCGACAATGGTCCGGGTAACATAGGCTACATTTATTTTTTAATTTTGGTCCTAGGGGTGAGAAAATTGGAAACAAAAAATTATTTCAAAAAAAAAATAATTTAAATAAAAAATAAGTTCAAAACCTAAAGCCCGACTATGGTCCGGGTAATATAGACAACATTTATTTTTGAATTTTGGTCTCAGGGGTGAGCAAATTGGAAACAAACATAATTTCAAAAAAAGAAAAATAAGTTTAAAAACAAAAATTGACTATGGTCCGGGTAACATAGGCTACATTTATTTTTGAATTTTGGTCCCAGGGGTGAGTTAATTGGAAACAAAAAATAAATAAAAAAAAGTTATTTAAATAAAAAATAAGTTCAAAAACTAAAACCCGACTACTGAAAAATATGAAAAGACTACATTTATTTTTGAATTTTTATCCCAGGGGTGAGCAAATTGAAAACAAATAAAAAATAAGAAAAAAAATAATTTAAATAAAAATTAAGTTCAAAAACTAAAACCCGGCTACTGAAAAGTATGAATCAAAAAAATATTCTCATCTGAGGCAAGCCGTGGTCGTATGCCACCCACCTTAACAAAACAATACATTTTAACAATAGAAACCGATCATAAGCTTTAGGGTAAAGTGCATTATTCTATCTGTTTTACAAGAAAGTTTTGTATTTTATTTTGGGGAAAATCGGCGCATGCGCAACAAAGATATATGTTATAACATAGTTTTTTTTAATATAATGATGGTATAGGTACTTTTCAAAACGGTTTATTAATCTATTTTACACGTTTTGTAAAAACAATGTTTGGAAAAAATCGACGCAATCGGAGAAAAGATATACCTACCATTTAATGTTGTTTTTTATATAATTATGATATACATTTCATAACGGTTTATTAACCTGTATATTTTTACTAGATAGTTATGAAAAAAATTGTTTTTCTAAATTTGTAGTTTCAGAAATATTTTAAAAATAAAAAAAACAAATGTTCTTTTGTTCTATAGATGTTAGTTAGGTATTTGACAAGCATGCTTTGTTTAATTTTAACATAACGTGATAACATATAGAAAACAATGAAAACGAATAGCAAATTTTGTAATGTTTAGTGGTAACCGTTACCCGCGTTACTGCAAGTGTTAACGGAAATTTTATTTTCTTTGTTATTATAATATGTCAAATGTTAATATTATTATTTATTAGTTGAAAAGGCCTCGTAATCCAATTGCTGCAATTTGTTTGACTAGATCTAATTAACTTAAGTTTTGAAATTTCACACACATGCGTAAGTCTGGTGACAATGCATATATCCAATATGGCTGATGCCCCAAGATGACGGAATATCTTTGGCTTCACAACTATCTTGAATAAAAAAATCAAATAATTTTTATAAATTAATGTCATAATAGTTAAAATTTTGAAAGACTATAAAAACAAGAAATATAAAATACTAATAAAAAGAAAGTTTTTATTGAAATGTACCAAAAAGGAAATATAATTTTTAATAATTTAGGGTCATAATTATATTATTGATTGTGACTAATAAACAATCATAGAGTTTACAGCTAACGCTTTTATATTTATGAACCTAAATTATTAAAATGATTTTTCCTTTCTGTGTTTCAATATTTTCAACTGTTATTTTTTTCTTAGATTAAGTAAATGAAATTATATTATTAAGCTCAAAGTGTCGTTAAAAATATGCACCAATTTTCAAACATAACGTCAGCGTATATTATGTAAAATTTCGCGCCTTGTAATTCTTGAATTACTTGTGTCTTCAGACTATACCTATTTTTAGGCGCGAATAGCGTAAGCTAAAGCGCCTATATGTACTCGCTTTGTCTGTGAATCTGTGAATCTGTGAGTCACGCTTTTTGTATTGAGGGCGTCTGTGGAGACGGTCCGGTGTCGACCGTTAAAGTCCACGACGTAAGTCTTGTCGTCCACGCGCCGGATGACTCGATGGGGGCCTGTGTACGGAGGTTGCAGAGGTTTTCTGATGGAGTCGACCCTCTTGAAGACGTGGGAGCATGAACGCAAATCCCTGAAGAAAAAGGGAGTGCTCTCCGGGATGTGTCTGGACGCTGGCGCGGGCTTGATGGCTTGGGCGAGACGGCGAAGGCCTTCCACGAAGGTGACCGGAGAGGCATCCGGATGGCTCTGCGTGGTGAAGAAGTCGCCGGGAACTCTGAGCGTCGTTCCATAGAGCATTTCTGCCGGAGAGGCCTGGAGGTCCTCTTTGAAGGTGGTACGCAGGCCTAGCAAGACCAATGGTAATCGGTGAGGCCACGGGGTCTCGGGATCGCACATAAGAGCGGTTTTTAGGGTGCGATGTGTGCGTTCTACCATGCCGTTGGATTGTGGATGGTAGCTTGTTGTGCGAATCCTGGTAATCCCGAGGAGCCGGGCCAGGTCTGCGAAGAGAGTGGACTCGAATTGGGCGCCCTGGTCCGTCGTGATTGTTAGCGGAGTGCCATACTGGCTTATCCATCGGTCGATTAGGGCTCTGGCCACTGTGTTTGCCTGCTGGTCTGGCAAGGGGGATAGCCTCGAGCCATCTGGAGAACCGGTCCACGATTGTGAGGCAGTACTGGAGACCTTGGCAGAGTGGCATCTTGATGAGATCAAGGTGGAGGTGTTCGAAGCGACCCTCCGGTGTGCGGAAATCACCCAAGGCTGAGCGGTTGTGCCGGTGAATTTTGGCGCGCTGACACGGCTGGCACGATCGGGCCCAGCGGTTGACTTCTTTGCGCATGCCTGGCCAGACGAACTTAGACGAGACGAGGCGGGTGGTGGCTCTGACACTTGGGTGTGCTAGGTTGTGCAGTACTTCGAAGGCCGTGCGGCGCAGAGGTGGTGGCAAGTAGGGTCTGAGTACCCCCGAAGAAACGTCGCAGAAGATGGAGTGACCGTCGACGATTACGGCCTGTAGGTTCAAGCTTGAGTTGATAGCGATATGCTGGAGCTCACGGTCCTCGGCTTGGTGGTGGTTGATGATATCTGGGCTGAGCCTCGAGGGCATCGAGACGGTAGCTACTCGAGAGAGGGCGTCGGCGACCACGTTCTCTTCACCCTTAACATGAACCAGCCTGGTGTAGAATGTAGTCGAGCTGTCGAGCCTGTCGGGGGGAGGCTTTATCTGACCGTTGCGAGTCTGCGAAGGTGAGAGCTTTGTGATCTGTGTAGATCGTGAAACTCCTGCCCTCGAGGATCCTTTGCAGGTTCTTCACAGCCGCATAAATGGCTAGGAGCTCGCGGTCGTAGGTGTGGTAGCGCTTCTCCGTGTCCGTGAGCTTCCTTGAGAAGAAGGCTAAAGGTCTCCATCGGTTTTGCTCATCCAACTGCTCGAGCGCGGCGCCGATGGCCGTATCCGAGGCGTCTGTCCTTAAGGCCAGATGAGCGTCCGGTCTTAGGAAGGTGGAGGTGGTAGCCTTCGAGACGGCGAGCGTACAGCCCAAACGCCTTAACCGATTTTAAAAAACTTTTTTTGTTCGATTCGTCTCCGGGTAACTTAAATCCTAACGTCGCCCGATTTTTGAATTTTGGTCCCAGAGGGGAGAAAATTAAGAAAAAAAAAGTTTTTTGCTAATTTCTCGCTCAATTTAAATCAGATCGGTTTGAAACCAGTCTTAAACGAAAGAGGAGAACATTTTACATAGATTTCGTATAACAGAATTTGCCTAAACAGTTTTTTTATACAAATTTATATAGAAAAATAGCTGTATAAATGCAATGATGTCTAATGCATGACGCGACGCGGTCGGTCGTCTTTGTTTGCCGTACATGGAAATTAGAAAATAACGTATGTCTTGTCTTAACATGAAAACGGCTGCATTTCTAATGTTTAATTCAATTTATTGACATTAGTATTTTGTGAAATGCAACGCCTTCTAAGTTAACTATTGAAATAACTAATAGGCGTGAGGACAGTATAAAAGAATCAAAGAATAAATGGTCTTAGAGAAAAATATATGTTGAGAAGATTCTAAAAAATGACTCAGTTTTAACATAAATATTAAGATTAATAAGATTTTTAATAAAATAAAAGTATAAAATACTGTAATCGGACATGTTGACTGAAACACCAATCAGAGTGAATTACGTCACGAATGCTAGAACCAAAAAGAATATAATTCATTTGTATACACTTGAAGTAATAAATCAACGTGTGTCGCTTGAATTTTTGTTAATATCATTCACTTCTGCAATATATTAGTTGATTTGTTGTTTATTTTATTCGTCTTCGTGTGATAAATATAATGGAACAAGGTTTTATTAAGGCGAATAGTTCTAATTTTCCCAAAATTGATTTGTTGATGTTGGGAGAGTTTCTTCCATCAAATAAAGATGTTTGTTCATCTGAATTTAGAAATGTAAAAACTTCATTGTAATTACATTGTTATTAATCTTTAGTGCGAGGTATAATTTAACTCACACAACCCTTTATAACACTTGTCATAGCTGTTATTTTTGAGGTTAGTTAACTCGCAGCTAAAGAAAGTCACACAGTTTTTACTACAAAGTCAAAGTAGGTACCTACTTTTAAAAAAATACAGCCATAAATACAATATCTAATTGTTTATTTTAAACTAATAAATCATCAGTTGTCAATTTTTGTATTAAATTTGTATAATAATTCAGTCAATCATAGCGCACGGAGTGCGCCGGCCAAGGTCTCGCAAAAGCAAGTTCACGGAAAGAAATATTAATTTATTTTTTTAGACAGATTAAAATAAGGTTAGAGAGGATATTTGTCTGCTCTTGAATCAAATTAATTAAGTAATAACACTTTATAGGTATGCCAGAACGTGGATTCTTTGATTTTCTTTAACGTACATTCTAAAATTTTTAAATCCTGGTTTTTTACCAGCTTCTACCATCTCGCTGCAGTCAGAAGCAGATTCCATATGAAAAGATTTTGTCGATGGTGATAATTCTGCGCGAGTTACAGAGGGAGTATATTAAAAGTATCGCATTCTGATTGTTCTTTATAAGGAAGTGGTATTTTCTACTAGAACATCTATTCTATATTTATTTAAAAAGGAAAAAAATATAATAGAATTTTTTTTCAATTGATCATATGGGTTATTAAGGAAGTTTGGGGGGTACTTTCTAATAGTTGAACATTTATTCTATATTTATTTAAAAATAAAAAAAATACAATATAATTTTTTTCAATCGATAACATATTTTAACTGTTCTTCTCAAAGGTGATGTCATCTGTCTTATCAATTTGACTTCTGTTTGTTTAGCTTTACTTCTGAATGTTTTTGTCATATATACTTGAATTGATTTATCTATCATTTTTTATGTTACTTGCTGAGCTTCTTCAAGATTGTGCAGAACTAGAAACAGAATATAAACTAATTAAACATATAATATATGTAAACTTTTATTTTGAAACAATAATAATAATTTTATACTATTTCAATATAACTTTTATTTTATAAAAATATGAACACAATTATCTATTTCACTTTAATAGTGAGAAATTAACAATAGTTGGAATTAACGTAGAAATAAAATAACAATTACATAAAAGAATTTAATTATTTACTATGAGTATGATATTCAATTTTAAGCAGTTAACTCTACAACAGTTTGTGCAAGAATGTCCTAAAAACAGCATCCCTTTTTCTATCTCATCTGCCGATATTTATCTTATAACACTTAGTTATCGCAGTGAAATATACAAGGGTCTTTTACATAAACACTTATAATTTACTATAGTTTATACAATAACAAACGACAACAACAAAACAGAAATGCTAACAAATAATATAATTCAAAGAAATGCCTCATTTTTCTACTTTGTTAATCTTTATTAAAAAATATATGTGTCAATGTTTTTATTCGACGTATTGAAAAAATCAATGTTCTTATTCGATATGCATAGGAAAACATCAATGTAACGTTTCGCAGCGAAAAAAACATTGTATTTTTTGCAGTAAAATTTAATTTTTCTCGATTAGGTACTGAGACAAATTCACTCGAGTAAAAATATGGTTCGAATCACATCACTTATAGATTTTATGAAAAGTAACAAACGTCCAAAATAAATTACCAACTTCTGTCATTATTTTGTTAATTAGATACATAATAACATTTTAAACTCTCTTATTGCATTAAATCCTGGCATGCAATTACATACATAAATCTTAGAAAAACATGTAATACCTGAACTTCCGGAAGCAACTTCTTCAAAATCGATACATTCTGTAACCATACTACTTTCTTTTAATTGCTTTTCACATAATTCAAGAGCCATCGTTTTTCGCTTCTATGTATAATCAGATATTCGTGTTGTTGGCAATTTGGCATGCAATTTTTTTGAGAATACACAGTTGGTTCATAGTGTTCATACGCACTTGTGATACCGACCCCATCAAATGATACTTCATATTATAGTTTTCATATCATTAGGCAGCTGAAAGGAGAATAGGTAATAAGTCTATAAAAATTGATACATAACAAGAATGACAACTCAGTCCAAAACAAACATAACCTCAGTAAATTTCTTATCCATTACTTTAATTATTTAATATGAAACAAAGATTTTGAGTTACAAATCTATTCTATGAATCTATAGTAATTACTAATTACTTACATCAAAGTGGTCTTCACACATATTCGTACTCGTAGCTACATCTTTTGGGTCTCGCTGCGCGAGCTTTAGCCACACAATACACATTTCTCACTTTTTTTCTTGTTTGAAACGTAAACAAACAATTTGTAGGTGTTGTTATTGTTGTGTTTTTGCACAGAGGGACCGCACAACACTATAATAACCGTTGGAATTCATTTTCAACACACAAAATATTTGTTGACTTTCTTTGTTGAACATAGGCACGAGGCAAGCGTATGCATTCGTGACGTCAGAAACAACGCCATGACATTTACCAGCGTTTTCGCGCGTAAGTCAAAATAGAAAGATAAAAATGCAACAATTTGGGTTAAAGTTTAATTTATTGTTGAAATAATGTTTTTTTCGGAAATAGTAGACGTGTGCCTATATCATAGAACGGGATTTCAAAATCTGTCACCATGCCTATTATTATTAGAACATAATACTTTGACAGTTGCAAACGTCACTTTTGACATTTCTTATCATTCCGACACTAAGGATGAGCGGATTGAAACCAAATTTTGGGAGGATGTTTGATATGCAAATATGAAGTGGCCTATTGTTTTTGGGGAACATCGGCGCATGCGTAAAAGAATATATCTCTTATAATGTTGTTTTATATAATAATAATATAGTTTTTAAAACGGTTTTTACTCTATCTATTTTTACTAGAGATTTTTGTAAATTTTTTGGGGAAAATCGGCGCATGCGCTAAAGAGATACTTGCCATAGTTGTTTTTTATATAATAATAGTGTACTTTTTATAGTGTTTTATTATTCTACTTTACAAGAAAGTTTTGTAAAATGTTTTTTGAAGGAAAGTCGGCGCATGCGCAGAAGAGGTATAAGTTATAAAGTTGTTTGTATATAACAATGGTATACTTTTCATAACAGTTTATTATTCGATTTATTTTTACAAGAGTTTTGTATAATTTTTGGGAAAAATCGGCGCATGCGCAAAAGAGATACATGCCATAGTTGTTTTTTATATAATAATGGTGTACTTTTTATAATGTTTTATTATTATACTTTATAAGAAAGTTTTGTAAAATGTTTTTTTGAGGGAAAGTCGGCGCATGCGCAGAAGAGGTATAAGTTATAAAGTTGTTTGTATATAACAATGGTATACTTTTCATAACAGTTTATTATTCGATCTATTTTTACAAGAGTTTTGTATAATTTTTGGGAAAAATCGGCGCATGCGCAAAAGAGACACATGCCATAGTTGTTTTTTATATAATAATGGTGTATTTTTTATAATGTTTTATTATTCTACTTTACAAGAAAGATTTGTAAAATGTTTTTTTTGAGGGAAAGTCGGCGCATGCGCAGAAGAGGTTTAAGTTATAAAGTTGTTTGTATATAAGAATGGTATACTTTCCATAACGGTTTTTTCTTCGATCTATTTTTACAAGAGTTTTGTATAATTTTTGGGAAAAATCGGCGCATGCGCAAAAGAGATACATGCCATAAGTTGTTTTTTATATAATGATGGTGTACTTTTTATAATGTTTTATTATTTTACTTTATAAGAAAGTTTTGTAAAATGTTTTTTTGAGGGAAAATCGGCGCATGCGCAGAAGAGGTATAAGTTATAAAAATGTTTGTATAAAACAATGGTATACTCTTCATAACAGTTTATTATTCGATCTATTTTTACAAGAGTTTTGTATAATTTTTGGGAAAAATCGGCGCATGCGCAAAAGAGATAAATGCCATAAGTTGTTTTTTATATAATGATGGTGTACTTTTTATAATGTTTTATTATTTTACTTTATAAGAAAGTTTTGTAAAATGTTTTTTTGAGGGAAAGTCGGCGCATGCGCAGAAGAGGTATAAGTTATAAAGTTGTTTGTATATAACATATTGTATACTTTTTATAACAGTTTATTATTCGATATATTTTTACAAGAGTTTTGTATAATTTTTGGGAAAAATCAGCGCATGCGCAAAAGAAGAACATGCCGTAGTTGTTTTTTTATATAATAATGGTGTACTTTTTATAATGTTTTTTTATTTATGTACTTTATAAGAAAGTTTTGTCAAATGTTTTTTTGAGGGAAAGTCGGTGCATGCGCAGAAGAAGTATAAGTTATAAAGTTGTTTGTATATAACAATGGTATACTTTTCATAACAGTTTATTATTCGATCTATTTTTACAAGAGTTTTGTATAATTTTTGGGAAAAATCGGCGCATGCGCAAAAGAGATACATGCCATCGTTCTTTTTTATATAATAATGGTGTACTTTTTATAATGTTTTATTATTCTATTTTAAAAAAAGTTTTGTAAAAAATTCTTTGAGCTAAAGTCGGCGCATATATGCTATAAAGTTGTTTTTATATAATAATTGGGTACTTTTAATAACGGTTTATTTTTCTATCTGTTTTTACAAGAAAGTTTTAAATTTTTTTTTTCTAAACTCATAATTTCAGAAATATTTTGAAAAAAAATCAGTTGTTCTTTTGTTCCTGAAGGTTAATTTTTGCATGACACAATAACATATTACATAGAGAACCGTGAAATTATTAAAATTATATTTTCCTTTCTGTGTTTCATTATTTTCAACTGTTATTTTTTTCTTAGAATAAGTAAATTAAGTTATACTACATATATTATTGCTCCAAGTGTCGTTAAATATATATGTCGCCGGGATATTGTCAAACCCGTGATATTATAATTTCACTTAGTGAAATTATAATATCACGAATCTTTGTCAATCGTGATATTGTAATTTCAGTAGTGAAATTATTACAAAATCACGGATTTGACAATATCCCGGCGACATATACACCGATTTTCAAACAAAACACCGGGGTATATGACGTAAAATTTCGCGCCTTGTAATTCTTGAATTACTTGGGCATATACTCCCACTGGTTAATATTAGAACCATTTTACAGTCTAGACTCTAGAGGAATATTACAACTGTAACATGACTCTTAGCTTTAGAAAAATTAATAGAAATTTATTGTGAATATTGTTATTTTATAGAAATTTGTTGTGTATATTGCTTTTATTTTAACTATGTATGGCGACCTTGTACCATTTTTTTTGGTTTTTGGCAAATAAATACTAATACTAAAGGCTAATTTACACTTTGTTAAGTAGCAAGTGCAGGTGACAAGTGATTAGTTAACATGATTTTATGCTGTTAAGTGTTAAGTGTGAAGAAAACGTTCACACAATGTTTAGTGCTTTTGCAAGTCCCAAGTGTCTGCCGTGCAGAAATCAAACATGACTTGTTATTGAAATCCAAAAATCTAAGAGATTATGGCAAACAAATGGATAATGGACTTCAGTATGGAGCTAATGATAAACTTTTCCAAGAACTGATTAATGAAGATCCAACTGAATTTTGTAACTCAATGCGAATGACAGAAGAAATATTTAATAAGTTATATTGACTATTGTTGGGCCAACTATAACAAAATGTCAAATAATTCACAGTGATTCGGGTGACGCTGCAAGTGCGGGAGTACGCGGGTGTACGGGGAGAGCTACTTAACAGCTACTTAACAGAAAAAATAGACCGACCTTCTATTCACTTTACTTCGCACTCGCACTTATCACTTATCAGCGGGGCCGTTTACACTTTGATTTTACTAATCACTTAACACTTGCACTTGTCACGTGCACTTGCTACTTAACAAAGTGTAAATTAGCCTTAAGTAATATAATTTATGTTCTATTTCTTCTATCTTCTACATATAATAATTATAATTCGAATCTATGATATTGCATCTTTCGCTTCAAATTTAGGTTAAAAATTTATTTATTAAAATTACTCACCTATAATAATAATTGTTTTTAACTTTCTTTCAAATTCGTATTTATTTTAAGTCTCACTTGGATAGTAATTAAAGATTAACTGTCATAATATTTTGAAAACAATTTTGTTTCATTGTATAAAATTCCAAAACCTACTTACAATATTTAAGTATTTTCATACGTCAAAAAATTGATTTTTATAATGATAAAATTTGTAAGAAAACGATTTTTTCGAGAGATAAGACCTAGCTAAAACGATTTCTTGCCCCCCAAAATCCCTTTTCAGTAAATTTCATCCAAATCGTTAGGGCCGTTTTCGAGAAAATCTTTAGGGACATAGTGTAATAGCCGATTTAGTTTATTGTAAATTATGTAAATAATTATTGTACATCTTATGTAACTAATAGTCATTCGTATTTTGTATTAAGAATAAAGTTCAGTTTAAAAATAGCAATCTTGGTATAATGATATACATTACAAATTGGCGACGAGGGTTAAAATAAAATTATTGAAAAGAAGTTTTAGGTATTGTCATTATAAGACTCATTAGAGCAATATGGCTTTACATTTATCGTGTTTAAAAGAATTCAACATACAGACGGACAATTGGAAAACCTACATTGATAGATTAGAACAATTTTTCAAGGTGAATAAGGTCGCAGTAGAAGACAAAGTACCGACAATTATTGCATTGGTTGGTAATGAAACATACGAATTAATGGTAGATTTGTGTAGTCCAACAGCCCCAAAAGACGTATCATATGACGAATTAATAAAAACAGTACAGGAACATTTACAACCGAAACCGTCATTTATTGCGGAGCGTATTAGATTGCGTAACAGAAGACAAAACGAAGGGGAAACAGTTGCACAATACTTAGCGGCGTTGAAAAATTTGGCAAAAACATGTGAATTTAAAAACAAGGATAATTTAGAAGAAAATATCAGGGATCAATTTATTTTCGGGTTGAAAAATGAATTCATCCGACAAAGTGTATTTGCGGAGAAAACACCATCTTATGGGAAAGTAACTGCATTGGCAATGGCACTAGAAGCAGCTGAAGTAAACGCAAGTATGAATTGGAACAGTAAAGGTGAAGAAGTATACAGGCTGAGAGAAACTGGCGCAAGTACTTCGAGGAATAAATCAAGAAATCATAGTAATTCAAGTTATCAAGGAGCGTCTTCAAGAGGTTCCAGGGGACAAGGAAGACCCAGCACAGCAAATGGAGACAGCAGGAAGAATGAAAATGAAATGAAGTGTTCGTGCTGCGGTCGAACTAATCATTTGAAAGGTAATTGTCGTTATCGCGATTATGAATGTAATAATTGTGGTAAAAAAGGGCATTTGGCTAAGTTATGTAGAAGGGGTAGAGGTAATGAAACTAGTAGACAAAATGTATATGCTATGGAAAACAATAATGATGAAAATAATGATTCAAGTAGTGATTCAAATAATAATTCCGATATAGAAATTTATAATTTAGGAGAAATAGGAAGTAAAGATGCACCGTGGATGATAGAATTAAATGTAAATGGTATTAATTTCAATATGGAGGTTGATACAGGATCGGGAATCTCAGCAATTTCTGAAATAATTTATTTGAAACATTTTTCTAATAGAGTTCTCGAAAGTACTGATTTAAAGTTGCATTTGTACAATGGAGCACAAATAAAACCTGAGGGAAAACTAAATGTAGAAGTTAAATATAAGCAGAATAAAGCAAATTTAGAATTGTATGTAATAAAAAATGCAGGT
The DNA here is from genome assembly GCA_963575645.1 of Xanthostigma xanthostigma. Lineage (NCBI taxonomy): Eukaryota > Metazoa > Arthropoda > Insecta > Raphidioptera > Raphidiidae > Xanthostigma > Xanthostigma xanthostigma. Next base: position 25,388,906 of record OY754472.1, on the reverse strand, counting down.
ATTCCGATAATAGGACGAACATGGTTACGTAAGTTAAATATTGCATTGGAAATAATTGGTAGCGTAAGAAATTCTAAAGAAATTACAATTAAAGAAATTTTACAAAAATATGATTGCGTTTTTTCTGAAAAAGTGGGAAATTTTAAAAAGGCTTTAGTTCATTTAAATGTACGCGATAATATCCATCCGATTTTTCATAGAGCACGGCCGGTAGCATTCTCATTAAGAAATAAAATTGAAAAAGAATAGAACGTTTGGTTCAACAAAAAATTATTTATCCGGTTGAATTCAGTGAATGGGCAACACCCATTGTTCCGGTTATAAAAAGCAATGGAAATATTAGAATCTGCGGAGATTTCAAAGTATCTCTGAATCCAGTTTTACAGGACGATAAGCATCCGATTCCTTTAATTGACGAACTATTTGCAAAATTACGAGGGGGTAAATTATTTACTAAATTAGATTTGTCTAGTGCGTATCAGCAATTAAGTTTAGACGAAGATTCGAAAAAGTACACTACTATTATCACTCATAAAGGCTTGTACAGGTATAATAGACTGCCATTTGGACTCAAATGTGCTCCCGGGAAATTTCAACGTATAATGGAAGGGTTATTAAATTTAGATGGAGTTATGGTATTTTTGGATGATATATTAATTACAGGAAATAATGATAAAGAACATATGAGCAGATTATTAAAGGTGGTAGAAATTTTGAAGCATAATGGTTTAACGGTATCTAAAGAAAAATGTCATTTTTTACAAAAATCTATTTCGTATTTGGGTTATATTATTGATGCAGATGGTTTACATACTTCACCAGACAAAGTAGAAGCTATGAGGAATATGCCAAGACCTAATTCGGTTACAGCATTAAAAGGGTTTTTAGGGTTAATAAATTATTATGGAAAATTTATTAAAAATCTGAGTGTGGTATTGTCTCCACTTTACAATTTGCTAAAGAAAAATAAACAATGGTTCTGGTCAAAAGATTGTGAAAATGCTTTCAATCGTATTAAACAATTAATGTCTTCATCCGATGTACTCGTACACTACGATCCTAATTTGCCGATCGTATTGGCATGTGATGCATCTGCATATGGTGTAGGAGCAGCTATATCGCACATTATGCCTAACGGCGACGAACGGCCCATTCAGTATGCGTCACGTACCTTGTCACCAGCAGAATTTAACTATTCTCAGATAGATAAAGAGGCCCTAGCCATTATTTTTGGGATTAAAAAATTTCATAAATATTTATATGGGCAGCATTTTACGTTGATCACGGATCACCGCCCACTTTTATCAATTTTTAATCCACATAAAATGATACCTCAAATGATGGCTAGTAGACTGCAAAGATGGGCTATCATTTTGTCAGCATATGATTATAATATTGTTCATAAAAAGTCTGAATTAAATGGCAATGCTGATGGTCTGTCTAGAAATCCGTTAAAAATTATTGAAACTAAAAGAAATGATTTTGGCTATATAAATTTTGTAGAAGAAGAATTTCCAATTAATCATGAAACTGTTGCTTCTGAAACTCAGAAAGATTTGATTTTGAAACAAATTTACAATTTCGTTTTAAAAGGGTGGCCAATAAGAAAGTCATCTGAAAAATTAGTTCCTTTCTGGAATAAAAGAAAAGAACTAAATTTAGAAAAAGGATGCCTTATGTGGGGTTATCGTGTCATCATCCCACCCAGTTTACAGTCACAGGTTCTAAATGAAATTCATGCACCTCATATGGGGATAGTGAAGAGTAAATCTATTGCTCGATCATATGTTTGGTGGCCGGCATTAGATGTAGATTTAGAAAAATTGAGTAAAAATTGTCAAGCGTGTCAATCTGTACGATATTTACCGGAAAAATCTACATTGCATTCGTGGCCTTGGCCAGATAAACCTTGGTCTAGGTTGCATGCAGATTTTCTTGGTCCTTTTAATGGAAATTCTTACTTCGTAGTAATCGATGCCTATACTAAGTGGATGGAGGTGACAAAAATAATGCAAACAGATGCTAAAAATACGATTTCATTTTTGAAAAATATTTTTTCACGTTTTGGTTTACCATTAACTTTTGTTACGGACAATGGCCAACCTTTTGCATCAAATGAGTTTGCTTTATTTATGAAAAATAATGGTATTCGTCATATTTTTGTTCCGCCATACCATCCAAGTAGTAATGGACAGGCAGAAAATACAGTCAAAACAATAAAAATGGCTATGAAAAAAGCTATACAGATGAAAGAAAATAATAATATAGACGATTTTCTATGTCGATTTTTGTTGCATTATAGAAATTGTAAACACGTAACTACGGGAATTAGTCCAGCTGAACTAATGTTCGGAAGAAATTTACGTACTCGATTAGATTTACTTTTGCCGCATAACAATAACAATAAAAAAACTTTTTAACAAAAAAATTAAACCGCCGAAAAACTGAAAAGCAAAAAATAATAAATCTTTTTATTTAACTAAGTTCTATCTAAGTAGTTGAACGTATGTGAAAGTCTAGTATATCTAAGTAATTTTGAGTCGGCGTCAACAATCCTTCGCCGGAAATCTCTGAGCGTTCACGAAGTTAATATCAGCGACAGAGCAACCCTAACGGGCACACGTCTTTGCGAGTGGTCGTGTGGAGAGCGCATGTTTAATGTTAATGTTTATCGCTGGAGATTTCACGTATCATTGTTAATTTGATTTGGTTATTTCTTTTAGTGATCTTTGTTCATTGATGGTTTGACGCCGACTCAAAATTACTTAGATATACTAGACTTTCACATACGTTCAACTACTCAGATAGAACTTAGTTAAATAAAAAGATTTATTATTTTTTGCTTTTCAGTTTTTCGGCGGTTTAATTTTTTTGTTAAAAAGTTTTTATTTAATAATTTTTTGTGGCTATATAATTTATAATTGTAATATACACAACTCAGCATGAAAATCTGTGAGTGAACAATAAATCACCCCTATTTTCCCACCCTTAGGGTAGGATTTTTTTTTCCAAATTTATATAAGACGAACCTCGAGGTATACCCTATCCAATAAAAAAATAATTATCAAAATTGGACCACTCTGTAAAAAGTTATGTGTGGTCATACATTACAATCAGTGAGTGAACAATCAATCATCCCCTGCTTTCCTACCCTTAGGGTTGGAATTTTTCTACGAAATTTATATGGGACCAACTTGGGGGTATACCCTTTCAAACAAAAAAATAATTATCAAAATCGGACTACTCTGTAAAAAGTTATGCGTGGTCATACATAAATAAAAAAAAAAAAAAAAAAAAAATATACGCGTCGAATTGAGAACCTCCTCCGTTTTTGTTTTTCGTCGGTTAAAAAATGAAACAAACATCGACAAAGGAAACAGTCAGAGAAACGGTTAAAATTAATCAAGAAAAACAAAAAAAATTTAAAAGAGGGAAAGATAGAGATTTAAAAATTAATGATAGTGTGTTAGTTCGAATGTATCAAAATAATAAACAATTTTGGGAAACAGGATTGATTGTCTCAAAGATAGATTCACTCTCATACATTAGTAGAGTAATTTAAGTCGAAAAATAAGGATTATCGGTAAAAATTTTTAGATTTGACGCGACCCGGTGGGAAAGTTGTGTTTTGGTGAGTAAAACAAGAGTCCAAAATTTCTACCGTCCAAACCCGCCGCATCCCCCTTTTTTTGGCGAAAAAGGGGTAATTTGGCCTTTTTTAGGGGTGGAATATCAAAAAAAAATTAGTAACTCTGGTCCTAGTAAAAATTAAGGTACCAAACTAGAACCCTTTTATTGTCATAGTCCATAGAGCCTCCAGTTCAAATTTCAAGTTGATCCGACATCCCCCCTCCTCTTAATAGATATATATATACGTGTTTATGTGACCAATCTTGAAAATGGGCTAACTCTGGCAAATTTCAACCGAATTGGCTGAAATTTGGACTGAAGCTGGGGTTTATGGTCACAAAATAGCTCTCCAAATTTCAAGCTGAAAGATTAAATAGTTTAGCTGAAATTCGAGTTTCAGTCAATTTTTTAGCTAAAATTCGAATCCAGATATCTCATGTCGTTTTCATCCAATCGTGACGTGCTTGGGCGGAAAATGTAGGTAATTGCATATACTTTTACCCGATATCACTCACGATCATAATTATTTTTATATTCTCTCATTTTTTTGACGTTTTTTATATATATATATTTGTTTTTATCAATAAATAAAGGAAAAAAGAGTGTGTTTTTATATATATGTGTATGTGTGCATATGTGTGTGTGTGTGTGTGTGTATGTGTGTGTGTGTGCAAGAGAGAAAGAAAGAGAGAGAGAGAGAGAGAGAGAGAGAGAGAGAGAGTGTGCACGGGCGATTAGAGTCTAGGGAGACCCTCCTTTTATAGAAACTCGTTTTTTGAAAGTGCCTATAATATATATAATATGTATAACGTAAAAATATTTTTTGAAATAACAAATGTGAATTCCTTTTTGAAATAACAAATGTGAACCTTTTTGTGAAGCAGACAAAATATTTATGTACTACAGTTGTTATTATTTAAAAAAAACACGTGTGCTCTTAGTGGTCTCATCTCGTGCTTCAGTCTTCCTGTGACTTTATATCGTATACATCGTTTATTTTTTCATTGCTGTACTTACATTATCCAAGTTATTAATAAGTCGTACTGCTTATAAAATATTATAAACACTTTATAAATAATGGAAGCAAATCCAGATATTTGCATTTTGTGTCCTGATGGACCACAGCCAATCTTAGAAGATAGCCATACGGCGAAGCAAGAGGCTTTGAAAAAAATTCGCTCCATCAGTCGACATATCAAGTGTGATGGAAAGTTCCGATTATTACCAGCATCATTGACTGAAAAGAATTTTCATCAACGATGCTATAAGGCTTATACATCTTCTCATCAAATAGAGGCATATAAGAAAATTCAAGATGAAGCCGAAAAGAAAACTACATCAACTCGCCAAACACGCGCATCAGTGAAGGTTAACGAAGATAAAAACAGTGTAATTTCTCAACCAAGTGTAAGTGCATGTGCAAGTGAATAGGCTTCTTACTGATGAGTCCACCTATGATTTTATGCGATGGTATACCTCCTCCAACCAAACACATACACATTCACAAACATCGATATACACAATCATGGTCTCTTGCACACACACACACACACACACACACACACACACACACACACACATATGCACACATACACATATATATAAAAACACACTCTTTTTTCCTTTATTTATTGATAAAAACAAATATATATATATAAAAAACGTCAAAAAAATGAGAGAATATAAAAATAATTATGATCGTGAGTGATATCGGGTAAAAGTATATGCAATTACCTACATTTTCCGCCCAAGCACGTCACGATTGGATGAAAACGACATGAGATATCTGGATTCGAATTTTAGCTAAAAAATTGACTGAAACTCGAATTTCAGCTAAACTATTTAATCTTTCAGCTTGAAATTTGGAGAGCTATTTTGTGACCATAAACCCCAGCTTCAGTCCAAATTTCAGCCAATTCGGTTGAAATTTGCCAGAGTTAGCCCATTTTCAAGATTGGTCACATAAACACGTATATATATATATCTATTAAGAGGAGGGGGGATGTCGGATCAACTTGAAATTTGAACTGGAGGCTCTATGGACTATGACAATAAAAGGGTTCTAGTTTGGTACCTTAATTTTTACTAGGACCAGAGTTACTAATTTTTTTTTGATATTCCACCCCTAAAAAAGGCCAAATTACCCCTTTTTCGCCAAAAAAAGGGGGATGCGGCGGGTTTGGACGGTAGAAATTTTGGACTCTTGTTTTACTCACCAAAACACAACTTTCCCACCGGGTCGCGTCAAATCTAAAAATTTTTCCCATCAAAATGCTTAGATTACTCCACTAATACCCTGGACTAAAATGTGTTAGGCAACCCATATGCAATATATTTATTGACATATTAAATTAAATTTAAAATACGTTTCATCAAATAAACATCTCGGTGAAGGTCGTTTTATATCTGGATCCTATACTATAGCCATTACCCGCGTCACCTCACGCGATATCAAAAAAATCATTTTCTTTATAATCAAATGTCAACATTTTTGAAGTTGGAATGGTCCCGTCGCCCAATTGGCTGGAATTTTTAAAGTAGAATAATAATATTGCATTACTTTACATTTATGTATCGAGTAAATAACATAAAAGTTTATTTTTTGAGTAGGTACATGTTTAAAAGGTAGATTATCTACCGTGGATAAACATTGGCCAATATTAAAAGCAACTCTTACGTCTTACGAATACCAAGTTTCTTTCCTATGAAGTGAAATATCTTCATTACCTACACTTCCTACTGATTCATGGTGGGATACAGACGGAGTAACAATTTCTCGTTGTTGATTTTTTCGAAAAAAATCATAACATTTGAATTTCCTTCATTAATAAACTGTTTTTATTTGGAGGAGTAAATAATACTTCTCTCCAAAATTTTAAATTTGGTTTAATTTCATTGAATGGTATGTCAGCTAGGTCCTGCACGTACGGATGGACAGACATCCAAAACATGTTTCTACTTTCCCGCCACGACAAGATTTGTTTCACTCCTTGGTCGCTCAAAAGTAAAAATGTAATTTTTGTTTCAATTTTGTAGAAAAAATATTCATAATAACAAGTAAACCTTCACTAAAAATTTCAGTTTCTTTATGAGCGTGGCGAAAACTATGGACATAAGTGCACCGTTTTTACAATTTTGGTTAAGAACCCTAAAAATTAATAAACCACACTGAATTTTATGTAAGGGCAACTGGTGGTTATAAATTAGAAAAAAAATCTTATACAATTTATTTCACTGTAATACAATATGTACATTTTGTGTTTTTATTAATATAATATCTATTCACTATAATTGCAATCTTCAAATTTTATTTCAATAAATTATTTACTTATTTATAACATTAACGTTATAATTTTACATGTATTTTAATTAAACATAAAGTTAAAAATCATGAAAATTATGAAGATGCCTAGAACTTACAAAAAATATTAAACGGGGTAGTTACTAACGGGTAAAAAATAGGACCTAGCAGCTAGTAAATTTTATGAAAGAGGGGTTTCATAAACATATTACGCCACAGGCATCATGACGCGCAGTGCAAGGTATCAAACTTTCGGCTAGTGTGGTGTATACTATTTTTCTTCATACCTCGGTCGTAAGGATGCTTATTAAATACATTAATTAACTAATTAGTAAATTATGTATTATTCACATAAAAACACAAATAAACTCCAAGCAAGCTTTGAGTTTATAGGTATGAACACAAATGACAGCTGTTCGGGATTATATTAGCTAAAATATAATAGAGTTTCTATGGAAACGACATCTAAGCAACAGTTGATTGGTTGTTAGGGTTCGTAACCGAAGGATGCTCAACAGTCAACGGGACCTTATTACTAAGCCTCCGCTGTCCGTCTGTCTGTCTGTCAGCGAGCTGTATCTCAAGAACCGTAATAAGTAGAGAGTTGAAATTTTCACAGTGTTGCCGCTAGAACAACAAATAATTAAAAAACCCCCAAAACTCCCAAAAGAGGAGCAAACTAAGTTTTTTGCTTATAATTCGTTCAATTTAAATCAGATCGTTTCGAGACCTGTCTTAAACAAAAGAGGAGAAAATTTTACATAGATTTTGTATAACAGAATTCGTCGAAACACTTTTTTATACAACTTTATATAGAAAACAAGCTGTATAAATTCAATTTTGTCTAATACATAGCATACACGGGGATCGTCTGTCTTCGTTTGTTGCATACTGTACTATGGGAATTTAAAAATTGCGTATGTTCTGGATTAAAATAAATAAAGATTGCATTTGTTCAAAAACGAATGTCATTTCAAATATTAGTCAGTCTTTTGACATTAATATTTTGTGAAATGCAAGGCCTTCTGAATTAACGATTTAAATAACTAATTATTAGAACATATTACTTTGACAGATGCTAACGTCATTTTTAGGGTTCCGTACCCGAAGGGTGCTCAAACGGGACCCTATTACTAAGCCTCCGCTGTCCGTCCGTCTGTCTGTCTGTCAGCGGGCTGTATCTCAAGAACCGTAATAGGTAGAGAGTTGAAATTTTCACAGATTATGTATTTCTATTGCCGCTAGAACAACAAATAATTAAAAACCCCCCAAAACTCCCAAAAGAGGAGCAAACTAAGTTTTTTGCTTATAATTCGCTCAATTTAAATCAGATCGTTTCGAGACCTGTCTTAAACGAAAGAGGAGAAAATTTTACATAGATTTTGTATAACAGAATTCGTCGAAACACTTTTTTTATACAGCTTTATATAGAAATATAAGTATAAATTCAATTTTGTCTAATCCATAGCATACACAGGGATTGTCTGTCTTCGTTTGTTGCATAGTGTACTATGGGAATTTAAATATTGCCTATGTTTTGTCTTAAAAAAAAAGATTGCATTTGTTCAAAAACGAATGTCATTTCAAATATTAGTCAGTCTATTGACATTAGTATTTTGTGAAATGCACCGCCTTCTGAGTTAACGATTTGAATAACTAATTAATTATTAGAACATATTGCTTTGACAGATGCAAACGTCATTTTTGATATTTTTTACCATTCCAACACCATGGATGAGCGGAATGAAACCAAATTTTGAGAGAATGTTTAATATGCAAATATGAAGAGGCCTTTTGTTTTTGAGAGACGTTGGCGCAAGCGCAAAAGAAATATATATTATATTTTTTTTATAAGATAATAGTATACTTTTCATAACGGCTTATTATTTTGTTTTACAGGAGTTTTGTAAAATAAATTTTTGAAAAAATCGGCGCATGCGTAGAAGAAATATATACTATAAGGCTGTTTTTTATATAATAACGGCATACTTTTCATAACGGTTTATTATTCTATCTGTGTTTACAAAAGTTTGGATTTTTTTTGGGAAAAATTGGCGCATGCGCAAAAGAAATATATACAATAACGTTGTTTTATATAATAATAGTAGGTATATATTTCATAATGGTTTAAAAGAAAGTTTTGTAAAAAGTTTTAGGGGGAAAGGCGGCGCATGCGCAGAAGAGATATGTGCTATAACAAATTGTTTTTATATAATAATGGCATATTTTTCATAATAGTTTATTATTCTAAAGTTTTGTAATTTTTTTGGGGGAAATCGGCGCATGCGCAACAGAGATATTTGCCATAACGTTGTTATTTGATATATTAATGGTATATTTATCAAAACTTTATATTATTTTATTCTACAAGAAATTTTTGTAAAAAAAGTGTATTATGTGAAATTTCACGCCTTGAAATTCTTGAACTACTTGCATACTCCCACTGGTTACATATTGTTATAGCGCCTCTCTTGTTTTTTTTACAAAAGTATTTAAAAAGTACATAGCGTACGGAACCCTTCGTGTGCGAGTCCGACTCACACATGACCGTTTTTTTTTATTTACGGCCGCCCAGACGTACGACCTTTCCGCATTTGGGCGTGTAATCCCACCAAGGAGTAAATGTTAGACTTCCTACCTTACAATTGATGCCGAAAGTAAGCACTTTTGATCGAGGTATCAAGAAAATGTATTTTAACGGCGTCAAATCATATGCGTTTTTAAGTTAGCGCTGTTTACTTATTGAAGCTCTCTGGATGTTATTTTTATTTCCGCGACATCTCTAAAGTCGCGACCCTGCCAGTATCATGGTCCACAGGTTGAGAATAGATGATCTTGATTCTAGAATCTAGTTGAACGCGTACAATTTTTTGTTTAGATGATGAAAGGAAACCGGTTTCATTTATAAAAAGAGTTCAATAATATAACACAATTGATGATCATTTCATTAATTATATTGACTACAAAACCCAATTTTTGAAAAGTTAAATTAGTATCTCACTGACAGATGACGTAGCATTTTTAGGTCGAGTTGGTACACAATACACATACATAGAAAATATTTCCTTCTTTTTCAATACAAAATTTTTGTATCATTTCCGTCAGTTTCACTAATTCCACTAATAAACACTTGCATGAGAAACAAGCGCAAAGAAATACCACTCTTCTATTAATATCTTGGCACTTTGAATTCCGGTCCACTGTCTGCCTTAGGCGCTTTTCTTTTTTGTATAATGTTCTGAATCTGTTGCCATTCTCGATCTAGAACAGCCTTTTCATTTTTATCTTTATGCTTGCGAGTTCTTCGGCCATCTGCCATTTTAACACCATACTGAAATGCAGCTTTTGGTAATGCTTCTTTATTATTCATGTAATCGGAATATTCCTCTTGTGTATCAAAGTCCCAACGACCTGGAAAACAAAAATTATATTATTTCGATGAATATTCCATAATTTTCTCTGTTAACGGTAAGCGTCGACATTTATTTATATTGCCACCAACTTATTTATTTTTTATGTAATTTAAAATATGAATACTCTTAAACTTTTTAAGTTATGAACAGGCATAAGTGGAAAAAATGTAAGATAAATTCTCAAGAATGTGATTTTTTATATTTTAGTTTTACTCACCGACAGGCCCTTTCTTGTTGCCTAAGTCCATTTTTGTGTAATCCACTTCATCATCAGAGTCGTCGATGGCATCTTGCATTTCATCTAAGCCTGGATAACATTCTGCATAGCCTTCGGGCTCCTGGGCTAATTTTGATAATAGCTTTTGTGATCGAGAAGCAATTGGGGCAACTATGAACAAATCATAAAATACTTAAGAAATGTCATTGGAACAATTTTGAATGGTATTTAATCACCGAAGTCCAAACAGAGACGCAAAGTCTCGAAGTCTGGACCAGAGGTCCCCAAACTTTTTTGTCTCGTAGACCACTTGCCATGTTTTTCGGTTTTGGGTAGACCCCCTGCTTATCTGATATTGATTTTTTGCAAATTCATTAATTTCAAATGTATTTTTGACAACCGGTATAGTGCTACTTTGAACGATTTAAATTTATAACGGTAGTGAAATGTAGTGTGAAATGTTTAGTTTTATACATTTATTAATTAGATTCAAATTAAACGAATCAAATTAAAATTTACTTTCTGTTACATAAAATAACTAAGCAAAAAATAAATGCTTTTAGTGTGAGGGATGAACCTGATGCTTTAATAATAAATTTTCAACATTTGGCATCAATTTAGTTAGATTTAATCTTAAATCTCTTTGGTTAACGATGTCCAGTTTGTTTCTTTTGTTGTTAGGAGATTCACTATCGCTGACCCCTATTTTCATTTCATGGACCCCCAATTTTTTTTCCCACTGACATGGACCCCTTACAAGTTGTCGTCGACCCCTGGGGGTCGATATAGATCACTTTGGGAATCACTGGTCTGGACTAAATCCAAATGTATAGCAAAAGCTCACATAAAGGGGTTTCCAGCACAACAAAGACGAAAAATGCAGTTCCACTTACAGAGGTTAAAGTAAAAAGAGGTGAAAAATAAAACAATTTTCCTTAATGCGGTACAAAAAGGTGAAAAAACATATATTTAATAATTTACTATATGAATCACTGTCTATCTACTCAATTTGCGGTGAGTAAAGGCAACAAAGCGTTTTGAAAATATATATGCGTCTCTTTCTTCGATGTAATTCCCTGATTTCTCCAATGATAGGATTGGTTGATGTACTTGCATTCAATCTGAATAAAGCATATACTTTTCTTCTAGGAATAAAATCGCAATTCGCAATCGAACCACTAGGGTGCAAACATATACTTCTGTCTTTTTTTACGCCGTAAGCACTGGCGTATCCAGGAGGGCAAAACATGCACGGAGGACCCGACTTAAGAAATTTCTAATTTGCTCTCTCCTGGGCCAAAAGCTGGGTACGCCAATGTTAACGTCATAGAAAAAGACAAAGTTTTTGAAACAGAGATACTTTATTCAGATTGAATGCAAGTACACCAACCAATCCTATTATCGGAGAAATCAGGGAATTACACCAAAGAAAGAGACGCAGATATATTTTCGATACGCTTTGTTGCCTTCGCTCACCGCACATTGAGTAGATAGACATTGATTCATATAGTAAATTATTAAATATTTGGAATAAAGTATATCTGTTCCAAAAACTTTGTCTTTTTTTATGACGTTAACATGGGCGTACCCAGTTTTTGGCCCAGGGGGGAACAAATTAGAAATTTTTTAAGCCAGGTCCCCTGTGCTTGTTTAGCCCTCCTGAATATGCCAGTGCTTACGGCGTAAAAAAAGACAGAAGTATATGTTTGCACCCTAATGGTTCGATTGCCTATGCTCAGTATAGAATAAAAGTATATGTGAAAAAAGCTGGGACTAAATTCTGTGCTTCATTTGCAGAGGTTTCCTATTAATTCATATCCGACAGAATTATATAAGGCTTTCTTAAATCAGTCAAAAATCTTATTTGGGTATTTTACACAATATAGGCACGAAAAAATAAAACAGTTGTGTACACGTAATTAAAGAATTACACGCACAAAACAGATTTTTTTGTTCCCAAAGCATTGATCTAGATTCTAGATATAAAACTCAAAACTGGTTAACCTGTGGCGGCATTAAATATGTACTTACTAGGTGTATTTTTCTCAGGAGGTTCTTCTTCAACAGGTTTATCAAAGTAGGTCCGCCTGGAACGATCCTCCCCTCTATCATCACGATCTCTGTCTCTGTCACGGTCTCTGTTGCGTTCTCTGTCACGATCATTACTTTTGCGCGACGAAGGTACATACTCTCCAATATCATCGTAGATACTGTCTGCGATTGGCTTGTCCAAGTCTAATTTCATTGCAACGCCTGTAAAAACATGTAATCTAGTAAAACTTGCAAAATTTAAAAATAGTAATACAAGATATTCTAAATTTCTTCAATACCTTTATCTTTCTTCCCCTTTTTTCCTTTATGTCTGTTACCCTGTCTGAGGTATGTTAAGATCTGTGCTAGTTTATTGATAACAATGTCATTTGTTGTTAGTGTCGGTGTTGAATCAATTTCCGGAACGTCAGCTTTAGATCTTATTATTGTAGTTGGTATATCGCTATCAGCTTCCTCGTCAAGATCAATAACGTATGCCATTCGACCGGGAGCAAACAATTCACTGCGCTCTACATGCTTGGAACGGAAAGCATATATTGTTCGATGTATGTTACGACCGATTTTCGTTTTGAACTGCATTTCCTCCTGTAAATCCACAGTAATAAATAACATGGAGAATTATGTCCTGTAAAACTTATGTTATAATTTAGATAAAACTATAGTCTCTATGCAGAAAGGCGAAGCTTACTAGAATTGGACTGCTAGTGATTGTAAGATTTACAAATAATAATTTTTAATTTAATTTGTGTGCTGTGCCATAACCTGGAAATGCCAATTGGGTAAAACATCTAACGGTAATGTTTGATATGTCGTGAGCTGCGGAACAAATCGAAAAAAACGAAAGACATTACTCGTTTTCTGTAAAACCTCATATATTTGAGCAAAGAGAAAAGTGTATTTGAGCAGTTAAAAAAATAAAATAACCATTATATGAGTAAAGACATATTTGTCTTAAAAATGAAAGGTTCTATTGACGTTGCGACCCTCTCCAACTCGTGTCTGTTTTGGAATTTATCAATTTAATCATTTTACGTTTTGTCGATAACTAGACATTATCCTCAAAGTTATTTCCGAGAAGTCAGTTTCTAATGTTACATTCATGTCAACCGTCAAAATATAAGCACAACAATATCATTTTGTCAAGAAAACAGTAAACGTGAAGAAAATTTGTACTTATGACAGCAGATCGCAATTACGATAGCAATTTTAATAAATACACAAACAAATCGATCATTTTTATATGATACCTCATCTTTGGTGTCCGGTATTTTCTTTTCTTTTTCTTTAACTGGCGGAGGCAATACGGGCGCAGGAGGTGCTTCATCCAAAGACCTCATTGCAAGTTCTTCCATTTGTTGTTCTTGTTCATGCTCCTTCATCATAATTTCTGAACGTACTTTCTGCAGTAGCGCATAATCCAAACCCTTTACCAAATGAGTGTGCTCCATGTCACCACCCAAGAACTTTGACTCTTGGATCATTTGTCTTCTCCTTTCTGCCGCGTCCATTCCCGACTTTAAATCGGGAGCTACAGCTCTGCAATGGAAAACTGAATTAGAAACAAAATTGAAAACTGGAATTGTTTTCAACTATTTTTAGTGTTTACGACCATATTGACCATTGTCATTGGATGTCTCTCACATATATATTAAATATATGGTCTCTCAAAATCAAATTTTAAGGTTAATACAAGTGAGTTTTCATTCATTTCCGAACAAAACAATTTCGTTTGATGTTAGAGACCAATTTCTTGTTTGTTTACGCCAAAACTTTCGCATCAATTATAAATATTGCTCATGCCCAAAATTTATAACTTAATGCTGGAAGTTAAGATTTAAGAAGTTACTTTAAAATGCTTAATTTTTTTAAGCACATAGTAAGTGCTCGGTGCTTTAAAGTATTTTCGAAAATGAAAGTGCTTGTCGCTTGAATAAATCGAGCATTTATAAAAGTGCTCGATACTTCAAGCACTTAAGTTCGGTGCTTTGCCCACCTCTGTTAACTATTAACTATGAATTTCTAAATTATTGTCATGATTTATTTTAGTAGTGAGATATTTAAGATGGCACAAGATTTCAACATTTTGTTCGTAATATAATCTGAATACAAAAACACTGGTATAGTGTATGCAATGTTGAACTCACCTATAACCGCTCGCTGTATTCAGGGGATCTTCACTTTGATAATCCGGATTGGCACCGTCCCGTCTTTCTCTTGCTCGATCACGATATTTGTTTGCTAACTCGGCCATTTTGTCATCTTCTTGTTTTTTCAATTTGGCATAGTAACTTTTCTTTTTACGTCTTAATTCAGCACGATCTTCAGTTCTACAAAATATAACAGAGATGTTTATATTACAAAATATTTTCTAGTAGGCTTAACTAAAAAAAAAAAAAACTCTAAATACCACCACAGAAAATATGTACACAATACTCACTTTGGCGGTGCCATCGAAGGTGTTTGATTCATTGCTTCTCGAACCGATCCTGCTGATGGTGCCGACGTAGGCGTTGATCTTGGAGTCATAAGAAGACGTCGGAAGTCATCATTAGTGAGACGTTGTGATCCAGGCGTCTCGCCTGGACCAGCATGATACTCCTCTTGAGGCATTTTGGAAAATTTTGTGTAGAAACTATATTAAATTAAACGAGTTTTCTGAAATGAAAAAAGTTTGTTAAATAGTAGGGTATACTTATTATTTTCTTTAAAAGTAATTCAATTATTTGTCCGGATTACTACAAAATTATTATTTATGTTGCTTTTGCCGTTTCTTATTTTTGTTGAGCTTTTGAATATTTTTTATTTTTTTTGTTTTATTACTTCCATTACATAATAATAACTGACTTGCAAAACACGATATTCCATGCGGTTTGTGCGATAAAATATTATAATAAATTAGAATTTCAAAAATTGTAATTACTCCAGGAGCTTCAAACATTTGGAAATACATCTTACTAATCCAGTAAATAGAATCTTTTTCAATACTTTTACGATCTATTTGGCTGTAGGTCAAAATGTTGTTACACTATAAACAATAATAAACAAACACAAAACTGTTGTTTGTTTATTAAATGTTCTTGGTAGATTACTTTTGTAGCTATTTAAGTGATCTACAGAGAACAGTTATTCTGTTTTTAAAGAGTAAAACGCGTTACACGAAACTGGTATGGGAATGAAGGAACAAATTATAATAAAAATTTTAGTTTTTAAAGGACAAAATGATATAAATTGTTATTGAAATTTTTACCTAATTAGCAACATTCATTCAACACTTTTGACAGCTACCCTTTTAATTAGGGTGAGGATTCTTCATTCTTTAAAACTTTGGTTATTTTTGTGATCTTTTCAATAATTTTGACATTTGGAATCTCACAAATAGGAGCTACTAATTTACGTGAGTGCGCTGGTGCTATCACATACTCGGACCATAGATATATATTAATAGACTGCGGATACACTAGCGCCTCCTATCCCAATTAGAAACCATTTTAACCAAGATTCAAAAATATTAAATATTCTAGAATATGATTTTATTGAGAAAAACACATAAACAGTCATATTTCGCTCCAAAACCTATTTTTATACTGAAACGTTTCAAAAATTACAAAACTGAACATAAATATTATCCGGCGTGTTTTCAAAAATGCGTTAATATTACTTTATGTAGCTTCTACTAGCGCGGTCACTTCAGTGAAATGAACGGCCCGAAAATCAATAAAGGAAATCGATTTTTTTTTTCCAACCGATGGAGTTCGATCCCCCCCTTATTCCCTCAAAATATTTCAGTGATCGGCGATTGTAGAGGGGGTGGGGGGCGTATCAAATTTACCTGTAAGCGGTTTTTCGAGCATATCTCAGCCGGATCTGATCCTACAATGAAAATGTAAATGGCGAAATTGAAGAGCTTGAAAAAACACGTAAGATCGTTCAAAGCTGAGCCTGATATCTCAATCCGTTCGCGAAATATCGCGATTTGAAATTGCGAAAAAAAATTCAATCAGGTTTTTTTCGGAAGGGGGTGGAGTTGGGGCCTCAAATTTTTTTTAAGAGAAGGGTATCAAGGAGCACTTTAAAGGGCCGGAGGGAGGTGGTGGTAGGACAATTATGAGGGAAGATATGGACCTGAAACTAATTCAGGGGAAACGCTTATAGCTCCGAGAGTAATTGAGCTAGAAGGCCCTACGAGGGCTCATTTTCTTCGTTTTTCTATGAGCTAAAAGGTGGAAATGGCGAAAAAATGTATTTTTGCAAACGCGCGCTTGGCGTGCAAAACAAAAAAATGCCAATTTTTCATTTGAACTTTTGGGCATGAAGGAGGGAGGTGGGGGAAATTTTTTTTCTCCATTAAATGGCAATTTTTTTTATCTCACGATTATTTTCGGAGAGAGGCGATTCAGTAATGCGTGGAACCGAAGTAATCTGCTGCCGAATCTAGAGTGGACACATGTAAATAATAATTAAATAATCAGTAGCTTCATGCCGTGTTTGCGCATTTGCAAAAAATAAACTTTTTCGCCATTCCCACCTTTTAGCTCATAGAAAAACGAAGAATGTGAGCCCTCGTAGGACCCTCTAGCTCAATTACTTTCGGAGCTATAAGCGTTTCCACTGAATTAGTTTCAGGCCCATATCTTCCCTCATAATTATCCCACCACCCCCTCCCTCCAGCCCTTTAAAGTGCTTCCTGATACCCTTCTCTTAAAAAAAATTTAACGCCCCAACTCCACCCCCTTCCGAAAAAAACCTGATTGATTTTTTTTTTTCGCAATTTCAAATCGCGATATTTCGCGAACGGATTGATATATCGGGTTCAGCTTTGAACGAGCTTACTTGTTTTTTCAAGCTCTTCAATTTCGCCATTTAGATTTTCTTTGTAGGATCAGATCCGGCTGAGATATGCTCGAAAAACCGTTTACAGGTAAATTTAATAAACCCCCCACCCCCCTACAACCGCCGATCACCTGAAATATTTTGAGGGAATAAGGGGGGATCAAACTCCATCCCTTGGAAAAAAAATCGATTTCCTTTCTTGGTTTTCGAAAACCGAAGTGACCGCGCTATACTTTATTTTCATGGAAATTAATATTTGATAATTATTTTTTGTGTAAAAAATAGCAGTTCAGAACAAATCCTGCGTATAACAAAATCGACAGTGGAATGAATAAATTTTTCAAGATTTATCAATAGGTCATATGCATGTGTTTTTTTAATATTTTTAATAGATTATTTATTCAACCATAATGCGGAAAAAATTGATAATCATTTAAAAATGTAATATTATCATACGAAAAAAATATTACATTTCACATTCTAAACAGTTTAAACTCTATACTTGGAACCATTCCTATGGAGGGTCCATAACGTCCATAACCATTCCGCACATGGAACTCTATAGTCTATGATTCCGCACAATATCAAGGATAGGCAACCGCTATCTATTTAATATCATATCATCCATATCATAGATATAATTCCATAATTTATACTTATACCATAGATATACATATTTAATAGATTGAGGAGGCGCTAGTGTTTTTATTAATCTATTAGTACCTTTTAGAAGCCATATTGTACGTAGAAAACGCCGTAAAAAGCGCGCGAGATTCAAAAATATTCATTATTTTATAATATGATTTTATTGAGAAAAACAATAAAACTCACAGTAAACAGTGATATTTCGCTCCAAAACCTATTTTTATACTGAAACGTTTCAAAAATGACAAAATTGAGCATAAATATAATGTAAAAGCTTAAAACATTTTACAGTGTCAATTTGGCATCAAGGTTGACAAGCATTGATGCCAATCTGACAATGTAAAATGTTCTAAGCTTTTATATTATATTTATGCTCAGTTTTGTAATTTTTGAAACGTTTCAATATAAAAATAGGTTTTAGAGCGAAATATCACTCTTTACTGCGAGTTTTATTGTTTTTCCATTAACATCATATTATAGAATATTTAATCTTTTTGAATCCCGCGCGCTTTTTATGGCGCATTCCACATACAAAATGGCTTCTAATTGGAACCATTCCGCACAATGCTCAAGGATAGGCATCCGCTATCTATTAATATATAATATATATATATATGTCGCCGGGATATTGTCAAATCCATGATATTGTAATTTCACTAGTGAAATTACAATATCACGATTGACAAAGAGTCGTGATATTATAATTTCACTAAGTGAAATTATAATATCACGGGTTTGACAATATCCCGGCGACATATATATTATATCTATGACATACAAATCTTTGATTAACGTCTGATTAGAACTCTTCAATAAATAAAATTATCGACCAATTTTTCAGACAATATACCTATTAACAAAAAATATCAATAATACATTAACGTTTCGATCCGGATTTGGATCTTCTTCAGAACGGATCTAAAAATATAAAAAAATAATTAATAATTAGTTTCTATTTATTTGTAATGTAATTCGTGCAAGATTTTTTTATCTTGTACGAATTACATTACAAATAAATAGAAACTAATTATTAATTATTTTTTTATATTTCTATTTATTTGTAATGTAATTCGTGCAAGATTTTTTTATCTTGCACGAATTACATTACAAATAAATAGAAACTAATTATTAATTATTTTTTTATATTTTTAGATCCGTTCTGAAGAAGATCCAAATCCGGATCGAAACGTTAATGTATTATTGATATTTTTTGTTAATATATTGTCTGAAAAATTGGTCGATAATTTTATTTATCTATGACTTATACATATATTATCTGATATTATTAAATATATGATATCATTATCATTTGATTATTATATTATATTTATCTATGCAGATGTAGATACTGCCTTAAAAATACTTGATACTATCGAATAGAACCGTAGATCAATATCCATCAGTCTCTATTGTTCTGTGGTCTCTATGAACAGAACTGTCACTTTGACAGTCGCTTTATAGGTTAGTTTTGCAATTTGTACCAGACCATAGAATAAAGTATCAGACTGTCTCTGGTGTATAAATGTTCTTAAATCCAATTAATTAATACACAAATATGCTAATTTTTCATAATAATAATATATAAAAATTGTATATGTATCATAATTCAGTCAGAATTTTTTCATAAAATCTAAAATGTCAATTGCTTTGAAAAGCCGTTTTTTGCAACATTTCGCCAGAAAACTAAGTTCTGTTTGGTTAAACAAAAGTTTTTATAATTTTAATAATACGTCAAACATATTCTTGTGCCGTAATTGTTATACGAGTACTGGTAAATATTTCTTTTGAGATCCTTTTGAAAACGTGTAGATTTTTCCAGCACAAGATCTAGTAGCAGTCTAGATAACTTAAATATCACTCACCCCAAGTGAAAATTAATTTGTCTTTTAGAGAGAAAAACAGAGAACAAGAATACGTTTTTAGATTCTATTTCAAAGCGACGGGGCGAAGCTAGGAGAAGTATAATAGTCAAAGTAAATACTCCCGAAGCAAGTGATATTTTATTTACTTACTGTAATCGATATGGAAGAGTTAAAAGCATGTATCATTATGTTGCTGGATTAGAGAAATCAGAAGTAAGCAACTGTTTAAAAAATATTTTTTAAAAAATTTAAATACTTTGGTACTTTTGATATTTTTCGTTGCAGAATTTTATTCTTGTCGAGTTTCATTCGGAATCCGAAGTTACGGCAGTCTCATCGCCTTGCTTTTTTAAATTAGATGACTTCGATGAATATCCAATACCTGTCGAATCACCTTTCTTACGGTTATTATCGGATATTAAAAAAAAAAAGTTGAAGAAGGATGTGTCCCATCTTATGGTGGAAAATGGAACTAAAATTGCAACAGATATAGAAATCATTCAATTGCTTAGTAAAGCGAAGAACGTATGTTAAAATCTGTGGAACAAAAAAATAATAGTTAATTCTACATAAATTCAACAAAAATTTATAAGTGTCTAAAATACTCGAACCAACCGAATTTGTATGAAAAAGTTTGCCTGCTAATGATTTCAGTTGATGAATAATTTATATATATTTTTTTGTTCAATCAGCGTACTAAGAGATGCCATTGAAAATGAGGCACTGTAATTACGTTTAAAATTATTTTTCAGGAAGTAATGATTTGTGATATTAGCTTTCAGAGCAAATGACTACCCTACAGAAGTTAACTTGTTTGGGTGAAACCGGCACCCGTTTGCGTTACTTTGCCGCAAGACAAATCGAATTAGCGCTTAGCGGAATGTTTCCCAATGTTGCAGTACTGCCATTCGGTTCTACCGTTACCGGTTTTGGTAAAGAAGGCTGTGATTTGAACCTTGTTATGAAGCTAAGCTCCGAACAAAAGGCAATACTATTAACATTACTTACTTGAGAGAACCCTGCTCATTAAAATCAAGTATATTATGTTTTTAAAAATATTTTTAATAGTTTATCTATTGTTTGTTTATCATGTAAAACTAGCGTTTGTGTTTTTTTTTTTGTGGATCAGTCATTCATTTGTAGAATAGAACAATCAATTGTTTATTATGTAGAAATTAATTGGTAATTTGGGTAATTATACACTTTCGCGGTCACCTGGTTTTTTGGCTCTAGAAAATCGAAAAATCATCCGATTTCGATGAATTTTTTTTTAAATCTTCGTTTTTATGGCGGATTTATGGAAAAAAATACGAAAATTGAAAAAATCAATATTTCTCACAGTTTCATGACTTTAAATGCAAAAGAAATTGACTTTCTACATATAATTCTTTATAACTGTTTCTGACGTCAATTCCGGGGTGAACGATAAACGGGTATGCGAATTGTAATTTCGGGGTGAACGATAAACCGGTATGCGAATTGTAATTCCGGAGTGAACGATAAAGGGGTATGCGAATTGTCTCGCAGTGAAACGGGAAGGGGCAAATGTGGAGTTTTTAAAAAAACAATTCCGGGGTGAACGATAAACGGGTATGCGAATTGTAATTCCGGGGTGAACGATAAAGGGGTATGCAAATTGTAATTCCGGGGTGAACGATAAAGGGGTATGCGAATTGTCTCGCAGTGAAACGGGAAGGGGCAAATGTGGAGTTTTTAAAAAAACAATTCCGGGGTGAACGATAAACGGGTATGCGAATTGTAATTCCGGGGTGAACTAATTTTTTTCATAAATGCGCCGTAAAATGGAACTTTTTGAGACCGAGATCATTGAAATCCATCTATTTTTCGATTTTCTAGAGCCAAAAAACCAGGTGACCGTGAAAGTGTATAATTACCGTAATTTGATAACGAATTGACAAAAAAATACGATTATATAATCTCATATTCTAAGGCTATCAATTAAGATTTTCTGACGATGTTTCAATATTTAATATGAATATTTATAGGAAAAGGAAGGAAACCGTTTAGCTTTTCGATTTAAAGGAACGTCGGTTTGGGACGGCAAACCCCAAATGCAAAGTGTTATGGGATCTGTAGCTGATATTTTACATTTATTTTTGCCAGGTTGTGATAAAGTAAGAATGTTTCCAAACTCATCTCCAAAAATTAAATATAGTCAGACGCTAACTGGACTAAACATTGATTTAAGCACGACAAACATGTAAGGAATAAAACTGTTTTCAGTTGTTTTAAGATTGTATATAAATTTACGTTTAAGACTAACTTCAAGCTAAAGCGAATTTCGTATTGCGCATCTATAAACACTACCTATCTCTTTTCACAATTTACATAAAAATTCATTTACGGACTTTAAAATGTAAATTTCAAATGTCGGAGTCATTTTAATTATTATCTTAATATATTTAATATACTCGCAAAATGAAAGCTTTTGTAAGTGGAATTAAAGGTAAAATTTTTTATAGGTCTGGTTTTTCAATGTCAGAATTGATCTATACGATGTGTTCCATAGATAATAGAATTAAACCACTCATATTTGCTGTGCGAAAATGGGGTGAATTTGCAGAAATAACGGAAAATAATGAGGAACAATCAATAACTAACTTCAGTCTGTCGTTATTAGTGTTGGCATTCCTACAAAACGTCAAAATAGTTCCATCAGTCAATCAATTGTTCAAAATGGCAGGTAAATAGATACAGATAACAATTATTACTACGCTCTAACCAAAAATATAATTATTAAAGTTAATTTGCCTGTGCAATTGAGATATTAGAAAATGTTTTGAACGATGCAAACAAAAATCGTTTTTGTTTTCAGATCCGAGTGACAAAGTAACTACAGATGACGGCTTTAATAGTAATTTTTTGCGAGACATATCAAAGTTACAGACGACGTCGAATCAAAATTCATTAGAAACGTTATTGTTGAAATTTTTCGAATATTATTCGAGATTCGATTTTCAGTCAAATGCAGTATCGTTGAACGAAGGTACTGCTGTAATAAAACCAGATCATTCTCCATTATATATTATTAATCCGTTAAAACGGACATCAAATGTTACTAGAAACGTGACCTTGAAACAACTGAAACATTTACAATTGCAAATGCGTAATGCTATGTTTAAATTGAGTGAAACAAAATCAACTGCGAAGAGGAATTGGGGTATTTTAGAATTTATGCCTCGAACACATTGGGTGCATAAATCTATTTCATATGCGCCTCAATATTCTCGTCAACCGTGAAATTTTGATTTGTAAAATTAAATAGGAAAATATTTATTTAAATGTGATAACTATGTACTAAGAACCTTAGTAAAGGGTTTTTTTTTTAAATAAAAACTGTTTTATTGTAATCCAGCCGATGGCTTCGCTACGTGAACGTCAAATCTGTCTATAGATTTGATTGCGTTAATTTCAATATTTTTATTGTGAAAGTAATCGAGGAAAAAATATCATGTATTCGGAAAGCCAACTGTTATGTTCGACTTCTGAAAGAGCTATGGGTGCCGTTTTAATGAATAGTTACAGCACTGGTACCATCACGATTCGCTAAGTTACGCCCATTACTAATTTGTAGCACCGCGTTCGATGTTGTATGAAACAGTCATTATTACAGTTGCAATGCTATATAAGAGAAACTTACTTTCCAACTTCACTGTCGTGATTCAAGTCCGAAACTTTAACTATCGCGGCGGATGGCTTAATCAGTTAATCTACAATGACACATCAGAACAATAAATCGTTCTCATAATAAAGCGTATTTGCAACTGGTGGAGTTTTCGGGTTTAAGTCCTGACAGTGACAATGTTGGAATGTAAATTTTTCTTGTAAGTACAGCATTGTAACTGTAACAATGACTGTTTCATACAACAATAGCAAACATTAATTATTTAACCTTACATTTCGTAATTATCATTTCAACATTAATATAAATGTACAAAAGTTTTATAATAATGCTTTATAAATTGGTTTCCTCAAGACATCTTCAAAATGATCTATGGGTCTTCAGGTTATAGTTATGATAAGAAATGTAAGTAGAGCTAAGTAATGTGTTTATCTTTTGTTTTATCTTTCACGTGCGGACATCTATACAAGAAAAGTTTAACTACAATGATACCTATTTTAATTTCACATCTCTTGGTACCAGATAGATTTCTTCCGACACGAACTCTCTTCTCTATGGACACGAAAAAAGAAGAAACATCAAAAGCCGTGACTTGATTGTTGATTATATTAGCTTTTACGTTGTCATATTTGCAATTTCTACCTTTCTGTCTACATTTAAAGTATGCAAGCTGATTAAAATTAATGAATTATCTTCACAACAAAGTTGAATGTATTAAAATGAGAGAAGTCACGTGGCTCGATTGAGAATAAATATTTGTAGCGACATTTCTTTACCTAGATTTTTTTGACTATATCCATTCTAATCCAGTGAGAATTTCCAATAAAAAATTCTTTTATGAAAACATGTTAAATAATTTTTATCCGAAATGGATATTATTTCATTAAGAGATAAGTGTAGTGTTTTTATTAATGTGAAATTATGGATTTCATAACCGAAGATGCCGCGATTCAAGCAATTCTGGGTAAGGGTTGTCATTTTGCTTTCCATTAGTTTATCGATTTTCTATCGATCTTTATTCATATTTTAAGAACTACGTCTGTTTTGATAGTACAATTGGATTTCTGTACAGCTTTAGTTATTTACGTATTGCGTAAGATATGATAGTGCCCTATAAAATTATCTAATGTCAAATTTTGACATTTGAGTTACATATTTTGACATTTTGTCATAGATCAGCGATCTTCAACTTTTTCCAGTAAACGAACAAGGATATTTCATTCACAAATCGGCAGGACCTTTGCATTACAAAAATGCCTTTGAAACACGCTAATGATTTATAATTGTCTCATTATAAGATAATTAAAAGTTGCTAATAATTATATCTTCACCTGACATCGTATTCTCTTATAAGCTGAATTAAAGTTTAAAATTATACTTACCGCATGTCATGCAATTATAAAATAGTTGGCAAAACCAAAAGGGCACATCCCGCAAGTTTTCCACTGTATGATAAAAAAAAACAATTGAAAAAATATTCTTAAAAAATTTAAAAAGATTTAAAAATTTAAAGAAATAAATAATTAAAAATTGAAAAAATATTTTTATTCAACACGCGTGAGTAATATGTAATTTCGGGGCCCTGCTAAATTCGGGAGAAATAATAAATTACTTCATGTTGACGCGTAGAGTGCTAATAATGAGCCTTACTGTGAGATAATGAATTTTTTGGACCAATAGTTACGCAGTAGCAAGCCCAAGACGTTAAATAATGAAAAAAAACTGCACAGCTTCTGGACCAATAGGAACGTGGTAGGCGGTATTGTATATATGAAAACAGCATCGCAATTCAGTGAAAATCATGGCCATCTTGTGTGCATCGAGGGTGGTGGGTACGTCAATCAATGAAGTGATTTATTATTTTTCCCTCTTTTATCAGGGCCCCGTTTACATATTACTCGTGCTAGTTGAATAAAATATTATGTGCGACCATTGATCGAAGGAGAATCTTCTCCTTCTCTCACTAGTCGCACAATATACTATTTTTAAGTTTGAAAAAATAAAAAAAAAAGTAAGAACTATACATAATATAATATACAATTAATATCAATTGGAATAGAAAAAAAATCAATTATTTCGTAGGGAATGTACCCAGGACCTTGCCCTTGTGGATCTAACGGCATGACCATTACGCCGCGAAGCTTGCTATGCGTTTGGGTGTTATTACGGTATAGAAGTGTAGCACTTGTTTTATGGATTTACACTATATTTACCTACATAGTAATTATTATTATAGTTGGCAAAACCAAAAGTGCACATCCCGCAAGTTTTCCACTGTACATATTATAATGAAAAAAAAATGAGAAAATAGATTTAAAAAAAAAAAAACAATTAAAAAAATAGAAAAAAAAATAAAAATAAAATGGAATAGAAAAAAAAATATTACTTGGTGTCAGCGGGAATCGAACTCGGCACCTTGCTATTACTGGACTACGCGTTTAACCACTCGGCCATTCTGATATCCCAGCTTGCGTTGTTATTATGGTATAGAAGTGAAGCAGTTATTCTACGTAATACACTACATTACAATAACAGTAATAGGTATTTTTTTGTTTTTTTAAGGTTTTTTAGGCGCGAATAGCGTAAGCTAAAGCGCCTATATGTACTCGCTTTGTCTGTGAATCTGTATGTCACGCTTTTTTGTGGATTGTGTACAGCTCAAACGCCTTAACCGATTTTAAAAAACTTTTTTTTGTTCGATTCGTCTCCGGGTAACTTAGATCCTAACGTCGCCCGATTTTTGAATTTTTGCTCCAGAGGGGAGCAATTTAGAAAAAACGAAGTTTTTCGCTTATAACTCGCTCAATTTAAATCAGATCGGTTCGAAACCTGTCTTAAACGAAAGAGGAGAAAATTTTACATTTTCGTACAACAGAATTTGCCCAATCAGTTTTTTTATACACATTTATATAGAAATAAATTCAATCTGATATAACCGATGGCAAACATCTTTCGGTTATCTCTCTCTGTTGCACGGTTTAACATGGCAATTTAAAAATTACGTATGTTCTGTCTTCAAATAAAATTGGTCGATAATATTATTTATTACAATAATGAAATTAAAAGATAGCATTTGTTCAAAAACGGATGCCGTTTCGAATATTTGTAAAATACAACGCCTTCTGGGTTAACAATTTGAATAACTAATTATTAGAACATAATACTTTGACAGATGCAAACGTCACTTTTGACATTTCTTACTATTCCGACACCACGGACGAGCGGATTGAAACCAAATTTTGGGAGGATGTTTGATATGCAAATATGAAGTGGCCTATTGTTTTCTGGGAACATCGGCGCATGCGTAAAAGAAAATATCTCTTATAATGTTGTTTTATATAATAATAATTGGGGAATTATAAAACGGTCGAATAAAAAAAAAAACTTGGTGATGAGATACTGTTTTAATAACTTGAATATTAAAATAACAGTTGTGTGACTAAATTAATAAGTGAGCGACTAAATTACTAAGTGAGCGACTGAATTACTAAGTGAGCGACAAGAATGCCTTCGGTAATTTTGAAGCAAATATCTTCAACCGATTGAGATGAAAATTTGTATACACGTTAAGTTTGGATAACAATGCATGGTTAGCTATGTGACGTCACTCTAAATCCAATATGGCGAACTTCTAAATATGGCGGACTAATTTTATTATGCTTTCCTACAATATGGGTATCAAATGAAAGGGCTTGCTGAGAATAACTTGAAAAATAAAGTGACGTCACTCTAAATCCAATATGGCGGACTTCTAAAAATGGCGTACTAATTTTATTATGCTTTCCTACAATATGGGTATCAAATGAAAGGGCTTGCTGTAAATAACTCGTAAAAATAAAGTGACGTCACTCTAAATCCAATATGGCGGACTTCTAAAGATGGCGGACTAAGTTTTTTATGCTTTCCTACAATATGGGTATCAAATGAAAGGGCTTGCTGAGAATAACTCGAAAAATAAAGTGACGTCACTCTAAATCCAATATGGCGGACTTCTAAAAATGGCGGACTAATTTTATTTTGCTTTCCTACAATATGGGTATCAAATGAAAGGGCTTGCTGTAAATAACTCGAAAAATAAAGTGACGTCACTCTAAATCCAATATGGCGGACTTCTAAAGATGGCGGACTAATTTTATTATGCTTTCCTACAATATGGGTATCAAATGAAAGGGCTTGCTGAGAATAACTCGAAAAATAAAGTGACGTTACTCTAAATCCAATATGGCAGACTTCTAATGATGGCGGACTAAGTTTTTTATGCTTTCCTACAATATGGGTATCAAATGAAAGGGCTTGCTGTAAATAACTCGAAACATAAAGTGACGTCACTCTAAATCCAATATGGCGGACTTCTAAAGATGGCGGACTAATTTTATTATGCTTTCCTACAATATGGGTATCAAATGAAAGGGCTTGCTGTAAATAACTCGAAAAATAAAGTGACGTCACTGAAATCCAATATGGCGGACTTCTAAAGATGGCGGACAAATATTTCTATGCTTTCCTACAATATGGGTATCAAATGAAAGGGCTTGCTGAGAATAACTCGAAAAATAAAGGACGTTACTCTAAATCCAATATGGCGGACTAAGTTTTTTATGTTTTCCTACAATATGGGTATCAAATGAAAGGGCTTGCTGAGAATAACTCGAAAAATAAAGTGACGTCACTCTAAATCCAATATGGCGGATTTCTAAAGATGGCGGACTAAGTTTATTATGCTTTCTTACAATATAAGTATCAAATGAAAGGGCTTGCTGAGAATAACTCGAAAAATAAAGTGACGTTACTCTAATTTCAATATGGCGGACTAAGCTTTTTTTGATAAAGGGGTATGCGAATTGTCTCGCAGTGAAACGCGATGGGGCAGAGGTGGAGTTTTTAAAAAAATAATTTCGGGGTTAACGATAAACGGGTATGCGAATTGTAATTCCGGGGTGAACGATAAAGGGGTATGCGAATTGTCTCTCAATGAAACGGGAAGGGGCAAATGTGGAGTTTTTAAAAAAACAATTCCGGGTTGAAAGATAAACGGGTATGCGAATTGTCTCGCAGTGAAACGGGAAGGGGCAAATGTGGAGTTTTTAAAAAAAAAATCCGGGCTGAACGATAAATATACACCAATTTTCAAACAAAACACCAGGGCATATGATGTAAAATTTCGCGCCTTGTAATTCTTGAATTACTTGGGCATATACTCCCACTGGTTATTTTAACTATTAGCTGTCAAAAATAATAAAATAAAACTGTTTATAAAAATTAAACTACTGAACACATTTATGTGAATTTAAATAGGGTTCTGGTCTGATAGTAAACAAAGTGAATAAAATATAACCCAAGGCAATCCGAGCAAAATTGCGATCTGTAGAGTCGTGACGTACATACGTACGTACATACGTACAGACCAACCGACAACTGCTGTTTGTGATTTTCAATTACAATTTTAATAGTATTTATGAACTCGAATTGATTTAAAAATGGTTCTGTTTTATAGATCAGAATCTCCTCTTTTCAAAAAGCTTCAATTTGAATGGATTTCGTGTGAAATTAACTTAGATATAACTTCTTATATGAACGAAAGTCAGCTCTGACGCTCAAAGCGATAATAAAGCACATACCGCTAATTTAGCGGTATGTGCAATATTGTTTTTCCAAACTATTAGCTGTCAAAAATTATAAAATAAAACTGTTTATAAAAATTAAACTACTGAACAGATTTTAGTGAATTTAAATAGGGTTCTGGTCTGATAGTAAACAAAGTGAATAAAATATAACCCAAGGCAATCCGACCAAAATTGCGATCTGTAGAGTCGTGACGTACATACGTACAGACCAACCTACAACTGCTGTTTGTGATTTTCAATTACAATTTTAATAGTATTTATGAACTCGAATTGATTTAAAAATGGTTCCGTTTTATAGATCAGAATCTCCTCTTTTCAAAAAGCTTCAATTTGAATGAATTTCGTGTGATATTAACTTAGATATAATTTCTTATATGAACGAAAGTCAGCTCTGATGCACAAAGCGATAATAAAGCACATACCGCTAGTTTAGCGGTATGTGCAACAGTATGCAGTATAACAGTTTTTAATCCCCCCCGCACTTGCAAATATGCAATTGATGCCTTCTGATTGTTGCTCCCATTTTTGGAAAGATGTTTTGGGTTTGATAACAGTTGCTTTAAAAATGGGGATACGCTTTTTAACCGACGAAAAACAAAAACGGAGGAGGTTCTCAATTCGACGCGTATATTTTTTTTTTTTTTTTTTTTTTTTTTTATTTATGTATGACCACGCATAACTTTTTACAGAGTAGTCCGATTTTGATAATTATTTTTTTGTTTGAAAGGGTATACCCCGAAGTTGGTCCCATATAAATTTCGTAGAAAAATTCCAACCCTAAGGGTAGGAAAACAGGGGATGATTGATTGTTCACTCACTGATTGTAATGTATGACCACACATAACTTTTTACAGAGTGGTCCAATTTTGATAATTATTTTTTTATTGGATAGGGCATACCTCGAGGTTCGTCTCATATAAATTTGGAAAAAAAATTCCTACCCTAAGGGTGGGAAAATAGGGGTGATTTATTGTTCACTCACAGATTTTCATGCTGAGTTGTGTATATTACAATTATAAATTATATAGCCACAAAAAATTATTAAATAAAAACTTTTTAACAAAAAAATTAAACCGCCGAAAAACTGAAAAGCAAAAAATAATAAATCTTTTTATTTAACTAAGTTCTATCTGAGTAGTTGAACGTATGTGAAAGTCTAGTATATCTAAGTAATTTTGAGTCGGCGTCAAACCATCAATGAACAAAGATCACTAAAAGAAATAACCAAATCAAATTAACAATGATACGTGAAATCTCCAGCGATAAACATTAACATTAAACATGCGCTCTCCACACGACCACTCGCAAAGACGTGTGCCCGTTAGGGTTGCTCTGTCGCTGATATTAACTTCGTGAACGCTCAGAGATTTCCGGCGAAGGATTGTTGACGCCGACTCAAAATTACTTAGATATACTAGACTTTCACATACGTTCAACTACTCAGATAGAACTTAGTTAAATAAAAAGATTTATTATTTTTTGCTTTTCAGTTTTTCGGCGGTTTAATTTTTTTGTTAAAAAGTTTTTTGTTTTATTTAAAATCATTTATACATAAATGTTTTGAAAGATTTCGTTCCACTGAAAACAAACTAATTTCTAATGATCACCCTGAAAGACCTTTGCTGGATACACTTTGAAAAGGAAATTAACAAATAATTTAGGCTACAATTTATTACCCACCGTTCGTATTCTTCTAGAGTCACGTGTCTCTGACGTCACCGCGGTTGTTCGGCACGTGTGTTTTGTTTTATTTTGTATAATAGATAGCTTTCAAATAAATAAATCTTTACATTTGACGTCACATTATTCCAATTTAAGTAATACGTTTATTTATATTTTTACAAACGCTATTGACGCTTAATTATCAAGCTGTCTATATTTTCTAAACACAAACTTCCCAAAAGCACTACTTATTATCAAGCTAACTCAAGAGTTTTTTGAATTTCTATATGTATCAATAGAAGAATGTAATTCGAACAGACGCTTAGAGCGCCTGAAAGATCGGAAACTTTCTGGTGAAGCCGGGACAGGAAATGAACGATTACGAGTAGTACGCGAGTCCGGTTGTCCGGTCCGATCAAATGGGGTGGAGCAGGTGCAGGGTTCACTTGAGGAGGGCGTAACGCGCAAAGGGGTAGCGTAAACGTTTATGATAATTGTACACAATTTACTGTTAAATGTTGTAAACATTTGTAATGATATTAATATCATATATTGTGTCGATGGTTCTCAATCAGGGGTGACCGTAAACCAATTCAGACAGCTAATCCTAAAGTTCAGTTCGGAAATTCTAGACAGTGACTAATACTTATAGTATAAGCGGCACAGTATTTATACTTCGATAGAATCGAAGAACGGAGTGTCCTCCTTTATGTGATGTATTAAATTAGTCCTAAAATTTATTATGCAGTTATAAGATAAGTTACCTAGTTCTTTATAAATATTTTTTGTATACAACAGAAATGAAGTTAAATATTAAATTATTTATTGAGAAAGAGCATTACATGTACGTTTTTTGACGTGATAACGTCTTATAAATTGATGAATCACCAATCTTATAAATTGATAAAACACCGGCTGCATGCACGAAAAAGTGTAACGTTCGTAACGCGTAACGTTCCTAACGTAACGTTCGTAACGCGTAACGTTCCGCCTGACCCTGTGCGTGCTTTTTGCTAATTTCTCGCTCAATTTAAATCAGATCGGTTTGAAACCAGTCTTAAACGAAAGAGGAGAACATTTTACATAGATTTCGTATAACAGAATTTGCCTAAACAGTTTTTTTATACAAATTTATATAGAAAAATAGCTGTATAAATGCAATGTTGTCTAATGCATGGCGCGACGCGGTCGGTCGTCTTTGTTTGCCGTACATGGAAATTAGAAAATAACGTATGTCTTGTCTTAACATGAAAACGGCTGCATTTCTAATGTTTAATTCAATTTTTTGACATTAGTATTTTGTGAAATGCAACGCCTTCTAAGTTAAGTATTGGAATAACTAATTATTATTAGAACATAATACTTTGACAGTTGCAAACGTCACTTTTGACATTTCTTATCATTCCGACACCAAGGATAAGCGGATTGAAACCAAATTTTGGGAGGATGTTTGATATGCAAATATGAAGTGGCCTATTGTTTTTGGGGAACATTGGCGCATGCGTAAAAGAATATATCTCTTATAATGATGTTTTATATAATAATAATATAGTTTTAAAAACGGTTTTTACTCTATCTATTTTTACTAGAAATTTTAATTAAATAAATTATAATAATAGTATACTTTTTATAGTGTTTTATTATTCTACTTAATAAAATTTACCTAAATTTGAAACGAAAGATGCAATATCATAGATTCGAATTATTATAATTATTATATAAATTTAGGTTATGTATTACGGAATACGTTATCACGTAAAACTATCGTCCGTAAACCGACTTTACAGACAACCAATTTTTTTTTTTAACTATGCATTAGTCATTGCGTACAATTTCCAAACTATAAGTTATATTGTGTAAACAATCTTTACTGTCCCTTCCCCCTCAAATTTACGTTAGACTCTGAAATGTGGAAAATTTCGCTATTAGCTTTATTCTATTCTATCAATTTTTTAATGTTATTGCCTTTCTTAGAGTGGGTTGATAATAATGAAAAACAATTTTTTTTGTTTATTGAGTATTTGTTTTTTTTTGCTATCTTTTTTAAATACATTATTACCCAAGTTTTAGGTGCTGCACAAATTTTAGCGCCCTATAGACAAATAGTCCTTTTGAAATCACAGCACCCCCTATAAAAAAGACTTAAGGGATTACGCAAAGCAATAATAAATCAAAGTCCTTTAGAAGTTGCGGCAATGAAACGATAAAGCGACATGATAAGACATAGAAACAAGTAGAGCACAATAAATAACTGACGCACTATTTATGAACTACGCAACGGGCTTGGTTGTCACTGCCATATATAGCTATATAGTATAATTATTATATTATAGCATAATTGCACACTAATCAAGAAGTTTCGCTTCAGCCGTGTTGTCTTTGCCTAGTTTGACAGCTACGGCAGATACTACAGATATTTGGACATATGAAAAAACGTAAAATCCAAAATTAAAAAAAAAAACTTACAAATTAAATCTCGATTACAATTTTTTTTCTGTATCAAAAAAATTGAAAACCCCTGTTACATTATTTGCATGCGGTAAATACCCGTTTATTTATTTGTTTGATCTAAATCTAACCAATGTTTAAGCATTTAATTCGTGGTTTCTCCATATTATCGCTTATAAATTATTCATTTTTCTATTATAATTTACCTAAGTATTTATAATTTATTTTTAAAGTCTTGTTGGTTTGTAGCTACGGTTAACTACACTTTATCCTCGGCTTGGCTAGCGTTGATGCCAGTTTTTTTTTTTTTAATTAATCAAATTTTTTCATAGACAGTTTCACTATTTTTACATCGGAGTTAAAGGCGTTCAGTATTTACTAAGATTAGTCCGTACAAAATGTTCCTTCTTTGTTAATCGCCAACTGATATTTTCATCAGTTCTAAGATAGAGGTAAAAGAGGAAACACTATAATATGTATTAACAGCGACGTCGCTACGTGCTCGGCTATTTTGACGTGATAACTTCTTATAAATTGATGAATCACCAATCTTATAAATTGATAAAACACCGGCTGCATGCACGAAAAAGTGTAACGTTCGTAACGCGTAACGTTCCGCCTGACCCTGTGCGTGCTTTTTGCTAATTTCTCGCTCAATTTAAATCAGATCGGTTTGAAACCAGTCTTAAACGAAAGAGGAGAACATTTTACATAGATTTCGTATAACAGAATTTGCCTAAACAGTTTTTTATACAAATTTATGTAGAAAAATAGCTGTATAAATGCAATGTTGTCTAATGCATGGCGCGACGCGGTCGGTCGTCTTTGTTTGCCGTACATGGAAATTAGAAGATAACGTATGTCTTGTCTTAACATGAAAACGGCTGCATTTCTAATGTTTAATTCAATTTTTTGACATTAGTATTTTGTGAAATGCAACGCCTTCTAAGTTAAGTATTGGAATAACTAATTATTATTAGAACATAATACTTTGACAGTTGCAAACGTCACTTTTGACATTTCTTATCATTCCGACACCAAGGATAAGCGGATTGAAACCAAATTTTGGGAGGATGTTTGATATGCAAATATGAAGTGGCCTATTGTTTTTGGGGAACATCGGCGCATGCGTAAAAGAATATATCTCTTATAATGATGTTTTATATAATAATAATATAGTTTTAAAAACGGTTTTTACTCTATCTATTTTTACTAGAAATTTTTGTAAATTTTTTGGGGAAAATCGGCGCATGCGCAAAAGAGATACATGCCATAGTTGTTTTTTATATAATAATAGTGTACTTTTTATAGTGTTTTATTATTCTACTTAATAAAATTTACCTAAATTTGAAGCGAAAGATGCAATATCATAGATTCGAATTATTATAATTATTATATAAATTTAGGTTATGTATTACGGAATACGTTATCACGTAAAACTATCGTCCGTAAACCGACTTTACAGACAACCAATTTTTTTTAAGACCTCAATCACTCTGTTATAATATAGCGTAATGAAATACATATAACCTAAAATCTTTCCAGATATTTTCTTTATTTATCGTGAAAACTGCAATACAATAATAGTATATTGTGCGACTAGTGAGAGAAGGAGAAGATTCCATGAGCGTTAAATTTGCCGCACGAGCGTAGCGAGTGCGGTAAAACGCACGCGAGTGGAATATTCTCCTTCGATCAATGGTCGCACATAATGCTTTATTCAACTAGCAGGAGTAATATGTAATTGGGGCCCTGATAAAAGAGGGAAAAATAATAAATCACTTTATTGATTGACGTACCCACCGTCAGTGTATGCACACAAGGTTGCCATGACTTTCGCTGATTTGCGATGCTGTTTTCATATATACAATACCGCCTACCACGTTCCTATTGATCCAGAAGCTGCGTGCAGTTTTTTTTCATTATTTCACGCTTGGGCTTGCTACTGAGTTTCTATTGGTCCAGAAAATTCATTATCACACTGTACGGCTTATTATTAGCACTCTACGCGTCAACATGAAGTAATTTATTATTTCTCCCGAGTTTAGCAGGGCCCCGAAATTACATATTACTCACGCGTGTTGAATAAATAAAATTAAAATGTATTTTTCGACTTTTGTATTATAAATAGATTTTATTACGCCATGTAGATACATTTCTAGCGTACGAAAAAATGCAGGTTTACCCTACATTTTTTAACCAAACAGCATAATATTGATAAAACAATTTAATCGATAATTATTATTACCATTTATATTTGTTCATTATTGCCTTTATTCAGAAAACAAAACAGGATCACGATTCACGACAGTCGTTTGTTTTAAAACACCATCGTGTACCGGCAATTGTTTCACAAACAGTACTTACACTTTTGTTTCGTGCTAATTCTCCTCAAAATCAACTTTATACTTAGATTGATTATTCGAGCTAATTAATTAAAAACTTTGACAACTGAAGTAATTTGATAAAAAATAATCAAAAATATGGTAAAATACTGACGAGACCTATGTTTACAATTTCGTATTATTGCAGAATTTTCGGGTATTTAGTAGATTTCCAGAATGTTGGTCGTAGTGACATTACTTGAAACCCGGGACACATTTTGATAAAACTTAATCATCATCAGTAACTGATGTCTAAAGTATATTTACCCGGCTACTCGCATGACCGGAAGTGAATTTTTGGGAAAAATTGATGACCGAATCTGATTAAATAATTTTTCATTCCGAAAGATGCGACTCCCTTTTAAGACATTCCTATTTTTCAATTATTCGAGTGTAAACTCGAATAACCCAGCGGTGGGGTTTGTGGGATCCATGCATTTGCACGTGATTGTATAAAGGGGTTGCGTTTAGATCAAAAGGGCATGTTTATTCACACGTGTGTTGGCCTTCCTCTCCCTCGCCATCTCCTTCTACCGTTGTCATGATAGCCTAATATAAGCCGCTACGTTTTTAAACAGTGAGCTACCCAACAACTAGGGTTGCTGATTTGTTCAGTTTTGATTCTGCCAATAGTACTTTGTCTAGTTCACATATCCCTTTTTGATGGATTCCAGTCCTCCTCCGCCGAAAATTATGATCATGGTGTCATTCGATTCGGAATAACACATTGAAACTTTTTGAAAAAATTGAAGTGGGGAACGAAAAAATTGCAAAAGTTATAAACATTTTAGTAAAAGAAAAAAAGAGAGTTTTGGTTTTTTACGCATATCTCAAAAATTACTGCAGTTATCTGAAATTATAAAAAAGATTCTGAAAGAGCAGGAAATTTCCTACAAAAAAGTCCCATCTTCTGGAAATCTACCACCAATATTTCTAATTTTAATTTATTCGCACTAAATAAGTATAATAATTATCACTTCACAAAATTCTTTTTAAATATGATTGCAGGTATTCAATTCGTTTCTAATTTTGCACACTGCTTATAACATTCTTCTTTTTGTTGTAAAAGAATTAATATTTTACTAAAATTGTCATATAGAGGCGCAAGTAGCAAAAGCGTTGTTCAGCGTTGCCCGTCAGATGGCAGTATGCAGTATTTACAATATGAAGGTTAGATAACAGATCGAAGTGTTAACGTTACGCCGTCAGATGGCAGACGTTGTTCAGAGTTTAATTAATTTACAAAAACAATAGCAATAATAAATTTTTTAGTTGTCGATGTCAGTAGAGCAAACAATTATCTGTAAAATGATATATAATTTATGTGGACAAATTGTGTGGTTTTTTCTAAAAAGGGAGGCAAACATCTTAAACCATAGCGTATTAATATATATGATAATAACTATGTGGAGAAAAGTAGTTAGAGTACTACTTTTTTCCCAAAAAAAGTAGTTAACTGCTGCCCAGCTGGGGTGTGTTGGTGTGTGTGTGTGTGTGTATGACCACGATAACTCTCGACAGACTTAACCGATTTAAACGAATACGAAATTTGGTCCACATGTTGGAATCCATCACCGCACGAAGCCTATTTAAAATGGGCCCAATCGGGCCATGTTAAGGGTTGTATTTAGGGGTTAAAAAAAAGTTTGTGGGCCCAAAAAACCCGAACAAATTTTCGGAATCGTTTCAAATTTGAAATTTAACCCTTTAGTAATTATTAAAATGTGCTGCTAAAATTTAAAAAAAATCGGCCCCACAGGACCGGACTTACAAATTTTATGAAAACACAAGTTTACTGATATAGAATTACATAGTGAAGGGTGTATATAATTTGGTACAGATGTTGAATTGATATGTAGTATTGAAATTAAGTAAAAAAATGTTGTTTTAAGGGGTATATTAAGGGGTAATTTTTTTTATTTTGTCCAAAAACAAATAGTATAAGAGCCAGTGATAGGCTACCAGAATGTATTTGACCAGACCTGAATTTTTACACAGTGAGTCTCCTATACCTACCATACATGGAGTGGGGACTCACTAAGTCCGGAGTGGCCGCCGCGGCCCGTACTCAGGTGCGACAGGTACAAAATTTAACTAATTTTCAAAGTATTTGACCACGTCTGCCATTTGGAAATTTAATAATATATTATTATTGCTATTGAAAAATAACAATGGCAGACCATTATCGCGCGACAATCATCGTGGCAGACAATTTTTTAAGTACTAAAAAATATAAAATTTTGAAAGGTATATTTTTCATCACGGATTATTATTCTATTTATTATTTCAAGCAAGTTTCGTAAATAAATTTTTTTTCTAAACTTTATAGTTCCGGAAATATTTAGAAAATTAAAAAAAAATCAGCTGATCTTTTGTCTTGTAGATCTGTCAGAAAAAAACTAGTTAAGCATGCTTTGATTAATTTTTACATGACGTGGAACATATTATGTAGGTGACCAAGACGACGAATAGCAAATATCATATTGAATACTACCCATTACCCGCGTCAACTCACGCGATATCAGAAATGTTATTTTCTTTATTTTACTATATCAAATGTCAATATTTTTGAAGTTGGAATGGTCCCGTCGACCAATTGGTTTTTTTTTTATTTGTTCCAAAACAAAATTAAAAAGTGTCAAGTGAGAATAAAAATATTGTTTATAGGTATAAGCATAAATAATTTTTTATATTCTCTTGACATTTGTAATTTTTGTTTTGGAATAAATAAAAAATTCCAACCAATTGGGCGACGGGACCATTCCAACTTCAAAAATATTGACATTTGATATAGTAAAATAAAGAAAATAACATTTCTGATATCGCGTGAGGTGACGCGGGTAATGGCTAGTATTCAATATGATATTTGCTATTCGTCGTCTTGGTCACCTACATAATATGTTCCACGTCATGTAAAAACTAAAAATTAATCAAAGCATGCTTAACTAGTTTTTTTCTGACAGATCTACAAGACAAAAGAGCAGCTGATTTTTTTTTTAATTTTCTAAATATTTCCGGAACTATAAAGTTTAGAAAAAAATTTTATTTACGAAACTTGCTTGAAATAATAAATAGAATAATAATCCGTGATGAAAAATATACCTTTCAAAATTTCATATTTTTTAGTACTTAAAAAATTGTCTGCCACGATGATTGTCGCGCGATAATGGTCTGCCATTGTTATTTTTCAATAGCAATAATAATATATTATTAAATTTCCAAATGGCAGACGTGGTCAAATACTTTGAAAATTAGTCAAATTTTGTACCTGTCGCACCTGAGTACGGGCCGCGGCGGCCACTCCGGACTTAGTGAGTCCCCACTCCATGTATGGTAGGTATAGGAGACTCACTGTGTAAAAATTCAGGTCTGGCCAATTACATACTGGTAGCCGGCCACTGGCTCTTATACTAACAGTTAAGTTCATACAATAGAGCCACACTACCTACAAAAGCAAATACACTATATTATCGGCAGGGTTTGGCAATGCGACCCGGAGTTTTTTTTTATATAATGATGGTGTACTTTTTATAGGTAATGAGTTAATATTCTATTTTACCATAAAGTTTTGTGAAACTTTTTTGGGGAAAAATCGGCGCATGCGTGGAAGAGATATATGTTATAAAATTGTTTTTATATATGTATAATATATTGATATACTTTTCGTAATGGTTAATTATTCTATCGGTTTTTACAACAAAGTTATGGAATTTTTTTTCTAAATCTATAGTTTTGGAAATATTTTGAAAATAAAAAAAATATGTTGTTCTTTGGTTCTATATAGATGTTAGTTAGGTAGTTGACAAGCATTCTTTATTTAATTTTTACATGACGTGATAACATATATAGAGAACATGAAAACGAATAGCAAATATCATAATGTTTGGTACTAGCCGTTACCCGCGTCATCGCACGCGTTAACAGAAGTTTTATTTTTGTTATTATATGTCAAAAGTCAATATTATTATTTTTTATTAGTTGGAATGGCCCCGTCGCCAAATTGGCTGGATTTTTTTCGACTAGGTCTAATTAAGCTAAAGCTTTGAAATTTTGCTCACATGTATAAGTCTGATTACAAGCATATATCCAATATGGCGGACGCCAAAAGATGACAGATTACCTTTTTCTTCACAACCTTCTTGAATAAAATAATCAAATTTCTATAAATGTTTAATAGTTAAAATTTTGACAGACTGAAAACAATCAAAATAAAATACTAATAAATACAAATATTTTTTTGAAATGTACTATGAATGAAAAAAAAAATAATAATTAAGGGTTATAATCATAAGAACGTTTGTGACTAAAACGATCATAGAGTTTACAGTTAACGCTTTTATAATTATGAACACAAATTATTAAAATTATTTTTTTCCTTTTTGTGTTTCAATATTTTCAACTAAATTATATTATTAAGCTCAAAGTGTCGTTAAAAATATACACCGATTTTCAAACATAACGTCGGGGTATATTATGTAAAATTTCGTGCCTTGTATAATTCTTGAATTACTTGGGCATATACTCCCACTGGTTTTAATAAATAAAATTATCGACCAATTTTATTTTAAAGCGACCTACACACCGTGATAGAAGCTGCGATGCAGGCATCGACTCTATGTTTCATGAAACTTGCATCAGCTGCATAAACGCCTACTTAAATCGAAACCTATTGCGATGCCTAAATCGACTCCATGTTCATG
Organism: Xanthostigma xanthostigma; assembly: GCA_963575645.1. Taxonomy (NCBI): domain Eukaryota; kingdom Metazoa; phylum Arthropoda; class Insecta; order Raphidioptera; family Raphidiidae; genus Xanthostigma; species Xanthostigma xanthostigma. The sequence continues at coordinate 25,348,495 of OY754472.1, read as the reverse complement.
CAACACAAGAACAGTAGGTTAAGTTATTTTCTAGGTACCTAGTGCTTGACGAATAAAATGAGGTACGTTTTGCCAACACCAGTTTTATTAGCAGTAGTTGGGACCCTATTTATACTCCATAAAAGAAAAGGGAATTAAAAAAGGAAATGGTCAAAAAGATGGTTTATAGAAAGAAAATGTTATTCAAATGCTTTATTGAAAGAGCTAAAAGTACATTTATATTCCAAAGACACGTATGCAGATGATGTTTATCAACTCTTCCCAAAATACACGATCACTTTCCATCATGAAATTTACACACACAAACAACAAAGTAACCTTTAAAATGGCGCGGGAAAATAAATTAATATCATCTTGGCATCGACACAACACGCTGAAACTTGCATCAGCATCACCGACTCGGTGTCGTGGCTCGCCGACCAAAATGGGATATTCCAGACTCTGCATCGCTGCAAGCCGCAACTGATGCCAAATACGTGATTCAGTACTACACGCACTGCTACTTGCATCATGAAACATAAGAGTCGATGCATTGCTTCGCAGCTTGTATTAAGGTGTGTAGGCCGCTTAAGACAGAACATACGCAATCTTTAAATTACCATATTACATTGTACAACAGGCAGAAAAAACCGAAATATGTTTGCCATCGGTTATATCAAAATGAATTTATTTCTTTAAAAACCTGTATAAAAAACTGTTTGGACAAACTCTGTTATACGAAATTTATGTAAAATTTTCTCCTCTTTCGTTTAAGACAGATTCGAAGCGATCTGATTTAAATTGAGCGAGTAATAAGCGAAAAACTTTGTTTTTTTCAAATTGCTCCCCTCTGGGGCCAAAATTCAAAAATCGTTACGAGCTAAGTTACCCGGAGACGAATCGAACAAAAAAGTTTTTAAAATCGGTTGAGGCGTTTGGGCTGTACGCTTGACACAAAAAAGCGTGACACAGATTCACAGACAAAGCGAGTCATATAGGCGCTTTAGCTTACGCTATTCGCGCCTTAAAAGTAGCTGCTATTTCTAACATAGTAATTTAATTTTTTGGCATTAGTATTTTAATAAATGCAACGCCTTCTAAGTTACGACTTGAATAAGTAATTATTAGAACATAGATGCAAACGTCATTTTTGACATTTCTTACAATTCCAACACCACGGATGAGCGGATTGAAACCAAATTTTGGGAAGATGTTTGATACGCAAATATAAAGATCTCTATTGTTTTTGGGGAAAATTAGCGCATGCGTAGAAAATATATATACTATAAGGTTGTTTTTTATATAATAATGGTGTACTTTTCATACCGGTTTATTATACTATCGATTTTTACGAGTTTTGTAAATTTTTTTGGGAAAAATTGGCGCATGCGCAAAAGATATTTGGCTTCGTGGGTTTTTTATACAATAATGGTGTACTGTTAATAATGATTTCTTATTCTATTTTACAAGAAAGTTTTGTAAAATGTTTTTTGAGGGAAAGTCGGCGCATGCGCAGAAGATGTATATCTTAAAAATTGTTTTTATATAATAATGGTATACTTTTTATATAGATAAGCCAGTCGCTATGAAAGTCGGTAAGGTGAGTCGACAACAACTGGTAATAAAAGATATACCTGTTAAAGAAGTGGAAGAATTTTGTTGTCTGGGCAGTATAATTAGCAATGATGGAGGAGCAGAAGTGGATATAGACAGTAGAATCAAAAAAGTATCCCAAGCGTTCGGAAGTTTAAATCGTGCTTGGCATCCAAGCATGATTTTTGAAAAAACAAAGCTACGTATTTTTAACTCGAATGTAAAATCAGTCCTTCAATATGGATCTGAAACCTGGAAAGTTTTTTTTTTTTTTGTGCAGTGATAAGGGGAGAGCGCTTCGGGTGAGTTTCTTAAAACAACGATAACGGGGTGGTTTTTGCGTTTTAAAATTCGCTAAAATCGGAAGCGTTAATTTAGTAAACTGTTACCATAAATTTTGCAGAATTTTCCAATAACACAAAATATATCTATCGCATCCGGGTGAAACTAATAAACTATTGAACTTCATAATTTTTTTTTATTCATTTTATTACAATAATAAAATCCTAAAGTAAGTTTAGCTGAAAGTTAACACGACATTCATTGACTGTTAGGCGGTACGAAGTTCGCCGGGTCAGCTAGTTTAATATAATAAAAAAAAACAAAACAGTCGACGACGTGGATATTGAAAACCGAAGATGAACGGGCGACAGCCCTGTGTCGGACATCTGTGGCACGCTTTAACATTAATAATATCTGAAAAGCGATCACCTGTTCAATACTCGATATAATTGACTTAACGCTCCACTGATTCCCCAGTCCGGTGTTGTATTAACGTTGTGCATATCATTATTGTTATTATTATTAATAATATAACATTGCAGTGTGCGACCAGGGTTCATTTGCAGGCTGTGTGTGTTGTATTGTTGAAATGTCTTGTAACTGACCCTTCTACCCCATTGGCTGCGTCAGCGCAAACAACGATGTTTGGTTTTTAACGTCGTAAATGTTGCAGTGGTCTTCTACATAAATATGATATTGCTTGATTTAAGAAAATGTTTTGAATTTGTTTGTTTTGCTAAAGTGGATAAGCTTGTTTTTAAAAAAAAAAACAGATGGCATCCGAATAAAAAATCCGGTCAAAAGTGGTAGTCCAAGAGCTACTGAACTTTTTAGAAGCTGATTTAGGCATGGAAGTGTCATACTTTATAATGTAGTTCAACCAAGTCCAGTCGTTTTTAGCGGTAATCAACGCCTAAATATGCACTATAGTAGGGTTGAGAACGTCAACTCATTTTGGAAAGGCTGCAAGATGTTCACAGTATTTCAAATACACCTTTTCTAAACTAAATTTAGAATAAAATTCCGGTCGGAACACCCTGGCAGACAGCGTTGAACATCCCTTATATCACCTCTTCAGGACAGTCTGCCAGGGTGTTCCGACCGGAATTTTGTTCTGCCTTTTTTAAATACAGTGTATTTAAATACGGTGTATTTGAAATACTGAGAAAATCTCAGAATTTCCAAAAAGAGTCGACGTTTTCAAACCTATATAGTATATACCATTGCATATTTAGGAGTTGATTACCGCTAAAAACGACTGGACTTGGCGACGCAAAATGTCATTTTCGTTGTTTACACTGATTAAACTATATTATAAAGTATGTCACTTCCATACCTAAATCTGCTTCCAAAAAGTTCAGTATCTCTCGGTCTATGAAGTTCTTTGAGATACATTCATGTAATTGAACAAAAAAATTCGATACGACGTCGACTTATGACGTGATCGGTCTAACATATTGTTTTGAGTATAAAAGCACGTAACTAATTTGTTATTTTGAATTAATGTGAAATTGACGTCATGAGAAATATATGTATCTATACTTATTTCTATATAGCTAATAATAAAAATTACATTTGCGTTTATTTAATTACAGCGGAGCATATAATATGTACCTGTATTTATTAAGTATTTGTTCGAAATCTTCAAAATTACTATTCTTATATACGAAAGTAGTATGAAAATTTCTGATCGCAGTTATTTAGATATAACTCCCCGAGAGAAAACTCGGACATTATGAAATAAAAACCTCTTAGAAAAGGCAAGCTTTTATAGCTATAAAAAATCGAGGGAAAATACTTTATAGATAGATAAGAAACTTTATTCTGTTAATACTGTACGAACAGTTTAGAATGCGTCAGTTACAAAAATATGCAATTAAAATCTATAATTAAAAAATTCCTCAATACAAACATTTTTCTATTAAAATTGATTTCAGGTTCTGTTTGAATTTTGTGGCCGCAATTGCGTTGAAGTTGAGAAGTATTTTTTAATTTCGTATTTTTTTTTTAATATTCTTCGTTTACAGAATTGTGTTTGTGTGTAACTTAAAATAGTACACATACTCATTACTCAGTTATTCAGTAAATTCGATCTCATCGATCATTTTTTGTCGTATATCGAATGTTTTATCGAAGATTTAGTTTTAGCCGAATGCAGCCGAAGCTTCGATCGGACTCTATTATCGATTCATTGTACCTATTGTTTTTTTTTTTTTTTTTTAATTAAATTTTACATGGCGTTTATGGGTTAACTTGGTTGCTTTTTCAGCAACAGTTTTGCAGCAACGTAAGTTATTTTTTCTTGCTGAGGGGCGGAGGCCAACCTCGGAGATGGGGCTTGTTCTGAAGACTTTGGCGTATAGTTGTTATAATACATACGACAAATGTATTTTTTGCGTGCACGATTCGATCGCTGCAACATTATTATATACCACTACAAACAGAATTTGATATACGTAGACAATAGTCTCAACTTTTAGGTTCAGAGTACCTTTCAGATATCGTGTCTGAAGAAATTTATTTCGAACAGCGACGTGAGAATTTTAATGGTTTTAGATTTTTTAAGTGAAATTTCCTTAGGCGCCGGCAAGACCTGGATCAGACGAAAAGTGAAATGCTTCCCCTTCTCCGACTTCAACCGGCAGTTGAAAGGAAAGAGTTTGAGAACCGTGCACGAGAGAACAGTTTTTTTTCGAATCAATTGGACGAAAAATGTTGAAATCAAGGACGTATAGCGTAGATAAACGGATTTAGATTTTGGGGGGTAAATTAGAAAATTAAAAAAAAGTCAAGTGAATCATGTGACGTATCAAATGAAAGGGCACGTTGTGAGAAATATAAATATATATTTTTTGTAGTTGGAAAATAATTATAAAAATTGTTTTTTCAAGGGGTGGAAATCAGGAGGGGTCAATTTGAAGAGGTTGCCGAGGAAAAAAAATTGTGGGACACTCACCATCGTGTTCAGGGACCTCGAAAACGAGGGAGGGTCTCTAAATTGGCGCTCTGGCAAATAAAAGCTACCCCTTCCGACTCCTGACCTCGACTAGAAGGCGTAGGACTATTTAAGAAGCCAGAGTGAATCATTTGCAGGTCTAAGTCAAGTGGGGTTTTTCATATTAGCATTATTTTGAACAAATATTCATTTTTAAAGTAGTAAGAGAGTCAACTCTACTTTTTACAGTTTACTTGAGTCTTACAACAAAGTTAAATCCTTCTTGCTAAAGATCAGGATATATTGTACACGCCATGAAGGCTATATAGGGGCAGGAGGGAAAGGAGGAGGGAAATGGTGTGGGGACAGTGGGACTTACTATATGATGCTTGTAGGACAGAGGGCTAAATGTTTGATCAATATTGGCTTATGCTATAATATGCTTCTTCCCACACATCGCGGCAAAGATAGAGGGTGGACAAAAGTATGCCTACAGAGTACTATACGAGGTACTATACTAAATTGTTTTTTTAAAAAATTAAAAGCTATATAAGGCCGTTTAAATCTTAAAAGGTGCTCACAAGTCTTGAGTGTACTCCCTACTGTAAAAAAAGGTTTAAGCTATAGGGCTATAATAGTATTCCAATAATCAGACACTCAAAAAAATATTTTCCCGAACAGTTTTAAAGTCTATACAGCTTTTGAGTGTGTTAAATACATAGTTCAATCTGATTTACTATGATTTTCTTTTGCTTTAAAATCGAGATTAAGTGCCTACGTAGCCAACGTTTACGATTAATTTTCCATATTTTGTATGTACTGTAATTATAATAAGTTTACTTTCACTAATTACTTTGAATAATTTTACGAATGAGCGAAATGAAATTGTTATTTAATTATGAATTATTAAATTGTTTAATCTATGTATTACATGTAAAAATGTTAAAATAATGTAACTCTAATGTCCTAGCAAAATGTTTTTGTTAACAGTCTGCTCACTGAAATGAGACGACATAATATATTTAATTTCAGTGATTGTAAACAATTTTTAAACACTAGATAATGAAGTTTAATTTTACAAAAAAACCCAAAAACTTCTTAAAATCATCTTTTGCAAACTGTGCTCAAATCATTGGTCTACAGTTTAAAATTTTGGAGCATTATCCTTTTTTGGAGTGTACCTAGACCACCCTAGCGCCCCTTTCCATTGTAAATGGTCAAATTCAACTGAAAAATGCACCAAAATCATGAGAAGAAATATCAGCATCCTAATAAAAGCGATTTCTAAACTGATTTAAGGTCACGGAATTCCGCTAAAATAAAAGGAATTTGGTGAGAGTTAACTCTCAACAAATTCCTTTTATTTTAAGGAACCCTACATGATTACAAACGAAAAAGACTGCAATTAAAAATAAAAATGAAACAATTAAAAGTCGAGCGGGGCGCGGCCGCGGAAGGGGGACGTAACCGCTGCCCGTTGACCCCGCCGCGTCGCACCGGGGCCATAATTCTCGCTAATTACTTCTCATCACATTTTTTGCGCTACTCCAAAATAATATTTGTAACGATCCAATGACAGATGTAATTTCGCAGAACCCTGGAGGTGATTTTTCCACGGAATCTTTCGGTTCCACAGAACCCACTTTAGGAATCGCTGTACTAGAGTGTGGGTGTTTGGAAACCTCTTAGATATTAGCTTTTTAAGTCGTTTTAGAGCAGCAATCGAGACAAAAAACGCGATGCTATTAAATGTGATAAATTATAAGTATCAGTGGTTTATGCAAGGAAAAAAATTCTTAAATTTGTATATTAATGGGGCAAATATAAAAGGAAAATTGTTATGAGTTTTTATTGGTCAAACAAGTATACAGAAGAAATGACTGTATCCAATCATAGATCGGGGAAAATCGATAGGTTTATTTCATTGGTTCACGCACCCTTAATCGTTTGCCATTGGTCGAGTTTCACATATACGTGCAGGGAAAGTCGGAAAATGCAAATTAATGTGGAGAACCTTGCGGGGAAAATTGACCAAACTGTACAACTGTGTTCGACTTCAATTTGTATTATTTTGGCAGACAATACCTATATTAACAAATCATTGTCTGAAAAATTGGTCGATAATTTTATTTATCAAGGAGTAATGAGACGTTAATTAAAGATTTGTACTTATTATTTTACGTGTTACTTGTAGGTATAGCTACAGTTTGTTATTAATATTATACATTACTAGTAGTTAAGCCTGTCTCTGTCAGGCGTAATCAAAGTTCAAATATTCAAAATGACGTTCTTATTTTACATAATATAACATAGAAGTTAACATATATTTTAGAAGAAGACCTCGACCCCTTGTTTCTGTCCCTGGGGAGTAAATCTATAATCCCGCTCAACATAAGATTCGGTGGCGTGTCCTTTACTATAAGTCTTTCAAATTTCAATTTCATAGGTCAACTGGGACCTTCTGCAGGGTCTGGAAAGACAGACAGACAGATAAACAGATTGTTCGACGGACAGATAGACAAACAGACTGACGGATGGATAGACGAACATCCGGACACACATTAGGAAATTATATATAGATGAGTTAAATTCAAATTTGCGGGGTTCGAGCCCCACGTTACGCGAGTAACCTTTTTTTAATGGTTTTCTTATTTGTAAATAGAAAAAATTAATTTATTATTTCAATTGCATGAAATAAACATTTGTTTTTTTTGTATTGATTTCTATATCTTATAAGTTAACCAGTGGGATAGTGCAAGTAATTCAGGAATTACAATGCGCGAAATTTTACATAGTTCATCCCAACGTTAAAGTTTTGGAAACAGGTGTATAATATAATATAATAATGTAATTTAATTACTCAAGAAATAAACTACAGTAGAACCTATGTAAGACGCCAAAAAGTTCGAGTTATATAGTTTTCGACTTATGAAGGATTTCGATTTAGGCAGATTTTGTAAAGAAATATTGAATATTCGACATACAGAGGTCCAATTTATTTTTTCGAGTTATGGAGGCAAAGTATGTACTGAAGTGGCTTATAGGGGGACTCACTGATTATTTCGACCTAACAGGGTTGAGATTTCGAGTAATGGAGATTTTGGAGCTTGAAGGGAAGGGAACAAAACATTTTTCCGAGTTTGGAGGTTTTCGATTTATCGAGGGTCCACTCAGAGATTTCCAGTATTACCTAGATAGTGAAAAAAATTTTTTAAGACAATTGATTTTATTGAAATGCGCTGAAAGAAAAAAAGTAATTTTTAATTACCTATTTATTAATAATTTAGATTCATAACTATAAAAGCATGAGCTGTAAAATCTATGATCGTTTATAAGTCACAACCCACGCTTCTATAATAATATTATGAACCTAAATTATTAAAAATTATTTTTTCTTTTTAGTACAATTTAATAAAAGCTTATCTATAGGTATAAAAAATTTTTTACTAATATTTTATTTTTTTCTTTTTGATTTTTTTAACTTTTTACTATCAATATATCAATTTTGTAAAATGGATTGATTATTATTTAATTATAAAAACGATTGAATCATGTATTGTTACCGGGAATACATATGTATACATAAATTCAAATCGGTAGGATATGTGGCGTCCGCCATATTGGGTTACAATGACGTCACATAGTTCATTGTCCACTCATCAAACTCTTCTATTTGAAACCCATGTCAAGACGGTTTTGAAGGAAAATGTAATCCGTCATTTTGAGGCGTCCGCCATATTAGGTTTACAGTGAAATCACATGCGTCATCGTATACCACTCACAAATTCTTTATTTAATACCTGTGTCAACATGATTGTGAGGAAAATAGTAATCCGACATTTTGGGGCGTTCGCCATATTGGGTTTAAAATGACGTTACATACCTTATTGTACCCCACTCGTCAAACTCTTTCGTTTGATATCCATGTCAAGAGGGTTGTGAAGAAAAAGTTAATATAGTTTTTATTTAAGACAGAGGACATACGCAATCTTCAATTTTCCACATTACATGCACAACAGACAAAGACAACCGACTGGAGTGCGTGATTCATTAGGAAAAATCGAATTTATACATGTATAAATTCGATTTTTCCTAATATAAAAACAGAATAAACACTGCAGTGTTTATTCTGTTTTTACATTTATATGTATCGAAAAACTACTTGCGCGAATTCTGTTACACGAAATCTATGTAAAATCTTCTCCTCTTTCGTTTAAGACAACGATCTGATTTAAATAGATCGAATTATAAGCAAAAAACTTTTTTGTTTTCGATTTGCTCCCCTCTGGGACCAAAATTCGAAAATCCGGCTCCGTTAGAATCTTTCTCATGCCCCATATTATAAGTGTGCCAAATTTCAACTTCCTATGTCTACTGTGGCCTTCTGGAAGGTCTGGAAAGACAGGCATCCGGACACACAATAGGTAATATGAGATAATAACTCAGTATGGCGAACTTCTATAAATCTTGAATGCGCTAACGACGACCTAAAGGATTGAATTATATTATGTACAAATTGTTAAGGAGGTTGAGCCGTTTTACAAAGATAATGAAAAAAATCTGAAATAAAGTTTTTTTAATAGATTTTTTGACAAAATTTTCTGTAAAAAATCCAAAACCATTAGGAGATTTATAAAGTTAAAGCATGCAAACGGTACATTTTAATTTTTTGCAAATAACCAAATAATGTCAGCAGTTCCGAAAACTAGCTATGTAAAGCATCGATGTCTTACGCATATTTTAATATTTTTTCCAATTTAATTAGGAGACTTTTAATCAATAAAAAAAAATTATTAAACCTTGGCACTTTTCGATTATAGACTTTTATTCTTGGTAGTTTTAACAATTTTAACTGAATTTTCAACTTTTTAATGATTTAATTTTAATTTTTATTACTTCTAATTTCTTTTTTTAATTATTTACTGCAAAAAATATGTAGAATATAGATATTTACATAAATTTTTTTTTCTAACCTAACTTTGTACAAAAAATTCAAAAGTTAGTCCATTATGTAAAATACTGAAATAATTAATATTAAAAAAATTATTTATTTATGCATTTATGACAATATTTTATTGGTATCATCGACTTATAAGCTTTTGTAAAATTTTATTATGGAAATCCAATTTAGAATTCGACTTACTTTTGATCGGGACTGTAATGCATCAACCTCCTTAAGTTCTGTTAAAATACTATTTTTATGTGCAATATTCTTGTAATCACCACGAACATTATACGTATTAAAACGAAAGATACAATTAAAATACTGGAATGGTAAAAAACGACAAAGTTATCAGAACATAATTTTGTTATGTACATTTTTGTCACTTAATTTATTCAAAATTAAATCCACTTATTCTTAAAATTATATTGTTTTCTTTTACTCTTCGTTTAACGAGAACTCTTTATAACGCAATAAAATACCCGGTCCCTTCAATTTCGCTATCTATAGAGTTTATTATGAAACACCCATTGTTGATGTTACGATGCAATATTAGAAAAATTTTGTTACTCAAACAGTGTCACTCCCGGGACAGTGACATTGTTTGAAGAACAACTGTATTAAAAATTGTTTATTTTATTACCCAAAAACAAATTTATAAGTTCACATAATGAGACATTTATTTGTTAGCGTTACCTACATATTTTGTCGGCATCTGCACTGCGACCCGAGTGTTTTTTAATAGCCAACTTTACCCTACGTAAAATCTGAACAATATGGTGTCCGTCCATTTATAACCATTCTTATAAACTAAAATACTCTGACAATATAATTTTCCTGTTTTTCCTGAAATGAAATATATTCACGGAAACGTTTGTGTACAACAAAAAAAGTTTTTTTTTCTAGAAAAATAAACGTGTATCAACCGTTCTGCATATAATATATTTTAAATGAAGTTGAATCGATATAGGTGTTGTAAATCACGGCATTTGCGGTGGGCAAAAGCCTCACCTTTAAGTATGTCGAGATCAGGGAAACATGTCTTGTAAAAATAAAATTTGGGCGGGTTCATTTTCATGATTTTCCGTAGAACTACGTCCTTTTAAATACTATATTACACCACAATGGCCGAAAGTGTGACCTCTTGCCCTGTGCGCCATGATTTCGCCTCAGACATCATGGCGCGAGGGGCAAAGTATCACACTTTCGGCCAGTGTACCTCGGTCGTAAGCATGCCTTATTAAATTAATTAATTAATTACTTATTAATTACATAAAAACACAGATATATTCCAAGCAAGAAGCTTTGAGGTTATACGTAAAAACAAGAATGACAGTTCTTCGCGACTATTCGCTAAAATGTAATAGGGTTGATATGGAACCGATATTTAAACAGCAGTTGATTGATTGTTTTTGCTTTACTATTGCACGAACGTACGAACTTCCCGCACTGGTACGTGTAATCACACCAAGGAGTAAATGTTGGACTTTCTGCCTTACAATTGGTGCCGAAAGTATGCACTTTCGATCGAGGTATGAAAAAAAAATTTTAAGTATAATTTCTTAATGTATGTTCGAATGTCCGTCTTTCAAGGCCCTCCAAAAGATCACCGTTGATCTAGGAAGCTGAAACTTTTGCACAATTTTTAAATACAGAGGTTTCGCTGCAAACCCTTTTATTTTTGCTTCTTTCCTCTTCGTGAACTCTTGCTTTGCTGCAAATATTTTATTTTTGCTGCCCTGTCAACTAACGAAATTCTAGTACCTAACTAAATATCGCCCTGTAACTAAATTTTGTCCTACCGTCTGGTTGTCAAGTTATAAAAGTTATAAAAACACGAAACAAATGTTACGCGCTGTCATCTAACGAAATACTAGTAACTAAATTTCGCCCTGTTAACTAGATGTCGCCTTCAACTAAAGCCATTTTTTATCCAACGCACACGAACGTAACGTCCTCTCCATAAAACCTCGTTTCATAAATGTGTCGCGCCAATTGCACGGTTTTACTCCCAACCAAACGCGCCATTAGATGTTTCACATGAAAAATTACAATATAGTTATCTATACTAATATATAAAAGCTGAAGAGTTTGTTTGTTTGGTTGAACGCGCTAATCTCAAGAACTACTGGTTCGAATTGATTTTTTTTATTTTTTTGATAGTCCATTTATCGAGGAAGACTATATAATATCACGCTACGGCCAATAGGAGCGCAGCATCAATGAAAAATGTTGCAAAATATAACTCAAAATTTGTCCGTCCGACAAAAACTTTTGAACGGTAACTCCGATCATCATGAAATTTGGACACAATTCATTCATCTCGATAACTAAGATGAATGTGCGTACTCATGCCCCTCCCCTCATTCGTTCTTTTGCACCCGGGTGAAACCGGGTGGAACCGCTAGTAACAAATAACCTTCGTTTGTTAATCAGCATATTTTTGTTCTATTTTTTTAAGAAATAATACTAATCTCGTTTTTAAGAAAAAAAAAACAATATTCATTTTTTTGTAAACTGTATATAGTAATGTCGATGTATTTTACGATAAGGCATTTAAATAATTTTAAACAAATAAATATATTGCGTTGAAGCATATCTTTGTTTCTAATTATTACAATTCTAATTTATTACAAATATAATTGTTACAATTTCAAGTATAAATACAAATTTTATCGCACTATAAACAAGTTTTGTTTTTTCATTTCTTAAATACGTATAAAAGTACTAGCCGCTGTGCCAAACCGACAAAATATTAGTGTCCGACCGAAGCTTCGGCTTCGGCCACCTTCAGCGAGATCTTCGGCTTCGGGCAAAATGGGCCGAAGTTTTGGTCAAAGCCGAAGGTTTCTAACAAGCGCCGAAACTGAATGAACTGTTACGAATGAGCGAGAGCGCGATGGACGTGGCGACATCTAGAGACGTTTAAAATCATCTTTTTATATTAGGTATATAGTCAATGTAAACCTTGAATTTAAAAGTTTTAAAATCATTTATACTGTTAATTGTAGCTTGTAGCAGTTGTAGCCAATTTGAACTGAATTTCTTAGGGTTTTTAAGCTGGAGGTTGTGGCGATAGCCGATTAATCGGCTTCGGCCAGATATCGACCTTCCACGAAAGACAAGCTAATGTCGGATTAATGTAAAGATCGCTGCACACGAGGCTGGTTTTCCCCCTAGATTCCTTGCTAGGTTTCAAGCGTGACAATAAAAATGATCTACTCCTGCAGGCAATCGGATAAATAAATAGAAAGAAGTTCAGTTTGTTGGTCCGATAGCAGGTACGGAGCTTAGCTTTGCTAGTGGGCGTTTTTCCTATCCAAAATAACGTCTACCCGTTTATCCGCGCACGAGCCATTCTGACACAAATAACCAATTTCACGTGTTGATAATAAAATAAAAAAGAAAAAAAAACTATAAAAGACAATTCACGTAGATATAGATATACTATAAAAAAATCGTCACGAATTTGTAAAACGGCAAGCAAAAACAATAATTTTATATCGCGTTACATTTCTCTAGGCTGGAGCTCGCATAAAACATACTTGAGGAGCCATCAGACCGTGCGCCGTAGACACTTTTTCTTTCTTTTTTTTTACACACATTTCATTTTTCTACTGAAATTTCTATAGCACTAGCCCAACAAGATTGCTTCTAGAATTTTTAAGGATGGACAATACACCCTAACATTGTATTTTTTTGACGTGATAACGTCTTATTAATTGATGAATCACGTCAATATAAAAAGGTGAAACACCGGCTACATGCTACTGGCTTTATATCATCAGATCTAAGTGTTGTTATAGAACGAAAACGAACTATGCCCCAACTTTATCGCTTTCTCTTTCTGCACCCTTTAATTTGCGCAGCCCAATTCTCTGTGTCGATTAATCATAATATGAAACATAACCTAAATAGCTGCGAACAACTGTTCATTAAAACGGCAGCCATTGCGGTGTTTGATGTTAGATGGTTGGATCTTAATTGTTTTATTAATTAAAAAAAACTCTTAAAATATCTGTTGTATCGAACAGATCGTTGACTGATAAACAAAATATCTTTGCGTTAAATTAAATTAATTAACAAACAGTCATTTTTACGTGAAATTTTAACCGATCAACCGATTAACTTGACCTTATACTGTCGATCGGTGAGTTAACTGACGAAGGTTTGTACCATGGATGTATAGTCTATATGGTTTGTAGTTTGTACTGTGGTCGCATATTGTCGATCTTGTTGCAGAAGCCATATTGTACGCCTTGAGCTGTCCGCGTCGCTTTCTTATGCGTAGCGTTAAATGGTTAAATATGCTATATTTATGTATAATGTTATTTCCGTTTCACTTGCTCCGCTTGTATAAACTATATCTATCACTCTCTGAACACTTATGTACCGACGCCACTGTTGTTATGTACCGCCGGGAGGGGTTCTTCTATTATTTGGCTCATCGTCAGCCCCCATTGTATCGATGATATTCGATCGCAGAACACGCGCAGAAATATTGAACACACCTGTATTTAAATGATCGTTGTTTCTGTGACGGAAAATAAGTGGTCATTTGTTATTTCTTTAAAATTAAAATTTGTGCGGCAATTTTCGAATAGTGTTTTAATAAACTTTCAAAACATCGTTGCGTGAATTTTTTTTTCGAAATTTTGACGTAACTCTTCGCTATAGACAAAGTTTCTTTACAAAAATGTGAGCTCTTTAACGATGTGAGTTTCTGACATATCGATTCAATACGTACTACATAATATTATTTTCAAGTTTAAATTTAAGAATGAACAATAAATTTCAAAATGCTAAAGACAGAACAATATATGATTTATTATTGACATGAAGTGTTTAATTGTTTAATGTTTGTGCTTTTTTTAATTAAAAATGAAGTCACATTGACACGGGCAATTTTTTTTACGTCGAAGCCAACTACAAAAGATATATATTTCTTAACATGAAGTGTAAGATAAAGTTAGTGAACTGACAGGCTTTTGTTTATGAGTTTTATGACAATTGCGAATCGCACGTATGATGGAATACACGTGGACAATTGACGACGATAGACGCATCGACAGTAACCGTTCTATTCGGACGCAAGGTAATAGATTGATATAATAGAAGCTTTACTGTTTATATTTAGTAAATCGCGTACAGGATATAGTTTGAAGATATGAACTCAAACTCTCTTAAAAAAAATAAACGTTTTTTTATCTATTGTTGTAGCTCAAAAATAAATAAATAACCAGAATTATAATTCTGTATAACGCGGTTTATTCTTTCCCGTAACCTCTATGCTCGGTTAACCTGAGATTCTATCCAGAAACGCCCAGTGCTGTACCGTCTCGAGTGTTGAGAAGGCAACGAATTGTTTTATTTCATTTTAAATTTGTGCCTGCCGTGATAGTAAAACCGTCAAATTATGAATTAATTAAGTACGCCTGCGGAAAAGCAATAAATTTCGATTTTTACTGGGAACCAAAATCACGACTGCGTCGGTAGCATATAGTCGGTAGCCACATGAAAGGCACCGCTTCTGGATATTTACTTATTCTTGTGGTTGCAGTTCCGAAAATCAGGGGCGGATCTACATAGGGATTAATAGGGTTTAAGTCTGTGGCGTTTAAAATAAAAGGCAATTAATAAACGCCTCGTAGATCAAGAAAAAAATATAATAAAAACACAATTTAACAAAATAATACTTAGTATATTTCAAATAAAAAAAGTACTTCCTTGGTATAATTATAAAACAAAATAATTTGACAAAAATTGAATTATTCAAAATTAACAGAATTCAAATAGAAAAAAAACAATGATTGTATACAGGTTTTAAAAAGAAAAATTGAATTACGGATTGTTAGAAAACGTTTTGGGAGCAAGGATAGCGAACTTCTGGCAGCCGACATAAATATTCACGCTAAGGCCTAGTTTATATGAGAGGCGTTCAACGCGCGTTAGCCAAACGCGCGTTTACAATTTCTATACAATTGTATATAACTGTTTACATGATAACAGTAAACAGTTATATACAATTGTATAGAAATTGTAAACGCGCGTTTGGCTAACGCGCGTTGAACGCCTCTCATATAAACTAGGCCTTAGAATGCCAGTCCGGCGACCTTAGTGTATCCTTCAATTTTATTATAATGTTATAAAAAATTGAAAATATTAGATATATAAATATCAAATTTAAATCAAATAATAAAATATTCCTGCATGTAGGCAAATAGATTATGGAAGGGAACTATGTTTGCCTACATACCGGAGAATAAAAGGAAAAAATAAAAATGATTTTTGGATCGCTTCAAGCCCTGGGCCCCTAGGCCCAAGTGTCAAAGGCCCACCAAAATTGAATTATTATTACTATTTTCTGCTACTTTTACATTGACATGTAGATTTTTTGGGTCAATTTTGACAATTTTTGAGTCAATTGTGGCAATTTTTTGGGTAAATTTTGACCATTTTTTGGATCAATTTATATAGTATTATTTGTTTCATAAGGTCACTAAGTTTCAACTCTGATTTTAATTATAAATGAATTATAAACTCCATTTTAAAGATTCTTAATCTAACTAAAAATGAGGTCCCATTGGACTTCAATAAACCCTAGGCCCCGAAAAACCTAGATCTGCCCCTGCCGAAAATTGTGTGTTTAAAAACCTCTAAAAATTAACTAAAATAGGTATATACGTACTTAAAAAGCGGACAAGTTTTAGATTAAAAAAAAATATGGTAGAAAAAAAATAACCACAAACTGCCAAAAATCTTACGCTATTACAGGAAAGCTTTGCGGCACAGATTAGAATTGAGAGGAATCTAAAATTTTAACTACGTTTTTAATAAACGTAAGAAACTCATAGTATAGCAATAATATTGGGAAGTGGCCATATATTTAGGACCACCCTACTATTCACGCGAGTGCAGCCACGGATTCGTTTTTGTATAAATGTTTTTGGATCGAAGTCGTCGCACGCGCTCAACTCACATGCATCGACTGTTCGGATATTTTACGGAGACATCGATGCTCGATGAAGAAAGAAGCCGCATGCCTCGTCATGGTCGATTAGGTGATCTCATCTCAATGTCGACAGTTATTTTATTAAAAAAAAGCGTTTTTTAAACAAAATTTATGTGGGTCATAGACGCTATTATATTGCCAGGTTATTGGTCCATTTATGCGAGTACATAGCGAGTGTCTTTTTATTGTGTAGTAAACAAAAAGCTGTCAGATTGTACTCGAAACCGGATCTCATATTGTAACACAAGTAGAGTACAATCACTACCTTTTATAAAATTCCAGCCAATAGGGCGACGGGACCATTCCAACTTCAAAAATATTGACGTTTGACTTATTATTTTATTTTATTTATTTATTTATTCCAAAATAATAATAAAAGCTCAACTTGGCTGAAGCCAGTGTTAGGGCAGGAATAGATGTTTTGGACGTGATTAAAAAAATATAAATAAAATGTAATTATGAAAATAAAATTTCTGTAAAGCGTGCGGTACGCGGGTAGCGGCTAGTATTAAATATTATGATATTTTCTATTCGTTTGCATGGTTATCTACAGGTATATTAAGATTTTTTCACGGCATGTAAAAATTAATCAAAGCATGCTTGTGAAACACCTAACAGATCTACAGAACAATAGAACAACAGATTTTTTTTATTTTCAAAATATTTCCGAAACTATAAAGGTTAAAAAAGAAAATTTTTCACAATACTTTCTTGTAAAAATATTAGTGTCCGACCAAAATTTCGGTTTCGGTCTAGTTTCGGCAAAAAACTGGTTTCGGCTGCCCATCCGGCCGAAACCGAAACTACATTCGGGAGGTTTCGCGCTGAAATTCGGTGCAGCTGCGAGAGACGAAGTATTTTTTATGCCTCCACGCTCCGCGTTTTTTTTTTTTTTTTTTTTTAGTTTGAGATAAAACTTTTTTGACGTGATAACGTCTTATAAATTGATGAATCACCAATCTTATAAATTGATAAAACACCGGCTGCATGCACGAAAAAGTGTAACGTTCCTAAATCCTAACGTTCCTTACGTTCGTAACGCGTAACGTTCCGCCTGACCCTGTGCGTGCTTTTTGCTAATTTCTCGCTCAATTTAAATCAGATCGGTTTGAAACCAGTCTTAAACGAAAGAGGAGAACATTTTACATAGATTTCGTATAACAGAATTTGCCTAAACAGTTTTTTTATACAAATTTATATAGAAAAATAGCTGTATAAATGCAACATGAAAACGGCTGCATTTCTAATGTTTAATTCAATTTTTTGACATTAGTATTTTGTGAAATGCAACGCCTTCTAAGTTAAGTATTGGAATAACTAATTATTATTAGAACATAATACTTTGACAGTTGCAAACGTCACTTTTGACATTTCTTATCATTCCGACACCAAGGATAAGCGGATTGAAACCAAATTTTGGGAGGTTTAGGTTATGTATTACGGAATACGTTATCACGTAAAACTATCGTCCGTAAACCGACTTTACAGACAACCAATTTTTTTTTATTTTGATACTTTCGATTGAAGTACCCTATTATTTGCGTTAAAAATAGTTATTTAGTTGGTGTAGTTGGTAGGTAAGTACTTATTAATTTTAATTTTATTGTAGTTCTTTAACAAGAGTGCCTACCATACAAAATGACCAAAGTTGAGAAGAAATAATTTTGTTCTTAAGATGAAAGAGTGTTTTCTTTTTTTTTGTTGTCTGTACCTACCTAAACATATTTATTAGGTAAATATTTTTTTACCAAAAAGTAATTTTGTTTTGTAGCTTTTATTTTATTTCATAATATTAAAAACACTCGGGTCGCAGTGCGATACCCTGCCGACAATATAGTGTATTTGCTAATATTGTAACATCCCAGATGTTACAGTTTTATTTTTCTAGTGACCTTATGAAGGTCACGACTCTGCAGAGTCAAAAATACTTTTTTGTTCAATTTAAAAAATGATTAGTTGGTAGGCTCTGCAGTTGTGAAGTTAAGAATAATTATTATTGTTATATACATTTTGGTGATTTAATATTGAATTATAAAAGGTATCATTTTTGCATTTTTCTTATTGTATTTTTTTTTGTAAACGGTAAAGTTTTTTTATAATTTGATTTTCAATATAATTATTTATTTTTCAAGCAAACCTACGTTTTTATTTATTTAGTTTTTAAGATCAGTAGCGCTAAAAGAGCCGAGCGTTACAGTTGGGGGCTCAACCGGGATTCTTGGTTACCAAGAAGGAACCTTGGAACTATTTTTTTTAAGAATAAATAAATGAATATAATAATTATTAATAATCGAAATAAATTTTTAGAATTTAAGATAGAACCGATAAAAAGATGATTAGGTAAGAGTAATTGAAATTACAAATGGAATCAAAAATTTTACTAGGTATTAGGTAATCATTAAAATTATGAATGCTGATAATTTAAATAGATACTGGGGATTCATTAAATTAAAATAATTAATCAAAGTATAGATCTGGGTATTTTAATTTAATTATGGAGGGAGAAATTGGGAACAATGCATTAATGATAATGTTGGAACAAATAAGCGAACAAATGAAACGGGAAAGCAGGGAAAGTAGGGAACAAAGCGAAATATTTCAATTGTCGATAAACGGGAAGATAAATAGTTTACGGGAAGAAATAAAACAAATATGTAGGGTATCAGTACAAGAGAATACACAAATTTTAGGGGAAAAGATAAATCCAAACGGGGTAGAAATAAAACAGATCGGGGAAGAATTACAAAAAACAGAAACAAAATTAAAGGAACACATTGTAGTCACACATAAAGAAGAATTACAGGCTGATGAATTCAAAGACATTAGTAATACAATTCTAGATAAATTTTGTTCAGATATTTGCGAAATAAAATTAGTAGGTATCGTACCAGAAATCGGACGCATTGATGAAGTAGAATTGAAACAAATTAATAAAGGCCACGCTGACAGTTTTAATATTATGCAATCATCTGAAATTTATACCATAGATAATAATAATTCTAGTAGATTATTTTTAGATTTTTTGCTAAAAAAATTCGATATCTTAAATAAGTCGGGGTTTAATAGTTCAACGGGGTTCACACCAAACGAATTAATGCTTCAGAAAAAACTACCTTCAGTAGTAGAAAGATCATTAACAAAACGATTTTGTTTAATATATGAAGGTCCGTTTAAAGTAAAAGGGGCAGTTTCGGATAATACGAATATCATTGTCGAGCCGAATTCAAAGTCAGGGGTACGTTTAATGTAAATTCATTAAGACCGTATTATAATTCATTGTAGAAAAAAAACAAAAAGGTAATCTAAGAATCCTAGTTAAATAAAAATGATTGGTTTGCGATTTCGATTTCAATTTAGAAAAAAAAATATATACAAGTATCAAAATATTTATATGTATAAAAAAATGCAATTGTGATCATTTTATTGTCAATAACTACGTTTATCTAAATATTGATAAAATTAATTATAAAATACTTCGAGTTCCACGAGATGTCAAGACGATGATATTTCGAGAGCCTATAAAAATTACCTTTAAAATATCCTGAAAAAAATCTACCGAAGATAAAGAAATGTTTAAAAATGTAACTAATGAGCAACCCGTCAATGGAAAAAATCGCACAACTGTACATACATGTACCTGAAATACTTAGAGATGAAGATGGAAACCCGTATTCTTCAATATTTTGCAGTAATCCAATGGAACGCTTTTAGTAGTACCGAGGGCAAACGTATCGCTTTTGATATTGCATAATGTGTCTAGTTATGCTTGTTTTAAACACTGCATATCTTATGGATTGTGAAAAATAACGATTTGAAATATTGAATATAATTTATCTTGTGTTTAAAATGCTTTTGGTTTTAAATTATTATATTTATGAACATTCTGCATATTGTTAAAATTATTTATACTTATAATTTCTCTACGAATGAAATTCGTTTTATATAAAAAAAAATTTTACCACTTCGGTAAATGTTAAAATATTAGTTCGTAACCACTATTATTACTATTCATTTTATTTATATAAAATTATAATGTGAACGCATTTTTATATGCCAAATAATTATTTGATAATTATAATTATTGTAACAAAGTTATGAATTTTGAGTTTATCATTTTTTTTGAGGTGATTGTTAATTTTACTAATAGAATTAATGTATTCACCAGATGTTTCTTATGACATTTGGAAATAACCATTATTTTTTATCTATTATGCTGTTTCATCAATTGAATGAATTATACATAATCGAAGCAATGTAATAATGACAGATCTGTTTTGTAGAGTACATTTTCTTTATTATTTTGAACGTGGTTTAATTACTATCGTAATTGAAAAGAGAAAAAATTCTGTTTTCTTTAATCAATTTATTAGGAAAATTTAAATTTGAACTTTATGATTGAAATACTGAATAAAAAAAAAAAAAACAAAAATATATTTTAGTATTGAAAAAAAAACTAAAATAATTTGTCCTCTAGAATTGTATATATATTTTTTTTTTTCGAGTAACAGACATATTTATTGTTATACATATAATAACTGTATTATTTTATATTTATAAGACAATATCAATATTAGTAATTAAGAATTTTAAGGCACTATGAGAGTTTTTTTTTTTTGTTTTTTTTTAGGGGAAAATACTGTAACATCCCAGATGTTACAGTTTTATTTTTCTAGTGACCTTATGAAGGTCACGACTCTGCAGAGTCAAAAATACTTTTTTGTTCAATTTAAAAAATGATTAGTTGGTAGGCTCTGCAGTTGTGAAGTTAAGAATAATTATTATTGTTATATACATTTTGGTGATTTAATATTGAATTATAAAAGGTATCATTTTTGCATTTTTCTTATTGTATTTTTTTTTGTAAACGGTAAAGTTTTTTTATAATTTGATTTTCAATATAATTATTTATTTTTCAAGCAAACCTACGTTTTTATTTATTTAGTTTTTAAGATCAGTAGCGCTAAAAGAGCCGAGCGTTACAATATAGGCAGTGTGGCTTTATTATGTGAACTTAACCATTTTGTTTTTGGACAAAATAAAAATTTTAACCCCTTAATGCATCCCTTAAAATAATATATTTTTCTTAATTTCAATATTACTATCAATTTAGCAAATTTAATTCACCCTTCACTAAGTAAATCCATGTCTACAAACTAACGTTTTCATAAAATTTTTAAGTCCGGTCCTGTCGGGCCGATTTTAATAAAATTTTGGCAGCTCATTTTTATCTTTACTAATGGGTTAAATTTCAATTTTGAAACGATTCGGAGAATTTTTTCGGTGTATTTTTCAACCCCTAAAACCTACCCTTAAAGTGGCCCGATTGGGCCCATTTTCAATAGGCTTCGTGCGGTGATGGATTTCAATATGTGGAAATATATATATATATGTAAACATTTCCAAAAATGGTGCCAAAGTGTTTAGAAGGCTATGTGAAACGTCGAGAAATTTTGGTCCGACCCCTAGGTCCCGCCATCTGACCGACGCCAATAGTGTAAGTGCCTTATGGCAAATACACTAAAAAAGTATATTTAATTGTGCTTTTTGAAATAAGGGGGGGGGGGGTAATAATATGACATGATAAATTTATTTGATTATAATTAAAATATCATAGGCTGAATATGTGATTAATTTGAAAATAAAAAAAATTGGTTGTCTGTAAAGTCGGTTTACGGACGATAGTTTTACGTGATAACGTATTCCGTAATACATAACCTAAACCTCCCAAAATTTGGTTTCAATCCGCTTATCCTTGGTGTCGGAATGATAAGAAATGTCAAAAGTGACGTTTGCAACTTACAAAGTATTATGTTCTAATAATAATTAGTTATTCCAATAGTTAACTTAGAAGGCTTTGCTTTCACAAAATACTAATGTCAAAAAATAAACATTAGAAATGCAGCCGTTTTCATGTTAAGACAAGACATACGTTATTTTCTAATTTCCATGTACGGCAAACAAAGACGACCGACCGCGTCGCCCGCGCGCCATGCAATAGACAACAATGCATTTATACAGCTATTTTTCTATATAAATTTGTATAAAATATTTTTCTATATAAATTTGTATAAAAAAACTGTTTAGGCAAATTCTGTTATACGAAATCTATGTAAAATGTTCTCCTCTTTCGTTTAAGACTGGTTTCAAACCGATCTGATTTAAATTGAGCGAGAAATTAGCAAAAAGCACGCACAGGGTCAGGCGGAACGTTATGCGTTACGCGTTACGAACGTTAGGAACGTTACGTTACACTTTTTCGTACATGCAGCCGGTGTTTTATCAATTTATAATATTGGTGATTCATCAATTTATAAGACGTTATCACGTCAAAAAAGAAATAAAGACTAATTATAATAATTAATAATGTTTATTTTATTTTCCCACGAAAACATTAAATTTCGGTTTCGGCCGAAACAGACTGAAGCTGAAATTCGGTTTTAGTTTCGGCCGTGAAAAAAAGTTTCAGTTGGACACTAAAAATATATAGAAAAATTAACCGTTATGAAAAGTTGAAGGGGCGCAGTGACAGTTCGAATGTTATAACAAAAGTGAACGTTTATCGTCTCTGAACAGAACACACACTATGCCGCCCAGTTTGTTTGTGGGCGTTTGCCCACGTGACATTGTACTGTTTTTTTATCGGTTCTTACTCAAAACAAGCAGAAAAATAAAGCACGAAAAGTAGCTCTGGTTTTTAATTTTGAAATCCAGCAGTGACGTCATTTCTATCCTCACAGCAACGATTCCAGCGGCAAAACCAGCCTCGTGTGCAGCAGCCTTTAGATACAATCCCGCCAAACTTGTATAAAAATATTTATAAAATGAAATCAGTAAAATAAGCAGTTGCGACCAAGCAAAGGACGAGAGGAGGGGTTTGAAGATGAAACAATTGAAAAACCTGCATGTTTTACGCAATTGTTTTTGATAAATGCAAACATTTTACTTTCAATTAACAAATGAAAGAAAACAATGTGTACCAATTGAAAATCGCAACATGCGAAACAAATGATTCGATAATCGGTCGTTTTCTAACGCTTTTGCCGATCGCATTTTTTTCTGCAAACATTTGAATTGCGTGTTTTTATATATTAATTTTTTTGTTGTGGCTGCATATAGTCGCGGATTCTTTGGAGTATGAAAACACATTTTTATTTAAACAGCGTATCAAATGAATCTTTATTATTTATACAAAATAAATTCACTTTTTCACTGTCAATTACGTTTCAATTTCATAGAGAAAGTGAGCATAACAGCGCGTTATGGTATGTGTATAACGCCATGGAAATCTATTTACCTATATATACTTCATTTTAACGTTGCAAACTGACGGACAGACTTTCTTATTAATTTTTTGTTTCGGGTTTCATACCTCAGATTGAAAAAAAAATTGTTTTCCGTCAAAGTCCTTTTTCTCAGGAGTGGCCGGACGTATCAAGTTAAAATTTATATAAAATACTGAGGTCTATAACTTCATAGTTCAGAAAAAAATTCAAGCTTCTAACTCATTGCAATGAAGAGGTAAAAAAATCACGTATAATTTTTTATACTAATCCTGGTTTGCAGAAAGCTTTATCAAAAAAAAATGTATTTGACGCAGTGATCTTAGATTGTGATCACATAATTACAGTTTTAATATCATGCAGGAGCAGTCTAATGTCCAGTGGCGGCCTTAGGGGGTGGCGAGCAGGGCAATCGCTCAGGGCCTTGCTCTTGCAGGGACCTCGCGCAACAACCAAAATAAAAAAAAATGATATTTAAAACTTTATTTTATATAATCTATTTATACTAATATATAAGGCTGAAGAGTTTGTTTGTTTGGTTGAACGCACTAATCTCAGGTACTATTCTGGTTCGAATTGATTTTTTTTTTGTTGGATAGCTCATGTATCGAGGAAGGTTATAGGCTATATAATATCACGCTACGACCAATAGGAGCGAAGCATCAATGAAAAATGTTGCAAAATGTAACTCAAAATTTATCCGTTCGACAAAAACGAACGGTAACTCCGATCATCATGTTTAGACACAACATTCATATCGGTAAACTAAGATGAATGTGCGTACTCATGTACACCCCCCCCACTCCCCATTCGTTCTTTTGCACCCGGGTGAAACTGGCGGGACCGCTAGTATAATATAAAACTCAAGTGACAAAAAACAGTAGTTACAGACGACATGCTGACATTCACCGATTTATCGAAAAATGAACTGAAACGAAGTATTAGAACTTTCAAACACGATCGCCTTTTTCATTAATCGGTTTATTTATTAATTTATAAGAAATTAATTACAATCGAAACTTTTAAATCTACGTACACGGACCATGGCTATGTAAACAAGAGAAATTATGTTAAAAAAACAAAACCTTTATGCATGGACTGTAGATTGCCTTAATTAGAGTACTACGTTGTAGTCAGATATGCTAATTATTATCATACTGTCTTGTTTTAACACTCTTTTATTAACTTCACTTGTATGTGTGATCCAATGGAATCTTTCAATTTAATTTTCAAACACTTCCAGGCGCCTGAAGAAGATGACATTTTGCACACCCATGACAATTCAATAATTTATAATATAAATACTAGCAGTCCGTCCATCCCGGTTTCACCTGGGTGCGATAGATATAATTCTGCGAAATGTATTTCATTTGCGGCCCGGCGTCTGAACTAATAGCTTTGAGCAAATTCTATACCAGATTTGCTTCTGAACTAATAGCTTTGAGCGAATTCTAACAGATGTTACTATTTGGTACTGAAACAGTTTTTTTTGTTTGCTTCAGAACTAATAGCTTTGAGTAAATTCTATCAGAATGTCGTTGCATGTTACTAAAACAGTTTTTTTGAGAAAACACCGTAATTTTGTACAACATATTTAATGAAAACTATCCTATAGCGTAAGTTGCACCAATTAAGACACATTTACAAAATTTCATTAAAATCGGTTCAGTGGTTTCGTAGATTAGCACGGCCAAAATTGTGACACGAGAATTTTATATATCGTCGTTGGTTCTGTAATACCTCTTATGTGCAAAAAGTAAATTTGCAGGAAAGGCCAAAAAGTGGTTATTTCAGCAATGGATGGTAAGAACTAGCAATGTCCCAGGTATAAGTATTACTAATTCATACTTAACTTCACTATACATGTTTAATTAAGACGAAGTATTTTCATAAAAAATATTTAACGTTAATTTCCGATTTATTGGCACATGGGAGGAATTATTTGATACAACTTTTCACATAAGAGTTACTTCCCCTTGTTGGTAACTGTAAAATTAATTTGGAGGTATTACCTACTAGTGTATAGAGCTCCGTTTCCTGAATCTTTTCATCTAAAAAAACGTAAAATCTGCCAACTATGCACATAAGAGCTATTACAGAACCAACGACGATATATTAGATAAAAATAATTTATATATAAACATTTGAGTGTTGATTTTTAGGGTTAAGTATATAATTAAATTTAGAGTAAAAAAAAAAAAACAAAAAACACCCTTTTGTAGCAGTGTGGACTAAAAGTAAAAAATAATTTTTAAATATAAAAATGTTGTTCAACAACCATAGGAAGTCCCTCCTATACCTATATCTGAAAAGGAAGCGCGGTAGGCCAAATAAGCTTGAAAATCTCTGCTCTAGAGTTTTATAGATATACAATCCACTATTCCGCGATCGGTGTATTTTTGTGCATATATAAATAATACATTATGTATCTACTTCGAAAGTCGGACGGTTTTCGCGGTTGTCATGGCAACGCCAAACGCTCGTGTGCTTGTACATTATGTAAATATCTGTTTACTACGTTTATTGACCAAACAAAATCACAACCTCATAAATACATCGTTTTTAAACGCGTCATACAGGATGTTTCATTCGCAGTTGGACCCGAAATTTTTCATATCGCATTTTATTTTGGGATTTGACTTAAAACGATAGGAGATCTGGTAAGAGAAATTTAAAACACAAAAACATTACGTTTTTCATGCTGTTAGTATTACTATATCTATGTATGAAAAATGGCGAATTCGACATTATATTTGGCCTAAGCCCATATGTCAAATCCTACTACGCATATTTTGGAATTTTAACCGGGTTTCTCTGAAATACGCTCCTCCCAATTTTGAAGAAAATATACATTAGTTAGATTATTTCTATAGGTAGTCAGAAATAATCCATCTATGGTACTAATATAATAAAGAGGTTCAAATCTTTGATTAACGTCTGAATAGAACTCTTCGACAATTTTATTTATTTGAATAATAAAGAGGTACCTACTTAAAGTTCATAAGTTTGGATGTAGGAGGTAATCTGCGAAACTATAGTAACCCGATTTCAACAATTTTTTCACCGAAATTTAGAATGAACCCAGTCTA
Source organism: Xanthostigma xanthostigma (assembly GCA_963575645.1). Lineage (NCBI taxonomy): Eukaryota > Metazoa > Arthropoda > Insecta > Raphidioptera > Raphidiidae > Xanthostigma > Xanthostigma xanthostigma. The sequence goes on along the minus strand of OY754472.1, from coordinate 25,321,383 downwards.
TGTATTATCGCGTTGAAATAAATGCACGTTTCGTAGAGACCAATTTTTCAATGTAAGTCGACGAAAAAACGGTGCCAATCTACAAATTCGTGTGAAGCCGAACCGGGCCGCTGGTATTTATATAAAGCCATTAACTTTGTAAACCCCTGTAATGTCAATAGACTAGGGGATGATATGGTTTATGTGTTTTTGTTTTAACAGTTTAACCCCAACGGAATCACCCTCGTAAATAAGTGATAACTTACAATGTCACGCAGAATTATCGAGAAAGAGAAGAGTAAAAGAGCACTGAAATGGAAATAAATCTGTTGTAAATTTAAACAATTGTATTTTTGCAGATTAGCTGCACTCAAATTAAAAAAAAAATCCAGCCAATTGGGCGATGGGACCATTCCAACTTCAAAAATGTTGACATTTGATTATAAAGAAAATAAAATTTTTGATATCGAGTGAGGTGACGCGGGTAATGGCTAATATTCAATATGATATTTGCTATTCGTTGCCATGGTTACCTACATAATATGTTCCACGTCATGTAAAAATTAATCAAAGCATGCTTAACTAGTTTAAATCTTTGATTAACGTCTGATTAGAACTCTTCAATAAATAAAATTATCGACCAATTTTTCAGACAATATATTAACAAAAAATATAATTAATACATTAACGTTTCAATCCGGATTTGGATTTTCTTCAGAACTGATTTAAAAAATATAAAAAATAATTAATATTTGATTTCTAATTCGCTTTATATAATTTTTTTATTCAAAATTATTAAGTAAATCGAAACGTTAATGTATTAATTATATTTTTTGTTAATATGTTCTCTGAAAAATTGATCGATAATTTTATTTATTGAAAACTTAACTAGTTTGTTTCTGACAGATCCATAAAACAAAACAGCGGCTGATTTTTTTTTTATTTTCAAAATATTTCCGAAAATTTAGAAAACAAAATTAACGAAACTTTCTTGAAAAAATAAATGGAATAATAAGCCGTTATGAAAAGTATACCATTATTATATAAAAAACACCGTTTTAGCATATATCTCTTCTGCACATGTGCCGATTTTCTTCATATTTGCGTACCAAACATCCTTCCATTTGGTTTCAATCCGCTCATCCGTTTGACCGGTTTCGAGTTCACAGACAAACAGACGCACAGAGTTATTCCAAAAATATGTTTTTGGATTTGGGGGACCTCAAAACGGAAATATAATGTAAAATTTTTGAAAAGTGATTTTTGACCTAAACTAGTACCATTCTCCACTTGTGGGTTGGAATCTATACTAATATATAAAGCTGAAGAGTTTGTTTGTTTGTTTGGTTGAACGTGCTAATATATTTTTATTTTTTTATTTTCTACATTGCTTTCTTCTAAGGCTTACATTTCATTTTTTTTTTAATTTTATTACGACTAATTAAAATTAAATAAATCGAATTAATAGCTCATTTGAAAACTGTTACAACTATAGGTACCTATCTATATAAAAATAACTTTTCTACAGTGTTTTCAATTTAATATTTATTAACGACAAAAACTTTTGAACGGTAACGTCGATCATTATGAAGTTTGGACACAACATTCATCTCGGTAAACTAAGATGAATGTGCGTACTCATGTCCCTCCCTTCCCCATTCGATCTTTTGCACCCGGGTGAAACCGGGCGGGGCCGCTAGTGGTAAAATAAAATTTATGAACATATTCAAGCAGTACCCGTTCCTCCACCACATCGTACCGATACTTCCACCGCATTTTTGCATCGCTATCACAGCTGCAGAAAATACTAGAAAAACATAGGTATCTAAATACAAAGTCTATGCTTCAAAAATACTTTGTATGAAAGTATCTTAAAAAAAAATAGAACCTTCCAAAAAGGCCACTAAAAAGCGTAAAATAATGAGGTAGTCGCTATTTGCCTCTGTCTGTTTCTCCGCTTACTTCTTCTAAACCACACAACGGATTTTGAAACGGTTTTCACTAATAGAAAGAGCGATAAACGAGGAAGGTTTGTGTATATAATTTGTAAATATTTTGTACAAAATGGATGAACTATGACGGTGTTTTGTCAAAAAAAAAAAAAACTTTTCGTACGCTTACATGGCTAACGCTGGCCAAATCTTGTAGATACATCAAAACAATAAATGGGAAGGTCAATATAATATTTTCAGAGAGAGAGAGGGTGGAGAGTGGAGACGTGAGTAGCGTGAGAAATAAAAACTAAAAACTTGAGAATATAATTATTTAATAATAATGATAATCCGTTTAACGTCCGTTTCTCGATTTTATGTCATAACAGACGCCATTCACACCCTTACTATTTTCCATCTATCACACTTCCCGTTATTTTCTACAGTGTTATATTTCCACTTAATTATTAGCAATGGGCGAATCAAGGAATTGTAGGAGGCAAATTTTGAACACAAATTTTAACAGGTTATCGGCCATAACCTTGAATAAGAAACCATCTCGATATTTATTTGGAATTATTGAGGGAAACCATGGAAAACTTCAATAAGTTGGCCGGTACAGGAATTACCGTTTCTCGGCGAGAGGCAGCAGGAAAAAGTCCCAGCCACATCTGCCCCCGCCGGGATTCGAACCCGGTACTTCCCGAATGCGAATATAGTGCTCTCACCACTGCGCCACCCCGCTCGGCTAAAAACTTGAAAATACGAGAGTAAGATTTGTTGAAAATAGCCTTCTCTGATTTCGAATAACGTCGGATGTGTTTTTGTTCACAGACCGACCCGAGTTTGTGGGTGCCATCGACAATGAAGGTCTGGACTTCTCGCAGCTCGAGGCGTTCATAAACAGCGGCGATGCGAGTCCCGGGGGGCAACATCCGGCGGCGTATTTCGCCGATACGCTTCACCAAGCCGAACCGCCGCAACAGACGTCGTCCCAGCAACAGGCAGCGCCCGGTGCCGATCAACCTCAGGTCATACGCGTCGTACAAACGACGCCAGTCGACGTCATCGCCGAACATCATCATGGAGTTGTTGCAACCAGGGGTGGCAAACAGCTAGTTAATGTTATCGTCGACAATAAAAGGTGCAATATTATCTTGTATAGGATTACTTTTGTGTCTGTCTGTCACAGCTTCTTTTCTCCGAATAATTTACAGGCATGTATGTAAACCTTTTATATCTTTTGAACGGAGTATCCGACTGAAACGCGGTTTGCGGCATCTGACGTGATCTTGGTGAACTTAGACTTCCTGAAAATTTGAAATGATTCGGCCCAAAAAACTTTATGAAATCTTAAAAAAACAAGTTTCAAAAATTTTTAAAAATTTGTTTTTGTAAAATATTTTCTAAACTACTTTACCGATTAATTCCAAAATCTAATCAGCTCTTATCCTTAACAAACTGCGTCGATTTCCGCAAACCGCATCAAAATCGGTTCATTTGTTCACGAGATACCGTGAACGAAAAAATCGTAAAAAAGTGTTTTTTTAAATGACTCTTAAAATTGTCATCAGATCGATTTTTTTGTAATAAATTACTTTCTTAGGCTAAAAAAACTGCGTCGATCTCCGCAAACCAAATCAAAATTGGTTCATTTGTTCATGAGATAACGTGAACGAAAATTAGGAAAAAAGTAATTTTTTAAAATTACTCGTAAAATTCTTATGAAATCAATTTTTTTGTGTTAATTTACTTTCTTAGGTTAAAAAAACTACGTCGATCGCCGCAAACCGCATCAAAATCGGCTCATTTGTTCATGAGATATCGTAAACGAAAATTTCGTAACAAAGTGTTTTTTTTTTTTGAGCTTGAGCTAAAAAATAAACTTCTTGCTATATTTTATATATTTTTGAGCGTTTTGAAAATAGCGGGAAGTTACAGGCATGGCCTGCAGGGTCAAACTTCTTTTCAAATTTTTTATATTATTTTGTTTAGCCATCATTTACCGGAAAGTCCACCAGACTCGGGATCAGAGCATCCTTATAGTCCGGCGGACGCGACGGCCGACCACCACCTAACATCCGGCGACGCGGCGTCAGTAGTATACACGACGCTAAATGGTAGGACGCCGCCCCAGCAGCCTCCGCCGCCTTACAATAAGCACGGCGGTAACGCGGGCGGCGGTCTTCTCGGCTCGTTGCTTGCCGATCCGTTGATGCTCGGCCATCCGCTTCTCGTCGGCAGTCCGCAGGCTTCCCAACAGCAGCAACAGCGATGCTTGGAGACGCCGCAAGGATGCGTTCTGATCCAAACGCCGGGCCCCGACGGCACGCAGGTACAGTAGAATTTTAATATTGTGCGCTATTGTGTTCCGTCTCTACCTAAATTAATCGGAAAATTCGGATAATACAGTTTGTTTATTATTTAAAAAAAATTCCAGCCAATTGGATGACGGGACCATTCCAAATTCAAAATGTTGATATTTGTAAAGTATAATAAAGAAAATAAAATTTCTTATATTTTGTGAGGTGACACGGATAATGGCTAGTATTCAATATGATATTTGCTATTCATTGCCATGGTTTATTTTTATTTATTTTATTTATTTCCTCAAAACATGTTACAAAGTTCCAAATACCTACATAATACGTTCCACGTCATGTGAAAATTAATCAAAGCATGCTTAACTAGTTTATTTTTGACAGATATACAAAACAAAATAACAGCTGATTTTTTATTTTCAAAATATTTCCGAAACTATAAAGTTTAGAGATTTTTTTTAACGAAACTGTCTTGAAAAAGTAAATAGAATAACAAGTCGTTATGAAAAGTATACCATTATTATATAAAAATACACCGTTATAGCATACATCTCTTCTGCGCATGCACCGATTTTCCCCAAAAACAATAGGGCTCTTCATATTTACATACCAAACATCCTCCCAAAATTTGGTTTCAATCCGCTCATCCGTTTGACGTGTATCGTACTCACAAACACATGCACAGGGTTTTTCCAAAAATATGTTTTTTGATTCGGGGGACCTCAAAACGAAAAGATATAAAATTTTGAAAAGTGATTTTTGACCTAAACTAGTACCATTCCCTCACTTGTGGGTTAGAATGGTAAAATACACCCATCCCCCGATTTACACGGTACTTGTTTTACACGTTTTCGCTTTTACACGGTTTTCCAAATAAGTTTTTTTTTTTTGTTTTTATCGCACTCTACTAAATGCTACTGTGATTGAACATCTCACATCTCACGGGGAATCCCGAGCTTATGTGCTGACTTGCTGCACACGCACACTGTGTCTGTATTTCTTCGCATAAAATTAAAGTTTTATTTTTTGTTCTTCTGTTTAATGTATTGTAATTAAATAAAAAAACAGTGTTTCCGTTATATATTACATATTTTAACCTGTCAATGCATTTTATTTTTATTTCTGTGTACACCTAAAAATATTGAAAAAAATCACACCTGTTTAATAGCAAAATTATGCATTTTCTGCAAACTTTTCGATTTACACGGTTTTGACTTGAAAATTTTTAATTTTCGATTTACACGTTTTTCTCAGGAACGTATCTACCGTGTAAATCGGGGGATAGGTGTATTGTGTTTGACTTTTACGCGCTAGAAGTCAAACTTCTTATGTTTTAGCATTTGTTGTCGATTTTATTATTTCCGGATTAGGAAATAGTATGTAGAATTTGTTACCTTGGCTAGAGAAAATGTTGCGTGAACTCACTGTACGCACTGCGCATGCGTGTAGAGTGCGTATGACGCTTTGACAGAGAGAGTAGAAATAATTCTTCCAATATTTCCTTTCAACTGCCGGGGTTGAAGCCTGAGAAGGGGAAGCGTTTCACTTTTCGTCTGATTCAATCCAATTTACCCTACTGTGAAAAACTTAGGAGAATCTAAACAGATCCTTTCGAACTTGAAAAAAGAAAACATGTTTCGAGGTTGTCCTGACAGCTAATCCGATTTGATTAGTTCCGATTTTTATCGTAAGACTAGCGGTCCCGCCCGGTTTCACCCGGGTGCAAAAGAACGAATGAGGAAGGGAGGGACATGAGTACGCACATTCATCTTAGTTTACCGAGATAAATGTTGTGTCCAAACTTCATAATGATCGGAGTTACCGTTCAAGTTTTTGTCGTTAAAAAGCAGTATTTATACTTTTTTTAAGTAATAAATTTCTTTTAAAACAATAGTTACTGTAATTAATAAAATACAATAAATATTTTATTGAAAACACTCTAGAAATATTATTTTTATATAGATAGGTGTACCTATAACAGTTTTCAAATGAGCTATTAATTAGATTTATTTAATTTTAATTAGTCGTAATAAAATTTTGAAAAATTGAAATGTAAGCCTTAGAAGAAAGCAGTGTAGAAAATAAAAGAAATAAAAATATATTTGCCGACGTGGGGCTTGAACCCTAGACCCTGGCATTAAGAGTCTTACGCTCTACCGACTGAGCTATCCGGCCTTGTGACCATAAGGCGCTAATATTGCAATATTTAGTTCAGGCATTTCACCTGATAATATTATTTTGTCGGACGGACTAATTTTGAGATACATCTTGCAACATTTTTCATTGATGTTCCGCTCCAATTGGTCGTAGCCTATAGCATTTCTCGATAATTTTTTTTCAATTCGAACCAGTAGTTTCTGAGATTAGCGCGTTCAACCAAACAAACAAAGTCTTCAGCTTTATATATTAGTATAGATGCAGCTAATATCGATAATGTGGTTCGTTTCTAGACACATCACTTAATGCAAACATCGCGGAGAGATCAGCCATTTGTCGAAATCCCTCCTCAAGGCCGTGCGGATTACGGCGGCCGTAGCGATATTAGACTAACGATGGGCGGTCATGACCTCGAATCCGTGATGATACAGTCGCCAATCGGCGGTCAAAGAACGCAGCTCGATTCGGGATCGCAGCTAGTTCAACCTCAACAGTTGGACAACGGCAGCTTAGACAATATGCAAGCCGTTTACACAAACTTACAGAATGTACCCAAGAAACGCAAACTTTCACAAGACGTGCCTTTAGTTAAATCTGAACCAGGTATTTTTCATCAGTGCTGCCAACAAATCGTTTTTGTCACTACATCAATATCCACTGTTACAGAGCTGAGTCCCGCGAGTCATACGACAGCACCCAGCGCTCTCGATCATGACGAATACTCAATGGACATGTCAGCCGGCGGAGGGGACAATGGCAGTGGGCTGTATGGAGACGGAGCTTATCAGTGCATACGATTTCAGCCGTTTCAACAGACTCAGTGGCATGTTTTGCATGACCAACATCTCAAAGAACTGTGAGTATTCATATTTCAAGCCAGTACTATTTTCACTCACTGCTCGTCCTTCTTTTGTCGCAACGTAATAATTATATCAGTCGGGAATAAGTGTGCTTTTGAAAGTTAAAGACAGCTTGGCAGTTTCGCTCATTGATTACATTTGCCGATTAAGATGCTAATGACCTTAGTTGTCGAGCGTCTATAATCGACAATAAATCTATTAAAAAGCCTATAAAAATACTCACGAATTTGTCCTTTTTTTAATATGTCAAGATTGTGCACTTATAAATAATGTTAATAAGACAAAAGATAAATAAAATTCATCTGACAAAGTATCATTGTCTTAGTTCCGGCTTCAGTCGCAAGATAGCATGGCTGCAAAAGTCGCTTGTTAATAAACAAAAGCGTTGTTTTATTTATATGAAAATTTTGTTTCAGACCTCTACCTCATTATAGAGTAGATGCTGACAAAGGTTTTTGTTTCAGACCTGTACCTCATTATAGAGTAGATGCCGACAAAGGTTTTAATTTTTCCAATGCAGATGATGCATTTGTTTGCCAAAAGAAAAATCATTTCCAGGTACAAACAAAAAAACAAAGGTCCTTTAATGTTTTTTATTGGTTTAAATCGTGTTAAAACAAAGAATAATCGTTCTTTTAGATCACCTGTCATGTACAGTTGCAAGGCGATGCTCAATTTGTTAAAACAAATGAAGGTTTCAAGAAGATTAGCAGCTTTCATTTACATTTTTACGGCGTGAAACATGAATCTCCCAATCAGACAATTAAAGTCGAACAGAGTCAAAGTGACAGATCGAAGAAACCGTTTCATCCCGTGCTGTAAGTAAAAATACTGATATATCGACAATACTAATATTTTTATATTCGTACATGAATTTTCTGGGAGGGGTTCGTTTCAAAAAACAAATTTTATTTTTCAGTGTCGATTTACAAAACGAACAAGTGACGAAAATAACAGTCGGTCGACTACATTTTAGTGAAACCACTTCGAATAACATGCGTAAAAAAGGCAAACCGAACCCGGAGCAACGCTACTTTCAGCTAGTAGTCGGACTTCACGCCCACACGAGTCACTCTCACTATCCCGTGACGTCGCTGGCTTCTGAACGCATAATTGTACGAGCGTCGAACCCGGGACAATTTGAAAGCGATGTCGAACCGTGTTGGCAAAAAGGACAGACTCAGGAATCCATATTCCATGCCGGGAAAGTCGGCATAAATACCGACAGGCCCGACGAAGCTCTGGTAATACACGGAAACTTGAAGTTGACCGGCCACGTAGTGCAACCGAGCGACGTCAGAGCAAAACAAAACATAATCGAGTGCGATACAGCCGAACAGTTGGATAACGTAAGAAAACTTCGTATCGTAAGATACAAGTACCATCCGCAGTTCGCCATTCATTCCGGGTTGTTGGATGTGGAACACGTGGACACGGGAGTAATCGCACAGGAAGTCGCTGAAGTGTTACCGGAAGCGGTCACTCCGGCGGGGAATATTATTTTGCCGAGCGGCGAAACTATCGATAATTTCTTAGTTGTTAATAAAGAAAGAATATTTATGGAAAATATTGGTGCCGTCAAGGAGTTATGTAAGGTTACGGACAATTTGGAAAATAGAATAGTACAACTTGAAACGATAAATAAGAAGTTGGCCGCGTTGAAACGTGGCGAAAGCTTGAAGTCCAATGCGAGTAAGTCGGAATGTTTTATCCACTCTATAGTTCCATCTTTGTTAAAATGGTGACATTATTGAATGACAGCTCTGTATAATATGTACTCGTTCTCCGTTTTCACTCACTTGATACATAGTTCAAAACTTTTCCAGAAAAACATTACATAATGTAGAGATATCTTATTCAAATACATTCAGTGTTTTTCTAGATATAAGAGACAGTCACAGTGTTATTGCCATCTAGTGCGTAAATGTTTTACTAAATAACAATCTTTTCTATGTTCGTTAGGTTAGATCTTTGTGTGTAATTGTCAATAGCGTAAGTTTGTTATTTGTTTTCAGGTTCGAATACAAAACGTGTACATAAAACAAAATGCTATACAAAACCACATAAATTCAAAAAAGAAGACGAACTATGTTCCAATACACTAATTCAATTTGTAATTGTTATTCTTTTGTTGATTATGGGTGCTTGGTAAGTAAATAATTTATTATCACGAATTACTATATTACCTTAAATTAGTTGGCTTCAACTGAGATACACCGGCGCCGCTCGAACGAAGGTTTACGTAAACGTGATTTATTATTTACAAACCATTCTACTATTAACATCTCGTATGGCGTCGGTTGTATTTTCATAGCGTTGGCTTGGTGTTTATCAAGCAGTATTGCTTGCGATATTCAACCAAACTTTGGTAATTCGGTAGGGATAGAATCCGGTGACTACAGAAATCGGTGTTTATTATTGTTGAAAAACAAAACGAAAACGTAATAATTTGATGTTATTTTCGGTTGTTTTGCAGTTTAACAGTAATAACAGTATTATATTTAATGGAAGCACAGCGGCCTCGACATTATTTCGATGCGAAGTCATTGATCGAACACTCACGCCTAAATACATCACATACCACGCCCATCGCAGAAGTGACGCACAATTCGTATCCGGCGGTTGCGAATAACATAAGACCGTCGAAATCGTCGTTGTTGAAAACGCAGCAGACAATCTGGCCGGGCGATTCATCTATACAAACGGTCGGACGAGGTTCGGTCACTAAGGATGTCGATATTACCGGCAGATCGGATTTCGACCAGGACAGCTATTTGTCGCATCTGTCAAATCCAAATTTGAATATTTTAAAAAGTCCACCGCCCATCGGAAAACCGTTATTTGCCGGTAATCATCTCGGACCTGATATTCCAGAATCTAACTGCCCGGTAAGTAAATAAGTATGTTTGATTTTTTGATCGGTTAATTTTTTTTAAGGGTTAATTATTTGGGTCTAGTGTTAATTTATATTTTTATAATGAACTGGAAATTCATTTTATGCCATCAGATGTCAGCTTCTAATGCTAAATCCCTATTCTCAAATCCGATTAATATTTAGAATAGATTAATTGTTATTGACTGAGCGCTCTTTTGTTTTAGATCCAGTGTTGCACACCGGAAATAGCGGATCATTCAGGGACTGTAAAATCAGTCACGACCCAATCGGAAACGACGAAAAAACCTTTAATTATCAATAAAACGGTGGAAAATGATCAAGTCGTCGCACAAAATACGGAAAAATTCAAAAACAAATCTTATCATATAAATAACATATCAAAAAACAGAGATAACAGGAAACGTAGAGATAGTGATTTCTCTTTAAGTGAACAGGAAGTCTACAGTAAGTTAATTTTGTCTATAACTTTGATATATTCGAAGCTGCCAAATTACACATAATTAGGATGTTATTTGGGAAATGTGTCCTCTTTTTGAAATTTTATATTATAAGGACACAAATTACGCAATCTTTAGAATTAGATTTTGTACAATTTTTTTTTCAAACGGTGATTAGAGGTCATTGACGTAATATCTGACATGAAGTCAGCTTTAAAGCTATTGAATTACAAGAAAAACATAGTCGAGTCATTAGAAAATATTATTAGAGAAACAGATTACGAGCGAACAGAAAATACAAAGTACAGCTTTATATACAAAAATATTAAGACTTATTATGATTAAGCCGAAAAATATTTCGAAACAGCTAAAAAAAGTGTAAAATAAGAATAATATGTCAGCTGGGACTGGCAAACACTAATAAATTACAAATATATTTTCGAAATACAAAGCATATAATAGAGTGTGAAGAAATGTGCCTTAACTGTAACATGAAGGTTAAAGAAAGTTTGTTTCAATTTTTATTAGAATGCCCACTTTATACCATGTATAGAAACCAATACTTTAAAAAATATCTAGTGGCAAATAAATATGACACAAACTTTTTTCAACGTTTGTTGATAGTCAGTACTCTGGAATAAAGTAATGACATATTTTACTATATTATCATAGATATATATATATTAATAGATAGCGGATGCCTATCCTTGAGTATTGTGCGGAATGGTTCCAATTGGAAGCCATTTTGTACGTGGAAAACGCCGTAAAAAGCGCGCGGGATTCAAAAAGTTTAAATATTCTTAATATGATGTTAATGGAAAAACAATAAAACTCGCAATAAACAGTGATATTTCGCTCCAAAACCTATTTTTATTTTTGAAACGTTTCAGTATAAAAATAGGTTTTGGAGCGAAATATCACTGTTTACTGTGAGTTTTGTCGTTTTTCTCAATAAAATCATATTATAAAATAATTAATATTTTTGAATCTCGCGCGCTTTTTACGGCGTTTTCCACGTACAAAATGGCTTCTAAAAGGTACAGGAGGCACTAGTGTATCCGCAATCTATTAAATATATATCTATGTATATTATAAACTCATTTAAAATTAGGACTTTTCATCTGTCAGAATAAACTGAGGTACCTATATAGTGTTTATATTTTTTCTTTTTGATTGATTATATTTACACCTTGATATGGACTTTATTATTAATGTTTACTGTTAGTAATTTGTTTTAACTATTGTATATAAAAAAAAATTGTGAATCTATGTATTGCCGAAATACAGTACATTTATTATTATTATTATAAGTTAGCTTTAAAGCCTCAAATATTTATTTTTTTAATGTCCTTAAAATGGTGCATGGCTGAAGATCGCTGTGAAATCTGACAATGTGTAAATTCACAGTTTTGATTATATTCAATATAAATGCAGTGTTACAAATAGTAGCTAAGTAGAAGATTAAAGGATGAAACCTGGTGGCATAGGATCAATGAACTTTGCGAATACTGAAGGTTTTTTTATTGCATTTTATTGTCTGACGTTTCGGAAATCTTTATGCCATCTTCGGAAAATCTAGAAGATTTATATATAATAAGTTTTTAAGTTATTGTTGTTAAAGTTGTTATTGTTAATTATTGTTGTTAAAGTTAAATTTTTTTTAACTTTAACTTTAACAACAGTAACTTTAACAATAACAACTTTAACAACAATAACTTAAAAACTTATTATATATAAATCTTCTAGATTCTCCGAAGATGGCATAAAGATTGCCGAAACGTCAGACAATAAAATGCAATAAAAAAACCTTCAGTATTCGCAAAGTTCATTGATCCTATGCCACCAGGTTTCATCCTTTAATCTTCTAATATTTAAACAGGATCATCATCACTCTAAATTATTAGAGTTATTTTTCACGTTAAAAATAGTCTCGAAGTAAACTTTTCAAATTGATTTTCAGGCAGCGAAGAACTGCTCGTATCCATCACGATCTACGGAGCGAATTTCAATGTCACTCTGACACGTGATTACTGTCCCGATTGCAGCGGAAACACTAACCTAACTTACGTTGTGCCTGTTTCAAAATATATGTGCGATGACTTTATTTTTTTGAATTTCAGGTATTTTTTTTGGTTTTAAAGAACCTTTGGAGCATGAAGTACATTCTTGATCGTTTTTTATTTTTTATTTCAGGAATGTTCGACATTCGATAAGAGAATTTGAATTCTGTTATAACAATACTCATCAAACCGATTGTTCGTCCACTTATTGGGGGGATAGAAATTATCAGTCAAGTAAACCGCAAAAAGTTTACGATGTGAACGATGACAAATCGGATCTAAAAACGCATGGAATGAAATTTGAAATTGACATGACGGGATTTGTCAATAAAATCGTTACATATCGGGTATCGTTGATTCCGAACAACAAGGTATGTTGACAGTTCATATAACTATCGAAAACTTGTTTTATTTTGAAACAAATGAATTTCATTTTAAAAATATTGTTTATAAAGTTCAGTTCAATTATTATTAACTTTTCACGGTTTAGATACAACTAACGATTAATTGTTTTAGTTATCGATTCAAACACAGCTGTTTTTATTACGATTCGTTTGTTTTAACTAACGATTCAATTGTTTTTATTAAAGGTAATATTTGCATGTTAGGCAACTTGCAGCTAACTCATTTAAATTAATTATTTACAGAACATATGCAGTCTTTCACCTTCGAAACTTGGCATAGATTATCTCGAGTACAATTTTAATTTTTATCGGGAATGCGACGAATAATTAATACACAAACACTCCACTGAAACATTCCATTGTGAAAAAGGTAAGTTAGTCATTCCATTAGGAAAAAGTTATCTTCCATTTATATTGGAATTGTATTTTTCAGAAAAATATAAATTAAAATAAAAGCATAATTTAATTGCTTCACCTTTGTGCATAAACGATTGTTTAAAATTTAAATTATGATTTGATAGATTCGTGTTAATGATGTTGGTATTTAAAATTACCAATTATAAAATAATTGTGTGTTTTAAATGCGTCTGTCTTCGTTTTTAATTAATTAATGTCGCTAGATATTTTTAGTAAACATATCCAAAAATTGTAAATTTTATTATTTCGATTGGTTCTCTACTTTACTTGTCAAGCGTCTATAATCAACAGTTTACTGTAGCTCTTCCGACTGGCCAATAGAGAACTCCTACCCCACTTCTCGTTTCCATTTCAACAAATATTTGTTCTTTTGGCGCGGCAATAGAGATAGAGCAAGACTACTTTGCCAGATTTCATATACAGAAAACAATCACCAACTCAAATCTAGTTAAAATACTTTTGAAGAAAAACTTCTGTAGACGCAATTTGGGAGTAACTCAGATCTTTTTTCTTGTACGGGAGTAACGTTCAGTAAAGTGTAATTCAGATCTTTTTTGGCGCTTGATTTCGTGATTGGTTTTATGTGTTCACTTCGCACGATGCGTGTTTTAAAGCTGGCTTTGTAGATGGGTTTGGTGCGCGCGCAGCGACAGTTCAAATGTTAACAAAAGTGGACGAAGTGAACAAAACGCACACTATAACGCCATGTTCGTTTATGACGTTTGCCGTGTCATCCACGTGATCGGTTCTTGATCAAAGCCAGCAGAGAAGCAACCACGAAAAATAGCCCTGGTTGTAATTTTGAAATCTAGCTTGTTACCACACATGGGAGCTCGCAGGGATGTCATTTCCATCCTCAGCCGGCATGGTAAAAAACACAAGCCCTGGCAGTGATTCTAGTGGCAAAACCAGCCTCTTGTGCAGTGATCTTTAGACTTATAAAAATAGCAATGGTAGTCGCAGAAATGTCTTACACCAATGATTTAGCGAGCATACTCGGTTTTCGGGTCAGTTACACTGGAATACTGCTACCTTTTGCTACTGAACAAGTAAAGAACCATGAGCACTACTTTATCGTGAGTTTTGTAACTTTTAGCTAGGACATTGTAAAATAGATGGCATTAACACACACATACAAAATGTAAATAATAATGATTTCACTTCTCCGGCTATTGAACGGATAGATTTCTAATGTTGAAACTTCACCGACTATGCATAAAATAAAAAACAAAAGAAATATTTTAGATACTTAAAAATAAATGATTCTCCGTCCTGATTTACTACAAAGCAATACTATGATACGTCCAGAGATCTGTACTTAATTTTTTTAGAAAAAAAGTAGGATTTTAATTGTATAGAATTTATAATTACCTACATAAATATACAAATTAATATATTATTTTTATTATTAGTATAAATATTGAATGTTACAATATAATTATGTATGGAATGAAATATTTTTCTTAACGAGTACTTCGCTAGTACCTTGAGAAATTAATTTTCAAATATTTCAAGGACAAAAATGAAAATTGAACTGTATGTGTTCGGTTTTTAATTTGAGAGACTTTACGAAAGCGGAATGAAATAATTGAGGTTAATAAACAATATTTGAAATTTGGTTTTTAATGGCGAATTTGAAATATGCTTGCGAGGTACTCTTGCAAAATGCACAGTGTTTTTTTTTTTTAATTTTATTTATTAATAAACACTTTCAAAACAAAAATTAAGTGTGTTTGATAAAGAAGGAAACTTACATAACACAATATAAATACTGATTTTCTTTTGTTCGCGTTTTGAATTTTGAAAGTGCTTAATTCCAAGCCATTGTGTTATTTTTGTATAATGACAAATATATACAATTAATATATTTTATAATCGTAAAAATACTTTTGTAAATTGATGTTTTTATTTATTAATTTTGATAGATCTATTTGTTCTCTCTGAACAGGAGAATTAGAGTCATCGATAAAGTTTTCGATTAAAAATTATTCACATGTATGACGTAAAAGCCATGACATAATATTAGTAATTGTTATATGAAGAAAAAAAACGAATAAATGGTTTTGATTCACTTGTTTTGGGAAGTCTACTGATAATTTTTAATCGACCGGTTAAAAAAAAATATTTCTCGAATTATTCGTTGACAACATTACTTACATCTCCAGTGACAGTTTTTTCGAGGAAGTAAAAATAGAACCGTGGGTCACACTGTCTTATTACACGAGCATATTAACGGATGAGACGAACATTTGTCGTCCAATTCAGGGTCACTTATTACAGTTCAGCTCATCAATTACTACATTCGTGTCGTAGGAAGGTACCTGGTATCAAAAAAATAGAATATTGGATGAATCAAGGGTCCACTGGACGGTTTAAGTAAAATATAATTTAAAAATATATTATTATTTAAGTATTGAAAGGTAACTTTTATTAAGATTTTGTGAAATTTAATTTTTATAGAGCAAAAAGAACAATTTTCGAAAATTTAATATCAATTGTCCGATGAGTAAATATTTGAAGTAAAGGTAGTCATAAATTTTTGGGGTGTACCGAAGACTTTGTTATTACTCGATACTCAGTCATTGTACTGAGTAATAGATTTGGAAATAATCGAATTATTTTAATAATCGAAAGGTTGCTATTCGAAGGATTTTTTTAATCGAATGATTCATTCGAAATGATTCCTTCACACGTTGTATCATACTAATATGTTGGTATTATGCGTGAATGATGTTTCCACTCTCGAATGAATTTTGCTCTCGGTTTCGATTGTCAGTCTTGAGTACAAATTTAAATAAAAATAATTTTCCTTTTCCTAATTTTATGACCATCAATTTATAGAAATTTCGATTGAAGATTTGACAGCTAAATTGATTAATTAATTGAAAGCTGAACCAGTGCCTCGAAATGGTGTAGAAGGTACTAAACGTACTAAATACCATGTTTAGTAATCAATCACAACTCCCCATTTGTAAGGTTAATGTCAGTACTTTGTGCACCATTTCGAGACGCCATCAATTCAGAATAATTTAGCTGTATTCAGCCCATACAAACCACGATCCAGTTTGAATAGAGATCGGCAGTCCGTATATCAGCTAATGAAACAAATGAAGTAACGTAACAGACAGATCTATGTTATATAAAAATTAATTAACACTATTTTATTTTTTATACTCTGTGATCCTGAAACAGTTTTATATTAAGAGTTAAGGTGTTTAATTTTTTTATAAATTATATACATTGTATATTTTAAGTACCTAAGTACCTTAATTTTAGTTCATTTTTTTATGGTGGCGAATATAATTTCACCATTGTTCAAAAATGTTATTTTTATTATTTTATTATTTAAAAAATATGAATACATAATAATAGTTAGTCGAAATTGTTAACTATAAAACACATTGTAACGTTCTTGTAAAGGTTATATTTTGCACGTATAAATTAAAAAAAAAGGTATTTTCTGTCTTAATAAAGTGCAATGAAATTGAAATAAATTATGTATAAAATTGATAATCTTTTTTTAATAAAATTCGTCGAAACTTTGTGTTGTCAGTACAGTAGAATTTTAGTGGGATCAGCGGGGAAAAATGCGATGACAAGAGAATTTATTAACGGATAATAGAAATCAAATAACTGTGTCATGTCCACAGCGGACTCAATTGTTTCCATGGCGAACACGGTTGTGTCCACGATGGACACAGTTATGTTGTCTCGATGGGATTGACTACTTGGCTGCGTCGTCGGTGGTTGCGTCGCTGGCGACGTCATTCTGGTTGGAATTCGAACTCACGACAGTCTGATCAAACGGTGTGTACGCTATCCATTACACCACGAGGGGACATGGCAATTGTTTAAAATAAAAATACTTTATAGTGCTAACACACGGTCGAACTTGGTCCGGTCCGACAACGGACATGGTACGGCGGATCTTGCAACAGACGACCGAATCTGTTCCCATCGAACCGGGCGGACACGCAGACTACTGTACAGACGAACAGATTTGGTACGGAGCGGACCAGATCCGCTGTCCGCTTCGAACCAAGTTCGACCGTCTGTTAGTACTATTAGACTTCTTAATTGCCAAGGAGAAACGTTGCATAAGCTATTAAATCTAAAGCTGATGTCACACTGTTAGTAGAATGATAAGGAATAACGAGTATTTTTATATGCAAAATCCGATATAATATCCCAAAAACCAAAATTATAATTTCGGACAAAATACAAATAACGTAGGTAATGAGCCTCACTCATATAAGTTTACGAGGAAAGTGAAACTCTTGGGAGTTATGAATTCATTCATTTCAATAACGGTGTAACACCGGCCCTATATTTGGAAAGAATGGAAATATTGTGAAACTTTGGATTTAAACGCGTTAGGTAATGTTAATTAGACTCGTCAGTACGTTTTCAGCGTTAAACTGTGAAACACTAATTATTTTTGTGTATTTTTAACAGAGCTGGGCCAAGTACAATGAAAATGTACTTGGAGTACCAAGTACAAAGTACTTTCCATTTTCGTCCAATAAGTACAAAGTACTTGACTAAGTACTGAGTACAAGTACTTGGATTTTACGAGTACTTTTTACAAGTACATTGGACACAATGTGGTACACCCAGCCTCAGTACACCTTTGTGGCACAAACTACAAACAAACCCTACAAGCTCGATTATTTATGAAATTAAAATACACAGAGAGCGACGTACGCACAAAATGTTTTTATGAATTATATTTTATTTATATTAAATGTGAATTAATATAAAAACAAAAAATTGAAAATACTGAAAATAGAAAAATAAACAACTAAATAAAGACAAAAAGCAATGTTTCAAGAAACCCTGCATTAATAAATAGGTTTGTTCCAAGTAGCCAGCAAATGGTAACGAAACCGTCACCATCATGCGCAGATAGCTAAAACGTGTTCCAGTATCTTTTTAGCTACTGCGCATGCGGTTGACGGTTTCGTTACCGCTTGCTGGCTGCTTGGAACAAACAGGGTACCCAGAAATGTTCACAAGAAAGTAGCGATTCTTTACGGAAAAATCGCAAACTAAAAACGCCTAATTTTTAAAACTTCTACACAAGACTTCTTTCTTCATAAAAGTGTATTTTAATGTACTTGTACTTAGAAACAAGCTGAAAGTACAAAGTACATTCAACAGATCGTTACAAGTACAAGTACCAAGTACAATTTTTAAAAGTACTCGGAATACAAAGTACAAAAATATGTACTTAATTAAAGTACTTTTTCCAAGTACTTGTACTCAGTACCGGCCAGCTCTGATTTTTAATAAATATATATTAGTGGTTTTCGGAATCATCATAAATTTGTGAGTTCAGCGAGAGTTTTCAAAGTATCAGTGGCGGTTACAGACATTTTTTGGTGAATTTGTCTCAGTTGTTATTTCTGTTTTAAAGTATTATTTGGTGCAGGGGTCGGCAACCTGCGGCTCGCGAGCCGCATACGGCCCTTTTGATGTAAAGTTGCGGCTCTCCAGTTCCATACGCAAAAAATTTGGTTGTCTGTAAAGTCGGTTTACGGACGATAGTTTTACGTGATAACGTACTCCGTAATACATAACCTAAATTCTACATATAATAATTATAATAATTCGAATCTATGATATTGCATCTTTCGCTTCAAATTTAGGTTAATTTTATGTATTAAAATACTCACCACCTATAATAATAATTGTTTTTTTTAACTTTCTTTCTTTCGTATTTATTTTAAGTCTCAAAGATTAATTGTCATAATATTTTGAAAACAATTGTTTCACTGTTTATATAAAATTCCAAAACCTACTTACAATATTTAAGTATTTTCATACGTCAAAAAATTGTTTTTTATAATGATAAAATTTGTATGAAAACGATTTTTTCGAGAGATGAGACCTAGCTAAAACGATTTTTTGCCCCCCAAAATCCCTTTTCAGTAAATTTCATCCAAATCGTTACGGCCGTTTTCGAGAAAAGCACGCACAGGGTCAGGCGGAACGTTAGGAACGTTACACTTTTTCGTGCATGCAGCCGGTGTTTCATCAATTTATAAGATTGGTGATTCATCAATTTATAAGACGTTATCACGTCAAAAATAATTATTTTATTATATAAACCCATAAAAATCGTCCAATCGATCGATTCATGATTGAGTAGCATGTCTATCTCTCCCATTTCCACTCGCGTCTCACCCGTACGCCCCCGTCGCGACGTGTCGTCCTCAGATATATATATTATACCTATATAAGCAAATACTATAATACTGAAACGAAAATTTTTAGTGGCTCTTTAAAATTCTTTGAGTATCTACATTCTATGAGGAAATTTTGTAAATTGTAACTTTTGGCTCTTCCGTCTCAAAAGGTTGCCGACTCCTGGTTTGGTGATGTCAATCGTCTGAATATTCTCTTTGTGTTTTATTCTGACATCTGGTGACTTGTTAATTACTTAAAAGGTGCAAGGAAAATAATTATAAAAGAACCATGGACATAGGAATAATGTCCATGAAAAGAACTAACAGGCTTTAACAGATTTAGTTCGATGTCGCTAGTGTACACTCATTACAGAGTTGAGAACCTTGAGAGAACTTGAGGGAACAACTTGTTTAATGACGTAAACAATTTATTTGTAATTTATAATACACCCACCTCTCTTTTTGTTTAATGAACTAGTTAAAGTGAAATGCAAATATAAAACATACCGTTTTTCTTAGAAAACCAATTACCAAATGGATAGAAAATGAAATAAACGGAAACAAAGATGTCATAAATTAGAATGTTCTGAGAAGTGTTTTTAATAATTATTCCAAATCCGCTGTATAAAAATTAAGAGTTCTTTTTAAAATGTGGACGTGTAAAATAAATATTTTTACTTTTATATCGACTGTGATTTTAGCATTAAATTATTGTGATTCATTAAATATACGAAATGTCATAACAGATGAAAGATTTTTAGATAATCCAAAATATCATCATTACGATGATTTAACGGACTTGTTCAAACAACTCGTCCAAAAGTATCCAAATTTAACACAACTACATTCTGTCGGTAAATCGGTTGAAGGCCGTGAATTGTGGGTCTTACAAATAAATCAAAATGTGGCCAACAGATCCTTAATGACACCGATGGTCAAATATGTAGCTAATATGCACGGAGATGAAACTGTAGGTCGACAATTAATGATATACTTGGCTCAATATTTGCTGGCAAATTACGGTCTTGATCCGAGAGTCACGAAGCTAGTAAACACTACCGACATTTATCTGATGCCATCGATGAATCCCGATGGTTTCGAGAAGTCGCAGGTTCGTTGCTCGCCAATCACTAATAAACGCATGCGTTACAGAATAAGTCAATTTTTCGCTCTATTTGAAAGAAACGGCATTGCTTTCTGCCTTCCTATTACCGTTGTGTGAGCTGCATAAACAGGCTTAAACTGGGTCACTGAGTAACCAAGCTAATGCCAGGCAGCTCTCAGGGCCACCGAAAAGTAATAAAAGTTATAAATTGTTTGTGCTCATAATTTTTATTAAAAATATGAGTCAGTCGAAGTAATCAAAATAGTGACCAATCTGAAAAAAACTCGGGTCACAGTGCGAAACCCTGCCGACAATATAGTGTACTTGCTTACACTGGCAGTGTGGCTTTATTATGTGAACTTAACCCTTTTGTTTTTGGACAAAATACAAATTTTAATCCCTTAATATACCCCTTAAAATAATTTTTTTTTCTTAATTTTAATATTAGATACTATCAATACAACAAATTAAATTCACCCTTCACTAAATAAATCCATTTGTACAAACTAACGTTTTCATAAAAATTTTAAGTCCGGTCCTGTCGGGCCGATTTTAATAAAAATTTGGTAGCACATTTTAATCATTACTAAAGGCTTAAATTTCAATTTTGAAACGATTCGGAGATATTTTTAGGTATTTTTGGGCCCAAAAATATTTTTCAACCCCTAAAACCCACTCTTAATGTGGCCCAATTGGGCCCATTTTAAATAGGCTTCGTGCGATGATGGATTTCAACATGCGGTCCAATGGTCCGACCCCTAGGTCCCACCATCCGACCGACGCCAATAGTGTAAGTGCCTTATAGTAAATACACTAATAAGTCACTTCAAATTCGAAACAAAAAAATGCTTTCTCGTCGGTTTTATCAGTTTATTTTGAGTATAAGTAGGTATACTTCAATGAATAAATTTTATTTATCACCCTTTCCCGGGGCTAGTAATGCTTTTTCTTTCCAGGGAAAAATAGACTAAGTTCAGTTATGAAATTGTAGGCAGTGACTTATACTTAGTTACTAACAAACTGAATGAAGTGGTAAAGTATAAAACAATGTAAAAAATACCAGTCGTCAGGTTTTCTCATGCATCAAAAACTGCTGCTTATGTTGCATTGTGAAACTATCAGTATTAATCACTGCCTACAATTTCCGAGCTGTACAATAGAAGACTTATAAATTGACTGACAGGTGTCTCGTCTTTTGTAGGAGGGCAAATGCGATTCTTTACCGAATTACGTCGGACGTCAAAATGCAAATTTTAAAGATTTGAATCGTGATTTTCCGGATCAGTTTGGTCCAGCGATAAATCCCAGTGCTATTCTCGCCGGCAGACAGCCGGAAACTGTGGCTGTCATGGCTTGGATAGTTTCACGCCCGTTCGTATTATCGGGGAATCTTCACGGAGGAGCCGTAGTCGCTAGCTATCCATTCGACGATTCAGGGTAATAGTTTTAAACCAGAATTACGTTTTTAACTCAATATCGTACACATTATTTTTTTAGTGAAGTTTATTTTCTGTCAGAATCAGTCTATCAGTTTAAATACGTTTAATTGTAAATTACTAGGATGTGTTCTATATGATACGCTCTGAAATTGCGCATAGAATAACAATATATCGACAATCGATTAATAAATTTGTTTTTGCAGAACTGGTCGAGATTGTTGTCGAGAGAGTCTTAGCCCTGATAATGAAGTTTTCAAACAGTTGGCCAAAATTTACGCGTCGGATCATCCGAATATGAGCAAAGGCGGCGACTGCCCAGACGAAAATTTCCCTCAGGGTATTGTCAACGGAGCGTTTTGGTACGAACTTCAAGGTAATTGTGTTTTTTTTTCTGATTCTTCAAAGTCATCAATTCCCAGTTATCTAAACATAGCACCAATTCGCATTTTCAATTTATTATTTTTAATAATAATTCGAAAAATCTGATCGACAGTTTCACCAGTTCTTGAAGGAACCTAGGGCTGGGACCTTGTAATAGGTGAACAATTAAAACTCCGTATAAATAACAGCTTGTCAACGTTCTTAACTAATCTCAAATGCTAATATAATTTTTATTTATCCTATTAAAAACAGTAAATTTCATAAAAAAATATGTCATCCTTCCACTGTCAGCTATATTCACCTTACTTGGCCAGCTGTCAAACAAATTTGAGGTTATATATAGCTGTCATCTCATTCGAATCTGAATGTTTACACAACATCACTTGCGAGTACCTTGGATTCATTACTGTTTTTTTTTTTATGTGCAGGCGGTATGCAGGACTTCAATTACGTGCATTCGAACTGTTTCGAAGTAACTTTTGAACTGAGCTGTTGCAAATATCCGAACGCGAGTGCTCTGCTAAACGAATGGATGAAAAACAAAGAATCTCTTCTGTCGTTCCTCGAAGCATCGCATATGGGTGTTAAAGGAATCGTCACCAATAAAGATGGCGATCCGATTTTGGATGCTGATATTATCGTCGAAAACCTTGATCATAACGTAACCACATCAAATAGAGGAGAGTATTGGAGACTTCTTTTGCCCGGGGACTATACTCTGAAAGTAGCTGCAAATGGGTAAGTGATTTAATTTGTTTTGAAGGCTGCCAACTGTCAAATTTATCTGACCCTAGTACCGAGTCGTTTTCAGTTCAATATTATTTTTAATAATATAGTGGAGTCGCGCACGAAAATAACGTTGTTACTCCAGATAACGGCATGTGCCGGATGGATTACCGATGGCGGAGTCTGTAAATCCCGAATTGAATAGCTAATGCATTAAAGACGCTGCAGCTGAAGAAAAACGCCGGATTACTGGCAACGCCAGACTGCTATCGGATTAGGGAAATTCTTCTTCGCGACTAAAATTTTACAATTCATTAACGAGTTACCAGACTAAAAAGTGTGGAAGCGCTGGTTTATGCGGTTAAAAGTTTTTTCAATTCTCTAATTTTATATCTACTTCGCCGAGAATATCTCGTAAACATACAGCAAACGAAAATAGCATTATTGGCCGATAACGCAACTTTTTTTTTTACAGTTTCAAAACCAGCGATCCGGTCAAAATAAAAGTTGCGGAAGACATTACAGTCATTCAAAACTTTACTTTACATACGGATGAAACAAACTCAGGTAAAATAATTTTTCCTCAGCGTTAAAACAACTTGTAATGAGACTGCTTCGTTAAATAACACTTTAATTCGTAGCTACGCACCTTTGCTCTCTGTAACTTGTATTTTCTCGGAGGACTTTCTATCTCTAGCTCGGTTAGTTTGACACGGCAGCATTTGACTAACAACGCGAATGCGCAGTTGCGCAACTCATGCTACCGTATCAAATTGAATAGATTTTAATATTATTTTAATGGGGTGTTTATCATCCACCTACGCAATATTTTATTTAAAAAAAACATGGAAATTGCATTTAGGCACTCAACTTATTTACACAGCTTATTTTTATGCTAGCTTCAAAGAAAGATGCCTAAACTCGATTTCGTTTTGAATGTAAGCTAAATATTCATGACGACCAATCTCTAATATTAATGGATACAACGTCTGACGCCTTTTAGAAGCTGAAGAATGTGACTAACGTGCTGTTACATTTTTGGCCATTGTGTGTTCAATATTTTAAAAACGGCGCCTTCATAAGGCTTTCGTTATTTCCTGCTCTTAACTTTTGACGCTTTCTTCATATGGATAGTTCTTTTGGAACAGAAGTACCATAGGTTCGTTCCAAGCAGCCGCGAACGGTAATAAAACAGTACACAGTCTTGTCACTGCGCAAGACTAATTTGCGCACTAGCTCAAAAATCGATACTGCGCAAGACAGTCTTGCGCAGTAACAAGACTGTGTACGGTTTTGTTACCGTTCACGGCTGCTTGGAACGAACTTCATATCAATTAAATGCTATTCGAGGAGCACATGTATACATCGAGATGGTTCTCCATACCTTCACCCTCCATAGTAATTGTAACTGTAAAGTACTGATAAAACTTTTGGGCGACAATTTTAGCGGGAAATTTGAATTATCGGTGCATCTATCGCTACGTTTGCTGTAACGTTAGGTATATTTAACACTGATAATGTTTTGAAAAGTGTTCTTATATGATTAGTGTTGACAATATTATACGATTTGAAATAAGTCAAATCAAATAGCCTGCCTAAAAATTCACCCATCAAATATGGCGCCGCGTGATCGTAATTTTTTTTATCCGTTATTAGAGATCAGTCTCGTAAATATTAAATTTAATTGTGTTTCTTTTATGTTATTTTGTTTAAACCACAGATAATAAAAGTCAGTTCTGTAATCTTTTACTCTGTTGACAAATTGATAAACTAAAATTAGTATTATAAAGGGTATTTCCTGGTAATTTAATTGGTGATGGTTCTGGAAATTGTTAGCTTTATTTGGGAAGTTCCGTGAAAAATATTTGGTATTCCCCAAAAATTACGCAATTGTATTAAATTATAATATTAAAAATTTAAGTAATTTCGAATTACCTAACATTTTTGTCTTTGTGTCAGAAATGTTACACATATTATAAAATAAACAAAAAATATCAATAAATGAAAATTTAAACATTCCAAGCATGCAATACCTACTAACAATTAATGATTATAAAAGTACAAAAATGTTATTTCATAATTTTTATCTTTTTTTTAAATAATTTTAATCAAATGAACTGATCGGATGTGAAGACGCAAAATAACTCATTGTGTTTAATTTTTTTTGGCGATTGTAATCGATCAGTATTTACGTAAATACAGGCCTGGACTAAGCGGGTAGATAGCCGAGTAAACGCCCGATGGGCGGGTGCCTTACAGGGCCGATTAAAAAAAATCCAGGCCTGGCCGGATATAATTTAATATCCCTCAACCTCAATTGTACGAATTTATTTTTATAAGCACGCTCCTTTGTTCCAAATCCTATTAAAAAGCTATGATTTTTGTCTAGTTCCTCGTCTGTCAAATTTTAATTAATATTTTATTTACAATTTTAAAAGTCTTAATGTCGATAGCAAACCGATAATATTATTAATGTGTGGAATTTATTTCCATTTGGTGGTCGAATTAATATTAATACAAAAAAAAACATATCAATTTTATAATACTCAATCGCAAAAAAATATTATTGTGAACTGTCAAAAACAGTTGAATTCGAAACAAAAACAACGCAGTATTAACTGTCAAAATAAAAATAACTGAATGGTAACTATAGAAACAGTGGAATGATATTTCGACAGTTGACTGTCAAAAACAGTTAAATGAATCTTTATATAATTTGCTTAAAGATCGCTGTAGTATTTTTTTAGCGATCAACCAAATGGAATTTTAGTATTATATATAAAAGTATTTTGAACTCGTGGTTTTGTGATTTTATTAAATAAACATTTGTTAAAATATTGTACTGTTTAATGATTATTATTGTAATTATGATGTCGGTCTATATTATACTGAAAAATAAAGGATTTTAACTTATAATTGATATTCTTCATGTTATAGCTTTCCTGATAATCCCATCCTGTTTGCACATTATTTTAATACTACAGTGTAAGATGTAAGTTTGATGCAATTTTCTTATTCGAGTGCAGTAGAACTGATGTATTTTCAACTTTTCCTTCATCCTCACTTCGTAACTGTCGGAGACCAATCGCAAAAAACCTTTATTAATTTAAGGTTAAACGTTATGAAGCATATGTTTCGATTGGCTGAGGAGCATAGGAGACATTTTGCGTGAGAAGTCGGAACTAAAAACTTTAAAATACATTAGAAAAATTAGTTGAAAATACATAGGTCCGACTGTATTGCTTTTTGTCGCTTGTTAATAATTTTTTTGGAAAAGCTAAACACAGTGGGGTAACCCACCTTTTTTTTTGAGGGTCGGGATCTTCATTACAAATAGATTACAAAACAATTTTTTTGAAAATGTTTTTCTACAACAAAGAAACTTCCAACTACGTATAGCTGTAAAGTACGGTCGAGATTTTTAAATAGTAGTTCCGTTACACTCTTAAATTTTTTTTTATATCTTCCAGTCAGTTATAAGAAAGCTGAAAATTTAACCAATCCCAAATTTGACCAGTACGGTTTCATGTTCAAACCTCAATTCAGACACCACAACTTTACCGAAATGGAAAAATATTTGAAGCAATTAAACCAGATGTATCCATCGATAACAAGATTACGGAGTATCGGAAAATCGGTACAAGGACGGGATCTGTATGTGTTGGAAGTCAGTTCTACGGTTGGAAGACATATTCCTGGTTAGTATAAAACAAATGTAATACATGACCACAGCTGTTGAGCGTCTATAATCAACAATCGATCTAAAATTAATGCGTTTGGTTATTTCGGCAAGTTTACCAAAACTGTGTAAAATGATTTTCGCTAAGACCCAATAGATCTTTTCATATTTGAAATTTTATTGTGCGCATGCCTCAACTTTCGCCATATTTTTCTGGCACTTTTCATTTTAACGGGTGAAAAGTGATTGAAAAATATTTCACTAATTTTAATCGACGATTTATGACAGGTAGGACTAACCTTTCGACTCATTTTCGTTTTCTTTCACCATTTTTTCTTCTACTGTTTTGTGCACTAATTTAATATCGTCAATATTTTCATTTTGAATACCGTTATTATAATCATGGCGACGACGCATGCGCGTGAAAACGATGGAAAGCTCTATTACGACCAAACTAAGAACTAAGATCTTTATCTACAGTCAAAGTGTTTAGTTGGATACGTGCAATTGTTTCGTAGGCAAACCGGAATTCAAGTACATAGCCAACATGCATGGAAACGAGGTGATCGGCCGAGAGCTGTTACTACTTCTCGCAAAGTATTTGTGCGAGAATTACGGAACTACTCCGAGAGTAACGGAACTATTGAATTCAGTAAGAATTCATTTGATGCCGTCGATGAATCCTGATGGATACGAAATGGCTAAAGAGGGTATGTGAAACAAAGCTATTTATATTTTTGAAAAATGTAATTTTTTTAAGCGAAAACTAATATTCAATTTTTTTTGTAGGTGATGAGGATGGAACCGTAGGAAGAGCGAATGCCCACGGAGCCGATTTGAATAGAAATTTTCCTGATCAGTATATAACCAATCGAGTACGTATAACCGATACACATATGGCATATTCTGTTTGAAATTAGCATTGAGATAAAAAAACGATACTTCCGTATTATGAAGGCGACTACAGTAGAACTCACGTATATTCAGTTTGTCCGGACAAATCAACTCCTGTATTTTCAAATTCTTCACCCTCACTTCATGGCAGTCATAGACCAATCATAAAAAAACTTTATTAATTTGAGGTTAAACATTGTCAAGCGTATTTTTCCATTGGCTGAGCAGCGTGGGAGGAAACACTTTGCGTGAGAAGTAGAGACTAAAAATTTGAAAATACGTGAGTCAAGACAGTTGAAAACAGATAGTGTCGAGTATTTTTCACAGACAAATCTATAGTGCGCCTGCGCTAACAATGATATTGCGATACGCATTTGTTCGCAAACAGAAATAAAAGATATGTCTGTCCCAAATGGTTGCTTACAGATTTCTATGTATTGTGTCAGTTGGGAGCTCGTATGATAAAAACTTATATCAAAGATATTTATGTAGTGTTCAATTTCAGTACAACCATTACACTGAACCTGAAACCGATGCTGTAATGAAGTGGATTAAATCGGAACCGTTCGTCCTGTCGGCAAATCTTCACGGAGGATCGCTGGTCGCTAATTATCCATATGATGATAATGCACAACAAAAGAATGGCAAAAACAGTCCGAGTCCAGATAACGAAATCTTCAAGTATCTTTCAAAGGTGTATTCGAATGTAAGTTCAATATTTCGTTTCTTCAGATCCAAAATGGTTTAACCGTTTAACCGTGATAAAACTGTCGGTAAATTAGTTTTCCACAATGTTTGGTTTCTAAAGTGTAGGAAGGAAGCTCGTTCTTCCCACTTAGCTCTGTAGTTGCCGAGTTAAAAACAGTCTATTGTAATTTCATTTTCATTTTTGATATTTTTAGGCTCATCCTAAAATGCACAACGGACATCCGTGCCCGAAAAAATATCCGAATGAGTATTTTCCGGGCGGAATAACAAACGGAGCAGCATGGTATATTGTAACGGGTGGAATGCAAGACTGGAATTACGTATGGGCGCACTGTATGGAAATTACACTGGAACTTGGCTGCAACAAGTTTCCGATGGCCGTTCAGCTGCCGTCGTATTGGCTCGATAACAAGGAAGCGTTGATCGAATTTATCGAACAAGTAAATTACAACATTTTTGAACAATCGATTCATTGTCCATATCTCTTATTAACACTCGCGTCTCATATAGCGCGATAGTATTTTAGCATTCATCTGCCATAGCTCCCGGCTATGTAAAACATAGTCACTCCCCGAATTTATCCTCCTGTTTATAAATCGCGTATGAACAAAATCGCGCAGTCCAACCACACGTTATGACAGAAGAGACTACGTTATTTTGTGTACTAAGTCAGTGCGCGATTCCTAGCGTACAATGTTCTAAATCTTCTACGACTACATTTTTTCAAACGCGTAAACAGGAAGGCGCATGCGTATCAAATTCCGAATAATTAACAATTTTTCGCGAAACAATTGAAAGTACCCCGCAGTTTTTGATGCGAAAACGGCTTTCGGTCGATCTCTCCCAAACCAACGGGAACTTGCTCGTCATCTCATCCCGATCAAAAGTGTCCACGGGCACAAGTCTTGAAAATGGACAGATTTTGAGATACAGTGAAAATGGCGCGGTTCACGCGCAATGGATAGATGTGCGTTTATTGACATGCTACATGTACACCGCTGAATGTTTATATGTATACATGATGTACACGATGGATATATGCCATACACACATATACATATTTTGTGTATATATGTGTATGTGTCTGTGTATATATATTTTGTGTATATATGTGTATGTGTGTGTGTGTATGGCATATATCCATCGTGTACATCATGTATACATATAAACATTCAGCGGTGTACATGTAGCATGTCAATAAACGCACATCTATCCATTGCGCGTGAACCGCGCCATTTTCACTGTATCTCAAAATCTGTCCATTTTCAAGACTTGTGCCCGTGGACACTTTTGATCGGGATGAGATGACGAGCAAGTTCCCGTTGGTTTGGGAGAGATCGACCGAAAGCCGTTTTCGCATCAAAAACTGCGGGGTACTTTGACTTACAACAATACAACATCTGGTGACAGAAATTCAAACCATAAACACAATATATTTTACATACTGTTAGTATACTATATTTAGCACAGAAAAGAATCTCTAACGAGATTCTTCGATATATTATGACAAAATGGCGGATTTGACATTACATTTGATCTAAACTTCGCCCAATAGCTAAGTTTTTCTTCTTGCAGGTTCATAAGGGTGTGCATGGTTTTGTGCGCAGTTCTATTGGCAATCCAATCGCAAATGCTTCAATAACCGCTGACGGTATAAACCATCGGGTAATGACAACCGACACCGGTGATTATTGGCGCATTCTTTTACCAGGAAAATATAACCTCACTGTTAAAGCAGAAGGGTACGTTATTTTTTAAAATACCGTATTAAAATAGCTGAACGTTGCTTACCGATCTTCAATCGCTCACTTTTTCTAAACAAACGAACATATAGTGTTTCATTTGTCGTTTTCCAGGTATGAATCGCAGACGGTCGAAATAACGGTACCGGAAGATACGGGAAGCGTTTCTTATAATTTTACTCTGATGCGAGATGATCCTCAACATTGGGCAAGTGCTTACGATTTCGGCATTTCGGAAAACCATTTCAGATCTAAATACCATACCAACGCGGAATTGTTTTCTCAAATGGCGGAACTAGAAAACAAATATTCGGATATCGCTGAATTCGAAGCCGGCGATAGTTTAGTTTCAATGTCGATACACTCACTGAAAATAAGTGACAAGGTGCGTACTTAATGGATTTGTTTCTGAAGTTTTTTAAAAAACGCCTAGTAATTTGGTGACCCCTAAAAATACTTAATTCTTCACTACAGTCCTAAAAAAATGTTTTTATGTGGTATTGTTTTGCAGCTTCACGAGTCTCAAGATAACAAATTTCACATAGCGATTATCGGTAATTTATATGCAACTCAGCCGATAGGTCGCGAAATTCTCATTTACTTGGCCAGACACGTTCTGGTCGGTCACCGATTCCAAGATCCGCCAACTTTACAATTCCTTCGTAATTCAGTTTTGCACATTATACCGGCCGTCGATTTATCGTTTGAGAAAATTGAAAAGAACGCCACTAAAAGCAGTAACGATAAGTGTTCGACACTCGTAGCCGATTTCAAAGAAATCGGTGATCAAATTATAAATGGGGGTAGTAGAGGTAATCCGCAAGTTTCGATTGCGACGACTTTGAAACAAATGCTGCTCGACGAAAAATTCGATTTGATTTTGAGTGTCGAAGCTGGATCGGTT
Organism: Xanthostigma xanthostigma; assembly: GCA_963575645.1. NCBI lineage: Eukaryota > Metazoa > Arthropoda > Insecta > Raphidioptera > Raphidiidae > Xanthostigma > Xanthostigma xanthostigma. The sequence continues at coordinate 25,290,155 of OY754472.1, read as the reverse complement.
GGCATCACGTAAGTTTTTTAATTTTGATTTTTTTTTTTTATGTAATAGAATATATTGAAGAATCTCAGTAATTAATTTCCCATTTTGAAATTCTAAAATGAAAACAAACTGAAAAGTTAATTAATACTTTCACCGAAACTCGAGTTAAACCTCGGAACTAATTAAATATATTGTGATAACACCATTTGAAAACAGAGTAATATCTCAGTTATCTCAGCTAATAAGAATTTGATCTACAGGCATAACCTCACATTTTGCTATACTTTCATTTTCCACCATCAGATGTCAGCATCAAATACCAAAATCCTTATTGTCAAATCCTTGATGTGACAATAAGACGTATTTCCTTCCGACGGCCTTAACATTAAGGGTGAAAAAATAACTTCCGTAATATTTACAGAGCTCCGAAGACAGATAATCGCGTAAATATTTATGAAAAGTTCGCCGATACGATTAGAAAGCATTTTAATATTGATAAAAGTAATTGTCCTTCGTCGAGTACTGTGCAAAACAACAAGCTGGGGAATTATTTGTACCACGAATATGAAATACCAATGATTACGGCGAACATCAACTGTTGTAAATATCCCCGAGCTAGAAGTTTACCATATATTTGGAGGGATGTCCTCCAACCATTTGTCGACTTTCTTAGTTTGGTTAACACAGGTAAGTTTATTTATTTTTCAATTCTTCTGAAATCCTTTCAATAAGTTATGTACATGACCTTTCAGAAGGCAGGCATTATTAAACTTCAATAATAATAAATTTGCATGTTTGTGCTTGAAGTGTCGTAAATATACGCTTCATTACTCGGTATTTTATTTACTTTATGTTCAAATCTGCCGGACAGGGAATTATAAAACCTAATGACGAAGAATAACATTTTTTAAACAAAATTATATTCAAGAGTCCCCCAATTTTAATACTACTGTACAAAAAAATTAAACGTTTTTCTGCCCTTTCTTTTGTTTATGTAGGACTTCAAGGTTATGTTCACGGTGAAAATTCTGAACAAATGAAAAACGCAAACATAAAAATAACCGGCATTGCAAAAGTATACGATGCAAATAAAAATACTGCGCAGTACAAAATTATGTTGCCGGCTGGTACTTACGAAGTCGTGTACAGTTGTCACGATTACGAATCAAAAATAATTACTCTAACCGTAAAAAATAACGAATTGTTGACCATGAATGTTACGTTGAAAAAGCTCGATGGAAAGGTAGTTCCGGTTGCTGAGAACGGAGTTAGAACTGGAATCAAAGGTTTGTTTTTTTGCAGTCTTTATCTTTAAGAAACTCCAACCGTAGAAGTTTTTCAAGATGGTGCGAGGTCTCGAGATGGCGACATTTTGAAAAAGACGCAGGATTTTTTTACGTAAAGATGGCGCATAAAACCCGATCCTGCACTTTATAGTTTATGAAATTACTGATCGTAAAGGGTTTTGCTTTCTTTTAGGTTATGTAATCGATGTTGATAATGAGGTTGTTCCACACGCCAGAATACTCATAACTCCCGATAGCAGAGACAAAACCAACAATAACAAGAATAGAACTACCTACTCAGACTTCAAAGGCAATTATATTCAGTTCTTACCATTCGGAACTTACACAGCAACCGTCACATCAACTGGTTATTTACCGAATAAAAAATTGATTCACATAACAGATAGTCAAACAGTGCCTCTGCAGGTTATGTTCAGACTTATGAAGGACGAAGACTATTTCGGAGTTCCGCGACTGGCTTTTGTTATCATTCTAGGTAATCAATAAAAATTTTATACCTAACTTAAAGCACATCAAATCTTAAGGCCGCTGGACACGGGGCTAGTTTTGCCGCTGGAATCACTGCTAGGACTTGGGCTGACTGAGAGGATGGAATTGACGTTACTGCGAGCTCGCCAACTCGCGAGCTCGAAACAATATCTTGTCACGTGGACAAACGCCCGTAAACAAACATGGCGTCATAGTGTGTGTTCTGTTCAGAAACAATAAACGTCCACTTTTGTTAACATTCGAACTGTCACTGCGCGCGCACCAAAACCATCTACAAATCCAGCTTCAAAACGCGCATTGTGTGAAGCGAACACATAAAAATCATCATAAAATTCAGTGCCACAGCACGCTTAGAACCCAGCAACGAATCTAGCGACAAAACCAGTATTGTGTGCAGCGGCCTTTACAGTTCGTTTTCGTATATAATCCCACAAGTTTTAAGGTTATGTTTTGTGACTACTTAGGTGCAGTCACTTTTACGATGCTTACGATAGCGATATGTTGTTATGCATACTGTAAACGAAGAACGATCGAAAAAAGAGAGTACCTCTTCTCACCTTTGCCGCAAAAGTTGTTTTTTGATGATGACGACAAAGAAACAGAAATATTCAGGACACCATTGACAAGTAAGAGCAGAATTTTGTTTTTAAAAACATTTATGCTGGGTTTCTAATACGACTTTCAGCTTTAAATGTAGATTTTAGAGTATCGTTTGTTTTTAATTATTTTCTTTCGTTCACACAGAATCTCCTCACGGCACTGAAAGTCCGCCTTTCGCAAAACCATACTTCGATGACGCAGCGTCAAGTAGCGGAGAAGAAGACATAAGTTTCTTGAACACTTCGACCCGCAAAGAATTGAGATAACTCTTCCTAACGCACGTTTTGTTTAGTTTTTAGTGAGTTAAACCGTTCAATTTTTGTTTATTCACAATTTTGATATACAATTTTTTAAGTTCTTTTGTTTATTTGAAGTAGAGTCTGACCGGAGTTGAGTCTCACCTTTGGCTGAATCCGAACTTAATTTTTCCACTTTCGACCAAAGTCAAGAGGAAAAAATCACTTAGATCATTTTTAACATTACACAGTTTGTGTGCCAAAAGCAAACAAAGATATTTTTTGTGAATCAAGTGCTCACTGGAGTAAAGCAACGTACGTACAAACGACATTTCTGATTTTGGCCACAAGCAGGCAATTAAATGGACTTTCGGCTTTGACGAAGTCTCCGATGTGTTTTTACGCAAAGCCGATTACTTTGCAGAAGATAGCTGAAGCCGAGTTTTCGGTCAGACTCGAGTCTTACAATAATTTGTTCCGTCTGTTTATAATTCAAGCCAAATAAGTAACGACGGTATGATGGATAGATCGAGAAAGATATCAATAGTGTCGATACTCCAAACCTAAAGATTGCCTTGTATAATATTATGTAGAAGTTAAAATATTAATTTCAATTGACGTCAGTAAAAACCGTCCAACAAATTATTTTACTCACCAGTAGAGCTGTAACAACCCATATGTATTCCTTACCGAGTAACGGGTACGTCGTCTGACTCGAAGTAACGAATCGTTACTTACAAATTCATTTCGTTACTCGCATTTGTCGTATCGATGCCAGTTCGACTCGTTTGATGCAGTTATACGAACGAATATAATGCATAATACAACATACCTCATGCGGATGCGTGAACTGGAACCAGGATACGAAAGTAACGAGTACTGGTTCTTTAAGTAACGAATACATACGGGTACACAATTTCTCGTTACTTTTACAGCTCTACTCACCAGCACCAAATAATGCACGTTGTATATTTTCAAAACCACTTTTGTTTTCTTGTGATTTTATTGGTTAGTGATGGGACCACGTTATTTATTTTATTATTTTTTTTTGTGTTGATTTTTTTATATTTTAACTGTTTGATATTTAATATACTCAAATTTAGAAACAAAAATTTAAAGAAATGTGTTTTTACAAAACTTTAGAAGTACCGATAGCAATAATATAGTTCGAATAATATTTGTTTTTATTCAAATTCACTTTTTGGCTGTGACAAATTCCATTTTTTAAATTTTTTATATAAATGATGCTTCAATATTGTTTCCGGATTTACGATGTGCCCCAGCATGCGTTCTAAAGCTCTTAAGAACTGGGGCGCAGCTTATTAAAGCCCAGTGATTGAAAAAACAAAAGCAAATCTATTCTTTTTTATTGTACGTAAACTTTGAATAGCATTAATTTAAGTTTAAACTAACAAATCCATATTTTTAACTCAACAGTTTGTTACTGACTGTATATTCAATAGTAGATAGCAACTGTTTAACGGTCATTTGTTAAACAGTTGAGGTTATGTACATCCATTGCTTTTTTACGCAATTAAATGAACTAACTCTGGTTATAACAAAGCATTCAAGTATCATTCAAATCGAGGCGAAATCCTTTAGGTATGCGACTCGCTCGCATCGATCCCTTAAGATAATTTATGTATATAAATAGATATTCCAATCATACAATGTCAAATTGTGGCGCCATCATTAGTGTGTCAAAAAAAATAAACATAATCAGCAGTGGCGTCGCGCCATGGTTAACATGCTAAACTAATGAACTATGGTAAATGGTTTATTATTACTAATTTATTTAATCAAAATTATTACAGTGTTCAAATTAATTGCAATAAAAATATATTTAAGAAAATAAAATCGGTGTACTTATTTTTATTAAAGAAATTAGCAATGATACACCATCGTTCATTAGTTTAGCATGTTAACCATGGCGCGACGCCACTATTGATTGTGTTTAGTTTTTTTGATACACTAATTATGGCGCCAAGACTTGACACAATTCACATGATTCGGGATTCGTCACAATTTGATTGGCCCTTTGTACGAAATCATAACCATTTTGTTTTAAGCAATATACAGATTGTATCAAATCAAAACAGTCCATAGAACATTCTGTGTGTAAGACAGAGACGATATTATATAAAGGACTAAAGCAGTAAGTAAGAATGAGATAAATGATCGCTAATAGTTACTGTGGTTATACAATCTGATAGTATCGTCTTTGTTTTCTACAGTAAAAATCTCAATTTTATCAAATGTCAGTATTCACTAGTGAAATTATTGCTAAAATGGCTATTTAATATACTGTTCGGGAAAAAATCCAAATAATTAAATGGTTTTATGGTGGTAATTCAACCGCCAACACAATAAATTTATTTGTTTATTTGTTTTAATTGATAAATTAGTAAATAGATTTACAGTGTACGTAATTATTTATTTACGTAACTACAGTAACTATATTAGCGATCATTTATCTCATTCTTACTTACTGCTTTAGATCTTTATATATCGTCTCTGTCTTACACACAGAATGTCCTATGGACCGTTTTGATTTGATACAATCTGTATAGTAAACAGAGCCCTAGTGAAAATTCTTTAAGCCCTAGGCAAGCCACGACATGGACGCTCTTTTAAAAAATTAAAGTGCCTCGGGCAGAACACGCTTTTGATGTCCCTTTTACCGAGCGCCAACATAGTAGCGTGATAAATCCACCAATATTGAGACTCTAGGTCTTTGCCTTTTGTATCACTAGAGCTCTGACAGTTTCCATATTTTTACCGATTAGAATTACGAACGTTTTAAAAAAATGTCTTTTATTTTCAATAATACTTAACAATGTTGATAATTAAATTATTTAAACTGAGTAATTGTTTTTTATTTTATTATTCGTAAAAATATTTTTTTTGTGAAAAAAATATATGAAATACTTGATATATAAAATATAAAAATCTATAGAATAATACTTAAAAAATACATTTATAAGGCATATTCTTTGAAACAATCAGTATTTTTGTATAATGTTTTTGTGCCTAAAATAACTTTCTTATTAAATACAATAAATAGAAATTAAATATAAAAATCATCTTGGTAATATAATAATAATTATCGAAATATGCTTTAAAAAATTAACTATTCATTTTGACTGATTCATTTTAATCAACTAATAAAACTAAACTTGTGCCGCGTGCGATTTAATGAATTTTAAAATTTTAATCATCCACCCTGTTCATCTTGTTTATTGTAAAAAAACAACTGAGTGAGACGGTTTTCACCGATAATTCGCGGATAGCACACAATGGCCGTCCCGTAAAACAAGTAATAAATTTTTATTAATCCCTCAACAAAAACATTAAAGACAATTTAGTTTTATTAAAATATTCGTGAATGGGGTGAATTCAAAACAAACAAAATGCTAAAATAAGAGACAATAAACAAGACACGTATCAAACCGAAGTAATTTGGATCGGTCTCATCCAAAACTGCGAACGGTAGTTGATGATTTTAAAATAAAACTCACGTCACAACTACACACAGACATTGCATAATTACACATTAAAATACCAAAAACTACAGCCTGTTCATCATCTTATCGAAACAAAACTGATTCCGCGATACACAAAATAAAATTTACTTCAGTTGCACAATTCAATAGTTTGTGTCATTACATGAGCAATAAAAATGTTAAATAAACAAATACCAAAAATATACACGTAAAAAATTACTGATAGCGATTGTTTTGTATTCATTTTGTCACACGCAGACTATATTTAAGGAAGTACCCTCGGTACGCAGTAAGTCAAAGAATTTCAGTCTTCTACTTGAGTAACGTAGTATATAATTTGGCAACACCGCATGCCTTGCCATAGTTACAAGTGCTTATGTATGCAGCATAAGTCAGCATGCGGTGTCAAATTCACATTAATTTATGAAAATGCTTTTCTTTATTCCTGACATTTCGGAAATAATAATATACTATCATTTTTTTGGAATACTATGCTTTTAGCATTTACTCAATTTACGTATGTTTTTACGATATCAAAACTGCTGCAGTTTCGTAACTTACCTTTAAATGACGCGCCACAAACTATAATATTGCGGTGTTGTCATGTTTATGAATTGCTAAAAAGCTCGGCTATGTTTTAGTTATTTCTATTAACATAAGCAAGCTTTATACGTTTTGGAAAAAGAAAAATGTTCATAGAACATCATATTATCATATTTTTCATATTAATCATATTATTATTATTATTATTATTATTATTATTATTATTATATTATTATTATTATCATATTAATATTATAAATGCGAATGTAAGTTTGTTTGTTACGCTTTCACGCAAAAACTACTTAACCGATCATCATGAAACTTTGCACATACACTCTTGAAGGTATTAGAAGTAACATAGGATACTTTTTATTAAAAAAAAATAAAAATTTTTTACGAAAAATAAGAAAGGGTTGAAAACATTTTTTGGGCCCAAAAATACCGAAAAATTTCTCCGAATCGTTTCAAAATTGAAATTTAACCCTTTAGTAATGATTAAAATGTGCTATTAAAATTTCATTAAAATCGGCCCGACAGGACCGGACTTACAAATTTTATGAAAACGAAATATTATAAATGCGAATGTAAGTTTGTTTGTTACGCTTTCACGCAAAAACTACTTAACCGATCATCATGAAACTTTGCACATACACTCTTGAAGGTATTAGAAGTAACATAGGATACTTTTTATTAAAAAAAATAAAAATTTTTTACGAAAAATAAGAAAATTGTTTGTCAAAATATGTGCAATACCTCAACCCCTGATATGCATGTCAAAAGTCGATTTCCATCTCAATCGCGGGCGTAGCCGCGGGTAGCGGCTAGTTCGTTTATATTTCCTGAAAATTTTATCAAAATCTGTTTGTCAATTCCAACGTAATAAATGATGGAGTGCGTCAAAATCACAGATTTCCATAAGACTCCATGTTAAGTGCAGCGAAATAAAATTATCAATATCTTTTTTCAAAGTCAACCAAAGATCACAAAAATTTAACTGAGTCATTTTTGAAAAGGTTTTGACATATTTGCAAATTTTCGTAATTTTCTGTTTGTTAATTCATTTATCGAGGGTACTTCCTTAAAAAAATTACATAATATACATAAAATAGTCAAATACTTAATGATATGCTTGCTTGTACTTAATATATTGTCTTGAAATAAGGGCACATTTAAAACTACAACAAATACTTCATAAAGCCACGTCGATAATTAATTCATGCGTCAGGTAACCTAACCTCGAAATGGACACTTATTAAATTAATACACAAGTAAGATCGACAGTTACCCAGCAGAGCGTCAGTTACCTGACGTCAATCATTCGGAAGCAGAAATCAATGTGTACGAGAATATTCAGATATTGTGCTTCATCCGGCATAATTAATATGCTTAAATATTTACTGTATTTTAAATTCAGATTTATATAAAAATGTATAGTTCATAACTTCATCAAAAACATCATTACAACTTTTTTGAACTGCTTTTTTCTAAGGCGCGGTAGGTTGGAGTGATTCTGATCGACAGCGTAACAAAAAGCGTGACGACAGTAGTGTTGGGACTAAGGAATACAACCGCGGTACTAGTACAGAGTAAATAGGCAACTCGCTAACAGATGGCAGTAAAGAAGTTAATGAAAATGCGTTTACAAAGGTTTTCATTGTTTTTACTGGATGTGAACAAAGAGAGCGCAAAAGTATTTTGGTGAATGAGAGAGACAGATCCACTTCTACCATGTGCTAGCATACTTTTTTTTTATCGGGTTGAGTTAGATCTGATTATCCGAAATATCCTTCAGATAACCGACGCTGTAATATATGTCGATCCCCTTTTATAATCTGCAAAAAGCAGTGCATGGTAAAAAATTGACTTTTTTCTACATATAGACGTTTACAAAAATATCTTTGGAAGCGGGTTCTACGTTAACATTTTTGAACAATAATAAATTTATAAAAATACTTGACGTTCTAAATGATCGGTACATTATTATAAGTAAAATGTCGGTTTCTTTTTAAAGGTGTGCAGCGTTTGACGACATTTAAGTACCAATATTTGTGCTTTTTGTTACATCGAAAGCGTTTTTAATTATTTATCACAAGAACTATTTAATTTTTTTTTTCTAACTATTAGTCGCGAGCAGTTTACAAAACAATCGAACTATTTGTTAATGGTGGCTCGTCAGACTAGGCAACATAAGAGTTGCATATACACTCTGAATAGAGTAGCGGATCATCAATTGGGAATTTTAAATAATTGAATTAATTCATAATTCATCGGTAATGTTTCTGTTATTATACCTACTACGAACCTCCATTTCGATTTATTTATAGTCCCTTCTTTCCACAGGAAAATAGCTAGGATAAAGTACATTAAACAATATGGCTGCACCCATAAGCACAATATAAGTAATCAAAGATATCCACCATATATACTTTTCCCACTTTGTGACTTCTAAGTTACGTAATAAATTGATACCGACCAGTAAGCCTGCCACAGCACCAAAAAAGTGAGCGGCATAACCGATCGTTTCGTCTTTCTGTAAAATGTAACGATTGTAGATAGCTGTTCCAACATCGCAGACAGTTACTATTAAGAACACGAGAAGTTGGTAGATGGCGTACTCCATTTCTGCCCAATTCTGTAAAATAAAACGTCGTTAACTTTATCACTTGAACGCCAGGATATAAATAAATAGTTTTCACTACGTGCCTCGAGTGGATATTATTATTTTCGCATTTAAAAAAAAATATGATTTTTTCTGATATTAATATTCGTATGAATTATGCGAAAGCGAATATTCATTACTTCACTAGATATGTAGGTACTACTGCGCACATAAACCGACAGGAAGTAGAATGCGATTAACACGGAACATGACGTGTGTCTCTTTCTGGCCCGTCGTACTGTATGTTATTGAACAAAGACAGAATGTCTACCGCAATTATCGCTATCTCTTTCTGTCATTTTGTTCAATAGCCCAGACTAACGCTCCATATGTATATCTCCATGAATATATTTATATTACCTAGGTTTGGGTGTTAACTGTTAATTCCCAGATTACACTGGGAATAATTATTGTAAAATTAAAAGTATAATTTTGACATTAAATAATGTTAATTGATTATTAATAATTACAAACCATTATAATCGTAGCAATATGAGCTGTTATAAGTGCATAGACTCCTCCACTGGCTCCTGCAAGGAATACACTGGGATCGGTTATGGACGTGCCAAGCGAACCGGCGACGACTCCGGCTATGTAAATCAAGGCGACACGCCACGATTTATGAACCATTTCTAAGGGAATGCCCAACAGTATTTGAATAGCCAAATTAACAATAAGATGAAATATTCTGCAGAAAAGTTACAACAAGCGTTAGTAGTTATTCAAATTAATAATTATTCTTATTTTACAAGAAATCCGATATTAGCGTTTTTGCGTTATGGTCACAAATATATAATAGTAGGTATGTTGTGCAACTGGGGCGACAAGTAAGCCATGGCGAACGAGTGTGACGTTTGTTCGCCAGAGCGCAGCGACAAACAAATGAGTCGTAATCGGTAAAATTCCGCCCGAGTTTCGCACAGTATTTTCTTTAACAACTGTTTTGAAAGATCTATATAAAGAATTAAAGATTGTTTTAAGGTTATGTTAGGTTATATGTACTGTCAGATATAGTTTAGGATGGCGCCACTTTCGCTTATTTTCGAACGAAAAAGAATTTCCCAAGAGGCAAAAACAATTTATTTTTTATCTTCACATGCAAACAGCCAACTTTAGTCCCCAAAAACAAATATGTAATGATGTACGTATTACAAAATAAAATTTAGATACTTACCCTATATGAACAAACATGTACGTTAAATATCGCCATGCTTCGAATCTCTTATGCGGATTGTATATTAAATACGAAGCTACCGGTGTGTGAGCATTCATTTCTCCCTTCTCAACCAAATCGCAGACAAACAAAATAATTTCTATGATCGATATCACAATCATGCCAAGCGCAGGAGGACTGCAAGAATATTCTTCTTCGTACTGTCCATCAGTCATGTCAGTTGTCAAAACAGGTCGGTGAGGAATCATATTATGAACATATCGATGTAATAGATGTCCAAACAAAGATTCCAACTGTGGGTGTTTAATCATTTCAACAAACTCGTCGTAATCTAAATATCCGGAATGATCTGTATCGGCCAATTGCATTATTTTTCTAACCATTTCCTCGGGAATGTCGTGTTCGTATTCACGACTTTCGATAATATTTCGCAATTCCGACAATGATATTCTACCATCATGATCACGATCATACTGGAAAAAGAAGGATTTTTTTATAATAGCTGATAGTCTGATTATTGGCCAGTAGCCGAATATATTTTTTTTTAAATCATGTATTTCCTTATACATAGTTATAGTATTACAATAATAAAGTTATTTAAATATTACATAATAATTATTATAAAAAAAATACGCGGGAATTTTCATAATACTTTAGGTCGCCAGAACAAAAACAAGTGAACACCAGTTCAGTGTCCAAGTACCATTTTGAAGTGAGGGTTGTGCTTTTAGTGAAAATATAAATAAATTGAATAATGTAATTAATAATACTTACTTTTTCAAAAAGTGCACGCAAGTGTCTATCAGGCGATTGTAATGGCATTACGCCTTGTTCAATATTTTGTCTGTGATTTCCTGACATTTTTGTGCAAAAATTGTGTTAACCTCAAATGGTGGCAAATCTGCGGAACAAAAATATTTTGGTCTACAAGAAAACTACAAAGTATTTAGCGGCATTTGGTAAGCAAATAACTATTTCTTATTAAATATCAGCTTATACTGTTAACGTTTACGCAATATTACGTATTTTATACTGTTGTCCGGTGTTACAATTTATACTACTACTTCGAAGAAACAAGCTATTCAGTATTTTTAATTCAATAAATTACTAGCAATTAGGTTTTAATCATCAACAATTACCACCTAGTGCGAAATTAATTCTCATATAAAAACCTATTCGAGAAATTTTGCAGTATTTATGGGTTCAAATATCGTTCTAAAATTTCGAAATTTTTCCGTTTACGAAGTACAGTTCGCGGCATGCCCAGTTCGCAAATTCCCTCTATTGTGCCCTTTTCGTATCAATCCCTGCTGACCTCCAACTAACACAATGTGAACTAAATTACATTCTTCCAGGTGAAACAAATTATTTAATAATGGTAGTATTTTTTTTTTTAAATAAAAGACGTACTTCTGTTAACACATTACACAATTTTATTAAAAATATAACTGTTTTTTAAATGCTATAACATAGTAAATATTTTGTGTACGTTTGTTAGGTTAGCTATTCTGTCACGTCTACAAGAATACTGACTAACGTACCCTGGACTGTAGGTACATGTTATTGTATAAAAGCCGGAAAGTACGGACATGGATGACTCATACGAGATAAACTTCACGTTTGTTTACAGTACACAAACAATTAAATTTACCTTTTTTTGTTAAAATTGTTTTAATTTCATTTACGTTAATTAATTAATAAAAATATGTCTACAAACATGTACACAGAAACCTATAACTGCCTAGATGACATACACAACTTTAAAATTCGGTAAATTTTGTTTGTTTATCTGTTGTTTGATTTATTTATTGCACTATCTTTTGTAATAATAACGATAATGATTATATTCACTTATTTGCACATCTATAATTCCAAAGTTTGCACGAAACAAATGTACGAACTAAGTTATTCGAAATACTTCATAATGAGGAAAACTATCCAAAACAGTACTTTAGTAATTTTTTTTTGTTGCTACCGAGAAATTATTAAGTATTAATTTTGGGTCAGTTTCGTTCAGAAATACCTAATGAATACAGAAAAAACAATTTTTATAAATAGTACCTACTTATTAGTTTTTACCCGATTGCAGCACGCCAAGGAAGGGTATTGTTCTTTACAACCTCATAAAGTACAGGCTTATCGAGCGATTTCGCACCGGTGTCGCCCAGGCCTGCTAATATTAGTAATTTGACTCTATTCAATAAATAGAGTAACTGTGATCCATTGAAGTTAATGATAGGTATTTGGAGAAAATTCCGTGGCATAAGGATCGAAAATGAAGCAATATTGAATTTTGACGTGATAACGTCTTATAAATTGATGAATCACCAATCTTATAAATTGATAAAACACCGGCTGCATGCACGAAAAAGTGTAACGTTCCTAAATCCTAACGTTCGTAACGCGTAACGTTCCGCCTGACCCTGTGCGTGCTTTTTGCTAATTTCTCGCTCAATTTAAATCAGATCGGTTTGAAACCAGTCTTAAACGAAAGAGGAGAACATTTTACATAGATTTCGTATAACAGAATTTGCCTAAACAGTTTTTTATACAAATTTATATAGAAAAATAGCTGTATAAATGCAACATGAAAACGGCTGCATTTCTAATGTTTAATTCAATTTTTTGACATTAGTATTTTGTGAAATGCAACGCCTTCTAAGTTAAGTATTGGAATAACTAATTATTATTAGAACATAATACTTTGACAGTTGCAAACGTCACTTTTGACATTTCTTATCATTCCGACACCAAGGATAAGCGGATTGAAACCAAATTTTGGGAGGTTTAGGTTATGTATTACGGAATACGTTATCACGTAAAACTATCGTCCGTAAACCGACTTTACAGACAACCAATTTTTTTAAACTTGCATTTAATACTGACGTTTCGATACGTTTTGTATCATTTGAAAACTCAGAAGATGATACAAAACGTATCGAAACGTCAGTATTAAATGCAAGTTTAAAAAATTCAATATTGCTTCATTTTCGATCCTTATACCACGGAATTTTTTCCGAATACCTATCAATATTAGTAATAATTAATAATTAAGACGTCAGAGGTGGTGTTGCAAACCCTCAAATTGTAATATAAGATCAGCTGTATTTTGATTTCGATATTATTTGAAAATATAAAACTGTTACTTAGGTGTAATTGTAAAATAATAACCTTAGCAGGGTGGCTCGAAAATAATTGACTGCACAGTGTGCACCTTATTTTTTAGGGTTCCTTACCTCAAAAGGAAAAAAGGAACCCTTATAGAATCACATTGTTGTACGTCTGTCTGTCAAGACCCTTTTTCTCAGGAACACGTGGAGATATCGAGTTGAAATTAATATCAAATAACCAGGTGTGCAATCCCTTGGAGCTGTGAAAAAATCAAACTTCTAAGTCAACGCAATCAAAAGATATGCCACATATTTTGACACTCGCAAGGGAATCAAAACCTATAGAGTACTTCCCGTTGACCTAGAATCGTGAACTTTGGCAAGAAGCAATGTTTTATAGTACAAGTAAAGGAAAAAATCCTATACAAATTTGTTGTTACATCACAAAAAAATGATTTTTTTGTACTGACTCACTTATCAAAATATCTAATGTTTCCCGTTGGCCGTTAACCTAGAATTTTGTTTGGCGCGAAAGAAGGTTGCATAGCATAAGTAAAGAAAAAAATACGAAAATCTTTCTGATTTTATATATAGACTATTACAAGACAAATTTAATTTTTATGAAATAACGGTACGGAATACTCATGGGGCGCGAGTTCTACTCGCACTTATCCGTCTTTTTATATTTCTAAAATCTTTTCGGCTTTCGCACTACGATGTGAAGCTGTTTCTATAGACGTTTAGCTCATTTTACTCGATACTGTACAGTGGCATTGCCGATATCGTGAAAATAAACAGGAATCTATTTTAGCGTGAAATTCAAACGGGCCCGATCTATAGTCACTGCACCCCAAACTGAAACCGGCAGTTTTAGAGACAATTTCGAAAATGAAAATTTAATCGCCGAGCGCACGTTTTTGTGGCAAGAGAAAGTGTTCAGTGAGGACGAAATTGAATTTTTTAAAAATGAAAAAGATTGTTTGACCGATTTAGAGAAAAAATATAATTTAATTTTGAAAAACATCGACTTGGCGGAGTACGAAAATAAATTGTTTTCTTATGTCAACGAAGACGATTGTGACCTTACGAATGAGGTACGTTGAAAATAATTCTAACCTATAAAAGAAAAACTGTGAGATTATCGTTTCTTCTTTTTGAAGATTTCCATCAAAATGCTGACAGTCTTTTTTTAGACTGCACGTGTGGTTCCCATCAGTTTTGATCATTTTCAAAAAGAAGAAACCAACTAACACGCTCCTGGTGGGAGAATGGTTAATTTCCACTACCCCGGTAAAAAAACGGTTTTCTTTTTTTTTAGAGTGTAACTACCGAAAATAGACCACGCATAAGCGAACTACAAAAACAAATGAACGCTTTGATAATCGGGAGAGTACAGAACCTTGCAGAAAATAAGCAAAGCAATTTCAGTAATAATATAAACGATGTATTTGACAGTAATCCTTACAAATCCAAAAGCCGTGAAATAATGTATATTATGGTTGATTTAGGAGCAGAATTGAGGTAAATTAATACAGGACGTGGTTCAGGTCATCGTATATTGCCCCCCACCCCTTCTCCACCCACGCAACTTGTGTCGTATATAGATACAGCCTGCTTCTATATCAATAATTTATTGATTTACAATAAGTAGGTATATCTGAATCAGAATTGAATTACCATTTAAAAATACGTGTAAATAAATGATTTGGACTTTGATCAAATATCGATTTGGTGCAGTGATTACGTCAACAAAAAAAATTCACTGCAATTTTGCTATTAATTCGACGCTTGATAAGTCAGCGCTTTTCGTGCTGTACTACTGCTTTCGACTGTCACAGTTTGTGCATCAGAGCGATTATTACGCCTCGAGACGAAATAGCAAAATCGATCCTTGCACAAATGTGGAAGAAGTAGTCCTCCAAAAAAGTTGGTAAAAATGATTACATCGGAAAACAGTTTTTTCTCAAAATGTTTTTTATGGATTATGGATGAAAATGAAACCTAGAAAAGGGGTCCGTTAATAACTTGAAATTTGTTATTTGTTGAATGAAAAACAATAAAATTTCGATACTCTAATTTTTTAAGATGTACTTCTTTTGGCGCGTTTTGAAAAAAAATAGACTTATAGATTTTGACGATGTAACGTGTATTTTATCATGCGATAAAACTGATGGACAGAACACCGAAGTCACATTAAAATTTGTTTTGTATTTTAGTTTAAATAAAGATATCTTATCGAAATCGCAGCATGTACTGTGTAAGTTAGAATGGGAACCTCAGAGTAAAGTGTTGACAATGTATCCGGACTTTTCGAAAGACGACGACCCGTACGTTTTGGAAGTGCAGGGCGATTTCAGAAATATTTATCATTATTGGATTGAGCATGTATCGGCCGATATCAGCGCCGATTTGAAAGTGAAGGAATTTGATTTGTTGAAAAAGGTATTAAAAAAGTATGCGCTAGAAGTCTTAGGCTCTAGAGTTTGTTGACGATTTTATTATTTTTGTACAGTAGAAAGTTGAAAACCTCCAAAACTCGAAAAAATGTTTTGTTCCTTCCCTTCAAGCCCCAAAACCTCCATTACTCGAAATCTCAACCCTCTATAGGTCGGAATAATCAGTGAGTCCTTACAAGCCATTTCGGTACATACTTTCCCTTCATAACTCGAAAAAATTAATTGGACTTCTGTATCTCGAACATAGCAACTCAAAATTAGTTAAAATGAATCTTAATTTAACTAAACTTATATCTTAAGGTCATTTCAACAGCAACTTGTCTTATCTGTACTAAAACTAGCGGTCCAGCCCGGTTTCACCCGGGTGCAAAAGAACGAATGGGGTGGAGGGACGTGAGTACGCGTGTTTATCTTAGTTTACCAAGATGAATGTTGTGTCCAAATTTCATGATAATCGGCGTTACCGTTCAAAAGTTTTTGTCGGACGGACAAGTTTTCAGTTATATTTTTCATTTATTATTGATGCTCTGCTCTGTGAATGCAATTAAAATAACTAATATCGCTATTAGAAAATAGGGGATGGTGGTAGAACGGTGAAAATTTAGGGTTATAAGTATTTTGTAGTGGCAAATCATAAAAAAAATTTTAAAAAATTGGCCAAAAAATAAAAAAAAATTCTGGAGAGGACACCCTTATCACCTAGGGGTATAAAAAATAGCCTACGACCTATTCTCAGACCTACCAAGTATACACAAAAAATTTCATATAAATCAAGTCAATGTGTCTGGCTTGGTGCAACTTGGGCTATAGGATAGTTTTTATTAAATTTTTTGTACAAAATTACGGTATTTTCTCAAAAAACCTTTTTGTTTGCTTTTAAGCCACATAGCGCCATCTATCTGTTAGAATTCGCAATGCTCAATGATATTAATTCTACGTCACATGTGTTTCATAGACAAACAACGAACACAAAAGCAAACACACAACTGTTTAAGTAACAATTTGCGACATCTGTACATCGACACTAAACCTCAATCGTTCTGTCATCTAACAGAAAAACCGCAGGTAGTGATAGCGCCAGAAAACGGTCCATTTCGAAACACAGCAGGCATAGGAAGCTAGGTTTCCTGATTAAAGAGTTCCTGATTTAGTATCAAATAGCGATATCTGTTAGAAATTTGCTCAAAGCTATTAGTTCAATAGCAAATCTAATAGCTAAAATTAATTCCACGTCACACGTGTTTCATAGATAAACAATACAACGTATGTGTTTAGTTTTTTGTGTATCATTGTTTTACCGAGTCCGCTATAATTCTATAAAAAAGTCCGATACTTTATAATAATGTCAATGTTTAATAGGTAAACCACAAATCCGGGCGAAGCCGGACCGGGCCGCTAGTATAGATATAAAGCTGAAGAGTTTGTTTGTTTGGTTGGTTGGTTGAACGCGCTAATCTATGAACTACTGGTTTGAAAATTTGTTTTTTGTTGGATAGCCCGTTTATCGAGGAGGCTATTATTATATATAATAGAATGTTGCAAAATGTTACTCAAAATCTGTCCGTCCGACGAAAACTTTTGAACGGTAACTCCGATCATCATGAAATTTGGACACAACATTCATCTCGGTAAACTAAGATGAATGTGCGTACTCATGTTCCTTCCCCCCATTCGTTCTTTTGCACCTGGGTGAAACCAGGCGGGACCGCTAGTTGTTTATATGTTGGATTTTTTTTTGACGCCTATTCTCGACGAAGCAACAGTTGCTATATTTGTGATATATCGCGACAACTGCGTCACTTGCCGCTAAAATTGACTTTTCGGAATTTCAGTTAGGCGCGCGCGAATTCGAAACCAAACAAAAGCAGCTCGCGCTGCACGACTTCGTCGTTCCGAACAAAAACGAACTAATAATTTACGTGTTCGGCGAAATAATTTCGGCCCGTCAGTTTGAATATGAAAATTTGTACGTGGAATATGTCGTCGATTTGCCCGAACACTGGGCCGTTTTGGACGGAGACGTTCGAACTTTGAGTGGAAGAACACATTCGGCCGTAACGAACGATAAAGGGACCGCAACATTCGGATTTCCTTTCGAACTGGCTCTGGCTTACAACTTCAAAAAATCGAATGAAAATGTCGGTTAGTATTTAAAGACATGCAGTGTTTACAGGAATAAAGGCAGCTGCACACGAGGCTGGAAACACTGCTTGGACTTCTGCTGGCAGGCAGGCTGGTACGAGGCTGGAAATGACGTCACTGCGGGCTCGCCTGCTAGCTAACAAGATAGATTTTAAAATTAGAACAGGGACTATTTTTCTTGCTAGGTCCTCTGCTTGCTCTGAGCAAGAACCATCAGGAAACAGTATCTCGTCACGTGGGCGACATGAACAAACGCCCACAAACCAACGTGGCGTCATTCTGCTCAGAGTCAGACAACAGACACGTTTTGCTCTGTGTTTATATTTGAACTGTCACTGCGCGCGCACCAAATCCATCCACAAAACAAGCTTGAAAAGACGTCTCGTATGAATTAGCGAGCACATAAAATCAATTAAGAAAACCAGCGCTAGAAAACTCGTAGTCAAATCTAGCAAGGAATCTAGCGGCAAAACCAGCCTCGTATGCAGCGGCCTTAAGAGTAATTTCGATCACATTCCGCCGTTCTTAAAAAGATTTGACTGTATAGTATGCAGTATTCACCAGAGTGCCGTTTGCCCGTTTTAAGTGTTATCAGCTATATTTTAAAAAACATTCTGCATAATCAAAGGTATTTAATTTTTATCGTAAATTAAAGAGATAAGAAATACCGATACGCTAATAGAAAATGTCGAAAAAATGATATTGATAACAATTTTCAATATTAATGCGATCCGAATTTGCGGTAGATATATATTTTTTTAATTGGAAAGATTGCATCTGTTTGATTGGTCGTTAGCACACGATACAATTATGATATTTGTTTTTAATTATACCTACTGAAAATTGATAAAGTCGCTGTCGAAATTCAAACAGTTTAATCGATATTGTTTCGCAATTTAAAACAAAAATTAAGTGTGCAGTAGAGCTCGTGGTTACCAATTGCACGATTTTTGTAAAGACTATTTTCAGATTAGTATTTAGGGTCAGCAAGTCAGCGATCGAGACACCTGGCATTGGGGCGCTTTAAAAAATGTAGTGATTTGTAAAAGCCGAAATTTGGTACAAATTTAATTTAAGAAAATTAATAATGTTATTTGATGTCGTTTCTAAGCGTTACTTAAATCTCCAACAATATATTTCGAAATAAGATCAAGAGAATCTTGGGATCGCCATCGCACCGAAGGCTTTTGCTACATGAGTTTACCAGTAAACGATCCCGGTCAACATCATCGAGAATTGTCGTGTCTCCTCGTGAAACCGAAAGGACATAATGGAGACCTTAGAAGGTTCTTTATTGGCGGTTGTACGAATTTAGACGATATTGCTTGGTTGGGAATACCAAATAATCATAAGGTTTGTTGCGCCATTTTTATAGGTTTGAATCTCGATGATTAATCATTTCTTCCCTACGAATCAATTTCTTTGAACATATAGCGACCACCATATTATCCAAAGCACGAAATTAACGAAGCTTCGAGACATTTAAAATTATTATAAAAAGATTTCGGTTTTTCATCGACCGAGGTCAAATATAAAATGGGTTA
This sequence comes from Xanthostigma xanthostigma, assembly GCA_963575645.1. Taxonomy (NCBI): domain Eukaryota; kingdom Metazoa; phylum Arthropoda; class Insecta; order Raphidioptera; family Raphidiidae; genus Xanthostigma; species Xanthostigma xanthostigma. Next base: position 25,270,413 of record OY754472.1, on the reverse strand, counting down.
TTTTTCAGGAACCAGTCTTGAATAAATACGGGATAAGAACCGAAAGCACCGGTTACTTACAGATAAACACAAACGTTATCCGTCAGTCAAAATCGACCATTATTAACAGGAGACTATCGAAAACAATCGATGGCGATAACAATGGACGTTCAACTGTTTTTGAGCACGCCGATGCCACAACGTTGGTCAGCAGCGTAGAACAAGTTCTGTTGGCTTTTAAAAGAGCGCGGCACAACATGAACAGAGCTCGAAAAAATATTGAACATTGATTTGTAATAATATTTCTGTTAAAAATAAATTAAAATATGTTTGTTTCTACAATTGTTTTCATTCTTAAAAAAACTTACAGCGAAACCACGGTCCGTATTTTTATTTTTTTGCGAAATGTTCGCATATTTTGAACGAACTCAAGCAGACAATCACTCAATTATTGATTTTCTGAATAACAATCGGTTGACCACCTGAGGCTTAAAAGGCAACAAGTTTGAAAATGTCATTTTTCCATTGAAACAACGGAACTCTCGTGTCTGTCTGTCTGTCCGTCTGTCACAGCTTATTTTCTTCGAATAAACCGGACGAAAAAAAGTTGTTTGGTAAATTGGTACATATATAGAGTTAGATCACCCCCATCACGTATACATATAGCGTAAATAAACGAATTCCGATGTTGGGAGTTAATTTTAGAGGACAAATTAGAAAAAAAAATCAAGTGCCCACATCATGTGACGTAACAAATTGACTAGGGCTTGTTATGTAGAATGCAAATAAATTTTGTTTATAATTTAAAATACAAATTTTAAACGATAATAAAGAAAATATACGAAAATCGAGAATCCCCACCCACCATCTCCGAAAGTACTGAGCCTAAAATTTTAGTTTACCGGAAAACCTAAGTCTTAAAATTCTCACAAAAAAATGAAATAGTAGGGAACCCTCTGCGCGCGAGTTTGACTCGCACTTAACCGGTTTTAAATTATTACTAGTGTACCCGTGCAAAACCTTTTGCATGTATTTTCATATTGTTTTCAAAAATCGATATTTTGATACAGACCTATGACAATAATTTTATTGCTCTTGCATTAGTTTCCATTTACAGTTATTTTTCTTTTGATTTAGCTTGATCCATCAAGTTGTCTCTATATTTAATTGGTTATAAATTCAAAGAAAATGTATGAGATCTGTTATGATGGTTACCCCGAAAGAGCTGTCACAATTCATTTTTAGAAAATCTAACCTCATTTGATACATTTACGATTTTCACTATTTTTTTCTGATCTGAGACCAAATTTTAGACTTGGTACAGTCCATGTAATATTTAAAAACTCTATTTTGGCATTAAATTAACATGAACTTACACGTTCTTAAATTGTTTGGAAAATAAAATAAAATTTATTTGTCTATTAATATTTGAAATATTTGCGCTAAAAAACTAACTAATTTAAATATACACTTCAATTGTCAAAGTCGACTTGTCAAACTGTTTGTAAAATCTCCGACATACGTACATATTTGCATTTCTCTCACACTCATGTCTCGTGAACATCGAAGGATTTTCTCTCTTTACGTTCCTCTTCACCCCGCTACCCCCTCGTCTTTTTTACTATTATCGCTTGAAATCACCCCTTTTAAAGAAATTTCACCAGAAAAAAAAATAGCGATAACATATCTGTGGACTAAAGGCTTCAGTTTAAAAAAAAATGTGTCAATCGGTTTAGTAGGGATGACTGGCGGATTGCTAGACTCTAGAGATTTAGATTTTACTCGAAAAAATGCGAAATACATTTCAATTTTTAATGTAAACTTTGAAACCCTCCAGTAACCGTACAGCTATCGTCACTGTGAATTAACAAAAACCGACCGGCATCGGCACACTGAAACAGAAGCTATCGCTGTACATATATCCATCCATTTTACTGAGATGTGTAAGATCGATAGCGATTGTTATCATTGTGTCAACTGTTTCACTTAAAATAGATTGATGCGCTGCTCGACGGGAAAATGAAGCATTACTAGTGTAATGAGTTTTTCTTTCATTCTTCTTCATCATCAGACGCGATGACTTTAAGGGTGACCTTCCCTTTTTTCTCCCAAGCACTCGCGCCCGAAGAGGTAGCTTCTTAACGCTCATGATCGCTGACCGCTGCTGGATAAATCCAAGAAGATTCAACGAATTTTTCATTGGATTTTTGTCATGCAGAACGAAAATTCTAACATATTGTAACAAAACTGTTCTAGTTCGTGGTGGAAATTATTTATTTACAATAATAAACGTTTAACAAAACAGTTAAACAAATAAACAGAAAGCACTTCTTTTAGCGTAGGTAACAGAAACAAAACAATAAATTCTGACTAATAAAATAAAAGAATAATTAACGAAGAATATAGTCACTAATAATTATGTACACAAAATATTTACAACACACAAACACACCAAAATCTATCTAGTACACTTATTCACACTTGTCTATTAACTATATTAAAATGATTATTTACAAGAAGTTATTTATGTAAAACCAGATTTATATAATTGCACTCAATGGTTTATACAGCTCATTTATCTTCTATCTTAACAGTTACCTCGGTCTTATTGTACCGACTGAACAATTTATGTCACACAGTTATTTGTAATCCACTGTACGTACGCGCTGCAACTAACTGACTGACCGCCTCGACTCACCGAGCTCGGCGTATTTATAGGCATGAGGTAGCTTTCCTGAAAGCTCTCGGCCTTTCTTACCTGCATTCATTGTTGTTACAAGTTTGGGACTCGGCCGCCACAAAAACTCTCACACCTGCGGTCATTGTTGTTGTGAGAACATTCGACGGAAAGCATAGGCGTCCCAAGGGAGAGCCACGCAACAATCTATACTAATATATAAAGCTGAAGAGTTTGTTTGTGTGTTTGTTTGTTTGAACGCGCTAATCTCAGGAACACTGGTTCAAATTGAATATTTTTTTTTGTTGGATAGCCCATTTACCGAGGAAGGCTATAGGGCATAGGCTATATAATATTACGCGACGACCATTAGGAGTGGAGCTTTAATGAAAAATGTTGCAAAAAGTATCTCAAAAATAAGCTTCTATTCATGTGAAATGCACTAACTAGATTAGGGATGAAAGAACACAACCTCAGGTAGGTCAATCGGTAGCGCATGCGACTATCAATATCAGGGTCGTGGGTTCGAGCCCCACGTTGGGTGACTATATTTTTATTTTTTTTTTATTTTTTACATTGCTTTCTTCTAAGGCTTACATTTAAATTTATTTTAATTTTATTTAATTCATTTAAAAAAAATTATTAGTTAAAAAAAGTTTAAATACTGCTCTTTATCGACAAAAACTTTGAACGGTAACTCCGATCATCATGAAATTTGGACACAATATTCATCTCGGTAAACTAAGATGAATGTGTGTACTCATGTCCCTTCCTTCCCCATTCGTTCTTTTGCACCCGGGTGAAACCGGGCGGGACCGCTAATATATTATAAACTAGCGGCGCGGTACGACTTCGCCAGAATTTGCAGATTGCCATCGTTTTTTCGTCGACTTCCTCGAAAAGAGCTTTAATTGTAAAGTGATAATATATAACCTATATCCTGAAGGTCCATTCTAGATATTGGTGAATAATTTTTGAAAACGGATAAGTAGTTTCGGAGGTTACCTCCTACATTCAAACTTACAAACTTTACCTCTTTAAAATATTAGTAGGTATAGATCTCACCGTACTTCGAACAGGATTTTTTGACATTGTCACCATACCTCCATTTCCTCACGGAACACGGAAGCAAAACGGTAGAAGAGCATCCTTTGCTAGTTCGCTGTCTATTACGTTTTGAGGATAATGCAATCAGAATCTGACCTTATCGCGGACACGATTATTTGGCCCTGTGACTTTACTTTCGTTTCCAGGCGGAACATGTAAGTAAAAAGGTCCGAGAAGCTATCCAAATTCATGAAAAATAAACACACTTTTAGAATAAATTACAGTAAGGAATGAATATTCCGCCTTAACAATTTCCATAATTACATTTCAATGGAGTATAGCTGAACGCGGAAAAATATACAAGAAAAATGAAAATCTGAAGAAGTTTCATTTTCATCTAATTTCCATTTCTCATTTAGATTCTGACGATTTCGTATTAACTTTATTATTCGATAATATTGATGCAGCGTTGCAAAAGATGGAGAAAAATAACGACCTTATCCACTTTTTTTTAGAAATTCATAATGTCCTTTAATATTGACTGAGTCGTTTAGGATTTCACCCGGTTTGTTTGTTTGTTAGTCTGTTTCGCAAATATGGCCATTTTAAGTGTAGGTACCTAGTAATCTTTGGTCAGATTTAATTAGCGTTTTCAAATTAGACACAAAGGCCCTGTTCCAAGTTTAAATACGAGAACTTGATAGATAATTAATAGATGCTCAACAACTGAGGTCATTATCGCTATGAGAACTGATAAAAGTATATCAATTTTATTTATTACTATAGCGGTCGGTCCCGGTTTCACCCGGGTCACGGGTGCGATAGATATAATTCTGCATAATGTATTTCGTTTGCGGTCCAGCGTCTGAACCTTTAAGCAAATTCTACCAGATTTGCTTCTGAACTAATAGCTTTGACCGAATTCTAACAGATGTCGCTACTTGGTACTAAAACATTTTTTTTTGTTTACTTCTGAACTAATAGCTTTGAGTAAATTCTATCAGATGTCGTTACATGTTACTAAAACAGTTTTTTTTTTAGAAAACACCGTAATTTTGTACAAAATAGTTAATAAAAACTAACCCTATAGCGTTAGTTGCACCAATCAAGACACAATAAAAAAATTTCATTAAAATCGGCTCAATGGTTTCGGAGATTAGCGCGGCCAAAATTGTAACACAATAATTTTATAATTTGTAAATGTTTAAAAGTGTCTTGTTCTGGTACCTATATAATAAATTGAATGACGAAATATGTAAGTATTAGTGTTTTTGATAAACAAAAACATGAAGTCACTATTTTCATTTATAGAAGTTACCAAGTTCAAGAACAAAATATTGCGAAAGCTTTTAATGTTTTTTTTCGCTAGATACTTTGTAAACAAGAGGACCGTGTTTTTTTCTGTTGTTGATTTTATTTTGTTTTCGTCTGTGATGTGATTTGATAGTTTGATATGCTCCCTGATTTCACTGTAATGTCCATTTTCTGGATATCAAAACACACATCTTCCAGCAATGAAAACGGCAAATAGCCCGGATAAGATAATAATAACAAAACTAAAGTTGGCAACAATGTAACGGCCCAGGCTTCAAAATCGATACGTGGACGGATATCATGTGACGAGACGACTCGTTCGAGTATGTTCGGTTTTGTACGGACAATGTTGTTGATTTCAGATATTGACGAAACAATCAAATTTTTAATAATTTTTGAGATGTTTTTTATTTCATTATTACTGCATTTTTCACAATTTTCTTATCAGTTTTCCTTTCAACAATTTTAGACTTTACTAAAGATTAAACAACTAAAATAAAAGTTTAGTTTTTTTTTTGACAAAAATAGTCATTTGAAAATGAGAAACCAAATACAACAGAAATAATTATAGGCGATTGTTTCCCTTTTAACTGTTTTAAACGATCGTCGATTATTGTTGAAAATAACCTATAAAACGTGCTTTTTTGTCGAGAAATAATTTCAGCGGTGTTCTGCTTCAACTTCTCATAGACTTCTAAAGCACTCTGCTACCAACTTCCCAAACTTCGCCTAGTTTTGCGACGTTTTCTTTCATTTGTTTTAAAACTAATTTGTTTATCGCGATGCGCGATTGTTTCTCAAACCGGCATGGCCTATCGAACAACTGCATGTTTTCATTAAGAACAACGTTGCCGTTCACGAACCTTACATTATAGAAACATTACAACTGTCGGTTTCAGAAATGCAACATTGCATGCATCGGTGCATTTAAGTCAATGACACATTTATGCAAATGATTGCAAGTCGAACAGTCGAATACTGATGGCTATCGATTGTGACCCGTCATTTAAATGCCGCACTATTTGTTTGGTTGAGTGGACGTTTTAAAAATTTCTGTTTCCTCTAAAAAGATATTAATTTTCTTTGTTTATGTACGTCTCTCAGTTTAAAGCGATCTATCTTTCTCTATAAGATAGAATATTAACGGTTTATTTTCGTAGCTTATAAAAGTGATGACCCAAACGATGTTACAACCTACGCCATAAAACACCTGGTTTTAACTTTTAAACTGTGAAATTGAATTTTTTTTTCAAAACAAAATAAAGTTTAATAGATTCGGTTGTTACTTGATGTAAATTGTAAATATTAATATAGACCAGTAAAATGAAGACAAGGCCGTAGCCAGGAATTCACTTCGGGGGGGGGGGGGGGGTCGAGCTCTGGACCAGAGACAATAAGTAACATTTTTATTTATGTAAAATATTATAATATATGCTTATTGCAGTATAATTTAATATAAATAAAAAATTTAATTAAAAGGCAACCGACGCGGATTGTCCCCAGAAATAAAGCGCGGGACAACGATCTCTGGACTGATCTCGACATCACGATGAACGTTCATCAAAACTAATCCAGTCAGTCGTGACCACAGAGCAATAATTCTGTGGTCGTGACTGTCCCATGCTGTTTCTCAAAAAGTTTTTAGCCCCCTCAACGAGGAAAAAGTACGCTCTGGTGTCGCCGTCGACACAGGTAGCGTCACGAGTATTGACAGTAGCTTTTTCAAGAAAAATGTATAAAAACGCGTCTAGCTCCTAAACTAAAAAAGATACAGAGTTGCGGGTGGCCTCATTGGATTCAGCGTGATTTTTTCCATAAATAAGCCTAATATTAACCGTATCGGAAGGCTCATAATGCCTCAAAAAGTCGCCGATTTGCGAAAACATCGAAAAACTTCAATTTTTTCAATTTCTTGGAAAAAATAAAAGTGTCACGGATATGCCAGAATTTACTTGACCTTATAGAAAAAAGTCCGCTGAATCGAATGAGTACAAGCGCATAACTGTATCTCTTCTGGTTTCGAAGTTATGAGCATTTGAAAGTTTGAAAAAAGTGAATGGAAAACATTACTGCATCACAGTTGTCCAGCGCATCTAGTGATGTAGTGGGCCATTCCGCAGCAACTATTTTTGACCACTTCGCTCGCTACACCGCTAAACTTGTTGTATTATTTGTAAATGTAATTGTTAGTTACGAAACACTTATTTAACCTTGTACTGACTTGCGATCAACGCCAAAGCGGCTTATGATATGAATTATGAAATGTAACAATGAAAAATGAGTGAGAGAGATGGAGCATTTCTGTCACTCATTCTTCAATGTTACATTTCAGATGGATGCCGAAAAACGTGGAATCCACAGATCCGAAAAAAGAGTCGAAAATATTTTAGAAGTATGTATAAAACGGTGGATTGGCTAAAGCATTTCGGGGGGGGGTGAACCCCCAGCCCCCCCCCCCTGCCTACGGCCTTGAATGAAGATGATTTAACCCTAAACATTTCCATAAAATCGCAAAAGGGTGTTTTGCGGGAACATTTACAATATACGCTAGGAAAGTATCTTTTGACACGCGACTTTTGCGCCCTCTCGTGTTTTTTTTTAAATTCTGGTTCAGTCAAAACCTTGAATAAAATGGGCAAAAAAACTATCAAATCGTCATTTTACTGGTCTAAATAGATGTAAGTACTTGATGTATTTGAAGTGTAGATAGCTCATTGAAATTTACAAGTGTTGTAAATTTTAGACTCTTTTTAACAAAATCAGTGAACGTTCATCACATTGTTTTTATATGAAAAAAACACCAATTTAATGAAAAACGACTTCATAGAAAGTATGAAAAATAAATATAGAATACTACTCAACAAATTGCAAGGATTCCTTTACATACTAGTTTCGATTAAACGTTTTGTATTGATATAATAAATACAGTAGAACTCATGTATTTTCAGCCCGTCGGGCGTCGGTATCGGGTTATTGTCTATTTACTCCTGTGTTTTCAACTTCCCCTTCATCATCACCTCGTAGTAATCATAAACCAATAAAAAAAAACTTTATTAATTTGAGATTTCACGCGTATTTTTCCATTGACTGAGCAGCGTTGGAGGTGTCTTTTTGCGTGAGAATTAGGGACTAAAAACTTGCAAATACTTTAATAAATTCAGTTTGAAAATTAGTCCGACTGTAATTTAGTGCAAATATTATTAGGCCCAAATGATCAAAACAGTCGATTATGTAGTTGAGGCAATAAAACGTAACCCGGAGAAAAAATATGGTCGCGTTGTGGGCCATTTAATAAAAGGGCAACACACGTAGGTTTGAATACAACGATAATTAATATTATTTTGAAAATAATTATGGCATAAGTTTTAAGCGTGGGTTGTTTGATTATGATTACCATCCATATTGCGTAAGTACCTACAGACAGACCCCGTTTGACGCTGGAAACGCATTTCTGAAAGTGGGGTGCTTGATATTAAATGTTACAATTTATTATTTCATTGGAAGCTATTTATAAAATTAGAGTTATTATGAAAATACAGTATTTGGCACCCCACGCTTTTTTTATAATTGAATTATTTTGTTAATAAGTAATTATTTTCTACTTTTTAGTTCGATTTGCTATTAAAGCGTCTTTTTTAAGTTTTTTTGTAAACTATATAATTTATTTTCTTAATTTTTAGTCTCAAAATGACAAAAAAAGTGTTTTTTTTCAATATTTTCAAATTCATTTTTTTTTTCAATTTTTTTTTAACTTCAAGAAGTTAATTTTTATGAAATAATTGTATTGTCATCAGCCCTTGACACGTGTGCAAATTTTCAAGTTAATCGGACTTCTTGAAATTGGTGAAAATTACGCTGAAAGATTCCTTTACATACATACAGGTCGAGCTGATATAAGCGTGTTAAAAATAAATATAATAAATAAAACGACGGTTCCTCCGTTTCAATCATATATTTAATAATAACCTATATGAATCATTGGCTATCTACTCAATGTGCGGTGAGTGTACGCAACATAGCTTATCGAAAATATATCTGCGTCTCTTTCTTCGATGTAATTCCCTGATTTCTCCGATGATAGGGTTGGTTGATGTACTTGCATTCAATCTGAACAAAGTGTCTCTGTTTCAAAAATTGTTTTTTTTCTATGACGTTAACATGGGCGTACCCAGCTTTTGGCCCAAGAGGGGGCAAATTAGAAATTTTTAAACTGGGTTCTCCATGCTTGTTTTGCCCTCCTGGATACGCCAGTGCTTACGGCTTAAAAAAAGACAGAAGTATATGTTTGCATAATGGTTCCAATGCGATTTTATTACTATGCTCAGTATAGAATAAAAGTATATGGTTCAATGAATTGTCTTGGTGTTTCCAGTGTCTGTGAACGAGAGAATGCCGGTGAGTGAATTAGAGAGTTTCGCTTACATCAATTGCAGCCAGGACTATTTTGAGGCTATAGCACCCAGTAACTCGTATTTTCTATTTTAATTGTTTTTGAAGTAAAACTTCTTGAGGCGCGTTATATGAATTTCTCGAAGAGGCTCGTTGAGTTGCCGTTACGAACAAATGTGACGTTTGTGCGCGGTCTACTAAGTCCGTTAACGCAGTTTAGCACGTCTATACATAATATGGCAAGAAAAAAATGTATTGTTTACATGTTTTACTTTAACTGCAAACTTTTTTGTTTAACTGAAAATTTAAAAACAGTTTATCTTGCCTATTATTCACAGACACTGATGCTAATATTAATTGTACGCCTGCAGGTCTTGAAAATTGAAAATGGGCATTTCAAAGATATGAGCTGTGAAAAAAAGACATTGTAGATTTTATAGACGCTCGCCAACCGAGGTAATTAACGAGCTTTAAATGAAAAATAAAACGGCATATAAATTAATTTTTCTTTGCCGTGTCAGTAAAAGAAAATTCGATTTGAAAAATGAAATGTCTTCAATTAAAAGAGACTTTTCGATATTTTTGTCCGCGTCAATGTTTGCTCGAATTTTCCTCTCGCGCTGTTTACAATCTCGAACGAAATAGCATTTTCTCGTTATATTTTCCTTGGATATTTTCATTTCTGGTTCGTTTGCACGCACCAGATGATGTAAGTTATTATAGACTTTTCTCTCGGCGAATATCAGTGCTTTTTGCAGTACCTATACTGTGTGTAATTGGGGGCCGAGTTTTTTACCTTTTAGATTTTGATTATTTATGTCGACGACTAGGCAGTCGCCTTGCATGTGACCACTATAGACTATCCGGGGTCACAAAACAAAATCGCATACGTCAGATTTTTGCTATAGACTCCGCGCTGATTGACTTGGCTCCGGCGTAGCAAATTTTGAAAGTTTTCGTATTGAGTGTACGCATCATTAGCTATTTACAGTTTTGACAATTTTTCAATTAATGGTATTATTAAAATTACTTTTGTCGGTGAGTATTCACTATTTCTTAAGCCGTAAATACAAAATTTTCTTGGCGTTCACTGTTTTCTTGACAAAATGATACTATGTAATGGTTATATTTTGACAGGTGACATGAATGTATCACAAGAATATGAATGTATTATTAGAAATTGGCTTTTCGGAAATTTTCAGTTGTCGATAAAACGCAAAGTGATCAAATTGATAAATTCCAAGAGAAAAGTTTTCATTTCTATAAAGACCGCTGCACACAAGGCTGGAAACACTGCTTGGACTTCTGCTGGCGGGCAGGCTGGTACGAGGCTGGGAAAAACGTCACTGCGGGCTCGCCTGACAAGATAACAGATAAATTTTAAGAACCAATCAGGAAACAGTATCTTGTTACGTGGGCGACATGAACAAACGCCCACAAATCAACATGGCGTCATTCTGATCAGAGTCAGACAACAGACACGTTTTGTTCTGTATTTATATTTGAACTCTCACTGCGCGTGAAGCGAGCACATAAAAGAAATTAAGAAAACCAGCGCTAGAAAACTAGTCAAATCTAGCAAGGAATCTAGCGGCAAATCCAGCCTCGTGCGCAGCGGCCTTAATATAGAAAATGCTAGGTCCATTTATATTTTTCACGTCTTTATAAGTATGGAGGGTATAAGGCTCTGAATTCGAGGTTAGAATTAATTTCCGTTGCACGAAGCCTACTAGCGCCGCTAGTGGGTAATAGAGAATTATTGAACTCAGTTTTTATGGAAATTGCGACATGTTTCTATGGTGATAAGTCAAAAACTCTAGTTGGCCATGATGTGTAAAAAAAATGTAATACTAATAATTGACAAAACCAAAAGTGCACATACCGCAAGTTTTTCACTGTACATAGGTATCATAATGAAAAAATTGAGAAAATGATTAAAAAAAAATTAAAAATTAAAAAGAAATAAAAATATATGAGTAATATATTATATATAATACTAGCGGCCCTGTACGTGCTTCGCTACGTATAAAGTGAAATAATAAAACAATTTAATTGGAACATCTATCGATTTTATTAATTGCTAGCTATTTTAAAATATACATGGGCGTATATGTGTGTATGTCGAGCACTCCGGCTGCGCCGTCGTGCTCAAAAAAAAATAGCGTAAAGTATTCGTGGATAACTGGTCTTTAAAACACTTGCTCTGTTTTTGCATTTGTTTTAAACGGTATTCAGTTTTTTTACATCCTCGATCTAGATATATGGTTGTTAAGTTCGTTGCGCCATCTATTGAATATTCACTCAATCCAGTCAACAGGTATTGCCATCTTATATGGTTGTTAAGTTCGTTGCGCCATCTAATGAATATTTACTCAATCCAGTCAACAGGTATTGCCATCTTATATGGTTGTTAAGTTCGTTGCGCCATCTATTGAATATTCACTCAATCCAGTCAACAGGTTCGCCATCTTATATGGTTGTATTATGACTGTAGTAGTATAATACGCCGGTTTGAGCTCACTCCTCAAGTGTCAAATTACACTCAGCTGGAGTGGGGGTAAACCACCACCGGTGAACACCATGCTTCCTGCTTCATTTAAGTCCAAAAAAACTGATGTACTTTAAAATTCGAAAGAGGTGGAAATGTTAAGGGTTGCTGCCACCCCCTACTTGAATACCATCGTTGAACTCGTCTCAGATCCCCGATTAATTTGAGTCCAAACTTGATATGTCTAACTTTAAAATTCGAGAAATTGTACACAAATCTATAAAAGTGGAGAGGGTAAAAATAGCTGTTTTCAAGCTATTTTTCAAGTGGCCCAGAAACCCCCTTATTCATCTACTGACTGTCAAGGAATAGACAAATAATTTGCAAAAAAATAATATTGCGACTATAAATTGAAATGTAAGCTATCCTATCTTTCAAGCTGGGTCGAATTGCACACGGTGTGCAAATCAAATTTAAAATCGGTTCAGTAGTTTAGGAGTCCATCGCGGACAAAGACTATTTTTCAAGTGGCCCAGAAACCCCCTTATTCATCTACTGACTGTCAAGGAATAGACAAATAATTTGCAATAAAATAATATTGCGACTATAAATTGAAATGTAAGCTATCCTATCTTTCAAGCTGGGTCGAATTGCACACGGTGTGCAAATCAAATTTAAAATCGGTTCAGTAGTTTAGGAGTCCATCGCGGACAAAGATGTGACACGTACTTTTTATATATTAAGATATAAATATCAAGTGGAAATAAAATGGAGTAGAAAAAAAAATTTCCAATGATGTTGGCGGGAATCGAACCCGACACCTTGCCATTACTGGCCTTACGTCTTAACCGCGCGGTCACACTTTATCGCTGTTATTGTCGTATAGAAGTATAGCACTTATTCTACGGTAATATATTATTACACTTAGAGTATAATTATTTGTTGTTTATTTTTTTTTTACTACTTATTAGCTGTCAAAAATAATAAAATAAAACTGTTTATAAAAATTAAACTACTGAACACATTTTAGTGAATTTAAATAGGGTTCTGGTCTGATAGTAAGCAAAGTAAATAAAATTTTACCCAAGGCAATCAGACCAAAATTGCGATCTGTAGAGCCGGGACGTACATACGTACAGACCAACCGAGAACTGCTGTTCGTGATTTTCAATAATAATTTTAGTAGTATTTATGAACTCGAATGGATTTAAAAATGGTTCTGTTTTATAGATCAGAATCTCCTCTTTTCAAAAAGCTTTAATTTGAATGGATTTCGTGTGCAATTAACTTAGATATAACTTCTTATATGAACGAAAATCAGCTCAGAAAGCGATAATACCTAAAGCACATACCGCTACCATAAAATTCAGATTGTAAACCATTATATAAATAGCATGACATAAAGGTACGTGAGAATTATTTATTTATCAATTATGACGTACAATATATAAATAATTAATTTGTTTACACTGACAGCGGAACGTCAAATTATGGCGCCAATGATCTTTATTTTACTTAAATCGCTATCAACGCAACAGCCCGTAACACAACAACCATTTCCAGATCGCTTAGTTTTGCCCATGTTTTCTTTGTAATTAAAAAACTTCATAAAATTATAACTGTTTTCAATTTTAATAAACATTGCTCAGTGACATACGGAAAATTTGAGGTTTAAGTTTCCCCTAGTGCTCACCACAAACGCTCGCAACGAAAAATTTGTAACTCCGCCTCCTTGCACATAGCCCATAGACGTCGACTGCTTTGAATTTAATAATAATGTGGAATAGAAAAATATCTCAAAATTCGACGTACGCCACTTTGTCGGAAGGACGTACATACATGCTATACCTGTATATTATGTTCGCGGGCTTAAAGGGGATATACTCTTGTATTATACACCTCGTTGAGAAATTTAGAAACAAACTTTTACATAGTTGAAACTACGAGTTTAAACATTGTCGTATTACACTTGATTTTAATGCGTAGGTACAACATGAACATATTTTGATTTGTATGTTTTTGTGCTTACGTGATTTTTATAATAAAGTGATTTTTTTTAATTTTACTAGGTATCAATGGAAATAAACTTTTTTTCAATTAGGTATTGATGTCGCTATAGTTCCTCTATTAAAAGTCCCCAGATTCTGGCCCAAGAGCTCGTTAAAGTATCAGTTGAATTATTGTAAAATAATATAGGTATTTGATGGCTCAAATAACCTTAGCTGTTTGTCGACTTTAAAAAAATAGTCCTTTTCACTTCATTTTTTTTTTTATTATCCGTCTGATTTGACTATTTTTGCACCAGGGCGTGCCTACTTATACGTAATTTTTACCATGAATTGAAATTTTTGAAGTGAAACTTTTTTAAGCGAGCTAGGGAGGTATAAATTGTCCTGGATCAGACGAAAAGTGAGAGGTTTCCTCTTCTTCGACTTCAACCGACAGTTGAGAAGAAACAGTGGGAGAATCGTTTCTACTCTCTCTGACAAAGCGTGCTGACGTATACTTTCTCTAATAAAATCGCTAACAAATGCTAGAACTAGAAGTTTCACTTCACTGTCACAGGAAATCTATGTAATATTTTTCACATAGGCAATCTTTAATTTTATAGTTCGTACTTTGTATTAGATTTTGATTTGACCTAAATTGACGTATTTTTTATCACAGTGATTTTTATTATTTGCTATTAAAGTTAGGTATTTCGATCCTAATACATATTTTTTTGTACTATTTTCACGTCTGTTTAATATTTTCGTTTGCCAATTTATTGGCAAATGTTATATAATTGTGTCTATAACTATACAATATTATGTGTAATCTCAAAGCTTCGTCTACACAGAAAGTAAACAGGATAGCATATTCAAAACACGAGGCGTTTTTGTTTTTGTTTGTGAACTTTGACGGCTTCCACTTGACCAGTTTTTATAAATGTTTATTTAATCGTATAATATAATATAGACATCTATATTTATCTGTACTCTGTTCATTTTTAAAATTGTGCGTTTTCCGACATTTTTACTTTATGAAAAATATGTTTGTGTATAAAGATGGAATATTTTACTTGAAAAAAAAAATATAAAAAAGATTGGAGATGCCGGGGATCGAACCCGGGGCCTTTCACATGCAAAGCGAACGCTCTACCACTGAGCTACATCCCCGCTTGTTAACGCCGTCGACTATGACGGTGGATATTATATGCAGGTCGTATAAACCGTAACAGTATAGTGTTTTGTTTTTTTGAATGCTGCCTTTACCAATCGGCAATCTATTTACAGCAGCGCCTATGATCCGAGATCGATTAGTTTGTCGACTATTTTGTTCACTTTCATTGATACAAGTCCTTACTTATCACGTGTCGATAAAATTTTACGAAGACTGTTTTGTAACTAGGGTTAGTGCAGAACAAAAAAAATTAGAACATTCAGTATAATAGATATTAATAGCACAAGTTAAGAAACATCCATTGTACCGTCGCTATATTAGAGAAAAATATTTTTCAAACACTGTCACCATCGGGATACGAGCCCCGAATCTTTCCACTATCGCGGCGGACTGAGTTTCCTTACTCCACAGTGACATATATCTCAACTGAGAATTATTCTAATATTTAAAGCAGTTTGTAACTGTTAATTCACATCGTGCGAGAGCTAATCTTTACATTAGGTGACGCCAGACATGAACCCTCACGTAAGCGAAAGTACCAATAAAATATCTGAGTCAAACGTGGGAAATGTCATCATTACGTCAGGTGTTTTTTCTACATTTAGACCTCCCCTCCCCTTTAATGAGATTTGGTAAGATATGGTTGACCCCCCCCCCCTTTTCCCTCAAATAATATATAATTTTTTAATGTTATCTGTAATAGTCTTAATATATACCAGTGGGAGTATATGCGCAAGTAATTCAAGAATTACAAGGCGCGAAATTTTACATAATATACCCCGGCGTTATGTTTGAAAATTTGGTGTATATAAAAATATATACTCCCACTAGTATATATTAAGTAAGACTATTACAGATAACATATATACAGATATATACAGATAATTTTTTAATTAAAAAAAAAAACAGTTTTTTACAAATTTTTCGTTCACGATATCTCATGAACAAATGAACCAATTTTGATCTGGTTTGCGGCGATCGATGCAGTTTTTTAGGCGCGAATAGCGTAAGCTAAAGCGCCTATATGTACTCGCTTTGTCTGTGAATCTGTGAATCTGTGAATCTGTGAGTCACGCTTTTTGTATCCAGCGTACAGCCCAAACGACTTAACCGATTTTAAAAACTTTTTTTTGTTCGATTTGTCTCCGGGTAACTTAAATCCTAACGTCGCCCGATTTTTGAATTTTTGCTCCAGAGGGGAGCAATTTAGAAAAAACGAAGTTTTTCGCTTATAACTCGCTCAATTTAAATCAGATCGGTTCGAAACCTGTCTTAAACGAAAGAGGAGAAAATTTTACATAAATTTCGTACAACAGAATTCGCCCAATCACTTTTCTTATACACATTTATATAGAAATAAATTCAATCTGATATAACCGATAGCAAACATCTTTCGGTTATCTCTCTCTGTTGCACGGTATAACATGGTAATTTAATTATTGCGTATGTTCTGTCTTAAAATAAAATTGGTCGATAATTTTATTTATGACAATAATAAAACAAAGGAGATAGCATTTGTTCAAAAACGGATGCCATTTGAAATATTTATGAAAAGCAACGCCTTCTAAGTTAACAATTTGAATAACTAATTATTAGAACTTAATACTTTGACACATGCAAACGTCACTTTTGACATTTCTTATCATTCCGACATCAAGGAAGAGCGGATTGAAACCAAATTTTGGGAGGATGTTTGATATGCAAATATAAAGTGGCCTATTGTTTTTGGGGAACATCGGCGCATGCGTAAAAGAATATATCTCTTATAATGTTGTTTTATATAATAATAATATAGTTTTTAAAACGGTTTTTACTCTATCTATTTTTACTAGAAGTTTTTGTAAATTTTTTGGGGAAAATCGGTGACGACACTCTAAATCCAATATGGCGGACTTCTAAAGATGGCGGACTAATTTTATTATGCTTTCCTACAATATGGGTATCAAAATATGAAAGGGCTTGCTGATAATAACTCGGAAAATAAAGTGACGTCACTCTACATCCAATATGGCGGACTTCTAAAGATGGCGGACTAATTTTATTATGTTTTCCTACAATATGGGTATCAAATGAAAGGGCTTGCTGAGAATAACTCGGAAAATAAAGTGACATTACGCTAAATCCAATATGGCGGACTTCTAAAGATGGCGGACTATTTTATTATGCTTTCCTACAATATGGGTATCAAATGAAAGGGCTTGCTGAGAATAACTCGAAAAATAAAGTGACATTACTCTAAATCCAATATGGCGAACTTCTAAAGATGGCGGACTAATTTTATTATGCTTTCTAACAATATGGGTATCAAATGAAAGGGCTTGCTGAGAATAACTCGAAAAATAAAGTGACATTACTCTAAATCCAATATGGCGGACTTCTAAAGATGGCGGTCTAATTTTATTATGTTTTCCTACAATATGGGTATCAAATGAAAGGGCTTGCTGACAATAACTCGAAAAATAAAGTGACATTACTCTAAATCCAATATGGCGGACTTCTAAAGATGGCGGACTAATTTTATTATGCTTTCCAACAATATGGGTATCAAATGAAAGTGCTTGCTGAGAATAACTCGAAAAATAAAGTGACGTCACTCTAAATCCAATATGGCGGACTTCTAAAGATGGCGGACTAATTTTATTATGCTTTTCTACAATATGGGTATCAAATGAAAGGGCTTGCTGAGAATAACTCGAAAAATAAAGTGACGTCACTCTAAATCCAATATGGCGGACTTCTAAAGATGGCGGACTAATTTTATTATGCTTTCCTACAATATGGGTATCAAATGAAAGGGCTTGCTGAGAATAACTCGGAAAATAAAGTGACGTCACTCTACATCCAATATGGCGGACTTCTAAAGATGGCGGACTAATTTTATTATGTTTTCCTACAATATGGGTATCAAATGAAAGGGCTTGCTGAGAATAACTCGAAAAATAAAGTGACATTACTCTAAATCCAATATGGCGGACTTCTAAAGATGGCGGACTAATTTTATTATGCTTTCTAACAATATGGGTATCAAATGAAAGGGCTTGCTGAGAATAACTCGAAAAATAAAATGACGTCACTCTAAATCCAATATGGCGGACTTCTAAAGATGGCGGACTAATTTTATTATGTTTTCCTACAATATGGGTATCAAATGAAAGGGCTTGCTGAGAATAACTCGGAAAATAAAGTGACATTACGCTAAATCCAATATGGCGGAATTCTAAAGATGGCGGACTAATTTTATTATGCTTTCCTACAATATGGGTATCAAATGAAAGGGCTTGCTGAGAATAACTCGAAAAATAAAGTGACATTACTCTAAATCCAATATGGCGAACTTCTAAAGATGGCGGACTAATTTTATTATGCTTTCTAACAATATGGGTATCAAATGAAAGGGCTTGCTGAGAATAACTCGAAAAATAAAGTGACATTACGCTAAATCCAATATGGCGGACTTTTAAAGATGGCGGACTAATTTTATTATGCTTTCCTACAATATGGGTATCAAATGAAAGAGCTTGCTGAGAGTAACTCGAAACATAAAGTGACGTCACTCTAAATCCAATATGGCGGACTTCTAAAGATGGCGGACTAATTTTAGTATGTTTTCCTACAATATGGGTATCAAATGAAAGGGCTTGCTGAGAATAACTCGAAAAATAAAGTGACGTCACTCTAAATCCAATATGGCGGACTTCTAAAGATGGCGGACTAATTTTATTATGCTTTTCTACAATATGGGTATCAAATGAAAGGGCTTGCTGAGAATAACTCGAAAAATAAAGTGACGTCACTCTACATCCAAAATGGCGGACTTCTAAAGATGGCGGACTAATTTTATTATGTTTTCCTACAATATGGGTATCAAATGAAAGGGCTTGCTGAGAATAACTCGAAAAATAAAGTGACATTACTCTAAATCCAATATGGCGGACTTCTAAAGATGGCGGACTAATTTTATTATGTTTTCCTACAATATGGGTATCAAATGAAAGGGCTTGCTGAGAATAACTCGAAAAATAAAGTGACATTACTCTAAATCCAATATGGCGGACTTCTAAAGATGGCGGACTAATTTTATTATGCTTTCTAACAATATGGGTATCAAATGAAAGGGCTTGCTGAGAATAACTCGAAAAATAAAATGACGTCACTCTAAATCCAATATGGCGGACTTCTAAAGATGGCGGACTAATTTTATTATGTTTTCCTACAATATGGGTATCAAATGAAAGGGCTTGCTGAGAATAACTCGGAAAATAAAGTGACATTACGCTAAATCCAATATGGCGGACTTCTAAAGATGGCGGACTATTTTATTATGCTTTCCTACAATATGGGTATCAAATGAAAGGGCTTGCTGAGAATAACTCGAAAAATAAAGTGACATTACTCTAAATCTAATATGGCGGACTTCTAAAGATGGCGGTCTAATTTTATTATGTTTTCCTACAATATGGGTATCAAATGAAAGGGCTTGCTGACAATAACTCGAAAAATAAAGTGACATTACTCTAAATCCAATATGGCGGACTTCTAAAGATGGCGGACTAATTTTATTATGCTTTCCAACAATATGGGTATCAAATGAAAGTGCTTGCTGAGAATAACTCGAAAAATAAAGTGACGTCACTCTAAATCCAATATGGCGGAGTTCTAAAGATGGCGGACTAATTTTACTATGCTTTCTTACAATATGGGTATCAAATGAAAGGGCTTGCTGAGAATAACTCGAAAAATAAAGTGACGTCACTCTAAATCCAATATGGCGGACTTCTAAAGATGGTGACTAAGTTTTTGACGTGATAACGTCTTATAAATTGATGAAACACCAGCTGCACGCTCGAAAAAGTGTAACGTTCCATAACGTTCCGCCTGACCCTGTGCGTGTAAGCGAGAGCGCAGTAATGTATTATTAAATATGATATTCGAGCGGAATACGTTATCACGTAAAACTATCGTCCGTAAACCGACTTTACAGACAACCAATTTTTTTATATAATAATGGTGTACTTTTTATAATGTTTTATTATTCTACTTTACAAGAAAGTTTTCTAAAATGTTTTTTGAGGGAAAGTCGGCGCATGCGCAGAAGAGGTATAAGTTATAAAGTTGTTTGTATATAACAACGGTATACTTTTCATAACAGTTTATTATTCGATTTATTTTTACAAGAGTTTGTATAATTTTTGGGAAAAATCGGCGAATGCGCAAAAGAGATACAAGCCATAGTTGTTTTTTGTATAATAATGGTGTACTTTTTATAATGTTTTATTATTCTACTTTACAAGAAAGTTTTGTAAAATGTTTTTTGAGGGAAAGTCGGCGCATGCGCAGAAGAGGTATAAGTTATAAAGTTGTTTGTATATAACAATGGTATACTTCTCATAACAGTTTATTATTCGATCTATTTTTACAAGAGTTTTGTATAATTTTTGGGAAAAATCGGCGCATGCGCAAAAGAGATACATGCCATCGTTGTTTTATATATAATAATGGTGTACTTTTTTTAATGTTTTATTATTCTATTTTAAAGAAAGTTTTGTAAAAAATTCTTTGAGCTAAAGTCGGCACATATATGTTATAAAGTTGTTTTTATATAATAATTGGGTACTTTTCATAACGGTTTATTTTTCTATCTGTTTTTACAAGAAAGTTATGAATTTTTTTTTCTAAACTCATAATTTCAGAAATATTTTGAAAACAAATCTGTTATTCTTTTGTTCTGAAGATGTTAGTTATGTTTAATTTTTGCATGACACAATAACATATTACATAGAGAACCATGAATTTATTAAAATTATATTTTCCTTTCTGTGTTTCATTATTTTCAACTGTTATTTTTACTTAGAATAAGTAAATTAAGTTATACTATATTATTCTCCAAGTGTCGTTAAATATATACACCGATTTTCAAGCAAAACACCGGGGTATATGACGTCAAATTTCGCGCCTTGTAATTCTTGAATTACTTGGGTATATACTCCCACTGGTTTAGCCTAAGAAAGTAATTTATTACAAAAAAATTGATCTGATAACAATTTTAAGAGTCATTTAAAAAAAACACTTTTTAACGATTTTTTGTTCACGGTATCTCGTGAACAAATGAACCGATTTTGATGCGGTTTGCGGAAATCGACGCAGTTTGTTAAGGAGAAGAGCTGATTAGATTTTAGAATGAATCGGTTTAGTAGTTTAGAAAATATTTTACAAAAACAAAATTTTAAAAATTTTTGAAACTTGTTTTTTTAAGATTTATCAAAATTTTTTGGGCCGAATCATTTCAAATTTTCAGGAAGTCTAAGTTCACCAAGATCACGTCAGATGCCGCAAACCGCGTTTCAGTCGGACACTCCGTTCAAAAGATATAAAAGGTTTACATACACACACACACACACACACATACAGCCCTACGGACATCATCGCCAAAATAGTTTCAATAGCTTCCTAGGACCTCAAAACGTCGAGATCTGGCGAAAACTCGTTTTTCGAAAATCGGGGTGAAACCAATAACTTCCCGATTTTTGAAAAAAAAAATTTTTTTTTATAGCGGGAAGTTAAAAAACTTTGGAGAAGTAAAAACTTCGTTCTGTGCTAAATTCAAAAACTTGGGGCGACTGGATCTCAAGATTATAACTTAAAAAAAAGAATTTTGAGGCAGACAAGGAGTTGAAATCCAACCTCGAAATTCTGTGCTTATAAAAGCTACAAGAGCAACAGCAAAAAAAAAGTGCATAGACGGCGTTTTTTTTAGTGGTAACTAAAGGAGTTATGCGAACGCCGTCTTTGCATTTTTTTTTTGCTGTTGCTCTTGTAGCTTTTATAAGCACAGAATTTCGAGGTTGGATTTCAATTCCTTGTCTGCCTCGAAATTCTTTTTTTTAAGGTATAATCTTGAGATCCAGTCGCCTCAAGTTTTTGAATTTAGCACAGAACGAAGTTTTTACTTCTCCAAAGTTTTTTTTTTTTTTAAGATAACATATATCTCTGCTGCGCATTCGCCGATTTTCCCCAAATTAAAATAGGAAACTTTCTTGTAAAACAGATAGAATAATAAGCCGTTCAGAGAAGTGTACTTTTATTATATAAAAAACGATATTATAATATATATCTCCTGCGCATGCGACGACTTTCCCCAAAAAACATTTTATAATATTTTCTATAAAATAAAATAATAAAGCGTTATGAAAAGTATACTATTATTATATAAAAAAAGTCATAGCATATAATATCTTTTGCGCATGTGCCGATTATCCCCAAAAAATTTACAAAAATTTCTAGTAAAAATAGATGAATAATAAACCGTTATAAAACTATATTATTATTATTCAATAAACAACATTATAAGAGATATACTTTTTTGCGCGTGCGCTGATGTTCCCCAAAAACAATAGACCACTTCATATTTGCATATCAAACATCCTTCCAAAATTTGGTTCCAATCCGCTCATCCGTGGTGTCAGAATGGTAAATAATGTCAAAAATGACGTTTGCATCTATCAAAGTATTATGTTCTAATAATTAGTTATTCAAATTGTTAACTCAAAAGGCGTAGCAGTTCACAAAATACTAATGCCAAAAAATTGAATTACTATATTAGAAATAGCAGACGTTTTTATTTTAAGACTGGAGTACAGACGTATACGTTTGTACTCCTGAAGATGGACTTATTGTCCGAAACGATCGTCTAGAAAGAAAATATTTGTAGAATTTTCAAGTGTTTTATTATTAATATTAATCATGTTCTATACCAAGTGCCGAGTGAAAAATCAGTGCAAATTTATACAGCTATTTTTCTATATAAATCTGTATAAAAAACTGTTTGGGCAAATTCTGTTGTACGAAAACTATGTAAAATGTTGAACCGATCTGATTTAAATTGGGCGAGAAGTAAGCAAAAAACTTTTTTTTTTCTTAATTTTCTCCCCTTTGGGACCAAAATTAAAAAATCGGGTGACTAGGATTTAAGTTACCCGGAGACGAATCGAACAAAAAAAACTTTTTAAAATCGTTTACGGTGTTTGGGCTGTACGCTGGATACAAAATGCGTGACTCACAGACCAAGCGAGTACATAATAGGCGCTTCCAGCTAAAGCTTGGGTCGCGCTTTGGTCTAATACATCGCGCACTGTGGATCGGTCGTCTTTGTCTGCCGCAAAATGTGATATGAAAATTGGAAGATTGCGTATGTCCAATCTTGAAATGAAAACGGATGATATTTCTAACATAGATATTCAATTTTTTGGCATTAGTATTTCATGTTTGATATGCAAATATAAAGAGTCCTATTGTTTTTTGGCAAAATTAGCGCATGCGTAGAAGATATAAATCTATACATACTAATATATAAAGCTGAAAAGTTTGTTTGTTTGTTTGGTTGAACGCGCTAATCTCAGAAACTACAGGTTCGAATTGTAAAAAATATTTTTTGTTGGATAGGCCATTTATCGAGGAAGGCTATAGGCTATATAATATTACGCTACGACCAATTGGAGCGGAACATCAATGAAAAATGTTGCAAGGTGTATCTCAAAAATCTCAAAATTAGTCCGTCCGACAAATATTATCAGGTGAAATGCCTTAACTAAATATTGCAATGTTTGCAATAATTGCGTGAAGTTCACAAGCCCGGATGCATGATAGCTCAGTTGGTAGAGCGTAAGACTCTTAATGCCAGGGTCTAGGGTTCGAGCCCCACGTCGGCGAATATATATTTTTTTTTTTTTTTATTTTCTACATTGCTTTCTTCTAAGGCTTACATTTAAATTTTTTTAAATTTTATTACGACTAATTAAAATTAAATAATTTAATTAATAGCTCATTTGAAAACTGTTATAACTATAGGCACCTATATAAAAATATTTTTCCTAGTGTTTTCAATTAATAGCTTAAGCAACGAATAATTTGTAGATGGAAAAGTCGAAAGCAGAACATTTGACTTAGGAACTTTGTTTGGACTGGTTAGGAGATAAACGTACTAAAAGTCCTTACCCCTCCGAGGTACGCCCGAAGGGGGGGAGCACAAAGAAGGTCCCGTTTTTTGTTTTTTTGCTTTCATCTCGAAAACGGTGCGTCGTACGAAATTTTGTTATAATACATAATGAAAGCTGATAATATTCTCTACAACTTTAGCTTTCACATTTTTTATCTATCTCCAATCTTTGCCTAGCTATGAGCTCCAAAAATGGTCGATTTTCAAAACTGTGTTAAATTCTCTGTAGCACATTGTAACAATACGAATTTGTCAAAATCATTTCGTATTGCTCATCCACACTATTAAAAACACCCACACACTATTAAAAAATAACATACGTTGGGAGTACCTCCACGCAGGGCCCTCTTTCCCACTGGGCACTCTGGGCACGTGTTCAGGGCCCCGCGATCGATAGGGACCCCCTAGTTCCTGCCAGATCGATAATCGATATTCATTACCGAAAAACATATTTATTTCGAAAAAATCAAACGATAATGACTGACTAGAACACCTATTTGCTTATTAGCTTTTGTATGCGTGAAGCTACTCTATTCTCGCCCGAAAATCAGGCTTTTCGATTTCAGCATGTTTAGGCAAATTTAAATATAATAATATAATTACTGTATTTCGGTAAATTCACCATTACAGGGGGGTTGTTTTTTTTTTTTCTTTAAATTTAAATATAAAAAACTGCAATTAAATGGTATACTAAGACCTCTCTTAATAACTATCGCTACCAAAGAGGCGGCGAGTGATTAAATAATTCATTGTAAATAATAATTGTTAAATGTATGGAGGTACTCCCAGCTTATGTTATTTTTTAATAGTGTGTGGGTGTTTTTAATAGTGTGGATGAGCAATACGAAATGATTTTGACAAATTCGTATTGTTACAATGTGCTACAGAGAATTTAACACATTTTTGAAAATCGACCATTTTTCGGACCTCATAGCTAGGCAAAGATTGGAGATAGATAAAAAGTGTGAAGACTAAAGTTGTAGAGAATTTTATCAGCTTTCATTATGTATTACGACAAAATTTCGTACGACGTACCGTTTTCGAGATGAAAGCAAAAAACCAAAAAACGGGACCTTCTTTGTGCTCCCCCCCTTCGGGCGTACCTCAGAGGGGCAAGGACTTTTAGTACGTTTATCTCCTAACTAGTCCAAACAAAGTTCCTAAGTCAAATGTTCTGCTTTCGACTTTTCCATCTACATTCCCCTTATGAGCACTCATTGACCAAACTATAAATATTTATTATATTAAAAGAAATTTATTACTTTAAAAAAGTATAAATACTGCTTTTTAACGACAAAAACTTTTGAACGGTAACGTCGATCATTATGAAGTTTGGACACAACATTCATCTCGGTAAACTAAGATGAATGTGCGTACTCATGTCCGTTCCTTCCCCATTCGTTCTTTTGCACCCGGGTGGAAACGGGCGGGACCGCTAGTATACTATAAGGTTGTTTTTTATATAATAATGGTATACTTTTCATACCGATTTATTATACCTACTGTCTATTTTTACAGGTTTTGTAAATTTTTTTGGGAAAATTTGGCGCATGCGCAGAAGAGATATTTTCCATCGAGGTTTTTTTTACGTAATAATGGTGTACTTTTAATAATGGTTTATTATTCTATTTTACAAAATAGGTTTATAAAATGTTTTTTGAGGGAAAGTCGGCGCATGCGCAGAAAAGGTATAAGTTATAAAGTTGCTTTTAGATAATAATCCGGATGATGCTAATAAACTATTGAACTTAATAAATGTATATTACGTTAAGAAAATCCTAAAGTAAGTTTAGCTAATAGAGTTAACACGACATTCATTGACTGTTAGGTGGTACGAAGTTCGCCGGGTCAACTAGTAGTGTATATTAACTCACGTAATTATTGGATGTCCCCTAAGAAATGCTTGTCTATAAAGAAAAGCGCTCAAAAAATTCGATGTACAGTTTGAACTTGTGACATTTGGGTCCAAAGGCAAGAACAGTGAACTAACACGATTTACGAAATAAAAAAAATATATTCAAATTTAAATCCATGCATAAATATATGGATTTTTTTATTCGTCTATTATAAATTTTGATTTAATATTTTATATAGCTATATAATATATTGCTGAAGGCTTATGCATTATATATTAGTTTTATACATTTAGACGTACCAGAATCCAATTAAAAGTTTGATTATCAAAAAACAAGCTCAATTTTGTTAATGGAAATTTCACATTTTTCACGACGTGTCATTAAAATTCAGACTATAATCGACCGAAATTGTTCGTCCTCATTTTTTTATAGCGAATTTTATCACGAATACTAAAATTGAATTGTTATTAAACTGATTGAATAGGGAGAAGTGTGTGCAGTAAGATACATGCGTCTGAATCTGATGAAGAGAAACTTCTTTACCGACGTATCCGTTTGAAATGTTGTGTGATGTTAAAAGAGAAAAATTAGCAGCGGGAAAATATAAGAGTAGCCTTGAGAAAGAAAGGGTTGACTGGTCTGTACTATACTTACGTCCGAGCTATACAGGTTGCTACTATTGACGGGTCGCCTCGGTTTATTTTTTCGCTTTGCTTACTATCAAAGTAGAATATTTTTGAAAAATGCGGTCATTAGTTTAATTGTTATATGGTTTTTTGTATTGTCTCTACTTAATTTGTATTTTTTTTACCACATAGTCAAACTAAGCGGAGTGTGCACTGTGGGTTTTTGGCTTTGCCAACTATTTAGTTGATTTAAAATTCTCTTACAAAAAGTAAACAGGCAAAGTCTCTCTCTCTCTCTCTCTCTCTTAAAAAGTTTTGTAAAGCACTGTTTTAGAACGTATATTGTAATAATGACTTATCAGTAAATAGTGCGTAATATAAGTATGTATATAATATAGTGATCATTGATAAGCCGTAGTAAATATATAGTAACGACCCTGAGGACGTCTGGTTGTGATAATCATGAGATGTCACGTGTTGATCAATACTAACTAGATCAGTTTTGTCACTGGAGACTCGAGAATCATCAATATTCTTCAGGAAAGGAATCAATGTTTGCGTTCGAACATTTTATTTGAATCAACTTGTTCTTTCGGCGAACTAAGTTGGAAGAATAAATATTGGAGTAGTCAGAATTCGTCACACTCATATATTTAATAATTTTCCATATATGAATCATTGCCTATCTACTCAATGTGCGGTGAGCGAAGGCAACAAAGCATATCGAAAATATATCTGCGTCTCTTTCTTCCATGTAATTCTCTGATTTCTCCGATGATTAGTGATGAGCAAAATCGGTCTTGGTCTTGCAGTCTTGGTCTTGGTCTTGCTTTTTTGCAAGACCAAGACCAAGACCATACTTACACTAGCAAGACCAAGACCAAGACCGAGTATGCAAGACCAAGACCAAATGCGCAAGACTAAACTAAAATTTCCGTTGGAAATATAAGTTAGAATATTTGTCATAACTTCAATATACCTATACTTTTCCCGAACCAAAACATTTTGTCTGTTTAAGATTTCCAGTTTTATTAGCCAGATTTTAACACTGAATCGGGTCGCAGTGCTTATTTTAACTGTTTGTTTAGTTAATAATAATAATAATTAAAAAAATATTTTCTAATACCGACATTTTGAATGTTTATCGTCGAAAGATGAACAAAAAAGTTTTATTAGTGAGATATTGATTGTATATGATTTATAATTTATACCTAAAAAAGTCTTGATGATAATATTTAGAAAAATTATTAAAAAGACGTAAGTAACAGGTTAAATCAGAAAGACCAAGACTTACGCAAGACCAAGACCAAGACTGAATATGCAAGACCAAGACCAATACCAAGACTGAATGAACAAGACCAAGACCAAGACTAGAAGTTTTTGTGCAAGAGCAAGACCAAGACCGAATAAGCAAGACCAAAACCAAGACCAAGACTAGAAGTATCTGAGCAAGACCAAGACCAAGACCGAGTAAGCAAGACCAAGACCAAGACTGTCTCAGTCTTGGTCTTGTTTTGCTCATCACTACCGATGATAGGATTGGTTGATGTACTTGCATTCAATCTGAATAAAGTATCTCTGTTTCAAAAACCTTCTCTTTTTCTATAACGTTCACATGGGCGTACCCAGCTTTTGACCCAGTAGGGAGCAAATTAGAAATTTCTTAAGCCGGGTCCCCCGTGCTTGTTTTGCCCTCCTTGATAAGCCAGTGCTTACGGCGTAAAAAAGACAGAAGTGTATGTTTGCACCCTAATGGTTCGATTGCGATTTTATTCCTATGCTCAGTATAGAATAAAAACTTTTTAATAAAAAAATTAAACCGCCGAAAAACTGAAAAGCAAAAAATAATAAATCTTTTTATTTAACTGAGTTCTATCTAAGTAGTTGAACGTATGTGACAGTCTAGTATATCTAAGTAATTTTGAGTCGGCGTCAACAATCTTTCGCCGGAAATCTCTGAGCGTTTACGAAGTTAATGTCAGCGACAGAGCAACCCGAACGGGCACACTGAGGGCATACATCTTTGCGAGTGGTCGTGTGGAGAGCACATGTTTGGAATGTTAATGTTTATCGCTGGAGATTTCACGTATCATTGTTAATTTGATTTGGTTATTTCTTTTAGTGATCTTTGTACTTTGATGGTTTGACGCCGACTCAAAATTACTTAGATATACTAGACTGTCACATACGTTCAACTACTTAGATAGAACTCAGTTAAATAAAAAGATTTATTATTTTTTGCTTTTCAGTTTTTCGGTGGTTTAATTTTTTTATTAAAAAGTTTTTATTTTATAATTTTTTGTGGCTATATAATTTATAATTGTAATACACAACTCAGCATGAAAATCTGAGAGTGAACTATAAATCACCCCTATTTTCCCACCCTTAGGGTAGGAGTTTTTTTTCCAAATTTATATGAGACGAGCCTCGAAGTATACCCTATCCAATAAAAAAATAATTATCAAAATTGGACCACTCTGTAAAAAGTTATGTGTGATCATACATTACAATCAGTGAGTGAACAATCAATCATCCCCTGTTTTCCTACCCTTAGGGTTGGAATTTTTTTACCAAATTTATATGGGACCAACTTCGGGGTATACCCTTTCAAACAAAAAAATAATTATCAAAATCCGACTACTCTGTAAAAAGTTATGCGTGGTCATACATAAATAAAAAAAAAAAAATAAATAAATAAAAAAAAAAATATACGCGTCGAATTGAGAACCTCCTCCGTTTTTGTTTTTCGTCGATTAAAAAGTATATGGTCACACTATTCAAGACGAGGCAGAACATTGTTCAGGAAATGAATCAATGTCTGCGTCCGAACATTGTATTTGAATCAACTTGTACTTCCTGCGAACCAAATTGGAAGAGTAAATGCTGGAGTAATCGGAATACGTCTGTTACGTTGTTTTTGTGGGGTTATGCTGGGTTTTGAATTAAAAAGTTGAGTTAGTTAAACCACTAGTATAATTTCATAAATAAAACAAATATCGTTGATACAAAAAAATACAATAAAATACAAAAGTAATATAAAAAGATATTCAAGTAGCTTGTTCTGGTCAGACGATACCAGAGTGTATCCTTAAATTATTTTTAACTATGTAATGACAAATCGGTCACTCCTTTTCTATCTTTCCTCGGTCTGGTGAACTTTACATACAAAATTGACACGGTCAAAAATATGTTGAATAAAACGCCTACAACAAACATGAAAAGTTTATCTAGGTCCGACGTTTTTAATATTATCCAACAATTACTGTTTAACGCATTCAAATAACACGCAAACAATTGGTCATTACATCGATTGTTAAATTTTAATACAAGCCATACTTGAATTTGTGCAAATAACGTTATAACCTCATTCGGTCCGTTCGTACATACTGTTCGCGACAGTGGCCAAAAGGGCAATAAACAACGGGCAGGACTAATGGTCGTTTCCCTACGTTGTGTAATTTTTTAAAGGGGCAGTTCAAAAGGGGGCAGGTCAGAAGGACTCGATCACGGCACGGGCCATGCGTTCATATGTGGCCAGAAGGGCCTTAATTAAGTGTGCATGTGTAAGATCTCGCCGACGAATTCAAACTATCAGACGAGACTTACACATGTGGAATTGTGTGTACATATGCGTTCGAGGCCGACGAGTTGAACTATCAGGCCCCTACTAACATATATGTGCATATGCTTTCCCGTAGACGAATTGAACTATCATACGGTACTCGCATAAGAGTGTAGGTGTGTGTGTACTTTCAGGTAGACGAATTGAACTATCATACCTTACTAGTGTATATGTCTAAATGACAGTGGCCTTACAAGACTAAGACTATCTTTTCATTGAAAACGGTCCGAGGGTCAAAGAATGTCGTATCGCATACATCGCGGACGGTTTTGATTTTATTAATTAATTAAATAAACGCGAACTAAGCTATGGCCATCTATACGCAGCGCGCCCAGATAACTGCAAACGTTCGAGCGACAATGACAGCTATAGAGTATTATCAACACTACAAGCGTACGTGCGTCTCGGCTAACAGTATGCGCACATACATACGCGTATAATTATTATAATCAAGAATAATGTACTAAATAACGTACATTAATAAAAAGTTTAGGGCAAATCCCAATGTTTAATATCTTTAAATTTAACATTCGTAACACGTCATACTATTCTAGACGAGGCAGAACATTCTTCAAGAAATCAATCAATATCTGCGTCCGAACATTTTATTTGAATCAATTTGTTTTTCCAAGGAATGCTAGAGTAGTCTAAATACGTCATATTCTTCAAGACGAGACACAATATTCTTCAGGAAACGATTCAGCGCCGGAACATTTTATATTTGAATCAACTTGTGCTTCCAACGAACCATACTGGAGGAATAAGTGCTGGAGTAGTAATCAGGACACGTCATAAACTATACCAAGCCCAGGCACACGATCGTGGAACTAGTCATGTGGAGGTAGAAAGGCTGTAAAACTGGCTGTACATAAATCGGAAGGGCCGTTATAGCGAGGGCGACACGGTTATACGAACGATGCATCAAAATCAATGGTTTGCAATTCCAATCTTTCCGTTTGTTGCTAATATATATAATATCTATGCTCACGAAACTAAAGTACTGATGTCAAAATTTCGGTAATATTTTGATGTGAAACATCATCTAATGGCGCGTTTGGTTGAGAGTAAAACCGTGCAATTGGGGCGACACATTTATGGGAGGACGTTACATTTTTCAGTTACTGATATACCGTTAGATGACAGCGCGTAACGCTTTGCTGTGTTGGATTGTAACGTGGCTTTTGTTGACGGGGACATCTGAGATCTATTAGTTACTAAAGTAGTCACTTCGATGGCGCTGCTAGTAACTTAAAGTTGTAGTGTCCATAGGGTTTTAGGAAGTGTCCGTAGAGTTTTCGTTTTTCTATAATGTCACAACTCTCACCATAATAACTGCATTTATGTTCCGGAAACATAAAGTACTCTAAAACGTCATTTAAATATTTGTGAAACAATAAAATGTTTCAATGAAAAATAGAGTTTTAGAAAATCTGTAGCGAATTGATCGAAAATTCAACATACGTGTTTTTGTCTTGTGGTTACAGATGCGGATCGCTATAGCGATGCGACATAATATATTACACTCTGTTTCATTCACATTTGTAATGTCATATCTGTATACAGAGTATACAGAGTGTGACAAAAAAAAGAAAAAGCTCTAGGCATATTATAGCATATTGTAACAGTTCAAAATTCAAGTCTTGCGACCGGCGTGTAGAGCATATAAACACAATCTGAAAACTGACAGATTATAAGAGTACAGGAAAACCAACACTTCGGCACACTGAAAAAATCCCAAACGTTTCCTTGAACCATAAGCAAGTTTAGAAAGCTAAATTTTGCAACAAAATTTAAATAAATAGTATAAATTAACAAATTAAATAAACTAAATTAGGAGGTTTAATTTATTTAAATAAATTATTTATAAAATTTTTAAATTTAAATATCGTAATTCTAGCGACATTTTAACAAAATTTTTATCGTTATTTTAACAGTTGTTCTTATTATGTTTATTTAAAAATAAATAAAGTAAAATGTCGCTAGAATTACGATATTTTTGGGAAGGTTTCTCTGAAATAAACGCGACTTGTCACGTGTATATGCTTCTGTGTATAACTACTAGTGACGTAGCGAATATTAATTTTTTTTCAGTCTTTTTCAGCGTCGGTATGGCCTCAGGGAATACCAGAACTTTGCTCGGTGAACCGCCGGTCTTTCGTGGCCCGTGGGCCGGTCCTGATCTTTTCGTTAGTTACACGGTCACGTGGAGGCGTGATGAGTTCATATTTTACTTTATTTCGAACAATTGTTTAACAATTTTTCTGGTAAATTTTTAGGTTCCAGGCAGACCCTGGTCTTTTTAAATTATAACTAGCAGTCCGGTTCGGCTTCGCCCGAATTTGTCGATTGTCACCGTTTTTTCGTCGACTTGCGTTGCAAAGTTGGTCTCCACGAAAAGCGCTTTTATTTAAACGCGATAATATTATACAGGATGAATACAGGCTACAGCCTGTATCCATCCTGAAGATCCATCCTAAATATTGGTGAAAAAAATTTTGAAATCGGATGGGTAGTTTCGGAGATCCAAACTTACAAACTTTCCTTTTTATAATATTATAGCGGTCCGTCCCGTTTCACCCGGGTGCGATAGATATAATTCTGCAAAATGTATTTCTTTGTGGCCCGTCGTCTGAACTAAATTTGAGCAAATTGCAAGTTCTAACAGATATCGCTATTTGGTACTAAACAGTGTTGTTTGTTTGCTTCTGAACTATTAGTTCAGAACCAAACAAACAAAACTGACTTCTGATAGAACAGATGTCGTTACATGTTACTAAAAAAGGTTTTTTGAGAAAATACCGTAATTTTGCATAAAATATTTAATAAAAACTATTCTATAGCGTATGTTGCACCAAGCAAGACACATTTACAAAATTTCATTAAAATCTGTTCAGTGGTTTCGGAGATTAGCGCGGACAAAATTGTGACACGGGAATTTTATATAATATATAGATATTTGATTTTTGCTAACCTGTTCGCTTTGAAAGTGTTTCAAGAAGTTGCAAGAATAACTTCGCTCAAACCCATTTTTTTTTTTTGAACACACCGTTCACATTTTACAATCTATATAGGTAGTAGGTACCCCTCCGGTTTCTGACGGAACGCTATAGCGCCGATGAAACTCGAATTCCCAGAGAACCTCGACCACAGACAGTTTGTAAGCCTCATAAGCTTTCATGCGCGTAACGCATTTTTTTACAGCTTTAAAAACGTCATCAACTGCGCAGTTCAGTAATTAAAATTGGTGTTTGTTTTTTTTTACGGAAAACGCTTTTTTGCTTTATTGAAACGGTTTTTTTCTGTTCAACGTCACAGGAGCTGGTGCAGGATTTCTATAATCCGTCCAACTAGAATTATTTGCTGCGACTTTTCTGAAACTTTAAGTGCAGTATTTTTTTTTATTATTTATGCTTATATTCACCGAACACTATTAAAGATAGAAGTTAATACTCTTGGAACAAATTTATTCGTTTGAATAAGATTTACTTTCAATTCACCAAGCAAAGTATCAGGTAGAAAAGTTAGTTAAAGAATAAATATACACTGCACTATACTCCTTGCTCTTTTTGTTGAATATTTTGACGTTCACCCAAAAATCCGACCGATGGCGTTAGTGTAAACGTCAAAAAAAAATTTCACAAAATAATAATGTTTTATCTTAACCCAATCGCATACATAACTTCCACTCAACTAAGTACACACTTCACAAAAGGTTAATAAATAAGTATAACACATAAATAAATTCACAAGAGCAAACTGTATATATTATGTTCTCCATGTTTATAGGTTAG
The DNA here is from genome assembly GCA_963575645.1 of Xanthostigma xanthostigma. Taxonomy (NCBI): domain Eukaryota; kingdom Metazoa; phylum Arthropoda; class Insecta; order Raphidioptera; family Raphidiidae; genus Xanthostigma; species Xanthostigma xanthostigma. The sequence goes on along the minus strand of OY754472.1, from coordinate 25,236,470 downwards.
GTATTATGATCTATGTGGCGGCCATTATTATTTTATCAGGCGAATAAATATTTGTACCCTCGAAGTAATACACCGAATAAATAACTACTTACGTTCGGTGAATGGAAGGCGAAGTTTCGTGAAAAATATGCGATTGCAGTGTAGCGATTTTATTTAGGTATTTGTCCCGATTATTCAAACAGCAGCTCTGCTTTGTGGAGATTCCACTGTACGCGAGATTTCACTGACAGTCGTATCTGCATTTTGGAATATAGTTATCTCAGTTAGTCTGAAATTCAAATCGATAAATTTTGTAAATATTTAAACTGCATTTGAAATTACTTTATTGAATTAATATTTGAAGCGTCAGATAATGTATCTAGTTGCTACATTATAGGCGATCGTTCCATCGCTTTCTCACTCACTGATAGATCGTATGGCGGAAAAGAGAAACCCATATCGCTAATACTTATTATAACAATTTTAAAATATTGGTTTTGACCAATTCTGTATTTACGAATTGTAACAAAACTGATATTGATTTCGTTTATGTTAGAGTGAGATGGATATATCGTTATAATTTTAACGACAGTTTTGAGGAATTTGAACGATCGTGTCCTATTTTATAATGTTATTTTGATTAATTTTGACTTTCATATGAAGTATTATAATTTAATATTGTTTTTTTTTTCAGTCTTCTTACATTATAATATTCAATTTTTGTGAACTCGTTCGATTTTATACTTTTGGACAGGTATTAAGTTAATTTGAATTCATGATTAATATAATTTTGGTTAATTTTTGGTTTTTAATACCTACTTTGATACAGTTTTTTATAATATTTCATATCAATATTTCTAAGTCTATTTAAAAAGAGTATATCTATATGATGATATACCGTGTCCTTCATATTATGTCACAAGGCTCTAGCTTTGGGGCTCGCAGTTTGAGACCTACTAGTGTAAAAATCTCAAACTTTCTGCCCTTGTGGTGTAATATACTAATAATTTATTTTTTGTACACTACGCCAGAAAATTCACATTTTCCGCGAGTTCTGATATTATTTTGTAATTGTCTTCAGCGGAGACCAATTTAAATTTCATTATTTATTATTTTAAAATACATGGCTCATTTTACCGGTTTTCATCGATCCGATCCGAAAAAGGACAGAAATATATTTTTTGGCATTAAATTCCTGCTTGAAAAAGAGCACAAAGTATATACGTCGATGTTGAATTTAAAGTTAAAAGTAGTCTATGTATTGTTTTTCGGCGCTGTAAATAAAACCTATAGCTGCAGGAAGTTGTTTCCCAAATAAAATATAACAGGTGTCAACCTGTACCTGTTCATGAAAAAAGAAAAATAATGGCGACTTACTTTTATTGTATTGTTTGTGTTTATAAACGCGTCGTGAGCTTTTTCTTCATCCACCGATATATCAGGAAATTTTCGCCTCATCGCATTGTTTACCGTATCAAGAAGGTATTCAATATTCATCTGGTATAGTGAAATTATTAAGAAAGCGTTAAAAACGAAGTATTTCCAATGAGAATCACTAGAAAAACAAAGCTCAGTTGCAATACAACTCGATCACAGAAAACCTAACCTCAATATAGCAATAATCAGCTGTTCAACAAAATCGCCGCCATTATTATCACGTGATCAGACCACAATCATCATTTATACTAAAAGTAGTATATCGGACGTTATGAACGAGCTTTATGCTTCGTAAATTTCAAAGACTAAATAAAAGGGTCTACAAAAATTTTACTTAAATATGAGTGAGCTATTTTGGCAACGCATAGTACTTCCTCTATAACAAGCGAACAGCGGCAATATAGCGGCGTTCCGAATCGGGACAGAATTAAACTGGTGCTATGATTGACGTGTTGTCTGTCAAACCCTGTAATACACTGATCTTTACATAATGGATAGCAAATGGCGTCCTTTGCACCGACATATTAATATTTGATGGATGACTTTTTCTTTTCAAACCGTATATTATACCGACTAAAAACATAAATGTAGGAAAAGGGTCAAGTTCCATACACAGAACAAAAGGGCTTGCCGAATTTGCTGAGAAAAATAGTTAGATCTAAAAAGGTGGCAAATTTGCATGCACGAGTCATTAATTTATAATATAAAACATAAAAACTCGCCAAGTCTCACCTTTTTTTCGGCAAAGCCGGATAACCCACTTCTTTTTTGTATCGGACTTGGCCTTTTTTCACATTTATGTTTACGGTTGAATTTCAGTATGTACCTACTTTTTGTAGTTTTAATTATTACATAAAAAAACTGAGTTGACATTATATTCGTATATTTTTTAAGGCGGCAACCATATTCTTAATGAGCTCTTACCATAGGCGTAACAACGATTTTACCATAGGGGGGCCAAATTTTCAACACAATTTGAAAACTGTTCATAGAAGCGAAATCGATCAACACGACTTTCTGGAGAAATTTCACGACAAAGAAAACGTAGATTATTGTAGATTTATCTTTTTTTTTTTTTTTTGAATACAAACAACGCAAAGTGTGCTTGTGATTATTAGCACTGTACAATGGTCTATAACAGGTAATTACAATAATGATAGGTAAGTAATAATTTTATCTTAGTAGTGTATTATATTTTTTGTAGTAGTCCGGAAATTTCTGAAATAGATTTATCTTGTTATTTGTACGTGAACAATTAATATTGTAGGGTGAGCCAAAAGGATTCTAGGGTGGTCCAGACCCACCTCGCCCCCCTCTTGCTACAACAATAGCTCTTACAGACAAACAGCTTCATAAAAATAATTTAAAAGCTCTTGCTCTATAATCTATATGACTGAAGTAACTACATCAAAATGAGTACCAGAAGTGTGCTGTTTCCCCACCGTCGGATCGGGCTCTCGCAGGTTGCCTAGTTAAGTGATTGCCATCATCTGTATTCTGTATGTACTTTTCTGAAAGTTTCACCCCTAATAAAATCGGAACCATTTTTTACGGTCGCCGCTCGGACTATACAGTCTATGCGCTATCCTTTAATCAGAGATCGGTGCTTTACTAACACATCAATAACTCTGAACAGGTTATCGGCTTTGCAGGGTTCTCGGCCATTTCCACATTGCATCGGCCGGACAGGTTCAGGCAACACGTCGAACCCGTTACTCGACTGATCGCGGAACATTGTCAGAATAAAATTATTATCTCTGCCGTTTCATAATATTGATTACTAGCCGTTACCCGCGGCTTCGCACACGATTGAGACGAAACACGGCTGCATTCCCATTATTTGGCATAGTTACTCATTTGTCGACGTAGACCGTCCTAATAAATGAGAATGGAAATGACACCCATGTTGATTTTTAGACTATTTACCTCTTTTCACCCTCTGAAGGGGTTGTTTTTGAAAAAAGCATGAAGCTCGTGTTTATTTATTTGTTGACAGGAGTAATCCTGATGCGCATTTTCGAATTGATACGTCTATCTTATATGATTTCTCTATGCAAATTTTGAGCCCCCGTTACACCCTTTTAGGGGTTGAATTACCAAAAATCTGTTCTTAGCGGATGCCTAGTGCCTACGTCATAATAAATATATGTGTGCCAAATTTCAGCCCAATCCGTCAAATGGTTTGAGCTTTGCGTTGATAGATCAGTCAGTCACGGTTTCCTTTTATTTATTTAGAAGATTATTGTGATTAAGTTTGAGCACTCCAGAGTATAACGGAATTTTTGTGGACACTTCGAAACCCTTTAAGTAATACAAAAGAATTAAATATAAACATCAATTTTACATGTTCATCATAATGAGACTATTACTAAATTATATTTCACGCTCTTGATGTAACCCCGCCATTCTTGGCTAGATACAGTTTAACATAAATGCTGAGGATTAGACAGAAGTAAAATGTTTGAATTTAATCTCGCGCAATATTGCAATTATGCAATATTGCGCGAGATTAAATTCAAACATTTTACTTTTGACATCTGTTGTGACGTCATCATGGTAAAACTGAAACCAGTAGGGCTTTCCATCGTTTTTACGCGCAAGCGTCATCGCCATGGCAATGATCACGATATTCAAAAGTTCGGACACTTTTTGACGCAATGGCTGACCTAGTAGGTAATGTTTTTCAATGTTTCTTTATCTCTAGCAATATTATAAAGAGGTAAAGTTTATCAGTTTGGATGTAGGAGGTAATCTCCGAAACTACTCATCCGATTTCAAAAATATTTTCACCAATATTTAGAATGGATCTTCAGGATGAACATACGCTATATATATAAAAGCGTTTTTCGTGAAGACCAATTTTGCAACGTAAGTCGACGAAAAAACGGCGACAATCTACAAATTCGGGCGACGTCGGACCGATACGTCTCGTGGCTTCTAGTCGGAAAAGGGTCCCGCAGCTACTTATTGCGTGATGCATCGAATCCCGCTGCGACACCCTGTATTAACCACAGACACACTCCTACAAACACACGGTTTACATAGATGGTTTTTTAATGTAACAGGAAACAAGATTTGTGACATTGTTTGATTTGTTTATATCAGTGGGCGGTGGTCCGTGCGTATTATTATGTGCATGCTGTATTTCATACCTGTACTCTTTACACACAGTTACTCAGTTTTATCAGCTTATCACTTATCGGTTAAGAACCGTTAATTAGGGGTTATTGCACTATAGTTGAATTCGTAATAGTGTCTATACTAGGTGTGTTTTGTATCGTGCTACAGCTTTTAAAAAATGTTAACAATTTTGACACTGTTGCGTTCAAAGTATAAGTAAAATGCACTGACCTGTTTGATATTTCAGTGTCGGGCAAAAAGTGTAAACACTAGCAGTCCCGACTCTTGGGCAGGGAAACATAGTGTTTGTAGATCACGCGATAGATTGATAATTGGATAGAACACATTGTTTTGGTAAATCTAATGGACACTTTAATTCAGAGTGTAAATTATACTGCGTTTATTATCCACTACTAAACGAAACAAGGTGCCAAAAAGTAAAACTCGATTATCGCGTTTCGACGTCAAAGATTTGAATACCACAACTTGTGTCTGTTATACCAGGCTGAAAACCCCTATGCTACTTTTTCTTCTTCTTCTTTTAAAGACCACCAACCGCCAGAGCTATCGTGGTCTAGTGCCAATTATTACCTATTTTCAGTAGCTTCGTTTGCTTTTAGTGAAATAATTTGTAAGTTGAGAAAATGGATTTTTGAAAAGGTCGTTGGTATTATACGATGTAAATGCGAATTAATTCAACTGTACATCGTACTGTTACAATATTTTCATGCACTATACATAGATATGAAATCGTTTTGTATAAATAGAGCAAAAAGTGCGTTTTTGTAAAAATATATTTTTGAATATACTGCAATAAGCATCTCTACAAATAGACTGCATAGAGTTTGTAACAGAAGGCTTGTTTTACTGTCCCATGGCAGGGGCGAACTGGCCTCTCCAATGTTAAATTTTGAAATGCAAGAAATATTTTTTCTTCAACTTGTGTTGATCACCAAGTGAGGTGCCATTTGAAGTCTCACCTCAAGAATTCTGTTTTTTTTGCCATTTAGGTGTGGAACCCTAAAAATCATTCAAATGCCTTTGTTTTAGCTGAAATTCATTGAAACTTGTAAGTACTAAGTAATTCACCGTAAGGCCCTTCTACTGTGGTAACCTACGTATATAAAGCTGAAGAATTTGTTTGTTTGTTTGGTTGAACGCGTTAATCTCAGGAACTACCGGTTCGAATTAAATTTTTTTATGTTGGATAGCCCATTTATCGAGGAAAACTATAGGCTATATAATATCACGCTACGACTAATAGGAGCGGAGCATCAATGAAAAATGTTGCAAATAGTATCTCAAAATTTGTCCGCCCGACAAAAACTTTTAAACGGTAACTCCGATCATCATCTAAGTAAGTTAAGATGAATGTGCGTACTCATGTCCCTCGCCCCCCCCCATTCGTTCTTTTGCACCCGGGTGAAACTGGGCGGGACCGCTATACTAAATAAGTTGATATAATAATTTGTTCTAATGCAAAAATATCAATAGACAGCATAAGAGAGATTGCTCATAATTGTGGCACCGATAATATGTTTTATCGAAATGTGGAGTCAAAACCAGTTGTTATTGGTGTTTTTGTTTTTATTCTTTCTTAAATGTTTGTAATCCGCAGCCGGTGGTACCAGAGTGGAGGAAAAACATTAGAACGTCCGACATCTTGTATGGATCTTTTCCGGAACATTTAGTCACGTAAGTCAAAAATCATTCCTCGACGTTGTGATCATCGCGTGAGCATTCAGTCAAGTTCGCCACGACGCGAAAACATCTACGGCGCATGACCTGTGAAAATCCCAATAAGATATCGGGCTTTCAATTCTAAGTGACTAGGCAGGCGTAGGGATCATGGCTGTTCGGCATGTATATATACCTACCTACAAGCAACCCAGTGCGACTTCGCACAGATTTGTAGATTGTCTGTTAAAGATCGATATGTCCCCTGCTATGGTAGCACAATGAGACCATCCAGGATATTTTATCTCTGTATTTGTGGAAATCAAAAAAAGTCTCCGGCTTGGAGCACTTGTACACTACACGTCGTGTGAAGTCAGAAGTCAAACGACTTGCTTCGACTGTTTCACGCTTTACAGATACATTAACATAGGCGCGGGAGAAGAGGGAATATCGGTCTGTCGTGACAACGTCATGATTATAGGTCTTGGTATAAATTAAATTAATCAACTTTGTGACAAAACAGTGAAATAACACATAGCTAATAGCACTTTTGAAATCATATAAGAAATGTTCCAGAAAAAGTTTCATCAAAATTCGTCGACTTAGTTTTTAAGTCAATCCCGTTCAAACACACACATACACACACACCAAGAATTTTATTAGTTAGTATAGATGTCAGAAGCGGAGACCCTGTCGAAGCAGTGCGGCTCTGGCTCTTCGACGCACCACGCTCTGTATGTGTGTGCCGCTCTGCCTTCTCTAAACTCGAATAACCCGTTTACATTATCATACAGTATTACCGGATAGTGCGGACTGGTAGATGGAGAGATCCGAGTTGGCTGTGGACAAGAGAACAAGTGAACCAGCGTTTCCACTTTGTCGGCGAGGCGATGGCATCTGTTCCCCCCGATGCACCCTGTATATCAGTGGCGGTTCCTCTATGAGCACCGCATAACAACCAGAATTTTAGGCCCTTCATGATTTTAAGAAACAATGCAATAATAACACAATCAACGCTAAAGACAGATACCACAAAACTCGTGGTGTGTTCAGTGCGACAGTCTTCCTTGCGTTCAAGCGCTGGTCTGCGCTCCGAAGCAGCACATGAAACGTCATCATCAGATACCCCGAGTGTACACCATTCAACTCCTGATCCACAAGTTATAGCGTGTTATTTAGATGGTCTTTGAGCTGCATTTACCGTCAGTACATTAGTAGAAATAAGCATCTTTCTTTGTCATATGTTAAAAGTGTTTACTGAATCTATCTGATTCAGTCAACACTTTTGAAGGCTTTGAGTCGGCGTACATTACACATAAAATATATGATACACAAGACACGGATTATGGCAGTAGCGACTAATGTTATAGAGTTATAGTGTTTGAAAAAACGTTAATAATTAAAACATCATAAACATTGATGTTATTCATAATTTAATTATCTCCCCCCCTCATTCCTAGCCTGTGTTAGGACATACCTCCGGTTGACCCATTTAAAATGTTTACGCGCCGCCACTGCTGTTTGTGCTTACGAACTGGGTTGTGCAGAGTTCGTCGTTTTGGTGTTGTATATTTTTGCCTACATAATGCACATCATATATTTAATAATTTACTATATGAATCATTGTCTATCTACTCAATGTGCGGTGAGCGAAGGCAACGAAAGTATCGAAAATATATCTGCGTCTCTTTCTTCGATGTAATTCCCTGATTTCTCCGATGATAGGATTGGTTGATTTACTTGCATTCAATCTGAATAAAGTAGGTAACTCTGTTTCAAAAACTTTGTCTTTTTCTATGACGTTGACATGGACGTACCCAGCTTTTGGCCCAGGAGAGAGCAAATTATAAATTTCTTAAGCCAAGTTCCCCGTGCTTGTTTTGCCCTCCTGGATACGCCAGTGCTTACGGCGTAAAAAAAGACAGAAGTATATGTTTGCACCCTAATGGTTTGATTGCGATTTTATTCTTATGCTCAGTATAGAATAAAAGTATATTGTTACATGCCCCTTGTTGGGACGACTATAGATTCTGTAGGAATCTTCTAGTAACTACACAATAACAATCGACCTTTCTTACAATAGGTTGGAGAAACCAATACATGTAAAGGAAGGAATCTCGGAACTACGAGAACATTCTAGAAGCGAGGGACGAAGCTATAAAATGCGAGCGGAGTGGTTGAGTCGGGGAGTCAGTTATTCGTGTTGATACAGTGCTCTGGCATTAGGACATAAATTATTCAGTTATACTGTGAAAATAATTTTAATGAGTGTAATTATATAAATCTGGTTTTACGTAAATGATTTATAGTTAATAAACAAGTGTGCTGATAAACTTTCTATTGTGTTCCTGTGTTGTAAATATTTTGTGTACATAATTTAGTGACTCTATATTCTCTGTTACTTAGTCTTTTATTTTATTATTTAGAACTATTAGTTTTGTTTCTGTTAACGTTATTATTTCTGTTAAGTTAAAGAAGTACCCTTTCATTTGTGTGTTTAACTGTTTTGTTAAACATTTATTATTGTAAATAAATAATTTCCGCCACGGACTACAGCAGTTTTGTTACAATATGGTATATATAAGCACACTAGCGGTCCCGCCCAGTTTCACCCGGGTGCAAAAGAATGAATGGGAAGGAAGGACATGTGTACGTATGTTCATTTAGTTTACTGACATGAATGTTGTGTTCAAAATTCATGATGATCGGAGGTACCGTTCAAAATTTTTTGTCGGACGGACAAATTTTGAGTTATATTTTGCAACATTTTTCTTTGATGCTCCGCTTCTATTGGTCGTAGCGTGATATTATATAGCCTGTAACCTTCCTCGATAAATGGACCATCCAACAATTTTTTTTTTCAATTCGAACCAGTAGTCCGTTCAACCAAACAAACAAACTCTTCACCTTTATATATTAGTATAGATACACTGTTGGCGTAGCTCGGATGACGGGACCAAGACGTTGGACCATGAAACTTCGATTTTCAAAATCAAAAACTAGTTTCCTGTAGCGGCTTACAGTGTTAGGGTGTACAAAATTTGGGTGCAGATGTTAGATCGATAAACTGGGGAAGTGACCGGAAAAGAACTGATTGCTTTCAGTGAGGGCACAGGACTATTCGGAAACAGCTTATAACGAGAGTCACGCAGTAACTACTCCCAAATAGGGGAACCAAGAGAATGGGCTGAGTGCCTTATCTAGAGTGTTCCAGATGGTTCGGGACCTAATTAGTTATCGGGGAAACACAATGAGCCTTTGTAGACCTAATCCTGGGTTACTGAAACACTTGTCAAAAAAGCTTAATTGACAATGACTAATCTCAAAACATTGGTCTTGTAATTTTCGACCACAAGCTCTTAGACTAATACTTCAGGTTATTAGCTCAGACAAAGATGAAGAATGTTATGAACAAAAGTTCACTGTTACCAAATTAATAATATTATATTACGTTCTTGGAAAACAATCGACAATCAAATTGAAATATTATCTCAGCTAACAACAGATTTATCATTTGGTAAAATTTCTGTAATATTATCTGTTTGTTGTGTTTGTGAAATTCAGATATTTCCCAAATACTATACTTTATAATAATCAAAAATGAAAACGGGGCACCCGTCTGTAATTTAATTTTTTCTTTTCCATTTTTTCCAATATTTAGAAAGGGGATCGCGTCTTCAGAATTTTTGTCTGTACTACATGGTTTCCAATTTCCATATCAATGTTTTTTTATTCCATATATTTAGAAATACGAAACATTAAAGAATTCAATTACTTTGGAATATTTGTGGGGCCGCCAGGATACCGATAAAATTCCCGGTGAGCCGTCCATCAATTTTTTTCAGGGGCCACCAGAAAGTCTTGATGAATCGCCGAATAATTATATTTTTTTACAAATATGTCACTGATATTTAGGAAAAAAATAAAGTGATGCGACTGTTAGTTATTATATAATTTTTATAGAATTTAATCATTACAGCTGTTCTCATTGCAACTATAATATGTTCATATTTGAAAATTCATACTTATACCTACTGTTTTATAATTTTTTCTGTTTATTAAGAATTTTTTCTCTAATAATATGGCTGAATGTTAGTAAGTTTGAACGCTGTAAAATTGCTCTTCAAGAACCAATATTATAAAAATAGAAAAACTAAAGAAAGGCGCAGTTCGGGTCCGCGCCGTAAATTTTTCATGAAAACGTCGATTATTACTGTTTCCTGTATCGCCTGTACATGATCCGTATGGACGTTTGGGTCTTTTCGTTCACTTTTCGGCGCTGCCGTAGTCTCGCTTTCGCCCGGTACTGGACTTTTTAGGCTTAGTGCATTCCTCTCGATGCGAGCTTTCCGCTGACTGCGTTTTTTTATAATTCCGAGCATATTAGCGAAGCATAATATAAGACGATATGTTTAACTATTTAATAATTTTCAATTTAGTACCAATTTCACTTATATTCCGGCGACTATTTTTATTGTTTCACTTTAGTTCTAGTAGTGCTCGTCGAGCTCTTTAAAATGACCTAGCCATGGATGTAAGGGAGGGGATACCGCAGACTGTACTCTCTATTTGTTTGCAAAAACTAAAGTGACGCAGTGAGTTTGGTGCTAAACAAACGATTTGGTACCTGTGTATTTTTAACCGACGGAGGAGGTTCTCAAGTCGACGCGTATATTTTTTTTTATTTTTTTTTTTTTATGTATGACCACGCATAACTTTTTACAGAGTAGTCCGATTTTGATAATTATTTTTTTATTTGAAAGGGTATACCCCGAAGATGGTCCCATATAAATTTGGTAAAAAAATTCCAACCCTAAGGGTAGGAAAACAGGGGATGATTGATTGTTCACTCACTGATTGTAATGTATGACCACGCATAACTTTTTACAGAGTAGTCCGATTTTGATAATTCTTTTTTTATTGGATAGGGTATACCTCGAAGTTGATCTCATATAAATTTGGAAAAACAATTCCTACCCTAAGGGTGGGAAAATAGTGGTGATTTATTGTTCACTCACAGATTTTCATGTTGAGTTGTGTATTACAATTATAAATTATATAGCCACAAAAAATTATAAAATAAAAACTTTTTAACAAAAAAATTAAACCGCCGAAAAACTGAAAAGCAAAAAATAATAAACCTTTTTATTTTACTAAGTTCTATCTAAGTAGTTGAACGTATGTGAGAGTCTAGTATTCCTAAGTAATTTTGAGTCGGCGTCAAACAATCAATGAACAAAGATCACTAAAAGAAATAACCAAATCAAATTAACAATGATACGTGAAATCTCCAGCGATGAACATTGACATTCCAAACATGCGCTCTCCACACGACCACTCGTAACGACGTGTGCCCTCAGTGTGTGCCCGTTCGGATTGTTGATGCCGACTCAAAATTACTTAGATATACTACATACGTTCAACTACTTAGATAGAACTTAGTTAAATAAAAAGATTTATTATTTTTTGCTTTTCAGTTTTTCGGCGGTTTAATTTTTTTGTTAAAAAGTTTTTTTTGTAATATTTTGCCCGTTTTAAGACTTTTTTGATAAAAATACTTACTGTGTTGTGTACAATCGTTGGTGTGTGCAGCTTCTGGCAGTTAAAGCCAAAACGGTAGAATGGAGCTTGGAGTTACGTTTCACAGGTAATTAATAAATCACATATATTGCATCTGCAAAAATGATCGCAAATATATCTTTAAAATTAGTTATTTTATAGCCATGGCTTCTAAATATGATTTATTTTAAACAATAATATTTTGGGAAGCATTCTTTTAAATTTTCATTCATAAATTAGCTTTTGAATGTGTTTTTTTGGATCTAAACTGCCATTTCTCCAGTGGCGTAGGATGTAATAAAGAACAATTTACTTTTGAATTTCTAATATCCTGTATATCAGAAACTTTTGAACGTTAACTCCGATCATCATGAAATTTGGAGACAACATTCATCTTGGTAAACTAAGATGAATGTGCGTACTCATGTCGCTAACCCCCCACCATTCGTTTTTTTGCACCCGGGTGAAACCGGGCGGGACCGCTAGTAATGACATAAAGATGGTTCATACTAACTTTATATTTAGGCTAAGTTAGTATTAAAGAATAAGGATAAATAAAATTTATAGGAATAATTTTGATTGAATAAACAAAATTAATTAATAAATAATGTTGTTGTTAATATCCAAAGAAAAAATTTCTTTTGAAAATTACATAAAGATGATTCTATTTACGTATTAATAAAAGAATTAATAATTTGTTTTTTACGAACACAAACTTGGTACCGTCGCGTTGCCCAATTGGCGGGAATATTTATACTCCTGTTTGTTTTGATTTCAAAAATAAAGAATATGTAGATACTTATTAAGTTATTATACAGGGTGAGTCAGACCACCCGTATCAGTCGTTTTTTTCGAAAACGGTTAGTCGTAGAGAGTTGTCTCAAAAATCTGTATTATAAAAGCCCTAATGAAGAATCGAAATTTTTTCCCCCCGGAAAGGTCGGCTTCCCTGTTAGTTTGCTCCGGAATGTTCAGAACTCCGGAATGTTAAATGGCAGGATAGGTCGAAAGTGGTATTGTTGAAAAGATCTTTAAAAAATAAGCAAGTTTTGTAGGACATTTTTTTTTGTTACTGCCACCCCTGTTAAGTAATATTCGTTTGAAATTATTAAATTAACATGTCAGAATAACAAAAAAGTCGGCATTTAAAATCTAGTTACCTAATTAAACAATGTCACAATAAGTTTTCAATAATTGCAATTGTTTTTTTTTTTGTCGGAAAATACTTCCAGGTACTCATAACATATCTAGAAGAGCTCTGCAGTGTTTAGAAGTAAATTGAAGACAGTTTGAACATTTGTGACATTGTTTAATTAGGTAACTAGATTTTAAATGCCAACTTTTAAAATTAAGTTTGTTATTCTTACATGTTAATTTAATAATTTCAAACGAATATTACTTAACAGGGGTGGCAGTAATAAAAAAAAACATCCTACAAAACTTGTTTATTTTTTAAAGATCTTTTCAACAATACCACTTTCGACCTATCGTGCCATTTAATATTCCGGAGTTCTGAACATTCTGGAGCAAACTAATAGGGAAGCCGACCTTTCCGGGGAAAAAAAATATCACCATTAGATTCTTCATTAGGGCTTTTATAATACAGATTTTTGACAGAACTCTCTACGACTAACCGTTTTCGAAAAAAACGGCCGATACGGGTGGTCTGACTCACCCTGTATATTATTATATTATTATGTTAGTTCTGCTCAATAATCTTAGAAAAAAATTTTGAGAGAAAGTAGGGATTATAATGTTCTTTGGCACATATAAAGAACATTATAATCCCTACTTTCTGTCAAAATTTTAGCAGTCCAGCTCAAAAAATGACGTAGCTATAAATTTTCGAAAAAACGTCTAATTTTCTGGTTTTTCCTAAATTTTTCAGGACCTAATTATCCGATTAAGACATTCGACCTCTCATTCTGTAGATATTTCAATTCTCTACAAACCATTTCATTGGGGCATTCCGATTGCTCCATTAGTTTCAAAGTTACAAGCAAAAAAAGACAAAAATCGCGTTTTTTTTGCAATAAACTGTTGATAACTAACTAATGAACCGGAAACTCGAGTGAAAAACATATACCTATTCATCTGCTTATTATCTTTTATATCATCGCACAATCGGTTTGCTACTAGTCTTTATTATGTCATGTAAAAATGCTCTACACTCTACAGCTTGGCCTATATTCAGTACTTGGGTTTTTCAACTGTTGAACTAATTATTTGAGAATTCAAATAAAGGAAAGTTATATCAATTTGCAAATAGGAACTTCTTCGCCCGAATGGAAAGACTTTTATTGACTTTGAGATATAATCCTATAAATGTTTAAACGTTTCAAAAATAAATTAGAAAGTAATAAACTTAAATTTATAAGTTGATGGTTATTCACTAATTATTGCACAAATATAATTATTAGTTAAATATAAATTGGGAAAATGTTGAATACACATTAGTAGTTAGTTGTTGTAAATTATAGATGCTAATAAACTTAGTTTTCTATATAGGCGAGATGGCGAGGAGTTTTGGGTGTATTTTTCGGGCACAAGCGAGATTATTGTTGGAATCGTTTCGTTTTAGGGTGTAGTTCAACACCCTAAGTTTGCTTACAAATTGTTGGTGTGCTTGATTTTATAATTAACAATTAGTGACGAAAATAGTGTTTTTTCTCTATTTCCTTTAATATCTCCGTTCCTCTTGACTTTTAGTATAACATATGCATTGAGAAAGTTGTTCCTTATGAAATTTCCTAAAAAATGAGCACGGACAGAGGTCGCTAAGTGCAATTGTTAACTTGCAAATAGCCCCGAAGTTAAAAAAAAACATGTTTTTTTCACTATTTTTTTACTAAAAAATGACCGCACATAGATATGGCTGAAAATTCTCAAAAATGATATCTATGTTGACCCAAACATGCATGAATAATTTTAGCATTATCGGTGAATTACTTCTAGAGTAATTAACGATCACTTTTTTTTGTTTCCTTAATTGCAAATTGCGCCATTTTTTTCACAAACGGGTTTCGCTGGTCGGACCAAGCCAGAAAAATAACAAATCCATTCAACTTTAGTATCCCGTTGGAATATTTGGAAAAAATTAATTCTCACCGATTTCACCCTCTTCGGGGCTGTTTTTTAAACAAAATGTAGCCTATGTCCTGCCTCATACTGCAATCTATAGCCTTGCCAAATTTTATCGAAATCTATTCAACGCCTTAGTCGTGAAATGGTTACTTTCGCATTTGTAAATTAGTATGGATTGATTGAATTATTATTTAATTTTTTTTACCGACGGTAGAACATTGAAATGATCCTTTTCTCAAAATTCATAAAAGACAGTTAAATATAGAATATCGATTGTAAAATCATTTTGACACAAGAATGGTGCCGGTTGGTGGTTAACGTGTAAAATATTTTGGATTCAACTAGAAATGTTTTTGAAAATGTTTATATCACGAAAAAATTGTTTTTGGAAAATTTTCTAAATATGCATTTGTGTAGAGGATAATTTTTTTGGGTAATAATTCGGAATTTTTCATACTGGATTTTTATACATATTTTAAACTAGCCGTTATCTGCGACATAACTTTATTTGATTTATTATATTATGCCAATGCGAGCGTAGCCGGGTTTGGGTTGAACCAAATTTCAATGAAATCTGATTAAGATCAATATTAGATGCTTGGGAAGACCACATTCCAAAAAAATTTTTTGTTTAATTGTTTTAAACAAAAATTTTTTTTGGAATGTGGTCTTCCCAAGCATCTAATATTGATAATATGTATTTCCAAAACTCTTCACCGCATCTATCATAATATAATCTGATTAAGAGTTTAAAAGTTATGGCGAAATAAATAAATAGAAAAAAAATTGAAAATGATCAGTAATTATGACTTGGTATTTTACAAAAGTACTAGAAAAGACGAAATTTCTTTTTAAAAAAAGTAACGTTCATGGAAACCTCCTTTTTGTAATTGCTGAGTTTTAAGATACCGTAATGTAGTTCGAAAATAATTGTCAGTGATTCAGACACCATATAATATATGCGGCACAGTTTTTATGCATGACTCATGCATAAAAAATATTTCGTCCCATGCAGCATGGGACGAAATATTTTACATTGTTTAATTTCTGTGCCGCTCCATTAAGCTTGTTAGTAACTATTATTTCCAAACTGTACTATAGATCACTGTAGTCTAATCGTTATAAGAGATTCCACTGTATAAGTAAATATAGAAAGTGACATTTTCAAAATGTGTTGTTTTTTTTCTGTTTAGATTTTTCAGATAAAGTTTTGGCTGTGACCAAATAATTAAGTTTAATAACAAAAGAACGTGCATAGACCTTAAAATAACAATCTTTTTGACAATGCATTTACAGGTAAAATATTCGGGAGGGTATTCACTACACGCATGGTACAAATAAATCTATACTTCTACACTAATATAATATAAAGCTGAAGAGTTTGTTTGTTTGTTTGAACGCGCTAATCTCAGGAACTACTGGTTCAAATTGAAAAAAAAAATTTTGTTGGATAGCCTATTTATCGAGGAAGGCTATAGGCTATATAAAATCAGGCTACGACCATTAGGAGTGGAGCATTAATGAAAAATGTTGCAAAATGTATCTCAAAAATAAGCTTCTATTCAGGTGAAATGCACTAACTAAATATACTCATATTAGCGTTGTCAGAATACAACGACGGCTAGCTCAATCGGTAGAGCACACGACTGTCAATATCAGTGTTGTGGGTTCGAGCCCTACGTTGGGTGAATACATTTTTATTTTCTACAGTGCTTTCTTCTAAGGCTTACATTTAAATTTATTTTAATTTTATTTAATTAATTGAAAAAAAAATATTAGTTAAAAAAAGTATAAATACTGCTTTTTATCGACAAAAACTTTTGAACGGTAACTCCGATCATCTTGAAATTTGGACACAACATTCATCTCGGTAAACTAAGATGAATGTGTGTACTCATGTTCCTCCCTTCCCCATTCGTTACACCCGGGTGAAACTGGACGGGACCGCTAGTAATTTATATAAGTACGGGTCTGGATTTCGTTTAGTTGTTGGATTATTCTAAATAGCCGAGCCCGTAGGGACGTTTACTGTCTCATTTATTCGAAAACTATTCCAATAATACGGGAATGAAAAAAAGAGTGTGATACCGAATTGAGTGTGTTAATTCGCACACATTGTGATGAAACATACGTCGTTTTCTTCGTTTTAATGAGGGGAAGTGCACAACATATGTTTGATTACGATGTGTACCACAGAACACCACTGTTCTGTGATGTGTATGAATTAACACAGGTAGGTAAAATTGATTCAGGATATAACGTCACCGTCATGCAGAACTATCGCAAGTCGCAAAATGCCAAAAATGAGCTCTAAGTACCTATGGTATAGTAATGCTCGTATTTTCCTAGTGTAAAAGTATCGTAAGTGTAACTTAAATAATAGAGACGTTTTAGTGTTAAATGCAAAGTATCTTAAGTGTACATCGGTGCAAAAATATTGTATGTCAACTTGCATGTTATCTTGTAGTATTGTATTAAAAAACATTAAGCGATTGCGTTTCTTGTTTTAAGGTCACCAATTGCCTGAGTTATCGTAGCTTAGTACCAATTAATATTTTCAATTTATTATTTAATTATTATTATTGTGACCTGGAAGTCAAGGAACGATTGATTTTTTCTGTACAAAGTTTTGGGGACTTTTGAAGTTGAAATAATTTTTTTACGTTTGAATTTTGTAGAATTTCGTACACGAATTTCGTCGCGACTTTATAGAAGGGAGAATCTTTTGACTGAAAATTTAAACGTCAAGGAAATTTTTACTAATTACGCGTAATTGCTGTAGCATTGTAAGAGAAAAAGATAATTAATGCTAATTCTAAATTACAATGGCGGAATCAGACAGACTTTATGTTTATTTAAAATATATTGTTTCTGGAATTACTTAATTTAATTTTGAAATATTCATAGGGCCATCTGAAAATCATCATAGGCTACCCTAGCGTGAAATCGACAAAATGAGTTTCGACTTTTTTTATTTATTATTTATGACCTCCAAATTATTGCAAGTGTTGTTTGGGTCTAGTACCAATTTTATTTACAATTTTAATTCACTAAAGCCTGCTCTAACTTCCAGTATTTTCAGATTAGGTATGCAGACATAAACTGATAAACCTATAGGTATAGACAAGACTAAAAAACAATTAATTTTTTCATGCATACTTATCTATTTTTTAAACTAATTATAGGTATATTGAAATAAAATTTATATTTTCCACAAGTCTTGGATTAGGTCTTGGGAACTGAAGGTTTGTAATTGACGATCAATGCCCAATGGGAAACAACGGCATCTCTACGAATTCGATATTCTTATTTTAAAAAAGGACTAGTTTTTTGTAACATTTTTCCTTTATAAAAGAATCCAAAATTATTACTTTTGACTATTACCCGACAATTCAGAAAGCCTCAAAGTAGAAATTATTAACAAAATACCTAAGAGGAAAACTTTCCTAACATAACAGTTCTTACTAAAGCAATAACTGTTCTTCCAGCATATCCCCTTTAAGTTGTCGAATTCTTGATATTGTGTCTATCTCTTTCTCTTGCATTGAAGACACTACGGTTCAGGTCAATTAGATCTATTTTCGTCATTATATTCTAATTTGTGAGTCGTTAAGGGACTTTGCAACATTAGGCCACCAATTTGCCTCGAAATATACCCAAATTTCCTTAGAAATTTAATTTAAACTGAAAACGTTTTGGAATGTTTTCTTTCATTCAAAAACGTACATCGTGTATTATACCCTCTTTTACAATAACAAACTACATCGCCCTATCTTCCTTTATCCAACTAAATATATGGATGTTAGATAAAGGTAGGATGTTTCAAATTGGTTTTTCGATGTATGCTGTTATTGCGGAGTTACGTGTATTTTCAACATTTTGGAAAAAAGGGTTTTCAGTATTGGAGACCTGCATTGTTAAAGAGGTTTTAAGATAATTTAAGATAATAATGATTTTACTGTGAAATTATGGAACAGTTGTTCAGTTAATTAAAACATATTTTTCGTTTCAGAGCGAGAGACCCGTAGCAACGTATGTCTGTTCTTGTTTCGGGTACGCAATATGCGCATCTCTGTTGCACACTGCAGTCAATACCTCCGTTCACTTTGGACTCGTCCAGACCTGTTTAGTTGAGCCCCTGCGCTCTTTGCACCCCGCAAACCTCCACGCGATACAGAAAATGTCCGCTTTTCACAAGCATCCAAATGTATATGGCGTATGCTACATATTTTGTGTCCGTTCCTTATGTATTTAAACAGTTCATTGACATTGTTTAGACGTAAAAATAATTATTTTTTATCAAAAATAACGTTTGGACACTAAAAAATACATATTATAGTGTATATTTCCGTGAAAAAAATGTGTTAGTTTCGTCAAAATCGGGTGTTATTCGTTTGTGAAAACGTGTCTCTAATATTTATAAAATACCGTTATGGAGCTAAAATAAACGTGAAAATATAGTTAGGTATCGATTATTTTTATGTGAATTAATAGTTTAGTTTTCCAGTGTGATGATCTAAGGCCCTAATTTGGCTGATCGTAATTCAGAAGTCTTCGTAGTGTTAGAAGGCACTTTTTGTAATAGGAAATTTATTCAAATGGAATCAACAAAAATATTCTTTATTTTAATGATTATTTAAACATTTCTATCGGAAAATTAAAATTTTGTGTTTGTGGTCATCTGTTTTTTTTTTTGTTTTTTTTTTTATAATGGCGACGGTGTTGTATAAATTGCCACATAATCTTATTTAACTGATCGGTTTTTGTTTAACAAAAGCGAGTTAAAATGTTAAAAAAGCGGTTAAAACATTTCTGCATTTTGTAACTAAGTATGCAGTAGTTATCTGTAATATGTATTTTTATAAATTTCAAGAGCTTTAAGATATTGAAGAAAATGTTAAGCATAGAGTTCAAAATATATTTCATTTCGATATTTGGAAAGTAAATCGTACCTATTACAAAGTACTACATTGGAAAAAATGATAACGCTTAGCATCAACTAAAAACCGGGTAACCCACTGAAACATAAAAATATTGTCTTCAAAACGCTTAAAACCAACATTTGTGATAAAAAAATTTAATATTTAATTTTAGTAATTCTTTTTCTATTTTTAAACCTAAGTAGAGGTAAATTTCTTATTCTTAAAACTCCATTTTCCACTCTCGTATGTAAAAATATAAAATTGTACGAAAAGAAGTTAAATTTGTGATATTTAAACAACTATAATTATTATCTATATTAATTCTTTGTAAATTTTAAAAATTAGTATCTTACGTAAATTTATGTAAAACAACTGTGAAATCCACGGAAGGTGAAAAAAATTCTATTAATAAAACAAAAATAATATAAACGTAATCTTGACTTTTTCAAATAAACTTGCGACTAGCTTCGTTTCTAAATCTTGAAATTTGACTTTTAAAAATTAATTATTTTTATTTTTGGTGTTTTTCGACTGTATTTTTAACATTATGAAGCAGTTTTTTTGGTCGTAAATAACGAATGCCAGTGCAATGTTAATTGTGTAACAAATAATAAAATATCTTGTAATGCCTAGTGCCGTAACGTATTATGGAAACAATCCACTCTGTTAGAATTGAACATGGTTCTGCAAACAACGGCATGGCTTACTCGCAACGCTCACAGCCAGTTCACAGGTAAAAATATCAATTATTTATTACTACTCTATAAATTCTGTATCCAAAAAAAAACCGGACGAGTGCGAGTTAAACTCGCGCCTAGGGTTCCGTACAACTATGTCAAAATTTCAGCTTAATATCTTTTGAATTATAGACCAGAGAAATTTGACTGTTTATTGTAGAACCCAGAAAGTATCCATCTTGTTCCGCCGGGAATTAGATAGTCTTGGACCGAATTCCAAGACAAAACGGAGATTAACTTGTCGATGCGCTTATTTTGCTTCTAGAACATTAGTGGCCCCAGAATTTGTAGATTGCCACCGTTTTTTCGTCGACTTACGTTGCAAAATTGGTCGCCATTTTTTTTTTTTATTTTAACGCGATAATATATTGCAGCCTACGTTCATCCTGAAGGTCCATTCCAAATATTGGTAAAAAAAATATTTTGAAATCGAATGAGTCGTTTCGGAGATTTATAATATTAGTATATATAGGTATTACAGATTAACATTATAGTCATGTTTCCATCGGAGTAAAATTTTTTGTGATGGAAATCTTTCAGTTAAAAGATGAGCGCGGTTAAGAAACAACATATATTTTACATCGGTGGAAACTTAACCTTAAAAACTTGATAGATTTGTAAAGCCTTAAAAAAAATCATACTAAAATCACACCACAAAAATCAAACTGCGGATTTAGAAAAAGAAAAAGAAAATTGAAGAAAATCGAAATATTTATTAAGTCACGTGTATTATGATTAAAAGAAAAGTAGTAGTCGTAGTCATTATTCTTTATAACTTAATTGTATATGTCAGCAAGTGAGATAGATATACCTAAAATAGTCTATAGTTTAAGTTGGAGAGCTATAAATATGTGTACCGAATTTCATTGAAATCGGTTTAGGTATCTAAGAATTAAATGATAGACCGACACACACGAAAAACAAAATCTGGAAATTATCTTGACCTGATACCTATGCAAAATGCCTCTAAAAATGTAGACGCAAACCTTCCTTTACACTTTTGTTATTAGTATTGCTAACTGAGTCACTGAAATTTCTGAAACAGGAAATTCTCAAAATATTTATATATTTTGTTTAATTAATTAACATTGAATCAACAAAGACATATCATTGTAATCGAAAATGTATGGGAGAAGGCATAGAAAAATTCACAGTTATATAATATAATATGGCTATTAGAATGTCCCTATAAATAATATTAAAAAAATCCCCACCGTTGCGGTATAATTATAAAAAAAATTGTCGCCAATTAGGCGACCGGACCATTCCAACTTCAAAATGTTGACATTTGATATCTATACTTCTATACTAATATTATAAAGAGGAGTGCGAATTTTGTGAATTTGTGTGTATGCAGAGGGTAATCTCCGAAACTACTCATCTGATTTCAAAATATTTTCAACAATATTTAGAATGAACCTTCAGGATGAATATAGGCTATATATTATCGCGTAAAAATAAAAGCGCTTTTCGAGGAGACCAATTTTGCAACGTAAGTCGACGAATAAACGGTAGCGCTCTACAAATTCGGTCGAAGCAGGAAGGGCCGCTAGTAGCTTAAGCAACGAATAATTGTAGATGGAAAAGTCGAAAGCAGAACATTTGACTTAGGAACTTTGTTTGGACTAGTTAGGAGATAAACATACTAAAAGTCCTTACCCCTCCGAGGTACGCCCGAAGGGGGGAGCACAAAGAAGGTCCCGTTTTTTGGTTTTTTGCTTTCATCTCGAAAACTGTACGTCGTACGAAATTTTGTTGTAATACATAATGAAAGCTGGTAAAATTCTCTACAACTTTAGCTTTCACACTTTTTATCTATCTCCAATCTTTGCCTAGCTATGAGCTCCGAAAAATGGTCAATTTTCAAAAATGTGTTAAATTCTCTGTAGCACATTGTAACAATACGAATTTGTCAAAATCATTTCGTATTGCTCATCCACACTATTAAAAAATAACATAAGCTGGGAGTACCTCCACGCAGGGCCCTCTTTCCCACTGGGCACTCTGGGCCCCGCGATCGATATTCGATAGGGACCCCCTAGTTCCTGTCAGATCACCAAACGATAATAATCGATATTCATTACCGAAAAACATATTTATTTCGAAAAAATCAAGCGATAATGACTGACTAGAACACCTATTTGCTTATTAGCTCTTGTATGCGCGAAGCTACTCTATTCTCGCCCGAAAATCAGGCTTTTCGATTTCAGCATGTTTAGGTAAATGTAAATATATAAAACTGCAATTTAATGGTATACTAAGTCCCAGTAGACCCCCTTCTACTTTTTCAAAGGATCTCTATCAGCAAAAAGACGGATGACGACTTGAAAAACTATTTAGTATATGAACTGGCTCCATTCCCTTTGGCCCTCTTCAATATAGATGGGATGAGGAAAACCAAAAAATCAACCCTCTACTCCCTGTTTGATGCAACCACCAAGCCTTGTGACCTACCAAACTTGTACATTGTAATTGATGGAGGACTCTTTTCGGAGCTGATAGCTAGGCAAAGATTGGAGATAGATAAAAAGTGTGAAAGCTAAAGTTGTAGAGATTTTTATCAGCTTTCATTATGTAGCACAACAAAATTTCGTACGACGCACCGTTTTCGAGATAAAAGCGAAAAACCAAAAAACGGGACCTTCTTTGTGCCCTACCCCCTCGGGCGTACCTCGAAGGGGTAAGGACTTTTAGTATGTTTATCTCCTAACTAGTCCAAACAAAGTTCCTAAGTCAAACGTTCTGCTTTCGACTTTTCCATCTACATTCCCCTTATGAGCACTCATTGACCAAACTATAGTAGTATAATAAAGAAAAAAAAATCTACTATCGCGTGAGGTGACGCGGGTAATGACTAGTATTCAATATGATATTTGCTATTCGTTGCCATGGCTACATAATATGTTCCAAGTCATATAACAATTAATCAAAGTATGCTTATAACTAGTTTATTTCTGACAGATCTACAAAACAAAAGAACAGCTGATTTTTTTTATTTTTAAAATATTTCCGAAATTATAAAGTTTAAAAAAAAATTTAACAAAACATTTTTGAAAAAATAAATAGAATAATAAGCCGTCATGAAAAGTATACCATTATTATATAAAGAACACCGTTAGAGCATATATCTCTTCTGCGCATGCGCTGATTTTCCCCAACAACAATAGGGCTCTTGATATTTGCATACCAAACATCCTCTCAAAATTTGGTTTCAATCCGTTTGACTTGTATCGTGCTCACAGACTAACAGACGCACTGCAGAGTTTTTTTTTCCGAAAATGCGTTTTTTTGGATTCGAGGGACCTCAAAACGAAAAGATATTGTAAAATTTTGAAATGTGAATTTTGACCTAAATTAGTACCATTCCACATTTATGAGTTGGAATGGTAAAAATATGACGATCAACCTAAAAAATTCGCAGGTGTAAAAAAATAAATATTGCTGTAATAACAAACAAATATTAAATTATGTAAATAAAGTTCACTTCAATTTCGAAAACAACTATGAATGATATAATTTTTAAATATTAATTTAAATAGGTATTACGATATAAAGTTTGCTAGTAAATAACATTTGGCTGTAGTGGCTGTAATAAAGTGACCGATACATGAGTTTTGTTGAGATGGTAGCTATGGAAAACATTAATGTTTTTATTTATTTATCAACATTTTTTTCGGTGCTTGTTGCATTTTTCTATTGCGCCTTATAAGATCTTATAGACGGAGAGCTGGCTACGGAGAAAATGGGTGACTCGGTGCAGAGCTGAAAATTTGCAGAATAATAGGAGATAGTACAAGTAAGTAGGGAAAAAATTGCCAGAAGGCTAGACGAAAGATAAAGAGCCGCCAGAAGGCGCTAATGTTGCGAAAAATCAGTGTTCTATACTTATTCTGTAATTCAAAACTAGATTATATATTATACATTATATATAGTTATAAGGGCATACTGAAAATTCAAACATGATATAATAATTACATTCAACAAATATTCAAAATTATTAATGACGTTTTGATAGAAATAAAATTAATCGTCATATATTTTCATTAATATAATTACGTTGTTATAACAACGTAATTTTATTAATTTATTTAATTTTATTTCTATCAAAATGTCATTAATAATTTTGAATATTTGTCGAATGTAATTATTATGCCCTTATAACTATATAATGTATAATATATATTATAATATATAATCTAGTTTTGAATTACAGAATAAGTATAGAAATTGCCAGAAGTGCACTGATTTTTCGCAACATTAGCGCCTTCTGGCGGCTCTTTATCTTCCGCCTAGCCTTCTGGCAATTTTTCCCTACTTACTTATACTATCTCCTATTATACTGCAAATTTTCAGCTCTGCACCGAGTCACCCATTTTCTCCGTAGCCAGCTCTTACTCCATTAGGTTCTATTACAAAAACTAGTAAAAGTAGTAATCGTATTTTCAATTGATTTTAAAAAATAATATATTATACGATTCAATTTAATAGTTTGGATAATTTAAGATTTTTCAAAGGCCAACAGCCGAGCTTTAAAAATATTTAAATTATTTAATTTTTTTTGGGGGGGAATGAATATTGCGATGTTTTTTTATCTGTGAGTCTTCACTCACATAAATGATGATAATTGAATTAGTAACATTTTATAGCTGAACACGTGAAAATACTCTGTAGAAAATAGAAATCGTTTCATATATAACAGATAAATTGGAGTATTTTTATCGTATTTTGACGCAGTTGATTTGATAAAAGCATCACAAACTTGTTTATCAGTAATTTTGTAACAAATATAGTAAAAACTTATTTTTTCTGTTCGTGACATTTTTTAGAACCTGTTTAATTTTTGTTATGTTTCTTTTCTTTTGACCTATTGATTTTGATGCAAATCAAAACAGTATCCCCTAACGACCGCTTTGGCAAATTTCACTGAAAATTTTAGTAGTGAATATTATTAAAATTAAGTTACAGGGATGGCCTGCAGGGTCAAACTTCTTTTCAATTTTTTTTTTATCTATTTTCTCAATTTTTCATTATAATATTATGTAGGTACAGTGGAAAACTTGCGGGATGTGTACTTTTGGTTTTGGTAATTTCTGGAATATTAATTTCGACCGATGTTATCTACAACTCAAAAATTAAAAAAAAAAAAATGTTCTCGTCAATGACCAATTTACGCTCAAAATTCTGCGAAAATAATAATTTAGCGCTATATCTTAGGCAGTCGTCACCAGGCAGCTCCGTTGATTTGAAAACAGGCCGACAAGGAAATCGAAAAATTGTTCTGTCAGGTTCTGTCCCGTGCTCTATAGGTCAACGGGGGCCTTCTGGAGGTAAAGACAGACAGGCTAATTTGAAATTTATGTATACTAATAATATAAAGAGGTAAAGTTTCGATGTAGGAGATAATCTCCGAAACTACTCATTCGATTTAAAAAATTTTTCACCAATATTTAGATTGAACCTTCAGGATGGACATAGGCTATATAATATCGCGTTAAAATAAAATCGCTTTGCGTGGAGACCAATTTTACAAGTCGACAAAAAATCGGTGGCAATCTACAAATTCGAACGAAGTCGGACCGGGCCGCTATTGTAGAATAATAACAGTGAACAAACTATTATACTGAAAAACTTCTCAAAAAATAAAAACTAACATTTTTGAGTAATGTATAGTTATGCTCTTTATTTTTTATTACGTGTGAAAGGTACTTCCATTTTTCTATGTAACTCTCTAGTTTAGAACTTTGGGACGCTCGACAACTAAGTTCGTTTTACGTTGTTTTTTTTTTCTGGAAAACAACCAGTTTTGAACGAAACTGCCATTTAAAATTATTGTGATTTTTTTACGCTTGTCACATTCCGTCTAAATATACAATATAGGCGCAGTTAATTAAATAAATTGTATGAGCAGGACACGTATCCGTATCAGCGCATTAAAATGGCTTAAAATTGGAGTTTTTATTTTTTTATAAAATGAAACAATAAAAAAATAAATTCGTTTTTTATAGACGCTGGAAGGCCGCTGTGTATATTTTGCACGATTGTTTTTTTTCCTTGTGTTTTTCAATTTTTTTATTATTCTAATTTTTAGTACTGTACGCGTGTGTGTTGAACACTTTCCCATGCTATCTATTTTTGTACAAATATGTGTAATTCATTATCAAAGTTCAACTTTTTGCGCATTAATAACTTTGTACACAATACATGTACGTTTTCGACACGAACTTAAAATAATATGCTATCGGCTGGCACAAAAGATAACAGCCGATTACTTTACTGGGTCATAAAACTCGTACTAGCCCTAAGTCGATATTTTTTCACCGAATTGATATCTAAGAAGCAAGACCTCGTGTGCTTTCTTTGCCACAATTAATCTCAGGAAGTGTGAAAACGATTAGAATAGAATTTTACGTTCCAGATGCAGACTGCAGAGACTACAATTTTTGTTAGTTTTCATTACTCAAATACTAATAATAACGGTTTTGGAACTTCATAGTCGTGTGCGACCCTACGTACCGATATTTATACAGTGGAACCACTTTAAATCGAACCTTGATAAATCGAAAACCTTCAAAACTCGAAAAAAATGTTTTGTCCCCTTCCCTCCAAGCCCCAAAACCACCATTACTCGAAATCTCCACCCTCTATACGTCTAAATAATCAGTTAGTTCCTACAAGCCATTTCGGTACATATTTTCCCTCCATAACCCCAAAAAAATAAATTGTATCTCGAATACAGCAACTCAAAATTAGTTAAAATGAATCTTAACCTCTACAAGTCGACTATTTCTTTTCAAAATCCGCTTAAGTCGAAAACTATAACTCGAATTTTATTGGCGTCTCCCTTGAAATTTGATTTACAGAGGTTCTACTGTATTTATAATTTCGTCCGCTCTTGGGAAACATCTAAATGTAGTTTTCATTCTTGAGTTTCTAACAATAGATAACAATCTCTCAGGTTAAACGCAAAATACCTGCTCCGTTCCTTCGTGGGTAAAAATATATATATTACTAGCGGCCCGGTTCGGCTTCGCTCGAATTTGTAGATTTCCACCGTTGCAAAGTTGGTCTTCACGAAAAGCGTTTTTATTTTAACGCGATAATATATATATATATTCGAGCACTCCGGCTGCGCCGTCGTGCTCGATACCTTAACCTCAGCAACACTATTGAATTGTAGCTTATATGAAACGTTGCACCATCTATTGAATATTCACTCAATCCAGTCAACAGATAATTATGACTGTCAAGGAATAGACAAATAATTTGCAATAAAATAATATTGCGACTATAAATTGAAATGTAAGCTATCCTATCTTTCAAGTTGGGTCGAATTGCACACGGTGTGCAAATCAAATTTAAAATCGGTTCAGTAGTTTAGGAGTTCATCGCGGACAAACATGTGACACGTAATTTTTATATATAAAGATAGGCAAGACGGCGAGGAGTTTTGGGTGTAGGCTAGATTATTGTTGGAATCGCTTCGTTTTAGGGTGTAGTTCAACCCCCTAAGTTTGCTTACAAATTGTTGGTGTGCTTGATTTTATAATTGACAATTAGTGACGAATATAGTGCTTTTTTCTCTATTTCCTTTAAAATCTCCGTTCGTCTTGACTTTTAGTATAGCATATGCATTGAGAACGTATTGTTCCTTATGAAATTTCCTAAAAAATGAGCACTGACAGAGGTCGCTAAGTGCAATTGTTAACTTGCAAATAGCCCCGAAAGTTAATAAAGCACGTTTTTTTCACTATTTTTTTACTAAAAAATGACCGCACGTAGATGACTGAAAATTCTCAAAAATGAAGTCTATATTGACCCAAATATGCATGAATAATTTTAGCGTCATCGGTCAATTACTTTTCGAGTAATTAACTATCACCTTTTTTTGTTTCCTTAATTGTAAATTGCGCTATTTTTTTCACAAACGGGTTTCGCTGGTCGGACCAAGCCAGAAAAATCACAAATCCATTCAACTTTAGTATCCCGTTGGAATTTTTGGAAAAAATTAATTCTAACCGATTTTATAACGATTTCTCTAGCGATACAAACGTATAAAACCATATAACTTTTCCAATATTCAATCGGTTAGAATTAATTTTTTCCATCATTTTTGAGAATTTTCAGTCATCTATGCGCGGTCATTTTTTAGTAAAAAAATAGTGAAAAAACGTGTTTTTTTAACTTTCGGGGCTATTTGCAAGTTAACAATTGCACTTAGCGACCTCTGTCAGTGCTCATTTTTTAGGAAATTTCACAAGGATCAACTTTCTCAATGCATATGCTATACTAAAAGTCAAGAGGAACGGAGATATTAAAGGAAACAGAGAAAAAAGCACTATTTTCGTCACTAATTGTCAATTATAAAATCAAGCACACCAAAAATTTGTAAGCAAACTTAGGGGGTTGAACTACACCCTAAAACGAAGCGATTCCAACAATAATCTCGCCTGTGCCCGAATAATGCACTTTTTAATGTTTTTACCTCCTCGTCGTCTAGGCTATTATATAATAGTAGAACAGCCCAAGCGGGGATTTCGGTAGTTACTCGAGCGCGTCAGATTAACATAGAGGGGGATACCTTGTACCCTGTTGAGTACCTCCACCATATATAGACCCTTTATATAGGGTCGCGCGTCTAGGGCAGCCGATCAGAATAGTAAAAAAAAATCGATCGTTAGAAATACTCGAGCGCGTCTTAGTAAGGTGGGTACATGCAAAAAAGTGTACATTTCAATAATCTGACGATTTGAGCGTAACGTAAGGGAGTGGGAGGGTCAAAAACTTGCGAAACAAACGTCACCTTGAAATATTCGAGTGCGATCGAATTTTTTTTTATATTGAAGGAAATAATTCAAGAATAACGGAAAAAATATAATCTGACGATTTCCACCAGCCGAAGAAGCACAAATCGCCAATAAAGTTTAGTGCGTGCAGCTGCAGTGATAAGCATGTATTCTCCAGTCCGCGCCTCTCATTCCCTTTCACGTTTTCTCTATCTCTTTCTCTCTCGCACCGTCCTCACATCAGG
This sequence comes from Xanthostigma xanthostigma, assembly GCA_963575645.1. Classification (NCBI taxonomy): domain Eukaryota; kingdom Metazoa; phylum Arthropoda; class Insecta; order Raphidioptera; family Raphidiidae; genus Xanthostigma; species Xanthostigma xanthostigma. The sequence goes on along the minus strand of OY754472.1, from coordinate 25,206,927 downwards.
GTTGCCAACTTGGGGGTTTCCCCCCTAAATTTGGAGGGATAAAATTAAGAATGTAATTTTTTCGGACCCTAATATTTTTGAGGGTAATTTTAGGGACACAAAAAACTTAAAATTTTATAAGTCATTAAATGAATTACAAAGTAGGGGAGCTTGAACATTTTTTTGTAATTATTTTTTTTACATTTTTGAAAATTCGTACACGCTTCCCCCCCCCCACAACTAAAGAGGCATACATCATATAAACTTCTTCAAAGGGCTGGAGTGACATGGCATTTAGCCCTCTGGGCTCCCCTACAATCATTTTTAAACGCTTTATATTAGTTTGGGTTGTAAGTATGTAACGGAATCTTTGAGCATAATTTTCACCAATTTCCCGAAGTCTGATTAATTTGAAACTTTGCATACGTATCAAGGACCGATGACAATGCAATAATTTGATAACAGTTTCCCATTATCCTTATTAGGACCCCCAGGATTAATTTATAGATCCTCTGTAGTAATTTATTGTTAAATTATCTTCATTTTTTTTCAATTTGTCAGATGAAGAAAATCCCTCCAAATAATCGTCAGATTATGGGTCGGCATGACTTAGGACATCAAGCTGAATCGCCTGTATAAATAATCTGACGCGCTCCAGTATTTCAAAATGGCGATTTTTTTTTGCATTTTCAAGAAGCCGCCACGAGCTTGTGTCACGTCCAAATTGTCAGTCTTTTGAATGGGAGCTTTTTTCGGGTTAACTGAACATCTCCTTTGAATATCTGACGCGCTCGAATAACTTTTTTTTCCGTTTTCAACCCTTCCGTACAGCCACCCCCACCATGCAAACTGTCAGATTAACATACCTCCAATATCAGAGACACCCGCGGCGCATATACATTATGAACATCTGACGCGCTCGAGTATTTTCATGTGACTATTTTTTTTTACATTTTTGAAAGCCTGCAGACGCTCCCCCCACCGGTGAAAGGATGTACAATTTGTACATCATATACCTAACCTTTTTTTATTTCTACCATCTAATCTTCAAAATCCAATAGGTCCCTACGACGCTCGAGTAACTACCAATTATTCATCGAAGAATCTCGTTAGAGATTCTTTTCTGTGATAAATGCCGACGAATCTCTAACAGATTCTTATACATTGATTTTGCGTATCTCCCAGTCGCCTCAAGTTTTTGAATTTAGCACAGAACGAAATTTTTACTTCTCCGAAGTTTTTTTTTTTAAGATAAGCTATATCAGAAAAAATAACAAACTACCGCTGCATAAAGAAAAAAATAACGTTCAGTACTATTTTTTTTTTTATTTTGGAAATTAGCAGTCCCACGAACCCGAGCTCGTACCAGTCGGTTTGCGTATGTTGGCTGGCAGATTATCTAATACACGCATAGGCACTGATGACCTCAACGGTTGAGCGTCTATAATTTACAGTGTATCAATAATTTCGTCCAGGAAGTACGGTAGACTAGATTGAAAAATATAAAAAAAATGTTAATTTCGAATTGGCAACATACATCCGTAAAATTCGAATAGTCACGTTATTACAATGATAATAACAATGAATGACGATTATTTCCATTATGTGTTTGTCGATAAAACAGTTTACTGTCGAATGCTGTGTTATCTACTTGAGCTGTCGATAAGTGATTCCTACCGCTGCATAAAGAAAAAAATAACGTTCAGTACTTTTTTTTTTTTATTTTGGAAATTAGCAGTCCCACGAACCCGAGCTCGTACCAGTCGGTTTGCGTATGTTGGCTGGCAGATTATCTAATACACGCATAGGCACTGATGACCTCAACGGTTGAGCGTCTATAATTTACAGTGTATCAATAATTTCGTCCAGGAAGTACGGTAGACTAGATTGAAAAATATAAAAAAAATGTTAATTTCGAATTGGCAACATACATCCGTAAAATTCGAATAGTCACGTTATTACAATGATAATAACAATGAATGACGATTATTTCCATTATGTGTTTGTCGATAAAACAGTTTACTGTCGAATGCTGTGTTATCTACTTGAGCTGTCGATAAGTGATTCATCGGCCCGACGCATCGGTACCGTAGACTTAGTTAAAATTTTATCACATTTTACTGTTATCTTTGTCAGTTTATTAATTACTAAGAACTTGATCCGAGCGAAGCCGGGTTGGCAGCTAGCTTTTAATAAAAGTAACACAATAAAAGAATACAAATATATTCACAATTCATTAATAGTAGTGCAGTCAAGAATTTGGCAAATGTATAATGCTGTTTTTAGATATTATTACAATGTTTTCCTATACAGTCGCATGGACCGAAGCCAGATTTGTTGACACAACTGTAATTTGTTGTTCTTTGGCCAAACTAGAAGCATCAGGAACTTTTGTTTTAGCTCTATATACGAAAAGTGTTTACGCTTTATTGTTTTGTTTTGTTTTTTTTATATCTGCTAATCTTTTTATTTCGTTGTTTAGTAAATCTTAATTCACTGATGCACGTTTGCTGAGAGATTTTGATTTTTGTATGTTTTTGACGTGAAAACGTCTATTCGCTCGCCAAGCATAAAGATTTTGTTCAACAGCGGTAGGAGTTCCCCTTTGTATCGAGTTGGGGGACTTCCTATCGCTGTTGAACAAAATCGTTATTTTTAAAATTTATTTTTTTACTTTTTAGTTCACATTGCTGTAAAAGAGTGTTATTTTTGAGTTTTTTTAAACTTCTTTTTTTTGCTACTTTTTCGATTTCTTAGACCAGAAACTGTGAGTTCAGTTCTGTCTAAAATAGTGTTGAATATTAAATCATTTTCGTTTGAAGATTTTGATAAATTCCAGGTGTACCCCAGTCGTGTCCGGTCAAATATTCACAAGTCCGGCTTTCGTAAGCTTTTTGTCAATGACATTTCAAGGAAAATGACTCTTTTAATGAAGTGGTTTAAATTTCAAATAGTAATACTTAAAGAATTAAGTTTTTGAAGTGAAAACTTCTTTAGCGGCGTTGTACACTTTTTTGTAATGGGTAAAAAATGTTAAACTCGCGTCAGGCGTCAGGTAAAGTAAGAACTGAGTGAGCGAGAAAACTCTCTAATTTATACAACGTTAGACATCTAGCGTTGAAATATCGTACCTACATAAAAATGCAATCTATGATACAAACCATTTTGATCGAAAATTCGTCAGACGTTAATATTCAAGTTTTCACTTCTCCCGGCACTCCCGGAGTGCAAACCTTTTTTTTGTCTAAACTAACTGCCAAATGATAAGGTAGTTAATTGATTGCTATAATGTAGGGTTAATTTTGTAAAAAAATCTGGGATTAAGTATTATAAAACAATTAAAAATATCTAGTCAGGTTTTTTTTACTTAAAAGATAGTCCAGCTTTTAGGGCTGAATATCCGGCTAAATATAATGCCGAGGCCTGGCAACGCTAGGTGTACCATATCCCTTTTTTAAACCATATTTGCTTCTTCAGGAAAAGACTTACTATATACCCAATAAACTTTAAGACTGTTCTGATTATACAGTAGAACCTCTTTAAATCGAACCTCGATAAGTCGAAAACCTCCAAAACTCGTAAAAATGTTTTGTTCCATTCCCTTCAAGCCCCAAAATCTCCATTACTCGAAATCTCAGCCCTTTATAGGTCGAAATAATCAGTGAGTCCCTGCAAGCCATTTCACTGCATATTTTTCCTCTATAACTCAAAAGAATAAATTGGACCTCTGTATCTCGAACATAGCAACAAATTAGTTAGAATGAACCTTAGTCTCTACAAGTCAAATATTTCCTTACGAAATCCGCCTAAATTGGAAACTATAAACTCGAATTTTTTGGCATCTCCTTTGACGTTCGACTTACTGAGGTTCTACTGTATTTAATATAGGTATGTTTTTATCTTTTTTTCTTAATTGCGATGAACAGATGACTTTATAAACATTCTTATTGGTTTTATCTGAATTTGAGAATGATTTAAAAAATAGGCTAGGTACCTAGCCTAAAATACTGATAAGTTTAAAACCTCCAACTGATTCTTTACCCCGCACGATTTTATCATTTTAGGATGGATGCAAGGTATTTTTGTAGCCTAGACCAGGGATGTCAGACCGTTTTTTTTTTTTAAAGGCCATTTATAAAATTTAGAATGTAACGGGCTAGACCAGTGATTCCCAAAGTGGTCTATATCGACCCCCAGGGGTCGACGACAACTTGCAAGGGGTCCATGTTAGCGGGAAAAAAATTGGGGGTCCATGAAATGAAAATGGGGGTCAACGACAGTGAATCTCCTAACAAAAAAAGAAACAAACTGGTCATCGTTAACCGAAGAGATTTAAGATTAAATCTGATTAAATTGATGCCAAATGTTGAAAATTTATTATTAAAGCATCAGGTTCATCTCTCACACTAAAAGCATTTTTTATATGTTTAGTTTTAATTAATTTTCATGTAAAGGATTACTTTTATATGAAAATTGATTTAAACTAAAGATATAAAAATTTTAATGTAGTATGTGTATTAGTTTTCAACTTGTAGTCTAACCCGTTATATTCTAAATTTTATAAAAATTTTATTAAAAAAGAGTAAATTATCTTGAGCTTGAGATCCAGCAATTTTAAAAATACGTAGTGGCATCGAATGCCGCCTAAAATCCTCACTGGTTATATTTTGGTTGCGGGCCGTATTGAGATGGCTTGCGGCCCGCGGGCCGTATCTTTGACGTCACTGTCCTAGACACGTTGGTAGCACGTCATGTAACCTCAGTGAAGGTGAATTATCGTGAAATGAAAAAGGCTGTGCGAGTGTTTTGGTAGCGCGCGTTTGATAGGGGCACGCAGGCCGCTGCACTTATATCCGCCGAATCGTCCGCTGCTACCACCATAAGACTATTTCGAGATACGAGAACCACATTTTACCGCGACGCACCGCACGCCAGACGCCGGACTTTTTATGATATTTTTGGCCTGTAAACAACTCGCCGCGGCTCGATACTGAACTCTGTCGTGTCTAAATTGAACCTTATAATAGAAACGTTTCCAAATTAAAAAAAAAAAAAAAAAAAAACACCACACGTAATTAATGGGTATCACCAAATAATTCGGGCAACTGTCAAATGATGGACCGGAAATCACGATCCTGCAGGCGAATTAAAAAAAAAAAAACTGGCTGCGTGACGGAAATGGGATCACGCTCTCTTATGCCCCCTCTACGGCACGCATGTACTGCACACTCGTTGCTTCTCTGTGTGAGCTGTCACAACTCACACAGAGACGCTGCGTACTGCGTGTGTGACTATAGTATGCTTGACACGTTCACCGCTTGTATGCACACTTTGTATTCGTTACAGGGCTATATTTAGTCACTAGAATTTCGTTAATTGACGGGACGAACTTTAGTTACTAGAATTTCGCTTAAATGTACGTTTCGCATCTGCCAGGCGTTCCACCACGGCACCTTTTTTTTTTGTAAGTTTGACAAGATTTTTTTTCGCCTGTATAGGATCTGTAGTGTGATTCTTGGTCCTTCATTTGTCGTTATAAAGGAGCTCCACTGTAGTATAATTTTTTTAACGTGTGAACAAAACAGTTTTTAAAATTAACCTCCGCATGTTATTGTTTTTTCCGTTATTACTGCGTATGCTGCTGTCAAAAAAATGTACTACGAAAACTGCTTTGTGTATCTACGTTTAAAACGGAACGGTTGACTAAAAACAAAACTCGGTGGGCAGCAAAAAGTAAATAACATACCGAGTCATACCAACCAACAACACAACAGAGCACCGTGGGCCAGAAGTGCACATTTATTTGAAAATCGATCTAAGATGTGTAAAATGTAGTAGGTATAGGTAATAAGATGGATAAATTAATTAAATCCACTCGGATTTTTGACGTGATAACGTCTTATAAATTGATGAATCACCAATCTTATAAATTGATAAAACACCGGCTGCATGCACGAAAAAGTGTAACGTTCCTAAATCCTAACGTTCGTAACGCGTAACGTTCCGCCTGACCCTGTGCGTGCTTTTTGCTAATTTCCTGCTCAATTTAAATCAGATCGGTTTGAAACTAGTCTTAAACGAAAGAGGAGAACATTTTACTTAGATTTCGTATAACAGAATTTGCCTAAACAGTTTTTTTATACAAATTTATATAGAAAAATAGCTGTATAAATGCAATGTTGTCTAATGCATGGCGCGACGCGGTCGGTCGTCTTTGTTTGCCGTACATGGAAATTAGAAGATAACGTATGTCTTGTCTTAACATGAAAACGGCTGCATTTCTAATGTTTAATTCAATTTTTTGACATTAGTATTTTGTGAAATGCAACGCCTTCTAAGTTAAGTATTGGAATAACTAATTATTATTAGAACATAATACTTTTACAGTTGCAAACGTCACTTTTGACATTTCTTATCATTCCGACACCAAGGATAAGCGGATTGAAACCAAATTTTGGGAGGTTTAGGTTATGTATTACGGAATACGTTATCACGTAAAACTATCGTCCGTAAACCGACTTTACAGACAACCAATTTTTGTTATATTTTAATGCTGATGGAAATATTGGAGAGAAGCATGATTTGTTTTCTGATGGAAGAAGTTTTGAAATCACCAAATGATCGTGAAAGCGTAGAATATCAATGAATCTAAGCCTTCGCCATAGTCGTTTAGAAATTAATTTGGTGATTTCAGTCTTACGTGTAATGTCTTTCCAAAGGCTGCCTTATTGTGGGGAAGAATTGGCTTTGGCGCCCGCATTGCATGGTTGCAAAGATACTGCAAGCAGCGAAATTGATAAATATATAGTTCATAAATTAATATAAAAACGTAATAATTGCTAATAGTCATCGACGATCAACTTATAATCGCGTTATCGTCCATTTTTGTTGACATTCGAACAAGACGCATCTACAAATCCAGCTTCAAAACACGCATCGTGTGAAGCCAACACACATACAGACAAAATTTATCGCCACAGCACGCTTGGAACTTAGCAGCCAAATCAAGCACAGAATCTAGCTGCAAGACTAACCTCTTGTGCAGTGGCTTTTATTTACGTTTTTATGGGTCAGTATACTAGGACCATGAATATTGGAAAATTTAAATACTGTTAATAGAAGAAAATTGCGTTCAGAAGGTTCCGCGTCATCAGAAAAATATAATTTTACGTTCTCGTGTCGAAAACAACTTTCAACGCGTTCAAAGTATTTTTAGCACTGAATTATAATGAAAAAGTCCAATGCTAAAAATACTCATGTGTTGTAAATCTATACTATCAGATATCGAGCAATAGCAATGCATTCGGTTTAAATATTGACCAACTTTTGGACTTATTTGTCCCACTGTGCGAAACGTTTTCATTATGTATGGATCTAATGAGAAACAAAAAACTTACACCTGCATGACGAAACACACAGAAAACGGACGACCAAGAACCAGTACAAATATATATTGCATTTGAAATAATACTTTTCGTAACAATCCCCCACGTTTGTATAGAGAGAGAGAGAGCACGCATATGGTGTACGGTGATTAAGCCATTCTCACACTGAGCCAAAAAGACGCCTGTTTTTTTCTGTCTATAAAATATTCGATTTGTAGCCATTAGCTCAGTTCCAACCTCTCCGCGAACGGTAGCAAAACCGTCATAGTCATGTGCAGTAGCTAAAACGAAATTGTCTGTATCGGTTTTCGAACACGTTTTAGCTACTGCGCATGGCTGTTACCCTTCGCAGAGCGGTTGGAATAGCGCTGTTGTTACACGCATCGGGTGGTTGTGAAATTCTGTTACGTTAAACATTTTTAAGTTAAGGAGTCCTATATACACGTGTAGGTACCGAATTTCATTGAAATCGAGTTGGAGGTTTGTTAGTTATGGCGGAACACACAGACACACAACCATACGGGTGTTATTATATACTAGTTATGACCCGCGACTTCATTCGCGTGGATTTTATTTGTTTGCGCGGAACTCATGTTCTTTTTCTAAAATAAAAGTAGTCTAAAGGCCGCTGCACACGAGGTTAGAAACACTGCTTGGACTTCTGATGGCCGGTAGGCTGGGCACGAAGCTGGAAATGATGTCACTGCAGGCTAGCCTGCTGGCTCACAAGATAGGTTTTAAAATTAGAACGGAGACTATTTTCCTTGCTAGGTCCATTGTTAGGTATGAACAAGAACCAATCAAGAAGCAGTATCTTGTCACGTGCGCGACTTGAACAAACGCTTAGAAACCAACATGGCGTCATTCTACTCAGAGTCAGACAACAAACACGTTTTGCTCTGTGTTGATATTGATATTTGAACTGTCACTGCGCGCGCACCAGGTTTATTCACAAAACTAGCTTGAAAAGACGTCTCTTGTGAAGCGAGCACATAACAACAATCAAGAAAACCAGCGCTAGAAAACTAGTAGGAAAATCTAGCAAGGAATCTAGCAGCGTTTCTATAGCCTCGTGAGCAACCGCAGCGGCCTTAAATTACTCTTTATAACATCAGTTATCTGCCAGTGCAAGTCCTGTCATAGTCGGTCCCGTCGTTTCGGAGATTGGCCGGAACAGACAGACAAAAAAATTAATATTGTTCTTTTATTATAAATACTACCGTAAGTATATACGTTCATATACATTTAGTAAAAAAAATGTTATTTTGACATTACAGACACTTCAATTTTTTTTATTTACCTGTATAGATGTGAAATGTGTGTATCGTTTGAAACTGTCCCCTTGCAAGTATATTTAAAAATAATATATCCGGTAAAATACACTTTAATGCGTTTTTAGACGATGCAACTTGTAAAAATATGAACAAACGAAAAAAAAACAAACTGGAAGACGACGCAACGGCCACACATTTTGTTTCTGTCACGTGACCTCCTCGTGTGAAATGCCCGCCAGAAATAAATACGCAGCTCTGCTACCAGAAGACGATGAATCTGTTCAAAATTCAAATTCTGCGACGACACTACTTTGCCTTCTTTTACCTGAAATATGTCGCTTTGCGGGAGATGCTTTTAAAAATGATGACTGCATTTTGTACGACTATAATGCCCATATTCACCGAACGTAAGCAGTTATTTATTCGGTTAATTTGTTCTTTAGGTAGCTATTTCTCCGACTAAATAGCGATAATTTATTTCACTAAACATAATTATGTTCACTGCAGGTATAAATCTATATTCTAATCTTAGATTAACGTCTGAATAGAACACTACAAATAATTTTATTTATTTGAATAAATTCTATTCTATCTTACTTCGGGGGCATAAATATTTATCCGCCTAATAAAATAATAATGACTGCCACATATATCATTATACCTAACCTATAAACGTGGAATACTACAGTTGCGTTTGTGAATTTATTTATGTGTTGTTTGTTAGCCTTTTGTGAAGTGTATAGTTGTAAAACATTAAAGTTAGAGGAAGTTTTGTGTGCGATTGAGTTAGGATGAAACATTTTGTGAAAATTTTTTTGGCGTTTACACTAACGCCATCGGTTGGACTTTTGGGTGATCGTCAAAATATTCAACAAAAAGAGCAAGGAGTATTATTAGTGAAAGGCATATTAATTATTCTTTAACAATTTTTTCTACCTGATATTTTGTTTGGTGAATTGAAAGTAAATTTTATTCTAACGATTAAATTTGTTCTGTCATTAATAGTGTTCGGTGAATATGGACATTAATAAAAATATCTGCTGATCTCTTTTTTTGGGTAGAATACTGATTCATCCGCTCTCTAGATAATGAAAACATTGCCTTTGGGAGAGCTCCGTTTGTACAGGTTTTAAAGTTGCGCTGTATCTACTTTAAAATAGGATCCTCGGCATAGACGGTGACCGAGTCAACAGACAAAATCGACGTTTAGTTTGAAAAATTCAAGAGTGCCAATCTATTAAATTTTACGATCAACTGTATCACCACCCAACTAGTAACACCAACATAACAGCGAGAAATATGCGCAAATATTTGTTTTTTGTGTAAACGTGTGTTTATTATTTTAACACATCTACTGTCAACAAAATGAACGCCGCAACGTGCTCGACTGTAGAACGTGTTAATTTTCATTCGTTTTTATATTTTTTTTTTGAACACCGAACCGACGAAACCGATTTTCAACACGGACTGTAGAAAATTACTGGACGACATTTACAAGTCGTACGTACGTTTTGTAATTTACGCGTTGTATGACGAATAGTGACGTAACGAATATTCGCAAAATTTTTGCGAGTATTTCGCGAATATTAAATATCACAAAAAAATCTTTTTTTTAATGTGAAAATAATATTGAATTATGGCCATATTTATCGAACGTAAGTAGTTATTTATTCGGTTCATTTGTTCTTCAGATTGCTATTCCTTCGAATAAATAGCGACAGTTCAATTCACCAAGCATAATTAATAATTATGTTTACTGCAGGTATAAATGTATTCTGTTCTTTAGCCAGGGTATAAATATTTATTCATCTGTTAAAATAATAATGGCTGCCACATAGATCATAATACCTAACCTATAAACGTGCGGTATTATATCTACAGTTGCTCTTGTGAATTTATTTGTGTTGTGTATTAACCTTTTATGAAGTGTATACTTGTAAAACATTAAAGCTAGGTGAAGTTTTGTGTACAATTGGGTTAGGATAAAACATTGTTATTTTGTGAGTGTTTTTTTTTTGACGTTTACACTAACGCCATCGGTCGGATTTGTGGGTAAACGTCAGCAAAAAGAACAAGGCATATAATAGTGCAGTATATATATTTATACTAATAGATATATTGGTTGGTGAATTGAAAGTAAATTTTATTTGAAGGAACAAATTTGTTCCAAGGTTAGTAACTTCTATCTTTAATAGTGTTCAGTGAATATGGGCATAAGACAAAAAATATTAATTTCTTAGCATTTTTATTAGAATTAGATAACGTTTTTTTTCGAATATTTTCTTATGTAACCTTAAAAAAATTATAGATAAAAATGGAGATTTGAAAGAAAATGCATGTATATTTCCGGTTGAGTTTTAAGTACAAAAAAATATACCTTAGCAGTTTTTGATAGTAAATCTCGAGTTGAAAAAAAAATTGTTTTGATAATTGTTTTTTATCTATTAGTTGGATATTCGAATTATTCACTGTTACCACTTTCGGCGAACACACTGTATACGGTACTACCTATTTCAAATTTTTAAAAACACAGTTTAATGCATTGCTGTCACATTCAGTATGGATATCGAAGTGTTCAGTATTAAAATAAATCGACTCATGATATTTTTTTCGAACATTAAAATCGAACGTTTCGTTGGGTAGACGTCCTCGCTGTTTATGTACAAATCTATTTTGGTTTTTTATTAGCATGTTTTAATTAGTTTATATACACTTGAAAACATTGCGGCCAACTCGAGCTAAAATAGATTTCATTGTTTCTTTACAAATAAGAATCAACGTTTTTACGGAGTACTTATTGAAACTTTTTATGCAGTATCTCGTCTATTTCGGGAGTAAAACAAACGAAACGACAAACACTATTTTTAACCGACTTCAACAAAAAGGAGGAGGTTCTGTGTTCGTCTGTATATATATTTTTTTTTATATATGTTCACCGATTTCTCCGTCAATTTATTATGGACCGATTTTCAATTATTTTTTTTTATTCGAAAGAGTGCACTTCCGAGGTGGTCCCATCGGAACCAAGTCAGGATCTGATGGTGGATCCCGGAGAAATCGAGGGAAACTCTCAAATTTCAAAGGCACGCATAATGTTTTTTTATGTATGTTCACCGATTTTAAACGCTTTATATTAGCTTGGGTTGTAACTAACTATGTATGTATGTATGTAACTAACTACCGTAACGGAATCTTTGAGCATAATTTTCACCAATTTCCCGAAGTCTGATTAATTTGAAACTTTGCATACGTATCAAGGACCGATGACAATGCAATAATTTGATAACAGTTTCCCATTATCCTTATTAGGACCCCCAGGATTAATAAATTCTTTTATAGATCCTCTGTAGTAAACGCTTTATTTTCACCAATTTCCCGAAGTCTGATTAATTTGAAACTTTGCATACGTATCAAGGACCGATGACAATGCAATAATTTGATAACAGTTTCCCATTATCCTTATTATTAAACGCTTTATATTAGTTTGGGTTGTAACTATGTATGTATGTCCGTAACGGAATCTTTGAGCATAATTTTCACCAATTTACCGAAGTCTGATTAATTTGAAACTTTGCATACGTATCAAGGACCGATGACAATGCAATAATTTGATAACAGTTTCCCATTATCCTTATTAGGACCCCCAGGATTAATAAATTCTTTTATAGATCCTCTGTAGTAAACGCTTTATTTTCACCAATTTCCCGAAGTCTGATTAATTTGAAACTTTGCATACGTATCAAGGACCGATGACAATGCAATAATTTGATAACAGTTTCCCATTATCCTTATTATTAAACGCTTTATATTAGTTTGGGTTGTAACTATGTATGTATGTCCGTAACGGAATCTTTGAGCATAATTTTCACCAATTTACCGAAGTCTGATTAATTTGAAACTTTGCATACGTATCAAGGACCGATGACAATGCAATAATTTGATAACAGTTTCCCATTATCCTTATTAGGACCCCCAGGATTAATAAATTCTTTTATAGATCCTCACTAAAAAGTGAAAAATAAAATATAGTTTAAAAAAAACTAAAAAACACGCTTTATATCGGACTAAAAAGTAAAAAATAATTGTTTTAAAATAAGCTTAAAAAGCGTTGGGCGCTCGATGTACGAAAATGTGGAACAAAGCGCCCCACGCTTTTTAAGCTTATTTTAAAACAATTATTTTTTACTTTTTAGTCCGATATAAAGCGTGTTTTTTAGTTTTTTTTAAACTATATTTTTTTAGTGTTAGATTAACACTAAAAAATATTTTTTACAAGAAAATTGAACCGACTTCACACTAAAAAGTAAAAAATAATCGCGTATTGAAATGTTTTGGAGTCGGTGTCAGCCAAAATGAAATCTATTCCGAGAACTACACCGACTCCAAAACATTTCAATACGCGATTATTTTTTACTTTTTAGTGTGAAGTCGGTTCAATTTTCTTGTAAAAAATATTTTTCTCTTTTTAGTGTTAATCTAACACTAAAAATCGCTGAACATACTTAAAAAACATTATGCGTGCCTTTGAAATTTGAGAGTTTCCCTCGATTTCTCCGGATTCCACCATCAGATCCTGTGGAATGTTTTATTATCTGCAGATGCGAACGTCAAAAAAAAATCATCCGCATCTGCAGATGTCTGTAACATCTCTGGTGCTTTAAATACTGTTGAAATCAATAATTTGTTATTTTATTAACAACAAAACAGTTAAAGTTGGAAGTCAGCGCGCGTCGGAGAGTTTGTGACCTCAGCGTACCACTGTCAACAGAACTCTGTACTTATTTGCACGAGGTGTTGCACAGTCTGTTCGGATGGGTGGTTGTTGTCGGTCGTCGTTTCTCTGTTGTCACGAGGCAAAGGTGATGCAAGCGATGTTCCGATTGTGCAACTGTATTTCTGTTTGTATTTACTCATTTGCATATTTATTATAGACACATAAGCAGTGACGGTTCCTCAATTGGCGCTGCAGAGCTGCAGAAAAACCAAAGTCTTAGGCACTTCATAATTTTAGAATGAATTATATTTTCCATATTTATTCAAGATGTAATAGTTACACAATCAACGCTAAAGTTGAATATCCAATGACAGACCATAAAACTTTTTAACAAAAAAATTAAACCGCCGAAAAACTGAAAAGCAAAAAATAATAAATCTTTTTATTTAACTAAGTTCTATCTAAGTAGTTGAACGTATGTGACAGTATAGTATATCTAAGTAATTTTGAGTCGGCGTCAACAATCCTTCGCCGGAAATCTCTGAGCGTTCACGAAGTTAATGTCAGCGACAGAGCAACCCGAACGGGCACACTGAGGGCACACGTCTTTGCGAGTGGTCGTGTGGAGAGCGCATGTTTGGAATGTTAATGTTTATCGCCGGAGATTTCACGTATCATTGTTAATTTAATTTGGTTATTTCTTTTAGTGATCTTTGTTCATTGATGGTTTGACGCCGACTCAAAATTACTTAGATATACTATACTGTCACATACGTTCAACTACTTAGATAGAACTTAGTTAAATAAAAAGATTTATTATTTTTTGCTTTTCAGTTTTTCGGCGGTTTAATTTTTTTGTTAAAAAGTTTTTATTTTATAATTTTTTGTGGCTATATAATTTATAATTGTAATACACAACTCAGCATGAAAATCTGTGAGTGAACAATAAATCACCCCTATTTTCCCATCCTTAGGGTAGGAATTTTTTTTCCAAATTTATATGAGACCAACCTCGAGGTATACCCTATCCAATAAAAAAATAATTATCAAAATTGGACCACTCTGTAAAAAGTTATGTGTGGTTATACATTACAATCAGTGAGTGAACAATCAATCATCCCCTGTTTTCCTACCCTTAGGGTTGGAATATTTTTACCAAATTTATATGGGACCAACTTTGGGGTATACCCTTTCAAACAAAAAAATAATTATCAAAATCGGACTACTCTGTAAAAAGTTATGCGTGGTCATACATAAATAAAAAAAAAAATAAAAAAAAAAAATATACGCGTCGAATTGAGAACCTCCTCCGTTTTTGTTTTTCGTCGGTTAAAAACTCGTATCTGTTCTGTGTGGCAGACTTTCTTGCGTGTTCAGGCACTGTTCTGGGCTCCGAATCAGCACATGAAATGTTATCAGATACCCGCCGGTTGTAAATGTAGATGGTGTTGAAAATACAGTGGATTTCATTTATAACGACCTCGGTTGTAACGACTTTTCGGTTATAGCATCGTAACATTTAAGACCCTTGAATTTAAAGTATACTTTTCTTTCTATATATAGCGACCTCCGGATATAGCGACGGAATTAGTGCTCCCTTTATCGTCGCTATAACCGAAATCCGCTGTAGCGACATTCGGATATAGCGTCGGAATTATGTGGTCCCTTCATCGTCGCTATAACCGAAGTCCATTGTAGTGACTTCCGGATAAAGCGACGGAATTATGTGCTTCATTCATCGTTGCTATAACCGAAATCCACTATACGTGATTTTTTCTGTGGGTCCACTACTGAACTGATTTGAATGCAGTTTTATTTATTGGGAAAGGTTTAGAGTGATAATAATTGTCCGCCCTGGATTCGTCCGGGCGCAAAATCGATTGAATGCATTATACAACATATGAGAAGCAGATTTTCTCGCCTGTGTTTTTCGGTATGTCCATTAAAAACGCGAGAACTACTGAACGGTTTTTAATGCAGTTATTACCACTCGATAGCTTATTTCATGAGGACGGTTTAAAACAATAATAATTGCGTTTTAAGTGGAACAGTCGGTGATTTTTTTCCCCCCAGATATTTGTGATCACCTTTTAATGTAAATTTCTTCGCGAAACATTCTTTCGACTTTCGTTTATTTGAGCGGCTAGTCGAATAGCGATTTAACTTTATCAATGAAATCGTACAATAATTAGTACTTATTAACGCTAATTAATTAATTTAATTAACATGCTATATAAACATAATATCTGTTGCCCGACTTTCAAATTTACTTTGTTTATACGCTACAGTAATCACACATAGGTATTGTTTCTTTAAAATTACCGTTTTGATTTACGTCATACGTTCTTAATTACCGCCAAAACTCTCTTCCTCTCTCTAAGCGTGTCTCTTTCTCTCCCGCAGACGACAGGTCTGCGAGTGCAAACGAGATAAACAATATGCTGATTTCACTTTAAATACGAGGCCGCTGCACACGAGGCTGGTTTTGCCGCTAGATTCGTTGCTTGATTTCGCTGCTATAGGTTCCAAGCGTGCTGTAGCACTGGATTTCGTGACGGTTTTTATGTGTTGGCTTCATGCGATGCGTGTTTTGAAGCTAAATGGTTTTGATGCGCGCGCAGTGATAGTTCGGATGTTAACAAAAGTGAACTTTTATTGAGAACACATATTGCGGCGCCATATTTGCTTGTGGGCGTTCGCTCATGTCGCCCACGTGACACGATACTGTTTTCTGATTGGTTCTTAATCACTGCAGCGCCAGCAGCGAAGCAAGCACGAAAAAGAGCCCCGGTTCTAATTTTGAAATCAAGCTTGTAACGCGAGATCGCTTTATAGTTTCGGAAATATTTTGAAAATAAAAAAAAATCTGTTGTTCTTTTGTTCTGTAGGTAATAGGTATAGTTGACAAGCATGCTTTGATTAATTTTTACATGACGTGATAACATATTATATAGATACCCTTGAAACGAATAGCAAATATCACAATATTTAATACTAGCCGGTACCCGCGTCACCGCACGCGATAACAGGAATTTTATTTTATTTATTATATGTCAAATGTCAATATTTGGAATGGCACCTTCTCCCAATTGGCTGGAATTTAAATAGCGCAACGAACGTGTTAAATCGTAGTTGGAACTTGTATCGCCGACTGTACAGATATTGGTACGCATGACTGTACAATCCAGTCAAGAGTTGACATTCACTAAATTAACATAACATTGCTAAATAACGTAACCTTCTTTTTGAAACTGACAACAGCAACGATCGCGCAACACGGCGCGACCGATTAGAGAGAGACTGCGACGCCGGCGATGAACAGGAATTCTATTTTTTTTACAATGGATTCGTTCCTGAACTTCCTATAAAGAGATTCCAAACCGTCTTTAAACGTCATAGTATAGAGGAGTGATGGTGAACCTTTTTGAGAAGTGGGTCAAATTTTGTTAATTATTTTTTTTGTAGTATAGCTCGTGGGCCACTAAATCAGTAGCGTTACTTGAAAAGGGAGAGGGGGATGTTTAAATACTATTTTTTTTTTAGTTTTTTGGACGACACACGACGTTTTACGACCATGCTGGATTCAACGTGTTTTTTTTTCTATAAGCATGATGATTTTGCCAAAGTTCCCAAAGATTTCGGTTTTCGACAAAAATCTCATTTCTTTAAAGGGGGTATGCCTAGAAAAAATTGCAAAAATCGAATTCTTTAATATAGTTAATTTTTTTTTTAAACTCATAAATTCAGAAATATTTTGAAAATAAAAAAATCTGTTGTCTTTTGTTCTGAAGATTTTAGTTAGGTTGTTGACAAACATTCTTTGTTTAATTTTTGCATAATGTAATAACATATTATATAGAGAACCATGAAATTATTAAAATTATTTTTTTCTCAAATTAAGTAAATTAAATTATATTATTAAGCTCCATGTGTCGTTAAATATATACATCGATTTTCAAACATAGCGCCGGGGTATATTATGTAAAATTTCGCGCCTTGTAATTCTTGAATTACTTGCGCATATACTCCCACTGGTTTTTGAAGTTGGAATGGTCCCGTCGCCCAATTAGCTGGAATTATTTTAAATCTATTTTCTCAATTTTTTTCATTATAATATGCACAGTGGAAAACCTGCGGTATGTGCACTTTTGGTTTTGCCAACTATCTGATTCTGATACGTTTTATAGTATCTTTTCGGATCATGTCGATATTTGGTTCCCAAGTAAGTAAATTCGGTTGAAATAATACTAAATAAATACAGATTTCTCCGATGATAGAATTGGTTGATGTACTTGCATTCAATCTGAATAAAGTATCTCTGTTTCAAAAAATTTGTCTTTTTCTATGACGTTAACATGGGCGTACCGCGTACCCAGCTTTTGACCCAGGAGGGGGCAAATTAGAAATTTCTTAAGCCGGGTCCCACGTGCTTGTTTTGCTCTCGTGGATACGCCAGTGCTTACGGCATAAAAAAAGACAGAAGTATATTATGTTTGCACCCTAATAGTTCGATTGCGATTTTATTCCTATGCTCAGTATAGAATTAAAATATATATGGTCGCACCGATCGATTGTAGTGAATGATGTCGAAAGAAATTGTTATCAGTTATTTTTTGCTAGTCGTTGCGTTTTGTTAGAATGCCTTCTCTAGAAATTGTAAATAAAAGTGCATCAAACGACAAAATATTAGCGGTTTTATCGGTCATCAGTTTCAGTTTTATGAAAAGTTGAAAGATAGTTCGATCAAAAAATGGACATGTGTTTCTTGTCCGGCTGCTTTGAAAACAGTTAACGTTGAAAACGCGGGTAAAGACAAAATTATATTTTTCCACGGTTCTAAACAACAGGAAGTGTGAAAGAGATGCAGACCCCAGAGGTAAATTAGGATTTTAATCTGAATAGAAATAAAGATGTGAATGTTAGTTTTTTCAAAATCTTAAATCTCATAAATCTATCTCCTTGCCTATTAATTGAAATCAGTTCAGCGGTTTAGGCGTAAAGAGATAACAGACAAACGGAGTAAGGAGTTACTTTCGCATATTACTATAGCGGTCCGGTCTGACTTCGCCCAAATTTGTAGATTACCACCGTTTTTTCGTTGACTTACTTTGCAAAATCGGTCTCCACGAAAAGCGCTTTTGTGTTAACGCGATAATATAATTTAACCTATGTCCATCCTGAAGGTCCATTCTAAGTATTTGTGAAATTGGATGAGTAGCTTCAGAGATTACTTACAAACTTTATCTCTTTATAATACTTATTAGTAAAAAATAGTAAAGATCGCCGCGATATTGTCGATTTGGTTCTCAGATACGTACATGTCATTTAAGCGTATTGATGCGTGAGAAAAACATGTTTTATTTTGTCTCAAGAATCGTATACAAAATGTTATCGGTAATTTTTTACTAGTCGTCGCGTTTTCTTAAAATGATAATTAAATTTAACGGTTTTAAGTATAACCTTCAAGAAAACTTGTTTCATAGTGGAGTGAAATTGTGGATATGTACATACTTCACTCGAATAGGGTGTATGGCTGCCATTAAAACAATCGGTGCTGAAAATAGGATAGTCCAAGTTTTATATTTCCACAATCATAGTCAACCCGAAAACTTTCATAGTCGCGGCCTAACCAGAAGGTAAATGGAAGCGTAATTTTAACTGGGGCTTTATTCCCAGAATAGAATTTTTTGTCTCGATATTTTGCTCTTGATGAACTTCGTTTGAATCTCGCTAATTTGTACAAAAATTTAGCATGCACTAATAATAATCGGAGCCGTAACTGGGTATAGGGCAACAGGGGAGACGTGCCCAGGACTCATAAAAATCGAAAAAATTCGCATTATATAAAAAAACCCTTAAGTCCTGGCAATCATTTCAATGGACATATTATTTCTAACGCGTGTAATTTAAATCAGCGTAATTAAATATCAAATATAAACATTTCATTGTGCTTGGGGCTTCTCTAAGATGTAGGCATGACAAACAAAACAAAACAAAGAAATACTGTGTGTAGGTAGAAATATGGAGTCAAGTGTTGACCGCAGTCATGGATTCACGCAAAGCTGGTAAAAGTGTACATTCTGATTATTATTATTTATAGTAGGTATAACTTATTATTTATAGTATAACTTAGGTACGCATTTTCATGATGTAACCTATTTTTCTTGTGCGGATATTTATTTTAATTTTTAGGATGTTAACTTTACTAATTATACTTAAAAAGTAATTAAACATCCTATGCTACCGATTACCGTAAAAATTTTTTTTTGACCTGTTTTTCTTTTCATTGAACATAGATTTTCCAAAATTATGTAAATGTAAAATTTAGTTTTTCACTGAATATACCTTAATTACTCAAATCTTTGATTAACGTCTGATTTATTTATTGAATACCTTAATTACACCCTAAATAAGTCCAACACCCTAAAAAATATTGTGTGTTTCAAAAATATAAAATTCAGATCCGAAAGGGCTAAACGACTTTTTGGGAACCTTTCCGAACCCATCTTCCACCTCCCTACTAGTGTCCTAACAACATAGTATCTTTATTTAATTCATAAAATTTAGTGTAGGGGGGCGCCCACTGATACGGTCTTGCCCAGGGCCTCAAAAAAGCTGGTTATGGCCTTGCCAAGAATAGTCGCAAATTTTAATTAGTTATACTCAAATCTTTGATTAACGTCTGATTAGAACTCTTCAATAATAGTATATTGTGCGACTAGTGAGAGAAGGAGAAGATTCCATGAGCGTGAAATTTGCCGCACGAGCGCAGCGAGTGCGGTAAAACACACGCGAGTGGAATATTCTCCTTCGATCAATAGTCGCACATAATACTTTATTCAACTAGCAGGAGTAATATGTAATCGGGGCCCTGATAAAAGAGGGAAAATTAATAATAAATCACTTCATTGATTGACGTACCACCGTCAGTGTATATGTTATTCGCAATAGCCGAAATCGGCCACTGCCCGAAATTTTTGCCCACAACGCGTTGCGGGTAAGGAAATATACTCACAAAGCGTTTTCTGTTAGTTTTTTCGGGGCATGGGTAAAATTAAACGCCCACAACGCGTTGTGGGTAAATGCCCGTACCCACTACACGAATTAAAAGTTTTTGAAGCGTCGCATCGGTTTGTGGGCATTCCAATTTACCCACGTCGCGTTGTGTGCGTCTCTTTACACAATTACAATTTTTCTAATAGCTTTTAATAATACCATTAAATATCATATTATATTATAATAAAAATAAAGTTTTAACTCCAAAAAACATATATAGTATCTAAATACCTAATAAACACTGAGTTTATTTTTTAAATATGAAAGTATGTATTAAAAAATTCACAACAGTTTTTCTTCTACGCTCTACTTATTCTTGCACGGATTGCTTTTGTGACATTTTGAGTAGCACTTAACATTTTTCCTGACACAAGAACATGCCTTTGTACCGCATGCTTTAAAACACTGGCAGTGAAGAAATCCTTGTTTTGATCCCGAGGAAACCATGGCAGGTTCAACGCATCGTGTGTAAGAAGAGACGCCCACAACGCGACGTGGGTAGATTGGAATGCCCACAAACCGATGCGACGCTTCAAAAACTCTTAATTCGTGTAGTGGATACGGGCATTTACCCACAACGCGTTGTGGGCGTTTAATTTTACCCATGCCCCGAAAAAACTAACAGAAAACGCTTTGTGAGTATATTTCCTTACCCGCAACGCGTTGTGGGCAAAAATTTCGGGCAGTGGTCGATTTCGGCTATTGCGAATAACATATACACAAGATTGCCATGATTTCGCTGAATTGCGATGCTGTTTTCATATAAGTATACAATACCGCCTACCACGTTCCTATTGGTCCAGAAGCTACTTGCAGTTTTTTTCATTATTTAGCGCTTGGGCTTGCTACTGAGTTTCTATTGGTCCAGAAAATTCATTATTACACTAGTGAAGTAATACATTATTTCTCCCACGCCAGAAAATTCATTATTACACTAGTGAAGTAATATATTATTTCTCCCACGTTTAGCAGGGCCCCGAAATTACATATTACTCACGCGTGTTGAATAAATAAAATTAATTTTAATTAATAATCAGTCATAGATTAACGAAATTTCCGATTAACAAGTGCAACTATATAGAAATTGTAATGGATTATTTTACGACCGATATACAAGAATTTTATAGCGGGATAATTTTTAATTTAATTGATTTTTTGTGTTCTGTTTTCGTACAGTCAACGATTTTTATTCATTAATCATTGTGTGTTTTGTTATTAATTATTTATTTTCTTATTGTTTCATGTGCTGTTCTCATCCGTGTTTTTGTTGGACTCTGCAACCAAATAATAGGTAATTACCAGAAACAATTTTTCTCTCAAAATAAATTTTAAGTACACCATTTCCAAGTGTCTCGATGTATGTTACGTAAGTGTCAGAGTTTCAAAACATTTAATTTATAATTTTACTAGCGGCCCGGCCCGGTTTCAGCTACAATGCTGTGACAACTCTTAAATTCTGTTTGTTTTGAAAGCGTGACGGATAAACAGGATTTGGCCACAAATTGGTTTTTTACTTTATTTTTATACTAGCGGTCCCGCCCGGTTTCACCCGGGTGCAAAAGAACGAATGGGGAAGGAAGGGACATGAGTTCACACATCCATCTTAGTTTACCGAGATGAATGTTGAGTCCATGATGATCGAAGTTACCGTTCAAAAGTTTTTGTCGATAAATAGCTTAAGCAACGAATAATTCTAGATGGAAAAGTCGAAAGCAGAACATTTGACTTAGGAACTTTGTTTGGACTAGTTAGGAGATAAACATACTAAAAGTCCTTACCCCTCCGAGGTACGCTCGAAGGGGGGGAGCACAAAGAAGGTCCCGTTTTTTGGTATTTTGCTTTCATCTCGAAAACGGTACGTCGTACGAAATTTTGTTGGAATACATAATGAAAGCTGATAAAATTCTCTACAACTTTAGTTTTCACACTTTTTATCTATCTCCAATCTTTGCCTAGCTATGAGCTCCGAAAAATGGGCGATTTTCAAAAATGTGTTAAATTCTCTGTAGCACATTGTAACAATACGAATTTGTCAAAATCATTTCGTATCGCTCATCCACACTATTAAAAACACCCACACACTATTAAAAAATAACATAAGCTGGGAGTACCTCCACACAGGGCCCTCTTTCCCACTGGGCACTCTGGCACGTGCCCAGGGCCCCGCGATCGATAGGGACCCCCTAGTTTAATGGTATACTAAGTACCTAAACTGTTTTAAACAAAAATCATCAGTGAACTATTTTTCATATACTTATTTTTTTTGTGCCTTCATGTTAAAATTGGGAACGTGATCCTTTTAAATATATGCATTTTATATCACATTCCTCGACTTAGAATCTAGAACCTTGTTTATCTATTTTCTTTGTCTATTCTAACAAAATAGTGCTCTGTTAAGGTCATAGGGGCCCCATAATCCTAATGTGCCCAGGGCCTTCAATAGGTTAAAGCTTATGTTATTTTTTAATAGTGTGTGGGTGTTTTTAATAGTTGGGATGAGCGATACGAAATGATTTTGACAAATTCGTATTGTTACAATGTGCTACAGAGAATTTAACACATTTTTGAAAATCGATCATTTTTCGACCATTTTTCGGAGCTCATAGCTAGGCAAAGATTGGAGATAGATAAAAAGTGTGAAAACTAAAGTTGTAGAGAATTTTATCAGCTTTCATTATGTATTACAACAAAATTTCGTACGACGTACCGTTTTCGAGATGAAAGCAAAAAACCAAAAAACGGGACCTTCTTTGTGCTCCCCCCCTTCGGGCGTACCTCAGAGGGGCAAGGACTTTTAGTATGTTTATCTCCTAACTAGTCCAAACAAAGTTCCTAAGTCAAATGTTCTGCTTTCGACTTTTCCATCTAGATGCCCCTTATGAGCACTCATTGACTAAACTAAAAGAGCAGTATTTAAACTTTTTTTAACTAATAATTTTTTTTAAATGAATTAAATAAAATTAAAATAAATTTGAATGTAAGCCTTAGAAGAAAGCAATGTAAAAAATAAAAAAATAAAATAAAAATATATTCACCCAACGTGGGGCTCGAACCCACGACCCTGATATTGACAGTCGTATGCGCTACCGATTGATCTACCTGAGGTTGTGTTCTTTCATCACTAATATGAGTACCTATATCTAGTTACTATTTATGAATAGAAGCTTATTTTTGAGATACTTTTTGCAACATTTTTCATTAAAGCTCCGTTTCTAATTGTCGTAGCGTAATATTATATAGCCTATAGCCTCCCTCGGTAAATGGGCTATCCAACAAAAAAAAAATTATTCAATTTGAACCAGTAGTTCCTGAGATTAGCGCGTTCAAACAAACAAACAAACAAACTCTTCAGCTTTATATATTATTAGTATAGATTATTTATTTTATTTAAATTATGTAGATAAATTAAGGTACGTTTAATTTTGGTAATAATTATATTTTGAAAATTGAACAATGCTCTTCTTAAAGTATTTTATAGTACAAAATCAAATTATCAAGTTTTAACTCTATCTCTATCTTTAACTCTGTCTTTGCCTTTTAATTTAATTGGATTTAAATTAAAGGCAAAAAAATAGTTTAATCGTGTGTTTTATATATTTCTTAATATGAAAATTATTATTTATTTTATTTTCTTATCTTATCTTATTTTCTTGTATTGATGTCTTGGATCTTAACAATTTTACATTAAATTTTTATTTATTTTATTTTAACGTGATCGTTGAATGCGAAGGCATAACTGTGTTTTTTTTTTTTTTTTTTTTGAAAAGGCAAAGATTAACTATAATTTTTGTAGCAATGCCAGCTTATTATGCAATGCCTATATATTATGTAAAATATTAAATTAAAGAAAGAGAGAAAAAAAATGTAGGTATAGTAGGTACTCCTAATATAATCTGGCATTGTTACAATGCTTTTCTTATGGAGAAATATGTGTGATTATAATAATAATGTCATAGTCAAATCAGATTTTCGACGCTCCATTTTGGAATCCAGCATAGCTGTCAAACACGAAAAAAAAACCATTTTGAGTTTAAAAAGTGTTTTCTAAAAAATTGCGCGGTAATCATTTTTTATCTACTGAATCAAGACGTCTACTATTTTAGAAGTACGAGTAGATTGATTAGTAGCCGAAGCCGATTAATCGGCTATCGCCACAACCTTCGGCCGAAGCCGAAGACTTAAAAATCCTAAGAAATTCAAGTTAAATTGGCTACAACTGCTACAAGCTACAATCATTAATAATGTAAATGATTTTAACTTTTAAATTGGAGGTTTTACATTGACTATCTATACTAACATATAAAGCTGAAGAGTTTGTTTGTTTGTTTGGTTGAACGCGCTAACCTCAGGATCTACTGGTTCGAATTGAAAAAAAAATTTGTTGGATAGCCCATTTATCGAGGAAGGCTATAGGCTATATAATATCACGCTACGACCAATAGGAGCGGAGCATCAATGAAAAATGTTGCAAAATGTAACTCAAAATTTGTTCGTCCGACAAAAACTTTTGAACGGTAACTCCAATCATCATGAAATTTGGACACAACATTCATCTCGATAAACTAAGATGTTAAAGTGAGTACTCATGTCCCCCCCTCATTCGTTCTTGTGCACCCGGGTGAAACCGGGCGGGACCGCTAGTATAATATAAAAACGTAATTTTAATAATCTCTAGAAGTCGCCACGTCCATCGCGCTCTCGCTCATTCGTAAAAGTTCATTCAATGTCGGGACTTGCTAGAAACATTCGGTTTCGGCTAAAACTTCGGCTCATTTTAGCCGAAGCTTCGGTCGGACACTATTGATTAGGTATGGCCATTACTTTTTATACCAAGAATATGAAAAGATATTTGTTTTGCTGTGAATAGGGTTGCCATATCTAACCGGGGCCTCGTCGGGACACTCGCGGGGGGGGGGGGGTGATGTAGAAATGAAACAAATTATTATACAACTATTTTTTTATTGACAACATTACATAGAACTTGCGGCAGAAGTCGTTGCCACACCATATTTTTCGGAAGATTTCACCTTTATTCCCTTTAACGTATTTATAAAATTCTATGCACGTCAACTTGTAATTAAACTGGCACTGTAAGATAGATTCCACAGTCTCTGGCAGCAATCGATTTCTTTCATCAGCGAAATCGGGACAAAATTGGGTCTTGTCGGGATGTCGGGACGAGAAGGTCCATAACGGTGACAGTCCCGATATATCGGGACGGATGGCAACCCTAGCTGTGAACAGTGTTCAGTTGCGAGTCATTAGGTAGGAAGTATAGGGTAAAGTCTCCAATAGAATTTTTGTTGAAAAAATAAAAAAAACGTAGTTATACAATCCTGAAAAGAAAGGGCGATGCTGTAATGATGCATGTTTTGCCGATTGACCGCTGCTAGCACTAAAACACGTTCGTTATTTCTATGTTTTCACTACTGGCATGGCCTTTAAAATCTCTACAAACACAAACAATAAATCTGTACATATAGTTTCTCTTTCCATGCTATATTTCTCTCTGTTCGTGTGTGCATACCATTGACTTACGGAATAGACTCTGCTTAACAGATCAATAAAATAAGAGTTTTAAAACAACTAAAAATAAAAAAAACAATCTATTATAGCAATGTCGACTAAATTTTTTTTTTATTTTTTAGTGCACATCGTTTTTTTTTTAGTTTTTTAAACTCTAATTTTAATTATAACCCCAAAAACCGACACTCAAATGCTTATATAAATCATGTTTATAAATATTTATATAAATTATTGTATTGTCGGGAGTTCTTAAATCTTAATACGTTTGCAAAATTTCAAATTATTCAGACGTCTGGAAGTGAGTGAAAATTTTAAATTGAAAGATTACATTTATACATAATAGGTATATAGAAGTGAAGTTAATAAAAGAGTGTTAAAGAAGTGCCTCGCAGAAAAGTGATATATGCTGTCCTTTTCAGATTGGGCTTGCGCGGAAC
The DNA here is from genome assembly GCA_963575645.1 of Xanthostigma xanthostigma. Classification (NCBI taxonomy): domain Eukaryota; kingdom Metazoa; phylum Arthropoda; class Insecta; order Raphidioptera; family Raphidiidae; genus Xanthostigma; species Xanthostigma xanthostigma. Next base: position 25,180,556 of record OY754472.1, on the reverse strand, counting down.
AGTTGCGAAGATGGAACAAAATTAAGGAGTTTCCAATTTTTTTAACTCTTAATCGTAGTTTTCTAAATAAATAAAATTGTCGATCAAATTTCAAATTTATTTATTTCAAATTTATTTGAAGAGTTCTATTCAGACGTTAATCAAAGATTTGATTTTTATGTCTTAATCGTAGTTCTAAAAATTGCAAACTTAACGGCGAAATAATTTTTTAATTACCTTTAAACTCGACAAAGTTGAATTTTACATTTCTCTGCCCTTTCTTTTTCAGTACGAGTGTCGTCACAAGGCACAAGTGTCATATTTATGGTAAAGTCAGGAATAGATGTAACCAGTGGGAGTATATGCGCAAGTAATTTAAGAATTACAAGGCGCGAAATTTTATATAATATACCCCGGCTTTATGTTTGAAAATTGGTGTATATTTTTAACGACACTTTGAGCTTAATAATATAATTTAATTAACTTAATCTAAGAAAAAATAACACTTAAAAATATTGAAACACAGAAGGGAAAAAATAATTTTAATAATTTATTAATAATTTACGTTCAAAAATATATAAGCATTAGCTGTAAACTCGTATGATCGTTTATTAGTCACAACCAACTTTTTTTTATAATTACGACCCTAAATTATAAAAAATTATATTTCCTTTTTGGTACAGAGGGAAAACGCCCCAAAACCAAAAAAAGTCATAGAGGAAATAGGTGTCAGACTAGACCTAATAAAGCCGTATACAAAGTTTGAGAAGAGTATTTGTCAGTAAAATTTTTGCCGACGGTTACTCTATCATAATGACCGACCCGACGTCGATCACTCTCTTACAAAAAATTGAATATCTCCGTTGAATTCAAAGATATCGAAATGATTGTTTCGACATTTTAAAGCTATCCTTATTATGATGTGGCACTATCGTTATTAGTATTTTCGTCAAGTGGAAGCTTCCTAATTGCAATGTTTCCGGTAAACATGTTCGCGGACATGTTAACATATAACATGTTCGCAGAACAATCTCATTTCTCCGGCACCTTTTGCGTTGAAGGAAAGAAACGATATCGTTAAATGTTCGTTTGTCCGGGGAATGTCTCGTACCACTGTTACATAATGAAATACTCTGCAGAGTCCAAACCGGACTTGGTACGCGGCTTAGTACATATGTGCTCTCATTCGGGACCGAACGAATTCCGTTGCGTGTGGAAATTGAAACCGACTATAACATGCCGGAGTATGAACGTTACGGTGAAAGGCAATGTGTCTGAGAGAGTAGGACATGATTCCGGGAGCTATACATGTCCGGAGCGGACCATATACGAGCTCAGCTATTCCCAAAACGCATAACCGCGGCAAGGGCAATGGTCAGTCGGTTCTCTGGGTCTGTAGTGTTTTTGTACACACTTGTCGAGTTTTTGCGCGAGCAAACGGCTAACCTCTCGGGCTAGGTCAGAAGTCCAACTGTTCTATAGACGTCGTCGTCTTTTTTCACAATTCCGACCTCTCGCGCACACGACGGCACGTCAGAAACGGTTCTCTATCTCGCTTCGGCCCGGAGGAAACGAACGAGACAAAATACGGATGCATCGGTCGCTGTTACATTGCAACAATTCTTTATACACGTCCATAGTACATTGTGTGCTTGTGTTGTTTGAGAGGTAGGGACAAGGAACATTATTTTTTGTTTCTCTCTGGGTGAGGGTCACATGAATTCTATTGAATATTTTTAGTTACAATTTTCAATTGTCATCCGCTTCAGAATAACATCTCGTTGCCGCTGACCTTTTGTTAGTTTTAGACTTGAGTTCAGCTTTAATGTTTTCAGTAATAGACGCTAATGGTCTTGCTTGTCGAGCGTCAACAATCTACAGTACATGTGTATCTTAATAAAAGCGGCGTCATGCGTGTTTCTTTTTAGCTGAAATTATTATTGTAAGGTTTTGTTCGGTATATGTTCGTAGTTCAAAATCAATGTGTGCGTTGTGTAGTGGAAACACAGAGAGGGAAAAATGAAGGAATTTATTATAGTTTATGGGAAATTCTGGATATGTCAAGGGATGTTTTCTGAGTCAAACAGTTAGCGCGTTCTAGACTTTCTATTTGCAAATTAGATCAAATAAAAATATAGAAATGTTGCTCCAAGTCGTATGGGAAAAATTGAATAAGGTTTTTCCTGAACTGTTTTTTCGTGAGTTAGTTCATTTTTGTATAAACACACACACATTCAAACACTCGTAATATAGATTATAGAGTTATGCGGGCGAATAAGGGGTCATATTGAACGGCTGGTAAACAGTCACCTTAAGAATGTAAGGCACATTACAATCTTCCAAGAAAATTTTAATTCCTGATGTTATCCTTGAACTAGAGCGTTGCATAGCCGTCGGTATGAAACTTATTCTATTTACATATATCAATCAATTAATAATATAATGTGAGAGTGCAGATTTTGTGAGTTTGTGTGTATGCGGAAAAGAATCTCCGAAACTACTCCAAAATTGTTTTCACCAATATTGAGAATTGACCTTCAGAATGAACATAGGCTATATAATATTATCGCGTAAAAATAAAAGCGCTTTTCGTGGACACCAATTTTGCAACGAAAGTCGACGAAAAAACGATGGCACTACAAATTCCGACGAAGCCGGACCGGGCCGCCAGTTTAAATTAGAACTAACGAAAGGAAACTAACCGAGGTATCAATCGTTTCTAATGTTCCTCGTCGATTAATCAGCGAGACAATATTTACTTGAAAAGCAGGCGCGAGAAGGCTTCTAAATCCTCAGTTCTGCCTGTGCATTTCATTTCAACTAATTCCCGAAGTAATCCATCCCTGACGGCGCAGAATTGGTAGGTCGAGCGAACCGGCGGCAATGTTTCTCTACTCGGAGAAGCGCCGCGGCTCCTCTAAAACCCTAAACGTCCGTGCTCTCTGCATCTCCGTGTTTCGTTATCTGTACAGGCACTAGGCAGGTCGGTTGTACGACTGCAGAACCCAGAGAGCGAGAGAATGGTATGTTTATGTGTGTAGTTGTGTGTGTGTGTGGCGTCGAACAAGGACGCACAGATTGTGGGAGTGCGATGGCCGAACTGTGTAATGGTCGCGAGGGACGCGTGATTATGGGTGACGTGGCAACGCAGACAACTTTCAAAAGATGCCTGCTGTTTATTGCGGTCAAAGTTTTGTGGCGTTTTGTGTTTACAACTACGTATAGCTTTTGCTCTCTCGACGATGTCAACAACAGCTCCTCTGTGAAGCGTTTACAGTGTATGATTTCCGAGAATCGAGACGAAAATATAATCGTCGCAGCCTTTATTGATCTTGAAAGAGACAACGGGAGCTCCGCCCTATTTCTTTTTTATAGAAACGAATTTGATTCATACTCGTCGTGTAGCAAATTAACTTCGCCGAGGATTATTCCTGGAGATTGTTACGTTTTAAACTGGAAGCAGGAACATGAATTATGTGTAAATAATTTGTGTCTATTCAATTAATTTGTATTTCTTTATGGTACGGAAACTATTGGAAACTGGAATCAATCCGAAATGTTTTTTTTCCGAATATTAAATTTTTACTTGAAGATTCTGAATAGTTGCCAGAAAATCTGATTTGACAATGACTTTAGATTGTGACCACACATATTTTTCCATAATAAAAGTATTGTAGAGTTTGAAACCGATCCTACTCGTTTTTTGTACAGTTGCCACTTCGAAACAACGTTTTTCTTCGCGTTTTGATCAAAATTCAGCCTGAAAAGCGATCTTTTTCTGTGTAGAACATTCATTTGTTATTGTGTGAGTCCAATCTAACGTTCTAGATGACAGGAAGTTTGAGTACGACATTCGACTGCTCTTGATGCATGAAAACTTTAATTATGTAATCACAATACAATTTTTTGACAATCCTTTCTGAAATCCAGCATAGGAATCGATTGTTGTCTGTGTGTATATTGAAAATGTTGCACGCATACAGGCATGAAAAGTGATTCGTTACGCACTAGCGCGGTAAAGTAAAACAAAACCGGTCGCGCGATACCGTGTAGAACTGCCTCGTCGATCGACTTGTGTAGTGTTTCGTATCGAAATTGGAAAAACGGAACCAATTTTAGGCTCATTCCGGCGTCGCAAGTTCCCAGAGCTAAAAGATACAAGCTCGAGACGTGAAATTTGACATCAAGTTTTTTATGTAAAACATCTAATCGCGTGTTTGATTGTGAGTAAAAACGTATAATCGGCGCGACTTTACGTTATGTAGTTATACTAATATTTCGTTAGGTGACAGCACGTAACGCTCGCTGTGTGCGCGTGTTGGATTATAACATGGGTTTCGTTGAAGGCGGCATCTAGATGACGACGAAATTTAGTTACTAAAATTCACATGTGCCAGGCGTTCCACGACGGTTCACATTTTTTTCAACTCACTTTCAGAATTTACCCCCGACTGAGCAGGGCAAAAAAATCGATCGCGACCGAGGGTCGGACGCACACAATCTCGCACGCAGTTTTCTGTCTTCAAACTTCAGTCAGACTACATTCAGGGAGACAAACTCTGTAGACTATCTCGACGTTGCCAGAACAACGCTTTGCATTGCATGCACACACTCACATTCTATAGTACACAGTGTGTCAACGGTCACGTCTGTTGCGTTGATGGTTCGGTGCGGTGCGGTGCGGAAAGACGCATGACTTGGCAACGTCGCGTTGTTATTTAATCGCGTCCTTGTCGGATGTGTGTGTGTGTGCGCGCCCGCGCGAACAGTCAGTCGCATCGATCACTGGACGAGACGCGCCGCATGGCTATTTGGGGCTCGCCGATGGCAACTAAGATGTCCCGAAACGTTTAGGGCTACTTGGGACCCGTTGTTCTAAATATTCAGGGCATTTTTTTTTTGACAGCGCCGTGATAATGTTATGTTGGTAGAGAAGCAGGGATTTTCTATTTTTTTTTTCCGAGTGCCAGATTTAGATTAACGTTGATAAGAAAGAGTACTGGAAAATTTGAGATTAATCTGGATCGATTTTCAAATTTGCGTTCTAAACCTAAAGTAAAATGTCGTATTGATGTACCTACAGGTTGGGATAACTATTTCGTGATTTCTTACATACATAGCATTGCTTAATAATCTTTAAATATTCTTAAAAATCGTAAACAGCTGATCACGGTGGTGGTGTTGAAAATTGTCGCCGACTCTCACCAACCCGTCCACGGGCCAAATCAAATTGAGATTTGAGTTGCTGAGAGTCGGCGACAATTTTTAACACCACCATCGTGCTCAACATCCTCAAAAACAGGGAAAACATTTTTTTCGGAAAGGGAATAACGTAATGCGCGTTTAACCCCGTTCGGGGGTGGTTTTTGACCGTTTTGAAGAATTGCGCAAGAGGAGTTTTAATATCACCACCGTGTTCCGCATCCTCGAAAACCGGGGGAGGGGGGTAATCTTGTTTCGGCTCAAAATATTTACATGTTCGTCCGACCCATACACGCTACTATTGATCTGAGAAAATGAAGTGAGACTTACTACAGTCACCGAATCGGTAACTCATTAGAAAGCAGAGTGGTTCTTTTAATTTTGAGGAGGAGCTTCGAGCGGCGCGTTAAAGTGAGACTTACTACAGTCACCGAATCGGATGCGACGCGATAATCGCATAGACGCGCTATCACAGCAAAACTCAGCGACAACCGCCGAGTCCAGTCCAGACTCCAGAGAAATGACATTCCGCTCATAGCCGCTGTACAGTGTTTGTCAATTGTGCAATTCCACCCTTTGTCCACATATATATATACACAGTTTGTGTGCGAATTGCGACATAATAACATCGCCGAATATACGCAGCGAAATTACAAAAGGGGGACACGTTGCATCTAAAATCGAAATCAGCAGATCTCTCTCTCTCTCTCTCTCTCTCTCTCTCTCTTTCTCTCCGTTTTTAATGAAATTTTATAAATTTTTCTTGCTTGGTCCAACTTACGCTATGGCTATAGGATAGTTTTTGTACAAAATTTGTCACAAAAGATTATTTTAGTAACATGTATAGCCACATCTCATAGAATTTACTCAAAGCTATTAGTTCAAAAGCCAACAAAAAAAAATTGCTTTAGTGCCAAGTAGCAACATCTGCTAGAATGCGCTCAAAGCTGTTAGGTCAGAATAAAATCTGCAGGTAGAATTCGCTCAAAGCTATTATAGTTCAGACGCCGGGCCGCAAACGAAATACATTTTGCAGAATTATATCTATCGCACCCGGGCGAAACCGGGACGGATCGCTGGTAGATTATAGAATATGGATTTTTTTAATGGTGTTTCGACGAGCGATTGTGACTTTTAATTAAAACTGACTGTGAATAAAATATAATCAAACTGTTTTAAATTTATACCACTGTGTGAATACATATATAGAAGACTATAGAAGCATAGTCTAGTTAAATTTAACATCCGTATAGTAATTACACGATAGGATTGTACGGATATACGGGAACAATGTGTGTAAATTGGAATTTACAGGGTTGGACCAGTTTTTTTTTTCTATTTTGTATTCAAGACTTAGCTTGCGTTAATTACGGCAAAAAAATTTTTTGTGGACGGAAAAATTCACGGATCAAACTTGGCAAGTTTTTCAAGGTCTCAACTCAATATTGTTCACTTCTTTAATGAAAACTTGCCAAGTTTGGCCTGTTTTCTCAGTTCACACAATATTTTTTTGTCCTCATCAAAACACTGCCAAAACATGCAGGCAAGGAACGTAGCGTAATTTCCACATTTTAATTGATTTTTTAAGATAATTAAACGCAGTTTTGACGAGGATCCGGTCCTTTTTTCACAATTATGTTTTTGGTGGGATACTATATACATCTATATTCTATATTGATGAAGCGATATGTTTGTATTACCAAGTAAGACATCTGATTTCGGTCAAGGCTATTAGTTCAGAAGCAAATCTGGTAGAATTTGCTCAAAGCCTTTAGTTCAGACGCCGGGCCGCAAACATTTTGCGGAATTATATCTATCGCACCCGGGTCAAAACTGGGACGGGCCGCTAGTCTTTTAAATATTTTGTATTATGTGAATTAAAACGTTGACGTGAGATTTTCATTGAACCCCTTCCCTCTCTTTAAATGTAATTTGGTGAGATTTTGCCGGACCCCTCCCCCCTAAGTTATAAATGCTGCTACGAAGATGGAAAGACCTATTTGTGTGAGGTCTTAATTGACATCATTAATATTAGTTTGGCCAATACCGTAGCTTCGTTTGATAAAATCAATAATACCGCAGTATAAAATTTCGCAATCGTATGCCCCATTATATACTGTAAGAATGTAATAATATAGAATTATCTAATAATGGATAATTTATTGAACATTTTATTCGCGTGTAGTCAAACTGAATTTCGTGAAACAATTGCGTTGGAATCACGAAATAAATACCTTTGCGAGGAAACTTATTTATAACTTTTTTGATCATGAATATTTTAAAAGTGCAAAACTACTATTTTAAAACGAAATTAATGACGCGACTCCAAGACATATACCAAGATCCCAGACCCGCCGGAGCTACGTCATTTCAGCACTGCTAAGATTTTATCATAAATGTACGATATTTAGTTAAAAACGTATGCCAATTGGCTAGCTTGAAAGGGGGACTCTTTTAGAGAAAACAGGTACATAAGACACGTGCTTACCTACGTATGCAAATATTATGCATGCATATGAGTGCGAGTGAGAGCATTAGATGATTTTCTTTGACAGCTTCATGAAATTTAGGTTTTTAATTTGTTTACACACACACACACACATAGAGTAGGTCATGAGTTTAAAGAGAGAAAAACTCCGTGGAAACAAATAAATAACCTACATTTCATGAAGTTGTCAAAGAAAAAAATCATCTAAAGCTCTCACTCGCACTCATATGCATGCATAATACCATTGCGTACGTAGGTAAGCACGTGTTTCATGTACCTTAAGATTAAGAACCTGTTGTCTCTAAAAAGTCCCCGCTTTCAAGCTAGCAAATTGGGCATGCGTTTTTAACTAAATATTGTACATTTACTGATAAAATCTTAGTAGTTACTGAAACTACGTTATAGGTCTGGCGAGTCTGGAATCTTGATCTATAATAGTGATGCAACGAATGCAAATATTCAGTTTTCAACTCTGGCGACATTTGTCCAAGGCTAAAATTTGACATTGGCCACGCAAGTCCCACGCATACATTTGTTGTAGTTCTGGGTACTAGGCTGATTAATTAAACTTAAAAATTGTAGTATCTTGAACCTAATGCTATTGCGACTCGTGTAAACTCGCTGTAACATAATGTCACAGCTCGTAACATAATAACTGCATTTACGAGATACATAAACTATACTATTTCGAAATTAGTGTTATTGCCGAAACGAGATTAATGTTAAAAAATTAATAACGAAAGAACTTAAATGTCAAGTTTATAATTTTTTTCTTGTATTGTTAAAGTTCATTGCTTCCAGTGATTTTTTTTCCTGTTTGAGCGCTGTTATTATCTCATTACATTTTTTTTGTCATTGTCTAGTTACACGCATGGTTTTATCATAAATATTTAATTATAGTTTTCAACTTTGATTGCGTCCAGTGACGTGGGGTAAGGCCAGCTAGCTTTTGGAGGAGAACCTTTGCCGAAATTCTATACTAAAATGAGTTTTTTTAAAACAAGTTTGTTTACGATGCAATAGACAGGTAGACAGACAGACAACGGCTTCAAACAGTACTAAAGCAGCCTCTTTTTGCACCGGAAGTTAAAAAGAAAAATATTGCACATACCGCTAAACTAGCGGTATGTGCTTTATTATCGCTTTGTGCGTCAGAGCTGACTTTCGTTCATATAAGAAGTTATATTTAAGTTAATTTCACACGAAATCCATTCAAATTGAAGCTTTTTGAAAAGAGGAGATTCTAATCTATAAAATAGAACCATTTTTAAATCAATTTGAGTTCATAAATACTATTAAAATTGTAATTGAAAATCACAAACAGCAGTTGTCGGTTGGTCTGTACGTATGTACGTACGTACGTACGTATGTACGTACGTACGTCACGACTCTACAGATCGCAATTTTGGTCGGATTGCCTTGGGTTATATTTTATTCACTTTGTTTACTATCAGACCAGAACCCTATTTAAATTCACTAAAATGTGTTCAGTAGTTTAATTTTTATAAACAGTTTTATTTTTTATTATTTTTGACAGCTAATATAGTTTAAAAAAACAATATAATAATCGCTATGAAAATATAGTGTAATCCATAAAACAAGTGCTACACTTGTATACCGTGATAACACCACTAGACGTATTAGGCAGCCGTGGCGTAATGGTTATGCCGTTGGATTCCCAAGGGCAAGGTCCTGGGTTCGATTCCTTACGGTATCATTGACTTTTTTCTTTTTTTTTTCTTTTTATTTTGTTTTATTTTATTCCACTTGATATTAATTATATATTATATTATGTATAGTTCTTAATTTTTTTTATTTTTGCAAACTTAAAAAAAAATATTTTTTCAATTTTTAATTATTTATTTCTTTAAATTTTTAAATCTTTTTAAATTTATTAAAAATATTTTTTAATTGTTATTTTTTTATCATACAGTGGAAAACTTGCGGGATGTGCACTTTTGGTTTTGCCAACTATTGTGTTCTGTATATTAGAACATTGCGCACTTTGACATCGCGTTCTGAATTCTGAAATCGTTTAATTATTTAGATATTTGGATTTAACTGAGCTCAATGATTAATATTCGAAAGTTCAGTACAATTCAATGTTTTATTTTTTTTTTATTAAATTTGTGGTTGAAATGTCATCCGGTTAAAAATAAAATGTCGATAAACGCGAATTGCGGAAATATTTAGTGATTAAAAATTGGTTTATAGAAATCCCCGGATTAGACTTTTCAAAATTGAACTATTTACAATTGAGAACTTTATTGTAAACAAATTGTTTATGCGACACAGTGGGCTCGTCCAATATGAGATTTGTATTTTCCAAAAATAGGAAAAATCTAACTTTTGACAAAAAATACGATCAGCAACGTGTAATAAAGTTTAAGGCAAGGGGGAATCCCAGGCAATGTTGAGACTAATCTCAAGGTATTCGCCGTTGCCCAAAGAGTGAGGAAAATAAAGATTCTTATTCCGACGGTAGAGGCGCTGAAGTAGAGTGGGTAATCGAACGGTTTGATAATTGTTTTTTTTTTTTTTTTTCAAATTAATACATAACCTGAAAAAATATAATCGATCAGATTAACTTACAGTACCACGTTGCCGTGAATTCGTTCACAGAAAGGGCGCAACAATGAACGAAATTCGAGGCTTTTATAGTCACTATAGATTTACCGAGTACCGCAATCCATTGTACCCACGTGCTAGAGATATATGACATGAAATCGACCCAAGATGGCTGACAAATAAAAAGCGATTTTACGTCTTGCATGTTCACAGTAACATTTACTTATTTCAGATTGCAGTTAAAAAAATCACAATATTACAATAACATTCAATTTTAAATTTGTATAATTTGGATAATTTTTGTATTTTTGAATATGAAAAAATGATTATTTCTGTCATGGATATAGTCACTTTTGTACATGCTATTATTTCTTCCTTTGTTACAAGAACTTCTATGCATTTCATCAAAGAGTGAACGATTGCGGTAATTTGTCATCTACAGATTCTTTAATTTGGTTGTGATCATCATTGTTCAAAATGGCGCCCGTATAGCTAACCTAGAGCAGGGGTGGGCAAATCTTTTGATCGTCGGGCCACATTGCTGATGAAAATTTTACCGTGGGCCAAAAATTTGGAGAGCAAAAAAAAGGTCCTTTCATTTCTGCAACAAAAATTTGGGGAGCAAAAAAAAGTCCTTTCGTTTTTGCAACAAAAAGGTCTTTTTTCGTCTGTTGTGGTGACCCTTGCTATTTACTATTTTTCTTAAATTTTTTTTATGCGCAAATTTATATTGGCAAACTATTTTATAAAATGCTTCGCGGGCCAGATAAAATCCGACTGCGGGCCGCCATTTGCCCAGGCCTGACCTAGAGTATGGTACTTCTTCGTGTTTCAGTGCGTTCGCTATAATAATTTTAGAAAGTAAGAATTATTATTAGATTCGCTTTGCATTTATTATGGACATAATAATCTCTCTCGCACACACACACACACACACATACACGCCCAGTTTTATTTATTATTATCTTCTTGTTTGATGTTCTCGGTGAAGGACACCCAGAAATTTGGCAACGATGTATTGCTCAATAGCTGATCCGACACTGCAGTTTTTAAGGTTGGCCGCGTCAATAAACGTTTTTATATATTTTTTTCTATGTTTAAACTTTGTAAAGACGTTTTTTTTTATCTGTTTTTTTTTCTTTTTTTTTTTCTTTTTTTTTTTTTTTTGGTACGCCAGAAATGTTTTTTAAAGCCGCAACTGTTTTATGGTTGGGAACATTAAATGTTCAGAAATGTTCATTTTTTACCCGTTTTTCTGCTCGCTTTAGTGTCGGTTTTTGAAAGAAACACTCTTTACCCATGTGCGGATATAAATTAATTAATGGAAATCGGTCCACTCATTCTCAAGCGACGCTAAACGCTATTGTAACAGAAAGACAAACTTTTTGCTGTTTTTCAGATAATTTTTATGGTGAGCGTTTAAAAAATTGTTGTCTCTTTGTTCGGGCATCACTCAAAAACGGCTAAGCCGATTTGGCGTTCTTTTTAAAATTCGTCATAATAGCGCGGACAAATTTGCAGGCACCGTCGACGTTGAATGTAAACGAAGCGACAGGCAAAAAACCGGTTATATTTATAAAAATATAATATGCGTCGTAATTTATCAAATTTGCTCGTCGATGTAAATGCACTAACAACTGGGTTTTAACTCGGATGCTATTTTTAACTTTCAAATATTTTATTACAACATATTTTTTTTTTGTTATAATTAATACAGGAAATTTTAACTCAAAACGAGTTTTTATTTATCTCTTCCAACTATAATTTATTGTGTGACCATTTTCAATGGAAACTGCCTACGACCAGGAAAACAAAACTTGCGATTAAGTGGTAAATCTAAAAGTTGAAATATTTCCAAGAAACTGCTAATATACCTACTTGACCACATCTTGCAATCGCACTAAAAAGTGTAAAGCAGAAATAGGTAAAAAGAAAACTGTAAACAAGATGTTTCAGCAAATAAGTATACCGTTTTAAAATCATTCAGCAAACAATACTGTCGTCCTAACCTAAAAAGCAGGCCTCGCAAAGTGTTTCGAGAAAATAAACGCGTTTTTATACGTTATAAATTGATAACGTCAGCTGTTACATATACTGCAAAGTACATGACACACTGTTTTATTAATTTAATGCTCTTACTGCTTTAGGAAAATAAATATTCCCATAATAAACCTAAAAAGTGGATTGGGGAATAAATTGAGGATATTGCTTTTTAGGTTAGGACGGTAGAATAAATATTTGTGGCGAGAAAACGAAGCCGTTATGTTAATTTTTGAGACAACATAAAATTACGAATAATTTTAAATCATTCAGTTCATTGAAAGATCTAGCTGTCAAATCTTCATTTCAATAGAATGAAACTGCACTGTGCTGTATCACTCCAGACCTTGAGGTACATAGCTCCTTACTCGAAATCATCCACGCATGTATTCTTCAAATTCCCACACTAACAGGTCTTAGTTATTTCACCGACGGCTTTTTCAAAAAGTAGTTAGTCTCATTATGGCATCTTCATTATCTACAAGTTTATAAGTAACGATGTTTGAATGAAGAACTTCAAAGCCGCATTTACACTATGCAACATGTTTAATAAACATTTGTTGTACAACACAGTTGCGACCCATATTGCTACAAGTTTAAGAATGCATTAAAAAAAGTTGCACAATGTTGTACAACAAACATGTTTTACAACATAAAATCGTGTTTTGCAACAGGTTTCAGTCTTCCCGGCCTGAGTCTGTAAAGATCAAAGGAAATCTGTGTATTATTAACTTTTGTTTATAAAACATGTTTAAACGCGTATTTGGACCTGCAATTTGTTCCGAAACATTGCCGATCACCCCTACCTGGACAGCAGCAGCCACTATTATTGTTATTATTGTTTGTTTAAACATGTTTGAAATAAATAACCACAGCAATGTTGTATAACAAATGTTGTAAAAAGTTTTAAAACAAAAGTTCGAAGAAGTTTTAGGAAACATGTTTACCAAACAAAAGCTTATAAAACATATTGCATAGTGTAAATTCGGCTTTTAGTAGCTTAGGATTTAAAACGAAAGCAATACTATGGTAGAAAGAATAAATTAAATTTCTACCATAATATTGCTTTTGTTTTTGACCCTAAGCTACGAAGAAGTTCTTCATCCAAACATCATAATCAATCAAGGATCACGGTCATCCCTTCCTCGAGATAAGTTTTCTTTATAAGTAACCTTCGAGTTAGCTCCGTACTTTAGGCATGTATTCTGCAAATTTCCCAACTACCAAGTTCATGTAGACCGATATGAGATGTGACATAATTAGCTCTTCTTCAAAAACGAGTAAACTTGACCATCATCATCATCAACGAACTCCATAAGTAAGTTTAGAATAAATGATTCACACCAAAAATGCATTTGAATTGTATAATGACATCATTTTGACGCCACGGTGACTCATTAGTTGTATAATTAGCGATATTCAATATTTGTAGAAGCCACCTACGAATTTTCGCAAATATGCTTCTTCTTAAAATAATGCGACAAGGAATTCGTCTCCGTTTGTCAGATTCGAAAATGTCTCGTCAAGTTTCCTTCATCGATCTGATGATTTTCTTGTCAGTAATTGGACATGATTATTTGACAAACATGTGGTGCGTTTCTAAAGCCACGAAGCCTGCAATTGCTATTTTAATGATTACGTGTTTTCGACCTTGTATTCGTTTTCGGTACTTAGTTTTTTTTTTAAATACGTTGATTTGTAACACTGCAATGACTCACGTTTCTAAATGACTGACGATGAACATATGAAGATTAATTCCCGCGCTTTTAATGGATCTAAACATTGTGGTATCTCCGACGTGGCAGTTGTGTCCGTAAGAAAATATATTTTATCTAGGCTTTCAAACTGGATGTCAATATATTAATCCCAGTGGCTGCACGTGAACATTTTAAATGGGTGTTTAAAGGGGGGCAGTTAAATTTTGAATTACATCCATGTTTATGATGTTTTTAATTATTATTAACTGTTTTCAAACACTGTTGACAACAAACTACAATATACACTGTAACAGTAGTCACTACTAGTGATGTGCCGTATCGTTAAAATGTATATCCGCGGATACGGATCTGAATACGGATTTTTGGTTTCAAGATCCGCGGATACGGATACGGATCTTAACTTCCTTAGAGTACACGGCGGTAAATATTGCACATCGACCTTTGGAAAGAGACTATCTGTTATGGGAAAAAGTTATTGACCTCTTTAAGAGTTAACTCTCATAACAGATTGTCTCTTTCCAAAGATCGATGTGCAATATCTCATTATAAAGATAGTTGATTTAGTACCTTTGAGTTATGTACTATTAGTATGGTACTCAGTACGATAATAATGTTTGCAATATAAAGGTGCCAAATACGATTTAAAAAAAATAATCTGAATGGAATTTAACAGGTTTTCATTATTACCTAATCACCTATATATATAAAATTTCATCCATGAATTGAAAATTAATAAGGTAAAAGATCCGTAAAAGATCCGCCAAAAACTAACGGATCTTTCTTCTCCCTCGGATACGGATATCCGGCACATCACTAGACACTACTGCCATGTATGTGTCATGTAGCACCCAACGTATAGAATATTATAAAACTTACTTATCTAATTTTTTTTGTGAGAATAATTCGCCAATTTTCCTCGAAATTAAACTTAAACCGATGTCTCGTTTTTTAACTACTGCTCAGCTGAGGCGCGACAATATATACGTAATCTATTCTTTGATTTGTATAACAGACACTGTTGAAAGTTCAATCAAAATCACTTAAATGGTTTTTGACAAAAATTCTGAAAACTATATTTCGCATCTGTACAGCCAAGTCCAAATGTTATTATTACACTTGCATATAATGTTGACAAAATTGTTATTTCATCAATTTATGTTTATTGATGATGATGTTGAGAGGATGATCATGGCTGACGGTTTGACCGTGAATCCGTTCGACATGACCTTGTAAAATCGTTTCACTAGCTGAACACATACATACACAGTGTCTTCACAAACACACGACCAAACTTTGCATTATGTGTGTGAGTGTGTGTGCCTTCATCCATTCCATGCGTTGCCCCCGTCAACGGACCCTCCGTTCACTATACAAATCTGCGACCGAGAGACAAAACAGCGTATTTCGAAAATTCCCTGTTTTTATAATAGTATCTTTAAAGTAAGCTACCAACTGTCAATTCACACTTTTAGAAGATAGCTACAAATGGAGAACACATTTTTTTTATGTCAGAGAAAAATTTAATCATGGTGAGAGAAAAATTGGAGAATATCAATTTTCTGATCCAAATGATATGTACAGCGACTGGTTTCCGACCGAAGCTTCGGCCATATTGGGTCGAAGTTTTGGCCAAAGCCGGAGATTTCTAACAAGCTCCAAAATTGAACGAACTGTTACGAATGAGCGAGAGCACGAAGTACGCGCGGGACGCGGGAGGTCCCATTGCGTTGTGCAAAACAAGTTCGTACGCGCAGTTGTAGCCAATCTTAAACTGAGTTTTTTAGGGTTTTTAAACCTTTGGCTTCGGCCGAAGGTTGTTGCGATAGCCGATTAATCGGCTTCGGTCGGACACTAACAGCGACCCAACCGGAAGCTTGGAGTAGGCGGTCGCGGTAGCAAAAGAAGCAGTAGAGTCGATCACATGCCTTGAGATATTTCCCTATTACAATAGTGTTACGACCCGCAGAAACTGCGATTCTTCTTAAAGTGTTTCATCGATTTTCACGAGATTTTGAAATGTACGCCACTGAGTGACTTTCGTTCGAGAAGCTCGTGTTGTAGCAGGAAGATACGTCGAGACTCGTGTTCGACGGTTCAGAAGATAGAAAAAGACGAACATTTCGACGAGAGTGGTTTTGTCTTTTGACCTTAGTTTGTGTTGTATAATATAAGCATCACGGCGCGCATTGCATACAGTGATGCCAATGTATGAAAGACGGAGAGAGACACGCGACAGTGTTGCCAACTGCGTGTAATGCGGAACCAATGATGCGTATAGTGGTGTACAATTGACCAAGGATATTATTTTGTCTGCCCTTGCGTCTGCAACGTCATGTCGTCGCAGTCATTTGTTCTGTGCTCATTGTGTTTGATGTCTGCCCAGGCGTAGCGCCGGATCTAAAGTCATTTCTGATGGAAGATATTTCGCGTCATTGTAGTCGAGTCTCTTCGATTCCATCGGAGGTTTCGGTTGTTTTAGATCCGGTGAGGTTATAAAATGTGACAACTGTGTCTTTTCGTAGGGCTTTAGAAGATAGATCATCAGGGAATACCAATAAGAAACTTTCAGATAAGATATTAGATTGCTCTTCAGACTTGACACAATACTTTATTAATAATATTTTTTGGTTGAGTGATTTTCCTGGAAGATTTTACTACCACACTTACAAAAAAAGAGCCGCCTGCGACTCGTATTAATAATTGACAGGTTTAACTGAACCCATTTTTTTTGGATTTGGTAATTATGGAATGTTCTTCAAAGAAACAATTCGACAAAAGTAGAGATCATGTTGATCTATTAAGTATAATATTTCTGTATAATATTTCGGTTTTGCCTATAGCTAATCTGGTTTAACACATTCTTCGAATCATTATTGATTCCCCAACATAAAGAATAACCTTTTATACCTGATGTCAATAATCTACGACATCTGTCTATAGGATCATAATTCATATTATTCCTGTTTTGCCTGTAACAAAACAGCTGTAACACATTCTTGCCAAATTGGGAAGCGTCAACGGTTCCCCGACATTTTCGTACCTGCAAGATATTATTATAAGATATTATTTGTGTTTCGACGATATTTCAACGCACTCTCGATAGAATCGCGGTCCTTCGACGGCTTAGTTCGACACACCTGCCCTGACACAGACACGCACCGACTACGGGGCTACCCAAGACATTGAGCACGCATAGGTACAATGAATGCGGCCAGGTATGTCTGTCTGTAGGTAAGATTGTGTAGCGGAACGCCATTCCTGTTCAGGTAAACAATTTGTGGAAACGCATCGAACACAATGCTGCGATCGGGTCTCGGCGTGTCTGTGTGAGAAGGAAGGCAGTACACGACACACAATGGCGTAAAGAAATCTCTCCAGATCCGTGCAACGGATGTACACCTCTCATTACTCGTGTATTTATAGTTTATACGCAAAGAAATAATATATGTACATGATGATGAGTCAAGTGTTCACGATGTACCGTACTGGAGATGTGTTCTAGATTGGATGGAATTACGGATATTATCTAGATCAGACAGAACTACCAATGCTTTGAGCATTTTCTAGAATCTAGATTGAACGATATTATTTTTAAAATATGTTCAGTGTAATATTACACTGAACATTTTTTAAAAATAACTTGAATTTTGAATGAAATGCTTTATTTTATTTACATATTATGAATTTTTCTATACAACCCAATAATCCGAACATTACAATAATCCGGCATCTCCTAGTTTTTAATAGTGCCGGATTAGTGAGACTCTACTGTAAATCTTTTTGAGGAAGGATTGTTATTTGACTTGCGAGAATTATGACAATTTTGAAATGCACTGACCTAACAGGATTTGGTAAAATTTTTGGTTTGCACGAAGCGTCAATCTATTTCCGGCACGGTAAACGGTTTTAATTATAGCCTTGGAAGGTTGGTTTGTGGTTTTAGTAAATCTATTATCAAACTGTCAACATTTTATTCAATCGGATAAAAAGACGAGTTTATTTTGCGATGCGTGGTTATAGCTATTAAATAATTGCTGGTCCGACGAAGTTGTTTTTTCCTTTAAAAAATAATACAATTTAAAAAAAATACAATGACTACAGCAAGCTAATTGCATTCGATGAGTCATATTTTTACCTGGGCGATATTGATTTGCGACGCATGCAATAAAGCTGAACAATCGTAAATGCGTACTGATCTATAAATACCTTACCTATGACTGAGTTAATATACCGGTTTTATTTGTTTACTAGACCGAATCAAGGCGGCTGATGATAAAAAAAACCGGCAATAATTGTAAAATTAAACTGACATATCTCGAATCCAACTAGACAAGATATACGTCAAAATTCAAACGACATCCAAAATAATTACGGCGCGAAGTTTTAATCGGCAAGTCCGGGTGTTTGTAATTTTAACTCCACGGCTAAATTCTTTCGTGACCTTCCTCAATCATTCTATAGACAAATCTCGTAGTTTCTTATTCAAACTCGACTGTTTATTGGTTTGAAAATTTCTATTAAAACTTCTGCAACAACGAACAAAGTACTTAACAAAACGAAACCGATACACGAAACACAGCATTTTCTAATGCGTTCATTTATTTAATGGCTGTTTGTTGGTTTGAAAATTTCTATAAAAACTCCTTCAACCAACGAACGAAATGCTTAACAGAACGAAACCGATACATGAACCACAGCATTTTCTAATGCGTTCGTTATTGAAACGAAATACAAACAGTTTTATCATTATGATTTGAGATCGCAACGGTCCTGGGTAGCGTCGTTTGTAGTTAATGCAAAACTAGTTAACGAAACCGACCGGTTTTTTCAACAACGGTGAGACGGCACAGGTTACGCTTTCTGTAAAAATCGTCAACGACCCACCACTATCGCTGAGTAAAGAGACTTTGACTTACAGTTCTTCGAACACGTCCGAGTATTGCGTCAACAGGTTATAAGAAAGGGCCCTATTACTCCGCGAATCACGTGTCATCGTCCGCGAAACGAATACCAATTCCGCCCTCGCGCCTGAACATGTGTAAAAGGAGTGCCTGTATTTTTATTGATCATGTTATTATACAGTGCGTCCAAATTTAGATACTCGCCATTAAGAACTTGCCAGGAAATACAAGTTTTTTCTTTTTAACTGTCATTAAACCGACAGTGTCTGATTTATTACTTTGACTGTATTACTGAAACATTTCAGTTTTAATGATTTCTGAAATTTTTTTAAGAACCTTACTAGTTAAAATATTTTATTACATACATTGTAGATTATAGACGCTCATAACAGCTGAGGTCATCAGCGTCTATGCGTGTATTACAGAATCTGCCAGCCAACATGCACAAACCGACTGGTACGAGCTCGGGTTCCTGGGAGCGCTAATTTAAAAAAAAAAATGGTTGTCTGTAAAGTCGGTTTACGGACGATAGTTTTACGTGATAACGTATTCCGTAATACATAACCTAAACCTCCCAAAATTTGGTTTCAATCCGCTTATCCTTGGTGTCGGAATGATAAGAAATGTCAAAAGTGACGTTTGCAACTTACAAAGTATTATGTTCTAATAATAATTAGTTATTCCAATACTTAACTTAGCAGGCTTTGCATTTCACAATATACTAATGTCAAAAAATTGAATTAAACATTAGAAATGCAGCTGTTTTCATGTTAAGACAAGACATACGTTTGCTTCTAATTTCCATGTACGGCAAACAAAGACAACCGACCGTGTCGCGCCATGCATTACACAACATTGCATTTATACAGCTATTTTTCTATATAAATTTGTATAAAATATTTTTCTATATAAATTTGTATAAAAAAACTGTTTAGGCAAATTCTGTTATACGAAATCTATGTAAAATGTTCTCCTCTTTCGTTTAAGACTGCTTTCAAACCGATCTGATTTAAATTGAGCGAGAAATTAGCAAAAAGCACGCACAGGGTCAGGCGGAACGTTACGCGTTAGGAACGTTACGTTACACTTTTTCGAACATGCAGCCGGTGTTTTATCAATTTATAATATTGGTGATTCATCAATTTATAAGACGTTATCACGTCAAAAAAAAAAAAAAAACAACATTGGAATGCAAAGTACATTCCAGTGTTCACTGACCTGGGTATTTCACAAATTCACAGTTCGGTAGTGTTCGGTTCACGACGTGCGGCTAACCTGTTTTTAATTCAATCCGTTGCCGCCGCTCAAAGTTACGTGACCTATAGAGCCTTCCTGAATAAGCGGGCTATCTAATGCAAAAATAATTTTTCAAGTCTAATACTTATTTCCTGAGATTACCAAATAGTGTTCAGACGTATTCGAAATACTCACAACAACAATAAATGATTTAAAAATCGAATCAGTATGCCACTGATTTAGTGTTTTGTTGACCTGTTATCTGTAAAATTCAATAATGACTCTTTAGTTGTGTTGTCCAGTAGGCTATTGTACTGTCAGAGCTTGAACTTCGCAAGTCTCCATCGCTTCTTATAGCTTTTGATCACGATCACTAAACCTGGAAAAAAATGTTTTTTTTTTTCATCTTTGACCTGTATTATTTTTTCCAGAGGTCAAATTGATACTTTTGACACATTGTTTATAACGACGAAGTAACGGTCCATACAGAAATTTAGTGTGCTGGAAATTTACCCGCAAAATTGTCGTATTTTTGTATTACCTAATTTTGCTTCTGTATTAATGTATTTTAAAATATTTACAACCAATATTATTTTTTTATAGAGGGTGTAACACCGCATCCTTAGTAGGTAGATCTATTGTGTAGCACTGATTTTTTTTTTCCTGAGCGAAGTGAACGCTTTTGATAAAGCCTAGAATGGCTCTGGAATCCGTATCCCAAACCCGATCAGACGTTAGGAATGGATTGTTGAAGTGACGGAGATAATTAGTAGATATTCTTGGATTGTTTATTATTTCTTTTTTTTCGTATTGAACGCCTGAGGACCGTTTCTTTAACAAAACGTCCTCAAAGTATTAAAAATGTGAAGATATGAATTTGTGTTTTTAGAGTTGTAAAATGGCGATCCTCTCAGTAGCGGACACACTGTATACAAATATGTGAGTGTGTGGTAGGTACGCCGTTTAACGGTTTACCGTTTTCTACTATAATATTTTATTTTAGTTTCATTTTGTTGCACTTGTAAGTTGTAACGTTTAAAGTTGAACATCTCATATATGGTTGGTCGATGAGTGACTCAGTGATGATTTAATAATTAATTTATGCGCCATTTAAATACACTATGATTACTCCGATTTCTTTCTTCAAATGAATTTTTAATAAATAGGATAAACAATAACGTTTCTTGTATGTTCTACATTTACCTACTATCAAAAATAATTATATAAAAAAAAAACTAAAAATTCAAAGCCACATTTATCTATACTAAAGAGGAAAAGTTTGAATGTAGGAGGTAATGTCCGAAACTACTCATCCGATTTCAAATTTTTTTACCAATATTATTTAGAATGGAATTTCAGGATGCACATAGGCTATATATTATTGCAATAAAAATAAAAGCCTTTTTCGTGGAGACCAATTTTGCAACGAAGTCGACGAAAAAACGGTGGCACAATTTCGGGCGAAGCCGGATCGGGCCGCTAGTCTACCGTAAAGAAATGTATGGAAATGCTTGTAATATACTCTCGGAAAGCAGAAAAAGTCATTTTCCGCATGCGGCGACTGTGTGTTGCGTGTCTTCAAAAGACAAAAATACATGATTTCTTTATAATGTTCGTTTCAACCCCGACGGCCCCACGTCCAGCAGCGCTTAAACCGCGTCAATATGGCGGCTCTAGACAAGTTAAAATGTCGGCAAATCCCGACGTCGTAACAGTCCTCTCTGTCACTCACTGCACATTATAGACCTCCAAATTGTCGCTCTTTGCCACTTTAAGTATTTAATACACGTTCAGCAAACAGGTGATATTTTTAAGATAATGCTAATATATTCTAATCTTTGATTAACGTCTGAATAGAACTCTTCAAATAAATAAAATTGTCGACCAATTTTTCTCAGACCAATATATTGACAAAAAATAAAAAAAATAACAAATCAATATAACACAAGATGACGTTTCGATCCGGATCTTCTTCAGAAATATCTAAAAAATATAAAAATTAATTCTTATTAAGCTATTTATTATCTAATAAATTGTACGCAAGATTGAAAGTTTGATGATTCAAAAAATAAATAGCTTAATACTATAATTAATTTTTGTAGAAGAAGATCCAAATCCGGATCGAAACGTCATCTTGTGTTATATTGATTTGTTAATTTTTTTGCTAATATATTCTGTTGTCGAACGTCTATAATCTCCTCTCTCTCTCTCTCTTTGTCTCTCTCTCTCTCTCTCTCTCTAAGATAATGAAGAAATTTAAATTATTCTAACCTCAAAATCCTTGTTGCCATTTTATACGCAAATAAATGGGTATTATATCGTATACTTTATACACATCCATTGAATTGAAAATATGAGTTTCATAAACGTTCTATTTAAAAACCGCGGGGCGATATTAGATTCCTATACCTATGTTGTAGAGCAGGGATGTGGGAACTGCGTATCGTTTTTACAGAAATTTCCAATGAAATGCGTGTTCTCATCTATCCTTGTTTACTTATTTTGTTTCGGTTAGGTACATATTGAAGTTGTAAAAAATTACACAAAATAATATTAAACTGTTTCCTATTAAAAATCATTGCATTACCACAAACCCAAAGAGTTTATTTCATGTTATTAGGTTGTACCTATACTCGCGTCATTAGAGTCAAAGCCAGTGGCGGATTTGCAGTCTTTGCCGCCCCAGGCCATGTATTGAGTACCAGTCGCCCCTTTCTCAGCACCCATCATAATATAGACTACATAATAAATTTACTTTATTGCCAACTTTTATCGAAATCGATTCAGAAATTTAGTTCATTAATAGCTGCTAGTTTGTATAATATTTTCCGGGGGTTCAGGGATAATTGCACATTTAAATAAAACATTTAATGTACACTTTAATATATAGGGTGTTACACTTGTACACTGATCTCGCACTGCCGGAATTAGATAGATAAATGTATTGAATACAAGGTAAACAGCCGTATCTTTTGGGTTAGCAGTTGTATGCATTTAAAGTTTTTTTTTTTATTAACCACAAAAAAAACCTTTGAATGTTTGAATGGTCGTATCTTCTAAAGTAAAATAGATCCAGGCATTCGCTGTGCTCATTGGAATCAGGGTAGTTTGTTCAATAAACATTCTCAGTTTCAAAAATATATTATGCAAAATTTTGATTTTTACAAGGCATTCGTGTTAAAATACACGGCTTTTCGACGAAAATCGAAATTTCTCGGAGCTTCTTAGCTTAGGCAACGAATAATTCTAGATGGAAAAGTCGAAAGCAGAACATTTGACTTAGGAACTTTGTTTGGACTAGTTAGGAGATAAACATACTAAAAGTCCTTACCCCTCCGAGGTACGCCCGAAGGGGGGGAGCACAAAGAAGGTCCCGTTTTTTGGTATTTTGCTTTCATCTCGAAAACGGTACGTCGTACGAAATTTTGTTGAAATACATAATGAAAGCTGATAAAATTCTCTACAACTTTAGCTTTCACACTTTTTATCTATCTCCAATCTTTGCTTAGCTATGAGCTCCGAAAAATGGTCGATTTTCAAAAATGTGTTAAATTCTCTGTAGCACATTGTAACAATACGAATTTGTCAAAATCATTTCGTATCGCTCATCCACACTATTAAAAACACCCACACACTATTAAAAAATAACATAAGCTGGGAGTACCTCCACACAGGGCCCTCTTTCCCACTGGGCACTCTGGCACGTGCCCAGGGCCCCGCGATCGATAGGGACCCCCTAGTTTAATGGTATACTAAGTACCTAAACTGTTTTAAACAAAAATCATCAGTGAACTATTTTTCATATACTTATTTTTTTTGTGTCCTTCATGTTAAAATTGGGAACGTGATCCTTTTAAATATATGCATTTTATATCACATTCCTCGACTTAGAATCTAGAACCTAGTTTATCTATTTTCTTTGTCTATTCTAACAAAATAGTGCTCTGTTAAGGTCATAGGGGCCCCATAATCCTGATATGCCCAGGGCCTTCAATAGGTTAAAGCTTATGTTATTTTTTAATAGTGTGTGGGTGTTTTTAATAGTTTGGATGAGCGATACGAAATGATTTTGACAAATTCGTGTTGTTACAATGTGCTACAGAGAATTTAACACATTTTTGAAAATCGATCATTTTTCGACCATTTTTCGGAGCTCATAGCTAGGCAAAGATTGGAGATAGATAAAAAGTGTGAAAGCTAAAGTTGTAGAGAATTTTATCAGCTTTCATTATGTATTACAACAAAATTTCGTACGCCGTACCGTTTTCGAGATGAAAGCAAAAAACCAAAAAATGGGACCTTCTTTGTGCTCCCCCCCTTCGGGCGTACCTCAGAGGGGCAAGGACTTTTAGTATGTTTATCTCCTAACTAGTCCAAACAAAGTTCCTAAGTCAAATGTTCTGCTTTCGACTTTTCCATCTAGATGCCCCTTATGAGCACTCATTGACTAAACTATCTTCAAACTTTTCATCCTTGTATAAAAGTATGTATCTCTATGTATATCTTTTCTGTTTTAAAAATTGTATGGGTTTAAAGTTTTCCAAAAATTAAAAAAAAAAAAACGTCCATAGTTTCAAAAAGTATGTACGAAGCATATATTTCTTTTTCTCTAAAACCAATATCTACCTCAGATTAGAACTTGGGAACTGAGAGCTTGTAAATTGTTATAGAGAAGAGTCATCGAAACGCCACATAACTCGGCTATTCTCGACTCCAATAGTATAATATTTACCCAACCCTGTTTTAGCACATGTTTCATATACGTACTTATAGTGTAATATTTTACATACAAATCCCCATTCTCGACAGTTGACCAGTTCGCTAGCGTTTGATTTTTGCGCCGTTTCAAATGAAACGCGCACAGCGCACAACTGGTCCAGCACGAAATTAATTTTGAACGTTTTCTCTCTCTATCTCGCCATGTGGCTTTGTTATATCCATTTCTGTCTGTATGGATTCACTGCCTCTTTCTTGCCTTGTTTAATCGTCTCCTGGTTTCCCGTTCCCCGAAACCTCTACGTTATCGGTATTTGAACGCACAAAATTGACAGTGATTTTGATACGCTATATTTTCGCTTTATATTATGTACGGGAATAATCTTTCAGCCATCTCTTGCGTTCAATTTCAGATGTGCGCAGAAAAATAAACGCAATAAAAGTGCTTTTGAGACTCACTTGCTCGACTGACTCGTCTGAAATAATAAAAAACTGGGGACTTGCGCTTACTACCGTGGACATAAAAGTATCCACAGTGGACATAAATGTCCACATCGAAAGTATTATTAGAGAATTCCACTGAACATTAATGTTTCATGATTAAGAATATTTTAAATTACCAAAAATTGTTGTTTGTCTTTGAAAGGTCTTCGGTGATATTCTACTGTAACTGTTTTAATTTTGTGACAGTGAAAAATAGGACTATAATTTTTTGACGGAGCCAGAAACAATTCCGTTTTATTGGACCCTATTAATACAAAAACGTAAACATTTATTCCGTCATAAATTTCTTCTTTATTGTTCACATAAAAACTGAAATTTGTTAATGTTACAACACAGATATTTGATACTATAATGGAGGGGCGAGTCAAAAACCTTCCTCGTACTGCGTTTGCGTTATGATCCAATGACAATGCCTTACGGAATAATCTCTTCCTTATAGATAAGTGAAGTTTGTTTGTTTATCCACACTAATCGAAGACATCATTATACCGATTTGAATTTTTTGTACACCCTTTCAAAGCTTACTTCTTTCCGAGTCGTAAAGACTATACATTTTTACGCAATCTCTGAGCAGAATCATTTGCGCTCACAAAACAAAAATATGTACAATGACGAATTAATAACCTCCATCTCTTTTAAATCGGTTAACAAGAGATATCAGTAAAGTGATTGGGTATGAGAAAATTTGTTGCTCTTGTTAATTTTGCTGCCTGGCCAAAATTTTTCCAAGCGAAAGCGGGTCGGAAAGTTAATCATTTGTGCAAAATTCGTAACAGCGCTGTACTCTAGATGTTTTTGACATAATGAATTTTAATATTTAAATGCA
Organism: Xanthostigma xanthostigma; assembly: GCA_963575645.1. NCBI lineage: Eukaryota > Metazoa > Arthropoda > Insecta > Raphidioptera > Raphidiidae > Xanthostigma > Xanthostigma xanthostigma. Next base: position 25,154,378 of record OY754472.1, on the reverse strand, counting down.
CGAGATATGGTATTTCACTTCTGTAACGTCTATTCTAGACATTCTTCTTTTACGTTTTAAGGTGCAGACTTTATAAGGATGGGCAAACTTACATTGTTATGCAAAAATTACCAGTTCGCATTTATGCAGTGAATTTCATTTTAGTCGCAATATATACATCAGTTTTGTTGGTATGATAGCTACGGAAATCTTTAATGCGTTAGAGAAAATCGTTCCGCATAAAGGTTTGTGTGCATTTTATGTGGAACGATTTTCTGTCAAATGGTTGCCATACCTTTTTATATAAAAAAATGTTGATGAAAGCCAGAAAATTATTATATGTACTATATTTACACGATTTTCAAAATTTTGCATATATTTAAACCCGTTGATCCGTTTGGCATGAAAATCAAGGCCTAAAATCATTTAAAAACACCGTCATATTGGACAAAATTGCGTCAGAAAAGATGTTTCCTCACTTGAGAGTATCTCATTTGTGGGGAACATTCTGGGTTAAAAATCCAATTTAACCAGTAGACTAGTTTTCACATCCGTCGCTAGAGGATCTGCTGCAGCACGACTTTTGAAATTACAAACGAATTCAAATACCACGGAGTACGTAATATTTAAAGAATGCTTTATTATTGTACGAGTGTATATTTCTGTCTAGCTGTGTTGTCTTTCATTCTGCTGTTTATTTATGTCGAGGACCCACGCTATTTTGAATTTCCGGAACACGTACCTTCCCACCACAACGAGGTGTCGTGTGTCGTTTAACGAGAAACTGACATTCTTCGTTTGAATTTTCAGACAATAAAATTTTGCAATTGTTTTTCGAGGACGTCTTTCTCGTCTCGCCCCAGCCTAAAACATTTTGAACGAGCCCAAATTTGAACACGAATAAACTTTACTGACTTATTTTACTGAAAGCACGCCCGTTTTATTGTTTAATGGCGTAATAAAGAATAATAATTAATTACTTACATACTTTTTTTTAAATCCTGATTCTGTAAGTACAGTAGAATTCATGTAATTTGCAACCACAACTTCTGTATTTTCAATTTCCCTTTCATCCTCACTGTGTGGCAGTTAACAGACCAATCAGAAAAAAACATTCATTAATTTGAGGTTAACCGATGTCAAACGTATTTTTCCATTGGCTGGCTGAGCAGTGTAGAAGGAAACACTGCGTGAGAAAAGGGATGAAAAACTTGAAAATGTGTGAATAAAATCAGTTGAAAATACATGACTCCGAAAGTCGATATTCCAAAATTCCGTCGAAATTTCACGAACTCTTCGTATCTCGTTTCGAGAAGATCATGACTTCGGAATTTCTAAAATTTGTTCATTTCGACGAGATGAGGTTAGAAAAATATCGCCTCGACATCAATAAATTGTACTAGGTCCAAACAATCGTAACATTGGTGGCCATAATAATGACTTAAAAATCGTCGCGGTAGTGTGACTGCCGCTTTAAGGAACTCATAGAAATTTTTATTGTCCGGATTGCAATGACGAATTCTGAGAAATGACGTCACTGCAGTTCTTCTTCTTCTTGTCTCTATATCGCTTGTATGCTTGTCAGCTGATGATCCTCTCCAGAAGACTGATTCCCCTTCCCCTCTCCCACGGTTTACATTTAATTCGTGTTGGAATAAACAAAGACAGGCTGCTTCTGCCTTCTTCTGTTTCTGTTATATGCGTGCTTATGAATGACACAGCGCGCTCGGATGCTCCGATATTACTTTACCGGGAAACGGATAGCTCTAATGCATTAATTATAAATTTATTGTTTTTGTATCGTCATTAAAAATCATTGTTTCAAGATATTTCGACTCGATCTGTTTCCCTCGATTATAATTGGTTTCCGTTCTCCCGACGCCATATTTCTCGACATAATTGTCGTACAAAAAAAAAAAAAAAAGAAAAAACATCCTACTAAACTGACTTGACGGCCACCCAGCGGCCAATAACCAGGGCTACTTAGACGTATAGAGTCAACTCATTATTACAAATTATTGTTTTTTTAATGATAAATACAAAATCACGAGGTATTGATGTAAAGAATTCAAAACGCAATGTTAAAAAAAATGGCTTCGAACTATACCCGTTTTTGTGGACACAAAAATCATAAAAAAGCCACTATAATAAACTGAGATAGGTATCTTGTTTACAATATAGTGGCGTGTGTGAGTCGGAGGACTAATAAATATTTTGAGCCGGAATGAAACTACCTTCCTCCCCCGTTTTCGAGGATGCTGAACACGATGGCGGCGTAAGAATTTCTAGTTGGGGTGGCCCAACCCCTCAAACCGGCTAAAAACCACCCCCGAGATGGGTTAAACGCGATTTACTAGGTTTCCCTGCAGAAAGAAGTACTTTACCCCCGTTTTCGAGGATGCTGAGCACGGTGGTGATGTTGGATATCGCGTCCGACCCCTACCAACCCCTCCACCGGCCAATACTCACCCCCGAAAGGGGTGAATTTTTTTTTCATCAGCATCCTCGAAAACGGGAGGTAAACATGTATTTGCCGCTGATAATGGAAAAAATCTTTAGTGAATATTGTTTTTATTTTAGTCATGTAGGTATCCCTTACTAGTCATTGTAAAAAAAAAACCTCTGTAAATTGAACACCTTTGTATCTCTATACTTCGTTACAATCTGCTATGATCGGTTCCGTATTCAAATAAAATATCTATCGTTTACATGATTTTTTTATCAAGAGCGAACGCGTGTGAATCGAGCTTTAATGCGCCTATTTTTAACTCGCACAGTCTTCGCATCTGAATATTTGCACAGTGGATAACCTTTACAAAATTTACCTTTCTTTCGTTTACAAGTAAAGTAAATAAAAATACACTAAATACATTAGCCGTATTGTGCTTCTTGGCAATATTTAAAATGGACTTTTAATTATTTGTTCTGTTTGTTTCAGGTAAGCAATGAACGCCTTTGTTCTTCAATTTCTTCATCGGTGTTGGAAAACGTGTGACGTCACACACAACGGCCTGAAACCGGCAGGTAGTATTGAACAGGCAATTTTGATCGTTTATTTAAGGTACTCCACTCACTGAAATATCCTTGCATTATCTTGAACTGCTATTCGTCCCAATAAAAACATTCCAACCATTTCGGCGACGGTACCATTCCAACTTCATAAATGTTGACATTTGATTATAATAAAGAAAATAAAATTTTTGATATCGTGTGAGGTGACGCGGGTAATGGCTAGTGCTCAATATAATATTTGCTGTTCGTTGCCAATTGCCATGGTTACCTACACAATATATTCCACGTCAAAAAATAATCAAAGCTAGTTTATTTCTGACAGATCCATAAAACAAAAGAGCGGCTGATTTTTTATTTTCAAAATATTTCCGAAACTATAAAGCTTAGAAAAAAATGTTTTTTAACGAAACTTGAAAAAATAAATAGAATAATCAGCCGTTATGAAAAGTATACCATGAATATATAAAAAACGCCGAATAGCATATATCTCTTCTGCGCATGCGCCGATTTTCCCCAGAAACAATAGAACTCTTCAAACCAAATATTGGGAGGATGTTTGGTATGCAAATATGCATACCAAACATCCTTCCGAAATTTGGTTTCAATCCGCTCATCCGTTTGACCTGTATCGTGTTCACAGACTAACGAACGAACAGACTAGTTCAAAAAATGTGTTTTGTACACGGGCGACCTCAAAACGAAAAATATCGTAAAATTTTAAAATGCGAATTTTGACCTAAATTAGTAGGTACCCACCTTCCCCACTTGTGGAATTGGAATGGTAAAATGTTAGACCAAGATCCCGGGCCCGCCAGACCTACGTTATTTCAGTACTGCTAAGATTTTATCAGTTTAAGTACAATATTTAGTTAAAAACGTATGCCAATTCGCTAGCTTGAAAGCGGGGGCCTTTTAGAGATAATGGTTTTTAAGGTACATAAAACACGTGCTTACCTACGTACGCAATGTAATTATTATGCATGCATATGAGTGCGAGTGAGTGCATTAGATGATTTTTTTACTGCTTCATAAAAAGTAAGTAGATTATATTTTGTTTCAATGGAGTTTTTCTCTTTTAAACTCGTGGACTACTCTCTCTGTGTATGTGTGTGTGTACAAATAAAAAACCTAAATTTCATGAAGCTGTCAAAGAAAAAAATCATCTAATGCTCACACTCATGCATGCATAATACCATTGCGTACGTAGGTAAGCACGTGTTTTATGTACTTTAAGAGTATATACCCCCTGCACCCTTCATCTCAAATCTTTTCCCCTCGCCTAAAAACGGTTCGCGCTCTCCCGACGCTCTTTTTAAAGCTAGAGGGTTCTGGTAAACGCCAAATGAAAGACAAAGAATCAGACTACAGATCCTTCAGACGAATTTTTTGAAAAACAGTTTCGCCTACTTGTGAAATATTACGTAACTTATTATTTTTTTCAAAAGGTTGTAAGTTTTTTCAGGAATTTTTTTTTTTTTTAGTTCGCCTCAAGGATCTGTAGTCTGATTCTTTGTCTTTCATTTGGCGTTTACCAGAACCCTCTAGCTTTAAAAATAGCGTCGGGAGAGCGCGAACCCTTTTTAGGCGAGGGGAAAAGATTTGAGATGAAGGGTGCAAAGGGTATTTGCAGGGACGAATACTCTTAAGAACCTGTTATTGCCAGAGGACCCTTGCTTTCAAGCTAGCAAATTGGCAAGAGTTCTTAACTAAATATTCTTCATTCACTGTTAAAATCTTAGCAGTACTGAAATGGCGTAGGTTCGGCGGGTCTGGGATCTTGGTCTATACGTACAGATTTTAAATAATTTGTGTATAAATCTGATGAAAGGCTCGACTGTATTGGCCTAGCATGACGGATATGAAATAATTCAGAAGCAAGACAATTGCGGGTGAGAATAAAATAATTCTGAAACTTTAATTATGAAGTATATATTGATCACGTTTAGATAACGGTTCGCTGTTGACTTCACACTGCTAACTGAAGATTAATCACTGTCGCACTTTAAACTTGGCACTTTGGAATGTGGCTGTAGGCGTTTATGGTTTGAGGACTGTTTTGAAATGAAACATCTGATGGCGCGTTTGGCTGGGAGTGAAACCGTGCAATTGGTGCGACGCTGTTATTTATCTATACTAGTGCAGGTCGTCCAGTGGTCGAAATTCATTAAATTTTCAACGTTATTGAGATTCTTTTGTCATTAGACGGAATCGATTATTCATCTGTTAATTCCGTACACATATCGTGATGAAGCATAAATTGTGCACTTCCCTTCATTAAAACGAAGAGAACAACGTGTGTTTCATCACGATGTCTGCGAATTAACGCACTAAAATCGGTACCGCACTCTTTTTTTCCTTTCCGTATTTATATAGATATTTTTTACGAAATCCTTAAAACTAGTTTTAGTTCGTTGAAGAAAATGACTTTCGCAGCCTTATTATTATGTAAAAGTTGGCTCTACTGCAATGCGCGCGCCATGTACGACGGGTTGTCGCCCCTGCAGGGTGCACGGCGCGGTTTGAACCGCCTCATCGGGGATTCCCGCAGAAGGAGTGCAAAATAACTTTGGTTATGTTGGTGGCCCTCTTCACCGTTTTCAAAGGCGACTTAATAAAGTTTGACTGAAATCTGTGTTAAAGGTCGATTTACATATTATTCTTTATGTTGCGCAACTAGCAATTTAATAATCAAAAGAAAGCTATTAGTTTACACATAGAATACACACGTAATTTACTAAACGGACTCGGACTAATAGCGTTCACACAGATTCAGATAGATTAGCGGACATTTTATTTTCTCCTCTCTGGATAAATTGAATATTGAAGTTGCCGCCTCTAATATTTATTATCAATAAAGAAGAGCTCAGAATAATAAAAATTCGCGCACACTTTAATATTTTATTACAATTTTATATGAATTACAATTTTATGTATAGTTATAAATTATTATTATGCATGGTAGCTCGCGATCGACGGTTTGGCGACCACTGATCTATTAGACCGGCTTGTACTGATAATATGCGTGTTTTTATTAAGGCGCGGCTACACTATACCGCTTTATGTCAATAGGCATAACAGTATAAAAGAATCAATGAATAAATGGTTTTTAAAGAAAAATATATGTTGAAAGGATTCCGAAAAATGACCCAATGTTAATATAAACATTAAGATTAATAAGATTTTTAGTAAAATAAAAGTATAAAATACTGCAATCGACCACGTTGACTGAAACACCGAATGACGTCACGCCTTCTTATATCAAAGCTAATACAAACACTCAATATAAATATAATCACCGTGTCACTTAAATTTTTGTTGCGGTAATTGCACTTCTGCGTCATTTAAAATAGTTGATTTGTTGTTTATTCGTTTTTTTTGTGATATTTTATAACACTTATACCATAGGTTATATTTAAGGTTAGTTAACTTGTAACTAAAGAAAACATTTTTACTACTAAATACCTACTTTTAAGAAAATACTTAATATAAATCATAACATTAAGTAAATTTACTTACCTTTCTACGAAATGCCTCTGTACGACATCTCTACACCCATAAATACAACATCTAATTATGTCAGCTGTCACTGAGGCGTGACGTCACAAGCGTTTTCGCGATTACTTCAAAATAGAAAGATAAGAAATAAGAATGCAATAATTTGCGTTAAAATTCAATTTATTTCTGAAATAATTTTTTTTTTCGGAAATAGAACTGGATTTCAAAATCTGTCATCGTTCCTATTGGCATAGGGCGACAAAGTATGGATGCGCCTTCAGACAAGAGCAGTCCGCGAGTGTATTGTCTAAGTTCTAAGATATAAACACAAGTACTATTGTTAAACGCTTTATATTAGCTTGGGTTGTAACTAACTATGTATGTATGTATGCATGTAACGGAATCTTTGAGCATAATTTTCACCAATTTCCCGAAGTCTGATTAATTTGAAACTTTGCATACGTATCAAGGACCGATGACAATGCAATAATTTGATAACAGTTTCCCATTATCCTTATTAGGACCCCCAGGATTAATAAATTCTTTTATAGATCCTCAAACTAAAAAGTGAAAAATAAAATATAGTTTAAAAAAAACTAAAAAACACGCTTTATATCGAACTAAAAAGTAAAAAATAATTTTTTTAAAATAAGCTTAAAAAGCGTTGGGCGCTCGATGTACGAAAATGTGGAACAAAGCGCCCCACGCTTTTTAAGCTTATTTTAAAAAAATTATTTTTTACTTTTTAGTTCGATATAAAGCGTGTTTTTTAGTTTTTTTTAAACTATATTTTATTTTTGTTATTTCTTCTGCGATGATCCGCCTTTGAAGCGCTTTGGGTGCGGTATACATATAAATTCTAATAGTTTATGAGGTTCCTCGTCTGCTGTGGCCGCTTTTTGAGTGCTTCAATCAGCCTCCAGCCGTCTGTTATTTTTGATTGAAAATGTAAACTTCCAACATTCTGTATAACGAACCTGCCACAGCTGACGGTCTTACTGTCTGCAACAGTACAGCGAAACTTAGATTATCATTATTTAGACGTCGAGGCTTAACGGTTAAGAGTATTCGTCCCTTCAAATACCCCCTGCACCCTTCATCTCAAATCTTTTCCCCTCGCCTAAAAACGGTTCGCGCTCTCCCGACGCTATTTTTAAAGCTAGAGGGTTCTGGTAAACGCCAAATGAAAAACAAAGAATCAGACTACAGATCCTTCAGGCGAATTTTTTGAAAAAAAATTCCTGAAAAAACTTACAACCTTTTGAAAAAAATAATAAGTTACGTAATATTTCACACGTAGACGAAACTTTTTTTCAAAAAATTCGCCGGAAGGATCTGTAGTCTGATTCTTTGTCTTTCATTTGGCGTTTACCAGAACCCTCTAGCTTTAAAAATAGTGTCGGGAGAGCGCGAACCGTTTTTAGGCGAGGGGAAAAGATTTGAGATGAAGGGTGTAGGGGGTGTTTGCAGGGACGAATACTCTTAAGTCAATTTTGGAAGTTTCGGAACCGAGTCGTGGCAGCGACATTGATAGTTTTGGTAACATAGTTGTCTGAAGTCGCTTATGAAATTTAATTCTTAATCTTATTTTGGAAAGTGGTTATTAAACATTAATTATTCTAAATTAACATTCTTTGTTATTCAGAATTTCTTGTTTGTTGGTTTTCTTGTCACATCCGAAAATAATATTATTTTTGAAGGTATTGACAAAGTGAAAAAAATATCGATATATCGATGTATCGATATTTATAAAAATATCAATATCGACATCGGATATATCGGTAAAATTTTCAAAAGATTTTGCGTTTTTAAAATAATAGTGTATCCCCTATATTATTAAACGAGCTAATCTTGTATCTACCTATCTAGCTATGTACCTACCTATGTCCCTAAATATTTTCTCGAAAACGGCCCTAACGACTTGGATGAAATTTACTGAAAAGGAATTTTGGGGGGCAAAAAATCGTTTTAGCTAGGTCTCATCTCTCGAAAAAATTGTTTTCTTACAAATTTTATCATTATAAAAATCAATTTTTTGACGTATGACAATAGGTACTTAAATATTGTAAGTAGGTTTTGAATTTTATACAAAGAATGAATAGTATATTGTGCGACTAGTGAGAGAAGGAGAAGATTCCATGAGCGTGAAATTTGCCGCACGAGCGCAGCGAGTGCGGTAAAACGCACGCGAGTGGAATATTCTCCTTCGATCAATAGTCGCACATAATACTTTATTCAACTAGCAGGAGTAATATGTAATCGGGGCCCTGATAAAAGAGAGAAAAATAATAAATCACTTCATTGATCGACGTACCCAACGTCAGTGTATAAACACAAGATTGCCTTGACTTTCGCTGAATTGCGATGCTGTTTTCATATATACAATACCGCCTACCACGTTCCTATTGGTCCAGAAGCTGCTTGCAGTTTTTTTCATTATTTAGCGCTTGGGCTTGCTACTGAGTTTCTATTGGTCCAGAAAATTCATTATTACACTAGTGAAGTAATATATTATTTCTCCCACGCCAGAAAATTCATTATTACACTAGTGAAGTAATATATTATTTCTCCCACGTTTAGCAGGGCCCCGAAATTACATATTACTCACGCGTGTTGAATAAACAATATTGTTTTCAAAATATTATGACATAATCTTTAATTACTATCCAAGTGAGACTTAAAATAAATACGTATTTGAATATCAGTATTTTATTTAACTTTCGGAGCAAACCTCGGTCACCCAGGTACTTTAGCTTAATATTATCAATAGTAATTTTTACACAAAATGTACATTATTTTAATGTACAAAAATCTCAATAAAATAACGAAGGTATTTTTACCAGTACCTATTTCTTTTTATTAGGCAATATAATAATTACAAAAATATCAAAACCTAAAAAGCTATATCTTCTATAACTAATATTTTTAAACCTTACATTAATATAAAAATATATCGTTTTTGATACAATTTTCGATATTGGATATTTGGTATAGATATATTATCTGATCAAAATATATCGGCTAAAAATATAGATGTTTTGAATTAAAAATATCGATATATCGATACTTTTTCAACGCTGTTTTGAACTTAAGCCACACCTCTTTAAAATATTATTCACTGGACATTGACCGACAAAACACATAAAGTTCATTCGTCCATTAAATTGCGGGGGTGGTGTATATTCGGAGCTTGACCGTTGTAACATAATTTACAAAAGCGGACCATCTAATCAATATGTACATTAAAAGAATATATATGTGTAGAATGTGTAGTGTGCGTTGTTTTTTTTATATAGGGGGGCCACTGAAAAGTTAGGCAATTATTAGCTCACCAAAGTGTGCATTTAAACAATTTTTCATTAAATACCTCGCGTTATTTGGAACATTTATAAAATACTATACAGTACCTTGATAAGTCGAACTTCGAGTACGGTGATAGCCGGTCGAACATTCTTGTGTGTTACCAAATGTATGACTAGTAAAGCGTTAACAATGGTTGAGCCCACAACGGGTAAAGCGTGTCTTTACGAGCTCGTCGCGTACGATTTGTTTTGCCCGTGACGTCATCGCACGAGTGTAGGCGAATGCGCGTGACAGTCAGGAATTAGTTTTGCGTAAAGTTTAAAATTAATGTAGCAAGGAAACGCGTTTAACTGGGAAGTTGATTCTGGTGTCATTTTAAAGAGCTCGCGGAGCACTACTAGGAGCTAAAGTGACCGGAATATAAGTGAAAATTGGTATTTAAATTACAAAATAGTTTTAAAAAAGCTGGCATCGAGAGGAGTGCACTGAGCCTAAAAAGTCCATTGCCGAGCGAAAGCGAGAGCTACGGCAGCGTCGAAAAGGGAACGAAAAAACCCAAACGTCCACGGATCATGGGCAGGCGACACAGGAAACAGTAATACTCGACGTTTTCACAGAAAAAAATTACCAAACTGCGGATTTAGTTTTTCTACAAAATATTGTTTTGAATAAAAGTTACACTACATATTATGACGAAATTTACATCTATTAAATGTCAGTTTCATGTCAACAATTTCTTTGACCTTGAGACAGTCACTGTCATGTTTGGTGTACGGGGCAGTCTGTAGTGTAACTTCTATCCGAAACAATATTTTTCAAATACTTAGTGACAAAATGATCGATTTAAGTTTTCAGCGACCGCCTGTATATATCGGGCCATACACTGACATAAGTCACCGAACTCCGTGTGATTGACGCCATGCAAAGGTCACACACACAAGAGTAACACAAAACACACACCAGCACACAATATTATAATTATGTATGCATATAGTGTGTAAACTTCATCTTTGGACGTGTAGGCTATACGTCCACAGATGAATCGAACCGACATTTTGTGTTCCAAAATTTTCGTGCGCGCGGTCGAAGTGGTTTAAAATGAGAATTTTGGAACACAAAATGGCGGCTCGATTTTCAAATTCATTTTATGAGTGTTTAATAACACGGGACGTTTTTAACTTTTTAGTTTTTAGTCAGTACTGTCAGTTTAACATTGTTCGCGGTAATGTCGGTTTTGACGAAAACATTTTCTGATCGTACAGTGATGACAGTTAGCAGACGACCTTTAAAAAAGGATATAAATACGTAAAGCAAGCGTTTTTTTGTTCGGCTATCTCCTCCTAAACTACTGGACTGATTTCGACGATCGAGGTGTCGTTTGAAAGGGCACGAAGTACAGATGTGTCAGAATTGTGAATTTTAAGGGTTTAAAATCGATTTAAAAAAAATCAATTTTAACGTTACAAAATACATCATATAATCATATTTTATGAGCAGGCTTTAGAAAACAGTTTGCATATACAGTCGAATCTGAGTGAGAGAGAACTGGGTAAGCTAGAAAACTCTCTAAGTGAGAGTAATTGCCAGGTACCGTCTTTGTAACCCTTTATAAAACCTCTATAAGTGAGAAACAGAAACCTCTATAAGAAAAAGACATTTTTCATTCACAAATAGCTGAACTAACATTGTTTTTGTATAAGTGAAAAAGGCACACTCGTGTACCTCTACAAGCTAGGATCGGGTTAGTGAAAAACGTCCATATAGGCGTAAAAGAGATCGCGATCCCTTGCTTATCCAAGTAGACTATACAGGTGATTTTTAAATTGATTCTTTTTTTTAACGGTATAGAAATCAAATAGACTAACAAATATTTCAAGTAACTTTTTTATAAAAAATAAAGAATAGTCACTTCCTTTTAACTTTTTTATCAAAACTCAAAAAAAGAGGAACGGGCTTTCAAAGTTTCATTAAATTTTGAGGTCGATCTTGGCGTTATGTTATGTCACTATGTAAATATGCTATGTCATTATCAAGTATTCATAGAAATTGTTCGAAGTTGTCCCCGTTTTGTTGGACACAATAATGCGTGCGTCGTAGCCATGCTTCTGTACATGCTTGTAGTAGCGATAAGGGCCTTCAGCGAATCATTTGGGATGCATTTCCGATTCGTGCTATCATTTCTTCGCGTGTGTTACCCGGGCTTTTAAATTGTTGAAATAAAATTTAAAAAATTTAAACTTTAAAAGTCCGTTTCTCTCTTATTTTTGAGTTTTGATAAAAAAGTTACTTAAAATATTTGTTAGTGTATTTCAGGGATGGCCAAGAAGTCGACCGCGGTCTACCGGTCGACTGCGAAGGCGATTTAGGTAGCCCGCGAGAGTAAAATAAACTGAACAGAAAAATATTAAAAAATAATATTACTTATTTTAAAATATACCTACCTATTCGCGCTAAGAACACTGACGATAAACTTGTGGAGAATATGCAGTGCCAAACATCCACCCAAAAACGTAAAACGCAATGAAAGATGCAAATTTTGTATATAACATTTAATTAATAAATACTTACAAATTTATCACAAAAATGTTTTATTTCTCTTTTCTAAACTCTACCTTGCAGTCGACCGCAAGAAATATTTTCGAACACAAGTAGACCTCACATGTCAAAAGTTTGGCCACCCCTGGTGTATTTGATATCTACACGCTGTTAAAAAAGAAGAATCAACTTAAAAATCACTGAATACCGAACAGGAAAGATAAGTTGAAAAATTTTATTTGTTCAATTTCAGAGCATTAGGACGGCGTTCATACAGTTCGACCGACGTCGGGCGAACTGTATAACTTGACCCACTTACAAACTGGTGTTTCACTGCAGACTACAATCATCGCTTGTTCGCGTTTCACAATATCGTTATGGAAAAGATTCTCAGTGCGACGCAATCGCTTCATAAATATTTTTTTTAAACAGTTGAAAAACATTAACGGTTTTAAATAATGCCAGAGAATTTCCCAATAGTAGTAAAACATGAACAGGTTTTGAGTAATTAACGTCAGTTCTCATCAAGATACAGATCTCTGCATAATATAACTTAAAGAATGCCTTATTAACATCGCTGTAATTAATATAAATTTAAATTGAAACATTCTTGCTGTGCCAAGTAACTTTTTACTTTACCCTATTAGCCGGGTGCAGAGTATAGAGTTAGGGTCGACTAAATCGATCGCAGCGTGAGCTGTGGACTAAAGGCCGCTGCACACGAAGCTGGAAACACTGCTCGAACTTCTGCTGGCCGGCAGGCTGGTTACGAGGCTGGAAATGACTTCACTGGCGGGCTCGCCTGTTACTTCACAAGATAGATTTTAAAAATAGAACAGGGCCCATTATACAGTATAATATTATAGTATGTATATAATATATATTTTATATATCTATACTCGACGAGTGTATGCCAAACTAAACACAAAAAATTAAAAAAAATGAGCAGTTTGCATGAACTGTGTGTGGTACCAGTCAGTCTTTCGATTAATCGGTCCAACTTCACTGAACACTGAACTGTGGCATGAAGTTTGATCGTGAGTGGGGCCTATTTTAGATCTTGTAGACTATTTTACGAACAATTCTTTTCCCTAAAAAATATTTACGCCGGAATTGTTATTAAGTGCGTTTTTCTGATTTTTACACACGGGGTATCATGTTTCCCAACGACATCCCAACAATCTGGGCTCTTCACAAGCCCCATAAGTGCGCTGTCAAAACACACAATTATTAAACATTGTTGTAGACCGTTGATGAAACGCTGACCCGATTTTTATACAGGAAACGCCGACTGTGGTATTAATTTATCATTTATGGTTATTATGACTGAGCCATGACCCAGTGTTGCCAGATTAAAACTAAACATTCCTCGCCAGATTTCGAATTGAAAATTCCCAAAACATATTTAAATACTTCTTTAAAATATTTTTTTGTACACATCTTGAAAATATTTAGAAGTGCTACCTTTTTTAGGCCACCAACAAGCCAGGGTTATTTGGACACCTCTTCATATCGTGTGCCTTTTTTTAAGCCGCAACAGCCGTATTTATGTATTTGTCCTTTTTCCTCGAGTCGGTCGGAAATTCCCCAGCTTTACAAAAATTTCCCTAGACCTGGCAACACTGCTTGTGACTGCAGGCTCTAGAATCTAGATAGTGCTGTACTTCCACAATGTTTTGCTTACCAAGGAAAAGAGAACTGCAATATGGTCATATTTCACATGTTTGCGTTTTTTATTTCTTCTTTAAAACGACCTTGACACATAGATAAAAAATATATTTGTACTATCGTTTTCAACATACATAATATGCCATTTTATAGAAATTCATTATTTTAAATTTATTTTTCGTCGTGTTCGTTTTGGAAAAATTCCAGAAAGATTTCTTACCAACCCAAATAAAAATAGTATATTACACCACAAGGGCAGAAAGTTGGAGATTCTTGCACTACGCGACATGATGGTCGAGGCGAGCCAAGACCATCATGACGCGCAGTTCAAGACTCTTAAACCGTCTGCCCGTGTGGTGTATACTATTTTTCTTCTTACCTCGGTCGAAAGTTCGTTTTTTAATTACATTAATTAATTGATTAATTACTTATTAATTATTTAATTATTAATTACATAAAAACACGAATGACAGCTGTTCGCGACTATTGGCTATCTCATGGAGCAGTGTACTTGATAACTATTTTTCTTTATAGCCGGTCGAAAGTACGTACTTCCGGCATCAGTATTAGAATTGATGCCGGAAGTACGTACTTTCGACCGAAAACTCATTAAATCTCGGATTTGTAGATAGAAGGTTTTTTTTTAATGGTTTCTTATTTCATAATTTTAACAAAAATGTTACAATTTCCATCTGATCTGGATAAATACGAGGCCTATGGGTCCTGTGTGACCGTGTCTACATCTGCATTGGTAAAGCTTAACGTAAAAACGTTAAGCTTTACCAATGCTTAACGTAAAAACGTTAAGCTTTACCAATGCAGATGTAGACACATGCGTAACCAAAAGGTTACGCATACGTTTGCCGTTACGGCGCTGTGAGTCGTACATAAGGGCTCGGCAGCACCGTGTAAGTCAAGTTTATACTATAATTAATATAACGGTACCTACCATAACCAGAACTTGAAATAAAACGCATATGTATAAATAATAATGAAACGACAATGCTTATACGGACATTTTGAAGTCACGTGGTATGTGGCTACAGTGGCGCGGCATCGCAGGGAGCTTGCAACCGTAGCAAAGAGACTGATAAGAATTAACTGGTAACCTGACCTACGTCACTTTGTCAGCCTTTTTTCTCCGACATACATTTAAACCGATTAGAAAGGTATGAAACCGGTTTTGTTATCAAAAGAAATAGATTGCAGATTAAAGACGCTCAACAGTTGTGTATCAGCCGGCACCGACTGGTACGAGGTTGGGTTCCTGGAAGCGCTATTTCCCCAAAAGAAAAAACAACGTTGGGACGCAAACTACATTCCCGCAGTGACGTCATTTCCATCCTCGTAGCCCGCCCGCAGTGATTCTAACCGGTCTCGTGTGCAGCGGCCTTAATGCTTAGGTTACAATAGCAGAAGTAGATGCGTCGAAATTAGTGTGTGACCGAAGCTTCGGCTTCGGCCACCTTCGGCCAAAAAATCCACCTTCGGCGAGACTTTCGCCTAGGCCAAAATGGGCCGAAGTTTTGGCCGAAGCCGAAGGTTTCTAACAAGCGTCGAAATCGAACGAACTGTTACGAATGAGCGAGAGCGCGATGGACGTGGCGGCATCTAGAGACGATTAAAATTATCTTTTTGTATATTATATAGTCAATGCAAACCTTAAAAAAAGTTTTTTAATCATTTATATTATTAATTGTAGCTTGTAGCAGTTGTAGCTAATTTAAACTGAATTTCTATGGATTTTTAAGTATTTTCAGCTTCGGCTTCGGCCGAAGGTTGTGGCGATAGCCGATTAATCGGCTTCGGCCAAAAATCAGTCGAGACGGTTTTTTGTACGCCACTGTGTCTTAGTTTTTTTTTTTTTTGTACATTATTTCCACAATCACTTGGTTGCAGTTGATAATTTACTTCGGTGCGTCGATATAAAAACAACAATACAAACTTTCATTTCTTTCTTTATACGTTTTGTTGCAATCATACTTAAAATTGGATTTTACAAGACGTTGTAAAATCGAGTTTTTTTTGTCGGTTATTTCAAGGCAACGTCTGAGTCGGCCTAATTTTTTATGTCCGAGAGTCTTATTAAGTAGAATAATGACTAAATATTTGAGAAGTGTAAACTCTATACAGCGAAATTGAAAAGACCGGGTATTTTATTGCGTTATAAAGAGTTTTCGTTAAACGGAGAGTAAAAGAAAACAATATAATTTTACGAATAAGTGGTTTTAATTTTGACTAAATTACTATGTGAAAAATTTTACGTAACAAAATTATAATCTGTTAACTTTATTTATCGTGTTTTACTATGCCAGTATCTTTCGTTGTGTTTTATTCATATCCTGGGATATAGTGGGATCATCTTTGTTAAATAAAAATAATTTTTCTATAAATTTTGCGGCATGGAGAGCTTGTTCAATGTTTGGTGGTGGCTCAAGATAATCCACTTCTTACAACAAACAAATGATTGCATTTCTGAATCCCATTGTTGGGGTCTAAATAACGGCGTATTGTTTCGCTATTGAGAGTGGTTGTTACGCTATATAGAGTGTTTCAATATATGGCTAACAATGTAAACCAAACAAACCTCTCTATCTATATAAAAATTAAAGATTCCGTATGAAAGATTGAAGTCCCCCGGTCGTTCCGTCGCCAATGTTGATAGGTATGTATTTGAAAATTTTACAGTTTAGTACGACATACAATCAGTCGCCGTCGGGCATCGAACCGAAGATAAACTGCACTATGAAATGGCGGTGTTCAATTGAACCAAAATCGTTCTATAACGTTTAAAAACACGGGACACTCACTGTGCCTATACTTCATTTAATTCGACCCACGTTTTCAAAACATTATTTTTACGCGTAAGTAGGTTTTTTTACCATCACGCACCAAATGTACTTAACATTTTTTTTTTGCCAGATGAGTAAAGAATGAGTTGGCTAAATTCATTATTCTGCATATAACATATATTATGTAGAATAAAAAAATTTCTTTAAATAATAATGATTTCATTATAAAGTTTTGCTGGCGTAATTATTATTTTATTTAAAATTTAAATGGCGACTGGTTAATGGGAAAGTAATTATTTTTTAATCAACGTATATTATATAGAAGACGTTCTCTTCCTAAAAGCACATGTGCTATCTCAGTCTGATCGCATCTAACTAATGTACATCTAGAAAAAGACAGGAAATCTTATGCTTAAACCAACGGATCTCAAACTTTTCAATGCGACGGTTCCCTATAGACGTCATGTCTGATTTTTTTTGCTTCTTGAGAACGTCAAGGCCACAAAACCCGATGTTAATCCTATTTTGATTTTACGCAAGGCACAGCCGATATAAGTAGATTACATAGGTTGCCTCGTTCCGTTTAATACACGGAGAAAAAAATATAATAACATTTACTAAAAAAAATGGGTCAAAATTACTAAATAATATTGTAATATTGAAACGCTATTGAAATACCCCAAAAATTCATATTGGAATCAGTATATTTTACAATGCGTTTAGTAATTTTTTGAACTCAGAAATTGGAGCCGCTACTATACTGTTTAGTAAATTGTTTAATTCAAATACCTATCAAATATTAAAAGGTAGATTAGTAGTAGCTCCAAGCCATATAATAAAATTTCATATTCCGTTTAGTAAAAATTACATTAAACTGATTTAGTAAATATATATAGAGTTATAGACTATAGAGCGTAATGTATAGGTACTCGAGTCCTTTATTTGGGATAGAACTAAAAATTACTAAACGCTTAGTAATTTATACATATTATACCTATACTATTAGTTCTATTGCGTACCATAAAAATTTCGATATAGATATTAAATTTTAATAATTAATTGTAATAATTGCTATCCATATTATATTTTTTTTTAAATGAACAGCAAGATTTATAATGTTCTTAATAATTTATTAAATAAAACACAAGAATAATTATTACTATGTTGCATTGTAAAGTATACTTTCAAATAGATTGTATTTATTTAAAATGACTATAAAAGTTACAATTAAGAGTATTCGTCCCTGCAAATACCCCCTGCACCCTTCATCTCAATTCTTTTCCCCTCGCCTAAAAACGGTTCGCGCTCTCCCGACGCTATTTTTAAAGCTAGAGGGTTCTGGTAAACGCCAAATGAAAGACAAAGAATCAGACTACAGATCCTTCAGGCGAATTTTTTGAAAAAAAATTCTGAAAAAACTTACAACCTTTTGAAAAAAATAATAAGTTACGTAATATTCCACACGTAGGCGAAACTGTTTTTCAAAAAATTCGCCTGAAGGATCTGTAGTCTGATTCTTTGTCTTTCATTTGGCGTTTACCAGAACCCTCTAGCTTTAAAAATAGCGTCGGGAGAGCGCAAACCGTTTTTAGGCGAGGGAAAAAGATTTGAGATCAAGGGTGCAGGGGGTATTTGCAGGGACGAATACTCAGTTAACAAAAAATCTAATTGTCTTATTAATATAGTTACATTACTTATAAGAAATTTTATAATCAGTATATAGTATTAATAATTGCTAACTAGTAAATTTTACTAAAAGGTTTGTAATAAACAAAAAAAAAAATAATGTATTTATTCAATTCAGTTAGTAAATTTTACTAATATATTTTAATTATTTATTGCTAAATATTCTCCGTGTAGTAGTGGAGACATTTAAAAGTGTATAGCTACAGTAGGTTTATAAAAGGTGTAAACTGTTGGTACGCTTGTAGCAAACGGACTAGTAATTTTGAGCACTTTCTGAGAAGATTGTTTATACTGTATTACTAAATAGATATAAATGACATGTTACAAATTTCAAACATTTTAGTGTACTTTACAATTTTGTATAACAAACGTAATAGTGTCAAAACTCAAAAGTGTTAACACTTTTTACACTGACGCACGGTACCAAACATGTCTTACGTAACTCGCTTGTCTACATTGTTTTATGTATTACTAGCGGGCTTCGTTCGAATTTGTAGATTGCCACCGTTTTGTAAAATTGGTCTTCACGAAAAGCGCTTTTATTTTCAACGCGATAATATACAGCCTATGCTCATCCTGAAGGTCCATTCTAAATATTAGTGAAACATTTTTTAAAATCGGATGAGTACGTTACGGAGACTACCTCCTACATCTAAACTTTACCTCTTTATGTATAGACACCATATTTAATTTATAGTTACCCTCGACCGTATTAATTTGGCCCATTACGAGATAAGGTGACGAATAATCAAGATTATTCTACTCTATTAATTGATTTATTATTGTAATAAATTAAGAGATACAGTATACAAGAAAAAGGTTTAATAAAAAAAATATATAATTCTGAATTACCGAAAGAGTCATTCGGTAAAATTGAAATCATTGTCATCAGGGTCGAGACATTCCACCCAAACTTTTCTGTTGTCGGCAGTTTTCTTCCACCTGCAAAAAATGCGTAATATACACAATTTAATTCGATATAAAATTGTGTCAAAATACTTACTGAAATCCCATATTTTTGAGGACTATCGCGAGCGTTGTCGGGCCACCTTTGAACGGCACTCCGGAACTTCGGATTTTCTCCAAAACTCCTAAAACAGAGAAATACGAATAGTACAAAAGTCAAAAATCTACTGGACCAACAGTACGATCGGTTGAACGCCGGGTTTATGGCACAAACGCTCTACTAAAAAGCCTGAGTTAATTACGAAAACTGGCAAAAAAATTACACATCGTTTGCAGACTTTTTCATCATTTTTTGTTGTCGGTGTCTCGAATACAGCCCTTCACGACCGACGGGTTATGTGTAATGAAAGAAAATAGCGGAATGGAGGAGTGGGAATCCGTAACATTCAAAAACGGTAAGACGCAGAAATAAGTCTTTGACTTAAAACGACTGGGCTATACGGTACCTTTTATAGTGGGCGGTTTCTTCTCAACTATGCAAAATTCGCGTATTATTGACCGAATTGATTCCATTTCTCCAACGGACACTGTACTTTTGGGGCTTCTTCTCGGTCTGTCTTTATGCGGCGTAGTAAAAGAAGCGCAAATTCCAGCATCGACGTCTGCCGATTCTTTGACAATTTTCCCGTAAGTTTTCTCGGAGATTTTCGTAGCCGCAAGCACCCTTTCTCTGTAATGTGCTAGCGGTATTGAAAGCCTTCCATTTTTGGCTTCTTCCTTCATGAATTTTATGACGTTTGCAATTATTTCTCGCCCCTGGGCGTGTATTACCTTACCTTTGATACCAATTTGCTTTGAAGATGACGATGCCATCACCAGAAATATTCAAAATTTGCCTGTGAAACAAAGAAAATATTATGCCGGTGTACATAACCTAGAAACAAAAAAAAAATATTAACTCGGCTAACTTCAAGCTCATCTTGTAATTGGCAAACAAAATAAATATGAATTGAAGGAGATTTATTTGGTTGAGGAACAATTGAAAATAAGCTTTACCAGTGTATCGCTTGTGGCCAACGTTTCGAAAAATATATTTTCATCATCAGGGTCTCAATGCAATAAATATGAGCCGTCGTGGGCCGGCTGATAGATGTGAAATATCTAAATCTATTTATATACTTTTTGATATTGAACTGTTTTTATTTAATAATTATTATTTACCCACGCAAAACTACAAAAACAAACACGTGTCGAAATATCCAAGCCATGTTCGCTGTATGCAACTGTAAGTTTACAGCTTCACTTAAATGACTATTCTAGTAACTAATAAATGTTAGTTAGATGTCGCCATGTGATAATCCAACGCATACACACAGATGATATTGAAAATACACGAGTTCGATTATACTTACTGGATATGCCCTCGCAGTGAAAAAAGTGACCACCGTCAAGAATGAATGCGCGATCTCTTTCCGACTGGTAGACGTAAATTAGGCATCACGCATACTCTATCCTTCTCATTCAGTGAACCGAAAAACAACTACAACGACATATACGGCGAAGGCATGTCCAATAGTTGTATGTCAATGGTCTATATAAAGAAGTCCGTTATATAAACTACTACTTACTCTGGTATTGATTGTGTCTTAAAAAGACAGTTTTAGCACTAAAATTGTAAACAGGCGCTGATCGATTAAAATAAACACGTGCGGAAACCTCTCCGCCGTCCGTACTTCTGCAGTCGACACTTTTGAATGCCTAACGATGCGAACCCGGTTAGAGAAGAACCCATACGTCATTGCTGCGCCGTAGACGTGCTCTGGTTCGACGAGTTTATTTCACAGCGGCGGTGGGGGTGTTTCAGAGTATATTATGCTACTGCCACACACTCGACGAGTGGCGTGGGAAGTGGCGAGGAAAGGAGGCAGGAACGTAGTGTGGCCGCATTACTCGCCATGCCGCACATCATGCTGCTCGTCATGCCCAGTGCTCCCTCAATTGTCGGTTTTTTGTGCGCGAGTCAAAGGACCGGCAATAGAGCACGAATAAGCCGGCCACATACTCCCGCGCCACGCAGTACGCATCAAGCGCTCAAACTATCAATGGATGTCATCCACCATCTCCGTTGACGAGGACGACGACTACGACGTTTAATTATAATATCGTTTCGTTTTATAACATTTATAAAATTTGCTATGCTATTAGAATTTATTTATCCAAAAACATACAATTATGTATAGGATTTGTCAAAAGAAAGATAAATCGTGTTTACAACTCATCAAATCGTCTACCTTATACAGACATTGTTTAAAAAGAGCAGTCTTCAATGCTCTTTTAAATTTAGAAATTTTTAGATTTTTTAAACTGTCTGGCAATTTATTGAAAATTTTCAAGGCGTTATATTCGGCGCTCTTATTAAACAACATCAGTGTAGACTTCGGCAAAATAACATTAGAACTATTCCTTGTGTCATGTCCATGGATAGCCTGAAACGTATCATAATTATGAATACGTCGTTTTATAAAACATAAAGTAAAATAGACGTATATAGACGGCACAGTTAAAATACATTTTTCTGTATAAAGACATAGTGCGCACACTGTCACAGTATTAACTTCCATTGTCGAAAGGCGAGAGCCAAGTGCGGAGCGTCGCGATGAGTAGCTCGAGTAGGCAGTGTGTGGCCGCTTAGGGCAAACATCGCGGCAACGCGATGAGCAGAGCGAGGAGCAGTGCGAGGAGCATAGTCTGGCCCTAGGGTTAGACATACTTGAGGTTGAGGCGGTTGTAGAACGTTTTGCACTACAGCGGGAGATTCGCAAACTTTTAAACATTGAGATCCCATTTTTAGAGGCTTTGTTGATGGCATGAATTTTGCGTATTTCAATTTCCATCTTTTTAGATCGCTTTTTACGCAGTCGACTTTTTTTTGTATTTTATTCGTTTTTTTTTTCACCAAACAATGTCTTCATTTGTTTGTTAAATTAAATTGCTTTTCAGAGAACTCTCTGTATGTAAAGAAAAATCGAAATGTGTATTGCTTTTTTTTATTAAAAAAAGTATAATACATAACAACAAAAAATATACCTAAGCTTTTTCCAATCCACTGACTTTTCACGAAGGACAAAAAATTTAATAACTTTTTTCTAAGTACTTCATACAGGCTGTTCATTTTTTGTGCTACATAAGTCCTCCAGTAAGTCAAATTACACTGGACGATGAACCATGAATAAAATGTCATGTTTGTTTTATTCAAAATCCGAAATTTCCGAAAGTTCTTCACCGATTGCTTTGAAATTTTGACACAACGCTGCGTTCGAATACGCGCATGTTTTTATATATCTATTATTAGCGGTCCCGCCCGGTTTCAAGGGAGGGACATGAGTACGCCCATTCATCTTAGTTTACCGAGAATAATGTTGTGTCCAAATTTCATGATGATCGGAGTTACCGTTCAAAAGTTTTTGTCGATAAAAAGCAGTATTTACACTTTTTTTAAGTAATAAATTTCTTTTAAATCAATAATTACTGTAATTAATAAAATATAATAAATATTTAATTGAAAACATTGTAGGAATATTATTTTTATATAGGTATACCTATTTATAACAGCTTTACTAATTATAACTACTTTACTTTTAATTTTCCATAGACATGGAAACTGTCGATATAAATCGAAAACTCGGGTCGCAGTGCCAAACCCTGCCGACAATATAGTGTATTTGCTTTTATAGGCAGTGTGGCTCTATTATATGAACTTAACTTTGTTTTTGGGCAAAATAAAAAAATTACCCCTTAATACACCCCTTAAAACAACATTTTTTTACTTAATTTCAATATTAATATCAATTCAATGTCTACCAAATTATATACGCCCTTCAGTATGTAAATCCATTTTAGTAAACTAGTGTTTTCAAAAATATGTAAGTCCGGTCCTGTCAGGCCGATTTTATTAAAATCTAAGCAGCACATTTTAATAATTATTAAAGGGTTAAATTTCAATTTTGAAACGATTCCAAGTATTTTTTCGGTATTTTTGGGCCCATTTTAAATAGGCTTCGTGCGGTGATGGATTCCACCATGTAGACCAAATTTCGTTTAAATCGATTAACTCTATACATAATATATAAATAGACTCTTCCAAAAATGGTGCCAAACTTCTTAGGAGGCTATGAAACGTCGAGAAATTTTGGTCCGACCCCCAGGTCCTCACCATCCCACCGACGCCAATAGTGTAAGTGCCTTATGGCAAATACACTAATAAATTCCGTTATAAATGACGTTCTGCTACTTGGTTCTGCCATGTTTAAAACTGATGATCTATGAAATTTTCAAACTAGTTCGAAGTTCGGGACTGAAGAATCGTACTGCAGTCCGCGCACCATACACGTCAGTTTCACGTTAGTTCTAAATAGACTGCAGGCGTAGACCTGCCGGCAAACTGCGTGTGTATTTTGAAACTTTAACTGCAGATCTGGAAATCTGCAGTTCCGAACTGCCGGCCGACTGTGCGTGAATGGGTACCTCAACAGCAAAACATGCAAACCAGACTGGGTTACTGTAACGCGTGGCCTGGTACAGCTATTAAGAAATAAAAAAATTGAAAGTGAGAATAATAAATGGTATTTATTCTGGTGGTTGAACCAATGAATGCTTTCTAAATTATAAACGCTCGACAACTGGGGTCATAAGCATGAATGCTCTTTATTCTTAAATATACGATATTGAACTACTATATGGCTAAATTCTTGTGCAATAATATTGTAATAACTAGAACATTTAAGTCTTTGATTAACGTCTGATTAAAACTCTTCAATAAATAAAATTATCGACCAATTTTTTCATTAATATTTCAATATGTAGATATTATAAAAAAAACTGAAACTAAATTCTATTAGAAACTAATTAATTTTTATATTTTTTATCTCAATTCTGAAGAAGGACCAAATCCGGATCGAAACGTTAGTTTATTGAATTATAATTATACATTTTTGTCGATATATTAGTCTGAAAAATTGGTCGATAATTTTATTTATTGAACTAGAACATTTGTTGTGTACTATGCAATGTGTCCGAACGGACACGTTGCGTAAGATACAAGATATTTTGCGAAATAGCGGGAAAACAAAATAGTAATAAAGTTAATAAAAATGTTGTTTGAGAATGTGAAATATCGTAAATTCGCTTATCAGTGCGAGCGCACAAAAAAAAAAAAGTTTTATCTCCGGGCTATTCAAAACCAACAAAGTAGGTACATTATTAGAGGGAGGAAATGCTGTCTCCACAGCGCGTGGGGCAGTAACAATAGACATAACGAATCATTCATGTGGCAGAAGGGATTAACAGGGTTGGCTCCACCTAGGTTGTCCTTACGTGGACTACCCTACCGTGATTTATTGGACTGAAAATTGAATCGACCTTGACAGATCATGGCGATGTCGTTTAGCAAACTCATGTATTTTTAACACCATCCATTTTCAATCGATTTTACTCACGTTTTTTTTTAACTCCTTTAGATCTGTACTTCGTGAGTCTATGGCTACCATGGATTGACGTTGAAAATACAGAAGTCGGGCAGTCCCGACGGATTGAAAATACATGAGTTCTACTGTACATAAATATTTAATTGTTGAATTATCCTTACTACGCAAGCAAGAACTCGAGTTTTGGTATTTATATAGCCTTAACAGCGATGAAAAAGAGCGGAGTTCAGAAACATAATCAAACGTTTAAGTCGTTTGGAAGTACCTTAATTTTGTACTGAAACTGCATCGAAAGAATTTTTTACTTCGAATGTACGCGAACAGGACCAAGTTTCGAAAAGTGATGCGAAAAAGATCAAAGTTTGGAAAACACTGTTTTATGAGATTGAATTAGGCCGTCGCTCACACCCTCAATATCCGAGTCATTTGTTCGTACAATGGAAAAAGACAGCACTGCCGATACCTTTAAGTATTCACTCGAACGACTAAAGAAGTATCTATCATTGTGAAGAAAACAATTATTTTCTGTTTTTTTTTTTTTTTTTTTTTAATGTTTCTGTAAGGTCACTTCTCTCACATTTTGCAATTTCGCTTCGATGATCCTGATGAAAAATCGATCGGGTTGTTTGGATTCTATTTATATTTTTTTAAACCACTTTTTGGGTACAAGGGACATGCAAATTCACCAAAAACTCAGAATCGAATTTTTGCACGATCACAAGATTTCTTGTTTGGAGATATTAAAAACGTTTTGTAGTATCGAGGAGCCACCAATTTCACCAGGAAGCCCGACACGCTCGACAACTGGTAAATATAACTGGTGCGTTGAAGTACGGTAGGTGAGAAAATTTGAAGCGCACAGAAAACAACGTAATCATAAAATATTATAATCTTGACGATGAAAATGTATTTTAAGATAATTTATTGCTGATGGTAATTCCTTAAGGGTTCCGCAACGTCTTGTACATGAGTGCCAGGCCAAAGCGAACGGCGATCGAATCCTATTAACAAGGCGAAGCCCCGATCGCATACTATTGTCACTCAGACCATAAACCCAGTACGAAGGCAGGCTCACGACTGTGTCCCATTTGCGGTACTGGGATCCGGATTTCCTATCTCTTTCTGATCGCATTAGTTTTCTCTCTCGAATGCAACCGATACATCCGTCCTCTTTTGTGTTCGTTTTGTACTCCCTTCAACTCGTGGAATATCTAGGAAAGCTATCCTTTTCTCACTTGTCGCGCAAATAGAACGCCGTCTCTTTTTAACTCCAAAATAGAAATAGTAGTGTCTTTTCGATACGATCATCCCTATTTTCAATTTATTCCCCGTCTTTTTTTCTAGTTCTCGTTCCAAATGTTGTGTTTCCTCATCTTTTGTCCTTTTTCCTGTGGGAATTCGTATTGTTTTCGCTATTCTAACCATCTCTCTTGTTGTGAAGGTGTTCCATGAAACGGTTGTCCTTTTCTCACAACGATTACTAGCCACGCCTTGTTGAGTTTTCAAAATTTCTGCTGAAAATTTGAGCCCTGCAAGTAATCCGAAGATCTATTTTAAAAACAATGCGTACCAAAATTAATTGGGAAAGTTTTATTACGTATGCTGTGTATTTTATATAAGAAGTTGGTAGGACTTCCGTTACCTTGAATTTGGCGATATATCTGCGAGCAACAAAACAATAACAAATGCAGTGACCAAGAGTTTTGCCGTTACGTAACACATGCGCGTTCATTTGTTTCTGGTGTCACTCCTCTTTTGTAATGGCCGCCGCACGTCGCCCAATAGCCGACGACGTTCGTTCTCTCTCTCTATGTGTGTGAGTTTTTAGACCCACATAATATTCATTCATAGGTGAAAAGAGACACTACATTGTATTAACGTCTTTATAAGATCGAGAGAGAAAAATGTTTTTGTTTACTGAAAACTACGAAATACGTCATCTTTTTTTAACAAAGAAAGCACTTAATAACGTGCCGCACCTGCTAAATTGATTAAAATTATAAGTCCATCATTGTTTGTGTCGTGCGCCCGTGGACGTCCGTCCTTGTCGTTAGATAGTGAGATGTTTTCGTTTCTCTTAATTCAGTGCAAGCACGTTATACAGTTGTCCTTGTTCGCTGCAATAAACCACCGTTATCAGTACATCGTTTGTCTCACTTGTGGATATCGTCCATCGTATATTGCCGTCTCTCATTTTACGAGCGATCAAGGACTAATGCTATGTAGTTGCGTAACTGTCCAACTTAGAGTTCACTGCCTTGTTAGAAAGAGATAACGGCTCATCTCTGTCGTGTCATCTCTCGTATTCTTTTTTAATGTGTAGTTATCTAGCTACCTTTGCAAATTGGAAGCGTCAATATATAGTTACGTCTCTTTTTATCATATTCAACTAGGAGATAACGTTATCTTTATTAGATGGATATAGGAACGTTCCCTGTGTATTTTGTTTTGCGATGCGCGAACCTACTGCGCATTTGCGATATTGGGTTAGTAAGGAACGGTTATGGATCATCATCCAATAGCCAGTTTTCAGTCGGTATCGTAATTGAGCAGATTGCGATTGACATTATTCGAGGCGCAGAGAGAACGACGAGCGCAGTTCCCGTCGGAAATGATTTTCCATTCTCGTCTCGGAGCTCCGTCGTCAACCGGCCCCGTCGGACGGTTATATTAATGATTCATCGGAAACTACGTACGTTCCAAAATTTTGGTGTACTTGTTCCTGTATCGGATAGTCTACTGGATGGACCGGAAAATTATGTCATCAAAATATGATTTCCCTCTTGTACTGTACAAGATTTCCGGTGATTCGCCAAACCTCTTTGATTCTAGGATTGTTTTTATAAAGAATGAACCAATGATTATTCACTTGAGTTTCTTGAAAAATGAAAAATATACCAACCAAACCTTACATCATTTCTATTTGGGTATAGTTGTCCAAATATAATAATAATAATAATAATGCGTTTAACGTCCATTTCTCGACTTTATGTCATAACAGACGCCATTCGCACCATTACTATTTTTTTTCTACCACGCTTACCGTTATTTTATACAATTTTTAAACTTTAACCTAATTAATAGCAATGAGCGAATGAAGGAACTTTTAGGAAATTAAGATAGGGTAGGCAAATTTTGAGCATAGGAGTTAGACAGGTAATCGGCCATGGCCTTGAATAAGGAATCATCTCGATATTTGGAATTGTTGACGGAAACCGTGGGAAACATCAACAAGATGGCCGGTACAGGAATTACCGTTTCTCGGCGAGAGACGGTGGGAAAAAGTCCCAGTCACATCTGCCCCCGTCGGGATTCGAACCCGGTACCTCCCGAATGCGAGTCTAGTGCTCTCACCGCTACGTCCAAAGCTATGAAAGTGAACATGGGACGTCCGAATATCATAATCCAAACGTAAAGTGCAGTTTAGGGAATTTTCAGCCGTCAAAGGTCAGTAACGGGATCTAGAACGGATTTGCAAAATTCACGAATTTAAAGTTTATTCCATTATTCTAGATCAGGGGTCGGCAACCTACGGCTCTTTTGATGTAAAGTTGCGGCTCTCCAGTTCCATACGCAACAAATAATTATTTTATTATATAAACCCTTAAAAATCGTCCAATCGATCCATGATTGAGTACCATGTCTCCATTTCCACTCGCGTCTCACCCGCACCGCCCCTGATATATATCACCCTCGGATATATATATATTATACCTATACATATAGGCAAATACCTTAATACTGAAACGAAAATGTTTAGTAGCTCTTTAAAAACTGGGAAATTTTGTGAATAGTAACTTTTGGCTCTTCCGTCCTAAAAGGTTGCCGATCCCTGTTCTAGATGGATACAGAACTGGTTCGGATCCGAAACTTCTGAACCACTTTTGATGCGGTTTGTTGCTCTTTTCTACATAGTGCCACACGCTGTATCTCCTTCCATTTTTGACGGCCATTTTTAATACATTTACGATACGAATGACGCCATCCAGTTCTCAGTGTCATTGGTTCATAACTCAACGTTTCCAAAATTTTTCGTAGGTATGACGGAATACTTCACAAACCCTGAAATTTTAACGGGACGCCTTGGTAATTTTATGGGACACGTTAAAAAAATAAAGAAACTCGACTCAGCCTAGAAACCCATTCCCGTTCCAGAAATATCCCAATTCACATGCAGTTTCATTTTTCAGCTTAGTGCAGCATCGTATTAGGCGTACTTTATTAATTTTCACTGAACACTTCTTAAAACAGTTTGGGAATCACTGCGACATAGCTTATGCAAGTTCACTGTTTACAGAATCGTGGTGTATTACTGTTATTAGATCAAAATATTTTTCAACTCGCAAGTTGCATAGCACTGTAAATTTTTTGTGCACCTGCTCTGTATTTTTATAAGCGATCAAATAAAACCGTTTGACGTTTTTTTTTTTATAAAAATGTCCAGGCGTCCGTAAGTGTATTTTATTTTTAATTTAATTATTACCTAATTAATGAAAACATAAATTTTATACGAAGCATATTTTTTTCCGAACGGTCAGTCAATTACTTTAACGCTATTGAAGTCTTTTAAAGTGGGTCATTTTAATGCGAGATATAAAATTTTACAGATAAGTAAATTAAAAAAAAAGTTTTGTGCTCTTTTTGTTGCTTTCTTCTTTACAAATGTATATTTTTTAATAACATAACCTTAAAAAGTATTACTTTAGCCTATAAGTATTATAGTAAAGCCACGTGTCCCGGTGTAAATATAGTTCTGACAGTTGAACATCGGAGTTTTGTATAGTATAGAACTTCAAAGTTTTTTAGGTTTAGAATTCACGTGTATAGAACATATATACGACGAATTTTTTTAATTAACTTGGGGTATTTGTGTTCCTTTTTTTGCGGCAGAAGGTGAGTTTCAAAGGAAAATGCTCTTTAGCCTTGATCGTCTAAATATTGAACGTCCAAAACTATCGTCTAGACCAGGGGTCGGGAAGTAGTTTTAGGTGGGGTCCGGATACTGTGGGAAAATTTTAACGAGATCCAGAAAAAAACAACTGATAATAATTAAGTGCTGCCTATTTATTGTATGGTTTTAAAATTCTGAATTATAAAACACAAGACCTAAAATTAATGTGAGAAACTGCACCGACGGTCTTGAGCCAGTTTTTTATAGTTTGGCTCTCGAGAAGAACAGCAAATTCGAAGTGTGTCTTCTAGGTGGGCGTCCATTAATCTCGAACGATATTAATTGTTTTTCAAAATATTCATCTTTGAGAAAGATGATTCACATACGTATGTCGAGCTAAACATAGTGGCCAAATTGATAACTAGTTTTTTGCAATTTTCATATTTTTCTGGGACATGTTTGACCCAAAATTCTTCACTGGATACAGTTTTAAGTCTTGGAATCTTGTACAAATTCGTTCCTAAGATATTTCCATAAAAATGGTTCGTAGTTCAATCTATGGATGTTTCGTGTGCATAACAAATATTTAAAAATATTTAAATCACATCAGTTATATCTAATTCGCACAAACACACACACACACACACATACCTTATCTACATATTAATTTATACTTGGTATACAATATATTACAATATTTGGCCTGTTCCTGACCGCGGGTTTAGACTCTAGAAATACCAAACATGTAGCAGCTCACGTGTCGATTCCTGTGAAATTGTCAATTATCAAGGTGTAAATTTCATGAAATAGTTTCGTCAGATTACTGCGACGCAACGTAATCGTACCTACTATAATTTATTTACCGGAATCTTCCTAATACAAGGATCAAATAATAGACGATACTAATATTTAATATATGTACCTATAAATTAATTTTTTGATTCATTCAAACTATCAATCATTCGTGCATTCTATTAGATAATAAATAACTAATACGAATTAATTTTTATATTTTTTAGATATTTCTGAAGAAGATCCAAATCCGGATCTAAACGTCATCTTTTGTTATATTGATTTATATTTTTATATTATTTTTTGTCAATATATGGTCTGAAAAAAATTGGTCGACAATTTTATTTATTTGAAGAGTTCTATTCAGACGTTAATCAAAGATTTGAATATGTACCTATATCTGCATTAACATTTCCGCAGAAGCATGCACCCAGAAGATGGGATGACGTTTCTGCCCAAATGTTGATTGATATTTTAAACATCATTATCGTCTTTTGTTAGCCACGAAGACACCATCTTCCTGAGTTGTATCAGTTGACGACTGGATCACATTCTCTACTCAAACTTTGTATAGTTGTAATTTTGTAGATTTGTATAGGTAATGTTTTTGTTTCGATTTCAGGTCAGGTCAGCCAAATGATAACGCCGGTCCTCCGCCGCATAAGCAAGCACGTACCGCTTTATCGCCGCCCACGTCTAGAGCCCCGTCCGGAGGCTACGCCGGCAGCCCTTACCCGCCATCGAACCCGCGAGATCCCATCAGAGACTCTCTGCGGTACGTCGCCTCCCCGTATCCTTATCCCCGCGACCCCGTCTATCGTATCTCGCCTCAACAACAACAACAACAGCAGCAGCAGCAGCAACATCTCGAATATCTTCAGCAACAACAACAGCAGCAGCAGCAGCAACAACAACAGCAGCAACAACAACAGCAGCAGCAGCAGCAGCAGCAACAACAACAGCAGTCAAGACCGTCCTCTGATAGTAACGTGCAAAGAACAACACCTCAGCATCAAGACCAACACGCGAGGGCGATACAGAGCGTACAACAGCAACAGGAGCATCCTAGCAGTAGGACGTCGGGACCTCCACCGCAACCGCCACCCCCGTCTTCATCCTCCTCCTCCGAACAACAGCACCAACAACAACAACACCACAGACCGTCCGGAGAACATCGCAATGTTCAACCACCCAGTGCCGCTTCCCAGTGCACGATCGATCAGCTCAGATCGATGCAGAACGACAAACAGCACCAGCAACAAACGACGACCGACCACCTGGTGCGCACGTCGCAACACCAGCAGGTCGAAGGCATGCGGATCGATCAGATTACGAGGGATCAACTTTCGCAGACGCAGATGAGACAGAGGATTTCGCTATTGCCGCCGTCGGCCGATTATCTGGCGCAGAGCATGGCGCGCACCGGCAACCGCGATCTGTACAGACACGACAGTCACCATCAGCAGCAGCAGCAGTCGTCGGCGATGGCGTCGGTGTTCGGAGGCGGCGGCGTGTCGCAGCAGCAGGCGAACATGATGCAGCACGTGCAGCAGATGGACGTTGTCAGTGCGGCCGGCCAATCGTTCAAGAAGATAAGACTCGGAGAACAGCAACAGCAGAAGGCGGAGCTGCATCAGCCGTTGAGAATTGATACGAGGGTGAGTTCTAATTGTTTTGTTAATGCTTTTCTTTTTTTTTTGAAGAGTTCGCTTAGAATATTCGATAACGTTCTCTCTATATTGGTAGCAACGACGGATTTGTCGCTAAAACGCAACGCAAACGACTTTCCTCTATTCTTCAAAACCTTCACGGCAAGCTGAAGTCAAATTCATTAAATACATTATTTTTCATCTAAGTTTGTTTCAATTTTACGGAAAAATGCAATAATTAAATCGCCCGATTTCAAAACTACAGCGCTTCACGTCCGGAATAGGAACTCTTATGGCGTTTTCGGAATTGAGACCTGCCCCGGGACAAGTCAGGTCGAATGGATTAATATTGGTTAAATATACAATAAACAAATTTCTTTAACCAATAGTAACCCATTCGGCCTGACGCCATTAGATAACGACGAAAGCAAGGAAATTAATCCCCTTTGTATCTATCCTCCATGATTCGAATAGTGAGATTAAAAAAAAAACGTTTTTTCGCACGAATAGGGATGTTGACTAATTTTCGGAACTGTTTTTATTTTGTAGACCCTTAATAAACACGAAAAAAATATTTTAATAATAATAAATGTTCAATTTTGAAAGCCACTGAAACACTCAAATCTGTCACTGAGTCCAACCTATGTCACGACCCTCTATCAATCAGTTAAAAAAACTGTTTCATTAGTTTTTTGCTTGTATATCTTGTCAAAATTCAATATCGTAACCATGGAAAAGTTCTTCTAATTTTCGAATTAGTGGAAATTTTAAGAGTATCGTATAAAAAAGCCTGTAATTATGAAAACAAAGTTTTATAAAACACTGTGCAATACCCATGTATAAATCCACATCCGCATAAGCACACCATAAAAATTATTACTTTGATTAATTATTAGGTAGGTAATATAAAACTATACAATACAAAGACAATTTGACGATTCTAAGTTCCGCTGAACAATAATCCTTGTTTCTGGCAAAGAAATTTGCCACCATTGAAGAATCTATCCTTGGTAAGCTAGAAAACTGCCTCCTTTGGCGAATCCAGTCCCCATTATAGCAAGTAGAATTATTTATTAACAAGAGGGTTTCTAAAATGAGAGATATTTCTTTGAAAATGACATTAGAGGTCCGTGACGTCAAGCGCTGTTCGCAGTCACGTGATAAAGGGTATAATATTTTATAACACTTTGTCACTTTAAATTATTTTTATTTAATTTATTTGAATTAATTATGTGTAAAGAAAAAACATTTTATGTATTTAAATATCACCGTATCAATCGTATAAATTTTCATGAAATTACAACTAGTGGAATCACCCCTATTTCACACGGTTCGGGTGTTTAGGAAAAATCGCCATTTGCTTTTCTTTAGCCAGCTCTGCTTAGAACGCCCATCGAACTTTCACTCCGTAATGCAGCTTTATATAAATTGCTTGGCATATACGATTTATGCGCACAAAAACAAAATAAAAAAACGATCGCAAAGTGCGTGGTGTGTGTATGCGCGCCAACGGCGCCAGTGCCGCTTCATAATTGTGGCGGTACGTACCGAAACACCCACGATTTTTACGTGCACTGTTTACGTATCCAAGGTCATGGCCAGCCTTTCATTTCTGTAGTGTGCGTCACGATTTCGAACGAGCGGCACACCGCATTAGAAATGTTGACGGGGTGAAATACCTCTAGCGCTCAATATCGCGTTAGTAATTCGCATTTGTTTTATAGATTTTTTTTCATTTTTTATGATACCTAAAAGTCTAATTACGTGCCTCACATGTTTTTTTGTGGTATAAATAATTATACAATTTAAAAAACGCTCACTTATCAGATTTATGTTGGCCGCTTAAAAATAAATCATGTCGTTTATTGCAACCGTTCTCTCGTGCAAAATAACAGTTTCAAACTGTCACAATGCACATTTTTTTTTAAATAAATACACGTCGTTTTTTCAAAATACCGATTGATTTTTCCTAAACTCATCGAATTAAAAGAATCCATTTTTTTTTTGGGTCCGAACTTGTGCAGTCAAACGGCCAGAAAAGGGGGGCATCCGTGTGCAGCGGTTTTTTGTATAGAATTCGTAGGGGAGTCGGGGGTGACTTAATTTAAAACCGAGTTTTCGGATCGGGAAATGTTTCCATTTGGCCTACGTCTTGAAAATAAAAAATGTGTAAGTTAACTTTTTGCTCTACCTGTGACAGATTTTCAGTGGATGAACCGATTTTGACGTGATTTTTTTATATGACAAAACATTGTTGCGGGAAGCTTACAAAAAAGGTATTAAAAGACAATATGAAACGATAAAATAAGTACTCTTAGCAGTACCTAACTCGATTAATATTGGAAAAATTTTAGTAGTCATTTTGTTATTGACGCGACGATACAATGTTATGAAAAGTTTTAGAAAATTTTATTATCTAGAAAATTGCTGTCAACAATTTTTTTGTGAAATCAAAGGGTACGGAGATACAACCAAAATTATTTCACTTTTTTTAAATAGAAAACTAACGTGCTTTCAGACATTCCCAATCAAAATTTTGCAAGCCCGCGTTAGCGAGGGCTCCCCGAGATTTTACGAAAAATGTCAACGGTTCATCCAAACAAAGAATGTTAGGAACCACTGAGCCTAAATCGACAGAAAAAATCCATAATATCTTAGCCCAAGGGGTGAACTACGAGTTAAAAAGAACAGATATTATTTTTTGCTATAGTTTATAGAAAAGTTGATATAATTATTTTAAAACATCATTTTGATAAATCAATTTAGGCCACAATTAATTTTAATGGGCACGTTACTGCCGCAAAAAAATGTTTCCTTTATTTTTAATTAAAATGTCAAAGGCAGAGTGGATCTGCAAAAAAAAAACAGGACACATAATAAATCTGAAAGAGTTTCCGGAAAAAAAGGTTTCATTTCGCTATACAGTTTGATATCGCTTTGTTACGAGGATCGTTTCAAGTACAAGTTTCTTTAAAAATCACACTTTGGGACTGAAATTACTTGAGGAACGTCTTTTCTCATAGAGAGAAATAGCTTTGAAAAATGTCTTTTCAAGAGAAAATCCCCCACTTACTTCCGAATTAGGCTAAGCCGGAGTCATGTGTTTTCCACACCATCTATTTTCAACTGATTTTACTCATGTATTATCAATCTTTTAGTCCCTACTTCTCACGCAAAGTATATGTTTTTACGCTACTCAGTCGATGGAAAAACACTTTAGATTACGTTTAATTTCACATTAGTAAAGGATTTTTTCTGATTGATCTATGACTGCCACGAAGTGAGAATGCAGAGGGCTATCACCATTTAATTTCGAACCGCGTTTTTTTTCAACCGTTTTAAATATATAAGAAGAAAACTTTTAATAAGTAAAAGTGCAGAGGCAGAAAACTTTCTCAGATCTTTAAATAAGTGTCTGAGTTATAGTCGACCACTGCTTCAAAAGGATGTTCACAATATGCCGCGTAATAGTTTAAGAAAGTAGATTATTTATTAACTTTTAAAGTCTGTATGCAAATTCTCTGGAAAAAATGTACCGGGAGTTAAATTACGTAAGAACATTTTTGCGACCCCCTCCCTGTCTACAGTTAAAACCGGAAACCTGACCCCGCTTCATAGCCAAGTAAAAGACTCTGTTAGTTCTTTTTTTTATGTGAAGCATGATCTTAAGGTGACTCATTTTAGTACAGAAATTTATTGTTTAGTTTTTAACCACTTAATGCTTTTGAACGAACACTGCTCGCGCGCGGCACGTGTATCGCAACGCGACAACCCGAGCAGTGCTCGCCAGTTTCGACTTGTTAGAGTTTTATGCGATAAACAAACAAACGGTGCTCGCCAGTTGCTACTTGACGGGCTAGAGACACTACGCATATCGTTTCCTCTGTTTTAATAACAAAAATATTAGGAGCACTGTGGTTTGAATCTAATAAAAAATAGAGAATAGTTACTTCTTACCACAACAAGTTTATTAGTGGATGTACATTTCGAGAGCTATGCTCTCATCTTCAGCAATACACTAAACTCCTCTGTTTTACCTTATTGAAAAACATTATAAAATATTTTGTAAGTATTATATTTCCAAAATTAATAAAAAAAATGCATTTTTTACGAACTTATAGTGATTTATATCTATTTTTATTCATTTATTTCGATTTTTTTTATTTACGCTCGTAGAGATTATATGTATATAAATAGTTTACTCTATTTTAACTTATTTAAAAAAAAAACATTAAAATAAACTGTAAATAATATATTTTAAAAATTAGTAAAAAATTGCATTTTTACAAATTTTATTTATATTTTTTTTTTATATATTCACGTTGAATATAATTTTGTTATTCAAGATCCCTTTATCATGGAGAGTGACAGTGAATGGGAGGATTTAAATTTAGATAGTTCAGGCAACTACACAGTTTTTAAATCATGTAAACTGTATAAATAAAAAATAAAATAACCTGCAGTTTTTATTTCAATTTTTGATAAAAAAACCCGAGCATTAAGTGGTTAATGCGCCATCATAAATTCGCACCCGATAACACCTCCTTTTAATGCGCCGTTTTAATGCGCCGCTTCAAGTCTTCAATGGTTTGAGTATGCGCTGTGAATAACAAATTCGAATCGACGTTTTGTTTAGATTAGAAATGACAAAAGAACGGTTTAACGTTTTCATTGTTGGAATTTAAAACTTGGTTAATACCAACCTTACTTTAAATCCATGACACTTTGAACGGACCAGTGGCTTGACGTGCATTTGCACTATCAAATGTTTCTTATCCGAATTTCTTCAAGTTGAAATCCTTTTTACCCAACTACGCCAGGAGAGGGTTATGTTTTTCGAGTGTATATTATATGGATGAATATATTATGTATGCATATTGTGTATATTATGTATATTATATTATGTATATTATATTATGTACGATATACCTATGCAACAATTCACATTACAATGTTGTTTCCAAATACGCTCTTACGTATAATATATGGACTTTTTGAAAAAATAATTATTTCGGTCCGGGGGGAAATCGAAAATTCGACTCCAATAGGTTCTGTCCCGTGTTTTATACTATAAGTGTGTAAAGTTTCAGTTTCCTATAGGTCACCCAACGGGGGCGTAATGGAGGGCCTGGAAGTTAGATTATGTAGATTTATTGTTATTATTATTATTTTATAAAAATAGCCTCCAAATTTCTTTGTCGCAAGGCCCTTAGCGTTCGGTGACCTTCACAGAAAAGCGGTATAGGCGAGCCTAATTTCAATCAAAAACCAAATTGTTACCTTTTTAACCGACGAAAAACAAAAACGGAGGAGGTTCTCAAGTCGACGCGTATATTTTTTTTTTTTTTTTATTTTTTTTTTTTTTATGTATGACCACGCATAACTTTTTACAGAGTAGTCCGATTTTGATAAATATTTTTTTGTTTGAAAGGGTATACCCCGAAGTTGGTCCCATATAAATTTGGTAAAAAAATTCCAACCCTAAGGGTAGGAAAACAGGGGATGATTGATTGTTCACTCACTGATTGTAATGTATGACCACACATAACTTTTTACAGAGTAGTCCGATTTTGATAATTATTTTTCTGTTTGAAAGGGTATACCCCGAAATTGGTCCCATATAAATTTGGTAAAAAAATTCCAACCCTAAGGGTAGGAAAACAGGGGATGATTGATTGTTTACTCACTGATTGTACTGTATGACCACACATAACTTTTTACAGAGTAGTCCGATTTTGATAATTATTTTTTTATTGGATAGGGTATACCTCGAGGTTGGTCTCATATAAATTTGGAAAAAAAATTCCTACCCTAAGGGTGGGAAAATAGGGGTGATTTATTGTTCACTCACAGATTTTCATGCTGAGTTGTGTATTACAATTATAAATTATATAGCCACAAAAAATTATAAAATAAAAACTTTTTAACAAAAAAATTAAACCGCCGAAAAACTGAAAAGCAAAAAATAATAAATCTTTTTATTTAACTAAGTTCTATTTAAGTAGTTGAACGTATGTGACAATCTAGTATATCTAAGTAATTTTGAGTCGGCGTCAAACAACCAATGAACAAAGATCACTAAAAGAAATAACCAAATCAAATTAGAGAACTCTCGTGAACTCTCAGAGATTTCCGGCGAAGGATTGTTGACGCCGACTCAAAATTACTTAGATATACTAGATTGTCACATACGTTCAACTACTTAAATAGAACTTAGTTAAATAAAAAGATTTATTATTTTTTGCTTTTCAGTTTTTCGGCGGTTTAATTTTTTTGTTAAAAAGTTTTTTTTACTTAACTAATTAGTCCTTGATTATTATTAATAAATATTTTTTTTGTTGTTTTTCCAGGATCAACCGGGCTCTTACAATCCGCAAGTGGAGGCGATATCACCGACTCCAAATGAACACGCCCAAGAGGACCTGGCGTTCCGCACGACGAAAGACGAACTGCTCCAGATGATCAGCAAGGTGGATCGAGACATCGCCCTGCACGAATCGCAGATCATCAAATTGAAGAAGAAAGAGCAGGAATTGGAAGAGGCAGCTTCGAAACCGTCGATACAGCAGGAAGTTGAAGAAGTGGCTCAGCCGAAACATCAGAGCCTCGCTCAGAAAGTTTATGCGGAGAACAGAAAGTGGGCGAGGACGTCCCACCTGCTGCTCGATAGTTTAGGAACGAAAGTCGACTGGCCGCTATACAATCAGCCATCGGATTGTCCTGTCCTCCAGGAGAACAAACGAAAGCATCAGTCGTTCAAGAAGAGACTCATCGAGTACTTCAAGAAACGCCACGCCGAGAAAGAACGACGCGAAACTTATTTAATACAGACGTACAGTAAATTGATGCAGGAGTGGCTCCGGAAAGTCGAGAGAATAGAGAGCTCGCAGAAGAGGAAAGCGAAGGAGGCTAAGAACCGCGAGTTTTTCGAGAAGGTGTTTCCTGAATTAAGAAAGCAGAGGGAGGACAAAGAAAGATTCAATAGGGTCGGTGCTAGAATAAAATCCGAAGCGGATCTGGAAGAGATTATGGACGGCCTCCAGGAACAGGAGTTGGAGGACAAGAAGATGCGCAGCTATTCAGTAGTACCTCCGATATTGTTGGACGCCAGGCAAAGAAAACTGTGCTACTCTAACAATAATGGACATGTTTTAAATATGGAAAACGAATATAAAGAATGGCAGATTGCTAATCTATGGGTTAAATCTGAAAGTGAGATTTTTCGAGAGAAATATTTACAGCATCCTAAAAATTTCGGTGTGATAGCTTCTTATTTAGATAAAAAAACCGTTCAAGATTGTGTACAACATTACTACCTCAGTAAAAAAGCTGAGAATTATAAGCAGTTGTTAAGAAAGTCGAGACACCGGCCTCGGGCGTCGAGGAATCCGCAAAAAGTTAATAACGCGGCAATCGGTTCGGTGGTCGATGTTTCTAGCACGGGCGTTACGACAAGACTGCAGCGCGAACAACAACAGAAAACTGGCGGCGCCAACAACAACAATATAGCGACGACGTCGACAGTCCCGACGTCGCAACAATCGACCGGTGACACGCCGACGTCCATGACATCGACGAATACCACCAACTCACAGCCGACGCCCAGCGTCAATACGTCGACGAGTATGTCGGTGGCGAGTAGTGCGACGACTGTGACGTCCTCGTCGTCACAACAAACTATTTTCGTTAATTCAACAGTGAATTCAGTGAACGCCGATACTAAGAACTTACAAAAATCGACAGCGAATCCGACGCCTGTGTCGACGAGTGCCGTTCAACAAGCGACATCCATTCCAATCGTTACGACTTCTACATCGAATTCGACAGTCATAACGACGTGTCCGTCGACGACCGTCACCCAGACTTCGTGCATCACGACGTCGGTTATGAGCAACGCGCTGGCATCGACGGGTGTCAGTTCAATATTACAACAGCAACAGCAGCTCGCTCCGACGCCACCGGCCGAACAGCAGGCCCAGGGGGCTCAGTCTATGAACGACAATACCGATCTCAGTGGACAGGATAAGACGAACAGGTATATATGATTTGTTTATTTTTACACAACTAGCCCAATTTTAATGCTTTTTATGTTGTCATGCTATTTGAAAATTCAATATTCATTTTCATGAAACAAAAACTGAATTTTTTAAGTAAGAAGCTGTCAAAATATTTTTAACGAAAAATGTTTTTGTAAGAACACAGCAATAAAATAAGAAATAATACAGATAAGAAGAATATTATATTGAAATCAGAACTAAAACAGTGTTTTGAAATGAATTTTTCATTAATCGGAGAAGAAGTAACGAAAATGACACCGATAAAAATGTTGCTTGAAATTATTTATGTAGACCAGTAAAATGACGAACTTAGTCTCCAGTCTCCACTAATTCGAAAATTAGAAGAACTTTTCCATGGTTACAATATTGAATTTAACAAGTTCCAGTCATTGCACGAAGGTGCAATTTTGACATATCATACTTATATAAATGTTCCCTCAAATTTGCACACTTTTGCGACTTTGTGGAAATGTTTAGGGTCAAATTATCTTCATTTTACTGGCCTATATGATTCAGTTTAATTAAGTGACATTTTGTAATGGAATGGGACTATGTTTAATTTATAAAAATTACATTAACGACACCTGTTCTTCAGACATCCGCAAGTTTTCTTTTGCACATTCATTTTAGCTCGAAGATATTAAATATTAAAATTTAGCACGTCAAATCATTTTTGACAGATGAAATTTTTAAAATCACTCAGTTTACAATACATAAATTTCAAAATAAAGTTTATTTTCAAAAAATCCCCAATTACAATAAAACAGTAGCCAAAGTAACCAGATCTGGTGCTTTACAATAAAAAAATCCAAATATATTATGTTTGATGACAAGCTCTGAACTGCTAAAGCACCTGTCGATAATACAGAACCGTTCGAACATAACTACCGGTTAGTAAAAATATCGAATTCTTCGAACTTCTTGAACTTGGTTCCAGTCACAAAGTCTTTAACCAGGAAACCTAGCTTCCTATGCTTGCTGTATTTTAAGATGGACCGTTTTCTGGTGCACGCGAGATGGCGCTGTTATCACTATCTAGGAAAACTTTGGTTCTTTCCACCTGTTTTCGCCATAGTTACCAAAGCTATTTAACTTCACGGGCACTACACACACCTGTAAGCCATGAACGTGTGTGCGTTACCCAGTAGCTGACGCCATATTGGTTCATGCGACAAATATTGGTTGACCGCTAAGCTCGAGCTGGTTCTTCTGGTTATGACTTCGTGGCTCTAGCAATTCTATCAACCTCAAACAATCCGAGAATTTGACCGACAAACTAACAGTTCTGTATTACCGACATGCAAAAGTTTCACTTCATAAACAGAATATTGATTT
The DNA here is from genome assembly GCA_963575645.1 of Xanthostigma xanthostigma. Lineage (NCBI taxonomy): Eukaryota > Metazoa > Arthropoda > Insecta > Raphidioptera > Raphidiidae > Xanthostigma > Xanthostigma xanthostigma. The sequence continues at coordinate 25,112,795 of OY754472.1, read as the reverse complement.
TATCTTTATTTGATTCCGATATAATTTTAATGACGATCGTTTGATATATTAAAAAGAAGAGTTTTTTTTTTTTTATTTATTTTACGTCGAATCAATTCAGTTTGTTTTTTCGAATGTACATAGAGAGAAATTGAAACGACGAGAGTCGATCTCAAATTAAAATTCGAGTTCTATGAAAAGGCAAACATAGAATTTACATAATAACAATCTATTAGAGTGATTTATTATTGAATTGAATTCCCATCAGAGGCGGCCGTGTCTTTCTGTTTGAACAGCATTCACAGTGAATGCACAATTATAGACAACTGAACGGGAGTAATCAATTTAATAAATTCAACTCCCAATTATTATTGAATTGATTTCAATCTGTCTATTTCTCTCAGATTCAATCATGTTTCACAAAATTTACGTCCTGTCTCGAAACGTTCCTGGTATCAAATCGAATCAAACAGGATATTTTATTTCAACCGTCATGCAGTGAATGTCATATAAGACGCAATGTATGCATGAGATTTGTTGATAGCTATTGGAATCATTAATGCATTACAGAAAATCGTTCCACATCAAATGCATACGAACTGCTCCCTTCGGCACCCGGTCTTAGTTGCATTTTACGCGGAACGATTTTCTGTAATGCATTAGGGTCATTCCATGTCAAATCGATCCCTTCCGATTTGGATGAAATTTGGTCAGAAGTTTTCATTCATCCAATAACGACGTTTTACCAACGGAAAATAATTAAAAAATGTTTTTCAAAAGACTTGCAAAATTATAAAATTTATCATTTTTCGGAATCTTCCAAGTTTATTTTTTTAATATCTCGGAAATTATTATAGTTGCAAAAATAGACCGTGGTTCATTTTAAAGAGGATATTAGGGGCTCCAAAAAATTTAGAAATTTTCAAAATTGAATAAATCAAAAACTTTTTTTTGGCTCAAATTTTTTTGTAGACCACCTCTATCTATTTTTTTTTAAAAACCCTGAAATTTTCAGTGAGGTGTTTTTCTTTTTTTTCGAAAATATGAATTTTTGAATTTTGAAAAAAAAAATAACAAATATAACATAATTTTGAGCAATAAGTATCTAATTTAAAAAAAAGAAAAAAAGTTTAAAACCCCTACCTTGCTTTTGGATAGATTTCAAATCAATGATGAAGTAACATTCCGTACCATACTGATGAGATTCAATTGTTCAAACTTTGTAAAACAATTGCCAGCGATATTTTGTTGTTCATTTGTTTTACATTGCATTGTTTATTTCTTAAATACTTAGCTTTCCTATTCTTTGACATGTTGAAAGACTCCCAATCTAAATCTAATTACTTTGGAATTAAAACAATGCATTAGTTCCATTAAAACTATGAAATAGAATCAGTTATATAAGTAAACAATATTTTTCCTGAAATTTGATTTTTGACGTTTTAGTTTTTATAAAATTCGAATAACAGCAAGAACTGTTCGATTTTGAGAGCAGTATTATTAATTGTTTTATTTTTGTTTTTTATAGCGACCAATCGGGAAGTGGCGCCGGCAATTCAACGATAGAAAAAAAGAAGAAAGAGAGAAGAAAAGACAAGGAACTCGCTATGGAAACAAGCGACGACGAGGTTACGGATAATCAAGGTAAGCTTTCGAATATTTTTTTATTGATGTGCAACGAGCTTGTTTTACATAATTCCGAAAATAAACGGGTTTAAACTCAATTTATGTTATAAATTGGCGTTTAGGTACTGTTTAAAAAAAATTAAGTTACTCTTTGATTTGTAGTAAATAGAGGTCCGCGACTTTTTTGTTTAATCTTTAAGGTGTTCCGTAGTGCGAAATGTTTAGGAAACACTGTTCTAGCGCGTTAACCCAGCTTTGATTAGAAAATAATTCTTGGCATAAGAACATCGTTTTTTTTTTTATTTTTATTGATTGACAATGTTTGTTTTAATTAATTAAAAATATTGCCTTGATATTATATAGGAAAATAATTTTCAGAACATTCAATTTACTAATTAACTTAAATGTAAATATTGAAATATCTCTTCTTTTTTTTGTTTTTATTCACTTTTTTTCTTCTTGTACGGCAAATCGCACATTCCATTTTTTCTGGTCTAGCTCAGCGATTCTCAACCGTCATACCGCGAAAATCGCGAAAAAATTACTAATTTCACGCGCTCTCATTTAAGAGGTGCATGTGTCGCCAGTGTGGTTAAAAATGCGTTTAGGTGTGTCGCAGAGGAAAAAAGGTTGAGAAACCCTGGGCGTCGTGTAAAACGTTAAAAAATATCGAACATCGTCAAAAAAAAACGAAATTAGAGCCGATTTTACGCTACGATTAGAGAAACTATTTGGTGATTCTGAAAGAGAACGATTGAGAACGATAACTAAGGTCGTTAGATCGAACACAAGTTATTTATGATTTTTTTTTTTTTAATAGTCAATTTTCAATCGTTTTTTAACCAGTTCGACAATAGTTCGTCGCGAAATTTAAAATTGTGTCTCAGTAAACGTTTTGCCGTTTTGAACTGCGAGAAGAAAAAATAATTTTTGTTTTTCAAAAAACACTAATTGAAAATATTCTGAGTTCACACAAATTATTGACGTACATAAATGCGGCTAAATACGAATTATGACGTCACAATTGTATTACAACTCCACTAAGGCGATTTTCTTTTTAAGAGAGAATTTTTAGCGTTCAATAGATATTAATTTCGTGTTGTTATATATTTTAAAGTATCTCAACGTGATTTTGTAGTCTAGCCAGACAGTTAAAAAAGTATTTGAATTATAATGGGTGTTTTTTTTAGAGGTATACAAATTTAAAATGAAATAAAACACGTAAAAATAAGGTTGCTGACCACGTTGTTGGCTTTGTTTAAAATATAATTTTATGCCATTATTGTTTAAATATGATTTCGGGCATATGTCAAATTAACTGTCACTTGAAACGGTGTTGCCAATTTCAAAACCAAACCTACAAAAAAACACCTTTACAATAGAGGGCCGCTGTGTACCTATACACAATGATATAACAAATAGCGGTCACGCCCGGTTTCACCCGGGTGCAAAAGAACGAATGGGGAAGGAAGGGACATGAGTACACACATTCATCTTAGTTTACAGAGATGAATGTTGTGTCAAAATTTCATGATGATCGGAGTTACCGTTCAAAAGTTTTTGTCGATAAAGAGCTGTATTTAAACTTTTTTTAACTAATAATTTTTTTTAAATGAATTAAATAAAATTAAAATAAATTTAAATGTAAGCCTTAGAAGAAAGCAATGTAAAAAATAAAAAAAAAAATAAAAATATATTCACCCAACGTGGGGCTTGAACCCACGACCCTGATATTGACAGTCGCATGCGCTACCGATTGATCTACCTGAGGTTGTGTTCTTTCATTACTAATATGAGTATATCTAGTTAGTGCATTTTACATGAATAGAAGCTTATTTTTGAGATACTTTTTGCAACATTTTTCCTTAAAGCTCCGTTCCTAATGGTTGTAGCGTAATATTATATAGCCTATAGCCTTCCTCGGTAAATGGGCTATCCAACAAAAAAAATGTTATTCAATTTGAACCAGCAGTTCCTGAGATTAGCGCGTTCAAACAAACAAACAAACTCTTCAGCTTTATATATTAGTATAGATTACCTACATAAATAAGAAATAATAACAATTATGACAGTATCTGTTATATTGAACAAAAATATGTATCTATCTAAGAAAAGTCTATCAGCCAAAATTAGACGTCAGTTTGTGCGACATGTTAATTAGTAGGACTACGATGTTCAGTTACTTTAAATTCAAAAACAATCTGCTAGTAAATTAATGGAAATAATTGATAAAAATATGTTTTCAATTGAGCGAAAATCACAACAAAAATATGAAACACAAAATATATACTAAATTTTAAATGAGAGGAAATATTTATAATTAATACGTTCCCACCGAGTAACATAGTTTATTGATTATTCATTTTATTACATTTGTTCATCATTTATTCAGAACAACATATTCAGTTCTATTTTGTTTTTTTTCTTCGTTTCAATTTTAATTTACAGTATATAATGATATGTCTAGTTTACAATATTGAGCATTGTTTTTTTTTTTTTGAAATGTATATACATTTTCAAAATCACAGTCAAAGCTGTCAGCTTACACATTATCGGATTACATGTAGAACGTTTTTGTGCTTCCATGTCGCACTATCTTCTCTAAATTAGAATTCGCTATTCGTGAAAAATTTCTACTTGCGATCTGGCGCCTAAAAATCGGAACTAGTCAAATCGAATCAGCTGTCAAAAGACATGCTCCTCGCGTTTTAAAAAAAGTGTGGTTATTCTACCGAATAGTTTTTTTATTGCTTAATTATTTTATAAACGTGATAGCTAACCATTAGTCCCTAAACCTCAGTGGCGCCCTCAGTCGATTTAACTGTAAGTAAACTTTTGTTTCATTCATAAATATTAACGTTACGCTCTGTTATTACACGCGTGTGTATTCTGACAGCTTCAACCGTACCACTTTACAATATTTTTTTTATACTAATATTAGTTCACTACAGTAAACATTGATTTTAAAAAATAATACTGATTTAATTGTCCGCGGCTTTATTGGTTTCAACGTCGTTTTGAGTATTGCTCTTTTCGTCATTGCTGTCGGTAACGATGATTTCTTTTTCTCCGACCATTTCTTCTGCGTGATGCAACTTCCTGTGCTTGTGGACAAAGTAGTAGCTCGGGAACTTGCTGCCGCACGTCTTGCACGGATAATATTGCACATTCATGTCCAGCAGTTTGACTTCGCGCTTGACTTCGACGTTCTTCTCGACCTTGCATGTACTGTTCAAGGTCACCGGATTGATGTGCCTCCGCGCGTGTTTCTGATAACAGTACTGCGACTTGAACGTGTGATTGCAATAGACGCACGTGTAAACGATATCGTTCTGGTTCTCGGACTTCTCCGAATTGCCTTGATCGCTTCCGTCCGTGCTGACGCTCAACTTCCGTTCGGAACTCAGACATTTGCGATTGTTTTCGTCGCGGTTAATGTTTTCAGTCATGATCTTGTTCATGATTTCGTTCTTGTTCCGGCTCTCCGTTTCGGTCTTCTCGATAACATTGGTTACTCCGTAACAATTGTTCAGCACCCGGTGGAACCGGACCGGCCCGTCGCAACACGCGATGTCGATGATGACTTTGCTATCGCCGTTCTTGACTGCGTCCGGGTTTTTCTTGAGCCGCTTCGAATCGACCTTCTTGCCCGTTTGGTATTGGACAACGCTCTCGGAGTTCTCCGATAAATTCGGACTCAGACTGCGCACGCTGGGGCTCGGAGTCTTTCTCGTGAAACTCGTCGAGGGCAACGAAGTTTTCGCTTCGTCTCCGTCAGTCGGCTTGTTGTCCTTGTCTGGCTTCAAGAGGTTCTCTACTTTGTGGAAAATCGTGCTGTCGCTGTTTTGCAACAAGTTTGGCTGCTGGTATCGGATGACCGGCTCGAATCGAAACGCGTCCGGTAAATATTTCCGACTTGGTATCGGTTTTATGACGTTGTTGTAGCTCGAATACGGCGGCGCGGCTTCGTTGCTGACAAGCCGATTGTTTTCGTGTACTAGCTGGTTGTTTTGGACGAGGAAGTTTCGGCAAATTTCGAGCGCGTTCGGCATATGCAGGAGGTGCGTCGCGAGGAGGATGTTGTAAATGTTTTCGATGTTGAGATCGAGGTACCCGGTGTACATCCAGGTCAGCAAGGACGTGAACTCGGCGACGCCTATGTTGTTGACGACGACGGGACTAGTGGGGTGCGCGAATACGCTCTTGAAGTAGCCGCTGTGCGCGGCCAGGACGGCCCTGTGGGCCGTGAATTGGGTCTGGCTGGGGCCCACTTGCACTATCACGTCGGGCGGGTTGCCTATCGTCGATGTAAACGCGTCACGCATCAACCAGGCGCGGTAAAACGAATACATTGTTTTGTTTAATTCGCAGTTCACTTTTTTTTTTAATCACGCGTCGACAGATATCACGATATGTATTGGAAACTGTGCATTTTTTTCTTGTATAATTTTTTTGCGATACAAATTTTGATGCTCATATTTTTCATAAAATTTCTCCAGTAGTTTTAATCCAAATATATTTTTTAATCAAATTAAATCACCAGCTTCTAATTTTTGCGGAAGCTTTCAACAAAGTAGGTATATTTTTTTATTTAACAAAATCACCAGCTAATTTTTGCAACAGTTTTAATCAAAAACTACATTTTTTGTCAGATAAAAACAACTTTATTTAAAAAATAATTTCAAACAAAATATGTTTTTTTTATCGTGGAAGTCATTTTTTTTTCTAAAATAAAATTTTACGAGTTTAAAAAAAATCCGCGATTTTTTTAAAATACACAATTTTTTCAGTAAAACAAAATTAAATATTACAAAAACACTGTAATAAAAAAAAAAAAAAAACAAAACCAAATAACAATCGACGACCGCGTCGCGCGTAAACAAATGCGAACTCTAATGTGTGCGCGCAAAGAAGAGTTATTATAACAATCGACGATCGTCCACTGACAGTTGAACATCAAGAGCACATGATATAAATGCTAAATGCATATCCGTCCACAAGTAACAACATTATATGTATATAGAGAGCGGGGTAGTGTATGTACGATTCGAGTCCCCACTTCTGTTGGCGATGATAAAGGTGTTCCACCCCTGAAGGGGCGGAATGTGCCCGACTCGCCTGAACTGTTAAAATACCTACATCTGTACGTGTACCTATGTAATTTAGAGTCGATAGCAGCGATCCAAAAGTAGATGTATGTATTTTCCGTAACGGAAATCGTTAAAAGAAATCACATTTCTAAAATTTTTTTATCACACCATAAAAATACTATTTTATTTAAATACAGTCTGTACTTTCAACACCATCTATTTTCAACTGACTACTTGCGTATTTTCAAGTTTTTAGTTCCTACTTCTTATGCTGTTCAGCCAATAGAAAAATACGTTTGACAACTTCTAACCTCAAATTAATAAATATTTGTTTTCTTATTGGTCTATGACTGCTACGATGTGACGATGAATAAGAAGTTGAAAATACACGAATCGTTTAGTCCCAACATAATATTGAGAGCTACTTAATAGATTGTGCATTGCAGACGCTTGACAACGCAGGTCATTTTTAACCGACTTTAAAATTCGACGATTACTCAATGGTATCAAGTATTGCAGCCTGAGGAACCCGAAATTTGGAGGGGCTCGTTGGAGCGGGTCGGCCAATTAAGAGACACGGTCAGAAAAGGGGACATCCATTAACTACGTGAGCTTTTTTTTTATTTGGATTCCATCTCTCCTTGGTGAAATTTGGTAAGATGTAGTAGAACCCCTCCTTCCTCTCTGGTGAGATTTACTCAATAATAAAAGTTCATGTATTTTGACTTAATACCACTAAATACTGATATGTACTACATTTTTTCTGGTGTAATACAAAATGTTACCTGTTATAATAATGTATATTCTATATATTAGATATCGTGTCCATCGAGATAATTATTAATAAAAAATATTTGAAAAAGTCTAAATTTATAGACGAAACGTCGTACACTAATTAATAAATAACTTTTTGTCCACAATCCTGCGATTTTTATTAATAATGTATATTCTCTTTTTTGCCGAACTCTTCCCCCTAATTTTGAGCTCAGGTAATTAATGGACGTCTCCAAACAATCAAAGGCGTAGATGAGGGGGTAAATGAGATAATTACCCCCCCCCCCGCAAGATCATAATAATAAATAAATAAAACTGAAAATAATACGAATATCTGGTTAAAAAATAAAATTTAGAAAAATATTTTGAAAAAAAAATGCAATATTGGTTTGGGAAATATTTATAGCTTGACACCTTCCTACGTGAGCTAGTGTGTGATATTAATAAAACTTTAAAAAAAATATCTACGACCTTGCAAACAATAAGGGCCCCCGTGCACTAGACAGCCTGACTGCGGCGGCCAAAATATTTGAGCAGCCACTTTTAACAGACAACGGATGGCCAGTTGTGACCCTTTCGTCGAGCGATATGGACGTGGAAGAACTTGTAATTTTGTGCGTATCCCGTAAAAAACACAAAGCTAAGAAAAGACATTGGATTCATCCTCTTTTTCTAGAACGGCACTCAAAAGGCTTATTTCATTCCTATTTTAAAGATGTTCGTAAATACCCAGACCAGTTTTTTAACTACACGAGAATGTCAGTGCAATTGTTTGATAAACTTTTGGAAAATATAAGAAATTCAATCAAGGGCACTGAATTCCTATGCGAGCTTGTATAACTCCAGAAGAAAAATTGGTCTGGCTGCGCGCAGCCAATGGGCTGCCGTGCAATCAGACGCGCTTTATGACTGCCGCAGCCGGGAGTTCGTGGCTGCTTATAAGTGCGCGGGCTCCCATACACCGTCATGTGTTCGACTGACTGCCGCAGCCAGGCTGCCTAGTGCGCGGGGGCACTAATCGAAGCAGTAGGTCCACGGGGGCCCGCTATTGGACAAACTTTAATAAAACTATTATTTTCGAGAATCGACATAGAACTGAAGAAAGTCTTGTTTGGGAATACATTTGGGGAAGCGAACCACGCCCGTTGACGTAAAGAATCTCAACAACTGTCGACGACATAATGCCGTCTGTTGATATTACGAAGCAGCGGGGTTGGAAATCAATTAATTAAAACTTATTTATTAAAGAGTAAACAAATTTTCGGCTCACTCCGCACACAATAATTGGCAGTTTTAACATACAACGAGTTATGATATTGTATGTTTGCTTTATTTCCCTACAAGTGAAAAAGAGATAAGTGTAGGGGGGTCCTTGCCGCGTTGAAGAAGGACGGAACGAGCGCGCCCGATACGTTGTGATGCGGCGCGTGCGCACAACGTTTGGCGAATAAATTGAACATAAAATTGAATTAATTTCTTGTGTCAACAGTGTTTTCATATTTCGACTTTTTTGAGTTGGCATACCGTTCTCTCTAGATATCAGTATATAATATTATGTTAGGTACAGTTTGTATGTGAAATTATGTGTCGATTTAGACGTTCGACCGCGTTTTGTTTTAAACCGGCTGTTTCGTTAATCCCTTAAGGAAGTTCTCGCGGAACTTTGTAGTCATAACAACTGTTGAATTTTTTTAATTCATTCAGTTATTCAAAAAATATGTAAAATCATAATTTAAGATAACAAAAATATATGTTTTCGTAATACAATCAACTATTCTATAGTGTTGCCAAGCGTTGCTTTATCATTTTCTCTACTTATATGGTAAATTGAAGATGGAAAAAAAGTCTGACTTCATTTTTCTAATTTTGTAATTCGGTAACAACATATTTTATGCATATCAAAATTTTCGGAAAATTTTCGATTTATTTATACATATTTTTTAACTATAATTATTGGTTGCTAAATTTCAAGAAAGATTCAAAAGTCACGGGAATCATGTGTCCGCCATAAGCGTCCATATATTATTCGTCAATTTTACAAGCATATATCTCCGTCAATTCATCGATAACTGGTGTTCAAATTTCGAGAATAGTTAAATAAGATATTTTCCTCAATATTTGCTAAGTTTGAAAACAAAACATTGGTTATCAATTTTAACATCAGTATCGAGAGAAGTTCCTTAAAAACTATTCAGAACCTGTATAAATTATAGATTACTAGCGGTCTGTCCCGGTTTCACCCGTGTGCGATAGATATAATTCTGCAAAATGTATTTCGTTTGCGACCCGGCGTCTGAACAAATAGCTTTGGCCAAATTCTATCAGATTTGCTTCTGAACTAATAGCTTTGAGCGAATTCTAACAGACGTCGCTCTTGGTACTGAAACATTTTTTTGTTTGTTTCTGAACTATTAGCTTTGAGTAAATTCTACCAGATGTCATTACATGTTACTAAAACAGGTTTTTTTTCAGAAAACACCGTAATTTTGTACAAAATACTTAATAAAAACTATCCTATAGCATAAGTTGCATCAAGCAAGACACATTTACAAAATTTCATTAAAATCAGTTCACTAGTTTTGTGAGTTAGCGCGGCCAAAATTTTGACACGAGAATTTTATATTCAGTATGGTTTTTTAAAAACCGAACACCCTTTTATTTCTTAGAGGAAGGGTTTTCGAAAAAAAAGGATCGGACAAAAGTTACAGGGAATCAAGGGGGAAGAACAGTGATGTAGTTTTTTTTCAGGGGTTTTTCCGACTCACACAATCCACTAAAATTCATCCCGTTTCTTATTTTAGTGGATTGTGTGAGTCGGAAAAACCCCTGAAAAAGTTTTTCCGACTCACACAATCCACTAAAATAGGAAACGGGATGAATTGAGAATCAAACAGCGGTTCACGATGGCATCAAATCCAAAAATGTTTGGTACAAGAGTTGATCTCTTTGACCCAAAGAACAATAATCCTAGATAAAAAATACAGGGTCGTATTTAAGAAAGTGTAGGTGACCTTGATATTTTGGAGACACCTCCACCAAACGAAAAAAAAACTACATCACTGTTCTTCCCCCTTGATTCCCTGTAACTTTTGTCCGAAACTTTTTTTTCGAAAACCCTTCCTCTAAGAAATAAAAGGGTGTTCGGTTTTTAAAAAACCATACTGTATATAGATATATATTATATAAAAAAAAACTTCGGAGAAGTAAAAACTTCGTTCTGTGCTAAATTAAAAAACTTGAGGCGACTGAATCTCAGAATTATAACTTAAAAAAAAAAGAATTTCGAGGCAGACAAGAAATTGAAATCAAGCTCGAAATTCTGTGCCTAAGACGTCGAAAAAAAAAAGAATTTCGAGGCAGACAAGAAATTGAAATCAAGCTCGAAATTCTGTGCCTAAGACGTCGAAAAAAAAAAGAATTTTGAGGCAGACAAGGAATTGAAATCCAACTTCGAAATTCTGTGCTTATAAAAGCTACAAGAGCAACAGCAAAAAAATGCAAAGACGGTGTTCGCATAACTCCTTTAGTTACCACTAAAAAAACGCCGTCTGTGCACTTTTTTTTGCTGTTGCTCTTGTAGCTTTTATAAGCACAGAATTTCGAAGTTGGATTTCAATTCCTTGTCTGCCTCAAAATTCTTTTTTTTTTCGACGTCTTAGGCACAGAATTTCGAGCTTGATTTCAATTTCTTGTCTGCCTCGAAATTCTTTTTTTTTTCGACGTCTTAGGCACAGAATTTCGAGCTTGATTTCAATTTCTTGTCTGCCTCGAAATTCTTTTTTTTTAAGTTATAATTCTGAGATTCAGTCGCCTCAAGTTTTTTAATTTAGCACAGAACGAAGTTTTTACTTCTCCGAAGTTTTTTTTTAAGATTTCACGTCTTTTTCCAAAGTGTGAGACATTATTTTTATTTTTTCTCCAAAAAATAAACATAGGTATGTGCATTTTTAGAATTAAGAGGCCACAGATTCCATGAAGGCCAATTTTGAAGGCATGAAAAAAATCAATGAACAAGGCCAACCATTAAAAATACAAAATTTTTTTCATATCATTTGTAAAATACTTATTTTGCATTAAAAAAGAAGTTTCACTTTGAAAACTTTCCTCTTTTTAATTTTTGTTGCACTTTTTATGATGAATATGTTTTTTAATAAATTAAATTATTTAAATCTAACTTGAATCATATATTTTGTTATTTTTTAATAAACAATTTGACGAAAGTGTATTTTTCAAAAAACAAGAAAAAAAAAATTAAAAATTAAAAAAGAAATAAAGATATGTATATGAGAAAAAAATTGAGAAAATAAATTAAAAATAAAAAAAAACAATTAAAAATATAAAAAAAAATTTAAAAAAAAAAAAAATAAAAAATATGGTTATATATAAATATCAAGTGGAAATAAAATGGAGTAGAAAAAAAAAATTTTTCCAATGATGCCGGCGGGAATCGAACCCGAGACCCTGTTATTAGTGTTAATACTAGTCTAACGTCGTAACCGTTAGTCCACGGGCATACTCGCCGTATAAGCTGTTATTGTGGTACAGAAGTATATATGGGTGATACGAAAAATCGGTCCTATGAAAGTCACGTGGTCACAGAACTATAAAACTTGGAAACTCGTCTCATATACACGGCGTTATATGGGAGCTAGGCAAAATCAATGTATAAGAATACGTTAGAGATACGTCGGCATTTAGCACAGAAAAGAATCTCTAAAGAGATTCTTCGATATTATGTTATTTTATAAAAACAGATGAGGTGTATTACTGATGAGTTGTGACATGTGAAAGTGAGGGATGGCAAATTTTAGTAGTTACACAAGCCATTTTTTGCCACATTCCATATAAAATAGTATGCGTCTCATGTGTGTATAGCGGTCGTGAAAAGACCCATTTAACACTAGTGCGTGAAGTAAAACATAAGCGATCTAACACATTCAATAGTATTTTTCATACGCAGCTACCATTATAAGATTCTGATAAACAAAAGTAAGCGCGAATAGTCATTTTTATGAACTGCCTATCGGAAATGACGTTTGATATACAATTGAACTGTCAAAAATGTTTAAAATAATTGGAAAATGAAGTGAAAACAGCTATTTTATAGGGGGTACGTGCAAAAAAATATTTTACTATAAATGTCGGACGTAATGATATGATATTTGACAAGACGGACGGACAGACAACGTATTTTTAGCGCGTCAATGCGTGAGTCAAGCTTTATAATGAAAATAGTTTTTTTTATTAGTTATATCGACTAACCTTTAAGAGCTTTTATGATGTACGAACGGAACAACGGAGTTTTTTTAGCGCGTCATGTGCGAATCGAACTTTATGATAAACATAGTTTTTTAATTATATCTCGAACCGAAACAGCTTTACTATTCCGCTGTAATTTAATATGCGATGTAAAAATAAATCTTTCTTGTCTTTCAATCACGAAATTAACTACATTAATATTAAATGCTATACAAATAAAATCACGCGAAATGAATCTAATTTAGACGCGGGTTAATTTAATGAAGTACTTCAAACACCCTTCGTGTCCCAAACACTACACGTACAGTGTGTCTTCTGTCTCTCTCCAATTTGAAAATGTCGCTGAAATATCTACCGGCATTAAAATAAGCGGAACAAGGCCGGCCTTACACGGACGGCTCGAACTGCGAATCGTCGAACAACATAAGCAAACCGCTCGAGCAGTTGCTGTCAACCGTTCGAGTTGCTCACTCAAATCTTGTTGCAATATTAGTCTATTTCTCATGTACCTTTTTGATTAATTTCTGTCTTCCTCCACCGAAAATTATTATCATGGTGTCATTCGATTCAGAATGACATCTAGAAACTTTTTGAAAAAGGGGACGCAAAATTGCAAAAGTTATATAAACGTTTTATTAAAGAAAAAAAAGAGGGGTTTGGTGTTTTGCGAATATCTCAAAAACTGTTGCAGATATCTAAAATCACAAAAAAGATTCTGAAAGAGTAGGAAATTTCCTACAAAAAGGTCCCATCTCCCGGAACTCTATCACCAATATTTATAATTTTAATTTAGTGGTGAAAATAGGACTAAAAATGTTTTTTCTATTTTTTATACAAGCTAAAAGACAGGAAAATATTCAAAATTATATAGAAAATACAAATACATTTTGTCCTATTTTCACCTCTAAATTAAAATTTGAAATATTTGTGGTAGAGTTCCGCGAGATGGGACTTTTTTGTAGGAAATTTCCTGCTCTTTCAGAATCTTTTTTGTGATTTCAGATATCTGCAATAGTTTTTGAGATATTCGCAAAAAAACAACCCCCTCTTTTTTCTTTTACTAAAATGTTTATAACTTGCAATTTTTTCGTCCCTCACTTTAATTTTTTCAAAAAGTTTCTAGATATCATTCCGAATCGAATGACATCATGATCATAATTTTCGGTGGAGGAGGACTGGAATTCATCAAAAAGGGACATGTGAAATAGACTACATGGATTATGGATTTTGAGGAAGCACTGCTGTTATTACTTTTGCTCAGATGTAGACGACGTAGAAAACAATAGAAATTCTGGATTAATTCAATTTTAGAATTATCGAGTACGAAATCGACAATTGCATGACTCGTTTCTGTGTCGCGTTTGCCTAGTTAACCATATTCGCGAGCAGTCATTAAATTCTGATACGCTGCAACTCGTCGACTACACGACTGCTCGGGCGGTCGTTTATATATCAGTGGAATGGTTATTTGCGGTTCGTCATGCAGTTGATGCTTGAAGCAGTTTCGACAGCTTCGAGCTGCCCTTGTAGATCTAAAGTCGCTGAAATATCCCGGCACGAAATTGATTTGAAAAAGTCGGCACTGAATTAATTGACACGAAATACGTGTGCTTGATATCGAGCTCCAGATCTACAAAAACCGTGTTTCGAGGTGTTCGAAAACTCGGGGAATTTTTTTTCTTCCAGATATTTGTGGCCATCCTGGAACTGAATGATCAACAAGAGCCTTTTGTTTCTGTACATCGCAGCCCCTATTTCAGTGTAAACTTTATTTTCTGCATACGTACTCAACTTGCAGTACGTTATTTTGTAAAGAGGAAACTGCTTATTGTTTAAAATGTAAATAAAACAGTCGTTACACGCTCGAATAAAATTTAATAACTTTACTAACAAACAATTTACTTTTTGTCGATTTCACAACAGTCGAAACAGCGGATTAACGCCCGGTTTCCGATCGCTAATGCTGGGTTTCGGACACGATTTTTATCCTTACCTAATCTAAATTTAAGAATGTCACCCTCACCGTACAGCGACACCACTAAAATTCTGTTATTGAACTGTAGACGAAAAGTTTGGTTGAGGAACAATAATTAATAAAAATATTGTCTGAAGACAAGTAATTCAAGAATTACAAGGCGCGACAGTTTTCCAGTAAACTGTTATTTCCAAAATATCCCAGAAACTATTTACAACTTTGCAAGTCTTTTTTTTCAACAATAACAATATAGGTATACGATAGTAATAATTTATCTGTAATTTTTTTCTTGCCAGTTTTTGTATCTATAGGTACTTATACTTATTAGGTACATTATACATAGATAGAAACATGTTGTACACATAGAAGTTTCACTTCTGTAATGCGTTCTCGTAACACATTCTTAGTTTTTTTCCACTTGTCCACATAGAAGTTTCATTTCTGTAAAGCGTTTCTGTAACACATTTTTAATTTTTTTTTCCATTTGGCCACTTAGAAGTTACACTTCTGTAAAGAGTTCTCGTAACACATTTTTAATTTTTTTTCCATTTGGCCACTTAGAAGTTTCGCTTCTATAATGCATTCTCGTAACACATTCTTAGTTTTTTTTCCATTTGTCATCTAAGTTACCCGGAGACGAATCGAACAAAAAAAAAGTTTTTTAAAATCGGTTAAGGCGTTTGAGCTGTACACGTGACACAAAAAAGCGTGACATACAGATTCACAGACAAAGCGAGTACATATAGGCGCTTCCAGCTAAAGCTTGGGTCGCGCCTAAAAAGGCTTTACTGATGTGATCAATGTTTCGAAAAAAAGATTTTCATCATCACGATATTGTGATGAAAAACTTCAAATAATTGGTGAAATAATTCGATTTTTTAAAATATTTCTTTGTTGCCAGTATTTCGAATGCGGGTTGACAACTTGACACTACTTGACGAAATTTGTACAGATTTGGAGAGAGGTCGGCCAAGTATGTAAAAAAAATTGAAGACAGACGATGATAATTTCGCTTAACATTCAACCGCTGTCACTTTATTTTGATATTGATCATTTTAAAATGTGTCATTACCTAGTGTTACATAACCTCAAAAATGGATTGTCTAGTGTTACATAACCTCAAAAATGGATTGTCTAGTGTTACATAACCTCAAAAAAGGATTGTCCTTATAGTGTTGCATAACCTTAAAAATTGTAAATTCGGCAAATAATACAGTTTTGCAAGTGTTGACAAAGCGAGCGTTGTTTGTTGGAATGTCGGTGAGTTTTCGAGTAGTGATGCCACGAATAGTGATTTTGCCGAATACCGAATATTCGGTCATGTTCTCGGCCGAAGCGCCGAATATTCGGCGGCCGAATGTTCGGCAAATTATGTGTACATTTTGCGGGTGACAGGTTACGACTTGTCCCATTACGGAGCGTGCGGTAGCAACGCCGCGGGCGTATTTGTTTCATTTGCGCAACTAGACCGTGCCACGACAGCATTATTTGTTCATTGTTACATCAAATTGTGTTATTAATATTTAATAGTCCTTATTACTAAAAAATATCACTGTTTGTTCACAAAAAGCTTTACAAAATAATACTATTTAAGAAAAATATCGCATATTTTTGAGTAATATGTGCGTTTTTTCCCATGATTTGATATTCGGTATTCGGCCGAATAGTACGCAACATTCGGCCGAATACCGAATATTAAAAAAAGTAGTTACCGAATAGTAGCCGAATATTCGTGGCATCTCTATTTTCGAGTTGCCACAACTGCGTTCTGTACAGGCGACCGCGTACCGTCATGGATGCGGGAGATTTCTATCAGCACCATTTTATTATATTATGGAGATGTTCCTTTGAAAAAGTATACAGCCTCGGGCAACACTCATTGAGATGAACTCACTTGTTTACTTAAGCTTCCGAGAGACCAAGTTAACCGCATAGTGTTGTTAGACAGAGACCAATAACTGCAACACGGTGTTCTCTCTTTCTCTCTCTTTCACACACACACAGCGACACAGTGTGTGTGTGTGCGCGCTTGCAAAAGTTATCGAGAACTACAAAAGTTCGTCTCACTTAAAAAATCCGGTTCTTTGGAGGTAGGTACACTTCAAAGGTCCGTAAGGTCCTCTGGAAAAACATAAATATTTGTAGGTCTAATGCCGAACACTCTTAAAGATGGAAGTTACTAATCTTGGAACAAATTTATTCGTTAGAATATTTTGACGTTCACCCAAAAATCAGACCGATGGCGTTAGTGTAAACGCCAAAAAAACTTTCACAAAATAATAATGTTTTATTCTAACCCAATTGCACACAAAACTTCCAATAACTTTAATGTTTTATTACAACTATACATTTCACGAAAGGTTAAAAACAACACATAAATAAATTCACAAGCGCAACTGTAGATATAATACTCTACGTTTATATAGGTTAGGTATTATGATCTATGTGGCGGCCATTATTTTTATCAGGCGACTTTTATACCTGCAGTAAACATAATTGTTCGGTGAATTTATTTATCGCTATTTATTCGGAGAAGTAGGTACTAATTTTCAACACCGGTTGCGCCTTTTTTGGAGAAATCTGTACAGATTTCCTAAGAAAATGCGTTTAAAAAGAGGAAGTTCTGATATGCGGCGTTGGAAGTATCTGGTTTTCAACGGTGGATGCCGATGTTAAGATGATTTTGAGCTATGTTGTCGAGCGTCTATAATCGGCCGTGTCTGGTTCACCGCCATAGATTTTCGTACCGCGAGGCGTAGGTAATACCGAGAAACGAATTTTAAACGTATTGTGTTATTCTTGTAATTGGCTTTGGCAGATTTTAGTGTATAGCAGATTTGTGCTTTCTAATCGAATCAACGAACAGTTGTCGAAACACATGATAACTTAAACACACATTCGCGTATGTGTATGGTATATAAGCCGGTTTCCCGGGAGATTGTTCTTAAACAAACAGCGGGCTTACATAACCGCCGGCGCAACATCACTTGAAACGTCCCAACTGGATGCTACACACTCGTACTCTCTCCTCTCTTCTTCTCCTCTCTTTTTCAAGTAACTTGGCAAGCCGCGGTTCGAACTCGTACCGCGATCCCGCTCTAAAATACAACGCTAATCTCGGTCATCATCTGATAATAAGTGACAAATTGAACGTAGCTGTAATGGCGGCCATTTCAGCGAACAACTGATTTTTTACAACAATTAGAGCTGTCAGTATGTTCAGAGATTTTAGAGAAACAATAGATTCTCACTGTGATTTGCCATTCTCTAAATTCTAAAACAACTATCATCTGATGTTTTGTAAAAATTGTATACAGCCGTAATGGCCGCCATTGCCCCGAACAGCTGATCGTTAGTTTGTAGGTTATGTTTTACTATTAATCATGACTACTTAAAGTGCTCGTTGACAAGAAGAAAGCAGCAATTACGTACGTATTAGTTCACTTCTGACAAACGGACGAACACCGAGTGACCGAAGTGAATCCATAAGTGTTCCGTTTTGCACGGAGCACTAAAAACGGCACTGTTTTTTGCGATAGAGATTGTGAAGCATTTTAAACAGATTCGTATCGAACGACATACACTTCGATCACGTGATGCCAATCACTCAATATGGTGGCCGTTGCATTGAACATATGTTTTTAATTATTTATAGGTTATGTTGTACAGGTGTTCGTAGAAATTTTATTTCTTACGGCGTTTGATGAGCTTGTGACATAACTGATAAAGTTATACCATAAACAATAATTAAATAATATTTCTTTGAGCCTTTTTGGAAGTTCTGTTTTTGCAAAGTATGATCGGGAGCTTAGCACAGATACGCAAAAGGAAAATTTTCATTAAATGAACTGTGAGTTCTACGTAATGGAACTGTATTCTAAGGTTTTAATGAATACGGCGGCCCTGCGTCGTTATGAACTGAATCTGAACGTGTGCTAACAAGTGTAATGAAGAGATTTTCCACATGAATTCAACCATTGTTCGAATGTCAGGAAACGTACTGACGTTTGACTGCGGTCGTCAGGTGTTCAAAGAACATTTCCGCGCAATAAATCCCGACGACGTTTCAAAGTTATCTAACCTCTTTTGTTTATATGCTAAGCACACCATTAAAATTGACGACAATTATAGGTTACTATAGCGGCCCGGCCCGGTTACCTGGGTGCGATAGATATATTTTGTGTTGTCGGAAAATTCTGCAAAATGTATTTCATTAAGAAACAACTACAGCACCGAAATGTCTGAACTAAAAGCTTTTAGCTGATGTTGCTAAGTGGCAGTGCCCACTAGCTCATACTGCTAGTTGCCGCTTGGTGTGCCACAGTGACGCGCCATTTGAACGTTGCCAGTTGCGGATAGAGGTGCTTGCAGCATGATATGTCTATCTTTAATAGACAGTCTAGAAATTCGGGCGAAGCTGGACGGGGCCGCTAGTATGGTACTAAAAAAATGAACGAACCGGTTTGAGACGTGCATCTGTTGAAAAGACATCGCTGTTGTATCGTGTCGTTGTTTTCCTTCGCGATCGAAAAATTGAGAAATGCTTTTTAACCGACAGTCGGACGCCGGGGCGTAAAACGCGTCAACGGCGTCAACACGCGGTATGAGGCTCATATATGAGACGGACAATTGTACAGTGTACACAAAAGACTCCAATGTCTTCCTCATTGGGGTCCCTCCTATATGCATCGCACAGTTATTTCCCAGTGGACCAGCGCTTTATATTTCTCTTTTCTTCGATGCATATTCATCGAGATAAAACTTTTATTATTTCAATTCCCAAAACATCTCGTTTTTAAGTAGCCTCCATTTTGTATATTAAAACGATTGCGATTGTTTTGTATAGGTTTCGATTTTGTTTAATGCATGTCGCGCTACTAATATTTTTTCTCTACTTTTGACTGATCGACGATTTTAATTGGCGTTTTGTATCAACAAATACGCCATTTATCAATTTTTTATTTTGTTTGTTTAAAGCTTCGCGTGTAAATATGATAATTTTATTTTATGAACAAAAATTATTCGTTTGTGATTTTTTATATATATTTTTGTGAAACAGCAATTTTAATTACTAAATAATTAGTGAGCATGAGTTTACATAATTAATCAATTAAATTAAAATTTATATAAACTGATCGCGTTTTAATGAAATAAAATAAAAAAATAGCCTCTAATTTTTCAATTTTTGACAAAAATTCAACTTAAATGTACAATTTATCAGGATGCCTAGTAATTTATACGTCAGATAATAGTTTATTCCTTCTAGAAGGAAGTTAGTTTTCGAGCGTCTATAATCTATAACAATTTACTCATCTCAAATGGTTTGACCAATATAGACACTTCGGTATTGTGTAGTGTGGTGTAATCTCATTTTTAATAACAGAACGCTGTGCTACAATGGCAGAAAGTTGACATTTGCGACTCACGCGATTGCTACCTTCGCTTAACGCAGTAAAAAACTTCACAACTCATCTCAATCGTCAACTTTCTGTCCTAGAATAAATTCGTTGAAAGAACACCATTAAATACGTCTTATTAAAGCATCGTAATTGCAATATTGTAGTTTAGGAGAACTGTCAGATGTAGTTTTACAAGAATTGCGTGGGATGACGCCACATTCGCTTACTGTCATCCGAAAATCGCTTGACACAGTGAAAAACTTCACAACTCAAATCAATCGCCAACTTTCTGTCCTAGAATAAATGCATTGAAAGTACAACATTAAATACTTATTAAAAAATCGTAATTGTAATATTGTAGGTTAGGAGAACTGTTAAGGGACCACAACACTCTACTTTCGATCTGCGCATGCGCATACGTCATTGGCATGAAAAGCCAACTTTTCTCCCCGAAAAATCACTTGTATTACAATTTACGAAAACACGTTTTTAACATTAGGTAACTGAAAAGCGTCGTGTTTAGCGGTTCTATTTTTATTCTCACAACTCGACGTAGTGGTGAGGGTAAAGGGTTAACGCTACGGTGTAGTCACTTTGATGATTACAAATTAAAGGGTTTAATAATAATAACATTATTGTATCGCCGAGTCATGAGTTATACATTTGTCTGTAGGTAGGTACACAAAATACATTATATGAAATTATAAATACGGCCGGGATTAAATGAATTTATAATAAAATATTCTCAAAGAGAGACGTTTAATTTCACTGAGTATACAATAATTAGAGAGAATAATCCGACAGATTAACTTAACTCCAGATGTAAATATGTTATATGTGTGTATTGCGATTTCTTGTCGCTCCTTGTCATCGAGACGATCGCGTCACGAACGATTGCAATATCATCTGAATTGGTTCGATCGTTCGATTCCCATATTTTTAGTCACTCTAGCTACAGGGAAAGTTCTCAAAGAAGACGCTTCCTAAGAAAGAGATGCCAATCAAAATTCCCCGCACGAAACAACAAAGAAGCTCTGTCTCATAATTTGACAAAAAAAAATAATATAAAGGGAAGCTTTGTGAAAGACGCTCTGCAAAAAAGAAAAAAAACGAACTGAATCTTCACACCTCTCCTCATTCCCTAAATTAATCAGTAAAATTTACATTTCAGAATTTTAGTCTCTTAAAAAAATATACTTTTCCATACTTACAACAACTATACCTACTTGTAGAAAAAGACACGCTGCTTCTAATGGCCATAATTTAAATCTCTTGTTTGGTATAAAAATAGATCTTTCGAAGTATTTAAAAAAGTGAAAAAATTTTCAATTCTAAGCTAAGAGACAATTCCGTATTTCTTTTACCATATTGTGCAGTGACCAGGAGTGGGATAAATGGCAGAGAATTAATGATTATCCAATCAGGAGTAGGATAAATAACAGAGAGTGGATGATTATTCATTCGATCATAAATGGGATAAATGTCGCAGAATGGATGATTTTAATTTACTTCTTATCGGATAATTATCCGA
This sequence comes from Xanthostigma xanthostigma, assembly GCA_963575645.1. Lineage (NCBI taxonomy): Eukaryota > Metazoa > Arthropoda > Insecta > Raphidioptera > Raphidiidae > Xanthostigma > Xanthostigma xanthostigma. The sequence continues at coordinate 25,091,162 of OY754472.1, read as the reverse complement.
TCAGAAGTGGGATACACAACGGAGAGTGAATGATTATTCGATCATAAGTGGAATAAATGGCGCAGAATGGATGATTATCCAATCAGAAGTGGGATAAATAACGGAGAATAGATGGTTATTCGATCATAAGTGGGATAAATGGCGCAGAATGGATGATTGATTATCCGATCAGAAGTGGGATACATAACGGAGAGTGAAAGATCATTCGATCATAAGTGTGATTAATGGCGGCAAATGATTAATCGTGTTCAGAAATGGGATAAACGACGGCGCGATCGTCGCGTTCGACGGGATGGCGTCGGCACAGCGACCGCCCGAGCATGTATAATATTGTGAATGTCTCTCCGGGTAATTGTATACACAGAGGCACCTGGCTGTACTCTAATGCTATTAGTGTTATATTATCCTGTTCACAATATTATTGTCATATCTATCTACATATAGTAGAGCGTTTGGATATAGAGCTCTTCTCTCTTCCTCTTTCTCTCTCTCTCGCGTACAGACACACACGCTCGGTCTTTGTTGCGCGCTCGTTTTATGATACCGTGAAATCGTAATTGATAAATCCATTTGTTTGTTTAATTTGAATTGACGCTAATTGTTACATGGATTTTTGCTCTCCTTACGTTCGACAGGGTGGGATTATAGAATTACACTGATATAATACGAAATTCTTACGGGACGTCTGTAATTTCGCGTTTGTGAAGATTTTTTTATACATACTTCGATGAGACGTGCTTCCAAAAGCTTTGTTCCGGAATCAATCAAAAACTTAATTTTCAAGTGTCAAAATTAATATTTTTCAAGTTATAACGCGTAACATGTTACGCGTTATAACTAAAAATATTAATTTTAGAAAAAAAAGTTTAAAGTAAAAGTTGTAGAAAATTTGTAGGTTTAAAACTTGTCATCAGCATTTTATTGTTTAAACAATTATTAGAAGAGATATCTATGGGTCCAAAAGTCAATAAACAAATCGTAAACGGTAAGTGATACAAAAAAAATTATTGAACAAAAAAAGTAAATTTATTTATCTACAATAAAGGTTATTACCTTTTTTGGCCTCAAGTGCACGGTTACGGAGATATAGGCTGAAACGGTTTTTGTCAAAATGGTGGCACTTCCGCCCGCCTAATTTGTAAGGATTTTGTGCATTTAGGGTCAGTACGTGATACTGAACCTATTTAAGAAAACGAAAAAAAGTTTTAGGATAATGCAATGTGGAATGAAAATAACGACTCTATTGCCTGTAGTAAAAAGACGCGAGTAAATTCAATTAAAAAAAAAAATAGATGGTGTTCAAAAATACCGACTGTAGTTTTAAATCAGGACTTCAGACTAAACCTGTAGGCATACATACGTTTATATGATGTTTAAGTATATTATATGAATTGACGGAATGGCATTTGTAATTAACAGAGAGAGAGCTGCTTACGTAAGCGCAGCCAGAGCCGTCTATACTTATGTAATGTGTTGGGTTTGGTGTGTTTGTATTAATCCGACGTTAATTAGCCGGAGCTTGAATCAACACCGCGTCGTACAGCTTGACTATAGGGCTACGCCGCCGTAACGCGGCGTCGGCGAAGTCTCGTTCGTTCAGTTACATCAAACTTGTTAATTGCTAACATGGCAATTAGTATTGTGTGCACCGACAACCGTCATCTACTACAGGCCGATTCACCTGAACTGTCATCGTGATTGTTCGCGGGTGCTCGGCAGACCAGAAAGGTCGGTCGGATCTGTAATTTAGTTGACCCATGTCTGCTAAAATGAATCAAGGTCGCTGCCCACGAGGTTGGAAAAACTGTTTGGACCTCTGCTGGCCTGAAATGACGTTACTGCGGGCTCGGCAGCTAACTCGCAAGATGGATTTTAAAATTATAGAACAGGGGCTATTTTTCTTGCTGAATCTTCTGTTTGCTCTGAGCAAGAACCAATCAAGAAACAGTATCTTGTCACGTGGGCGACACGAACAAACGCCTCATTAACCAACAGACACGTTTTGCTCTGTGTTTTTATACTGTCAGTACGCGCACACCGGATCTATCGACAAAACAAGCTTGAAAAGACGTCTAGCGTGAAGCGAGCACATAAAAGCAATAATTGAGAAAACCAGCGCTAGAAAACCATTAGTCAAATCTAGTAAGGAATCCAGCGGCAAATCCAGCCTCGTCTGCAGCGGCCTTCAGATTGAATGTTCTTTGTATCAGCCCGCGGTCGATCGGTAAACATTATGTCCCGAACAATAGCCCCGAACTATCTTCGTGTATGCTCATAGCTCATATCTCATTCTCGTTTTTCTCATAGCCTAAAAATATTATATACTGTGTAACTCGAGAAAGGATAGACTTCTGAAGCATCAAAAGAATTTTTTAAATCGATCCAGTAGTTTTCGAGAAAATTGCGTACGCACAAACGTGCGCGTCGAATTGATTACCCCTTTTTTTACGGAATCGGTTAAAAATATAGGAACATTAATAAAAGTGAAATGTTTTTGTTTTCTTTCGTCGGATGTTGATTACGCCGATTAACAATGTAATCTAATAATGTAATTCATTTCATTGGATCGGTGATAATAATCATACTTTCCCCCCTCTTTATTTAGGGGTGCGCGAGAGTCGCGATGGAGGGTTGTCACGACCCTCCGTGTGCTGACATGCGGGGGTGATCCTCAATTGTTTAACGGCACTCTTGCTATACTGCTGTTTACGCAATTTTATTCGTGTTTCTTGTATATTGTTAATGAATAGGCTACCATAACGGATAATTCTGGTTATGTTTGCGTTAATTCTTCGTGTCTTCGGCATCTGTTCAGATTAAATTAGATTAACAGCTGTTGCTGTGGTTCGTGTATGATGACGATTTCGATCGCTCGTTGAAGCTATTGAAAAATAGATTTATTGGTTGAAGGAGCTCTTTACGTTTTATCTGGTTCGATCTGGACAGATTTCCATGTCTAGATTGAGCCAGATAAAATTGGATTAACAGCTGTTGCTGTGGTTCGTGTATGATGTCGATTTCGTTTTGCTCGTTGAAGCTATTGGAGAATAGAGTTATTGATGGGAATGCGCTCTTTGCGTTTTATCTGGTTCGTTCTGGACATATTATGTCGATGTTCAGATTTGAACCGGGTAAAATTGGATTAACAACTGTTGCTGTGGTTCGTGTATGATGTCGATTTCTTTTCGCTCGTTGAATCTATTGGAGAATAGATTTATTGGTTGAAGAACCTCTTTGCGTTTTATCTGGTTTAATCTGGACAATGTCTATATGTTCAGATTGAACCAGATAAAATCGGATTAAAAACTGTTGCTGTGGTTCGTGTATGATGTCGATTTTGTTTCGCTCGTTGAAGCTATCGGAGAATAGATTTATTGGTTGAAGGAGATCTTTGCGTTTTGTCAAAATATGATGAACGAACTATAGTTAATTCTATAAATAGAAACAGTTGAAAAACGGTTAATTTTCACTGGTTCGTTGTATCAATGCCCATTACTACTGCTTATTGTCTGTTTGAAGTTTTTCGTATCGTAGGCCTTGTTCGCATTGTTTCTTTGTAATAAGCCGGCCATTGTAAATCAAGAGAGTCCGGCGTTGCTTTTTTGATTTTTTTGTTTTGTTTTTGTAATTGACTTTTTTCTGCACCATTTGTGACAGCGCGCATCATTTAATATTGAACGACATGGAGTTTAAATAATCTGTACACATTACACACATATAGACATACATTGTAAATGATATTGAAAAAACTGACACAAATTGCAAATAAAAATAAATCAATCTCAATTATACATTATCCACATGTGAGTCGATAAAAAAGAAAACACAATCACACAAACGTCACGGCGCTTTACGAATCGTGTTAACGCGTTTCGTCTAAAGTCGCGGTACACAGTTTACGAAGAAAACTTCGACTGAGGCTGTATTGTATAAAGCCAAAAAAAGCGGTAAAAAAATAATTATTGTTGAAATTTTTTTCTATTTTTTTCTTATATATTCTGTAGTATAGTGCCCGCGGTAAGAGTTGAAGCCAGGTACGTCATCAATAATATGGTAGTGAACGCCTACTTGCCCGCAGGCAGTGGCGTGCGAAATAAATTCGACATATCCATTTATAGTGGTAGATATAGCGGTAGAGTAAGCACTTGACGCACATGGATCTCCGAAACAGCCAATAGCAATCTAGAAGGCGGGCGCAATGCGTTCACGTCACTATGACGCGGTGGCTTCATCTTTCGCCGCAGCTATTCTATTCTTTAAGTCTGCGTTTTTTCCGCAACAGTCCCGTTGACACTTAACCCTACCCCGGTTGTTCTTTAAACCTTTACTCTGGAGTTAGGCGGAGCATTATGTAACGAGAGTTTTCTGGAGAAGCACAAAATATCATAATCAGAATGCAATTGTACTTTAAACATTTTTATTTACTACTAGTGCCCGGTCCGGCTTCGCCCGAATTTGTAGGTTGCTACCGTTTTTTCGTCGACTTAGATTGCTAAATAGTTCTCCACGAAAAGCGCTTTTATTTTAACGCGTTAATATATAGCCTATGTCCATCTTGAAGGTCCATTCTAAATATTGGTGAAAATTTTTTTGATATCGGCAGAGTAGTTTCGGAGATTACCTCCTACATGCAAATTTACAAACTTTACCTCTTTATAATATTAGTAAAGATTCAAATAAACCACAATATTATATTAGCGAGGTAGACCGAGCGGGGTGGCGTAGTGGTGAGAGCACTAGATTTGCATTCGGTAGGTACCGGGTTCAAATCCCGCCGGGTGACAGATGTGGCTGGGACTTCTTCCTGCTGCCTCTCGCCGAGAAACAGTAATTCCTGTACCTATCTTATTGAGGTTTTCCATGGTTTCCCTCAATAATTCCAGATAAATATCAGGATGATTCCTTTTATCAAGGCCATGGCCGATTACCTGTCAGACTCCTATGCTCAAAATTTGCCTACTTTATCCCAATGTCCTAAAATTCCTTCATTCGCCCATTGCTATTAATTAAGTGGAAGTTTAAAAATTGTAGAAAATAACGGGAAGTGTGATAGACGGAAAATAATAGTAATGGTGCTAATGGCGTCTGTTATGACAAAGTCGAGAAACGGACGTTAAACGCATTATTATTAATTTATTATATATTAGCGAGGTAGGCTATAGTGCTCTATATAAAAAGTATATGGCAGTAGGAGGAGTGCAGATTTCGCGTATACGCACTGACAATCTCACATGTCACGCATGATTTGATAAAAAAATAAATTTAGTTCGAAACTTTTCGTGGCTTCTATATAGCCGAGAAAGGGTTGATGGATGTCTGCTATATTTTGATGTTCTCCCGAGGTACAAAGACTTCTTCAAGCCAGTGTAGATTATTATTGATATTCAACCCCGTTTACAGTAAATGAAACAGCAATAAAAAGAAATTAATCAAACAGCGCACGTGCATATATATTTATATATATTAGCTATATACAAACATCATATTTTTTAATTGCCAATTTCTCCTCATATTATACGGCCAGTGACGTGTGTAACCAGGGGTGCATTCAGATAAGGCGGCCCTTAATTTTACCGACTAATCCAAGTACAGTGTAAATTTCATGTAACGTCACTCGATATAACAATAAACTCCTTAAAACGTCGAAATTACTTATCCTAGTTGGTTTACCTTGTTAGTTGTTACTCATACAATGATACACTCTAAATAACGATACACCCACTCTAAATAACGACAACGGTACGTCATCATTAAGCAATAATCAGTACTTGTTTGTTATTTTATTGCTTTGTTGTCGGCATCGTGCGTACCGAAGATTCTAAGAAATTCGTTCTTTTGTTTGTTGGGATTATCTTCCAAATGTTTAGCTCATCAGCTGCTTATCGATAAGTTATCATAAGCGTCATCAATAAGCGTTTAAATTTGTGATAGTATGAATGTTTGTTGGTCAGTCGTAAATTTTTTAACGACAACTCTCAATAACGCCACAAAGTGCACAGTCCCTTGAGTGTCGCTATATAGAGTTTACTGCACTGTAGTTTTTAACTGCGTCAAATTAAAGCTGATGAACTCAACTGTCTAGAGTCTATAATCTACAATCTGTTTTAACTACAGTAAAACATTCCAAACCGATCTTGAGTTTTTTTTTCTATTTTGCGAAACGGTCGCTTTTTAAGCTAAATTTTGATCAAAAATCGTACCAAAAAACTGTGTTAAATACATGTGCATATACAGTTTTAAAAGTATATGGTTTCAGTCGATCGTTTATTTTTCGAGCAGGATCGATTTAAAATTCTGCAATTTCTTACGAAGAAAAATGTGTTATCACAACCTAATTCATTGTCAAACTATATTTTCCAACAATGCGTTCTGAGGTATATACATACTAATATTATAAAGAGATAAAGTTTGTATGTAGGAGGTAATCTCCAAAACTACTCATCCGATTTCAAAATGTTTTCATCAATATTTAGAACGGACTTTCAGGATGGACACAGGCTATATGTTATCGCATTAAAATAAAAAGCGCTTTTCGTGGAGACCAATTTTGCAACGCGTATAAGTCGACGAAAAAACAGCGGCAATCTACAAATTCGGGCGAAGTCGGACCGGGCCGCTATAGTTTTAAATGTAGCCGACTGTAGTTTTCCGTGGAGAATACGATACGCTCCGGCACTTGCAGTTACCTGAATTACCAACAGAATAAAATATTCTATGTAAGCGTATATTTAGTATTAGCCGTTGGATGAATATATATCCAGAATACAAAAAATGACCAATCAAATAAGCGACTGTATTTACTTAATTATTCCAGTGCTCGTGTGTGCGTTTGTGTACGAGGCGATCCCGAAATACGTTGCCGATATTTCAGCACAAGAATAAATAAATAACCGCAGAAGTATAAAGAGCTTTACTTAGTCTTGCGACTTCGGTCCGGTGCTCGGCTAACCTTAGATTCTATCCTGAAATGGCCAGTGCTGTACCGTCTCGAGTGTTGGAAGGTTTACAGTGACTTGTTTCTTACGCTTTGACTTCAGTTCTCTAAAAGTCTAAACACTCTAAACAATACTTAAACTGCTATCAACCATGTTTGACCTATATCTGTCTCTGTCAGATGCATTATACAAAATATACTGCGAAAACTAGCTTATGATTTTTTGGTGTACATTATTTGAATAAAACTTATAAGAAATGTTTTTATTTTTATTAGAACAAAATATGGACGCAACGCAATTACTGCTAATACGGTAGTAAGCTATTAACTTTAAGTTCAGAGAAAATTTGTTTGTTTTTGATCGTACTGTATACACCGAATGCCTGCCTTTGTTCAACGGGTATAGAATGAAATAAAAACCCGACATGATAATTTCATAAAAATAGCTCTGTACGTTTTTCTCTAATAATATACAAAAAATATCTGGACAATTGTTTTTTTATGAATTGATTGGAGATTAAGATACCTAATAATTACTGACAATAAAAAAACACTTTTTGCTTTAGAAATCTGACATTTATAACGCTAGACACGAACGTTCGTTGACATAATGTTGAACCTTTCCAAAGACCTCGAGAGCGGAGTAATTCCGGATAATCTAGTCACCAATCTTCTGGAGTTCATGAAGAGATCCAAACTATTGGAAGACTAGACCCAGGATAAGGGGGAGCACAAACATTCTTTTAGAATGACGTGCATAACGGAGTATTAAGCCATAACCCCTAACTTATTCATTCATTCCAAAGACCTCTATTTTACTGCGCATGTTAAAACGAGGGCCAGCGAGTTTTAACAATCACACGAGCTGTAATGTCATTGCACACGAGATATATGTACTTATATGCTTTTCTTTTTTCATACCCCATATAAGTAAAAAGCAGCTATTTTAAAAGGGATAAGCTAAGAATACCATATAAAAACTTCGTGCGTAATCAAGGTCAGATAATTACAAAGGTTACCACGTACCGTTGAATAGTAGTGATGGGGATGACGTCATTGATATTGCGCCGACTGACGTTATTCATAGAACGAGGTAACCTATGTGATATACTGATCTTATGGACGGATCCAGTCGATTTTCAAGGAGGACTCTGTCTTCTACTCCGGGAAGGGGGGTTGGAATATCCCCTGTGTGGCGGGGAAACCGAGGAACCTCACCCAGAAATTTTTTTAAATATACAGGGCTTGAAAACATCTATTAAGGCTTTTTTAAATGCATCAAAAGCACCTTAAAATATTGTATAAATCCCGCAAGCCCCCCTGGATCCGCCCCTGACTGACCTTAGTGCGTAATAATATTACGACTCGTTATAAAAATTACGTCATATCCGCGCCGTGACGCTAGATATACGATCTTCTGTATCAATAATTCCATCTTTTTGAAGCGTATTTGTATTATTGTTATTGCTATTGGAAAAGTCAGCGAAGATAGCGTGCGTCGTGTCGACAAGTAGATTTCTGTTTTTTATATATGTACTGACAGATATTTTTTTCTTCAATGTAATTATTCATTTTTAAAACTAATGAAGGGGAAGTAGTACAGCACGCCGCCGTTATTATTTTATCGTATTTCGATTTACTAATGGTATTAAAAATTAATAATTCAATCGCACTTTTTTTCATCGGGAAAATGAAAATGTAATAAAGATTTTTATCTGAAATTAATCTATCTAAAAACTATAAAATTATTTTCCGTCATTATTATGATTGTACAATATTATTAACATCGTTAGGCAGCCAGGAGCGGCGCAAATTTAATTTTTGAACCGGCGGCCCGGTCATGCTTCGCATGGATTTGTAAATCGCCTAATTGAAGATGAAATGTTTAATTAGACCATGTTGGTCAAAATAGCTTCGCAAGTCTCTCCAAACAAATAAACCATTAAAATTTTGTTGGAGTAATTTTTAAATTCTTATATTCATTTTAATTGATGGTGGGTACATGTCAATTCCGACCTAAATTAAATGCCGAAGGTACTCTTTAATTAGAGAAGGATTAACACCGTGCCGATAAAAATAGCTTCGCAACTGTCTCATTATTGTTGATAACATTTTTGAAAGATAAACATGGTTACTGTGGATCATCCTTAGAAGATAGACATATGCCATTGCGGACTTTTTTGTAGGCCTTTTTAAAACCTACAATTATTTACTACATCGATTTGACGTATCTCTTCAGGTGTGGTCAGCGTAAGCTACGCAAGCGCCCTAAAAGCGTCTTTTTACGGTTTGATTGCGAAACATAGAGATTTCTCCACTATCTTTAAATTTAATACGAATGTGTTATACATATAAACTTTCTGGAAGAAATTCTCGAATTGGTGGTGAAAATCGCATCAAAAAATGTAGCGAACGAACAAACGCGGATAACGATGAACGATTTTGTTTTATACTATTTAGAGATTTTATGGAGATGTTCCTTTAGTTGAAATCTAGATATAGAGCTGAAAGTCGAATCAGAATCAGCTGTTATTTCGAAACAGTAAGTTGAGGAACGGTTTAAAAAAAAAACGTTTTAAATTGTTTCTATAAACCAAACTTTGCCTCAACAATCAACGATTACCATTCTATTGAAACAGAACTAAATGCGGACGAAATAAAAATATTTTTTTTTTATAAAATTTGTTAACGTTTTCACATCAAATAATTAGCCAACGGTATTATTTAGCGTAACTGTAATTCCCCTAACGAGCACTTCATTTTGCACACGAAAAATCCATATAGGTAATTGATGTGAATTTTTAATAAATTTTCACAAACATGATATTTTGTTTATTTTCCTGTTTTGTTTATACATACATATTATGTGGAGGACGTACAGTCAGTGACAGAAATTCTAAACCGCCCCGAATAATATATAATTGGACTGTCGCGCTAAATTGAAATCGCATTTTTTATAATATAACCCATAGCCGAAGAGCCAATAGCCAGATGACAACACATATTTCAACAAACCTGAAATTTTTATATGTTATTTATAGCAATATTATAAGCCTATATTTATGATAGTAGACATTTCTTCCGGTTGTAACATCCCGGCAGACACAAAAGGTCCGCTGTATGAGCGCAATGATGCAAACATATGAGTGCGAGTGAGAGCATCCAATGGCTTTTTTGACAGCTACATGAAATTTAGGTGGTTTACCTATTTGTTTTCATAGAATTTTTCATAGAATTTCATGACGCTGTCAAAAAAAGCCATCCGATGCTCTCACTCGCACTCATATGTTTGCAATAATAATATCATCGTGCTCATACAGCGGATCTTATATCGTGTCTGCCGGGATGTTACAACTGGAGGAAATGTCTGCCATCATAAATATAGGCTTATAATATTACTATAAATAACGTATAAAAATTTCAGGTTTGTGCTTTTCGGTTCCAAGCTATTCTTACTAAGATTTAGAACTCGTGTATTTTCAACACCATCTATTTTCAACTAATTTTACTCGAGTATTTTAAAGGTTTAAGTTCTTACTTCTTACGCAAAATGTCTCTTCCTGCGCTGCTCAGCCAATGAAAAAATACGTTAGACAACGTCATTATTTGTGATGGTGTGATATAGCGAGTGTTTCTTTTTTTGTTGCAGAAAAAGAAAGCGTGCCGCATCCGTGTTTCATTTGCAAGGCCGAACTCGAACAGTACTCGCACTCCCGGCCGCTGCCCGCCACTCACGCCTCGCAGTACGGCCTGCGGCCCGAGCAAATCCCGGCCGGAGCGCGCGTTTGCAACACGTGTCGGTGTCGGTGCGTTCGCACCAGGTACCAACATTGTCCGTTGCCGACATGTGTGCACCATGCGGCGCCACGGGCAGGACGCGCCAAGCGCATGAGGACGATGCCGGCGCGATGGAACGCCGAACTGCCGCCTGATGTCTGGACGCAAGTCGTACAGGAATTTCGTAAGTTCGAACGGGTTTATTCTTCATTGCAGACGTTTCTTAAAGCATTTTATTAGAGGAAACGATTCAAGTGTTTCCCACTAAAGTCTATAATTGTGTTGTCTAAAAATGAGGATAGTTAAAAAATTCGTTTCTGTTACTCCGTTTTCTTATATTGGACAAAAAACCTGTCATAACGCAATTGATCGATCTTTCAGAAATACCGCAAGGCGTATCAAAATGCTGTTCAGCTTGCTACAACCGTATCTCGCGTCGTTTGGCACCGCACTTGCCTCCGTCGAGTGGCGGTGCAGGAGCCGGAAGTCCCGGTGCCGCTTGGGGAGAGGAGGAACGCGCTCGACTCAGACAACTGTTGGCCGAACACGGCGCACACTGGAGCTTACTCGCCGAACGACTTAACAGACCGATACATCAGGTGATTTGAAAATTATATTTTTTTACCGACCGCCATTGTAGTTACAAATGCATCGAGAGGGAATCTCACGCTCGTTTCTGTTCGCGAAGTAGAAATAATATCCAAAAAAATCGTGTCTGTTCTTGTCGCACTCGCTGTACTCGGACGCGTGAGATTGGCAACTTTCTTATAACAAAATGGAGTTTCGTTGTTCAAATCATCAAAATTAGTAAGTAGATGTTCGCTTGTTTTAACCGCAACTGTGTTTATAGGTTAAGAACTTCTATTTGGATCAACGAAAACGCCTTGGACTGGACACGATCGTGGCCGAATACAATCGAACACATCTCGGCGAAGAACGTAAACCCGTATTGACCGACGAAGAAGAGTCTGGCAGTTCGACTTCGAGTTGTGAAGAAATTTCGGAAATAAATCCACCTCGCGAACGATTATCGAGCGATACGACTTCGGCGAATTCGCCTCCGGACACCGCGATGAACCAACCGGAATCGCGTCCTCCAAAAGCCGATTACGACAGTTCGGCGACAGAAACGGCCGACGAAGGTCAAACGTCCGAAGAACAACGTCAGAATTATTCGACGAGTCAGACGACTATCATGGTGGTCAACGGACCGAACGCTCAGAACCGTACTGGCGAAAATGCATCGCCGATGACCGTGAAAGACTTGATGTTGAACGTTATCGAATTGCAGCTCATGAAAACGCCAGGTCCGAATCAGTCGCCCGTTAGCGGCGTTGCTCCGACAATAAGTTCGATTTTAAAAAGTGACGGACAGGACATTGCGTTTGTTCGGGACGTCAGGGAGTTCAAACCGCGGCCGCCCGACAATTCGTTGGCGACTTTGTCGGTGGTAAGCGATTCGCACGGACATGGGCCGTCGGCTCCGCCGGGAGGGACAATACAACAGTCGTCTCCGGTACCATCGCATGCGCCGTTACACGTCGGGCAGATAGCGGCGACGATTACTGCTGTGCCGCCGCCTCAACAGATGGGAATGATGCAGCAACAACAAGCGTCACAGTCACAGCAGAGGGGGGAGCTCCAGAGAGATGGACTTGTCGTACAGGTGAATCGTTATGTAATGATGTTTTTGATATTTTTTTATTGTGGGCCGTAGAAAACAACGACTGAAATATATTTGTACAGTAGAAACTTTCGTAATTCGAACCTCGTTAAGATGAAGAAATTAACTATTTTTTTTCCGCTGAAACCCAAAAGACTAATCAAATTATTTAAACTCGCAATTAATATGATTTCCTAAGATGTACGGTAAATAAATGTTACTCTCTGTAACTAAACTGTGCGTGATTTCGTTTTTTATTTTACTGTTTTTTTTTTTTTCATAATTTGTCACGTTGAAGTAGAAAAGCGTGTATGTTTTTTGCCGAAGTGTTTTAGGTACCGAAAAGTCAGGAACTTTTTTTTTATCACATGTAAAACTGTCACACACACAGCTTTGACGTCACCATTCTACTAAAGCAAAAATATGTTGGTAGTTCTGCAAACGATAGAATTATTTTTAGGTTATATTAATTTTGTTCAAAACTCGAATTGTTTTTTATGGCCCATTGTTCAAACACAGTTATGTTGCGCAAACGCGTCTCATAAAAATTGCTTTCTGAACATTTTTTAATTTTGATCCAGGTTCAGCAGCGTGAACCCGAACCGGTAACGCTCGATTTAAGCATTAAACGTCCCCGTGATCCGGAACCGCCTGCACCGAAAATGACGCATCCGATTTATCGGCCGCCCGAACAGTACTATTCTAGTAAATCGCCTTCGGTGTACGTTTCGGCGGTGCCGCCGCCTCGCCAGAAAGCGCCGACTTCCGTGCCGAGCCCGAAACCGAGTTTGAAACCCGGATCGATAACACTAGGCACGCCCGTTATTAGTCAACAACAGAATGTCAGATACGACGGCCTCATCGGACAAGTCACTGCGCAGCCGAAAATGGGTTCCATAACGCAAGGCACGCCGATTCAATTTCCAGGTAAGCTAGCGGTCTTTTTTACCGATCCGAATTCAATCTTTTCCTGGGAAAACTAAACACGATGATGTTTCACTATAAATGTTGCGTTACTCTCGCGATGTGAAAGTTTCGATCAGGTTTTTGTGATGTGTACTCAAAAACAGTCGATGTTTGTTACAACGTATTTCGTTTGTTTTCAGGACACATGCAAGACAAAAGAGCGTACGATCTGTACAAGCGCCAGTCTCCGGTGACGAACTATCCTCCGCGCCAGCCGTCGTACATGATGGAACCGATCAGTTCAAGACAGATCATAATGAACGATTACATAACCTCACAACAAATGCAACACGCGCCGCCGAGACGAAACGAGAAATCGCAAGAGTCGCCGAGAGGCGTCGTTACGAGTAGCCCGCACTATTTCGACGGACAGCAGTACAACATTAGAACGCCGCCTTTGAGACAGGGCGTTATTCAAAGACATCGCCCTTCGCCGCCACCGCCCAGAAGGAATTATCACACGCCTCCTCCAGGTACGTCTTGAAATCTATAGATTTATTTTGTTTTTCAAATATCTTCAACAACTACGCTATGGTAAATCATTATACAAATCTTTGATTAACGTCTGATTAGAACTCTTCAATAAATAAAATTGGTCGATAATTTTATTTATTGTAAATCATTATAGTACGGTTCGTATAATAAAGCTGTCTTTTCCATATCGGTGGAGATCGATTAGAAATGCTGTAAAATAGATAGGCTCAGAGCGGTCCATATAAAAATCAACAAAATGCATACTTTTAAGTTTCGTCAATTAATTCAAGCGTTTTTGTTTTGTTTCTCATTAGGTCACGAAGCGTTGAGTTCGTTAGTCGATGTGGCGGTGCAACAGCCTCAACTTCCGGTGCCGAACACACACAAAGAAACACACGAGGGTCTCGGTAAGACAATAGCCGACCACACTCATCGCTACAGTCAGCAAATCGCCATGCATCAGCAAAGACAGAGACAAATGGCACAGCAAGTGATGTATCAGCAGATAGCCAGATCACAGCAACAGGGCATGGCGCCTCAACAGCAAGGCGTCGCGCCTCAACAACAGGCACAACAGCAGAGTCAAGCTCAAGCCCAAGCCCAACAGCAACGAGTCGCTCAGACGAGCGAATCGTCGACGCTAACGGCCGCCAAGGTCATCGATATGATCATCACCCATCAAATTAATCAGAGCACCGATTCGAACGCGAAACCGAGAGAGAACATCCAGACTAGCTATCCGAGCGATCGGTTATTCCAGGGATTTCATAATCCGACCGTCGAGAATAACGGAAACCATTCGCCGGGCGTCATAAATGTCGATTTGGATGCTGACAACCAGCAGGGCCAGGTCAAGAGTTTGACCATGAAGGAGGTGGCCGACTCGGTCATAAGCATGGATTTCAGTAACAGACAGTACTATCAGCAGAAACCTCAGCAGGACGAGAGACAGATCATACGCGTCGCTCAGCAGACGCAGCAGCAACAGCAGCAGCAGACGTCGCCGTACCGCGCTTCGCCCCCGAGATCGTACGGACAGCCGCACTCGCACTTGTCGGCGCTCGATTACGTCAAAAATCGCATCGTCGAAGTAATGCGCACCGAGGACGATAAGAGATCCGACGATCAGAAAGAACCCGATAAATCGGACAGTCCGGGCGACATGGTGATTGACGAGTCGAAACACGACTCTCCGAACTTTGCGCAGTCGTTCGCGTATCCGTACAACGCGCTCAACGTTGTCGGACAACACGGTGTCATGAATGCGAACATCAAGGGCGACATGCAACAGGCCGATAATAACCGACAATCGGAACCGAAACCTTTGATGTCAGCGCAGTACGAACCGTTATCCGACGAAGATTGAACGTTCGGTCGTAACTGTTAAATGGAATGTTCTGAGAAGTTATTTTTTTTTCATTTTTTTCTTCGTTCGATTTCGATGAAACAAAAATGTGGTGTTTTATAGTCCGGATAAATAATGTGTTCGCGATAAGGATTTCCGAAAAACGTTTTTTTTTTTTTAATTGACACTTGTTTCCGAATGAGCTACGAGTGAAAGGTATCTCATTTATGGCAGTTATTTTTTTATCTGATGATCGTTTTAATGATTTCGGTTGCTAAATTCTGCTTGTGGTGTTGCTTTGTTTACTTTTGGTTTCGAGTAACGTAAAAAAACTTTTGAAGATTTATAATTAAATTAACGTAATTTCATATTGAAAAAAAGTTTTTTTGTATTGTATTCTTTTTTTTTTCTATTTGGCAGACGATGTGATGATTCCGCCACTACTTTTCCAAATAATCTATGCAAAAGTTGCTTTAAAAATATTGGTGTGAATGTTTTGATGTGAGGACCTATAACTTTAAAATTTAATATGTATATATCTGAAGTAATTTTTAGCATTAAAAACTATACAGTTAGTTAGGTGATAATATTATATTACGAAGATTTAATTTCTTAATGTATTTTAATTTTCTTCTTTTTTTTAAACAATTTTATGGTAATTTTAGTTGTAATTATTATAATAATTTAGGGTAAAATACTTGGTTTTATTAAAGAAAAATATTGTACTATCACGTTCATATTGTTTTTGAATAGACAAATTTATTTAATTTTAAATTTTACCTCCTCACTCGATTATAATTTTTAAATGTTCCGGGTGTGTCTAGAAGGCTGGGTATATATGAAACTTTTTTATTTTCTTGTCCAAAAATAAATACAAAAAAAGCAACAAAAAAAAATGTAAATAAAATCGGCCCACTCAGGTCTCTAAAAATGTCATTGATAAAATTAGTTCTAGAATAAAAGTATAATAAAAATATAAAACATGAAATTCAACTCTTAAAACTTGTATAAGTATTTGACTCGGTTTTAAGTAAATTTCATTTTTTATTTACAAAAAATTATGCAGGGTAATTGCACCAAATACCGAACTTTCACCCGTGATCGGCCATTGTCTTTAATTATGTATAAAAGAGTTTTATTGTCATCTAATAAAAAACAGCTTTTTACCCGTTCACAGTTGCGTTTTAACATGTGTAGGAAAAAAAAAGTCAAGTTGTTATTTTAATTTGTTTGCGACCGTTCGTTTCATCAGAAACTGTTGGTGTTGAAAATGCACGACTTTGACTATTCTGTCAGCTTTAAATATAAAAATGGCCGACCGACGCGCCAACAGGCCCCGGTGTTTTTACCCTAACACATACACACAAACACATAGCTTCAAATGTTGGCAAACGGTGGGCTTTTAAAAAAGGGGGAACGATTTCAGGGGACATGTTTCTTTTTTATTTTATTTTTTTTATTATATTTCTAACGCGCACCGTTTGCGAACATTTCCAATAATTTAATTAATATTCTGTAAATATTTGTGAAAATTACGATTGAAAATTTTGCCGTCTCTAAGAAAAATATGAATCGATTAAATATTAAAAATGAGATTTGTGATTATTTGAATTATTTTTTTACATCCAAAATGTTACGCAGCTGGTGGTTCATTTTTTTCGTTTAAGTTGCCGTAACGTATCTTGTTTTCTGTTCACCGTCTCACAGTGATTGTCTATGGCAATTTAAATAAGTATATTTTTTATATAATATATTAATACGCTAAGGTTAAAGATGTTTGCCTCCCTTTTTAGAAAAAACCTCACAATTTCTCCACATAAATTATATATCATTTTACAGATAATTGCTTGCTTTACTGACATCGACAACTAAAAAATTTATTATTGCTTTTGTTTTTGTAAATTAATTAAAATACAGCAACGCTGAACAACATCTGCCATCTAACGGCTTTAATTTTGAAACAGCGAGCAACGTTGAACAACGTCACAGCAATGCTGCATGATGCCATCTGGCTTAGATCAACGCTTTTGCTACTTGCGCCTAATTTTAGTAAAATATTTCTTCGATCTGTCATCTGAGTTTCATATTGTAATACAACAAAAAGAAGAACGTTATAAGCAGTGTGCAAAATTAGAAACGAATGGAATACCTGCAATCATATTTAAAAAATAATTTTGTAAAGTGATAATTATTATACTTATTTAGTGCGAATAATTCGCACAGGTCACACTAGTATTTTTTTATTATATCGTTTCTGTAGTTTATAACTAAAAACAAAAGAATCGAGTATTACGCAAGTTTCAGCTCCTACCTTCAATAATTGATTCTTATCTAAAAACAGAAGTCAACAAATTAAATAATTTGAAAAATAAAAATTATCTAAGGTTATAGATATAGAGGCGACCTTGTTCATGTTGATAATAGTAAGGGGATGACATCTGGCGGACTGTCAGTTGTTATTGCAAAAATATGAAAGATCTTCCAGTTGACGTCATTCATTAACGAGGTGATCTGTGTATCTAATGACCTTGAAAATTATATTTTTGGCTATTATGTAAGTCGCACAAAGCCGTCTATGTTTTTAAATTCAAATCTTTGATTTGTTACGTCTGACACCATTTGTTTTTTACCAAACAAAACAAGTAAGTTATTCTTTTGCTCAAACTATTTTATTGATAACAATCAATGCTTTTATATGATTTCAATTTGGCTACATTATTTGTAGGAATGTTATCAAAAGTTACAACTTCAAGAATAATTATTTTTGATGATTGTTCAATCAATATAATAAATTGTCAACTTGATTTACAAAAATTGTGCAACTTTCATAAAATTACCAACATTACGAATAACGTGTGGTTGACAGATTTGTTGTCATCATAACCTAAAAAAAAAAATAGAACGTCATTTATTTTTCCTCGGAATTACAGTTTGTGGCGTGTGTTGATAAGGCAGTTTCACATACCTTTGTAAATTATGAAATTCAGAACAAATATTTTCTTGAGGCACAGAAAGCGGGACAAATTAGAAAAATTAATAAGTTCTATGAAATTATTTTTTCCGCATAAATATTGAAGTGTTTCCGTTAGTGACCCGAATTTGTAGAATGTCGCCGTTTTTCGTCGACTTACGTAGCAAAATCCGTCTCCATGAAAAGCGCTTTTATTTCACACTATAATATTAGTATAGAAGTGTAGATAAGGTAATTTAAAGGGCTTTGTTATGAGGAATACAAAAATATGTATTTCATAATTTTAAATAGCAAATTTAAAAGAAATTCTGAGAAATATGCGAAAATAGATCTCCCCTCTTATTTCTAAAACTACTGGATCTAACATTTTACGCCCCATTGAAGTTTGTCGGAAAACTGTCTTAGGTCTTACAGATTTCTAAAAATACATTTTACAAACTTATCATTTTATTTCGATCCTATGCAGTGCAAAATTATTTTTGTTAAATTATTATAACGGTACGGAATTCGCAGAAAGGCGAGTTGTAATCGCACTTGTCCTTTTATTATAATCGCGTTTTTATTGGATGCAACGATAAAAATGTTCTTATTTCCGTTATCAACAGGAAGTTTGTAGGTAATTAATTTTATATCCTGTGACATCTGACCAGGGAAAACCATCCGTAAAATCATCAATGAAAATGTGAGTAACCAGGTAAGTAAATGATTAATTTACGATCAATTCATTCAGGAAATATTTTGACCTAAATATAATTCATTTTACAAATAAAATTTCATTGATTCCGTGTTTCAGACGGGAAGTTTGTTATAGTTTTTTTCTAAATAGCTGTGTTATTTGCTCGTCTAAAAAACAAATGATTAATTGTAAATTCAAGTTCTTTAATTTTGGTCGTTATTTTTTAATTTTCCAAGTCAAATGTACAACCGTATCTATAACCGGTATTGCATTGTTGAAGTTTTCGTAACAGAATTTTTATAAAATGCCCGGCGCGAAAATGTTGATTTTAATAGGAAGAAATTGTCTAGCGTTTATATTTTAAAATATATTATCGTACTGTAGGTATAAAAGATTTAACGATTTTGTAAGTGATCTTCGGCAGTGTAATACCGGCCTATGAAAGGATTGATTTGCCACCCTAATAAAGTAAATTCACCCTTAAGCAGTTACGGAAAATCGTGAAAACGAAATTTCCTTTAGACAATTCAAAATGGCGGAAACGAAACAATAGTGCCGCACAAAATCTACTTGAATGTGATATTTTTGGACAACAATAAAATATAATCAGTAGTATTTTTTTATAAGAAAAGGTTTTGTAAATAAAATAACTGAAAATGTCTGAAAGTGAATCTGAACAATCATCGTATGATTACGCCTGTATGAGGGCTGAATTATTAGGACAGGATAAACCTGATAAAGATACTTTCTTACAAGAAATGAAGGAAAAATTGGCTCGACAACAACTTGAAGAAGATCTAGAAATAAAACAATTGCAGGTCAGTTGTAATTATTTTGTTTTATTTAGTCATCTGTTTTTGTAATGCATTTTATTTGTCGGTCTATTGATTTTTTTAGTGGCATTTAACTGAATGAGAACATACTTACTCAATTATTTAATCGTAATTCAGAACTTATTTTCTCAAATTTTTAGATAAATTACTCATCAGCTCAGTTTCTTTTTTTACAAGTTTTCCTTGAAATAGGTATTTGATGGGTTTTTGAAAATTGCATCGCTTTATGATATAAGCTAAAGTGTGATAAAAATATTGGCAAATCCATTATATTTCAACCGCGTGATATAATATATTTTCCCCACAAGTTAGTTTTTTTAACATTGTGTCAAATAATATGATTTTTCCATAAAATTTAATTCAAATCTGTTATGGAACATGGTGATATAAAATAGTCCACGGTGTTATTTAGCAAAATTCAATGTGATTTTTTAATCAAAATAATTGTTTTTTTTTCAGGAATCAGAGATGCAGAATGAAGACCTGAAAAACATATCCGGGGGCTTAGACGAACTAAATAGTATTTTGACTATCACACAGAAAAAAATAAATCGGTTTAAAGTAAGCTTTTCAATTCAATACTCGAGAAATGTTTGCATGATTTGTAGAGTTTCATATCTCAATATGAAAAACATTTGCGTTAACAAAGTATCTGTTATACTTCTCCGCCGTTGAATCATTTTGAACCGAAATTGAGCTCCTCCCGGTTATCAGATCCAAATTTCACAAGGCAACCCTAGCGCTTCCTCTTTACTATAATAATTTAATAAATACTAGCTTCCCTTAAAAATGTCATCCTGTCAGAAGTGGGCTTCGAAAAATTACGCCTGCCGCTGGGCCTATTACAGACACATAGCTAAAGAAGTTTCACTTCAAAAATCTGTAATTCAATAATTTCTAAGTCTATGGGGAATACAAATCTTTGATTAACGTCTGAATAGAAATCTTTAAATAAATAAAATTGTCGACCAATTTTTTTCAGACTATATGTTGACAAAAATAAAATTATAAATCAATATTACAAAAGATGACGTTTCGATCTGGACTTAGACCTTCTTCAGAAATAATCTAAAAATATAAAAAAATAATTAGTATAATCTACTTATTTTATAATAGAATGCAGAAGTTAATTAATTATCGAAAATTATGAAAAATTAATAACAACCAATTTTTTAATAAGTAGTACTTATTGATTTATAATTTTATTTTTGTCAATATACAGATTGTATCAAATCAAAACAGTCCATAGAACATTCTGTGTGTAAGACAGAGACGATATTACATAATGCACTAAAGCAGTAAGTAAGAATGAGATAAATGATCGCTAATAGTTACTGTGGTTATACAATCTGATAGTACCTATCGTCTTTGTTTTCTACAGTAAAAATCACAATTTTATCAAATGTCAGTATTCACTAGTGAAATTATTGATAAAATGGCTATTTATACTGTTCGGGAAAAAATCCAAATAATTAAATGGTTTTATAGTGGTAATTCAACCGCCAGCATAATAAATTTATTTGTAGTTGTTTTAATTGATAAATTGGTAAAAAGATTTACAGTGTACGTAATTATTTATTTACGTAACCACAGTAACTATATTAGCGATCATTTAGCTCATTCTTACTTACTGGTTTAGATCTTTATATATCGTCTCTGTCTTACACACAGAATATCCTATGGACCGTTTTGATTTGATACAATTTGTATAGTCTGAAAAAAACTAGTCGAGAATTTTATTTCTATGGAGAATAGGTAATTATTACGTGACAAATTTGTTTTTCGTCAATTGTCAACGTCAACAAATTATATAATCAGTGCCGGCCTAGGTAGAACGAACGGGGCGAGCGCTCTAGGCACTGGTTAAGAAGGGCGCCGTGATTCGATTGCAAAACAAATATTTGATTCGCCACCCGTCCATTAATTATCATTACTTTTTGAAATCGAAAAGTGTACGCTAGTTTTCTATATTATTCTTTTCAGTAGGTACGTTTTTAGTTTTTGAGAAATTAGAATCGATTCGAAAGGTGTCGACTAGAGGCACCAAACGGGAATCTGCTCTATCCTGAAAATAGTCCAGGGCCGCCGCTATGTATACAAGCGAACCCTCAGGGCGCGGGTTTCTCTCGTTCTTGGTCTTCTTATTTACTCGGAGTAAATTACTCCCCAATAAAGATCTTATAACTAGTTATGGCTAAGAGCTGGCTACGGAGAATATGGGTGACTCAGTGCAAAGCTGAAAATTTGCAGAATAATAGGAGATAGTACAAGTAAGTAGGGAAAAAATTGCCAGAAGGCTAGGCGGAAGATGTAATTGAAAACTAGATTATAATAATATATTATAGTATATACATTATATAGTTATAAGGGCATACTGAAAATTCAAACATGATATAATAATTACATTCGACAAATATTCAAAATTTATCATTTTGATAGAAATAAAATTAAATAAATTAATTAAATTACGTTGTTATAACAACGTAATTTTATTAATGAAAATATATGACGATTAATTTTATTTCTATCAAAATGACATTAATAATTTTGAATATTTGTCGAATGTAATTATATCATGTTTGAATTTTCAGTATGCCCTTATAAAACTATATAATGTATAATATATATAATATATAATCTAGTTTTGAATTACAGAATAAGTATAGAAATTGTCAGAAGTGCACTGATTTTTCGCAACATTAGCACCTTCTGGCGGCTCTTTATCTTCCGCCTAGCCTTCTGGCAATTTTTTTCCCTACTTACTCGTACTATCTCCTATTATTCTGCAAATTTTCAGCTTTCCACCGAGTCACCCATTTTCTCCGTAGTCAGCTCCTCCGTCTATTATTAGTTAGCAATTTTTACTTTTCGACAGCTGAGATCAGATATAATTAATTTAGAATTATTCTGTTTCTGGAAAAATGCACACCCCTGATGTAGATACGTCATTTGAAAAGTCATGCAAATTGATCGATGTTATAAAATTTCTAGGTTGCTTGCGGAAGCTTGACAAATCTATTGAAAATCAAAGCAGGTCATAGCAATTCTAATGAATCAATAAATAAAGATTGCAATGAAGAAAACAATTCATTGAGAAAAGACAGCGCTGCGAGCGATGGACTAGAAAAAGGCTCTGAAGAACAAAATATGTTTTCGTCTGATGTAATCAAAAATGATTTCCCTTCAGAAGTACGTAAGAAAGACTATACAAAAATGATGGACACGCAGATCAGCTCACTTGATTCGATGTTGACAAAAGCCGAAAATGCTCACTACAGCATGTCAAAACAGAATCAACAAATGAGGAAATATTTGAATAAGTAAATAATTAGCTTTTTTGTATAATATTTTTGAATATTTTTTGCATTTGCAGATACAACGGTTTGTTATATATGTATAATAATTTATATTTTTTCGAGTGATTTAAAGAATTATATTTATGTATAAAAATGTGTGACTAAAAGAGAAACTGAAAAAGGGCGTTCTTTACATTCTAAAAGTATGGGCGCTTTCAGGTAGAGGCCTAAAATCGCGCTATATTTGGCAGGCCGTTATAAAGGCCGCTACAGATAAGATGGATACTTGCCAAATATGATATTTAACAAAAAAAAATGCATTATTTGATTGTTAGTTAGGTACAGACTTACAGACCTTACAGTGTTGTATTAGAAAATGTCCTTTCAGGAAACCATTTTTTGATCAATTGAACAATGATATAACATAAGGTACCTAAATTCTTAGAAAATGTCCGTCAGTCTATCAGAGCCCAAATGTATTTTAGCAATAAAAAATAATCTCGCACACATTAACTACAAAAGAACGCCAAAGTAGTATTGTTAAAATCTGAAGACGTAAGTGTTGAAATAAATATCATTTCAATTAAAAAATCAATTTTTCATAATCATGTTATACATTATTGCCAAGATATATTTATTAAAAATTAATATAAATGTTGTAATATACTATGCTTGTGCGCCTTACAGTAAATATATATCAAATAATAATTGTTAATGAAATCAATATAATCGAATATGCGCTTCCACAGAAGTCGTTATATTATTAAATTTATTGTTGTTCATTATTAGATTGTTGATGTTGTGGTTTCATAATTATTATTTTATTATTGGAGGTCTCAATAGAAGTTATTAAAAAAAATATAAAATCAATCTAACACTTTCTTATCCCATTAATCCTTTTTCGTAGAAAATTATATCTAGGTATACGTTTAAAATAGAGCACATACCAAGTATAGTTTATCGGTATGTGCAATTGTTAAAGTATTGAAATTATTTGCAAATTTTCCCGCGTTGTGAATTCTTCAATTGTCATTTTTTTGTCAATATTGTTTTTACGGGTCATCGAGCTGGACAGGATATTTTTTTACCTGTAAATAAAAGAAATTTATAACATAATAAATAAAAAAAAATGTGCAGTAAAATAAGTGTCCTGTTGTTAAGTGTTAAGTAAAGCCATGTGTCTTTATTACAGCATTCAAATTAATACATTTTAATTAAGTTTGCAAAGTTTTTTATAACGCAGTGGGATCATAAAATTCGATTGTCATTTGTTGACCTCTGTCATGAGCTGTCAAACATCTCAGTACCATTTAAAGTAAATCAGTTATTGTCACGTTTCGTTCATAGTTTGTGTTGTGGGTTTTAAATCTGATCTTTTTTTAATTTTTCACATATCAGTGATAAAAAATAACGCAAAAATCAACGATAATTGATCGGAGGATGTATTTGGCCGACGATGCGCGCGCAACGGTTTAGTATTGTATATTACGACGGTCGAGGACTGCAAGTGGATCACCCGGTGTTTCGTTTAGTTCGTTCTTGTCTGTCGGCGAAACTGCGTGCGATTGCAATACAAGGACACATAGTTATATAAAAAAGAAATTAATAAACGATATTTTTCTTTTAAAAGACAGTTGTTTAAATAACTGAAAATTTATTAGAATTGATATCTGTTAAAATTTTTCTACATTGAAGAGGTTTAACACAACAGAACTCGTATATTGTGATGGCTTTTTTGAGGTCTGTGATCAAGTCGAGCATTGCACGTAAATATGGTTTGAATAATAGTGGGTTGTTGTTGAATCAGTCTGAAAAACAGTTTATTCGTGCCGCTTTATTAAATGGAAGAGCAATACCGGTTAGTGTAAAATCAACTGCGGCAAGTGCAATTTGCGAAGATAGTAATGCAATAAATATTAATGCAACGCCCAAGGATCCACTAGACATCAGTTTTGAAGACACTAAGGCAGCTTTCAAAAGCAAAACTACTTTGGAATTATTGAGGGCTTATCTGGTTTATACATTATGTTCCGTCGAATCTCTAGTAACACACAACATGAAGGTAAGATCTTTTTTTTGTAACAATGTTTCTATATTTTATTTTATTAACGTAGGCATACTCAATAAATTCGCATTTGCTGTTTAGCCTGAATACAGTTTCCTTCTTTGTCGAAAGCAAGTACGACCGTTCCAGTATAATAATTATGCTGAAATCATCTATAATACATTTATTGAACACAGCTCAACGTTTTGCTATGCGAATTTTGTCAGTTAATGCTAGGTGTGATTTTATAAATATTTTGAGGTTTGGATAATGCGTTGTTACATAATTTCAAGTAGATTTTCTTAAAATAGGTAATGTACTCCAATGAAATGGACATACAATACCTGTGTGTGATTTACTTTTTTTTGTAAATATCACATCGGGTCATATTACAACGTTCAATCATAAATTATAGCCAAGATGTAAGTTTTAGCAGATTAATATCATGTCTACAGTATTATGTCTGTACAAACACTCCTACATTATTCAGATTTTAATTTCAAGGTAATTTTTATATCGACTATGACTGTATATTAGTTACGTCATTTGACGTAGGTACTTCTCTTTAAATTAATCGCGTATATTTTGCTTAAATTACCGCTCAATTAGCTACCCACTTATGTAACTATGAATGGAGTGAAAAATCAATAGATAAAAAAGGCGTCGTTCTGCCACGATTAGCCCAATAAAATTGAACCATAAAAGGGAAAAACTATAAAAATTTTACCTAAAGATTATTAACAAGAGTTTAGTAAACACAAAAATTAAAGTACCCTCAACATTTATTTTTACTGAGGTACTTTGAAGTAGGTACTGAAAAAAAAACGTTGAAAATATGAATTGGTGCTGTTGATGGTCTTAAAAAAAGCATTGATACACTTTGCTGGGTGTTATAGAAATTCCTAATACTCTAACCTAAAAAACAAAACAGCTTTAGTGGCATTTGGGGTAAAAAACAATTGTCCTTTTTTATAACACGAGATTCACAAAATCCCGAGTTGAACGCAATTGATTCATCAACGTACATTTCAAATCTAAATTCACTCGTAAAGACGAATGCCCTTCGAAGGAACCCCCCTAGCGTTTTTGCGAGATCATTTACATTTAAAATGTATTTGTTGATGACTGAATTTTGTTCTAAATGGCGTTTGCGCCGTTCATATTTGGCGGAACTGTCTTTTTTTTGTTCCTAACCATTAATTATCATATGAGAATTAAATAAAATAATGTGAAAAATTTAAAAATCTCCAAAAGATCGGAATTTTGATAAAAAAAAAACGGTCAAAGAACTGTCGGCGGTGTTTTCTGAAAATATTCGACCACTCTGTTAGTGTCGTCTCGTTGTTTCATAATTATGGTGGGTGTAGAAAAATTTTAACTGCACAGGTTTTTTTTTCTGAAATGGAACAACTCCGAGGGTGTTGGCTCGATTGCGAAATAGGTCAAACTTCAAATGGCATAGTGGCGCAGTTTCTGTTGAAATAATGCCAATGCATTGAAAGTATGTCAGAGAACAAGTATTCTGCTGTAATAATAGATCAGCTTTGGGTCTGTGAAAATGTAAGATTTGTTTTCAAAACATAAAAAACGAAAAGTTTTGATAAAAATCTACAAATGCGAATATGATCCCAAAATTTGTTTAGAAAAACAGTTTTAAATGGAACATTTTTCGAAAAACACATTTTTTTTCTCAATCATCACATATGCTGCAAACTTCAAAATCGATCTATAATCCGCCATTTTTCATAATTCCTGAACAAACAGATCGACATAATAGAATAATAGATATATTTATAATCTCATTTGGAAGACTAAACTTTGAGCTTTTGACTTCGCTCTTGTATTTGTTGTCATAGCCACCGTTAATCGTTTAAGTTTGGATACGAGTAAAAATTTCATCGAAATCGATCGAGTCGAGTTCTCGAACAAATAAAGCGAAATAATATTATAGATCCTGTTATTATTTTAAAGTAGTAACCCACTTTATTTTAAAGTAGTAACTCACTCAAAAATACAATTTAGAAAATTGTCACCGCATTCGTTTTTAGAAACGTGACATTTTTATACAAAAATCTGTCGGTGTGTAACTAAAATAAACGTATTTTTAAAAAAAAAATGTTCCCAAATTTATATTTAATTTCACCCAGGTATTTCAAAAATATATTTTTCTTAGCTTCTGTTTAGAAGCTAAGAAAAATATATTTTTGAAATTATTCAATTCTTAGAAGTCTGTCAAGAAACATGTTTATGTTTCTTGACAGACTTCTAAGAATTGAATAATTTTGGTTTGTTAACGCCTGACATAAAATTTTGTTAACAAAATCTCATGCTTCAACAGCAGTGTGTATATGTGTAGCGAAAATCACCAACAACCAGAAATATTAATTGAGCATAGTACGAATTCGTATTTTCAGTAATAATTTCAAATTCCAATTGATACTTTTATACCAGAATCTGGGAATTTGGACTTGTAATACAGGATCTATATAAATAGGGTCGGCCTGGGACTTAAAAAATTACCGCGAAAATTGTCAAAAGCCTCTGCAAGACCGCGTAACTAAGAATAAAAAAATCCGGACCGGACTGGACCGGCCCACCGGGAAAAGTCCTGGTATTCTCTGAGGCTAGACCGACGCTGCATGTAAACAAGGACATCGCTCGGCCATTATCAAGCCCTAAGTTTTTGTTACCTGTGAATATCTGAGTCTTTTATGTAACCGATCATCGACAGCAAAATGCATGTGAGAATTTTACCTGAGTCATAGACGTGAAGTTTGTCCGTAAATTGAGAATTTTTACCTTCTTTTTTTGCATAATTGGAAAAAGTAAGATAGAAACATAGGTACTTGGTGAGGTCAAAAACCTTCGCATGATTATTATATTGTAGTGGTATGCGATACCTATTTTTAGATCTTTGAATGCCTTCATCTTAGAGACGCCGGAGTTTGGCCTCGGATTTCCTTTTTGTCTAATCCAGTAATATACCGAGACTCCCACACACAAATGTTTTGTCTTGCAGTTCAGACAAGTCAACGCGTTTTGTTTTTATTTTTGATAGGCCTGGGAATTGAAAATTAACGTGACAAACGATAAATGTGATTTTTTGCAGACATTGCGAAGATTAAATGGTTGTCGCTATTTTTCAGTCGTTCGAACAGACAAGGACCGAAACTGAAGACCACACAACAGTTATTCATTTCAGCTAACCGAACTTAGGTCCTCCTTAAAAAACGTAACTGAAAACCGCATATACTTTTATTCTATACTGAGCATAGGAATAAAATCGCAATCGAACCATTAGGGTGCAAACATATACTTCTGTCTTTTTTTAGGTCGTCAGCACTGGCGTATCCAGGAGGGCAAAACAAGCACGGGAGACCCGGCTTAAGACATTTCTAATTTGCCCCCTCCTGGGCCAAAAGCTGGGTACGCCCATGTTTAACGTCATAGAAAAAGACAAAGTTTTTGAAACAGAGATACTTTATTCAGATTGAATGCAAGTACATCAACCAATGCTATCATCGGAGAAATCAGGGAATTACATTGAAGAAAGAGACGCACTCACCGCATGTTGAGTGGTTCATAATATAGTAAATTATTAAATATATGCTGAAAACCAAATATAGGTCCTCTTTGGGCCAATTTAGCGTATTCGGTTAAAACTCGGTTTTTTATAAGCTTCTGTATGAATCAACTGTTTGGACACATATACGAATTTACGAAATCTATGTAAACAGGTCCCATCTTTCGTTTTAGGCAGGTGTAGAGCCGATCTGACTTTTATTGAGCGAACTCTAAGCAAATAAAAACATCGGGGTTTTTTAATTTGTTCTCCTCCGACGCTAAAAATTCAAAAAACTGGCAGCGTCAGGCACAACTAGACCGAATGAAAGAAGTGTTTAAAAATCGGTTTGGGTTGTACGACTGATACAAAAAAGTAAACTAAGCTTAATTTTGTAAAACCGGCCTTTAAAAACCGAAACCAACAAACGTACCTAAATAAATTTCGGTTTCGGTCCCTACGGTTACCAACAGCGTAAGGGCCGCACACTAGTCGCTAGAACGCACGATTGTCATAAACTTAGTCGCAGGCTCGCGCTACTCAATGCTATGATTGCCGATGAGGTTGTAGGTACTCATCACGCACAGGCGCGCTTATTTGAAACAGACGCATCGATCGCTAGATTGGGAAAAATATTAAAATTCAAATTTTTATCGGAACATAATATATAATCGAATAGCTTTAATTCTTAATCGTAGGAACGCATCGTATAAAAAAAAAATTTGTTGTCAGTTTAATGGATTTTGATTCATTTTATGATATTTTAAATATAATGTCATATACCTCTCGTGTATTAGTTTATTGGCATGTACATCGTACTACACTATTAATTTACTTTGTTCACCCCTATCAGTAATATTCAAGCGCCACCACTGCCGGCGAATACTTAACAGCTAACTGTTAATTGACTTGTGATGTCTGATTAGCAAAAATGAATTTGAATGATCAAAAACTGTTAACTTTTATTAATGGAAATTTATAGTCATAGAGGTTTGTTAAAAATGTTACTGAATGTCACAAAACGTCCATGTTTGTATGTATGTTCGAGTAGAACTAGAAAACGACTGGACCGATTTAAATGAGGTTTTCAGATATTTTTGTAGTTTTTGCCGAGTATGTTTTAAGCTACGGGTTGTCGAGTTTGAAGCACCTCCGAGTAAAAAAGACTGTTTCAAAATAATGTTTTTGAAATACGAGTATGAATCGTTATTCACTTTTATTGAAAAAAAAAAACAAATGAAAAAAAAGTATAAATAGAACAAAAAAAAAACGGTTACGTCAGTTGATCTGTGCCTGTAGCGAAAACAAAACAAAAGCGCACTAGAGCAAAATGCGAATTTTAATCTTCGTTAATGGGAATCCGTCCGACATATCGTATTGCAGCGACGCTGTTACGATGTTTGCCGAACGACTTAACGACGCCGTCGACGACGTTTGTGTGGCTGTGGCATCGATTTTCATTATTTGTCTGTTTGTGTGTGTGCAGCGCGCGTGCTCCGCGCTGAACTGAAAAAACTGCTTCAGCATAATAATATGATTGATGACCTTTTCCGGTTTTTGTTCTCTCTTGCTGCTGGTTTTTTGCAGTGTCAAAATGTCGCTTTGTGGTTCAGATCGGTCTTCCTGGTTTGAGACGGTAATGATCTAGCTTGTTGAACGTCTATAATTTTTATTATTGCACACACCTCTAGTGAGAGTCTGCTCTGTTATCGTTTTGAACGGCAGAAATTGATTCGAATTATTATACAAATCTTTGATTAACGTCTGATTAGAACTCTTCAATAAATAAAATTATCGACCAATTTTTCAGACAATATATTAACAAAAAATAATTTTGACGTGATAACGTCTTATAAATTGATGAATCACCAATCTTATAAATTGATAAAACACCGGCTGCATGTACGAAAAAGTGTAACGTTCCTAACGGTCGTAACGTTCCTAACGTAACGTTCCTAACGCGTAACGTTCCGCCTGACCCTGTGCGTGCTTTTTGCTAATTTCTCGCTCAATTTAAATCAGATCGGTTTGAAACCAGTCTTAAACGAAAGAGGAGAACATTTTACATAGATTTCGTATAACAGAATTTGCCTAAACAGTTTTTTTATACAAATTTATATAGAAAAATAGCTGTATAAATGCAATGTTGTCTAATGCATGGCGCGACGCGGTCGGTTGTCTTTGTTTGCCGTACATGGAAATTAGAAATTGTCTTAACATGAAAACGGCTGCATTTCTAATGTTTAATTCAATTTTTTGACATTAGTATTTTGTGAAATGCAACGCCTTCTAAGTTAAGTATTGGAATAACTAATTATTATTAGAACATAATACTTTGACAGTTGCAAACGTCACTTTTGACATTTCTTATCATTCCGACACCAAGGATAAGCGGATTGAAACCAAATTTTGGGAGGTTTAGGTTATGTATTACGGAATACGTTATCACGTAAAACTATCGTCCGTAAACCGACTTTACAGACAACCAATTTTTTTGTTAATATATTGTCTGAAAAATTGGTCGATAATTTTATTTATTGTCGAATTATTATAGCTTTTTGAAACCGATTGATTCAGCTCTATAAAATGGAATCATTTTTAGATGTATCCGAGTTCGTAATAAGTCGTAAAATTGTACTAAGTTGCCGGTTGGTCTGTGCGTACGTCCGTCCGAGCTGTACAAGTCGCATTTCTTGACGAATCGATTTTGTTTATTCTTTAACAGCTTTGTTCTGTCGACAGCTTAGTGTCAAGATTCGAGACGAGACAAATCAACACTCAGATCTCATTAAATACGACGGTTTTTTTTTTGAGATTATAGTGTTTGAAAAATAGCGCGCTGGTACAGCAAATTTTCACCAACTTCCGGGACGATATCTTCTTTAATACGTAGCTCGTTCTGAAAACGATATGACGAATCAGCTGTTTTAATTATGTGTCATTGCACTAAAATACAAATGACAGTCTGAAAATAAAATGCGTAATGCTTATTTATGAATGAAATCATTCCACAATATTCATTCAACTGTAGCTCTTACGCCTGAACCTGGATATTCACGTCTCTGATAGTCTGATCTCACAAAAAAATGCATTGCAGTCGCGATGCACATTTAGTCCGCAAAAACCACGGATCACAAGCGTGAAGTGGCCGAGCTAAATTAAATCGCACGCCAAAGGTTACATTAAAACGAAGTAGATGATTACCGATGTATATGTTGAAGTCCAATAGCTGAATTAGTCAGTTACGGCTAACGCGTTAGTTAAATTTATGCTGGATTGCAGAAAGCATAGTTTGTATCACAGTAACCTTAGACTGTGACTATACATATTGCTCCCTAAGAAGAGCATTGTACAATAATTTAAAACAATATAATAAAAAATATTTGATCGATTGAATCGATTTTTTACTACGAATGCCCCAGAAGGAGAATAATGTTTTTCGAGTCAAATATTAAAAAACAGACAAATAGATCTCCACCCGCTGCGCGTTGAGGTTTTCCGACTTGTTTTTTCTTTTTTTTTGAGTTATTAGTTTCAAGTTTGTGCAGTTGGGTTTCTTTAATATTTTTTATTTTTTTTTAGTAACTAATTTCTATTTTTAAACTGTGTATAACTGTATACATGTTCAAATTTTATATTGTTTGTTAATATATTGTCTGAAAAATTGGTCGATAATTTTATTTATTGAACTGTATACATGTATTTAACATAATTATTTGCACAAATTTCACTGTATCATTTATTGAACAAAAAAAATGAAACCTAAATATATATTTAAAAGAAAAGCGTGACTGACTGATTGACTGATCTATCAACGCACAGCTCAAATCACTAGACGAATTGGACTGAAATTTGGCACACATATAGTTATTATAACTTAGGCATCTGCTAAGAACAGATTTTTGAAAATTCAACCCCTAAAAGGCTGTAATGGGGGTTAAAAATGTGCATGGAAAAATCAAGATAGATTGTATCAATTCGAAAATGCGCAGGATTACTTCTGTCAACACGTGTTTCGTGATTTTTCAAAAACAACCCCTTCAGATGGTGCGAAAAGAGGTAAATAGTTTAAAAATCAACATGGGTGTCATTTTCCAGGTTTGTCAGGACGTTGATCACGCGGATATCATCGATTTTGAAATTTATTAGGAGGGTCTACGTCGAGAAAGAGTAACTATGCCAAATAATGGGAATGCATCCGTGTTTCGTCTGAATCGTAAAAGGTTGTGCAATGTTCGGCGTTCTATTTCCGGTATCGACCTTTCTTTAACGTCTTCTGAGCCGGTCACTGAGGAGCTCCACCGTTCATAAAACGAATTACAGTTTGACGTCATTGAATGAAATAGCGAGTGTTGAATTTTATCGCATTCCTAGTATGCTTTTGTTTCCTCGCTGTCTGCAAGTAGCGGTAACACTGGCTGAGACTGAAGTGTCGACGGTTTTGAAAATATATCGTAACTGATTATAAAACACTGCAACGTGTGGTATAATCAGCTGACAGCCGTCACTTTTCAATTTAATAATTTTATATCAACATTTACCCATTTAGGTGCAACACATATTATGCTTCTTCTTCGATTTTTCAACGAAGGGTGTAACTTTCATAATTATTGTAAACAATATTTACAAAAATACGTAGCGCCCAATGCTTTTATTATAGATAGATAGATAAAATGCTTTATTGAGACAAATAATCTGTATATTTTGAAAACTAGTTCTATAATGTAGGTACACGTCTACTATTTCCGAAAAAAAAACATTATTTCAGCAGTAAATTAAATTTTAACGCAAATTATTTTTCTATTTTGAAGTACCTAACGCGAAAACGCTTGTGACGTCACGCCTCAGTGACAGGCTGACAGATGTTGTATTTATGGGTGTAGGACTGTGGTTCAAAGGTATTTCTTAGAAAGGTATGTAAACTTACTTAATGATATGATTTATATTAAGTATTTTCTTAAAAGTAGGTACTTTGTAGTAAAAATAGTACGGTTTTCATTAGTTGCAAGTTAACTAACCTCAAAAATAACTTATGGATAAACAACAAATCAACTAATTAAATGACGCAGACGTAAATGATTGCAACAAAAATTTGAGTGACACGGTGATTATTTACTTTAATTGTGTTTATATTCTCTTGATTTAATAAGGCGTGACGTCATTCAATGTTTCAGTCAACATGGCCGATTGCATTATTTTATATTTTTATTTTATTAAAAATTTTATTAATTTCAATGTTTATATTAACACTGAATTATTTTTTTAGAATCTTTTCAACTTATATTTTTCTCTAAAACCATTTATTCTTTGATTTTTTATACTGTCATCTTATACTTATATAGCCTATGCCCATCCTGAAGGTCCATTCTAAATATTGGGGAAACATTTTTTGAAATCGGGTGAGTAGTTTCGAAGATTACCTACCTCATACATTCAAACTTACAAACCTTACCTCTTTATAATGATTTGTATTATAGATTATAAAACGAATATTTTGTGAGTTACGATTCTTATCTTCGGAACCCTCGATGTATACGGGCACTATCGTTTAGTTTCGTGCTTGCGCATATCGATTGTCCCGGCCTCTCAGCGACTGTAACCACGCGACCGGCTTTTCGACGCGACCGACTGAAAATTATACAGCTCGTTTTGTAAAGGTCGATTTACACACGCTGCATACGTCGTTCAACTTAATTCTGACATTCTGCAATATTTATATATTGATTCGGTGGCGACAATTCAGGCGAAATAGGTGTAGTGCCCCTTCATCTTTCTTGTTGATCGTGTCCTATGAAAATATAATAAATCAATTTTGTAATTAATTCGAACTCCAGTAAAGTAACAATGTGCACCGCGCAATCGTAATGTAATTTTATATCACAAAATTACGTCTCACAACAGACACAGCGCAACACGTATAAAGTGTAGCATACACAATCAAGAGTTGTGCCAGGCGAACGTAAAACACGAACTTGTAACAGTGTGAATAGCTAGATAGACGGTCACATGTTGAATACTATTCATCCATGCAGTGCTCAACTGACAGCTGCTTGCTTGCTTCAGTTATGCCAATGAAATAGGTATCAACAATGAATCCGATCAACGACGTCGTATGCAATTTGATTCTCAACAAAATTTCTGCGTATCAGAACAAATCTTCTCCTAGCACTTCACCAACCTTGGAGCCAACAAGTAGTCTTTGTTAATGGTGGCGATGTCATCGATTTTATAGACGCTCGACAGCTAAGATAAGCGGTTTTGCTTTGCGACCGCCGATATGTTGTGAGCAATTAAACTTACTATAGATATTAGATAACGAAGCGAAATGTATCCCGACGATAATATATATAAAAATAGAAACCGTAAAATAAACTTTTCTTTTATAAAAGAGAGCTTGTCTGCTCGATTGTTATTCGATGTTTCAACAACTACAGTTTATGAACTAGAGGAAGTAAATATTTACAGTAGAACTCCCCTAATCCGAGAGGGGTTCTACTGTATTTGCTTTTCGAATACGCTAAGTCACAGAACTGAAATGATCAAATTTGTTAGAACTTGAAGCTTGATTTTTTTACAGGACTATAGGGCTGCAGACATTAGTATTTTATATTAATTTCAACTTGACATCTCCGGCTGCTCCTGAGAAAAAAGAGTTTTGACAGACAGACTGACAGCAGCGTGTTTCTATATAATAGTTTCGGTTTTTTTTTTTTCATTTTGAGGTACAAAACCCAAAAAATGAGATATAAAATTTTTGTTTGTTTTATTTTGTTTGTCCCCACTGTGCTTGCTAAAATAAGCTATGTCAATGTTAAATCTCAGTGCATTTCTCCCGGCAATGTCGTAAAACCAAGGGCGAGTGAGTAATCACTATGATTTTTTTTAACGTGCAAATAATTATGCATGCAAACATTAAACACACAGTGTACCACTAAAGTGTGTCGATTATTTTGAACTATTTTGCAGAGCTCATTACTAGGCGTGTCAAACTAATCAATCGAAAGGGTTACTCATTTGTAACCATTCTAACCACGATGACCACAAAATTACCCGGATAATATAAGTCATAGAACCGTTAGGAAATATTGGAACCGTGGTTAATATCTCGGTTATAGATATGAGTTATTCCGATCGAATATGGATTAAGTGTGATGGAAGTATTGGTGGGGGATAAAGAGAAAGGAACAAACTGCGGTACTAGTCTAGAGAAATTAGTCAACTCGCTAACATATGTCAAGAAAAAATTAAAGGAAAGGTGTTTCCTCTATTCTTAAAAATTGTCTTAGATGTTTGGCAGGAAGAAAATTTTAAAAATATTTTTTTCGCTTCTCTATCAGAGATGGCGCGTCACTGTAGCACACCAATCGGCAACTACCAGTGTGAGCTATCGGGCACTACCACCTAGCGACATCAGCTCAAAGCTATTGATTCAGACATTTCGACGCTGCATTTTGCAGAATTTCCCAAAAACACTAAATATATGTATCGCACCCGGGTAAAACCGGGCCGGGCCGCTAGTAGGTAGTACCTATATAAGAATAAGTTTGATCGGATTCTGTTTCTACAATTATCACTTTGACAAGGCTACTATTATGATAGGCGTGAAGGAATGTCTTGTCGCGACTTGTTGAAGGCGCAAGTCGGTGGAAGTCAAATTGTGAATTAGTCAAGGATGCAGTCAAAAAAAGTATACATTGCCTCCAGCAAGGCTCTTAAAATCATAACTAGATGGACCTGGTGCAAAACTTTTTTGCTGGCGACTTAACACAGTCTTCAAAGATCAATGTTTTTGGCACCGGCTGTCGCCAAAAATTTTTTTGCCAACACAAAACTTTTTTACACGTGCTTTCGGGTTAGTTTTCAAAGATTCATGTGTTTTGATACAGGCTTGCCGCGCAACTTACCGTTATTTATTTACACA
This sequence comes from Xanthostigma xanthostigma, assembly GCA_963575645.1. NCBI lineage: Eukaryota > Metazoa > Arthropoda > Insecta > Raphidioptera > Raphidiidae > Xanthostigma > Xanthostigma xanthostigma. The sequence continues at coordinate 25,054,700 of OY754472.1, read as the reverse complement.
AAACATTTTTGCATTTGTTTTTGACATAGTTTTCAAAGGTTGGCGTGTTTTGATACTCGCCTGCCAAAATACCATAACAGGTGTACGCGAAACATTTTTCAATGTGTTTTTAGAATAGTTTTCCAAAATCGATGTGTTTTGATATTGTAATGTAGCAGTGCTCGGCTCTTCGAGCCTCGTAATATTAATTCAAGTACAAAATTCGGGCCTGCGGCCCTCATAGTTATGGTATTTCTGAAACAAAACATTTTTGGCGTAATTTTCAAAGGTTGGTGAATATTGACATACGCCTGCCCAATTGCCATAACTGTCGTAAGCAAAACTTTTTGAATGTGTCTGAAGAATAGTTTCCCAAAATAGATGTGTTTTGAAACTGATTAAAGAAATCTCCCAACAGGTCCTCCCCTTTTCACTGTGCAAAAAAAAACGCCATTGCATCGACACGACCCCGTAATTGTATTTTAGAACAATCCCCCAAAAGGCCCTCTCCTTTCCACTCTGCAAAAAGAAAACGCCATCGCATCGACACGACCCCGTAATTTTTTACGACCTCATAATTGTTTTTTAAATACATTCCCCAAAAAAACCTTCCCTTTCCCCCTGCGCGAAAAGAACGCCATCGAATCGACACGACCCCGTAATTGTTTTTTAAAGAAATATCCCAAAGGACCCTCTCCTTTTCACTGCACAAAAAGAAAACGCCATCGCATCGACACGACCCCGTAATTGTTTTTTTAAAGAAATCCCCCAAAGGGCCCTTCCCTATTCACTGCGCAAAAAGAACGGCATCGCATCGACACGACCCCGTATTTTTTTACGACCCCGGTTTTTAATGCTAACAGTCAACAGACGCGCGCAAATTATTGTTTATATGTCCTTATGCCTCCATAGTCTAAGGTCTTAGTCATCTATTTTAACATCTTGACCAAGTTGAATAGTACAATAATCAATCCTTTTTACAACAAAATCGAACGATCATATTCTTTTCGATCTAAGACCGAATTTTATGCTTAATACGGTTTTCATCATCATATATCTATTAACTGGGAACGTTCGCCCGATCAAGTAGCGCCCTGTCTCGCCTCGCCAGCGCTCCATATAAAGTCGATTTTTCAACCGCGAGTCAAAGGAACCGAGCGGCGAGTGCGAGTGCACTCAGTACACACTCGTCACCTCGTGCGAATTTAAATGTACTTAAGTTATCATTCTTGTTGGTTAAGCTCAATTAAACATTAAACATTTTTGAATGTGTTTTTGAATATTCTTCAAAGGTTGGTGTGCTATGATATACACCTGCCCAATTGCCACAACCGTCGTAGGCAAAATGTGTCTAAAGGGGTTATACACAGTAGAAATTAAAAAAAAAATTTTTTTTAATTATATTTTCGGAATGTACATATATTTGAGCATATTGTCTGAAAAATTCAAATCGATCCGGCAAATATTCTTGCAGATACACGCATATTTGTAAGAACGTTCGGAGCGTTATAAAGTAGGCACCGTAAAGACCAGAGTAGTAGTTATGGCGCGCAATACTTGGGTTTACGTTGACTCTTTTCATTGTATTTGCAACAACAACTCGGAATATTAGAAGCTGCTGATGATAAAAAAAAATTAACGATGTGTGGACGTCTTTGAATACTTTTTTTTTTGAAGGACCTCCAGGAGACCGCCTACAGGAGCAGTTTAAATCGATATGTTTTAAAAATAAAAAACACCGAAATAAAGCTAAAAGTTACCACTACATTTATTAATACTTCTTGTATTTGTCAAAAAAAAACCCTCTTCAGATAAAATCGTAAAAAACGACTTTTTTTGGTCTTCCAACTGCGGGTTATACGCAGTTGGAAGAATAATTTTCCAAGATAGACGTGTTTTGAAACGGATTAAAGAAATCTCCCAAAAGGCCCTCCTCTTTTCACTGCGCAAAAAAAAAAACGCCATCGCATCGACACGACCCCATAATTGTATTTAAAAAAAACACACAAAAGGCCCTCCCCCTTTCCCTGCGCAAAAAAAAACGCCTTCGCATCGACAGGACCCCGTCATTGTTTTTAAAAAAATGCCCCAAAAGCCCCCCCCCCTGTCAATGTGCAAAAATAAAACGCCATCGCATCGACCCGACCCCGTTATTGCTTTTTAAGAAATCCCTCAAAAGGCCTCCCCCTTTCACTGCACAAAAAGAACGCAATCGCAACGACACGACCCCGTAATTGCTTTTTAAACGTGTTTTTTTGACGTGTTAGCAAGGATTTTAACATACAGTATTAATTTGTACTCGAAATACGGGTACAGATTGCAGTCGACATTTTTGCGACCACTGTTTTTTCTTTGACGTAATGAAAAGAAGCAGATATTTTGGAAAGCGTATCCACAATCCATCTCGATAGAGATCAATGCTTTTATATAGTCAATGACTTATATTCTTATAAAACCTCTTAGAATCTAACCTTCAAAGAAATGTCAAATTTTGTTAAAAAATTGAATATAATTTTATTATACAATCTGCATATTATTATGTATTTTAAACCTTATTCCAGGGTTTGCTCAATGAACAGTTTTCTATTTTATTGGTTTTAAATTAGTTTTTATAATGAATTTATGTATCCACTTACACAAACTGTGTTTCATGATGAATTTTATGTCATAGACAATTTATAATGCTCTACTTTACTATTTTTTATATTTTGAATAAGATTCTTAGTCAATAATGCGAAATTAAGTGTGTTTGTATGTATTTATAAAAGCAATCAATACGTTCCTAAGCTGGGTATTAAATTTACAAAAGCTTCAAAAATGTAATTTTTGAAGTTATTTATTTATATTATATGATGTTACTATTTATTAAGTATTCTTTTAGCACAACCCGCAAATAATTATAAGGTTCTTCTGTTGTATTTATTTCGCTAATCCATTGTACATAGTTTGTACATAGGTGGGCGTTTTTCATAAAAACTTGTACGGTGTTAATATAAGTAGTGTTACACAATTTAGAATAAATAAGATTTTTCTAGAGAAGTACTTGAAACTTTTACTGATTTTAAATATTGCACGTATAATCCTCTTTTTGTGCCAGGGAAACTCTTAAGATTTCGTAGCATCTCCCCTAAATTAGAATGTTATATTTAAAGAATCATTTATTCGGAATTTCGTTTCATTCAAGTTTGACACATTTTAGGTACTTGTTATTTCAGCTAAAAACCAATATTCACTGTGGATAATAGTATGAACAAAAATTGATATTTCAAACGGTCACTATTTTAATTCAATTTCCTAAAAATAATAATGTATCCATTACTTATCTCCAGTAGGTATTGTCAAGAAAAGGCGACAGCTTATTTGCATATCTGAGTCAAAGTAATATTAGTAGCAGGCAAAAACTTTCGCCAACATATTATTCAGACATTTAAGGCATAACTGCAGGTTGATATGTATTATGTGAATATTCATTATTAGACATTATATTTTGATAACCTGAAACTAACCTTACAAATGTCAGATTCCATTTTATGAAAAGATTTAAATATCAGCTTTGATTGTTTAAACTGAAAATATGTATCAATTGTATAGTTTTATTAGCATAACACAGAAAAATATTTGACAGATTCATTGTTGAATTTTACATTCATTATTTGAACACTGACATTTCAAAATTCAAAAACTTGACATTCAAATACTTTCTGCATATATTATGTTTAATCCATAAATATTGATATCTGGAAAAAGAGGACAAAATATTTTATATAACTTCTGGATTGACATCGAACCATAGTGCTATAAGCCTATAACACTGTCAGTGAAAGCAACAATCAATTGTATAGTTTCATTAGCATAACACAGAAAAATATTTGACACAATCATTGTTGAATTTTACATTCATTATTTGAACACTGACATTTCAAAATTCAAAAACTTGACATTCAAATACTTGCATATAATATGTTTAATCCATAAATATTGATATCTGAAAAAAGAGGACAAACAAATTTTATAATTTAATTTCTGAATTGACAATGACATCGAATAACCACAAAACCTTTTAGTTTATCCACTGTCAGAATATAATATATTGAAATGACCAAAATGTCACTTATTTGAAGAAAAATCTTGTATTACACAACCATTTAACCTATTTCGTTTATTTTTGTAGAATATATTTTTGTCAGCCATTTTGATTTCTACAGATGACATAATATTTTGTATGGACAAAAAGGAGTATAGTGTATATTTTGTGTGTTTATTTTTAGAATATATTCGGTCAAAAACCGTATTGAAACTATGCATCGATATTCAATAAGCATTTAATTACAACTCAGTCATCCTGTAGCTGGCAATTATCTCTTAATTTTCAAAATAAAATATAAATTTAACATACCTCCAATAATTTGAATTTTCGCGGCAATTTTACTTCAGTTTTTGTTCATTGCTTTGGCCGGGTGTATTTTTAAAGTTTGCGAGCTAAATTCTAAGTGTCGACTACGCGCGACCATTATTAGACAATCTAAAATTGCCATTTCATTCATATTTGTTAAAATATGTACGCTCAACAATTACGTTGCTGAAATTTACCAATTTCTTTACGTCAACTGACAGCTCATCAAAGGGAAATAATTTCATTATCTATTGTTTTCAATTCAAATGTCAAATTCTAGCTATTGAAAACAGAAGCGAAATACTTTCTATTGCATCTCTCTTGCACGCGTTACGTATACGCCTGCCCCTTGGCGGTTTTAAGATTTGAATATTTATCATTAAAATTCGGTTAATCGGGCGTCGGGTGTGTCTCAAAAGATTCTACATTTCTCAATTTACATAATGTTGACAAAAAGTTTCGTTACATAATCCATAATATGCTTAATTATGCGATTCAATGGCAAAGTGACAGCTAAAAATTTTTCAATTTTTAGACAGTCAGTTATTTTTAATTTCGATATTCAAACAAAAATTGTCTCATTTCGCCGAACGAATACGCGACAAACTATAATTTTTCTGTCTCACTCGTACTTGAGGATAGTTTAGCGACGTGAGTCATACAATAGTCTCGATTCGTCGTCGCATGTTAAATTTCCGTAAAGGTTAGACGGTGCTCTTTTCGAAATTTTGACATGGTCCTAGCGAAACCCACCGCTTCACAGTCATAGGGACGGCGAAAAAAATCAATCACGCCGACTTTTGTCGGCGAATAAATCGCTATAAAAAAGTCGTTTTCAACGCTTCTTTTGCACTTTCCAGTTACACTTTTTCATTGTGCATCGTTTAAAACGCGTCTCGACGTTGTCCGATAAATATCGAGCGAGATATGAGCGATTTCCCGCGCCGGGTTAATCTTATGGAAAATTTTATTTCGGCAAAAGTCGACCGAATTTTAGCCGAAAACCGTCCAGACTCGCATCTCATCGAAAGAGCGCAAAAATGTCGTCAGTTTCCGATAAAATTCAACCGCGAGCGATTTTTTCTCGATTTTAGCGGAACGTTTGAAAAGTCGTCCCCGTGTTATCCTTACCTACGGTAGGGTCCACTTTGAAAAATCACCGGGGCTACGCCCCTCAAATGCAAGACATGCCGACACCCCTATACCGAGCAGAGTATAGTCCTCTCTCGGCCGTTTTTTTGGTGAATTTTTTCCTCCAACCACTTCCATTTCCATAAACTTGAAACTTTTTTTTTTTCAAAATTAAGCGTTTTAATTAATAGAGATGAATACTGCGATTTCTTACCTTTGGACCGGTGTATGGGCATATTATATTAGTGATGTAACGAATGTCGATTTTTAGACATTTGCGAATGCGAATATTCAGTTTCAAATGTGGCGTCATGTGTCCAAGTTTAAAATTAGACAGCTGATTGGTCGCGCAAGTTGCTCGCACACATTTGTAGTGGTTCTGGGCACTAGATTGATTATTAATTTTAAGTATATTAAAGTACAGGCTGATAAAATATATAATTGAAAAGGTTACCTAAGCAAAAAAAGGAATAAGAAAAAATGTTCTAATAAAAATGCTAAGAAAATAATATTTTTTATCTTATTTGATATTTTTTTCATATAAGAAAAATGTTCTTTTCTGATATTTTTACCCACGACGGAACGGTGCAGGTATACGCGTTTAGGGTGAGACTGTGAGAGATTGTTTGTTAGTTTGTATGTGGCATGCGCACTCTCGAATGTTGCCAATTATCTCGAAAACGGTTCAATCGATTCAGATGCGGTTTTCTCTGTAAATGATTTGTAATTCATCTGCGATGGTTCTTAGATAGATATTACGATGGTAACGCCCTAGGAGGCGCTGCACTGCACAAAAATCATAACAAACGTGCTACGCACGAACAGATTGAACAACCGTCCGTTACTAGTGCTTTTTACAGCAATACACTTGAACATTTATTAAAAACACAATTTATTATGAGCACCCTTGCACATAACGCGATTCGACAGCTAGGCTATCGGATATAGCTAGTAGCTACACTGTATTAGCTAGACCAGAGGTTCCCAAACTGTTTTGTCTCGTAGACCACTTGCCATGTTTTTCGGTTTTGGGTAGACCCCCTGCTTATCTGATATTGATTTTTTGCAAATTCATTAATTTCAAATGTATTTTTGACAATTGGTATAGTGCTACTCACTTTGAACGATTTAAATTTATATAACGATAGTGAAATGTAGTGTGAAATGTTTAGTTTTATACATTTATAAATTAGATTCAAATTAAACGAATCAAATTAAAATTTACTTTCTGTTACATAAAATAACTAAACAAAAAATAAATGCTTTTAGTGTGAGGGATGAACCTGATGCTTTAATAATAAATTTTCAACATTTGGCAATTGGCATCAATTTAGTTAGATTTAATCTTAAATCTCTTCGGTTAACTATGTCCAGTTTGTTTCTTTTTTTGTTAGGAGATTCACTATCGTTGACCCCCATTTTCATTTCATGGACCCCCAATTTTTTCCCCCTGACATGGATCCCTTGCAAGTTATCGTTGACCCCTGGGGGTCGATATAGACCACTTTGGGAATCACTGGGCTAGACCATCTGAACATACTCTTACAAAATAAAATATAAAAAAAAGTTAAAAATTTTGAAAAAGCCCACGACGGATGTACGCGTCATAGAAAAAGGATTAAAATCCCCCGACTTAAAAGAGGTATAAGTAACCAAAGAAAATCCGTCGGGGGCTGCCGTTCACTGCCCTGAAATGAACTAAAATATTGCAGTTTTTAGAGTAGGTATCTCTATGTGACTGATTGAAATCACGTTAGGTACGTAAATAATTGTAATCTTCAATTGATATTTTCCTATTCTTAATTCAGGGCAGCGAATGGCAGCCCCCGACGGATTTTCTAAATCCTTTTTCTATGATAACGTTTACATCCGTCGTGGGTGTTTTTTTCAAAATTTATATTTTGTTTCATATTTTATATTCGCATGAATTTTGCGAATGCGAATGTCGAACAATATATTAAATGTGGATATTCGTTACGTCACTAGCATATATTGTCGATTCTCTGTTTAATTAAATAATAGTCTTTGAACGGTCTACTATTTCCATTTCAAATAGCGTTTTTTTATTTGCATTTGAATAAATAAAGAACGAAAATATAATAAAATTTGCATTAATTATTTTTTCATATTGTTTCTTTATTGCATCATTCATCAATTACTATATGAAATATTTTACATTTTATGTAGATATTTAAAATCTAAATTAATATTTAAATAAAATCCATTTCTTTGATTTATGATGATTATTTTATTACATCTAGCGTTAAATCGCCCTGATTCATTAAAATAGGTATAAAATTAATTATAGAAAAATTCAAAACAGAAACAAGTTAGCGTGAATGCCGGCACGACCACGTCTGCATTACAGACGTAGCTCCGCTTCTCCCATTTATTATTATACCCCCTCCGACCTATAATCTTGATCCCACAATACGGACGATTGGAATATACTATAGCGATGCATCCGATACCGATACCGACTCCGATATATCGGCGATACTTCGGGTTAGCCGATATATCGGTATCGACGATATTTATATGACCGATTCAACGATACTTTTTAATTTAAAAATGTGTAATTCTCTCAAAGAAGAAGTCGAGTGATACCTAAGGTCTCCCAATATATCGAGAGATGCAGATCCATTCGTTTTCTGACGCAATGACGTCTTATACCCAAACTTGAAAAAAATTGCGCAGAAGTACTTTAGTTTCCAAATGAGTTTTGCCGCATCTGAGAGACTATTTTCCAGCGCAGGTCTTATATTCAAACAGACTTGCGAAATCGCCTTTCTCCGCAAAACTTAAGATTACTTTGTTTTTTAAACAAAAATCTTATCAATGTTAATTTTAATTACTAAAATTTTTAATTATGTAATATTAACCTATGCTTTTATTTTTTGATATTAATAAAAAAAAATCTGACTTGTTATTTATTTATTCATTTTTGAATTCACAATAAGCATCGGTATCGCCGATATTTTTATGAGTATCAGTATCGGTATCGTATCGGCGAAAAGGCGTATCGATGCATCCCTAGAATATACATAAGTGGTGGGGCAGTGAATACCTAGTGAATTAAAACATATTCTATAACATTTCTGGAATCAAAATAAACAAAGCTTCATAAAAATTCGTCCAATAGGTTTTGAGTAAGTTCAAACATACCGAAAAATGAAGAATTTTATATAATTTTTTTTGTGACAACAAAATACGAACGTAAAGACTGGTGCGACATTAAAAAGCTTATAGGGACCGTAATGATTGGGACTTGCGAATCAGCTGTATCAGAGTGAAAGGTGTGTCCGACGTACAAATGACGTAGATGGGTCGCGCCGTATATCTTCGTTTATAATCATAACATACAATAATATATTAGTTAGTCGTTGTTTACCTGGTACCAATTACAGTGTCTATAGTACCTATATCTATGACCGCCTGGCAAAATCTCACATGTCAATTTTTTGTGATTATTTGCCAGATATATTTTTTTTAAATCTATTTCTGTTTCAAAACTAGCTTAACTTCCGTCGTGCGACCACAAACCGAAGCACCTCTTTTTTAGGGTCCCGTACCTCAAAAGGAAAAAAGGAACCCTTATAGGATCACTTTGTTGTCCGTCTGTCTGTCTGTCAAAATCAAAACCTATAGGGTCTTCCCGTTGACCTAGAGTCATGAAATTTGCCAAGATGCAATGTCTTATAGCACAAGTATATTATGGAAAAATCTGAAAACCGTTTTGTAGTTACATCACAAAAAAAAATGTTTTTAACCGCAATAATATGCTATACACGTACACAGTAACAGTCTAATACAAAACAAGTGTCCGCTACCGGTGCGTTTATACAGAGCATAATATGAGAACTCTCGCATACAACACGGTACGACAACTAGGCTATCAGATATAGCCACAAATTACAATACAGTTCAGTAGTTCACCTGAACTGATTGCAATTACACGTTTAGTTGCCAAACGGACCGCGACGCTTTTCGGCTAAGCGGGAAAAATCTTCGAGACTCGATTCCCGTGATGTACGAACTATATTTACATACCTATAAGTTTGTACGGAACCCTCGGTGCGCGAGTTCGACTTCACTTGTCCGTCTTTTTTAACCGACGAAAAACAAAAACGGAGGAGGTTCTCAATTCGACGCGTATATACTTTTTTTTTTTTTATTTTTTTTTTTTTTATTTATGTATGACCACGCATAACTTTTTACAGAGTAGTCCGATTTTGATAATTATTTTTTTGTTTGAAAGGGTATACCCCGAAGTTAGTCCCATATAAATTTGGTAAAAAAATTCCAACCCTAAGGGTAGGAAAACAGGGGATGATTGATTGTTCACTCACTGATTGTAATGTATGATCACACATAACTTTTTACAGAGTGGTCCAATTTTGATAATTATTTTTTTTATTGGATAGGGTATACTTCGAGGCTCGTCTCATATAAATTTGGAAAAAAAACTCCTACCCTAATGGTGGGAAAATAGGGGTGATTTATAGTTCACTCTCAGATTTTCATGCTGAGTTGTGTATTACAATTATAAATTATATAGCCACAAAAAATTATAAAATAAAAACTTTTTAATAAAAAAATTAAACCGCCGAAAAACTGAAAAGCAAAAAATAATAAATCTTTTTATTTAACTGAGTTCTATCTAAGTAGTTGAACGTATGTGACAGTCTATAAGTAATTTTGAGTCGGCGTCAAACCATCAATGTACAAAGATCACTAAAAGAAATAACCAAATCAAATTAACAATGATACGTGAAATCTCCAGCGATAAACATTAACATTCCAAACATGCGCTCTCCACACGACCACTCGCAAAGACGTATGCCCTCAGTGTGCCCGTTCGGGTTGCTCTGTCGCTGACATTAACTTCGTAAACGCTCAGAGATTTCCGGCGAAAGATTGTTGACGCCGACTCAAAATTACTTAGATATACTAGACTGTCACATACGTTCAACTACTTAGATAGAACTCAGTTAAATAAAAAGATTTATTATTTTTTGCTTTTCAGTTTTTCGGCGGTTTAATTTTTTTTTTATTTATACCCAACTGTTTCGGTGAGCGAGTCGTCGGTTCTTCGGCGTTGCTTCTCTGCGTGTATAGAAACGGACGGCGGCGTCGATTGCAGAGCAACGTAAGCCGACATAAATGTTGTACATACGTCGCTAAACACGTGCTAAACGCTGAGTCCGTGTCGCTAAAAATAAATTGTAGCTAAACGCTTATGCAACCCAACAAAAACACTTGTCTGTTGATCTTGTATAGAAACGATCTATGCAGTTAACTGTTTTAACGCGTATTTTCCGAAATTTAATAATTACGTCTCTATATTAAATAGTAAAACATCTCCACAAGAATAATTCTTGTGACATCTCTATTAGGATAAAGTTCCAAATACCGGTCATCTTCGATCGGAAAGAAACTACGGTAATTTTTTTTGTGGGACATGAAAAATCTCCATGGGAAAGGACCCCGCACTAAATACATGGAAATATGCATTCTTTCTAACTGGGTGGAATACATCAGTCATTTGATGCTGAAAAAAGTTTCCAATACAACTTTGGTCTGATAATTCCGATGTCCAAAGTTTATCAAAAACGGCTGTTTTGTGGCAATATGTAGGCACCCATGGATATATGATACTAGCGGTCCCGCCCGGATTCACCCGGGTGCAAAAGAACGAAGGGGGGGAGGGGCATGAGTACGCACATTCACCTTAGTTTACCGAGATGAATGTTGTGTCCAAATTTCATGATGACCGTTCAAAAGTTTTTGTCGGGCGGACAAATTTTGAGTTACATTTTTCAACATTAATTTTTATTGATGCTCCGCTCCTATTGGTCGTAGCGTGATCTTATATAGCCTATAGCCTTCCTCGATAAATGGACTATCCAACAAATATTTTTTTTCAATTTGAACCAGTAGTTCCTGAGAATAGCGCGTTCAACCAACCTAACAAACAAACAAACTCTTCAGCTTTTATATATAAGTATAGATATAGATGTCACACCTGTAGCAGGATTTTCAGACCCAAGTTATATTGGAAACTTTTTTCAGCATCATATAATTGATTCATTCCCCCCAGTAAGAAAGAGTTTCACCGAAATACATTTTCCCATGTAGGTATTTGGTGCGGGGTCCGTTATAATTTTGCAAAAATTAACTGTAAAATCTATCACATTTTTATCGTGTTAAAAGACTGATAAAGAAAGTTGTTTAAATTAAAAAAATTGGCACGGTCTATGCATATTTGTTTGATGAATACGTTATTGGTACTCGCGCCAAATAATATTTAGTTGATGTCTTCTTTTTGTTGAACAAATTAATGACTTTATAAATACATCGTGGTGAAGTTCAGAAAGCCGCAGATTGCCGTAAATATACGAATTCCAACAGGTCGTTGACACGATGCAATTTGTACAATAATTTGTACTTTTAGGCGCCAGAAATACAAATAAAATAACTTTACAAAGGATGTAGTAAATCATGGCCATGACATTCGTCAAAAAAACACATTGCATGTACCAAATACTAAAAATGCAGTAACGCGAAAAGGAGTCTATGTTAGACTGTTAAAAATTTTTAATAAAGTCCCAGAAGAAATTAAGAAGCTAGATTATAAACATTTTGAAAAAAAGTTAAAAATTCACCTGATAAATAAATGTATATACAGTATTGATGAATTTTAAATAATTTTAATTGATATAGAGGTATTGTTGAAAATTGTTGTTAAATTATTTGTATGACACGTTTTATGCCCGATGGGCAAAATGAAATAAATATATATGTTATGTTATATGTTATGTTATGTTATGTTATGTTATATTGACATAAGAATGATTTGCGCATTTCTTCATCTCAAAAACTGTTCTTTAATTGAAACTTCTTCAAAAAAAGCCACTAAAGAGATAAAATATAATGAAATTTTGAGATCAACGCCAATTCAATGACCAGTAGTATAGATTATAAGTGTATCTGGTGCGTAAATGATTATATTATGACGCAGTGTGGCATTATGGCAAAACAAGCTCGAAATATAATATATCCAGTCTTTTTTTAATGTACCTATATAAGATAGCCGATTTTCACTCATAATAATAAATTTCAAAATTGATGACATTCACGTGATCAACGTCCCGACAAACTTTGAAAATGACACTCAGGATGATTTTTAGACTATTTACCTGTTTTTACCCTCTGAAGGGGTTGTTTTTGACACATGTTTATTTATTTGTGGACAGGAGTAATCTTGCGCATTTTCGAATTGATGATATAATTGCGCCATGCAAATTTTTAACCCCCGTTACACTCTTTTAGAGATTAAATTTTCAAAAATCTGTTCTTAGCGGATGCCTACGTCATAATAACTATCTGTGTGCCAAATTTTAGCCCAATCCGTCCAGTGGTTTGAGCTGTGCGTTGATAGATCAGTCAGTTACGGTTTCATTTTATATAGAGAAAGATGTACCTATTATATGCAAAAAGCTTTTAATATATACTTTTATGAGCGCTCATCTCTGTCGTTGAACTAATAAATCACCTGTATAATTATTAGTGTAGATATAAGATAAAGTATCTATACGTTGGATAACAACGTTTTTTTTAGTGGAAATTTTTCATTCACTAATAATTAAATGTTGTTACAGATGTAAAGCAATCAATGATAGATATTAGCAGTTAATGTTGTTGGTTTGTGTTGGCTGTATGCGGTGTGGCGTAATTATTAATTACGATTTTTGTTTTTAATACGGTAGACAGTAAAAACAAGTGACATTAATTGATTGCTTTTATTCATATTGCTATTTTCGAAGAGGATTAATTCTATTTATTGATGTTTATGCATAATACAAATATTTACCCATAAAGTATTAACTTAGGACCCACGTAGCTGCCCCAGTCCAGCCTTGTTGCCCTTAACTTGTACGAGTACTTTGAGCAGTATCAATTGGTTCGTAAATAATTCAATAAAAACCGAAGTTGTCTGTTTTGTTGTTCTTTAACTAAATTTATAATAACATAATGGATCTGTTTGTTCGTGCGAGCGATTTAATTTTGAAAAGTGGACCTTCGTGACACGTTTTCATCATTTTTTATTATTTTACTAAACTCGGCGGAGGAATGCGTACCTTGCGGTAGAAAATTGGTTCGTGGAATGTTATGTCACAATATATTTTTTCAGAAAATTGTTTCCGTTATTTGTTTTATGTTTGTCAAGGCTAAATAAACACAATACAGTCGAAGCTGTTAGATTACACATGAAACCGTTTGAAAACGCCACGGCATCGTTCAATAACGACTGAACTGATTTTGATCAAATTTAGTACAGGCAGTTCTCTATGAATTGATATGGACTATGTGCAAGTGGGTGGAGCTGAACTGTTTCCGAATTCCACGCTCGTGGTAAAAAAAGAACAAAACTTGACGTTTGACGAAATCGCGGGCTCTGTCACATCACATTGAAAACGTTTTAATTAAATTTAAGAAAACTTGTTACGCGGCCCGATCTGGATTCGCCCGAATTTTTTTGTCGACTTACGTTGCAAAATTGGTCTTCACGAAAAGCGCTTTTCTTTTAACGCGATTAAATGTCTATGTGCATCCTGAAGGTTTATTCTAAATAGTGGTGAAAGAATTTTTCAAATAGATGCAGTGATTCCTGACATTACTCTCCGCATACACACAAACTCGCAAAATTCGCACTCTCTCTTTTAGTATAGTTCTTATAGTGCTTTATGTGTTTGTAGAGAGCCAAGTATGGATACAGTCGTCAAAACAATTAGAAAAAAAATCTAATATATCTGAGATATTATAAGGCACAGTTCCTACAAGATGTGCTTTTAACTTTTTTTTAACCGATTGTCTTTGACACATTTCATTTCTTGCAGTAAAATCCTGTATGGCACTGATTTCTCAAAGAAGGCTGTTTTATGTCTGAGAGTAATCTCTGTGTTGCTGACATGAATCTCTATTTTTAAGATCAAAAATTAATCGATTTTTTTTAATTAGAAAAACTATCTCTATCGGTTGCACAACCCCAAACTGTTATGCAATACGTATGTAGGAGTTACATAGTATATGCAAGTTATATCTGTCAGCATATGTGACTATATATGTATGTGATATGTGGTACATTGCAGCTCGCACTTTTAACATAATATATTGTAATCTCAGAATATCCGGTGATAAGAAAACGGATTGACTCTGATGACTATGAATTAGACAAAAGAGATACATTCAGGTAATAAACGATTTCGAATCAACAACTAAATTGGGGAGCGTAAATCTCCGTTTTGGTTAATTAGTATTAAGTTTTTGTAAGACAATTGTAATAATTAATAAATGAAACAATAATAAATATCTAATAAAAAATAATAAAATATATTTTTTTAAACAACGTTTTGACCACGAGCAAAACTTGCAAATGCATGATAAAAAAAAAAAATAGAATCGAGCTTTGATTGTGGAATTTCCGTAGTTGTTTCGTTGATGGTAATAACTAATAATAATTTAGTTTTTTTGCATAGGTACATTATTTACGTGTTTAATCCATTTCAAGTTTTCATCATAATATGTAATAATATGTACCTAGGAATTTGAAGTCTATTTTAACAAATATAGATTTTTCGAATAAGACCGACAATTGGCGTCACACGGCGAGTTTGCACATAGCCAATAGCAGACAAAAATAACCCTGGCAATATATTCTGTTGGTATTGAATAATCGCCGATTTGTTTAATAATTTTCGCGTTGAACTTTGAAATCGGGAATCTCCCATTTGATTGATAAATCTTATGGCAGACCTGTCTGGTGTTTTTTTTCTTATCTTTTGTGCACTTGTTTGTTGATTGATTTCGTTCACATTTATCGTAAACCGGTCATATTTTGTACATTTAACAGAACCGGACTTCAAACTTTAAAAAAAAAAATTGTGGTCTACTCTCTATAAAATAGTCACATGCATGTATAATGTCAGCGGGACTCATCACGAACTAGAACGATAAAGTAAAACAAATAGGTACACGTTCCATTGTAAATCACTGTACATGTATACTGTCAGCTGTTTTTTTCCTAACCTACTATTAGAAGTGATTTTTGCACAAATGTGAACTGTCAGAATTTTTGAAAATTAATTGAAAAGTGTACATATCTATTTTATATAGGGTGGTAGGTCAAAAGGTCCTCATGCGTAATGTTATTGCGACTCGTGTGACTTCAATTGCCGAGCGTATTTTACTTGGTAATGTTCAATAATAATAATGCGTTTAACGTCCGCGTCTCAACTTTATGTCATAACAGACGCCATTCACACCATTACTATTTTTTTTTTCATCTATTGCATTTCCCGTTATTTTCTAAATTTTTTCAACTTCCACTTAATTAATAGCAATGGGCGAATGAAGGAATTTTGGTACATTAGGATAAGGTAGACAAATTTTTAACATTAGGAGTTGATAGGTAATCGGCCATGGCCTTGTATAAGGAACTGCATCTCGATATTTATCTGGAATTATTGAGGGAAACCATGGGGAACCTGAACAAGATGGCCGTTACAGGAATTGCCGTTTCTCGGCGAGAGGCAGCAGGAAAGAAGTCCCAACCACATCTGCCACCGCCGGGATTCGAACCCGGTACCTCCCGAATGCGAGTTTAGTGCTCTAACCACTACGCTACACCGCTCGGTGGTAATCTACAATATAGATCAGTTTAATATTTTATTTTAATAATAAAACAAAAATTCTTTTGGTGCACTCAATTTTGAACCGTATATAGAGCTGTGACTGTTCGAAAGTTTCAAAGTGACAATTAATTTACGTCAGTTTTCGTTAATGAATCAAAGTTTCCGTGAAACTTTTACATTCGGAAGTTTCGTTTTAAAAGTTTTGAGTAACTTTAAAGAGTCTCTCGTATGTCGACAAGCGCTGAGAACAATGACAGGTCCGACCAACATTCCACTGTATGTATACGTTAAAAAGTTTTAAGGCTAGAATTCAAGAAGTTCAGTACGGAAGAATCGCCAACAGATGGCAGTATACGCTTTTTTAGTTATAGTCCAAGAGCTACTGAACTTTTTGGAAGCTGATTTAGGCATGGAAATTTTATAATGTAGTTAAAATCAGTTCAAGCAACGATAATGGCATTTTGCATCACCTAGTTTTTAGGGGTAATCCTAAATATACACTAGTAGAGTTGAAAACGTCGACTCATTTTGTTAATGATGAGATTATCAAAGTAGTGCAAATACATATTTTCAGATTTTATATATGTACAGCGGTCCGTCACGGTTTCATCCGGATACGATAGATATAATTCTGAAAATGTATTTCATTTGCGGCCCGGCGTCTGAACTAATAGCTTTGAGCAAATTCTACCAGATTTGCTTCTGAACTAATAGCTTTGAGCGAATTCTAACAGACGTGGCTACTTGGTACAAAAACAGTTTTTTGAGAAAACACCGTAATTTTGTACAAAGCATTTATTAAAAACTATCCTATAGTGTAAGTTGGACCAAGCAAGACACATTTACAAAATTTCATTAAAATCGGCTCAGTGATTTCGGAGATTGGTGCGGCTAAAATTGTGACACGAGATTTTTATATACCATAGATATATAGATCACCAGCGGCCCCGCCCGATTTCACCCGGGTACCAAATCACGAATGGGGGGGAGGGACATGAGTACGCAAATTCATCTTAGTTTACCGATATGAATGTTGTGTCCAAATTTCATGATGATCGGAGCTACCGTTTAAAAGTTTTTGTCGTACGGACAAATTTTGAGTTACATTTGCAACATTTTTCATTGATGTTCCGCTCCTAGTGGTCGTAGCGCGATATTATATAGCCTATAGCCTTCCTCGATAAGTGGGCTCTCCAACAAAAAAAAATCAATTCGAACCAGTAGTTCCTGAGATTAGCGCGTTCAACCAAACAAACAAATTCTTCAGCTTTATATTATATTAGTATTAGTATAGATATAGATGTCACACCTGTGGCAGGTAAAAACATGCTTTTTTTGAAAACCAACGCCATCTGTTGAACGTAACAGTAACTCACGCAAACCAGACAGCCACAGCAACGCGTGGCCGGGTACAGCTAGTTTACAGTAAAACAGATATCGTAATACGTTCCTCTTAATATCTGCCTGTTTTTATAAAACTGATAAGGATGCGTACTACTTACGCGTGGTAATGACCGAGTCGAAAAGATAACTTTTGACTTTACCGACCAGACAATGCGACTGTCATTCCTTAAGCTTTTTATCAGAATACAAACAAAACACTGACGGCGACTTAAGTAATATTGCGTACGCTTTTTTATTTGTTTGTTATTTGGAAAGTCATTTTCATAGTAAAATTTATTGACCGCGGCAGTTCATTTATCATATTACTAGAGAATACAATCCCGAGCATGTTTTTCAATCCCGGGATTATGGGATTATAGATTCGTAATCCCGGGATCCCGGGGCTATCCCGGGATTAGACTATGTGGTTTCTAATTGAGCTAAAATGAAAAAAAAACTTGAGTAATTACTTAAAAAATGTTTTTAATATCGTTGCACAACACAAATCACAATATAGTAAGAAAAGAAAATAGACAAAACCAAAAAAAAAACTTTACTTTTGCAAGAAATCAAAAAGACAACACAAAAAAACTATTTAGGTAGTATTTCGAAAATACAATCGCAGAAATATCAAAGCATCCAATGTTTGACTTACAAGCCTGCTTCCTAGTTTATTGCCAACATAAGCAGCAGCAGCTGAAAACGCTCGCTCAGGTTCTACCCTGGTTGGAGGAATAGACAATAGAACTGATATGCTGTTTCTAAGTGATATCCACGAACTCCTCCATTTTCGAACAGGCTTATTTCACGTCTAATACTATTTGTCAACCCAGATTCATTTAGTACGTACTTCAGGATCTGGAGATTTCATACTCTTACGTATCGTACAGCGTATTTAAGGATTGTTTTTGTTGTTATGTGATAAATAATATTAATATAAGGTAATTGTAAAGGCACAACGGATTACGGAATGCAAGCTAGATCTGTTTGTGGCAATCCCGAAAATCCCGGGATTTGCCAAGTACGATCCCGGGATTTTTGGGACCAGAAAACGGCCGGGATCCCGAGATTCGGGATCCCGGGATTGTATTCTCTACATATTGCCCATATTCACCGAACACTAAAGATAGAAGTTACTAATCTTGGAACAAATGCATTCGTTAGAATAAAATTTACTTTCAATTCACCGAGCGAAATATCAGGTAGAAAAGCTAGTTAAAGAATAAATATACACTGCACCATACTCCTGGCTCTTTTTGTTGAATATTTTGACGTTCATCCAAAAATCCGACCAATGACGTTACTGTAAAAGTCGAAAAAAAAGTTTCACAAAATAATAATGTTTTATCCTAACCCAATTGCACACAAAACTTCCACTAGCTTTAATGTTTGACAACTATACACTTCACAAAAGGTTAATAAGCAACATATAAATAAATTAACAAGAGCAACTGTAGATATAATACTACACGTTTATAGGTTAGGTATTATGATCTATGTGGCGGCCATTATTATTTTATCAGGCGAATAAATATTTATACCCTGGAAGTAAGACAGAATAGATTTATTCCTGCAGTAACATAATCATGTTTAGTGAATTGAATTATCGCTATTTATTCGGAGGAATAGTTACACCCTAAGAACAAATGAACCGAATAAATAATTACTTACGTTCACTCTTCACTGGTACGTATCTATCTATGTATGTATTAACGTAATCTTTCAATTTAATCTTTACACATTTCCAGACGTCTGAATAATTTAGTGTTTTTTTTTTGAACTCTAATTTTTTTAATACACAGTCAACGCCACGCTTTAAAAAATTACGTAATGGAAGTCTTTTGTTCAAATTAAATGCTGAACTTTAAACACGGTGATGTGTTGTATATTTCTTGGAGACAAAAAAACAATTTTTTTTTTGTTTATTCGATGTTGAAAATAGATATATGGACCGGAACGATGTTTGGCCGCTGTTCAAATTCCTCATTAATATTTTTCTTTTTAGCTTTTGATAATCGCATTTGTCGTTCGTGTGCGTTTTTATTCCGTTTGTCGTTTTTAATTCGAACCTTTCATGTAGCGTTATTAATATTAATTTCTCGACCTACGTCAACAACAGTCTGACAGCACACCTGCGGAGCTCCGTGTTTTTTTTTTATTATTATTCAGTTCGATATATGAATGCTAATTGAAAACGTAACCGGCAAACTTTCATTGAATCACTGATTTGAACGATTTCGACTCCCGGGGTCTTCGAGAAGATGCCGGAATAGTCTCTTATAATTTTTATTTAAATCAATCCAAAAGTTTTTTTTTCTACAAATCAAATCATTTTTTCCTGTTTGTAAATGGTTTAAGATCCCGATTAGGCTCAATCTTCACCCATCGAGTTTTCTAATGAAATTTGGAATTTGATAATATAATGTATTAATAAAGAAGAATTGATTTAGTTGCCATTCAATTTCTTGGCACAGCTATTTTTAATAAAAAATTAAGTTGTTAATTTTATTGTATTTATTTAGAATTAAATATCATGATATGTTATTCATTGTCATGGTTACCTATCTACATTTTCATATACGCTAGCAAAGTATCTTTGACATGCGATCTTTGCGCCATCTCGTGTTTGATTTTAAAAAATCTGGTTCAGTCTAAACTTACAAACACATGGAAACCAGCTTTATTCTTAACCATAAAAAAATATTTAAGAGCAATGTCAGTAAAAAAGCTACATAAATGATATACATTTTTTATTTCAAGATTTTTTAAATCTTATTTTTATTAACAAAATAACAATTATGATAGTTTTCATGTATTTAATAATGATTATAGACGTAAAATAAAACTTAATTACCCTTGACGACGTACTGCTGTACCAAGTCCATTTTTTTCCTCTCTAATTCATAAGAAAAACCAGGAAAACGGTGGAATTGTAATTCTGGATTTTTAGATGGTGTATCTTTTCAATTAACAACACAGCACTTCCGATTTGAGAGCTTTTTTCCATTTTATTCGATAATTAATTAATCCTTATTAAAATGCACGTATAACATATGACACTAAGGTTCTGACTGAACGAAAATAAAAAAAATTAAAAAAAGGAGGGGGCGCAAAAGTCGCGTGTCAAAAGATACGTATATGACAATATAGAAAACCCTATAACTGTAAAATACTAATTCGAAGGTGCCTGTCTACCTGGTTTTTTGCCAAGAATCAAAATGTAGACCAAACTTTGGCATTATATTTTACTTTCGATTCGTAATATCTGAAAACTTGATAACTACATTTCAGAAATAAAATTGACAACTTTATTAGTATATTTGCCATAAGGCACTTACACTATTGGTGTCGCTCGGAATGCGGGATCTGGGGTCGGACCAAAATTTCTCGACGTTTCATAACCTCCTAAAACGTTTGGAACCATTTTTGGAAATGTTTGTATATAATATCTTAAAAAAAATAAACTTCGGAGAAGTAAAAACTTCGTTCTGTGCTAAACTCAAAAACTTGAGGCGACTGGATCTCAAGATTATAACTTAAAAAAAAAGAATTTCGAGGCAGACAAGAAATTGAAATCAAGCTCGAAATTCTGTGCCTAAGACGTCGAAAAAAAATGAATTTCGAGGCAGACAAGGAATTGAAATCCAACCTCGAAATTATGTGCTAATAAAAGCTACAAGAGCAACAGCAAAAAAAAAATGCAAAGACGGCGTTCGCATAACTCCTTTAGTTACCACTAAGAAAACGCCGTCTGTGCACTTTTTTTTTGCTGTTGCTCTTCTAGCTTTTATAAGCACATAATTTTGAGGTTGGATTTCAATTCCTTGTCTGCAACCAAATCAATTTTTCTTTATTCATAATTATCAAAAAAAAAATTCAATGGGTGAAGAGCGAGGCTAATCGGAATCTTGTACTATAAGCCTTTTCGACAGACTGATTTAAGTGATTTTGACTTCGTTGTGTTGAAGCGGTTCGTTATAGCACGCCTCCTAATGTGTTGATAAAATTTTGCACATAGGCATTCGCTGGTCTAGATCAGGGTTGGCGAACCTTTCTATAAATTTCAAAAATTTTTAATGTAGCCATGACGTGCCGACGAGCAGCCAAAGAAATTTACTTGTTAAAAAAAATGAATTACACATACATGAAAGAATAATTTCGATAATACACTGATCGCCATGAAACTTTATCTTATTTGTTTGTTATTTGGTGATAGTCAATTGTTATCGCCATCTAGCATATTTTTGATTATTTTGATTTTACACCTCAATCAGTGCCGCGCTTATAATAATCTGTCGCGTGCCACCTGTGGCACGCGTGCCATAGATTCGCCACCTGTGGTCTAGAATCTAGATCATTGCATTAATTTGTAGAATGTTGAAATTATGTTAAATCTATTTAATTTGTGACAATTAGGACGCGAATGATGATTTGTTTGTTTGTGTTGTAATGAGTCTCGGCAAATAGTTGATAAAAACCCAGTGTCGTATTTACTAAGTGGCAATATTTACATATCTACCTGTGTTATTTCTATCTGCCCTGACATTGAACTGTATCGCCAGGTCATGATCATAAATCCACTTTTTTTAGGAGTGACTTGGGGAGGGTGTAATTGCTCAAAAATTTCTGCCGCTGATATTTTCCGGTCATTTGACTCTAACCGAACCTTAAAACGAAGCGGCAGACATTTTTTTTTTAATTTTAACCATTTTTTACCATCTTTGAAATTGTTTATTCTCTTTATTTTAAAATGGGTCTAGATACCGCCTGTATATCATGTAAGAAAAAATGCTCTTAATTACTTAAATAGCTTAGGTACAAAGCGGCAGAAGGTTGGGACGACATGTTTTTTTGCGCGTCAGCTCCCTGACTACCAGCAATTAATCTTCTCCATTTTGTTGGTCAACAATTTGCTTTTCAGGTTATTGGCAACGAAAATCAGATGACTGACAGGAATTGTGTAGCTGTTGACATTTTTTTCATTAATGATTTTTTTCTACTGGTATCCAAAGTTTACGGATTTAACGTAAACACGATTTACGTGCAAAGCACCTATTTTCTTCGTCACTTGATGCAATACCTACTTACATTTCGTTGACAAGACGACTTGGGAAAGCCAATCAAATGACTGATAAAATAACAATTGTTTTATAAAATTAGAACAAACGAATTCTTGCTCTGGAATTAAATCTATGATTGCAAGGTAATATAGCTTATGTCGAATGTTTCGGTAATTTTTATGTGCCTTCAAATCGATTTCTTGACTATTTGTGTGAAATTGTGTGAAAACTTTTCATCTTTGCACGAATTACAGAATTGAACCTCTTTTCCAAATGATTTATTGGTCAGCCAGGTTTCATGGGGATGTGGATCTTGTTTTATGCTGCACCGTCGATCACATATTTTCGCATTAGTTTAATAACGTGTAAAAAAACGATGTATTCTCCAGGTCAGATTTTTGTCTTCTGTTCGTAGGCTCCCAGAGGCTAGAACCTTGTCAAACCTTGGATAGACGACGCACCATTTTTGATTAATGAAACATCGTTTTATATTTATAGCATTGTGTGTGTTACACGGATTAAGAGAAGTAAGTTTTTTAACAGTAAGAAAATATTAGTTTAACGGCTGTGTAATATTTATATGTATTTCAATAACTGTATGACCAATTAAAGATTTTTTTTAAATCGGTAGCTACCCACTGGAAGCGTGCAAACTTTTTCATTGACTTTAGCGATTTTGTCTTGTGGAACACAAAGTCACTTGATACATAATATTGTTATCATAGCATGTAAATATTGTGTTTACCGCATTCTTCGGAGTCTAAATTTAAACGTCGTGTTGCTATTTTTGGAATCAGTTTATGAAAAAAAACGCCTTTTGGAACGCGTCACTTATTTTTATTGTTTAGAGTCTTAGATATGGTAAGCCTTGATTATAATATTTTGTGTTACGTGGAATTTCTGCGTTTGGTTTTCCCGATAGACTTGGTGTCACGTTTAAGTTTAGTTCGAAGAATTTTGCTTCTCATTTACTACTCTCAACCCCCGTTTATGTCAGCTTTGACAGAAACATTTCTTACCTGTTCGTAGTGTTACATCTTGCAGACCTTTAAAATAGTATTTTATTTAATAGCGTTAAACCGTGGCGGCTCCTCTATGAGCGCTGCAAAGCTGCAGAACAATAAAAAATCTTAGATACTTCATATTATTTAGAATGAAATTTATTTTTCCATATTTAACCAATATTTAGTGTTAGGAAATAGTGTAATAGTTACGCAATCAACGCTAAAGTTCTGACGGACCACAAAACTCGCGTGCGTTCAGCGCGGCAAATTTTTTTTGCGTTCGTGTGCTGTTCTGTGCTTCGAAGCAGCACATGAAACGTCATCATCAGATATTCCCCGTGCAAATCCTGACCCACAAGTTATAGCTTCAGAGCTGACGATCGATTTAGGGTATGTATTTTAGGCAAGTTGAAATAAAGAAAAAACAGTAATTTATCAATGGGTAAATCTGGAATGGCGAGTCTGCCTGAGCGTGTCCGGTTATTTCGCTTCTGCGCAACATATGACATCTGCAAAAAAATATCCCCAAAAAACATGTTTTAGGCAACTTGAAATTTTTATAATCTTTTAGTTCAGCATTTATATAATCCAGAAATGAAAATGCCAGAACATTTTGTCGGTTATAAAGTAGGACCAGAACCCCCCGAATATATTTAATTAATATACGCAATGAGCACCATAAGGTAAAGGACCCGGTTAGTGACACTTTAAGAGTGACAGCTGAGGTTATAATATGATAACTAACATAAAATTCAATTTGATAAATAATATTTTATATCATAAACAAGTTCAGAATTTCTAGATAAGGTCATACGGATTGAAACCAAATTTTGGCAGGATGTTTGGTATACAAATATGTGAAGCGGGGAAAATCGGCGCATGCACAAAAGAGATATATGCTTTAACGTTGTTGAAAGACGTACCGGAAACATAGTTATGTGTAATAAGTGTTGATTATTTAGAGTCCTTGCGTCGGTGTCGTAAAACCGTGTCGGCAGCGCGTGCCTCCTTTCAAAATCTGAACCAATGCGTTGTCAATGGGCCACGCTCAACCGAGTGCCAGACAGGTATGGCGGAAACGGGCGGCGTGATACTATTTCGGTATTGGCTAACGTTTGGGGGCTCGCGCATTAAAATAGGTTCATCAGAATGGACCCAGCTGGCATCCTATATGCGCATATTTTTGTGTAATATGTAAAAGTGCAGTGGCGTAGAAAATGTAGTTGCGATAGTATTCTGAAGTCGGCAACAAAGCGTATCGAAAATATATCTGCGTCTCTTTTTTCGATGTAATTCACTGATTTCTCCGATGATAAGATTGGTTGATGTACTTGCATACATTGTCTTTTTCTATGAACATGGGCGTACCCAGTTTTTGGCCCAGGCAGGAGCAAATTGTGCTTACGGCTTAAAAAAAGGCAAATATATTCGTGCACCTTAATGGTTCGATTGCGATTTTATTCCTATGCTCGGTATAGAATAAAAGTATATGGTAGCGACCACAGAACAACTGTGGTAGCGACGCATTTTCCTTCCATTTCTGGCTGGCTTGCCTGTCATAATCATTTCCCGAGTACATCGCTCGATTGTTCATTGTTCAACATTCGGCTTCGGCAAAACCTTCGTCTTTTTCTTGAAGCCGAGTGTTTTGGCGAAGGTTTACTTTTCAACCGAAGCATCGGTCGGATTCTAATAATTTCCGTTGTTGATTTGACCGAAAAAAGATAGTTGTGGATAAAATTAATTTGTCAGCTTGATTTCACTCAACGTTACGTTAAATTTTCGTAACTACGTTTTGTTTGACGTCTCTCATTCGAAATTGTATTCAAAATAAGATTCAGTTTTTACTTGTTTCGCTGCCACTGAAAGTATGTACTGTGTCATTATTTTTAGAGCAAAAGTTTGTAAATAACTATTTTTATTTTTTTTTATCGATATAAGAAAAAAATTGTCGGAGAAAGTAAATGCACCTGGCTGTACTTAAATATAGCCGAGAATATTTTTAACGTAATTTTAGAGGTGTAGTGCAATGTCAAATTTTCTGACAATATAATGTTTTAGTAAATATATACAGTGAATTTTGGATTTGGCAGCTATGGAAATCATTAATCTCTTAAGCGCCCGCTCTATGTTACATTTTATGTAGGTACCTATACCATATTAACCACAGAACATTTACTGTTCTGTGATATTAACAAAACTCAAGTTGCTGCATAAATCAACGCCAGTTTTTTAAGAATAACATACAAAGAAATTGAACTACATTTTATTCAAGTTCTGGAGAGTCCGGATGTGGGGGGGGCAAACCGGGCGGGTGGCAGTTTAAGGAGGCGCCAAAATCATATAATATGGTTGAAAACCACACCCAATCTGTCCTTTTTCCGATTTACTCAATCTGGCAACCGTTCACGAAAAATGGCAACCATTATTATATATTTGTGAGTTTTTTAAAGTAATTTATCTCAAACGTAGATCCGGGGCTAGTCCAGACCCCTGCTAGTCCTCCCCCCTGCGCCATGGTCTTGTAGTAATGTACGCATATACACAATGCACTTTAGAACCGGCACCCCGATTTGAAAATTTTCGAAACCTTATACTTCATAAAACGAAAAAAATAATAATGCGTTTAATGTCCGTTTCTCGACTTTATGTCATAACAGACGCTATTCGCACCATTTCTATTTTTTTCTACCACACTTCCCGTTATTTTCTACAATTTTTAAACTTCAACTTAATTAATAGCAATGGGCGAATGAAGGTATTTTTAGGAAATTAGGATAAGGTAGGCAAATTTTGAGCATAGGAGTTTGACGGGTAATCGGCCATGGCCTTGAATATGGAACCATCTCGATATTTATCTGGAATTGTTCAGGGAAACCATGGAAAACCTCAACAAGATGGCCGGTACAGGAATTATCGTTTCTCGGCGAGAGGTAGTGGGAAAAAGTCCCAGTCACATCTGCTCTCGCCGGGATTGGAACCCGGTACCTCCCGAATGCGAGTCTAGTGCTCTCACCGCTACGCCACCCCGCTCGGTAAAACGAAAATATTCAACGTTCTGTTTTCTACGGAAAATATTCTCCTCATTTTTTTGCTCGTGCAAATTCGAAGCAGAAATGCGCTTCCTGGAATTAAAAACAAAACTCGGGAAGTGATTTTGATCATAATTTTTTTCGTACGTTTGTCAGAATTGTAACAGTAAAAATAGGGCAACACTGGCTAACTGTGTTACAGAACGAACGGCGCAGTACCGTGTGCCGCTTTATTGATATTGTGTGACGTAACAGGCCGCGACGTGTGACGTCACAGCAACACCTCCGCGTGTCTGTCCCTCCTGGCTTCTCTCCGCCACCGATGCTGCGGTTTGAATGCAATGCGCAATTCTCAATCGGCGGCTTTTGTTTTAATCGCCTGTATATTCCAGCGCATTCGCAGAGTTAATTGTTTTTTTTTTAGATTTTTCTAAGGGATATGGTAGCTATGGAAGTCAATGCATTACAGAAAATCGTTCCACATAAGATGCACGGTCGCACGCAAAAAAGTCCCATCTCCCGGAACTCTATAACCACCAATATTTCTAAATTTAATTTAAAGGTGAAAACAGGGCTAAATTTCTTTTTTATACGACAAGCTAAAAGACGAAAATATTGAAAATTATATAAAAAATAGAAAAAAAAAATTTAGCCCTATTTACACCTCTAAATTAAAATTAGAAATATTGGTAGTCAAGTTCCGGGAGATGGGACTTTTTTGTAGGCCTGCTTTTTCAGAATCTGCCATAGTTTTTGAGATATTCGCAAAAAACCAAACCCCTCTTTTTTCCTGTAACTAAAATGTTTATAACTTTTTCAATTTTTTCGTCCTCCACTTCGATTTTTTCAAAAAATTTCTAGATGTCATTCCGAATCGGATGACACCATGATAATAATTTTCGGTGAAGGAGGACGAATTCATCAAAAAGGGACATGTGAACTAGATTAAAACTTTTAAAAAAATACAAAACGGAATTTGTCCAAGTTGTTCTTTTTTTGCCGACTTGACATAGACAGCCAACTGGATAGTGGATGTTATAATCTAAACTTGAAACAGTCTAATATAAACCGGTAGATGGGGTTGCGAGGGGGTGTGTCGGCGGTGAAGAGACAGGAGGGGGCGAACGCTTTGGCGGCGTTGCGTACGCACGGAGGCTCCGCGGCGCTGATCAATACGTCAGATGAATACACAGAGGTTTTTTTATACAGGCTGACACTAAATGTTATTCAATATCTTCTCAGGATTTACTATTTTAAAATAATTATATTTTTGTGTTCCGAGTAATGACCGGTGTTGTCGAGCGTCTATAATTAATGCAGTCGGTCTTAATGTATTCTCAACACTGTTAATTTGTAATTGGTTTTTCTCGCGTATTTTCAAGTTTTTAGTCCCCACTTCTCAAGCAAAGTGGCTCCTCCTACGCTGCTCAGCCCATGGTGAAAAACATTGGACAACGTTTAACGTATATCTGCCACGAAGTGACGATGACATGTTGAAAATACAGGAGTCGATTAGTACCGACAGATAGAAAATACTATTCAATTTAATATTAATATTATGTACATTGGGGTTGCGGCCCGGCTAGTTGAACGCCTCTTACACTCGGACATCGCCGAAAACTAACGCAACTACCGGCCCGACACGAGCGAGCGAGAAAGACATTCGATTGTATTAGTGTTTTGAACGTAGTCAACAGATGTTACAGTTAATAAATATTGATGACTTGAATTATTATCACAGTAACTGTGTACCTAAATGTTGTTGTGATCAGTTCCACGAAAAAATTTACACGTAAAACATTTACAGCGAAAAACTAAAAATAGCAACGTCTTCCTTTTATTTTTGTCTAAAAATATTAAAGATTAAAATAAATAGAAATGCATCGCCCCTTTTGGATCTAGTTGGCAAATAATCTGGATCTTTTTATGATCTCTAGAATATTGAAATGGTTCCATCTCTCATCAATATAATTATTAGTGTATTTGCCATAAGGCACTTACACTATCGGCGTCGGTGGGATGGCGGGACCTAGGGGTCGGACCAAAATTTCTCGACGTTTCATAGCCTCCTAAGAAGTTTGGCACCATTTTTGGAAATGTTTATATCGTATCATATTAATTAATATTATAAATGCGAATGTAAGTTTGTTTGTTACGCTTTCACGCAAAAACTACTTAACCGATCATCATGAAACTTTGCACATACACTCTTGAAGGTATTAGAAGTAACATAGGATACTTTTTATTTAAAAAAATAAAAATTTTTTACGAAAAATAAGAAAAATATTATAAATGCGAATGTAAGTTTGTTTGTTACGCTTTCACGCAAAAACTACTTAACCGATCATCATGAAACTTTGCACATACACTCTTGAAGGTATTAGAAGTAACATAGGATACTTTTTATTAAAAAAAAATAAAAATTTTTTACGAAAAATAAGAAAATTGTTTGTCAAAACAACCCCTGATATGCATGTCAAAAGTCGATTTCCATCTCAATCGCGGGCGTAGCCGCGGATAGCGGCTAGTATATAATATATGTATATGTACGGGCTATAACTTTCGAAGGGGTTAATTGATTTTAACAAAATTTGGACCACATATTGAAAACCATCACCGCACGAAGCCTATTTAAAATGGGCTCAATCGGGCCACTTTAAGGGTGGGTTTTAGGGGTTGAAAAATATTTTTGGGCTTAAAAATACCGAAATTTTTTTCCGAATCGTTTCAAAATTGAAATTTAACCCTTTAGTAATGATTAAAATGTGCTACCAAAATTTTATTATAATTGGCCCGACAGGACCGGACTTACAAATTTTATGAAAACAGTTTGTAGATATGGATTTACTTAGTGAAGGGTGAATTTAATTTAGTACATTGATAATAATATTGAAATTAAGAAAAAAACATTATTTTAAGGGATGTATTAAGGGGTTAAAATTTTTATTTTCTCCAAAAACAAAAGAGTTAAGTTCACATAATAAAGCCACACTGCCTGTATTAGCAAATACACTATATTGTCGGCAGGGTTTCGCACTGCGACCCGAGTTTTTTTTTTTTTTTGCTTAGTATTGTACTTGTAAGTCTGATTCTACTATACATATAGCCCAACTACAGAAGATTTAACAACAGCGAGGGCCGAATTTGCACATAAGCAAAATAAGCAGCTGCTTAGGATCCCAGTTTAGTGGAAGCTTCCGATTCATCGTATAGAATCGTATTGAATCAGACAAACTTTCCCTGACGACATGTTTAATGGTGGCGTGTTCGCTTGTTTCAGATTATGAAGGTTTCCCGTGCGATAATGGGGGATAAGCTGTTCACGGCGTTCATGAAGGCCACCTTCTACGGTCATTTCGTCGCCGGCGAGGATCAGTACAAGATCAGACCGACACTCGAAAGATTACGCTCTTTCGGTGTCAAGCCGATTCTTGACTACTCGGTGGAAGAGGATCTGACCCAGGAGGAAGCTGAGAAACGTGAAATCGAGTAAGTCGTTCGTGTTGTTTGTTTTCACCTTCTGAAAAACCGGAACAAGTCTATGAAACGTCAGCGTAACTTCAGGAAATAACCGAGATAAGTTGAGGATGTCGTACGAATTTTTCTTACTGATCGTAAATGAGGGACTATGTAGATGCATCTTTGTTTCACGTTTCGTACGACCCAAACATATCCTTATTTGTCGTATTACGGAGAAAGAACAACTAACATCTATTGTTATGTTTTTTAAAATTATAATATGGGAAAGTAGTCAAGACTCGTTCGAGGATAGTCAGGGAATAGTCGGGTTTCTTTTCTTTCTCAGTGGACACCGTGTGTGTAAATTTTTACGGCCGGCGCTGTTCTAAATCTTTTTGGTTTCCGGGCTTGTAGACCGTGATCCGTTGGTATTTCTACCTACAACATCAAAGGCGGAGCGGCAGCTGAAGATGTTTCCTTCTTGGCGACTTACAGGTAAGTGTGTCGATGATTGGTGTTCGTCCTTTTGTTCTCTTCTCGGTCGTAGTCCGTGTTTTCTACTGCGACCGAGCAGAAAACATACGCTTAGACACCAGTCATTGACACACCTTTGGGTCGTCAAGGAGGACGTTTCTTCCGCTGTCACACCGTCTTTGATAATGTCTACCGCAGTTGTAGACAAGACGTCAAATGGAACTTGGCCTACAAGTCTGGAAACCAAGAAGATTCGAAGTAGACACCCAGTGTTAATTCAAGAACACCAACTGCTACGACTATTTGGACCTGTCCTTATTGTCTATTTCTTATTGCTTACTGCTTTACACTCGGTGGGTAAAAACGTTTCATTTATAATCGACAGATCGTCGGTGCCGGAGGCAGGTGACGAAGTTGAAGGAGGCGATTCATTGAAACAGTACCATGTGGACAAGACGTTCGCCGACAGACGTTACAAGGTGCAGTCGGCTCGCACGTATTTCTACCTCAACGAGGCGACTTGCGAACGAAACATGGAAACATTCATTCAGTGCCTCGAAGCCGTTGCAGGTAAAAACAGTTAAACAGAAATATTCCGGCTGATTTGGCGACCGTGGCGGGTGACCATTCCAACTCCGAAAAAACTCTGATATTTGAAATTTACTTCATGCGTAAAAACAAATGAATGATTGCTATGCTCCGGGCGCAATTTTTCCTTCCGCACGGCCCTCCAAGATGAGGAAATGTTCAGAAATTGCGAGAAGTGAATGTTTGACCTAAATTAATATTGTGTCGCACTTGTGGAGTTGGAATGGTAATATTTCGAAATAATTTCTTTCAATGCAGTGTTATATTGGCTTACTCGATTTTTTTACTAAACCCTTTTTTAACTAACGACAGTGTGTTTTTAATTATGTAGTTTTACAATGCCTTTGATGTACGTATCCTCTTCCTTGTCCCTACTGATTTTTACGAGTGAAGAAGGACAATGGATAAAAAATGTTTTCGTTTATTTTATAAACTAGATATTTACATTGACTAGACATTTTACCAACTCCTTTGTTATCTAACCTTAACGCAGATATCCAATCATCCCTTGACCGTTGTTCCATTGTTTTTTTTTTTCTTTTAAACAAAAGAAATTAGTGTTACTGTATTCAATCTAATTTTGAATACTAAAAGACGCTATTTTCAATTTTTCCAGATTATGATCTGCATGATAAAAAATCCTCACCTTCCGAAGGTAAGAACCCTATCCTTAAAATCCTCTTAAATCCGTATGACTATCCAAAACAAAAAAAAAAAAACAAATGCATCGCTTTAACCAGAAATAAAACGTAGCTTTGTTTTGTTTGTGCATGTAAACAATTGATTGTGTGTAATAATTCTGTAGGTTATGTCAAATTTGTGGTTCAACATAAAATGATATAAAAATAAGTAGTAATCCAATTATGCATTGCATCGTGGGAACTGTGTCGAATTGTAGCGCCATCTTAATACGTCAATAAAACTAAACATAGTCAATAGTGCATCGATTAAACCTCGTTATTTATAGCAACCTATTTTATACCTGGAGCTAATGGCCTTGCTGCGCCTCTTTTAAAAAAAAATAGTCAATATTGGCACGCGCCGTGTTAACTGATTAAACTAATCGACTATGGTGTATTATTGGTAATTTCTTGAATCCAAATAATACAGTTGAAATGAATTGCTATAAAAATACATATAAATAATTAGAATTAATACAAATATTTTGATTCGAGAATTTAACAATAATAGACCATAGTCGATTAGTTTAAACTGTTAATAGGGTGCGGCACCACTGTTGACTATGTTTAATTATCTTGATGCACTAATGATGGCGCCACAAGTCGACACGATTCCTATGATGCGCTGCATTACTGCAATACAGTCGCGTCAATAATATAACTTGAGGTACCTCCGTATCACTCAAGCGTGACTTCGAACGAAGTTCATTGGCTGATTTCAAATGTAAACAAACTAGAAATGTAGAGTTTTTTTCCGATTTAAGTTTAACATCTACGTCAGTAAATGGATTTCGTTAGACTTGTCATTCTCGAGGTTTGTGCAGTAGAGAAGGTATCTTCAATCGGTGTTGCCTCTTAGTTACGGCGAAAAGTGGAGAGCTGTATTGTTAAATGAACTGCCATTAATGTTATTTTTTTCGCAGATTTGACGTAAACATATTTAGTTGACAATTAGTAGGCAATTATTTTTTAATTAGAAATTAGTAGTAAAGCCTTCTGTTTTGTGTCCTTAGCTGAACATTTTATCCAAAGAACCACCCAAATGTAAAACTGTAATGTTTAAATGTAAGAACGGATCCGATTCCGGTGACCGATCATTTTGCCGTAACCGGATCTGATTCCAGTATCCGGATTTTAAAAAGATGGAGAACTTCTCTGTTAGAGATTAAAGTTTCCGATTCCTGGCCGTTTCAACAAGCCGGATTTTGATCCGATATCGGGCAAATTTTTTGAATCTTTATCCGGTATCCGGCTTTGTGTGAAAGAATTTCTCCATCTTTATTTAAAGGCATTTGCAGCTGACTCTCGATTATGTGTAATCTGGCAGCGTAGACAATAAATTAATTGTTTTTTACAAATTAATCTAGCAAAACAGAATCGGCGCAGGGAATGAAGATGGTGCCGTAATCGTGTGACTTGTTTCGAAACAACTGAAAATCGAGATTCGACTGTATTTGTTGCTATCGTTCCCACGCACATTAGAGTTTTTATTGAAGTTTTTAGCGATACGGTTTTAGAAAATAAATCGAAAAGCAGTACCGATTCCAGAAGTTTTATTAATTGTTTCAATACTCTTATTGCAACGAAAAAAGATCAAAATGTAAAAACATACAGTTTAAAAAGTTATATTTTTTATTGAAAAAATGTGAGCCGTCTTGGGACGCCTGGCAGATGTGAAACATAAATTTAAGCGAAATTTTAAGTGACCAAATTTCGCCCTGTAACTAAATTTGACCCTGTCAACTAACGAAATTCTAGTAACAAAATTAAACGTATCCTGTGTAACCATAACGTTCACATGTCAGTGTCTAACAAAAGATAGTTTTTGTTTTTGATCTTTTCTCGCCGCAATGAAAAAATGTGGTGGGAAGATATTTGGCGACATTTTCACCGCTTGTTTTTGTTAATTTCACTATTTTTTTAGAAGAACTAGTTTCGGCAAACACGCTGTATCATCTATTGTTTAGTGTTTCCCAAACATTTATTTTAAGCTAGATAGAGAGAGAGAGAGAGAGAGAGAGAGAGAGAGAGAGAGAGAGAGAGAGAGAGAGAGAGAGATCTGAACTTGTAATAATTTAGTGTCACTTCCTGTCGTCAGGTGCAACTTATGGAACTGGTATTACCGCCGTGAAACTCACAGCTCTCGGTCGTCCTCAGTTATTGGTAAGTGCCTGAAAATAATGTTTACCTTTTATCATCTGACGCACGGAGGATACACAGAAAAGAGACTGATCTCCACGCAATCGCCGTTGTTTAAAAAGCGAGGAAAATAAGGATTCCTATTCTGACGGTAGAGGCGCAGAAGTTATTGCTTGCAAAATTTTTATACTTAAACTAGCAACAAGATGATCGGAGCTCAGAACGAAATCTTCAATCTCAAAGTTAATAATATCATTCGACATTGAGTGGTTCCGACTACACAAGGTCATTAATGCTTCGATCATTGTCGCTAACATAAGTACAGAATGATTTTTAAGTTGATTATTTTTTTTAACAACGTTTAGAAATCAAATAGGTAGACGAACAAATATTTCAAGTAACTTTTTTATCAAAACTCAAAATGAAAAAGGAACGGGCTTTCAAAGTTTTATTAAGTCTTATCAAATTTTGAAGTCGGTCCTGGCGTTATGTTATGTCATTATGGAAACATGTTATGCTATTATCAAGTATTCACAGAAATTGTTCGAAGTTGTCCACGTTTGGTTGGACACAAAGATGCGTGCGCCATAGCCATGCTTCTGTACCTGCTTGTAGTACGGAATTATTTGGGATGCATTTCCGATTCGTGGTATCATTCCTTCGCGTGTGTTAACCGGATTTTTGAGTTAATTAAATGAAATTAAAACAAAAAAATAAACTTTGAAAGGCTGTTTCTCTCTTATTTTTGAGTTTTGATAAAAAGTTACTTAATATTTAATTTCTACACGCTGTTAAAAAGAAGAATCGACCTGAACGAACGATTTGAATGTTGCTTTTGTTTATCAAAATAAAAACAAATTGAATTAAAAACTAATAACTGTGTGTGGATTCGGTCGTAGAATTGTGAAGACTGGCTCCGTACCGAAGGGTGCGACACGTGACTCGGGGCTTTATAGCTACGGCAACGTGCCTGAAGCTTTTACGAACCCTTACCATCGTCGAGTTTCTAAACGCGCGCTTCGCATCGCGGCCTGTGGAAATCGGTCTCTTTTCTATTTATTCTCCCTGATCTGACAGTAATGTGTAGTGGTATACGTCATTATTGTCAAAGCGCTACGTGAGAAATTTTTTGGGCGAGCCGACAGCAAAGCCGCGATCTTAGAAGCACCATTATCGGGATACGTCAACAAAAAGGTTCATCCAATTGAAGGCAGCCTTTCGAAACTTGCGGCCGCAACGGAGGACAGCGCGTCGTACTCTGACTAATTAATTAGCCGCCCATTCAATTTTGCCATCCTAGGTCAACGCCTGGGCGGTAATATACCGCTGTAAAACGGTGGAAATATCTTTCGATGTTCCTGTGTTTTTGCCATACAAATGAATTTAGAGAAACGTTTGTTGTTCTGTTTTGTTTTAGCTGCAACTGTCCGAAGTAATCATGAAGACCCGTAGATACATGACTCAGGTAGTCGGCGGTGAAGGTAATGTGTTGAAACATCATCTCAAAAGACAGGATCTCGAAAAAAGATTCGAACAAGCTCACGTCCTGGATCAAGCTCCCGTCAAACAGTTCCTTCAGAGAGTCACGGACGATCAGGAAGGGTGAGTGGCTTTTGTTTAAGTATGCCTACAAACCTGCGGTACTCGTTTTAAAATAAAAATTACTAAAACATGCGTTAGAAGTGAAACTTATTAGGTTCTAGCATTTGTTGACGATTTTATTATTTCAGAATTAGGAAATGCTTATGTGGAATTTGTTACCATAGCTAGAGCAAATGCTACGCACTGCACATGCGTGTAGAGTGCACATGACACTTTAACAGAGTAGAAACAATTTTCCCACTCTTTCCTATTGTTAAATTGTTGCCCTCAGGGCTCGAGATCCACTGGCACTTGTCCATCTTTTTTTCATTATAAACACGGCTACTTTTTTGTCAATTTTTGTATTTGTCTTCCACATGCTGTGTCCGTAACGCTCTAATACTCTGTTTGTGATACGAACGTAAAACAGATGACTGTGAAATCAGATAGCTTTGTACTCGGGCGTAGAAGATCGATGTATCGGGTACCGCAGGTTTGTCACATTTTGTGTTTTGTGTGCCGATGTTTGACAGTGTTTTGTTATTTTCGTGTGTACACAGGTTTACCAGGTGATGTGTTCTCATTTGTTTTGTACGCGTTCATCTGTCATTGACCAGATATCGTCGACGTGCCAAAACCTTTTTAAGAATTGCGTGAACGGCGTCGCTATAAGATTCGTACAGTTCGAACCGCGAGGTGCGAACTGTACGCCAGTCAACTCGGCGGACTGAAAAGAAAATCGACGAAGAAAATTTTGTGTTTATATCCAGATATCTGGTCATGTTTTACGTTGAAGAATCTTCGAAAGCATCTCTCATTTTCATTTATTGGAGTCGTCTGTAATTTCGATTGAAAACTAAACAAATTCGATGTGCTTTTTTTTCAGTATTCTTCATTTGTTCCCGTGGAGCGGAATCATCGACGATAACCAAGAACTGAGCGAAACGTTCAGGGTGCCGGACTTGAAGACCGGTAAAATGGTCCGTCTCATTACCCAACTGTCGCCGAAGGAGGAAGAAATGTTCAAAAACATGATCAGGAGGATGAATACGCTTGTCAAGGTCAGTCGATTTGGATTTAAATTAGAACCGTCGCAGCTAATCGAAATTTTTATTTGTGAATCGGATCTCGACAGAACGACAAATTTTGCATATATGAGTTATTTGTACCAAGAGACTCGTAAAAGTCTAATTTAATATACCTACCAGAAAATTGTCAAGCGCCAATAATAGGCATGACGACAGTATACAAGAATCAAAGATTAAATGGTTTTAGAGGAAAATATATGTTGAAAGGATTCCAAATAATGACCCAGTGTTAATATAAACATTGAGGTTAATAAGATTTTTAATAAAATAAAAGTATAAAATACTGCATTCGGTCATGTTGACTGAAACACCGAATGACGTCACGCCTTCTTAAATCAACGAAAAGATAAACATTTGAAGTAAATAATCACCGTGTCACTTAAATTTTTCTCGCGATCATTCACTTCTGCATCATTTAATTAGTTGATTTGTTTTTTTTTTTTTTTTTTTTATTCGTTTTTTTTGTGATTGTATAACACTTATGTCATAGGTTATTTTTGAGGTTAGTTAACTTGCAACTAAAGAAAGCCATACTATTTTTACTACTAAGTACCTACTTCTCGGGGACAGCGTGGTGTAATGGTCAGCGTGCTGGCCTTTGGATCGCACTGTCGTGGGTTCGAATCCCACCTCTGCTCATGGATATTTTGTGTTTGTCGTTTAGACCCAGCTTTGATATATTTAATAATACTGGCCAGATACTAAGAGGTAGTGCCATCCCCAAGTGATATTCTCTTGTATATGTGCATATGCTCTATATATGTGGATATATACAATTGGATACACCTTTTTTAAAAAAAAAAAAAAACCTACTTCTAAAAAAATACTAATATAAACTAGGTATATCATTAAATAAATTTACATACCTTTCTACGAAATATCTCTGCACGACATCTAATGTCAGCTGTCACTAGAGTGTGATGTCACAAGCATTTTCGCTATTACTTCAAAATAGAAAAATAAAAATGCAATAATTTGCGTTAAAATTTGATTTATTACTGAAATAATGCTGTTTTTTCGTGTACCTACATTATAGAACGGGATTTCAAAATCTGTCATCGTGCCTATTGGTACAAATTACATAATTATTGTTATTCTATTTCAGCAGTGGTTGACTTTTTTTTGTTATTGTAGGCTGCGCAAGAAATGGACGTACGTATAATGATTGACGCAGAGCAGACCTATTTCCAGCCGGCCATTTCGCGTATCACGCTTGAAATGATGCGCAAGTACAATAAGGAGAAGGCGATCGTTTTCAACACGTACCAGTGCTACTTGAACAACGCCTACAACGAAGTGACCACCGATCTCGAACAGGCCAAGAGGCAGGACTTCTATTTCGGAGCCAAACTTGTGCGCGGCGCTTATCTTGAACAGGTATATGTTTGCTAGCTTCCCGCTATTGAAAATTATCAAAAAAAAAAACAGGGAAGTTGTTTCGATTTGATTTTTGAAAATCGAGTTTTTATCGGACCTCGACGTTTTGGGGCTCTAGGAAGATATTCTGACTATTTTTGGATGGACGTTCGTATGTGTGGGTAAACTTTTTGTCGTACGGTATTTTTAGAGCGAATCGACCGATTGACATCAGGTTTGCTTCATTCAAAAGAGAGTCATCGATCAATTAGTTTCAAAGTTATTCCAAGAATAAAACAAAATAATTTTTTCGAATTTTTGTCGCATAACTCCTAATCTACTTGTTTATACAGTGACTAGAAAAGCTCAATAAAACTTAAATTAACTCTCGTACGAAAATAAATCGTAAATAAAAAATGAATAAAAACGTTCGACGTCGTAACCGTGACGCGATTCTTTTAAATGTACATATATTTATTTCGTCAAATAATTTTTTTAGGAACGCGCTAGAGCAGCGGCTCTGGGATATACCGACCCGACAAATCCTACCTTTGAAGCCACGACCGAAATGTATCACCGAACCCTCACCGAATGTCTGAGACGCATCAAAGAGTTCAAGGACAAGGGCATCGAGAAGAAAATTGGCATAATGGTTGCTTCCCATAACGAGGATACCGTCCGTTTCGCTATCGAAAAGATGAAGGAGATCGGAATCAATCCCGAAGATAAAGTAATCTGCTTTGGGCAGCTGTTGGCCATGTGCGATTATATCACTTTCCCACTAGGTTAGTATTGGACGCGCTCTATTCGTTTATTTTAACAAAACAAGTGCGGCTATGTATTTACGCTTCGTCGTGACTCAATGCCAGTGCCGTTTGGGTGGCCAGTTTGTTACTTCCTAAAGAGTGACGCACTGTAAAGAATGACAAGTTTAACTATTTGCATGCAAACCTTCCAGTGCGCAAGCGCGTTTTGGTGACCTTGTTCAACTGCGCAATCTGTTATGCGACTTTGCGCGCATATAAAATGTAGCCGTGCTTTTTTTTCTTTTCTACTTCTCGTTCTCTTACCTTGTGAATAATGAAATTTCGGTTTTTGACAGGTCAATCGGGCTATTCGGCTTACAAATACATCCCGTACGGTCCGGTTAACGAAGTGTTGCCGTATTTGTCGCGGCGAGCGCAGGAGAACAAAGGCGTGCTCAAGAAAATCAGGAAAGAAAAGCGGCTATTACTTAAGGAGCTCATCAGACGCGTAGCAACAGGTCAACTCATCTACACACCCAAGGGCAACTATGTACCTGTCTAAATTCTTAGGTAAGTTTTGATTAATAATTATTTCCGAAGTTTCGAACGTGGATCCGTAGGTGGTTTACCGGTTGTATGGGACAATAGCCGATAGGTCGACTAGGTTGCTAGTTAAAATTAGATCTCACTCTGTCCACGGTGGTGAACATAACTGAGTCCCACCGTGGACAAAACTCTCAAAGTTTCTGTGGGCCCATCCGCCCCTAGTAGGCGGAGGTATATTGCGTGATAAGTAGGGACTAAAATCTTGAAATACGTGAGTATAATCAGTTGAAAATAGATGGTGTTGATAATAAATGAGTGTCACTATGTGAGGTTAGGTAATCCAACTGTCAAAATGGGTAAGGATATGAAAAGTGTCCGTCAAAAAGTGTGAAATTAAGATGGCGCTACTGTAGGAAGAGTGTCTATTTCTCTTTGATGATTCTATAGGTTATATTTACCAAATAATGTTTGACCACGTAAGTGATTGAGGTTTTATTTACTGTGAATATAATTATCTACTCTAGTCGCCAAAAATATTAAATATTTCTTTCAGCACACTTCACTTTATCTACAACTGCTAAGTTTTCTACACTGGCGCCATTCTGGCCACTTTTTGAACTGTTATCTGACGCTTTCAGAGTGACACTTTTTCAGTTTTACTCCCATATAAGATGGTTCTCCGTACCTCTAACCTCTATAGTGTACTACTGTTAGAAAGCAAAAAATGAGTATTTGTGTATTCTGCGTTGTGCGCAGTCAAAGTCATTCTAATAGATTTGTTTTTCTCCGTTTCAGATTTTCAGATAGAGTCGATAACATAAGTGATATTCAGCGTATTATAAAAAAAATTAATGATAACGAAAGTCTTAAGGAAAACTTTATCCTGGCCTCGTATGAAAAAGTATAACGATAAAACCACTAGTAAAACAGGCTCTGTCACAGAGCGACTAACGGAGACTTTGCGTTTTTGTTAATCTCTCTGTCGATTGTTCCTAAATATAGATTAAATGTTATTAAAAACTTTAAAATCGTGAGGTTTTCTGTGAAATTCGGCACTGTTTTTTTTTCTTCTAAATTTTAAAAATGTCGAAATTCTGAATGATATCTGATATTTCGATAATTACTGAATCGATCGAACAGACGCTCGTTTGTTCTGAAAACAGATGCGCATCGATTGTGCGCGTTTTGTTTTTGTAGCTAAACTGTTGGCATCGAAAGTTGTGTAAATTGAATTGTGAAAATAGACAATAGTAAAAATAAATAGAATATAATTTTCTAACAGTGTCGGACAGAAAAGCACAGGATTTCAAGCAAAAAAAAAAAGGAAAACTATGAAAAATGTGACAAACAGTTCTTTCGACAATATTTTTCTTCTATTCTGTCGAAGTGTATATTTCTGCGGTATTTTTTTACGATTATTGTAAGTCACCTGTTTTAAAATCGAAGAGAGACTTGACTGTATCGCCAGGCAAAAGACCAACATTCCAACTTTTCACCTCGGATTGACAATGTAAAACAATTGAATGCAGTGACGTACACAGCTGAACTAAGGTTGCCTCGACTCTAAAGACCTTTGAATAAAAAAAAAAATAGAAAATAATGCCCAATTGTTTCGAAAAAGGGCCTCCCATTAAAATATTGCGTGCGTCCCAATTGTGTGGAATTGCTTGCAATTTGAAATCACTCGATGGGATCGTCAATCATCCAATTATTGGCATTGTAAAGAGACTGCACTGCTGGCTAGACGCATTCGAAGACTTTCATCTTACACAACCTGACGTAAATTTTTAATCTGAAATATATAAACTCGCAAAAAAGTGTAGCTTCGTCGAGAGATCGCTTTATTTCGAGTTTATTTAGTTTTGTAATGTGTGTCGCTTAATAAATTTTATTCGACGCGTGTTCATGTCAAATCACGTGACCGATGGTGTCGGCTCTTTCCAAGAGCAACTGAATGAGGGGGTGGAACGCTTCACCACCTGCGGTTGTTTTTTGAAAAAAAAAAATGCTCGGCGATTACGGAGAAAAAGTATCTCTTCAATTTTAAAAATTATAGTTTATGGCGTCGCGAAGCTTTTGACGTAACGGCCATAAAGTATAAAAAGAGATGGTGTTTATTTTCAGAGTGAGAACTGTGGTCGAATCTCAATCCCGTTACTATTTATTTATAATTTATTTATTTATTATAATTTCGTCCACATTCAATCTACAATTGTTTATACATATATATATATTTTTTAAATTTGAATAAATAATTCTTCCCACTTCGAAGTCGTTGTTTTTATAGTTGTTATATTATTTTTTTAGGTTACTTTTTTGATCATGTAAATGTTTTAAAAAAATGCTTATTTTTTCGATACAGGGTTTTTTAATTTTTACTGAAAAGTACAAAACTAACTTAAAATTTTGTGTGTATTTAGAACAAAACATGAGTGTTCCGTTTTGCACGGAACACTGAAAAGCAGTGTGGTGGGAAGTATTGTTGAGCTAACGGCTAGATTTAAGAGATCTGAAAAGAAGTT
Source organism: Xanthostigma xanthostigma (assembly GCA_963575645.1). Lineage (NCBI taxonomy): Eukaryota > Metazoa > Arthropoda > Insecta > Raphidioptera > Raphidiidae > Xanthostigma > Xanthostigma xanthostigma. The sequence goes on along the minus strand of OY754472.1, from coordinate 25,012,845 downwards.
CCACAGAAATATATGAAAATTTATTAAGAGTGTGCGAGTACTGAACTTTCTTTTTTGAATCGAGTCTGATTGTCGCGATTGACTCGAGACTGAGTACTTGATTTTTGAGTCGATTCAAGAATTCGATTAGAGTCGAGTATTCGATTTTCGAGTGGAATAATGTAAAACCTTGTTTATCCGAGGCAGTGTTCGTAGGAGGTATAACTTGGATAATCGAAAACTCTGATAACAGGAATGAAACAAAAAAATCGAAGATTTTAAGCATTTTTTATGTACATTCATCCGTTTTATCCGGGTTTTTTCGTATTATCCGAGCACACACCTCAATTAATGCGGAGTGCTCGAATAAGTCCGTTGCCTCGAATAACGCAGAGATTCAAGGTCGGATAAATGGGGTTCTACTGTATGTTCATTCCCGTGTTTTATTTTCAAATTGGGTCGAATTTTTTCGACTACTCGATCAATAGTTGATTTTTTGAGAGCTCGCACGCTCCTATGATTTATACAAGCTAGTATTGAATAAAAAAATATATAAAAACTAGAAAAAAACATGTAACAAGACAAGCGTAGAAACCATGAAGTTAAAACATTATGACGCGAAAATAACTAAAATATACAACTAGAACTTAAATGTAGTTAGGTTATCCGATATTAAATTTCTGTACAGTGTGCGCGAGTGTTTCTTAGTATGACTGATTTTTAATTGAAATTTTTTATGTTTGAAAATATACATTATAATATAACAAAAAAAAAAAATGAATACGAAAAAGTTCGCTTTTGTTTTGAAAATTGTTTTTATAAATGAACAACATAACATCGTTATTTTTATAAAACAAAATTCTTGTAAAGGTCAACTGTCAAATTATGTTTTATATCAGCTGAGGACTAATCAATTTCGAAAATTACTTTGTATATAAAATATACTTTGACACAGACTTAGTGAAGTTTTTTTAATTTTCACTACCAGCGGCTCTTAATTCATCACTTTCAGGCTGTTGATTGCAGCTGAAAAGTATGTTTTTTATTTCATTTCATTATATGCGAATATTTTTGTTTAAAATGGAAACGTCCTGTTCCAAGCAAAGTTACTACAACGAAGATAGCGACGTTATTTCAGTAATCCGTAACACCTCCGGTGGTAGGAAATGCAACTACTTTAGCAGATCGGTGCATATCAATTAGAAGAACTTGCGGTATAGTTTGATTTATCCATGAATTGTTTAATGTTGCCGTGAGGATGGTTTAAACTGTTCTGATTGTTTGAAAATCTGTTAAGATGTATTTGTTTAATTGTTGAATTTAAAAAAGTAATTTTATTTTGTTCATTTGAAAATCAAATTGATATTATTTATAAGTAGAATTGTACGATTTTCATCAGGGAAGCGCAAATTATTGTTTTTAAGTTGCGATTGTGTAATTTGTATGACCGCAGTATAAATTCTTAATTAAGGTTATAAATATTATTTTTATGCATAGTTCAGTTCAGTATTTTTATGGGGAGTGAAAGTGGATTTTGTTGGTCCTGTGATAGTGTCATGTTTTCAGCCGATCCAATTTTCTCCAAATAAAATATCCTTAAATTGTTTTTATTATCGCTGGTTTTTTTTTTTTTTTGAAAATTAAACTACTCAATCTATTCCCGTTGTGTTTGCAATCAATTTTTGTTTTTAATTTTTTTTTTGTTTGAAAATTCTTTTCCCCGTTTTTAACAGATGAAATATAGCGACTGATTATTAATGTTAAGTTTTATTGGTTTTTATTTGAAAGTTCGGTGAAACTTAGTACTCCGAAAATCAGTTTACTCAAAATACTCTGATGCGACAGTCAATTATTTTTAAAACAAACAGTAAACAATTGAAGCGTGGATTTTTAACATTAACATGACAAATAGGATATTATTTTTAGTACCATCGCCTCGAGACGACGATCTACGGCGAAAATTTTTGACGTTTCATAGTACCAAATTTCACCAAACTGTTCATTTGTATTTATTGAGAATTTGCTATAAAATACTAATTGATTTGTAAGTGTGATGTTGAGAAATACATAAAAAATTACCAAAAAAAAAAACACAATTATTTATGTAGCTCTAATTGTATATTATATATATAGGTATATAAAATATCGTTATAGATGTTTATATAATAGTCCAGATTAAAAACAGTTCAGATTTGTTGTTATGGACTATACGTTATTTTTGGGTTTTTATTGTGAAAAAAAAACAAACGAATACTCTGGCTGTTTGGCACCGAAAAGTGAATTTTCATTCTGGGAGTGCCTTAAAAACATTTCTGCCGCAATTGTATTCATAAAACAAAGTCAATTACACAATCATTGTAGATTTATTAAATTTATCTCCGCAGTGGACGCGTGCCAATTTTTTTGCGATGCACTCGATAGAGGTATTGCTGCTGTCGTTCAACCATGCGAACGTCAGGAGAGACTTGACGAACAAATTTATGCACCGACATTCGCTTTGAATGTTTGAAACCATTCTATCTCCAGAGGAGTCCGCGCCGTTCTGTGCGTGATTAAGTTCTGAGTATACGCCGGTGCATAAATCTGTTCAAAGCGTGTAACGGCAAGGATCTATACGAATTTTAATTCCGAAAAGTCGTGGTTAAATACTGCAAGGTTTTTACAAATATTTTAGGAGTATTTAAGAGCGTAAATAAATAAACTGTAGTTGAAAGTCGAAATACCTAGCGTCAAGCGCTTTAAAAAAACGTGAAATAAAAATTGGTGATTTGTGAAAAACTGAAATTTGATACAGGGCTAATTTATTGAATTTATTGAAAAAAAAAAACAGTCAGACTTTATTTTAATAAATCCCTTTGCCAAATTTCATCTAGAACAAATCACTAGTTTTTTTTTTTTTTTTTTAATGTGCCCCCGACATTAGGTGTTCCGACTATTGACCCTAATATCCTGCAATTGTTGACCACGAGTCATTGAAATTTTGTTGAAAGACGGGCCAAATGGCTCTAATCACCAGAGTCCGAAAGGAAAACAATTCGTCTAAATGGTGAGTTTTATTTTGGAAGTCGTATCGTTTCAAAACTTTAGAGATTGCGGGGTGCTTATATTATAACTGGATCGTTACATGGTCTCCACATCCACAGGACAATTAATTTAATAATCAGCGCTGATCTTACGTAATAGTGTCTTTCAATTGATTTAATTAAAGTCAATAACATAAAAACCCAAGAATATTTTACGTCTATTTATATAAATATATAAAATCCATTCAGATGACATGGTAAAAAAAAGACAATAAGTAATTTATGGAAAATAAATGTAGGAAAAATTCTCTGTTTATTATTGGTATCCATGGTGATCATATGCATGTTTTCTTTAATTTTTTCTGTATTTTTTTTGTAATCGAAGAAATAAAAAATTCGATTAAATTAAAAAAAAAAGAGCAGAATACAGGCCTATGATCATTTGGGATCTGTTTACCTTTCGTTTAAAGGCTTTAATGGCTGCAGCGCAATTTTGGATTTATTATGTCTTGACGTAAGTATCAATTCGATTGTTTCAAGTTATTCAAATGACTGCGTGCTCATCATATCTGGGCTCTCTCAGCTAAATGTATCGAACAGGGCGCATAAATTATAGAGAAAAAAGAGTTCCGAAGTAGAAACCTAACCATATGAGTATTACTTTATTTTAAGAGACATAATCTCTGTTTGGAACATCGCCCATCCTACCCATAAAAAACAGACTGGTTTTTAATACTCTAGCTACTAGAGTATTACTAAAAAAACTTCCGGGTGTGCTTACTATATTTTGAAAGAAGTTATCTATCAGTCAACCGAATTTGAATCGTATCCAATAGGTATTCCAGACTTTCCAGAAAAGCTCTTCGAAACGGTAGGTGATACAGCGCAACGGATGGGCTCTGTGACTTCGTAATGACATTTTGCATAAGCCTACCGAATTTGAATCGGATCCAAGAGATTTTCCAAAATTGTCTTAAAAAATCACAAAAAAAATAAGGCTGCATCGATACGCCTTTTCGCCGATACGATACCGATACTCTTATAAAAATATCAGCGATACCGATACCGATACGCTTATCGTGAATTCAAAAATGAAGGTATAATAAATAAATCACAAGTCAGATTTTTTTTGACGTGATAACGTCTTATAAATTGATGAATCACCAATCTTATAAATTGATAAAACACCGGCTGCATGTTCGAAAAAGTGTAACGTAACGTTCCGCCTGACCCTGTGCGTGCTTTTTGCTAATTTCTCGCTCAATTTAAATCAGATCGGTTTGAAACCAGTCTTAAACGAAAGAGGAGAACATTTTACATAGATTTCGTATAACAGAATTTGCCTAAACAGTTTTTTTATACAAATTTATATAGAAAAATATTTTATACAAATTTATATAGAAAAATAGCTGTATAAATGCAATGTTGTGTAATGCATGGCGCGACGCGGTCGGTTGTCTTTGTTTGCCGTACATGGAAATTAGAAGCAAACGTATGTCTTGTCTTAACATGAAAACAGCTGCATTTCTAATGTTTAATTCAATTTTTTGACATTAGTATATTGTGAAATGCAAGCCTTCTAAGTTAAGTATTGGAATAACTAATTATTATTAGAACATAATACTTTGTAAGTTGCAAACGTCACTTTTGACATTTCTTATCATTCCGACACCAAGGATAAGCGGATTGAAACCAAATTTTGGGAGGTTTAGGTTATGTATTACGGAATACGTTATCACGTAAAACTATCGTCCGTAAACCGACTTTACAGACAACCAATTTTTTTATTAATATAAAAAGTGGAGACATAGGTTAATTTTAGATAATTAAAAATTTTAGTAATTAAAATTAACATTGATAAGATTTTTGTTTAAAAAACAAAGTAATCTTAAGTTTTGCGGAGAAAGGCGATTTCGCAAGTCTGAATAAGACCTGCGCTGGAAAATAGTCTCTCAGATGCGACAGAACTCATTTGGAAACTAAAGTTTCCCCAAGCATTGTTCGTGTCTCGTATGCAACGAAATAGACGCGAGGCCAAAGCGGGCGGGAGAAACAAGACACTCACAAGCGCGAGGTTTCCCCGAGCATAGTTCGTACCTCGTTTGCAACGAAATAGACGAGACAACACGCTCGTTTACACTACATTTTTAAATTAAAGTATCGCCGATATATCGGTATCGGTTTCGGATGCATCGCTAGCTTATACTATGCAAAAATTGTCGATTTTTGACGATTTTCGACTTTTTCTAATAACTCACTTTTCATGTTCACACGGTTTATACTAACATGAAATGACACTGCAAATCAAAAAATAAGCTCAACTTTTGGTTCTTTGGCCATTTGAAGTGTGCTTAAACACCGGTCACCGAAGTGACATTCGAACATCTCTATCTCCAAAACTGTATTAGATACAGATCTCCGGGTGCGCTCATTGAATTTAGAATGACGTTTTCCACCAGTAAACCGAATTTGAAACGTATCCAATATGTATTTCAGACTTTCCAGAAAATCGCTTTGAACGAGTAGCCGGTACAGCGCAACGGATCAGCTCGATGGCTTCAGCGTGTCATTTTCCATAAGCCTACTGAATAGTGAATTTGAATCGGATTCGAGGGATTGTCTAAAATTGTCTTAAAAAATCGCAAAATCATTAAGGCTATAAAAAACTCGTTTTTAGTATATTTTCGAATTTTTCTAATAACTCACTTTTCGTGTCCACACGGGGTATATTAGACGAAACGACACAACAAATAAAAAAAAATTGGTTGTCTGTAAAGTCGGTTTACGGACTATAGTTTTACGTGATAACGTATTCCACTCGAATATCATATTTAATAATCACGCACAGGGTCAGGCGGAACGTTACACTTTTTCGTGCATGCAGCCGGTGTTTCATCTTTTTATATTGACGTGATTCATCAATTTATAAGACATTATCACGTCAATAAGCTCAACTTTTGGTTCTGTGGCCATTTGAAGTGTGTTTAAGCATCGAAGCGTCTCTATTAGATACAGACCTCTGGGTGCTCTCATTGAATTCAGCGTGTCGTTTTCTATCAGAGCAACAAATTTGTAACGTATCCGATAAGTATTTCAGACTTTCCAGAAAAACACTTCAAAACGGTTAAATTCGTTTTTTAGTCTTGTCTTTCAATTTTTGTAAATGAATATTTTCAACGTCATTGTAAGATTATTTCGTTACAGATATCACAAACGAGAATATGATTTTGCTATCATCGTAATAAATATTAAGAAAAAAAATTCCAGCCAATTGGGTGACGGGGCCATTCCAACTTCAAAAATGTCGACACTTGATATAATAAAGAAAATAAAATTTCTGATATCGCGTGAGGTGACGCGGGTAATGGCTAGTATTCAATATGATATTTGCTATTCGTTGCCGTGGTTACCTACATAATATGTTCACGTCATGTAAAAATTAATCAAATCATGATGAACTAGTTTGTGACAGATCCATAAAACAAAAGAGCGGCTGATTTTTTTTATTTTCAAAATATTTTATTTAATTTATTATTTATTTAATTAAAAAAAAAATTTAACGAAACTTTCTTGAAAAAATTAATAGAATAATACGCCGTATGAAAAGTATACCATTATTATATAAAAAACACCGTTTTAAAGGAACAGAATTTTTTTATAATTTTTTGGGTATTTTTTGTAGAGCTGTACCTTTGCGAAAAATGGTCGTATCAAAACAAAAAACCATTTTGAAGCATGAAGTTTCTAGTTTTGAGATTTTTTGGCAAAAAATTGTTGTAAGCTACGGTTATAGCGCAATCATAAGAAATTGCGCAAGACAAAAAATTTCCAAATTTTTTAAAATTTTTTTCTGGGTTTAATTTTGTTTTTTATCAGTCTCTCTACGTTGATTTATTGCTGAGATATCCGACTTTGAATGAAAAATATTCTTTTGTTTTTGATCATCGATATCTCAGCAACCAATGAAGTTTTTAAAACTGCCCATCAATTTACTGTGCGGTCATTGGTTGCTGAGATATCGATGATCAAAAACAAAAGAATATTTTTAATTCAATGTTGGATATCTCTGCAAAAAGCAACGTAGAGAGACTGATAAAAAACGAAATTAAAGCTGAATAAATAAGCTAACTAATGAATTGGTTTAACTGAAAAAAAATTTCCCAAGCCCGTGAACCCAGAAAAAATATATAAAAATTTGGAAATGTTTTGTCTTGCGCAATTTCTTATGATTAACCGTAGCTTACAAAAAATTTTTGCCAAAAGATCTCAAAACTAGAAACTTCATGCTTCAAAATGGTTTTTTGTTCATCTCGATACGACCATTTTTCACAAAGAAACAGCTCTACAAAAAATACCCAAAAAATTATTAAAAAATTCTGTTCCTATAATTGTTTGGATAAATCTATATCTTCTGCGCATGCGCCGATTTTCCCCAAAAACAAAAGGGGGCTCTTCATATTTGCATATCAAACATCCTCCCAAAATTTGGTTTCAATCCGCTTATCCGTTTTACCTGTGTCGTGTTCACAGACTAACAGACGCACATAGTTTTTTCAAAAATATGTTTTTTGGATTTGGGGGACCTCACAACGAAAAGATATTGTAAATTTTTGAAAAGTGGTTTTTGACCTTATCTAGTACCATTCCCAGCGTTGCCAGATGTCCCGATTTTGGCGGGACGTCCCGATTTTCAAATCAAAATTAAATGTCCCGCGCGGGACAAGCTCAGTCCCGCTTTTCGGGGATAACTTTAAAAGAAGTTAAATCTTCACAGAAATATCATGAATAAGTAATTCTTATAAATAATTATTCTCTTATTGCAAGTTGCAATTTGTAACACACTCACTCCGCAGGCTATTGTTTGAAACGCCATATTTTTCTAATGAATAAAACTTTTGTGATTTTGATTTGTTTTTTTTTTTTTTTTTTTTTTATTCTGAAGACAATAGGGTAAATCTGATTTAAAATATATTTTCTATGGCTATTTTTGCTATCTATTGTCACGTTAACGTAATTTTAATTTAAATAAAAAGATAAATAGGTATTTAAAAACTCCTGTTTATATACGTTTTTTACTATGTCCCGCTTTCGACGAAAGAATCCCGCTGTTTTCACTCAGAGTTCCAAAATCCCGACTTGGCAAAAAAAAACTGGCAACGCTGACCATTCCCCACTTGTGGGTTGGAATGGTAATACATAAAATAGAAATAATTTGACAAGAGATTATAATTTAATGTAATTTATTTATTAATATCAATTATACAATAACAAAAAGTAATATATATATATACATTCATTCATGTTCATCATTCAGTAAAATACAGTGAAATTTATACTGAGATGCATTTCTACAAAATCATCATTTCAAAATGTATGAAAAAATGTAATGATATGGAGACATCGTTTTGGTTGTAAAAAAATAGAAAAGGACCATCACAAAAAAAAAATAAATACAAACGGGTAAAAATACCTGCTGCGGCGACAAAAAAACAGTGTACAAGCTTACACATGATTCATGACAAAATATGTACAATCTCACAAAAACTCATTTCTGTGCTTCAATAAGCAAGAATGAGTCATTGTCAAAACCAGCCATCGGTCTTAAATCAGCACCATTCTGATTTTGCTCCTTACGGTCCGAACTCCCAACGTACAAAAGTCTATCGGACAACGCTTCTAAAATTTTATTATTGAACTAGCGACCAGGTCCGGTTTCAGCTGAATTTGTAGATTGCCACCATTCTTTCGTCGGCTTACAGTACAGATCAATTACCATTGTCTGCCTTCCAATTATTTTTTTGCATGCCTGGGAGACTTTATACTAAACATTTAACTATTAAGGGAGAGGTTTGTTATGTATGCAAAAAAAAATTGGCAAGACAAACAATGATGTATAATAATCCGGGAATAAAAAGTGATGCTATTAAAAGTATTCTAATTTTATGTCTGATCTGATTTAAAGAACAATTGAATAATTTACTGACTGGCAAAAAAAACAAGACGTGATAATCACTTGTTTATCTTCGTATATTTTTATATTTAATTAATGAAAAGCATGAAAAAAATGGTTGTCTGTAAAGTCGGTTTACGGACGATAGTTTTACGTGATAACGTCATAAATAAACATTGATGAACTCTCTGACGTCACGCGAGAAGAGAGAGAAATACGTACAAGCCGACGCTTGGGCCGATCGTGCCTCTCTATCGCTTATACCGCGCTCTCGCTTGCACGCTCAGGCTCAGGCGGAACGTGACACTTTTTCGTGCGTGCAGCCGGTGTTTCATCAATTTATAAGACGTTATCACGTCAAAAAAAACAATCGCATAATAGTTTCGATAGATAGTTCGGTAGCAAGTAGAATTTGAAATCAATAAAATTCACTGTATTTTTTACGTACTAGAAGATGTCGAAATATAAGAAGAAAAAATAAAAGTTTGTTTAAAATACATTAATTTTCCTGCAATTATTTGAAAATGTAATTAACATAAAAAAAACGTTTTTTGATTATACACTTGTTGATACTTTAAAACGGAACATATGAGCATTTTTAATTAATTTTTATTATCTTTCTTTTAGTTACCGACTTTATCTTTTATACACAATGTCATTTCAATGAGTACTTTAAGAAATAAGACTTATTTATTACGCGCAACAATAAATATGTCGAGATTCTACCTACACAACTTTTGTTTATAAAAAACCTATTCAGTGACATGCCACTCGATATGGTACGCAATTTTTTTCCGTCTCTACCGCCATTTTGGTTTTTTAAACCTAGCCTACAACCGTCGCACGGTATAGACGAATCGATAGACACCTCATCGATTAAAATCCATCTAGCCGTTCGGATGCTTCGACGGTATAAAGAATCCCACATACCTATGCTACGCATGAAAAACATTGCCCTGTCTTTGCGTTGGGTAAAAAGAGTCAAACAGTACGCCCGATATACGCTGCATTTCTAATTTCAATTAATTGATCTTATCTTAACCCCAAAAACTCATATATTCTGTTTTAAAATACCGATATATAACGTAAACGTAATGAAAAAAACGTCTGTGTGTCTTTTATCAACATTACAGAAAATTAAAAAAAAAATTTAAAATTATTGTTAGAGTAACTTTTAACGTCGTTCCTCAGAGATTTAATAGCTTCGATTTCGTGTAACGCAAAATTTACAAGCTATTGTACTTTGGAATTCCTAGACTTCTTTTCGAATCAGAGAAAATCACGTACAAATACAGTGAAACCTTCATAGTTAGTCTCGGTTAGTTAATTTACTAACATTTTCTACTTAAAAAAAAAATGGCACACACTTATATTGAATGACACATCACTTTGTCGAATTAAAAGAACGAATGCATATTTTTTTTTTCTCTGAGAAAAACGTTATTCAGTTACCACAACATCATACATAGAAATAAAATATACAGGCATACCCCGTTTAACAATGATATTGAGTTCTGACTCAGTTTAGCTAGCCAATATTGATTATTTCCGAATTTATTTGCTAGATGGCTAACAGAGAAGCTGTTTATTGCTATTTGCCGATTGTAAAACAATAAAAGACAAATTTAATACGTATTCAGCATTTTCTGAAAAAGACTGTTTAATGGAAAAAAAGAAAGCATGTGGTTAACTTTCTCACTTACTCACCGACATACTTTCGCTATCTCTTTCGTTACATACACTAAAAACATTGAAAGCTCCTAGAGTCATATTCATTGGAAAAGAGGACACGCTTTTTATTTATTTTTTACTGCCATCTATTAGCGAGTTGACTAATTCCTCTGTAATAGTACCGCGGTTGTAATTCTTTTTCCTATCTCTGCCACTACTTCCATCACGCTTTATCTCTATCCGATCGTTGCTAAAGATATTTCACTTCAAAAATTCCAAACAGTGTCGTGTTACGTTAAACGGGGTATGCCTGCAATTTGCTCCGTGGCTTGTCTAGCATTCAAAAACCATACGAAAATGGCTCAATACGTAAAAATATATAAAGAAAAAAATAACATTATTAATATTACGTTCAGTTTGCGTCAAGAAATTTATTGGATTTTAAGGTAAGCGCTATAGAAATTTTATTCTCAGATTAGAGTATTCTTTTTTCTACATTTAAATAATATTTCTAATGCACTTTACAATATTATTATTAGTTTCGTCATAAACTATTATAGTATTCCTACATTCAATGATTGTAGCTTCATTTGCCAACGTTAGATGGCACTGCACGTATCGGTTCATTATTTAACATGCTCAGTGGCGCAAACACAATACCGGAGCAGTTTCTTTCCCTCGGCACACAGCTTAGTAAGTATGAAGTATGGCGTGCTATTTGAAGACACTCAATAACTGAAGTTTTACCTTACACAATGCCAAGAATATTTTCCCGATACATCTGGAAAGTGGACTCGCATCACGAAAACGCGAAAACAGTCACAATTTATTAACTGGACTGCCATCTGTCGTTGCTAACGAAACCGTTTTTTAAGTCTTTGAACGTTTTCATAATGTAATAGTACATGGTTTCATTTTAAAGGCTTATTTTTAAATCTGTTATTTTTTGTTTAACAAACTTTTAAGGTCTCAAATTAATACATGGTCCTACATTTAAATTTTAAAGGATTATGAAAACGCGTAGGACAGCCAGTCCCGTTATAACACTGCTCTCTCATTTGTTTTTTCACAAATAAACAAATGAATTCACAATTTACGAAGTGATAATCATTTATAAAACTAAACAAAATCATTTTTGTTTCATTTTCTCTTTTAATATTCAAGAAGGTAAATTCCGTTACAATTACTAAAATGTTTTGGCTTCCAAACTGTGAAAAAGGTGATCCAAAATTAAAAAAAAAAAAACAGCCTCAAAATTAGCGTGTATCTTCACTAGTCACTTAGATTTGAACGTCCGACATCTTGTTGGGATCATTTCCCAGACATGGGTCGAAGTAAGCTTAATGCATGTCCAAGCGATCGATTTTACGGTGTCAAAGAATTATTTTTGAGCCACGTACCTGAATGCGAGATTTGCGCATGTCTTGGAAAGGCACATACAAGATGTCGAAAGTTCTTAGATTCTTCCCCCACTCTGATATCGCAAGTGGTTCTATGATTTTATCGCTACAAATCTAAAATTATTTATTTTGAAAATTAAAATTATCAACGTACGTACACCCTTCAAAAATACGTTCAATATTTTATATCGGTTCGATTAGTCCGAGTAGTCGGTTAATAAAATAAACTATTAAAATGGTTTCGATAAAAATGCTTTAAAATTATTTAAAATGTAAATTTCTGTTACATCGAGACATTTAAAAATAAGTTTTTTAAAAAATCAAATTGTTTCAGATTTAAGACGCCAAACGACGTCATGCACAAAAGAACACGGCGTCATATCTTGTTTCTGTGCACGCACTTGCGCTGAAAGACAAATGGCCTGTTCGAAATAAAACTTAAAAAAACGTCATTAAATAGGTACATAAAAAAAAAACGAGAGGTGTCGTGGAACACCCGGTTGGAACGAAGTTCTTTTCGCTATTCATTATGTATCATATAATTTTTTTACTAATTTGTCTGATAAATTATTCGAAAATTTTATTTATTGCAACTCTAAAAAAATAAAAATAACATTTGTTGCGCATCTGTCGGGAATCGAACCCGGGGCGCCCGCATGGCTGATGAGTATTCTACCACTGAACCACTGATATTGCTTAGATATCGATATTTATATAGGTTTAATAACAAATCGTGAAGTTAGAAGGCGTTACATTTCACAATATATTTATGTCAAAAAATTAACTAATATTTGAAATGGCATCAGTTTTTGACATAGAGATATAAGTACTAGAGTGAAAGTGTCTGCAGTTCAGAGAGAGAACGCTGCAATCGTTCCGTATCATTCTCTCTCTCTCTCATGAGCGCTCGTTGACAGATCGTTAACTGAAGAGGGGAGGGCGGGGAAAACGATACCCTTATATAACTAGCCATGTGCTGTTTATATCTTCAGTTACCATAGTGATACGGAATTGTAAGCAGCCTTCTCTCTCTCAATCGCAGACACTTTCAAAGCACACTCGCGGACTCTAGTTACTTATATCTCTATGGTTTTTGAACAAATGCAAACTTTTTATTTTAAGACAAAACATACGCAATCTTTAAATGTCCATAACACACTGTGTAAGAGAAAAGGGTAGCCGATCCAAGTGTTTATTTCTGCTTTTTATGTATAAAAAACTATTTGCGCGAATTCTGTTACACGAAATGTATGTAAAATGTTCTCCTCTTTCGTTTAAGACAGGTTTCGAAAAGATCTGATTTAAATTGAGCGAATTATAAGCGAAAAACTTTTTTTGTTTTCAATTTGCTCCCCTCTGGGACCAAAATTCAAAAATCCGACTCCATTAGGATCTGTCCCATGCCCTATATTATAAGTGTGCCAAATTTCAATTTTCTATGTCTACGGACAGACATGCAATAGGTAATTAGATTAGATTTTCGTCACAGATTTTCTTTACGTTTTTTTTTTCCTAGCCCTCACCATTCATATCTATAACGTCCCATAAGAAACTTCGTTCCAAAAAATTGTAAAAAAAAAAAAAAAAACAACGCACAATCGAAAACAATTTTACGTCCCTTTTTGTAACCGTTTTCCTAGACTTTGAAAGACTAGATTGTTGAAGTCACAGAGTTAAATTCACAAATCTTTGAAAATTTTCAAGACTAGACCCGAATTACAAAATCTTAAAATTACTTGCGTTATTAATTAAACGCTTGCTTTATCACTAGCATTTATTTTGCTTCTATTTATTGCAAATTCGCTTAAAACATAAAAAACCTCAAAACAAAATAAAAATATATATAAATAAATAACATACATATTAATAGTTACGCAGTGACCTTAACAATAAAAAAAATTACTATAAAATATTACCAACTCTTCACTGTCTTCAAAAAACTGGTTATCGTCATTTACAAACGGAAGTCCTTTACTACAAGGAACAGACTGCACTGCTAGTTATACATCTAGTGTCGATACTGTATTTCGAGTAGTGGAAGGTAAGTTTAATTTATACGGCCAGCAGTGACGTCATAATCCTAACGAGAAATTGATTATTTATACAGCAAATGTATATGACGATGTGGCACCACCATTTAAAAAAATAAACCGTTTTTTTTGTAAACATTTTTTTAAAAATTCATACATTTGCTAGTTGCAATGTGAGAACGTCAAACCGATTTGTTCATTTATATTAAAACAAATGACAGAGGTAAACAAACAATCGTTTTATAATAAGCCAGTATTATTATTCTAAAATATGCCCATGTTAAATAAACAAGTAAATAGCCTCTTTTATTTCTTGTACAATTCAACTGTTTCTATTTTGTTTTTAATATATATATATTTAACATTTTTTTTTATTTTAAAAATATTAACTGCTAATACATTTAAGCTAGCACCATATTCTAATAATTCAAGCATGCGCAATATCTAAAAAAACATTTTTTTTTAGGTTAGGAAATAAACGTAGCTACTGCCGTGTTAAACGGGATATTGCTGCGAAAATAAACGTGAAAAAAGGGCGCCGATCGATTCGGATCTGTTCGGAACAGCATTGAAACTATCTGTTTGTATTTTCAGAACGCATAAGAATAAACAAAGGAATATAATATATCCGTTCCACGTAAGACAAATGCAAAGCAATTAACGAGTTTTTGATTATTCTTGTGCCTTCGAAAAAAATAGGGTGTATTCTGTACACTAAAATTCGTGTTCAATCAAAAAAATAAAATACAGTTATATCACATTACTATTGTTACCTAAGTGACAGCAATGTATTTTATGATGTCAAATTCGTTTCACACGCTCTAATTCCCAAAAAAGGGAAAACACCGTATTGTTCCAAGTCGTTTCAGATCAAACCGGAACCATCGATGCGCGACCCGTTTCACAAGACAACGAAATACTCGCTACCATAGAGATCCGGTTAAATTTATCGGTTTGGTCAGTATTTATTGAGCTGACGATAGCTACATCGTAAAACAAGCATCAATTGCGGAAATATCTTAAAACGAGAGTTACGTAATAGCGAACTTGCATGAATCTTGTTTCCTTTTTTCAAATTCGTCATGTTTTGCCTAAGCATATTACCACGAAGCTCGTTTTAATATATTAGCAGTCATAGAAGTGTCTTAAATATTAATTAAAATTACACAATTTTTGAGGTTATAACGCTAAATTGTCATCTTCTAATAAATAAATATCATATTGAACACAGTTAATTTTCACGCTAGAATTATAGCTGCTACATTATTTTGACAAGTCAAGTTTATTTGGTTAGATCAATTTTCAACTGTTTTTGGGTTTATATTTTTATTAAGTATATGAAAATGCAGGTTATGCTATAGTTGAGGATACCTATTTAGTTCCACTATCAACCACGAGATGAATTCCTAATGGAAGTTACTGAAGGTCGTATGTTGTTTAATCTTAATTTATTTTATAATTTAATTTTACAATAAGTTTTAAAATGTTTCCTTTTGCTGTTCGTAAATATTCGATTTAAACTTTTATTTAAACGCCAAACAAAATCATGCAAGTTGTCTATTAACCTAAAACTGTACATTTCTTCAAACACAACCGACTTCGTTGTTCAGAAACAAGCGTGTACCGACTTTATTGCAAAAAAACACAGGCTTAGCAGTCAATATTTAAAAACAGTTGACAACTGTACAGTTGAAAGTCTGTGTTTTGTTTATTGTAGGACTCATTTATTATTTTATATTCTCGACCTGAATATATTACTTAAACATATTTAAATTGTTGTCGCAAGAGAGTTTGTTTTTGTATGTGTGTAAAAAAACTCACTATCAAAATCCAGGCAAGAGTTTTATTAAGCGCAACAGCATGTAAAGGGCGCCGGTCCATATTTGCCGAAGGCGGGCCGATCGCATGAGCAAGAATCGCCACATCATGTAGACGGCCAGCGCCTGCGTCAATCTGTGCAGCAATACCAATCTGAAACGATCAAACATAACGAAAATAAAATCACCGTTACTAATTATCGACACGTACGGAGACTGGATTTGGAATGGAGATGGGCACATGAGAAATGTAATATAGGTAGATGGCAGCAGGTATATAGCTACTAGGGTTTGCAGTATCGGTACTGAAATCGAATTTGTATTTCCTGGTACTAAAGGAGATCCAGTACCGAGAAATTCGATACTTTCGGTACTAGAGAAAAAATGTGTTAAATGCTTGTTGTGCGTGAAATAAAATGTTGGAAATAGTTTTGAAGAAGTTTAATCACAATACAAATCACTGAATTACCCTACGTAATTCACTAAACTTTAAATATTACAATCAGTCTCAATAATAATCTTTGATAATCAACAAATTAAGTATTATCTTAATTCAACTTTTAACAAAAAATAATCATTCTTGTCATGAAAAAGGAACCTTAAATTAAAATTTAATAAATCGTACCTATTCAGTCTGGTTGTGAAAAATTCACAAAAATTATAAAACTCGTAGTCGTAACTTAACAAAAACTCGTATAGTCGTGTAATAGACAGTAACTTTTTTACATAACGATAATAAAATGAAAATTCAGTGCCGGGATTTCCCGGGAGCAATCCCTAATAGCTACTTAAGTTATGATTGTTTTTTAATAGGAAAACGCGCTTTTCCCCATCTGATAGCATGCAACCACTTCTTTTTCAGTGCCAAATCCTTTAGAAATACAAAATCTTTGTAATTTGAACATTGATAAACACAACACATCGGCATTGTCAGTGATTTATTATTTTAAATAAACTTATTTTGTACACAGTATTGTGAATGGTTCACAAATCGAGGTGGTTATATAGCTGGTGCCTCTAGCAGTCAAGTTTGATAGTGCCCATCATCTTTGGCCTAAGTACAGTACAATTCGTGTATTTTCTACCTTTCGGGACTAATCGACTTTTATATTTTCAACTTCTCCGTCATCCTCACTTCAAAGTTATTTCTATATTTTTGACGCTTTTATTTATTTTTTTTCCATTGGCTGAGCAGCGTAAGAGGAAATACTTTGCGAGAGAATTAGGTACTATAGATTTGTGAGTAAAATCAGTTGAAAATACACGCATGAAACCGACTTTGGATCAGGATAGATCTTTTTTGAAACGGATCTACTTCTTACAAATGAAGTTGCCAAAAAAAATAGATGACATGCAGGGATCAATACAGTGGGTAAATAGATAAATTGTAGATTATAGACGCTCAACAGCTGAGATCATCGATGTCTATTATAGCGAATATTGTATTTATTGACGGACACTTAAAACCGAGTTAGAATACAAAAAATTGACACAGAAAAATAGACAAACAAGTTTTACATTATTTTTTCCGATATTAACACTTGACCGCCACGCTTTACTTAAATTTTGAGTCTCCAGGGCCACCACTGTATTTTATAAAATACAGCTTAGTATCATCTTTCTAAGTCTAAATATGTTAGGGTTAGTTTCAGAAAAACATTTTCGGCGGGCAACGAGCATGCAAGTCCACCACGCTGAGCTTTAAATGTTCCCATATAAATACACGCTCTGCATGGCACAACTGCAAAGCCATGAGTGGTTTAAACCTAGTCGTGCCAGCAGCCCCGGATCTAGGATTTTTTCGAACCGAGGCAGAAACTTGATAATGGCGCCCCCTCTCTCCAGCGTTTGAGATAAATTACTTAAAAAACCCCACAAATATATTATATAATGGTTGGCATTTTTCGTGAACGTGAAACCGTCAGAAAACAAATCGGAAAAAGAACAAATTGGGTGTGGTTTTCAACCATATTCTATAATGATTTTGGCGCCCCCTGAAACTGCCGCCCGGGGCGGGTGCCCCGGTTTGCCCCCCCTTAGATCCGGGGCTGCGTGCCAGTATCACAATATTTGTGCCACACGGCGTCTATAGCAAATTTACTCATGGCACATACGTCATGCCACATGGCAGTCTACGTGTTAATATTCGCAAATAAATTATTTCTCGTCGAATCGGTTCATCGAATCTCGAGTTCGTTGTGCGCATGCGTACATTATCATTACAAAATTATTAGTAAACGAAATTACAAACCTTGTAAGCTGCCGCCTTGCTTTTGGTAACGACTCCGGCTTTTCTTTAAATATAAATTGTCGGATGCCTAATACATAAACTTCTATGTAATTCTCCCAATTGATTTGGTTAACGTCTATTAAAAATTCTTTTCTATCTTCGACGGAAAGTAACGAATTTAATTTTCTAACATTATCGTCTTTGAATTCCCATTCTTGCATCGTGAAGTACTCCAAGCAGTGCGCTGCCTTTGCTAATTTATCCTGGACTTTCATCATGCTGAAAACAAAACATAGTTACATTTTAAACAATTGCATTTACACGTTCGAATACTACCCAAAACTTCAGATGTCATTGCATGCACTATTTAAGAAGAAATCTTTCTCTTAATCAAAATAATACAGAGTGAAAATTAATTTCTAGAAATTAGAACGTATTTATTTTGATTCAAGAAGCTAACAATAATAAACCAGAGCTCATTAGTTCAGTATGTTAATCGTGCAGCGGCGCCACCGTTGACTTTGTTTATTTTCTCAGCGCACAAATGATGGCGTCACAACTTGACATAATTCCCATGATATAGCTAATTGCATGATTAAAACACTTTTTATATTATTAAGTAGGCTAGTTACAAAGCTGGAAATGACGTCACTGCAGGCTCGACTGCTAGCTCACAAGATAGGTTTTAAAATTAGAACAGGGGCTATTTTCCTTGCTAGGTATGAGCAAGAACCGATTAGGAAGCAGTATCTTGTCACGTGGGCGATTTGAACAAGCGCCCACAAACCAACATGGCGCCATTCTGCTCAGTCAGACAACAGACACATTTTGCTCTGTGTTTATATTTGAACTGTCACTGCACGCGCACCAGATTTATTCACAAAACTAGCTTGAAAATATGTCTCATGTGAGCGAGCAATCAAGAAAACCAGCGCTAGATAACTAGTATAGGCAAATCTAGCAGTGTTTCTAGCCTCGTGTTTACAAAACTGTTTCTTCTGCGTCGAGCGCCTTATATATCTCTGACGTTGTTGCGGTACATTCTGGAAAATGATCGATTTTTTCAGAATGTTCGAGCAACGAGGTAACCACATAATCACGGGTGTAATGCGGGCTGTCTATAGATCAGGAATTTGCTACAATGTATACATGACGTTTTGTCTTTCGAGGTGCAATTTGCCTACACACTTACATTGGTTTTTTACCGACGAGTCTAGAAATGAAGTCCACAGCGTAAGCCGGAAGTATGTGAAAGAGGTATAGGCGTAGCTTATTATAAGCTGGGCTGGGAGTCACGCTGCCGTCTGGGTACCATATTAAGTCACCTATAAGAAAATTACATTAAAAATCGGTGAATTCAAAAAAATGTTACGCTCAATTGCAGAAAGTATTATAGAAATCTGATTCGACAATGACCTTGAGACTGTGACAGCATTTATTTTTCCGTAAGAAAAGTATTGTATCGACCCTGCTCGAAAAATAATTGATACATGTATTCGACATTGTTATTATATAATTTTCACTTCGAAACAACGTTTTTTTATGCATTTTGATTAAAATTTAGCTTCACAAGCGATCTTTCTCTATGCAGAGCAATCATTTGTTTTTGTGTGAGTACAACCGAACGTTCTACACGGCAGAGTTTGACGACATTAGAATGTTCCGTAAGACTCGCATGCGTTAGAAGTGAAACTTCTCAGGTTCTAGCATTTGTTGACGGTTTTATTATTTCAGAATTGTCGCTTTTACAGAGAGAGTAGAAACGATTCTCCCACTCTTTCCCCTCAACTGCCGGTTGAAGTTGGAGAAAGGGGATGCGTTTTACTTTTCGTCTGATCCAGGCTAATTTGCCGTACAGAAGTAAAGGACTTTCACTTCAAAAACTATAATAATTATATTATCAGTAATGAAGGTCGTTGTCATATCTTATTTTCTGATAATACTTTCTACAACCGAGCACTAATCTAGGAATATTTTGACATTGTTCCAACTAGGGTTGTAACCATATATCGGTCAACCGATATTATCGATATATTTACATTCCCGATATGATATTATCGATATTATGGTATAAAAATATCGGAGAATAAATATACTTAAAGAATTTCGAATTTCGCGGTTATTTTCTTGTGTGTTGGTAAAAGGTTGATAGCGTGATGCGAGTGTGCGACTGTAGCGTGTTGTTACTTGTTTGTTTCTTTGTTCAGTTAATTAACAAAATATCGATACATCGATAATCGATATCGGTCCGGTGTCGATAAAAATATCGATTTTAAAATCATTTTGCGTCCCTAGTTCTAACTGAACACTAGACAGCGATGTCATCGCCTATCTCGGTAGTAACTAGCGACTTACCCAAAGGATGTTTTCTTAAATAAACAAAACAGAGTTCCACGAATCTTCTCCAAGTGATCGGTCGCTGTTTGCCGGTACAGCAGTTATAGACGGCGATTTGCGTTGGCCTTGCGAGCGAAGTATGCCAGGCTGCGCAGAGCATCGTATTGATGACTATGTCGACCGGTACCAGATCGGCCGTCATGTCACCGTCGCAATACATCGTACGAAACATGCCCTTTCCCGCGGCCGCTATTATCCCTGCAAGTATCCATTCTATGCCATTCCTAGTTTTTGATACAATGCTTCTTATCACTACACAATAGGTGTGTCTGAACTGGTTCTGAACTCTAGAAGCGTCTGTCGGTAATACAGAACTCTTCAGACACAACTGCGTGTTTCTTGGTCAAACTTGAATAGAAGGCTGGAGTTGCTAGAATCAACTTCAAGTTCGAGATTTGACCAACAAACACGCAGTTTTGATAGGAGAGTTCTGTATCGCCAACAGACGCTTCCGAAGTTCAGAACTGACCGAAAAACGCACCTTGCATAAAATAAAACCACCTTTCGACCAGCTTGAGGCCCTGAAGATGAAAATAAATTTTTCGAAACGTTGGCCACTAGCGAAACATTGGTAAAGCTTATTTATTTATGATCCTCAGCCAAAACCATCCTTCATCATAAAATAAAATCTCAGTGGCGTCTGTCTGTTCGTTTGAGCTAACCTTGAGAACAACTGAAGGGATTTTGATGGGGTTTTAATTATTGTATAACGGTTAGACTAACTAGTCAAGGTTTGGGGTTTTTACTTTTTTTTTGCCAAAACACCAATCTAGAGACTCCTTCCCGCTTTCGAGGTTGCTGCACATGATGGTAGGGTCTCACAATTTTTTTTTCCTCGGCAACCCCTTCAAATTTGCTTCCCCCCTGATTTCAACCCCTTAGAAAAAACTGTGATACTTTTACAGGCCTTCAAAGATGATCATTTATACGTAAAATTTTCATAAATGATCATTTCTGAAGGCCTGTAAAATTCTTAAAGCATCACATCTACAGAAAAAAAAACAAGATTTTTTGTAGAGAATTAATTTTCCTACAAAACTGTTGTGTTCCAAATTTTTTTATAATTTTTTTCCAAGGGGTGGAAATCAAGAGGGGCCAATTTGAAGGGGTTGCCGAGGAAAAAAAATTGTGGGACGCTCATCATCGTGTTCAGCGACCTCGAAAACGAGGTCTTCCGACTCCTGACCTGGACTAAATTGCACGCTTTGGTTGTTAAAGAAATAAATAAAATAAATACCGGTAGGTCCGTTGAGATTATCCAACCATCCAGGCATTGGTCCACCGAGACTACAAAGTACGATGCTCGGTCGCACTATCGCTACGGGCAAACTTCCCGCCAACTGTTGCAGCATGCTCTCGGCTAACGCCTTAGTAAACGTGTACGTATTGGGACGTTGACCGACGAGCCCGATCGTGAGTTGATCGATCGTAGGTTCATCGAGCCAACTCACCAACTGCGTTACGTGTTCCGGAGCAATGCGTTGATTATAGATGTGCTCCGATACGACGGGACGGTCGCAGTTGCAATACGCCGTTGAAACGTGAACGAGGGCGTTTAAATTCTGCATTTTGTGGCAAAGTTCGACGAGTCGTTTTGTGCCCAACATGTTGATGGTCACGCTGAGTTTGAGCTGTTCGTCGAACTTCACCGTCGCCGCGCTGTGAAACACGATCGATACATTTTTTATGAGCATTTGTTGATCGGCCGCGCTAATGCCTAGTTCCGGTTGCGTGATGTCACCCTCTATGGCCGCGACTCTGTCCAATACCCCCGGGTTATGTTCTTTTACGTATTCCATTAGCTGAAACCGTAAGAGTCATTACAGTACTGTCTCGTTTATCCAATCCCCTAAAAATAAGTTCAAGCAAGTGGCGGATTATGGTATGTGCATTCGAAAACAAAAATTCAGACATAAAAGCCGCTGCACACGAAACTGAAAACAATACTTGGACTTCTACTGACTGGCAGGTTGAGTACGAGGCTGGAAATGACGCCACTGCGGGCTCGCCTGCTAGCGCATAAGATAGATTTTAAAATTAGAACAGGGGCTATTTTTATTGCTAGGTCCTCTACTTGCTCTGAGCAAGAACCAATCAGGAAGCAGTATCTTGTTACGTGGGCCACATGAACAAACGCCCACAAACCAATATGACGTCATTCTGCTCAGAGTCAGACAACAGACACGTTTTGATCTGTGTTTATATTTGAACTGTCACTGCGCGCGCACCAGATCTATCCACAAAACAAGCTTGAAAAGACGTCTCGTGTGAAGCGAGCACATAAAAGCAATCAAGAAAACCAGCACTAGAAAACTAGTAGTCAAATCTAGCAAAGAATCCTGCGGCAAATCCAGCCTCGTGTGCAGCGGCCTTAAGAAAAAGTGGAAGATACAGGTCTCTAAGAAATTTTTACAGAAAAGTGTTAGTTAATCACATAAAACAAAACAGAATCATACTTACAGGTGAAGTGAGTAACTGTTTTAATCTCTCGTTTACTGCTTGTCCTTTCTTTGGTCTAATTAATAAGTATATATTGCCTATTCCAGGACACGACCGTAGCAATTTCTCTAACAGCACCTGAAAAACAAAAGCACATCGGTAAAAAAAAGAAGCGTAACAAACGTTTAGCTAATTTGTTTTCAGCACCGTCAGTTAAATCGCCCAAGAGCCATCAAACATTTTGAGGCGCCGTGAAAATTTGTGTAATAGGTACTTATTTTGTAATGTCTGAACACAAAATCGAAGACATTGCTGAAGAGTAGTGGGGCCTAGCCAAGACTTAAATTTTTAACTTTGCGAAATTTTATTTGCCAAAAAAAAGTTCCAGAGACATTTTTGAAATTTTCAGAACATACGCAATCTTTAAATTACCATATTACACTGTACAACAGACAGAGAAAACCGAAATATGTTTGCCATTGGTTATATCAAAATGAATTTATTTCTACAAAAAACTGTATAAAAAACTGTTTGGACAAACTCTGTTATACGAAATTTATGTAAAATTTTCTCCCCTTTTGTTTAAGACAGGTTTCGAAGCGATCTGATTTAAATTGAGCGAGTTATAAGCGAAAAACTTTGTTTTTTTTCAAATTGCTCCCATCTGGGGCCAAAATTCAAAAATCGACCGACGTTACAAGCTAAGTTACGCGGAGACGAATCGAACAAAAAAAAGTTTTTAAAATCGGTTGAGGCGTTTGGGCTGTACGCGTGACACATAAAAGCGTGATACACAGATTCACAGACAAAGCGAGTACTGCATATAGGCGCTTTAGCTTACGCTATTCGCGCCTAAAAATGGCAGGAGAAATCATGAGTGCTTTTTATCCACATAAAAAAATCTTATGGGTGCTCGAGCGGCGAAGTTAATTAAAGTAATTTTCACGTTTGCCAAGAAAAACTCCAAGTAATCAATAAAACAAAGTAGTTTATTTCGGTCAATAGTTCAAGTTCGTTCGTCAAAAAAAAGCCTTTCCAGACAATATCTGTTTTTGGACAACATCCAAATATACATTGATTGGGATGTTACGGCCATGGGCGCCGACTTCTAACCTCAAAATGCTGCATCGGCTATTATCGCAAACATAGTTAAATGTTGAAATCATTGGCATTTTTAATAAAAGAAATAAAGTTAGTCAAAAGTCGCCATTATTGATATCGCATGGGATTGGGATCTGCCATATAGGAGTTTATTTGTGACATAATAAATATGGCGGCATGAAAGTGGTAATTGTAAAATAAGTACCATAGAAAGTATTGCATTTCAATGACGTTAAAATAGAAAATATAAGTCACATCGAATTGTGATCAAAACAAAATGACGGATGTAACAAATATTCGGTACATTTTTAAGATTAAGATGAAGGAAGGTATTGGTTGAGGATCATAAAATAAGCTTTACCAGTGTTTCGCTAGTGGCCAACGTTTCGAAAAATTTATTTTCATCTTCAGGGCCTATGAACATGTATATAGGCCCTGAAGATGAAAATAAATTTTTCGAAACGTTGGCCACTAGCGAAACACTGGTAAAGCTTATTTTATGATCCTCAACCAAAATCTTCCTTCATCTTAATATTCTATTGGATTAACACTACTTTATACTGAAGATTTTTAAGATTGTTCAATTTTTTCAAAATTAATGGCGTCTAAACATAACCTATAAATTTGCTCACAATAATTTGTATTGTGATCAAAGCAAAATGGATGATATAACGAAAATGTACGGACATTTTTGAGTGACAATTTTTTCCTAAAAAGCTAGAAATGATATCTAAAAACACCTTATAAATTTGTTTTGTGATCAAATCAAAATGGAGAATATAACGATTCATACAAAATTAAAAATAAAAAAAATTAATAAGAACGTAATTTTCAAATTATTCTTTTAAAAGTTATCAGATATACTTTCACTTCTTTAGACATTTAGTTCGGACATTTCTCACAATTTCTCAAAAAATAATATATGTCCGAACATTTAGCTAGATAATTAGTTAACTGTTGTGACTTGTGAGAGCGCTTACGGCGATTTTTAAATTTCGGCGCCTATGGAGCCTATGTCTGTTTTTCTCTTGACGAAATTTAATTTGAAGAAGTGAAATATATGAATAGCCTACCTTGCCCATGAATCCTGTTCCACCAGTAATGAAAATATGTCGACCTCGATAAAACTCTCCGACTGGTAAATAATGGGCACCATTTTGAAATGCCTCGCTTATACCTGTGTTTGCTGTTGCAGCCATTTTGTTTCTTGTAACACGTTTGTTTAAGGTACAAAAAAATTAAATAATTATATATAATTAAATCATTTCAATGAATTATTGATCTTAAACACGAATATCATTTTAATATATCTTTAATACTTTTTTTTTGTTTATTTTAAATTCATCTAAAAATGTTATTTTATTTGTTTGTCTTTTATTATTATTATTCACAATTTTAATTTTATATTTTTTTCATGGAACTAAAAGCAAATATTTTTTTAAACTAATTTCTAATTTGGCAGTAGCTATGCGTAAAAGTTATTTTTTTTTTATTTTTATGTTCACCTAATGTGCGCGGATATTATGCAGGTTTAATTTTTTAGTGAATATAAAATTTATATCTATTTAGAGCAATGGAAGCTATTTTTAATGATTTTTTTTAATGTGTTTATTTTTAATTTTTTTATATTGTGCGGATTTTAAGTAGGAAGCAATAAATTAGCTATGAATTTTTCTTAGAAACGCAAATTACACTTATTAAAATTTTCAATAAAAAATTGGAAGATTTTTAGGGGGCTTTAATTTAATTTAATAACGAAGAAGAATTTTTTATACATTTCACTTTGATAAAAATTTTTGTCTGCTTTTCGGATGAACTGATTTTCACTTGTTTCTGAAACAAAAAGATACAAAATATTAACAACATAACCGAAACATTCAAAATTTCAAAAGTTAACAAAAAAATATACTAAACAAAATAAACAATTTTCAAAAACCTAATGGGCTTCATGAAGCAAAAAATGTATGGGCCAATTAAAAGTTTTACTTCAAAAAGAAATTTTTTGCGTCGAATGGTTAACCTCATTTTTTAACTCGGTTAAAAATCAAATCTCGTGCCGGATTTTTATGGTATCATCAATTTTATAGGGATGTGCCGGATATCCATATCCGTATCCGCGGATATCCGAGGGAGAAAAAAGATCTGTATCCGTATCTGTTCGTTACTTTTTGACGGACCTTTTACGTTATTAAATTTCATTATGTATGTGCAATTCTTAGTGTCCGACCGAAACTAGTTTTTACGGCCGAAACCGAAACTGAATTTCGGCTTCAGTCTCAGTTTCGGCCGAAACCGAAACCAAAACTTCATGTTTTCGTGGGGAAAATGAAGTAAACATTATCATAATCAGTCTTTATTTTTTTTTTAATTAATCACATATTAATCATTCAGCCTCTGATACTTTAACTAATCATTAACTTGTCATATCATATTATTACCCCCCCCTTATTTCAAAAAGCACAAATGTATATACTTTTTTTTAATATTATGAAATAAAATAAAAGCTACAAAACAAAATTACTTCTTATAGTACTAACAGACGGTCGAACTTGGTTCGAAGCGGACAGCGGATCTGGTCCGCTCCGTACCAAATCTGTTCGTCTGTACAGTAGTCTGCGTGCCCGCCCGGTTCGATGGGAACAGATTCGGTCGTCTGTTGCAAGATCCGCCGTACCATGTCCGTTGTCGGACCGGACCAAGTTCGACCGTGTGTTAGCACTATTAGTAAAAAGTATTTATCTAATAGTAGGTACTCAACAAAAAAAAGAAAACACCCTCATCTTAAGAACAAAATTATTTCTTCTAAATATGAAAATAATTGATTTTAAATATTTTCAAAAATAGTGCATATACCCTATTTCATTTAAATTAATTTTTATTTCAAAAAATCATTATTGATATTTGGCACATTTATATCGCAAAAATTAAATATTTAAACATGTATTGCAGTGAGTTACCAATTGTACCTGAGTAAAAAAAATGAGATCCGTACCCGTATCCGTATTCGCGGATCTGGACACTAATGATCCGTATTCGTATCCATATCCGCGGATATACATTTTTACCGATCCGGCACATCAGGGCCGGCATCACCCTAAGAGGGTGTAGAGAGGACTCCCCACTCGGAAATTTTAAGCAATTCAGATATTTATACCTGTGTATATCGCCTGAAAGCAAAAACGAGACTAACTAATCCCATGTTCTAATGTAAAGTTGGTCTTGTTTTTACTTGAAAGAAGCTTTTCTGTTTGCGCCGTATAAAAAATTATTTGCGATCAACGATGTCGCAATATCGACTGAACCATGTAGCAATTTTACATGCCTACCCGGATTTAGTCGATAACTTAGATTTGAATTCTCTGCGATGAATGATTTTATAGTTCGCAATTCTAAACGATCAGCTGTGTTTGCAGTGCAATAATTTAATCATTTAAGTGAATTGTTGTTACTTATTATAATAATATATTCTATTATCTACTAATTAAGTTGTAGCTGTGATGAAAAAATAATATAATACAATGTCTACATTTATTTTGTACAGATTAAGTTGCGAATGTGATTAACAAAACAATGTCTAAGCTATAAAAATGAATTCATTTTACCAATTCCTATGTTCATTTACTTGTTTCCTATTTTTCATTTTTTGTTGGTGCGGAAGAGGGGGGGGGGGGGGGGATTTTTTCAAAATCAAACTACCCACTCGGGCTGAGCCTGTTCTGCCGGCCCTGCGGCACATCACTACAATTTTATGCGTCAAGCAATACCAGAAACGCGTTTACTTGTGACCGGCATTATAGTCCAAGAACGATCTTCGTGAAATACCTAAAATCTCAAACGGCTAAAAATTTGGCGGTTTCTACCCTAACTGCAAATTGGAGCACATTTTTTCATAGTCAGAATAGTTTCTTGTAACCCCAAGAACAATCACTTAAATTTTTAGCCGTTTGAGATTTGAGGTATTTCACGAAGATCGTTCTTGGACTATTATAGTAAAATGGACAATGTCTGTTCATTCACACTTAAATGCACTGTATTAAAAAGTTGTTTACAAAAATTGATTTTAGATAATTTACTGTTGATTTATTCACATTTCAAACCGCACTATTTTTAACACTCTTATTAGTAGCTTGACCAGTATGTATGTAAAGGAATCTTTCGACGTAATTTTCACAATTTCAAGAAGTCTGATTGGCTTGAAAATTTACACACGTTTCAAGGGCCGATGACAATACAATTATTTCATAAAAATAAATTTGAATTTAAAAATTTTGGAAATTTTTTTTGTCGTTTTGAGACTAAACGTTAAGAAAATAAATTAGTTTAAAAAACAAAATAGAAAAAAATTATTAACAAAATAATTCAATTATAGTAAAAAAGCGTGGGGTGCCAATTACTATATTTTCATTTGGCTACCAATGAAATAATTGTGACATTTAATATCAAGCACCCCAAGCTTCTTTACTATAATTGAATTGTTTTGTTAATAATAATTATTTTCTACTTTTTAGTTCGATTTGCTATATTAAAGCGTGTTTTTTAGTTTTTTTAAACTATAATTTAATAAAATTAATTATTATCGGTATAACAAAGAGCTCTCCAAACAAATGTGCCGCGCTTAGAGAAATCGAATTACCTGCACTCCGCGTTAGGTTTTGAGAATACAAATTCGAGTCGATGTGACGACGCAGCTTCGACTGTTTTTGAAAATATATTTTATTGACTTATAACGGCCGACAACTGTTGAACATGTTTCACTTCTACGACTGGAAAACGCATTGCGATAGATTTTATACTATAATTCACGAGTACAAAACGTTAGCGGTAAAGCCTCGGCCACACCTGATGTCAAGTCAATTGAAATAAAATACTTTTTGTGTTATTATGCTTGTTATTTCGCGGATTTTATTAAACCATCTTCGACCAATGCGTGCAGCGTTGGTCTGGCTTCAAGGAATACCGGGAATTTTCCCGGTCGACCGCCGGTCCTCCATGGGTCGGTCCGGTTCGGATCTTTTATTTCTTAGTTATACGGTCACGTAGAGGCGTTTGACAATTTCCCCGGCAACTTTTTAGGTCCCAGACCGACCCTGAATGTGCGACATGTGCTAATGTCAAACAAGGCGACTCCTTTGACTCTGGTTGGAACCTGGTCGTTCTTTTTAGACCAGCCTTCCAATATTTTCTAGTCAGACATGAATGTGGCCTCAGCTTATATAAAAGTAATAATTTTAATAAATTAAATATAATTAAACAGTAAGTTCAAAATAAGTAAATAAATGTTAATACAACAAAGTTGCACGAGAAACAACTGAATAGGACTGAATACTTTCAGAACATTTATTCGAATATTCAAATAATTTGGATGTTCGAACATTCAAAACTGAGATGATTTTTTTTTTAATATGGGTTTTATTGGCTTTTGTTTTGTAACATTTAGCCACGACAAATGTTTATTTATTATTTAACCGTTTCTTTCTTATACATAAACTGAGATGATCGAATCTCACCAGATTTTCCGATGTCCTATAGCTGGTCTACGAGTTCAAAGGCACAACTCAGGTAACGTCCTCGTAACGACAAATTTATAATAATAATAATACCTTTGCTATTGTACAAACACAATGACTATTCAAAATAAAACAAAGGATGCGACAAAAAATATCGGCAGAGAGCGAAATATAGTACTACAATACAGACTCGATAATCCGGATTCTTTGGTACGCAACGCAATGAGGATGGGCACTGCCAAACTTGACCACTAGAGGTGTTAGCTATATAACCACCTCGATTTTTCATAGTACTGTGTACAAAATAAGTTTATTTAAAATAATAAATCATTGACAATGCTTATCAATGTTCAAATTATAAAGGATTTGGAACTGAAAAAGAAGTGGTTGCATGCTGTCAGAATGGAAAAAGCGCGTTTTCCTATATAAAAACCAACCATAACTTAGGTAGCTATATACCTGCTGCCATCTATATTACGTTTGTCATGTGCCCATCTCCATTCATGGTACCCGCATGTGCAAGAGAGAAATAACAATGAAATCGACCCAAGATGGCTGAAAATGATTTCCAGTCTTACATGTTACCAGTAGTAACATTTACTTTAGGTTGCAATCAACAATTTAAAATTCATACAATTTGGGTGATTTATGCATTTATGAAAATGATTATCTGTGTTCGATATTTATCTTCGAATGTATTATTATTTTTTCCTTACGAAAACTTTTATATATTTTAATTGAATCGTATGCCCCAAAATAGTACACGTTTGTTAAATCCAGAGACTATAGTAATTCGCACAGTCGCTTAGACTGTATGTACCGAAATGATCGTTGGGAAACCGCCCACAAACGGTCACAAATTCGGTTGGAATGCGACAACCGTCCATATCTTGGTTAGAACGCGTTTTATCTATTGCGCATGAGCATGGCGATAACATAACCATTTTCAGAAAAGTTTTGTAATCAGGATTCCTGCAGTTTCAGTGACTTGTCTTTAAGCAGTGTAAGTAAAAAACAAAATTCAAATCTTTGATTAACGTCTGATTAGAATTCTTCAATAAATAAAATTATTGAACAATTTTTCAGATAAATATATTAACAAAAAAATAATAATTAATTAATACAATAATTTTTGAAAATTAAAAAAAGTTAATAACAAACAATTTTTTTTCAAAAATTATTTAAAAATTTTAAATAAGTAGATACTAATTCTTTTTTATATTTTTTAGATTACATATTTCTGAAGAAAATCCAAATCCGGACCGAAACGTCAATGTATTAATTATTATTTTTTCTTAATATATTTGTCTGAAAAATTGGTCGATAATTTTATTTGTTGAAAAAACAAAATTCTTGGGCAATTAAAAAAAGGAGTACCAAATTTTAATCAAACTAAAATGACAGATTTTATGCACCAATATGTTATATTGTAACAATATTGTACAGGATTGCTAAATACAATATTTGTTATCTTGTTTATTTTGGAATACTAATATTATAAAGAAGTAAGGACGTAAGGTTTGTAAGTTTGGATGTAGGAGGCAATCTCCGAAACTACCCACCCGATTTCAAAATTTTTTTCACCAACTTCAAGATGGCTCTATATCATTGCGTTAAAATAAAAGCGCTTTTCGTGGAGACCAAACCTTGCAACATAAATAAGTCGACGAAGAAACGGTGGTAATTTACAATTTCGGACGAAGCCTGACCGGGTCGCTATATTTTATATAGAAGTTTACTTTAAGTTCTAAACCATATTTTGTATTCTAATTTCTGACCCTTAATGTGTAATCTATCAGTTTTAACTTGATTTCAATTCGTCTTGGATTTAATCCGATTTGTAGTCGGGTGAAGCCCGGCTGGCAAGCCTGTTAATTATAAAATAATTTCATAAGCTTATAGTGTATTTCTTTTAACACAGACTCTAACTTTGGACACCTCATTATTTATTCTTCTTCATATATTTTAAATATTGTAGCGTTATCAAGGATCCCTTATTTTTGTTTTGCCTTTGTTAGTATCTTATTTATATACATTAGATACAACAATTAAAGGATATTAAAAAAATCCAAATTTTTGGGTGATTTTCAACAGGCTGTAACTCGAAGGAAAATAGCCGTACAACAAAAACAAAAAAGTCGATAATTGTAGCTTTGAGTGTCTAGTTTTCAGATCTGGGGTTGAAAAATTTTTATTATGTACGGTTCCTGAGTAATCCTGCGAAAACCACGGGGAAAAAAACATTTCAAATTTTTGCCCGTTTTAAAAACGGTGTATGGGCTTCAATAATTTTTTTTTTTGATAATTTCACCATAAAGGTCTTTTAGATAATTTAATGCCCTTTAATTTGACCTAATTGAAAAGTCCGCACGATGATTTGGCGCGGAGTTATCGCCGATCAAAGCAAAAATGTCCTTTTTGACTTTGACAATAAATAACTCGGGAAATAATGATCGTAGAGGGAATTAAAAGTATACGGTTTTGAACACTGCGAAACATTCTCTATAAGACGCAATTGACACCTTTTGATGAAAATTTTTTTTCGACTTGACAACGTTGACTGAAACAAAAGGTAAAAATTCATGATAAAAATTTTTCATGGCCAGACACTTAAAGCTACAATTTTCGTTTTTTGTTTTATGATTTTCATACGGTTTTCACTACCTAATAGAAAAAGCGATAAACGAGGAAGGTTTTTGTATATAATTTGTACAAAATAACGGTGTTTTGTCAAGAAAAACTGTATCCGTATCATGTAGCGACATCAAATAGGCGGGCGCAATTGGTTACGTTCAAACGGCGCGCCACTGTGGCACACCGAGCGGCAACTAGCAGTATGAGCTAGCGGGAACTGCACCCTAGCGACATCAGCTCAAACCTATATTAGTTCAGACATTTCGGCGATGTAGTCGTTTCTTAATGAAATACATTTTGCAGAATTTTCCGACAATACAAAATATATCTATCGCACCCGGGTAAAACAGGGCCGGGCCGCTAGTTATATCAAAACTAAAAATGTAAGTTCGGTCCTGTCAATTATTTATTTAAGTTTCATTGTTTACTATGTAATGTCGTTGACCCGTGACCGCGGGATGTCATGAATAAAATTTTTATTATAAAAAAATCGAAAACGAAAAGAACAAAAAAAAACATCGAAAAGATTTTATATAAAATTAAAATTTTTATATTCAAGTAAAACAAAATCGATTTTAATAAATTTTTAGTGTCGTCAAAATTGTTCGAATTATTGGGCCCAGCACCCTTTTTTTTCTTTCCTAAATCCATCCCGAGCAATTTCGGCACAAATGGCGCAGCCTGTATCTATTATTTCTTTCGCTAGCAAATAATAAAACATTTTGTAAACTTTACTTATATATTTAACGCTTTTGGAACAAGCATAACTACAGTAATTACCCCATTAGCACGGTTAAGGATGTATCACGGATATCTCAAACCGTCCAGAAATGGACGAAATTTTCTTAATTGTTCCAAGATTTTAGAACGGTTTACTAATTCGTGAAAATCGCGCATTGAATGAAACTAATATATATATATACTAATATTATAAAGCCGTAAAGTTTGCATGTAGGAAGTAATCTCCGAAACAACTCATTCGATTTCAAATTTTTTCACCAATATTTACAATGGACCTTCAGGATGGACGTAGGCTGCTATATACTATTATCGCGTTAAAATTTTAAAAACGAAAAAAAGGCGGCAATCTACAAATTCGCGCGAAAACGGACCGGGTCGCTAAAAGAAGAAAACAGGCTGGAAAACTTCAACATACAGCAGGCGTGAACCCCTTCAAAAACAAAAGACAGAGGAAAATTGGTCCACAATTGGTGCATGTTGAAGTTGTTGGGGTTGTTTTCTTCCTTTTTGTTTTAGCTTCATTTTTTTAAATAATTTTTTCTTTCTTGTCAGTCATTTTTATGCATTCGAGTATTTTCTTTATTAAATGTTTTTTTGTAGCAGTATAAAAGTGTTATATTTATATAATTATTATATAAATAATTTTATATTTTCAAATATTTTTTTTTATAATTTTTACAATGTCCGATAATAAAGTGTTTGAGCTCCTACCCTAGCACTGGCTTGCCAAGTTGGGTGGGAAAATTCTTAACTTTTTTGTAATTGGCATTAAAATGTATACACATATACAGGGTGTCAAAATGAACGTTGGCTAACATGGGTAACTTTGTTATTAGTGGAGATAGAAAGTCGGTTAAATGGGCAAAGTAGTGCAGAAAGCTGGGCTCATTGACGTCCCGTCGAAAAAACAATTGAATTTTGACACCCTATGAA
This sequence comes from Xanthostigma xanthostigma, assembly GCA_963575645.1. Lineage (NCBI taxonomy): Eukaryota > Metazoa > Arthropoda > Insecta > Raphidioptera > Raphidiidae > Xanthostigma > Xanthostigma xanthostigma. The sequence continues at coordinate 24,978,993 of OY754472.1, read as the reverse complement.
TTTATTTAGAAAATAGTGAAAATTGCCGTTTTTGAAAACTGGTTATAACTTTTTTATTTATGAAGATATCTGAAAATGTTTTTAACCGTTTTTAGATATGTAACTTTTTAAGGTCTTTACAGTGGCGTGGGTATAATTTTTTTATATCCACTACATAATGAGATATTAATATGAACTTTGGTTTTTCTTATGGCCGCCATTTTGGATTTTTAGGTATTCGAATTCTGCTTATTTTTCTGTCACTGAAAAGACCTTAAAAAGTTATCAAAAAATGGTTAAAGAAATTTTCAGAACGAATGGGGGGGACATGAGTACGTACGTTCATCTTAGTTTACCGAGATGAATGTTGTGTCCAAATTTTATGATGATCGGGTTACCGTCCAAAAGTTTTTATATATTTTTTACACCTTGGGTTACATTATTGGAGTTTTCGTAGGGATCCCTAATTTTACTGGATTAACAATATAACTTATATTACTCAGTGATAATGTAGCATTCTATTAGTGAAAGAATTTTTAAAATCGGTCCAGTAGTTTTTGAGTTTATTCATTACAAACAAAATACAAATCTTTTTTCTTTATAATATTAGTATAGACTATAGATTGGCAACTTAGCTTTTATGTAATTCCATTTCTTATTTGATATTTAAATATTATACCCCATGCTACTCCCACAATTTAGACGAATCTAACGACACCTCGTATGTTAAAATCCATCATGCCGTTTAAGCTACAGAGAAGAAATAGACATACACTCGAAAAACATCACCCTCCTTCTGGGGCAATCGGGTAAAATGTTAAGATTTTATTCATTCGTATGGATAAAACTGCGAAGCGTGTTATAAGCGGGACATTCTTGTACGCAACTTAATTTCCATGTAATGATCAATTATTATTAACACCAAACAGACATTTCAGGCGTAAAAATAAGGATGAAAACGATTTAAAACACACCACATTATGGTGTTTTCTTCTGACAAATTATTTATACAATTGAACAAATAGTTCGTTTTTGTACAATATAAATTTTTTTTGCATGCGTATTGTTAAGTACGAATTTAAACAAATATTCCAAAGTCTCTTCCATTTTCGCTGATGAGCAAACTATTCCAAGTTTAAACTTCTTGACAGATACAAAAGAAGATCTGATCCGTCAGGCTTCGAGATGAAACGTTTACTCTATCTTTTTGTTTCTTGAGCACTTTTTGGTTCAATTGTTTAATAATAATAATAATAAAGTTTATTTATTCCATTGACATGAATGTGTGGAACAAAGTCATACAAATTACATTGAAATTAAATTCTGGTAGAAAAAAATTCGTGAATGGAATAGAAGGTGTGCTTAATTAAGAGACGCTTGACGGTCCGTTTGAAACAAGATAGTCTATAGATTAACCGACGAAAAACAAAAACGGAGGAGGTTCTCAAGTCGACGCGTATATATTTTTTTTTTTTTTTAGATTTTACATTAGCCGATAATTGATTGTACAGTTTTATAGACATAGAATTGGAGCCTTTAGCAAACAGATTTAAAATTTAAATCTGTTTGCTAAAGGCCCAAATAATAATGATCAGTTAACAATTTCGAAGCATCAATGATGCTTCGAAATTGTTAACTGATCATTATTCCGTAGAAAATGATAAGTAGTGTTGCTAACTTTCGAAAATGTGTTAATCTATCAATTAATCAGCGTTTAAAATACTTACATTAATTATTGTAATATCACGTAAAATATGTCACACAGTCCACGTAACAAAAGAACAACGATAAAAGAAACAAGAGAAAAGCGCATGTAACAATTTGAAACAAAACAGAAGAATGGTGGACGCTTAATTTAAGCGGTAATCGGACGGTTCTCTAATCTCTTTAACTAATTAAAATGTTTATCGGCAGCCGTTTCCATGGCCTCACGAAAACCGTGCAACTAATTATAATAATTCGTTTAAATTATTAATTGCTACTTTATGGGCGTTACATTGACACGAAAATTACCTGGGCAGCGCACGACGAAAAAATAAGCGAGACAGAAGGGTCTTGTGCCGTTATAATGGCCGCTGCACACGAGGATGGTTTTGCCGCTGGAATCGTTGCCGGGATTTGCGCTGACTGTGAAGATGGAAATGACGTCCCCAGCGTCAGTCTGGCCTTAGGGAATACCGGGACTTATCCCGATGAGTCGCCGGTCACACGGTCTTTTAGAGGCGATTGACAATTTTCCCGGTAATTTTTTTGGATCCCAGACCGACCCAGAACCGAGGCTATTTCTCTTGCTTATTTTGAACAAGAACCAATCAGGAAACAGTATATTGTCACGTAGGCAAACGGTCACAAACACGACGTCATAGCGTGTGTTCTGTTCAGAGACAATAAACGTTCACTTTTGATAACATTTGAACTGTCACTGCGCGCGCACCAAACCCATCTGCAAAGCCATTTTCAAAGCTAGCCTCGTGGGCAGCGGCCTTAAGAAACTGACCGTCACACATCTCGCTTCTATTTTTGATAGCGCTGTCTAGTTATCTATTTCGATGGTTAAAATATGATTATGTGTGATTAAACCGTATTTTATTATCCATCATAATAATAGCATCGTCTTTCACATTGTAACTTTCGACCATACAGTTGTGGACTGCTCACGCCACAAGTGTAACGTCTAACCAACACATCAATACACATCGGTTCAGTTCTAAAAGACTGCGCACAGTTATCGAGCATGAACCTGCAGCATGTTTTCACACACACGACTTGCACAAACCAGCACGGTCAGGTTCCGTGTCCGGCAGACATTTTGCAGTTTTCAAGTAGTGAGTGTGAAAGATTTTTTTATTTTGATGATGTTGTGTGAAGAAGAGGAAAAAGCCAGGAAAAAAAGGTTTTGGGTTCATGAAAACGACACATCACTAGCACACAATTCGGTCCAGCACGGCCGGACATAACTTGTAGGCGACCGACTGACGGTCGTTTCTGGTGCTGGTCTAATGTGCGCTACTCCGTTAAATAACAAGGGTACCTTCACGAACACGGTATTCTGGTACGTGCTGGTTATAAGTGTGCGCGATCTTGAATTGCGTTGATTAATTTAATTTACTGATTGAGACAAGTTCAAAAAACTTCCTTACGTCAATTTATTTTCGATTGGGTTTCTTTATTTAACAGTTTTGAAGTGATGTCAAGTAATATTAATAGTTTTTACAAAAATTCACTATCTTCTCTAGTTGGGTCGTTTTATCAATTAGCAAATATACAGATATTACACAATACACCTATTTATAAAGTAGTGCATATTTAACTGTACAAGTGAAATGTTTCAAGCTAAAACCGGACGATACCAGATTTAAAAAAAAGTAACGAGACCTATGTCAGTGATTTCGATCTTTTGCGGGTATTTTGTACTCACCATCTGAAAGAACAGATACAAATTCCAGCTGGTATCGGCGTTGTTACCATAGTTACCATAAAGTTATGGCAGAAACACCCGAATCATCGTGTCCAAGAGCTACCAACGTTTTTGAGAAAGAATTTTAAGACGGCTGATCTTTTCAATATTCCTTTTCTTATTGAAGCTTGGTGGGGATACCTGTGCGCATCCTATTTGTATATATAGGTAAAAATTACAGGTTATTTAAAAGTCATTTGCTACTTTTTGAGATGGCGTCGTCCTACTAACTGAATGTTTGTTATTATGTTATTAGTTGTGTTTACCAAAGTAGTGGAATGGATTGGGAATTCCAATCCGGTGTGTCTCGAATTGAAAAAAGTAAACTTAAAGCTATAGTACCGATTTCGCGCGGCAGCCTCGCGCGGCGGCCTCGCGAAGCATGCTTCGCGAAATGTATACCTGCCTCGCACCTAAAGCTGCCTCGACTTGAGGCTGCCTCACAGTGAGCCACCGGCAGTCGGTTTTTGGTCCACTTCAAAGGCGCCTCGCGACTAAATACTCGCTCTGTTTGTACCAGTTTTTGTTGTGTGTTTGGACAACGAAAAGTGTATACTTTTAGTAGATTTATTTAATGTTAGGCCTAATCTTTCCCTAACAGTAATCGCTTGTCTCGCATGTGTATCCTTTTTTTCCACTTTAGGATTTATTACTATAATTAAGTATTCGAAGTCGGCCAATGACATGGGCCGTAAAATGTTTGACGGTATCTTCAACTACTTCAAATACCATATCTTCCAATAGTCTATTCCTATAATGTAGTCGATTTTTGAATAACTTTTTCATCCACCAACGCGGCTTTTGTCGTCGTTTCTTCCTATATGCTAAAATTTGATGTATATCACAATAAAAGAAAATGCCGCAACAGCTGTACGTAACGGTGCCTCGTACTGACTGATGGCTCGCTTTGCTTCGCGAGCTTGCCTCATTCCGCCCAGAAAAATTTCCTGTGAGGCAGCCTCGGGAGGAAGCCTTGCGAGGACGCTGCGCGAGGCTGCCGCGCGAAATCGGTACATAGCTGTAGAGCTCCCCGACATTTTGGTGTAGTTTGTGACCGCATGTCGGAGGGGGCGGCGGGGAATATGCCGCTTTAAAGTTCCGGCAAACCCGTTTTGCCCCATAACTCGGCCATTATTATAGGGAGAAAAAAAATGTTCCTACAAAAGTTGTAGAGAAGAAGAATCGATACAAGCTCGTTCTAGACCGGGTCTAATCAGACGACCCGTTCGCGAGATATCGCCATTTTAGTGCGTGAAATTTGGAAAAATTGAATGCCATTTTTTAAAAAAAACATTGCAGCTAGGAGCAAAGGTACTAAAGACCTTTTCTTTGCACCGGAGGTTAGACGCGGTGAGTCAATTAGAACCAGCGGGAGAGGGGGAAAACTATTTTTTTTAAATCTCCCATAACTTTGGTTCTAATTGTCGTATCGACCTAAGCCAGACGCTATTTTTTCGTTTTTTTATCTACGTTTATGTGACAAATGAAAAAAAATTCTCTCAAACTCAACTGCTGGTGGGCGAAATAAAGTATTGTTACATAAACTGCCTCTCTCTTATGTTATGTCGTCAAAATCACTTTTCCTTAGCGACGCAGCAAAATTCAAGGAAAAGTAATTTTGTAATTTAAAAACAGTCAGTTACCAGGGCGATGCCATCTTAAAAAATAGCAAATGACTTATAAATTAGCTATAATTTTACTTGTACAAAAGGGATGCTCAAAGGTAAACGCAACCGCTCCCAGCAGCCAGACGTGCCGCATCCCCACCAAGCTTCAATAAGAAAAGGAATGTCAAAAGATCAGCCGTCAATAAATTCTTTTTTTCGCGATGTTGCTAGCTCTTATACTATTATACAGGATGAGTCAGACCACCCGTATCAGTCGTTTTTTTCGAAACCGGTTATTTCCAGGTACTCATAATATATCTAGAAGAGCTCTGCAGTGTTTAGAAGTAAATTGAAGACAGTTTGAACATTTGTGACATTGTTTAATTAGGTAACTAGATTTTAAATGCCAACTTTTAAAATTAAGTTTGTTATTCTTACATGTTAATTTAATAATTTCAAACGAATATTACTTAACAGGGGTAGCAGTAACAACAAAAAATGTCCTACAAAACTTGCTTATTTTTTAAAGATCTTTTCAACAATTCCACTTTCGACCTATCGTGCCATTTAACATTCCGGAGTTCTGAACATTTCGGAGCAAACTAACAGGGAAGCCGACCTTTCCGGGGGGAAAAAATATCACCATTCGATTCTTCATTAGGGCTTTTATAATACAGATTTTTGACACAACTCTCTACGACTAACCGTTTCCGAAAAAAACGACTGATACGGGTGGTCTGACTCACCCTGTATATTATACCTATCTGGTTTTTCATAATATAAGACGAAAAAATGTATTTATGTAATTTTTGTCTGCCTGTTTGTAGCAGCATTACTCGAAAACTCCTGAACCGATTTTGATGTACTTGGTATATAATATACTGTCTACTAGTACATAAACAAAGTATAAATATCGATTGTTACTTTAAAATTTCAAAAAGAACATATTTTTGTACTAAAATTGTATAAAAAACGTAACATTTGTCAATATTACCTTACGGGAAATTGATTTAACATTTTAAAGTTTTTTCTGTATAAATGTATGTTGAAAATGCCGAGAAAAGCTTGTTCAACAATTTATTATTTATTTTTTTTGTAGACAATATTTTTGTCATTTTTACAACATTTTAAAGCATTTATTTATAGATCAAAATATCTTTATATTCAAAAAAAATCTCGTGTCGCGATGTTCATCCGCACTAATCTCTGAAACCACTGAATCGATTTTAATGAAATTTTGTAAATGTGTCTTGCTTCGTTTAGTCTTTATTAAATATTTTGTATAAAATTACTGTGTTTTGTGAAAATAAACTTGTAGTAACATGTAGCGATGTCTCATAGAATTAGCTATTAGTTTGGAATCAAACAAAAAAAACTGTTTTAGTACCAAGTAGCGACATCTGATAGAATTCGCTCAAAGCTATTAGTTTAGAAGCAAATCTGGTATAATTTGCTCAAAGCTCAGACGCCGGGCCGCAAACGAAATACATTTTGCAAAATTATATCTATCGCACCCGGGTGAAACCGGAACGGACCGCTAGTAACATATTATATAAAAATCTGGCTCAAAGTCGTATGGGAAGAATAGAAAAATATAGAAAAGATATTTCATAGAAATTAGATACTTTCCAAACACGAGTTAGTGCATTATGTACGTACACACATTCAAGATAAAGGCACGCGGGTGAATAAGAGGCCTTATTGAACAGTTGGTGTACAGCCACTTTAAATGAAAAATATTTTTTACTTAGTAACAGTTAACTGTGTACTACTGTAACCGTACTTCACAGCTGTTGTATAGGGATTTTCGGAGAAATCAAATATTTAATGTTTGTTCAATTTAATTTAGACCCACCCTCTTTTACCAAAGTCCGATTATTTATTTGTTTCGACGTTGAATTATCGATTGAGGATGAACAAAGTCAAGTTGGCTTATCAGAAGACATACCTACAGACATACGAGTAACCAAAATTAAAAAAAAAAGATAAAATTGCCACATGAAATGATTTGCTGTTACGTCTTCAAAAATTAACAAGTATTTATTTTTTTTCAATGTGAAAATAATCTATACTAATACTAGCGGCCCTGTACGTGCTTCGCTACGTATAAAGTGAAATAATAAAACAATTTAATTGGAACATCTATCTATCTATTTTATTTATTTTAAAATATACATGGACGTATATGTGTGTATGTCGAGCACTCCGGCTGCGCCGTCGTGCCCGGTGCAAAAGAACGAATGGGGAAGGAAAAAAAAAAATTTGGGGGTGACTACCCCTAACATTTAGGGGGATGAAAAATAGATGTTGGCCGATTCTCATAGATACCGGATAAGCACAAAAAATTTCATCAAAATCGGTCAAGCCGTTTCGAAGGAGTATGGCAACGAAAACTGTGACACGAGAATTTTATATATATACTAGCGGACCCGGCGAACTTCGTACCGCCTAACAGTATAATATATATATATATATATATATATATAATTGGAACATCTATCTATCTATTTTATTAATTGCTAGCTATTTTAAAATATACATGGGCGTATATGTGTGTATGTCGAGCACTCCGGCTGCGCCGTCGTGCCCGGTGCAAAAGAACGAATGGGAAAGGAAGAAAAAAAATTTAGGGGTGGACTACCCCTAACATTTAGGGGGATGAAAAATAGATGTTGGCGAAGTGACACCTGTAGACATCTGGCGGGGATAACTAATTAAATGACGATTGATCAGTTTTCGACCGGAGAGGAAAAATGATTAAATTACTAAAATGGCTATTAAAAAATAAGGGTTGATCGTAGAAGGGTGAAAATTGAGGATTGTATGTATTTTTGTATGTTGTATCATAAAAAAATAGAAATTAAAAATTTTGTCTAAAAAATAAAAAAAAAAATTTAGGGGTGGACTACCCCTAACATTTAGGGGGATGAAAAATAGATGTTGGCCGATTCTCATAGATACCGGATAAGCACAAAAAATTTCATCAAAATCGGTCAAGCCGTTTCGGAGGAGTTTGGCAACGAAAACTGTGACACGAGAATTTTATATATTAGATATATATAAAGCTGAAGAGTTTGTTTGTTTGTTTGGTTGAACGCGCTAATCTCAGGAGCTACTAGTTCGAATTGAATTTTTTTTTTTTTTGATAGCCCATTCCTCGAGGAAGGCTATAGGCTAGGTATATAATATCACGCTACGACCAATAGGGCGAAGCATCAATGAAAAATGTAGCAAAATGTAACTCAAAATTTGTCCATCCGACAAAAACTTTTGAACGGTAACTCCGATCATCATGAAATTTGGACACAACATTCATCTCGGTAAACTAAGATGAATGTGTGTAATCATATCCTCCCCCCATTCGTTCTTTTGCACCCGGGTGCACCGGGCGGGATCGTTATATTAATTAAGACAAAAAATATTAATTTCTTAGCATTTCTAAGCGAAAAGTTTTTTGTTACCTACCTAAGTACTCCTTTTATAACTCAAGTTTTTTCGCTAAGGTAACCTAAATTATATCTTTTATCAGCCTTTACTTTAACATCAGGTAATTAAAAGCTTTAAGCTTAATATTAATAACCAACCTGATACCCAGAATCACTACGTGTGCGTGCGACTTGCGCGACCAATCAACTATAAAACGGCGCCAGATTTGAAAACTGAATATTAGCACTCGTGATAGACATTCGTATTCGCATTCGCGAATGTCTAAAAATTAACATTCGTTATATCACCGGTACCAATGATTTGAAAAGTCGAGATTTTATGATCCGGCCCATTAGGTAGGTTCCGCCATCCCACCGACGCACCACAATATGTATAGGCAAATACTAATACATAAAAAAGAATGATTAGTGCACTATAAAATTAAAACTTATTGATGGAGACACAATACAAGTTTCACAATGCAATATAATCGAGATTGCTTATATACATGGGACGGGTAAGCTTTACATTGTTTCATTGCTTTGCCGCTCCATTAAGGGAATCGTACTATAATGATGACAAACCTTAATAATAGAGTTTTACTGTTTCTATAGAAGAATATTAACATGAATCGTTCAATTTTATTTATTTATGTCATGCAATGTCAACGAAGACATATTACAATGCACATTTATATTTGACGCTTTCCCGGTTAAGGAGCCACGAGACGTATCGATGAGAGCATGGAAGATAGGAACCAATAGAGACGTGTACAATCGAAGTATGTGTTAGATTTGAGAATAGTAGTGTGTACGCGAGTTCCTCACTGCCTTTCACTTTACGCAGTGTCGCATATGAACTCCTTATAAATACCAAATACTAAAAAAAATCTATAAAGGTAGAAACATAAAAAAACAAAAACAAAAAATAATCAAAATGTTACTCTTTAGAAAATTGATATAGGTATAGCTGTTGCATGATAGAAAATGAGTTCCTATTTCCGTATTTCACTTATTAATACTTGATGAAGCTATTTTGATTAAAAATTGAGTTATTTGAAATAATAATCAATGCCTCCACATAAAACTTATTATTTATGTACGTATTATTTTGTCTAATGTCACGCGATATTAATTTGTACCTGCGTGTAGCTCAGTCAATATGTCAACAATATGATAATGACATATTATTATGAAAATATAAATATGTGATAAAATAGTATAAATTGCGTAATAAGTGTGCTTTTTTTAAAACAAAAGCAATGTTTTTGAAACGCGAATGCGAATTGTTGTCGCAAATAGGTATTCGAGAATTCGAATAAGAATATCGTCATGGGAGATAACAATTTTTTTTCGTACCCAATCGACTTTTTCTCGTAGCCCATCGACTGGGGTATCGTTGAATGGATTTTTAGAAATGGAAGGAACATACCATATCAGAGGTGGCGAACCTTTCTACATCTAAGTGCCAATTTTTTTCAAAAATGTTTAATGTATAGCCATGACGCGATGTGCCGACAAGCAGCCAAAGAAATTTAGTTGTCAGAAAAATGAATCAAACATATATGAAAAGAATAATTTTGATAATACACTGAAGCTATGAAACTTTTTGACGTGATAACGTCTTATAAATTGATGAAACACCGGCTGCATGCACGAAAAAGTGTAACGTTCCGAAATGTGTCACGTTCCGCCTGACCCTGTGCGTGCAAGCGAGAGCGCAGTACGTTATCACGTAAAACTATCATCCGTAAACCGACTTTACAGACAACCATTTTTTCCATATTATTTTGTTAATTGGTGATAGTCAATTTTTATTTTATATCTAGCATATTTTTAATTACAATACCAAACCTGGATAAGCAAGAGTTCAAGGGAGCGCGATAGAGATGAGTGATATTTCACTACCTGTTACTTAGTCGCTAATATTTGGATTTCACGGTTCACTGCAGTGACTTCAGAGTAGCTACCTGTTACCAACCAGCGGCTATAGCGAAAAAATAATCGTCACATTTTTTATTTATTTCAATAAATTATTTATATCAATTTCGTTATATGTATATATTTTATTATCACTGAATTGCTTATTGTTGAAAGGGACCCAGTATAATTTATAAAACTTACGGGGAAATTTTTTTTAACTAAAGGTATTACCCATTTTAATAAAGAAATGTGATCACTAATGTAAAATATGTACTTTATATACTTATAACTTAGTCGTACCTTTCAATAATGCATCATTACATGCATTTTTTAGGTATAATGTTATACTAATACGTAATAATATTGTGCATGGGCTGTTTTAGCACCGAACGATATTTTACCTGTGATCACTGTTCGCTGAAATCAATATATTAACATCTCTGCTCTGCACGTGCAAGTGATCGGCGAACGCTGGTCGCTTATATATTATCTGCACTGCATGCGCATAGGTTACCAGCGATCACGGGTCGCAGTTAAAAATCACAGGTATTTGGAAGTCGCAGTCGCCAAAGTACCTGTTACTTGAAAGTAGCTAATAATCTCATCCCTAGAGCGCGATCTCTTTTTCGCTTATGGAGGTGTTTCACTAACCCGAGTTTCTAGCTTATAGAGGTAGAGGAGTGGCCTTTCTCACTTATAGTGGTCTATAAAAACTATACAAAAACAATCTTAGTTAGTTCAGCTATTTATGACTCATTCTTAAATTTCGTGGAATTATTAATACCTACGTTCGACTATCGCTTAAAGAGGTACAGGCAAGTAGTAGTCTTAGTTATAGAAGTCCATGAGTGAAAAACGTTTTTCTCTTATAGAGGTTTCTGTTTCTCACTTATAGAGGTTTCAGAGGGTTACAAAGACGGTACCTGGCAATTACGTTCACTTAGAGAGTTTTCTCGCTTACCCAGTTCTCACTCACTCAGGTTTGACTGCATTTCGATTTTGCTTCAATGCCGTGCCCATAATAATCTGCCATTGGTTCGCCACCCCTGTATATAACATTTTTTTTACTTAGTGGCATAATTTGTGACATATGAACTTCCAAAGACGTTTGCGATGTGCACCCCCCATCCATTTAATTTTTCAGCTTTTTTAAAATTATTTAAAAAAGTAAGAAAAGTACTTTCAACGAAAATTAGTATAGGGTTCAGTTAAATTGATAAGTTGGAGCCATAAAAGTTATATAAAATAGCTGGTTTTCACTTCATAATAATATATCTGACAGCTGTTATACTCTGTGTGTGCGGCGATGTTGCATTTCATTTGGGTGTAGGATGTAGGAAGTATTCTCCGAAACTACTCATCTGATTTCAAAAATGCTTTCACAAATATTTAGAACGGACCTTCAGGATGGACATAAGCTATATATTATCGCGTTAAAATAAAAGCGCTTTTCGTGGAGACCGATTTAGCAACGTAAGTAGACATAAAACGGTGAAACTCTACAAATTTGGGCGTAGTCGGACCGAGTAGCTAGTATTAAGTAAATTAATGCTATAATAATGTTACAAAATTACACGGTTTTCTTAAAAATTGTTTTAATGGGATTCCTATTATTTTTTTTGTGTATGTGAATATTAAACAACAATAATTAAGTAGGTCATGACTCTGCATAAAAAGTAGGAGAATTTTTTAAGGTTTAATTTTGTTCAACAAAAGTTTTTCAAACCATTATTCACACCAATTATACCCACACGCCACGTAAATAATTATCAAAACTGGGTATAACGATTGAATTTCCCTGACGTCATAACCAACACTACTGTGGGGTAATCTCGTCCACTCACCTATTTTAATACAAACTTAAAAGTTGTTAAAAATACGCCATTGTGTTAATTATTTATTTTGCATTGTTAACTTACAATAATTTATAAGTATAGCCCAATGAAACCATTATGAACACGTTATTATATATAATTATACAATAATTATATTGTTATAAAACTTCTCACAGCACTATTAACTAAAACAATCTTTGGGAAAAGTTTAAATTTTCCGGAAAAACAACACGTTAAAATTAAAGCGTTGTTGTTACGCATGCTTCTAGTTGATTGTAGTGACACTGAAAAAACAATTGCTAAACAACAAACGCAAACATCTGACTGCTACAAATGGCGTGCGACCGACGTCCATATACGGGGTTAGGGAATGTTATCCACCGTCAGTCAATCGTTTTTTTTTTTTTTTTTATTTTATAGTCAGAACTGTCACGAGACCACAGATAACTACCTACTTACTGCTTTTACAACTTATCTATTCGTTTTTGTTTTAACTTGTGTTTTATTTGTCTCAAGTGGGGTTTTATTTATATATCCATTAAATATTCGACGGGTATATTTTTTTTATGTATGTTCAGCGATAACTTTTCTATGGGTAGACCGATTTGAAAAAAATCGACGCCATTTTGTTCTGAATGTTTCCGGATTGATACCATATAATGTTTATAAAAATTGGTTCAATCGTTTTTAACTGACTTCAAAAAAGATTTTTTTAGTACACGAACGATTATGTCAATTTTAATCCTTCAGATCCAGATCTAGTTTTCTCGTTGGATCTTTCAAATATACGAACGTCATGAACGACGCGACGAATTATATTTGCAATTATTTAAGGTTATTCGATCAGTAGAAGAATGTCCAAAAAAAAAATCTGAAATTTTATTTATCTATGGATTCCATACATTCAACTAAACTCACTCGCCGAAACACTTCGTTGTAAGTCAGACGATCAGTCCATTTTATCTTTAGCATCCTTCTTACACACCACGATTCGAATGCTAATAGTTTCGTGATGCTCGCACTTTTTAAAACCCACGTTTCGCTACTGTATTCGTGCGAAACGTGGGTTTTAGGTAAAAAGTGCGAGCATCACGAAACTATTAGCATTCGAATCGTGGTGTGTAAGAAGGATGCTAAAGATAAAATGGACTGATCGTCTGACTAACAACGAAGTGTTTCGGCAAGTGAGTTATCAAACTCAGTTGATAAATAATATAAAAAAGCGATGCGTCGGATATTTTGGACACATAATGCGAGGCGATAAATACGAACTGTTAAAACTTATTATATGTGGTAAATTGGAAGGATGGGTCTCAAGAGGCAGGAAAAGAACAACTTGGATATCCAACATAAAAAATGGGCGGGTTTTAATACGGTTTGCTTCAATGAAGAACGCAATTGTGATCAGAGATCATTGGAAAAATGTGGTCGCCAACATCCTGTAAAGGATACGGCACGTCATCATCATCATTCGATCAGTAGAAGAATGTCCAAAAAAAATCTGAAATTTTATTTATCTATGGATTCCATACATTCAACTAAATTTTTTTTGTTTTAATGTTGGACGTCTATTTTTCAAGTCATTTTTTATTAAAATTGTGATTTTGAATACAATAACAAAATTCAAATCAGTTTGATAGTTCCTGAGAATTCACATTTTTTACCTGGACACTAACTCAGGGGTGTTCAAACTATCAATGAAAGGGTCACTAAAACAATTTTTGTTCATATTATAAATGGTTCCAAAATGTTGTGTTACAGATCGAATCGCCTTTATTTAAAAGCTAACTTTCCGAATTTATTTCGTCCGGGTAGATGTTGGTTCGGTGACTAAATAATTATGAACGACACATTTGTTAGGGAACGTCTATTAATTACGTGAGGTGTTTTTTCTAAAATTTCGACCCCCTCCTCCCCTTTGGTGAGATTTGGTAAGTTGTGCAAGGTCCCCTCTCCTTTCCATCTCTGGTGAGATTTAGCCTATAATTTTTAAAAAATTATTTGATACGGTCATGTATTTTTCTTCATACCACTAAATATATAAGCGTTAATAGAATAGAATATATTTGTTTAAATACCACTACTACGTGGCATAACATCGTCTAATACAATTAAAAAAAAAAACAAGTATAATACACTAGTAAAAGAAAACTTCTATAGTATAATGGCCAGCCCCAATCAACCTCCTCCGCACAAGATTTTTGAACTGTTTTAGGGGAAGGTTTTGAACATCGAGAGGCAGTTTATTGAATAATCTAATTGATATATCCAGACAAAACTGCTATTTGTTTTTTGTAGTCAATGAGGTGATAATCTAAGACTATGTTTATATTTTACATTATAAGAGTGACAATCAAAGCTGCAATTCAAGTTCATCATATTTTGTTTAACGTACAATAACGCATGAAGAAAAAACAATGACGGTAGAGTTAATATTTTGTAATTAACAAAAATTGATTTGCAGTGTTCTTTATAGGCGGAATTCTGGTCATAGCCCTAACGGCTCTTTTTTGAAGTAAGAACATACTATTCCAGAGGTTCCCAGACTTTTTTTCTCATAGACCACTTTCAAAATTTAACTGGTTCCGGTGGACCCTCTACAGCTACATTTCTACCATATTCCCAAAACTCGACAAAAAATGTGAAGATTAGATCTAACTATGGAAATTTGCGTTGCAGCTGAGTTCCAACTACGAATGGGGAGTTTTCTAAATGAAATAAGTGAGAATTGATCGGTTAATTAATTAATTGATTGTGCTGTGAGTAAATGTCAAAAAAGTGATTCCATCCAACTTTACTTTTTTGACATCTATACTCACAGCACAAGGAACCAACCAATTCTCACTTATTTCATTTAGAAAACTCCCCATTCGGAGTGGTAAGTGAATATTAAATATGCAAGTTTTTACAAGTAACCGTCGCTGATTGATAGGTAAAGCCAAGCCAAAATTTTAGTTCTTCACTATCGAAAGCAGATAAATTTTCATGGACCCCCGCTTACGAATTGTTAACCCGCATTTTTTTGTCGCGCCAACATAGACCCCCGTCGAGTCTCCCGTGGACCCCTGGGGGTCCACCTGGACCACTTCGGGAACTAATAGTCGCGCAGAATTAGCAAATCCGTCACATACAATTGCGAACGTCGATTTTAAATTTTTTTTTGTTAGATAATACGAATATAAGTAACATATTAAGTTTAAACGCCAATCGGAGCACCGCACGATGGTTAAAAAAAATGGCAAAAATCGTCCATATCACTTTTTGGCGATTTACGGGAAAACTATGCATTTGACAAATTAAGTGTAGGGAAATAAAAAATGCGCAATAAAAAGACGAATCGAATGAGTTTTTGTGAGCTCCGATCGGTCCAGTAGTTTTTTAGTAAATTGCAAAAAACCGCTTTTTTATGGGCCATTTTTTCGAAATTCCATAACTTCCGTTCTATTAAATATGACGTCTTGAAACTTTAATAGAATATGTGTTTTATAAGCTTCAATATGCATACAAAATTTCAGCAAGATCGATGTTATACTTTTTGAGAAACTTTGAAAAAACCGAAAAAAGGCCCTTCCGAAAAGGGTCCCTGAAAAAGTTTTGGGCCAGCGTAGACCAATTTTTCAAACGTGCTTTTGTTCATCGAGAGTTGCTCTACAACATCCTGCAATGCCGTACCATTACACCTAGCGAAAGTGCGAAAAAAATTGATTTTAAAAAAGGGAGCTTCCGCGAACTTATTTTTTTAATAAACAGATTTTCAAAAATAATGTCTAATTAATGCTGTTATTTGTATCCATGCGACACATATGCACAATTGTACGTAAATATATAATGATATCATTATTATTATTGCCATTTTCGCTTTAAAACGCAAAGAAAGCAAAAAAAAATTTTCAGTCAAAAATTTGCAGAATTTGCCATATAGCCGCATTTCCAGCTCCCTTTTTTAAAATCAATTTTTTTCGCACTTTCGCTAGGTGTAATGGTAGGGCATTGCAGGATGTTGTAGAGCAACTCTCGATGAACAAAAGCACGTTTGAAAAATTGGTCTACGCTGGCCCAAAACTTTTTCAGGGACCCTTTTCGGAAGGGCCTTTTTTCGGTTTTTTCAAAGTTTCTCAAAAAGTATAACATCGATCTTGCTGAAATTTTGTATGCATATTGAAGCTTATAAAACACATATTCTATTAAAGTTTCAAGCCTTCATATTTAATAGAACGGAAGTTATGGAATTTCGAAAAAATGGCCCAAAAAAGCGGTTTTTTGCAATTTACTAAAAAACTACTGGACCGATCGGAGCTCACAAAAACTCATTCGATTCGTCTTTTTATTGCGCATTTTTTATTTCCCTACACTTAATTTGTCAAATGCATAGTTTTCCCGTAAATCGCCAAAAAGTGATATGGACGATTTTTGCCATTTTTTTTAACCATCGTGCGGTGCTCCGATTGGCGTTTAAACTTAATATGTTACTTATATTCGTATTATCTAACAAAAAAAAATTTAAAAATGCGTTCGCAATTGCACGTTTTTTAGGACACGAATCAGCTAATTCTACCCGACTATAAGGCTCTATTCGAATCCGTAGAGTTTCCCCATAGTAGCACACCATAGCTAATTAAACACTCAAATAATCCGAAATATGCTGTTCTTGCAGCCTCAATTGATACAACACCCGAAACCCTTCTTATAGCATATATTGCAGAATTAATAATAATAATAATGTCTTTATTGATGAAAAAACAGAGTTTTATCAAAAGGCGTGAATTCAGCTTAAAGCTGGTTTACAATCCAAACCATAACAAAAAAAAAAATACAAATATGTATGTGATAAATAAAAATAATAGTAATAATAGGTAATAACAATAACTTATTGTGATAATTGAAAAATATATTCTAGCACATAATTTAGATTATATAATTTTATTTAAAGAGGTTTTTTACTTTTACTTTAAATGAATGAATACCCAAGTTTTTGACTACATTGGGTAGGCTACAGTTTTCGACAAAGATGGGATATATGTGCTTTCCATTTGAGAGATTTATCTAAATATATTTCCAAGAATTACATTGGTGTTGTAATCATTACTCAAATGATTAAAAGTTAGACCTCAATAGTGTCTCATCCCGAATCAGCGTCATCACGCTTAGAAAGGAAAATCGTATCGTCTGCATACAAAATTGTTGAAAATGGCTTCATATTATCTGCTAAATCATTAATATAAATAATAAATAACACCGGACCTAACATTGAACCTTGGGGCACCCCATTCTGAATGATTTGTAATGAAGATGATGAATTACGGGTAATTACCTTTTGTTTCCTGTTAGTTAGATACGACTCACATTATCTAAGCGCCATGCCTCTGATCTCGTAATGTTCTAATTTACTTGGAAAATTTCGTGTGAGACACAATCGAAGGCCTTTGATAGGTCACAGAATATTGCATCCATTGATGTACTCTCCTCAAAAGCATTTAGTAAATTTGCAAATATTGCCTCAACAGCTTTAATGGTCGACTTACCCTCCCTGAATCCAAATTGGAAGTTCGAAAACAAGTCACATAAATTAAAGTAATTTATTACACGTTTTTTGATGAGCAGTTCAAATATCTTAGAAAATACTGGCAGAATTTAGACTGGCCTGTAGTTATTTAATCATTAATGTCTCCTACTGATGTCTTCTATGTACCACATTTTTTCTGTGTAGGTACCTATAATACAAAATGTTATCTGTTTGAATGTCTAGCCATTAATGTTAGCAGGTCTGAACTAGGTCTTAAAGAGGAGCACCTATAGTAACCGCTCAAAAAATAATATTTTTTGATTAAAAATGTTAGAAATCTTATGTAGAATAAGCCTACAAAATTTCAAAACGATATTGGTTACGATAATACTTAGGATATAGGCTAGACGGCGAGGACGTAAAAACATTAAAAAGTGCATTATTCGGGCACAGGCAAGATTATTGTTGGAATCGCTTCGTTTTAGGGTGTAGTTCAACCCCCTAAGTTTGCTTACAAATTATTGGTGTGATTGATTTTATAATTGACAATTAGTGACGAAAATAGTGCTTTTTTCTCTATTTCCTATAATATCTCCGTTCCTTTTGACTTTTAGTATAGCATATGCATTGAGAAAGTTGTTCCTTATGAAATTTCCTAAAAAATGAGCACTGACAGAGGTCGCTAAGTGCAATAATGTTAACTTGCAAATAGCCTCGAAAGTTAAAAACACACGTTTTTTTCACTATTTTTTTACTAAAAAATGACCGCACATAGATGGCTGAAAATTTTCAAAAATGATGTCTATGTTGACCCAAACATGCATGAATAATTTTAGCATCATCGGTCAATTACTTTTCGAGTAATTAACGATCACTTTTTTTTTGTTAAAAACTTCAAATCAAATACTTTTTTTCAATTTTTTATGTTTTATAGGTTTAACTACGAATTATGAATGTTATTAACAAGAAATTTTTTGAATGGATGGTCCAGCTTCACTCTAAGGGCTGTAATTACGCCCACAAACTGTACATCGCAACTTCAACGCGTCTGATAGAAATGCTTACCACGCCGCCATTTTGTACCAAAAAAATAATACAATAATTTTAAAGAACTATGTTTTATAAGGCCTAATTCATTAAAATATCATAAAAAAATAGTCTAAAAATAAAATGTTTGAAATAAACGTTTTTTTTATCTGTTACACTAGGTGCCTCCCTTAACGCTGTTCAAGGTCTTAGAAAACTACTGACAAACCAGTCGAGTGAACCTGTTGATGCTTCTATATGCTGTGGTGGCGTTAAAATCTGTAACAAGGGCAACTGAGTGTTTGCCACACCTGTACACACAAGACAGACTAAACAATAGTGTACAGTTAATAATAATAGTAATACCAGATGACACCAGAATTGCGGAAACCTCCTGGTGATATAAATACAATCTTGACCTCAATATTATGTGGCTATGTAGGTATACAGTTCGTACATTCTAAATTGGCGATCAAATCAGACAGCAGAGAGGAAGAGAAAGAGATTGTAGATTATAGACGCTTGAAATCAGATTACAGACAGTCAACACTTTAGTCAAAAAATGAGAGCCGTCATGAGAGGGTCAAACCACAGAACAGTAATTACTGTCCTGTGGGGTCAAACAAATTTAAACTTGCCAAATGCAACTTAAAGCTCTATGGACACTTCCTAAATCCCTACGGACACGGCAACTTTAAGTTACTAGTAACGCCACTTAAGTGACTATTCTAGTAGCTAATAAAGAGATACAGGGTGTCAAAAAAATTATTTGTTTTTCTGACGATATCTTAGGAATTATTTGAGATACAAAGCTCAGGTTTTATACACTAATTAATTATCATTGATATTAGCAACTTTTTAAGGGCTTATTCAATTTTTGAAACACCTGTATATATACTCGTAGGTATAGGTTTCTGGCAAAAAAAATCAAGTGTATAAACGTTGTGTTTTAAATTGGTACTACAATACGGTGGAGCCAAAGGCTTCACTACTGTTGTTGCTGAGTGAGACGCAGCTCCGTGAGACAAGACTGTAATACGGTGGCTCCGAAGGCTCCACTACTGTTGTCGTTGCCTTGTTTAATCTCAAACGCGTGCTGGTAGCGGCCAGTACTTGAGATAAGTAGCGAAAAAAGTCCAAAAAAATCTCTAAATTGTTTCAAACCTAATTTCTGAATATTAATGATTTTAATGAAATTTTGTAAATGTGTCTCGCTTGGTGCAACTTACGCTATAGGAGAGTTTTTATTACATGTTTTGTACAAAATTACGGTGTTTTCTCAAAAAAACTGTTTTAGTACCAAGTCACGACATTTGTCGGCTCAAAGCAAATCTGCTCGAATTTGATCAAAACTATTACAGACGCCGGGCCGCAAACGAAATACATTTTGCAGAATTATATCTACCCCGCCCGGGTATAACCGGGATGGACCGCTAATACTTAATTAGTTTTAGCAAATATGTTATTTTATCGGCCAGGGTTTAGTGCTGCGGTCAATATTTTCTACTTCCCCATGACCGAAACTGTATATTATGTAAGTAAAAATCATGTTGACAGATGCTTAATACAATCTTTGGAACTCAAAAGCGTAGTTAATACATCGGTAAATTAAAACTGATCTCGATAACGGATAAACACATTGATTGATTGATTGCATCTATTGGCTGAAGATTAAACAAGATTAAGTCAATTGTAAACATTAGTTTCAGAACAAGAGACTAAAACAAAAATAAATAAATGAAGAACGTTATTCTTTGTTTTTTATATTCTGTCCGCGGTGTCGCTTATAATTAAATATACCTAATAATGGTTATTAAAGAGTGTCGGTTCTCACGAAATGTAAAAATTTAATGATTTCTTACATAGGTTCACTCACGGCCAGTGATCCGGTCCGGCACGCCCGAGTTTGTAAATTGCCACCGGTTTTTTCGTCGACTTATTAGTTCCCTACTATTCAAAGCAATGGCACGTCAATCCGGTGTCGGAGAGGCAACCGGATGGCGAGTGGTAATCTGGGCCTATGAGTGGTACAGAACCCCCTGGTAGCGGCCAAAGTGACCCCAAATGGACGGGGGCGGCGATATGGGGGTGGGGCAAAATCGAAAAATGTTTGAAAAGGCAACCGGATAAAAATGCGGTTGCATTGAAGGAAATACCCTAATTATATAATAAATTTTTTTTGCCATCCGAAGCACGCGGGCCGTTTTTGCACTAGCGAATAAAAAAAAAATTAAAAAAAAACTGAAAAGGCAACCGCTTCAAAATTAGTGAGCATACTTATTGACACCACCAAACGTTGGAAAAAAATTGCCATCCGATCCTGATGGGCAGTTTCGGAGAAACAACCCCTCAAAGTCACCGAAAAACCCTTTTTTTCGATTTTTTCAACAATAAGTAAAAAAAACACACTAAAAATTGTTCAAATCGGATGGCATTCGAAATTTATACTGTCCTAAGTACAAATAATAGTGTGTATCAATGCCATCCGATTTCGATTAAATTTACCCCTATTTAGCCACCCCCAAAACTCATGAAAATAACAATTTTATGCAGTGTATGGCATTATTCTTATTGTTATTGAGTTTTTGGGGTTGGCTAAATAGGGGTAAATTTAATCAAAATCGGATGGCATTGATACACACTATTATTTGTACTTAGGACAGTATAAATTTCGAATGCCATCCGATTTGAACAATTTTTAGTTGTTTTTTTTACTTATTGTTGAAAAAATCGAAAAAAAGGGTTTTTCGGCGACTTTGAGGGGTTGTTACTTGTTTCTCCGAAACTGCCCATCAGGATCGGATGGCAATTTTTTTCCAACGTTTGGTGATGTCAATAAGTATGCTCACTAATTTTGAAGCGGTTGCCTTTTCAGTTTTTTTTTTATTTTTTTTTATTCGCTAGTGCAAAAACGGCCCGCGTGTTTCGGATGGCAAAAAAAAATTATTATATAATTAGGGTATTTCCTTCAATGCAACCGCATTTTTATCCGGTTGCCTTTTCAAACATTTTTCGATTTTGACCCACCCCCATTTCGCCGCCCCCGTCCATTTGGGGTCACTTTGGCCGCTACCAGGGGGTTCTGCACCACTCATAGGCCCAGATTACCACTCGCCATCCGGTTGCCTCTCCGACACCGAATTGACGTGCCATTGCTTTGAATATACTGTATATGAATTATGGCTTGAAAATGGTAGTCATTGAGTAAAAACCATAGAGATATAAGTAACTAGAGTTCGCTATTTCGTATGCTTGACATAAGTGAAAGTGTCCTCAGTTCAGAGAGAGAACGCTGCAGAAAACCCAGAAAACCAGAGAATTGTTTACTCAAATCAGCATTGTGTTGTATCATTAGTTACCATGGAGATAAGGAACTTTACTCTCTCTGAATTGCAGACACTTTCACGGCTCACTTGCGTACTCTAGTCTAATATCTCTATGGTAAAAACAGGTACGATACCGCCATGTTGATGGGTGACTTTTAGAGCGGGTTATTGGGACGTTGTGATTGGCCAGCGTTTTAACTTGTACACTACATAGCATGTTTTCTTTAGAGGGAATCTTAGACTTACTAGTAATGTTAATGATTTGTGTCTGTCTGTTTCAAGACAACTTGAATTATGGTGTCCAATTTATGACTTTCGGGTTGCTTTGAGTACATGGTCATCCTCTATCCTACATAGTTAAAAACGACCTCAGATTGTTCGTAAAAAACTATAATCGTCTCGACCTAAGATGATTAGCAATAGATTAATGTAATTGTGGGAATAAAATAAACTTAGTTTTTTACGATATTTAAAAGCAGAAAAATATATTTTTTTTAGACACAGATATATTAAACTAATTAAACACAATTTTATCCCCACAAATATTTACTAGCCCGGTCCCGCTTCACCCGGATTTGGAGATTTCCTAAAGGCACATAATTCTGCAGTCGCGATTTTTTGGTTAAATATAGCCTTATTTACCTGGCATTGCGCGAGAAAAATTGCCTCCTGTTATGATGGCATAATGAGACCATCCCTAAATAATTTATCTCGGCATTTGTGAAAAACAAAAAAAAAATAGTCTCCGGCTAAGAGTACTTGTACACGTCGTGTGAAGTCATATTATGACTCATGTGACTATTAAAACTCGCTGGCACTCGTTTCTAACGCATGGTGTCACATTCTTAAAATAAAATAAAAGTCATCACCCACTAGATATATAACCCCAAAACTCAAGAATTTTAAAAATTTACTTCCCGACAAGCAACAAGGTTACGTATAACTAACAAAAGGGGGATGACCGGTGAGCGAAAATAACGATTTATACCCGGCGAACGTTATATATAAAGTTAGCGCGTAAAGAAATCTACTTATATAGTCAAACATTCGAACGCGATTAAAACAAACCTTTGCCAAATTTATTTAAAAATTAAAATTACCATAGGTTAATAAAATGTGATCGGTGAGTCATTCGTGACGACCGTGACGTACTTTGAAGAATGCGATCAGCTATATATATTGTCTCTTTTCATTTCCGCGAAAAACAGACAAACTACGCGCGGTAATTTTACAGCGGGATAAACGAGTCTCTATTCCCAAACGCCCAACAATTATTACAATTTATGAATAAAAATTTACTCTAATTTAGTAACACCCACAACAAATGATGCACGTTGCGCCAGAGTTGGCTCAAGGTTGATTATCGATTGAAATATTACGTCATTATCGAAATATTAAGTTATGAATGATGTCATACATCTTATGAATACGTTGAATGTTAAATACTAAAATTGCCAGATTTATAATTATTTCTGTTTAGGAATATTTTTTTTATATCAAATATATATTATTTTGGTAGGTATCAAAATAATATTATTTCAATGGAATATCTCAAAAATGTTTTTCTGCTAAAAGACACAACCGACTTTTATTTAAAAAAAATACATTGGTTACCTACCTAAAATAAATAGACACCTGCCTGCATTATTAATTTTCTCGAAAATAATGAATACCTACATTATTTTATCAAAAGTATTGACACTATAGAAATGACACTTTCGTTTATAAAAAAAAAAAACTATTTCTATAAAACTATTAGTCACAAAAAAATACACGCAATCAATCGAAAAAGATTTTGAAGAAAATTGTTATCACAAAATAAATAAAAAGATTAGACGCTAGAGTTAAAAATTAAAAAAAAAATTAAATGTTAATTTATGTGTCATAAAAAATACATTAAATTGTTAAAAAAACAATTCCTTTTTTTTATATAACTTATATATATTATTATGAATTTAAAAAAAATTGAGCTGAATGCGTCACTGTATTAAATATTCCCGGGTTAATTAAAATAATAAAAATATCAGCTCCATTGTGTTTTAAGATATTTCTGGTTCAAACAGCTCTTGAGCTTATCTCAAACACGCGGCAAATAAATTTTCCTAAAAATAATCGGCGTCGCTTGAATATCTATGTTATTCATTTGTTTCATAATTTTTAAAAATAACAAAACACTAACAAAATAAACAAATGCCAGTTTTCGCTAATAACAATAAAATATGAGTCCGTGTTCAAAATTCTTAATAATGCAAGCATTAGACGATTTTTGGGATAATTCTAACCTGTCGGTAGGTCTGCCTAGGTAAAGGATACTGAAACCGGCGTAGAGAGCATTGAACCGTATTGTCTACAGACCATAAGGGTTAATTTTGAAATTTGTAAAAACGTCTAATTTAATTTGGGCGTAACCATCAAAATGTATGTAATTGTACATTCACTACAATACTCGTCTATTCGTAACGATACACGACAATTTTCATGCAAATTGTGACGATACAATCATCGAAAATATTTTTTTTAAATAATATATCTAACCAAAAATTAACATGGTGAAATATTGGCTTACCGGTGGCTGTATTTGGATTATGTCTTGTTTTATCACTAAAAAGTCATCCAAAAAATAAAAATTCTCACTTAATTATTAATTATATGTATTGCAAATACTTATTAAATGACTAGAAACACATGTATTCGTGCACTTAAAATTAAAATTTTTAAAACTTGACTTTTATCTGTCCAGCCATGTTGCTTATACAAAATCAATATGATAGTTAGTTTATAAAAATACACACAGAGCGCGATCTTTTCAACCGCTGCGTTATATCGGTGTCCTTGTTTCACTCGCTCAACTCTGAACTGATAAAAAATGCTTAAAAAATGGGCGGAAAAACGAATACGTTTCTGCGAAAAATTCAAATTATAACATAACAATTTCTATTTTTTTATTGATAATTCAACGATAACAAACTTATTTTATATTCATTGAACTACTTAACTTAAAATTAGAACAAGTACTTAAGTATTTTACTTTGATGTAATGAGTTTTTTTCATAGAATGTTAAATAATACAAAACAGATTTTTAATCTTTGTAACGAATAAAAATACAATAACAATAAGTATCTGAATAACAAAAATAATATAATAAGTATTATAAAATGCAAAATGATATAACAAAGATACAAACCAACCACGAAGCATCGAAAGTTTAACAAGTGGGCAACAGAGAGCAGATGCAATATTATAACTGTCGCATTTGTTATGAAAACAAACGAGCAACAAAAAATCTGAACTTAAGAATAATTCTCAAAAACAAATAAAACACGACTGCTTGACTTAAAAGATTCAATACATATAATCTAAAACAAAGAAACGAAACAATAAAACTTTTCTCAAATCATTTCAAACATTCAAAGACACGGTACTTACATTTTCAAATGCGATTTAGCCACTTTAGTTTTTTGAAAATCTTCTTTAAGAATGTATTTTCCTATCCCCAAAACATAATTTTCTATACATTCGGTCCAATTTATTGTTTTCACGTCGAAATTGAATTCGTTTTTATCACAATCATTTAGTAGGGAAAATAACTGAATTACATTATCGTTCGAGAACATCCATTCTTTGGTTGTAAAAAATTCCAAACTCGACATGACTTTTTGAGTTTTTTTGTAAATTTTAACCATTCTAAAAATCAAATTGATTACTCGATTTCGTGAATAATAAACCTACGAAGTAAAATAATAAAAGCTCATTTTTTTTAATTCCAAACCATTCAATCCCAACTTACAAATACTGACATTTGACATAATATTGTCTGACTGTAACAAGCACGAAAAATAGCATCGGTTTTAATTTTGAAATCTAGCTTATAACTGCGCAAACGAGCCCGCAGTGACGTCATTTCCATCCTCGCAGCTAGCGCGCCAAGCAACGTTTCCCAGCATCGTGTGCAGCGATTTATTCCGCAAGGGTAATAAAAAATTAATTACCTTGGTTTATTACCGACAAAATAACTAGCCAGGTCGATCAAGTAAGCTGGCAAAGTATGAAACAGCTTGGTGCATATCAAATGAAAAGTTTTGGAGCTCTTGAAACTTCCTCCCGGATACCACAACGCATTGCTGTACGGGTGCTTGAGGAAACAGTTCAAACCCAAACGTTCGATTTCGCCCCATTTTATGGGGTTCAGTTTCCCGGTTGTACAATTATACACCAGAATGTTGTTAGGTCTACGAGACAATGCCGGATTAAGCATTAGGCAGAGTATGCAACTGCCTAGGGGCCCCGCATCGACTAGGGGCAAGTACACGCACCAAGAAAAAAACCTTTTCGTTGAACGAACATTTTATTTGAAAATTTGTATGAAATTTCCCAACAATATTACTTTCTTTCGTTGTTTATTGTAATTTATTGCATTTAACAAGATAAAATTTAAAATAACTACGTCACGTCTCATTTCTTTTTCCTGACCCATCAAAAAACCTGGATCATCAATTATCTATAACCTATTCATTAAGACCATTTCAATAAAGCTAACGAGTCAGGTTAGGCAATGCTGCAGCATCTAGTGAAAGTAATCATGTTGTCACAATATCACATAAGACATTGAAGTAACAGGATGCCTGGAGCCGATCATCTGGAAGTTACTCACATCCCTTCATCAACTTGAAAAGACCTGATTGCATTGCCTAGGGGCCAGGGTTAATTCGGCCCTGCTACGAGAACGCATTTTTGGTCAGTATAGTTTATTTTTTTAAAGGATATCTACTCGATCTATTTCGAGACAAAAGATTGAAAAGTTCGTGAAGTATTGTACCGTTCAGCATTTATCACATATAATGATATATGGGCAAAAAATTATTATTTGCTACCAAAAACTGTAAAGTAAGCTTTAGACGTACATATTTCAGTTGACGCCCTTACCTGGAAGTAGCCGTGTACCAACCAACCGTAATAATCAAATTGGCAACAATATCAACTGGAATTATATCGGCCTTTATATCCCGATGGCACAGAACCGTACGTATGACGCCTTCGAATAAAAAAAAGAAAAACGTTTATTAATTAACCTAAAATAGTCGAGTCATTTCAAATTCATTAAAAAGTGTCTCCTTCAAAAAGGAAGAAGTCCTTTCTGTTTCAACAATGACAAATTTTCTCGCCGTGATAATGTGGCGCTGTAGTCAATTTTCTTAAATTCGAAAACATTAAGATGGACCGGTCAAAACTAACGGACCGACCTATTTTGTTTTTGATAATGAAAGAATTGCGAACTGGAAATACATTTTGTTTTCAGAAGAATTCCGGATATATTTTACGAGTATGACAAAAACCTGGACACGATTTGTTAGTTGAAATATCTCTAAAAGAACCATTTGGTGTTCTGGGCAGCAAATTTTTCAAGTCTTCGTCATACTCGTTCACAGCCATCTGATAATTTCAAATTTAACCTAGTTTTACCAGAAATCAAAATATGTTTCCAGTCCAATAATTCTTTTAACACTAAAAGCTTACCAAAAAGAACAGAGTGATGAGTCAATTTTGACTTGGAGAGTGTAATGAAAAAACTGTATGGGATATTGTATTTTTGGACATGGTAAAAAAACTTCATGTCACGCAATTGTAGGTCTATTTCTTCCAATGACGGCTTAGAAATAAACAGAATTATCCTAAAAGGGTCCGTCGTTTCAATTTTGAGTCACGGAACCCTATAAAGCTAGATTTGTTATTGGCGGTTTTGCAACACTGCAGAATGCATGCCGCTCTTCTTACGCCTATGCAGTGATATTAGCATTGTTAACGGATGTAACTTATATTTTTAATAATCAATATTGAAATGTTTTCTAAACTTTGCAGTTTGGAAGCGGATTAAGAAATGGTGCGTGATTGCGTGCACCAAGTCGATTATCGACCAAATATAACGTGCGTGACTTGTTATGGTAAAGCTATTAATAGAAAAGCATCGGCAGATGAAGAGAGATGACTATTTTTGCAGTGAATATCAACTGCAACAGTAGCGTATCAAAATTATATTAACTTCAAATTGATTTTGGATAAAGTAAGCTAAAGAACACAAAGCGCTGTGATTAGAAACAATAAAAAAGCGACCAAGTGTGTGTCTACACGGATTTCTTTCGCCATTTGTAGATTCCTGCTATTGAAAACTGAAAATTGTGGATGTCTAAAAAAACTTGTTCAAAAAAATTTACGCTGAAAGTATAAATAATGCGCTACTATCTTGATTTTTCAAATTTTTTAATCTCATGATTGAAAAGTTAACTACTTGAGGAGCTTATATATTGCGAAATATTTATCTGAGGGAAAAAGTCACCTAAGAAATGTTATAGCATTTAAAAAAAAACCTGTCCAACGATACGCCTCACAATCGAACGCGCGTAGAAAATAAAAAAATGTTTATTCCTCAGTTTTATGTGTAAAAAGCTACCCCTTTTTTGTACTGTTATTTATATTATACAATTTTGTGGCGGTTTATTAAAACACCTGTCTGCAAAATTTCATCAAAATCGATGGAAAGGTGTCGGAGTTATAAGCCTGTGACACACACACAGACGGATGAACGGACATGATGAGACTGTAGGGCTCCTTTGGAATTTAGCTACGGAACCCTAAAAAATAATTTAGTTCTTTCTCAACAACAGTAATTTAACTATTGGATATATCTACATTGTACGTTTCGGGAACAATGCTTTCAGCTTAAGTAAAAATTAAACTCAAATAAAAAAATTATTTTATTGAATGAAGATAAAAGATAAAAAAAAGTATAAACCAACGAAAATACAAACAACATTAAACAAACAAATTAAAATATTGTTCATTTCTTTTTGTCACGCGTTTTTCATCTGTCTGACATTTACTGATTACAGCGCCGCAATTATGCACTAAAATTTTGACTGGAATAAGGATTACCCTCAGTCTCTACTCCAGTGAGTCTACATCTGTCTATGCGCTCGTGAGCCTACCTTTGTTAGCTCCGATGAACAGGCCGGTCGGTCCATTCAAACTGTCGATCCATCCAGGAAAAGGTTCCTTGACGGCAGCCGTCACTGTCATTAAATAACAATAATGTTATGTCATCATCAACGAACGTGGCAGTGACCTGACCTCGTTCCCGTTTCGATGCAGACGCCGCCCAAACGTGCATCTATTCAAATAAACACGCGACATACTGACGGCGCGGCGTCGCGATGCCAAAAGGGAAACGTGCCAAGCCGCATCAGTGTCCGCACGTAAAACGGTAGCCAAGTGTTCAGATATCAAACGCTACAGCTTAAATTTTAAAGTTATCCAGTTACGTCTGGTTGAAATTATTACTTTACTGCTTTTTAGTAATAAAAACAAAACAGGCCAAGTATGAACGTACGTGCGCCGGGGGTTGGGTTCCGTACTTCATTCGCTATAGTTTTTCTGCATTAGTCTATATCAGGGGTGGCGAACCTATGACACGCGTGCCACAGGTGGCACGCGACAGATTATTATGGGCACGGCATTGATTGAGGTGCAAAATCGAAATAATTACAAATATGCTAGATGTCGAAAGAAATTGACTATCACCAAATAACAAATACGAAAAAATTTTATAGCGGTCAGTGGATTATCGAAATTATTCTTTTCATCTATGTTTGATTCATTTTTTTACCAACTAAATTTCTTTGACTGCTTGTTGGCACGTCATAGCTAAATTTAAAATTTTTGAAAAAAATTGACGCGTATATGTAGAAAGGTTCGTCTATACCAACTTCTTTATGTGGAATCTCAAAACCTGCTGAAGATCTAATCTGCGCTATTATGAGATTTGACAATAAACGATACATCTGATGAGAGAAATTTAAATCATAATATAGAATCGCAACTTGACAAGGACAAAAGGGCACGTGCCCATGGCCCAGAGTCCAGACGGAAGGAGCGCCCCAGAGAAATCGAAACAATTCGCACTATTTAAAAAAAACAAATAAAAAATAGTGCGCCTTTCAATAACTTTTTGGGAATCTGTTCGAAAATAGAAGCCTCCCTACCGATTAATGGCCTAACAACATAGTACCTAAAAAAACCGAGAAAAATACACGTCAATTTAAAAATTGTTCGTAGAACTCAGTGGAAACATACCTAGCTAAAAAATTTCTAGCTCCCTTCAAAATTTGTTTTTCTTGTTGTACTACTGATTAAAACTATTATTTTGGGGAAATAAGTAGCTTTAGTTAATTCATAAAATTTAATGTAGGGGTGCCCAGTGATGAGGTCTTGCCCAGGGCCCCAATAAAGCTAGTTACGGTCCTGTCCCTATGTACAACGTACCTAAACCTTACAGTTTTATAAGCTGTACATGAAAGAACCATCGCATATGAAAACCCTTTACAGAAACCGCATCTAAATTCATCAAACCGTTTTCGAGATAAATGGCGACACAAACAATCTCTCACCCTAAACGAATATACTTTCTTCGTTCCGTAATCCGTCGTGGGTTAAAATGACGGATTCGAAATTACATTTGGCTTAAACTTCACCAATATGTCAAATTCCAATAGTTTTTTTTTTGTTTATATTTATCTGCGTCTTTATGCAGCGTGGCTTTTAACGCATTGTTCCGCTTTTGGGTCAGAAGTTCAAAGCGTTTGAAAGTTGCGTCGACCTCTCCCTCGCCCCGGCAACTTTGTATCGCTCTTTTTTAGCGGATTCAGAAGATACTCGCTTTGAGTATATCTTGGGTCATGTGAATGGTTTCTAGACCATATCTAAGTCTTCCCGATGGTTTGAGAGCAAAAAATGACAGTTGGGAAGTTTTAACTCGACTACTGTCAATTAATGCAACATGCAACAATATCTGAAAGAAATGTTCAAATAATTTACCTTAGAGTGGACACTTACCAATGCTTGGTCGTACAATAGCAGTAGGTAAATTTCCAGCTGATTCTACCAGAACATGTTCGGCCATCGCTTTTGTAAATGTGTAAGTGTTTGGACTGTTCCCAATTATCCTGTCGATTATTTATATCGGTTAGATATTTTTAGTGTCTAATTTATTTGCATAAACGTCGACAATAGATTATTGCACTGATTAAAGCAGTTTAAATACCAGTTGTTGTGATGGAATCGATTATTTTTTTTGTAGATTATCATGTTTGTAAGTTTAACTTTTAAAAAATTGGTACGCACTTGGGTGTAAGAATATTTAGCAAGTCGCTGTCCAGCAATTCGGCACACTGTACAATCCGATTTACGTCAACTGATGGAGGATAAACAGTTTCGAACACTTCCTTCTTATCGCAGTAACAAAACGCCGTGGATATATGAACGAGTGCCTTCAAAATACGCAAGAATTTTCGTCAAAAAATATTTCGATCTTACAAGCTACCGTGTTGTATTTTTGTTCTCAGGTGTAAGGGTAAGGACAGAAAGAAAGCGGGTTACCTGCTCGCTGGTTATCGGCGCCGAAAATTAGTATACTTATTAAACGTGGACGCACAGAGACAAAACAGGCTGGAGCTTGTCGGCGCGTGTAGCAAGCTGCTTGCATTTTACCGGAATGAATATTTAATAAATTAATTATGGATACAGAACCATTAATTTCTGCAGTTTTATTAGCCTATGTTTAATCTTGTTCAATAGGTAGGTAAACGTATCTAGATTCATTCGCATATAGCGAAAAAAGCGATCTGGATATCCTTTTAATTCTTTAAATAACTTGTGATATTCTCCAAATTGTGTTCTCTTTTGATTGATAGGATGAATACCTATTTTCTGTCTTCTCAATCTTAAAAACGGATTGTTTAATAAAATTTCTTCATCGGATGAAGAAGACATTTTTGCACCACTTTCAACTAGGTACTAAAATAATAACTGCGAAAACAGTAGCAGGTTTCGCCTTCTTTCTGGGCGCTAACCTGCCTACACCGGCGCCGAATTTCGGCGCCGATAACAAGCGATCAGGTAACCCGCTTTCTTTCTGTCCTTACCCTAAAGATCCTTGAAAATATTAAGGCTGTTGCACGCAAGGCTAGTATTGCAGCTAGATTTACTTGCTAGGTTTCAAGCGTGCTGCGACGCTGGGCTCCGTGATTACCAGTGGCGGATTTTCCATAAGGTCCAGTAGGCCTGGGTCTAGGGCGGCCAGATATTAGGGGCGGCTAATCGTGACAAAACACATTATGGCGTATTGCGGGCTGCACTGCACTGTACTGTACAGTCTGCACCGCATTGTATAAAAATAACCTTCCTAAAAAAGTGATCGAAATATCTAATTTAGATAATTTTTTTGGACAGTTGAATTTTTTTTAAATGCATTTAAAACAGGCTTCTTATTAAAACCAACAATGTTGAGTTATTGTCGAGGATTTTTTTTTATAAATTTGAGTTGAGGTCACATAACGCGCTCTTTTAAGATGATTTTACGTCAGCTTTGTTGATAGCGCGCTACGTCGAAGTTCAAAAATGAGTTCGCGAGAGTGTCTATATCAGCGTTGCCAGACGTCCCGATTTTGGCGGGATGTCCCGATTTTTAAATCAAAATTAAATGTCCCGCGCGAGACAGGCTCAGTCCCGCTTTTCGGGGATAACTCTACCGTGCGCGCAGCTGCAATTTGTAACACTCACTCCACAGATTATTGTTTGAAACGCCATATTTTTCTAATGAATAAAACTTTTGTGATTTTTATTTCTGTTTTTTTTTTTTTTTTTTTTATTCTGAATACGAATAAGACTCAACTATTTAACGATAGGGTAAATCTGATTTAAAATATTATATTTTTATTAAAATACATTTTCTTTGGCTATTTTGCTATCTATTGTCACGTAAACGTAATTTTAATTCAAATAAAAAGATAAATATTTGAAAACTTCTGATTATATACGTTTTTTTACTATGTCCCGCTTTCGACGAAACAATCCCGCTGTTTTCACTCAAAGAGTTCCTAAATCCCGACTTGGCAAAAAAAAAAAAACTGGCAACGCTGGTCTATATATACATATAATTATAGTGTATGCATATTAATTTTATTTAAATGTGAAATTATCCCTGAAACCTCGGAAAATATTACAAACTAGCAGCTATTATAGTTAATTAAATTTCTGAATCGATTTCGATAAAAGTTGGCAAATGGCAATAAAGTAAATTCATTATGTACTATGTAGTCTAAATTATGGGTACTGAGAAAAGGGCGGCCGGTACTTACTGCATGGTCTGGGGCCTAGGGCGGCTAAGATTGCAAATCCGCCACTGGTCATGAAAACAAATGCTTACAAATTTTTCGATGAAATCCGAGTTGTAATAGTTTTTTACCACCAAATATATAGTAGAAAAATTCAGTATCTATTGCATTTATTTTGGCCAAGAATTTATAAGTATGGAATGGATAAATAAAATCCAGATTTATTCTATTCTATTCTATTTGTCTACTTTAAAACGATCTGACTTACTTCGAGTTTACGAAATTGGCGACATAGCTGTACGACTCTCTTAGTGCCCAGTATGTTTAAATCGACGGCCAATTTGAGGACCTCGTCAAACCTGACAGTCGCTGCGCTATGAAACACCACCGATACGTTGTCAACAAGCACGGCCATGTCGGACGGGGAAATACCGAGTTCCGGTTGAGTTATGTCACCGGATATCACAATTAACTTTTTCAAAACATCCGGTTTGTTGGTTCGAAAGTCGTCGAACAACTTTGAAAAAAGAACATTTTTATAGTTGCACCATTGACGATGTGGCAAAAATTAGCTCAAGATTTTATTAGTTATTTCTTAAAACAACCAACAGCTGATGTCAAATCATACTTGTAATTTTTTATTATAAATAGCGGTTCGTCCGGGTTTCACCCGGGTGCGATAGATATATTTTGTGTTATCGGAAAATTCTGCAAAATGTAATGAAAACGGCTACAGCGCAGAAATCTCTGAACTAATAGCTTTGAGCAAATTCTACCAGATTTGCTTCTGAGCTAATAACTTTGAGCAAATTCTACCAGATTTGCTTCAGAACTAATAGCTTTGAGCAAATTCTATCAGATGTCGCTACTTGGTACTAAAACAGTTTTTTTTTTTGTTTGCTTCTGAACTAATAGCTTTTAGCTTTTATCACATGTCTTGTATAAGCTGAAAGCTCAGAATTCACTTCTGGACAACATTTGGGTCAAATCCCGTAGTAAAATAGGCACTGTCTTTTTAGAAAAAATATCGACCAATTTTTCAGAAAAAAATTGGTCGATAATTTTATTTTTTGAAGACGTTAATCAAAGATTTGAACACTGTCTTTTTAAATATTATACGAAACCAAAATGAAAAGTCAACTTTTTTCTTTATCTATAAGTAAACTAATAAATAAAGAGGTAACGTTTAGATCAGAGGTTCCCAAACTTTTTTGTCTCGTAGACCACTTGCCATGTTTTTCGGTTTTGGGTAACCCCCTGCTTATCTGATATTGATTTTTTGCAAATTCATTAATTTCAAATGTATTTTTGACAACCGGTATAGTGCTACTCACTTTGAACGATTTAAATTTATAACGGTAGTGAAATGTAGTGTGAAATGTTTAGTTTTATACATTTATTAATTAGATTCAAATTAAACGAATCAAATTAAAATTTACTTTCTGTTACATAAAATAACTAAGCAAAAAATAAATGCTATTAGTGTGAGGGTTGACCCCCATTTTCATTTCATGGACCCCCAATTTTTTTTCTGCTAACATGGACCCCTTGCAAGTTGTCGTCGACCCCTGGGGGTCGATATAGACCACTTTGGGAATCACTGGTTTAGATGGTAATCTCCGAAACTACTCATACGATTTCAAAACTGTTTTCATCAATATTTAAAATGGACCTTCAAGACGGCCATAGGCTACACGCGTTAAAATAAAAGCACTTTTCTTGACGACCAATTTTTGCAACGTAAGTCGACGAAAAAACGGTGACAGTCTACAAATTCGGGCGACCGCTATATTTCATAAAAAGAGTTTTGAAAAGATTGTTGTCTTACCGGAGAATCGATGATTTGCTTCAGTCGTTGATCGGAACCTTCGCCACGTTTGGGCCGCACCAGAAGGTAAATATTTCGTAGGTTAGGACAGGACCGGATCAACTTCTCAACCAGAACCTTACCGAGGAAACCAGTGGCACCCGTCACGAGTACACTTCTGCCCGCGTACCATGGGCCGATAACACCGATGCCACTGTGAATGGGTTCCATTTTGACGTCTCACCTGCAAAAAAAATATTACATTTATTTTAGGAGAAAGTATGATTCAAAACAAAGATTAACAATATTTAGTATTTCAATTTTGGAAAATTATTAGCACCCAATATTTAAAATAAATTCCTTAGTAACTTTTAAGGTTATATTAGACCTACTACCGTATTAGTAGTCATTGCGTTCGTATTTTGTTGAATTAATAGTATATTGTGCGACTAATGAGAGAAAGAGAAGATTCCATGAGCGTGAAATTTGCCGCACTCGCAGTGCTACGCTCGTGCGGTAACACGCAAGTGGAATATTCTCCTTCGATCAATAGTCGCATATAATACTTTATTCAACGAGTAATATGTAATCGGGGCCCTGATAAAAGAGGGAAAAATAATAAATCACTTCATTGATTGACGTACCCACCGCCCTCGATGCACACAAGATGGCCCTGACTTTCACTGAATTGCGACGCTGTTTTCATATATACAAATCGCTACCGCGTTCCTATTGGTCCAGAAACTATGCAGTAATAATTCATTACCGTACAGTTTCGGCTCGCTACCGCGTTCCTATTGGTCCAGAAACTACGCAGTAATACATTATCGTGCAGTTTCGGCTCATTATTAGCACTCTACGCGTCAACATGAAGTAATTTATTATTTCTCCCGAATTTAGCAGGGCCCCGAAATTATATATTAGGTACTCACGCGTGTTGAATAAAAAATGTTATGCGACT
The DNA here is from genome assembly GCA_963575645.1 of Xanthostigma xanthostigma. Taxonomy (NCBI): domain Eukaryota; kingdom Metazoa; phylum Arthropoda; class Insecta; order Raphidioptera; family Raphidiidae; genus Xanthostigma; species Xanthostigma xanthostigma. The sequence continues at coordinate 24,942,981 of OY754472.1, read as the reverse complement.
TCATAAATTATTATTTTCACATCGTATATCATAATTTATTTTTTTAATATTTAAGAAAATAATAACAGAGACAGATATAGTTCAAACATGACCGACAGCTAGTTTGACAGTTCTTGCGACAATTTTTAAGTAATGACTTTGATTAAGGTATTATATTACAATACCTTAACCAATGGTAAGGAGTGCTTCTCCAAAATTACACGTAAAAATTTATTTTATTTTAATTTTTTTATTACTTAAAAGAGACAAACTTTTGAATAATCAGATTTTCAAAATTTTGTCTGGAACCTATTTTTCAATTGAAATGTATTTTAATGTTCGATTCCTGATATTAACATAGACGCTACTCGCACCATTATATTTCTCCGCGCTGTACTAAATTACTAAAAAAAAATATTTTTCCTAAATATCGGGTGTCTTCCCTTCATAATGGCGTTTAATGCGACATCCGTTCAAGAGCCGACCCTGTCTTCTACTTTACATGAACGTCGTGATCGACGTCCCGATTGTCCCGAATGAAATTTATTCATCGATGCACATTTTAAACGTCAACAAACTCGCGAAAAAGGTGAGATCCTTTCGAGATGCTGTGCCCCAATTCGAATATCTTTTAATAGATACCGGTAAACGGTGTCCATATTTATAGTGAGCGGAGGTACACATTGCAACGCTTTGGAGTGGGTCCCTATCGTCGATACATATCTACCGCATAATACTTGAAATGAACAAAAACTATGTTTTTAACAAGTTTTTATAATATTTATGTGAAACGCTTTGAGAACTTATATAAATATATAATTTTTATCCATGAATCTACGTCATTTGCAATAAAATTTTTGTCTGTCCTGTTATTAGTAAGACATTTTATAACGTCACCATTCACCAACTGCCATGGGCTCACAACCAATGCAATACTACATATTATAAAACAAAGTCCCCCTGCCTGTCTGTCTGAACGCGATAAACTCAAAAACTATCGAACGGATTTTCATACGGTTTTCACCAATTGACGGAGTGATTCAAGAGAAAGGTTTATGTGTATAATTCATTAATGTTTTGTGTAAATTGGTTGAAATATGGCGATGATTGTTGAAGATGTCGGAAAAAATCAAGCCGACTGGAACCTTTCATCGAAAACGGTGCCTAACCCTTTGAGATATAACAAAACAATGTATGGTGGACTTGTTCCTCTTTTATAGGTTTACAGAAAAGTCCATGATGGCATATGTCTATCTTTTAAGTATAGCTTACTATACCCATTTTAATGTTTAGCGCTTTTCGTGGATATGAATCAATTTTGCAATTAAGTCGACGAAAAAACGGTGGAAATCTACAAATTCGAGCGAACTGGACCGGGCTGCTAGTTTTCTATGTAATATATTAAGTTTTAATACTAAACAGAAAATCGGGTGCGAGCTTGGAGTAATTCTGAAGTCATTAATTTATTTCACATAAATCGAGAAAACTATTTAATTAAATAGACACTAAAAGGTTTTAATTGTCAGCTGCTGGAATAGTTAAAATGCTATTTCTACCGGGCCCCATATAAACAATGCATACACCGCACAGTTGACGAAGCAAATTGTTATTTGTTAACCCATGTGGGTGCCATATGTGATCATAATAAAATAACAATAAAAATACAGTAAACTTCCTTTAAATCAACGCTTGTACTGAAGCTGCTGCGGATTTATAGCGGGAGCCTTTTCTCTGTACTTCATCTCAAGGCTGCTGCACACGAGGCTGGTTTTGCTGCTAGATTCCTTGCCACATTTAGCTGCTAGGTTTTTTTTTAAATCGTAATAAGTATTATTGACGAATCCTGCGCATAGCTATTCCGAGTAATGAATTTACTCTTTTATTCAACTCATGCGCGTTATTCATGTTTTATCATGCCTAAAAACCGAACCCTAAATAGCCATTTACCGACTGGTGACAATTACTTGTCATAACTCAATGAAGATTCCTACTAGCTCGGCCATTGTGAAGTAATGAAAATTAACGTAACTATTTTCTGAGTCGTAACGAAATAGTAGGTAACAACAACTCCGTTGTTACCCATTGAGGCTAAAATTGAGAGGCTGAATGTTTTCGACATGGAGTTTATTCATAACCGGCTAACCTCAAACCAAAACATTGAATCGTGCTGTTTGGTGCTGTTAGTATTGACAGTTTTTTTTTATAAAGAAATAAATAGATATTTACAACATCTCATTATAATTAAAACATGAATAACGCGCAATTGTTGAATAAAATTATGGGCGCAACTCGTAGGCTAAGTCATGACACGCCATGAATGACTTAGACTACTAGTTACGCCAATAACTATTCTATTCCATTGTCACGCTGTGGCGCTATGGATTTCGCAATGGCTTTTATGTGTTCGCTTCGCACGATGTGTATTGAAGCTGGCTTTGTAAATAGGTTTGGTGCATGCGCAGTGACAGTTCGAATGTTAACAAAAGTGAACGTTTATTGTCTCTGAACAGAGCACACACTGTGACGCCACGTTTGTTTGTGGGAGTTTGACCATGCCACACACGTGACAAGATACTGTTTACTGATTGGCTCTTGACAAGATGCTGTTTACTGATTGGCTCTTGTTCAAAACAAGCAGAGAAACAAACACGAAAAATAGCCCCGGTTCTAATTTTAAAATCTACGCTCGCGAACCCGCAATTACATCATTTCCATCCTCGTAGCCAGCGCAAGTCCCAGCAGCGATTCCAGCGGCAAAACCAGCCTCGTGCACAGTCTTGGGGATTTCTTGAGGATAAGGAATCCTTTTTATTTTTGAGTTATTTCATCTAGTTTTTCAACGCTGTACCGATACATTATTTCAATTTATCATTTTTTTGATAATTAATTGAAAATACAATTGATTCTTTCACTAGTGCTCGGATTAGAATCTGGAAGCTGGGGGCTTGTATTAGAGTTGCCATTAAAACGTCGCATAAGCTACGGCTTCGCTTCAAGCCGCGACTGTTCCGAAGATCTAAATTATTGTAGCAATATCGTTTGAAATAATAAAACTAACTGCAATCAAATTTTCGTGTACGATCTGATTGGTGCAATTTGACAAGAGACAGTCAAAATTCACATTCATATATTATTTTTTAATTTTCACGGTGCATTATTAAAAAAAAGTTAGGTGTTAAAATAAGATTTCGTCTCACAAAAAAAGAAATAAACAAACAAAAAAATCACGAAAAAACCGCTTTATCAACTTTTTATTCACACGCAGCACTTCTGAATTTTATAAACAATATTTTTTACATATTTTTACCACCACCAATAGCTAGTGTTATTTGAGTCTAGTACCTAATCATAAAACAATATCAGATAAATTATTATTTCAACAATTCTAAGCCACTTTTCAAACGTTCCTCGTTGTAACTGTTTAAATTGATGTCTGCGCGATCCGCCAAAACTTCATCGGGCGAAATTTAGTTACAACCAAACGGTCAGGTAGCTAGGACACTTTTGGTCATCGCTTTCTATAGTTGCTTGATTTATATGTAAGTCGCGATAATGATGTACAAATAAATGATTTGTTCATTGATAAACAAAAGAAGCACAAAACTTGGAATGGTGCGTAAATATATACAAAATGTTCGGTAAAAGCGGGTCCGAAAAAAATTAAATCAAAACCATACCTACATGTTTCAAAATAGGAGTGTGCTACACGGTAGAAGTGAAACTCTCTCTTTCACTCCTCGGTACACTATTTCGCCCTCTCTTGTTCACAAGAGCCCAAAACAATACAAAATAAAGTCTCTAAATAGTCCACCATTTTGAGGAAAAAATAATAACAAGTTCAAAAATAAATATCGAAGACAGATAATCATTTTCATATTCAAAAATACATTAATAACCCAAGTTATACAAATTTAAAATAATGTAAATGTTATTGTAATGTTAAGTTGTAATTTTTTGGATTGCAATTTAAGGTAAATGCTACTGGGAACATGTAAGACTTAAAATCATTTTCTGTCAGTCAGCCATCTTAGGTCGATTTCATTGCCCTTTCTCTAGCATTTGGGTACAATCATATATGTAGGGGAGAGTTGGATATTACCGAGCCCCTATGGACTTTCACCTATAATTGGGACAAGATTTGATTAATAAAAACAAATATGCATGTAAGTAGTAGGAAATTTATTTGGCTACACATAAAGCACGGGAAAATATTACAAAATGAAACAAAAAGTAATTATTAAAAAATTACAAAAAAATGGGAAAACGCAATATTGTCAAACTGGTCTGGTAATATCGTGCCCAGGTCTGATAAAACAGTGCCCCTATTAATTTCGTGAAAATCGGTGAGTAACCATAAAATTAAAAAAAATTTAAATAAAATTTTAAGTTTGCACAAACTGGTGCGCGTAAATAAGGATCATAGACTCTTTTTTCTTTCTAGAAATATTCTAAAACAAGATAAATCAACTATAAAAAATATTCCATAAATATATTGGTAAACAATAACAAGAAAATTCGCAGGTTGTGTACAAAAATATTAGTTTTATTTAATGTACGACGTTTCGTCTATAGAATTTAGACTTTTTCAAGTAAGTACCTACACACAGAAAATTAATTAAAAAAAAATTATGAAAATCAACATTAATTACTAACCATATATTCAAAGCAATGGCACGTCAATCCGGTGTCGGAGAGGCAACCGGATGGCGAGTGGTAATCTGGGCCTATGAGTGGTACAGAACTCCCTGGTAGCGGCCAAAGTGACCCCAAATGGACGGGGGCGGCGATATGGGGGTGGGGCAAAATCGAAAAATGTTTGAAAAGGCAACCGGATAAAAATGCGGTTGCATTGAAGGAAATACCCTAATTATATAATAAATTTTTTTTGCCATCCGAAACACGCGGGCCGTTTTTGCACTAGCGAATAAAAAAAAAATTAAAAAAAAAACTGAAAAGGCAACCGCTTCAAAATTAGTGAGCATACTTATTGACACCACCAAACGTTGGAAAAAAATTGCCATCCGATCCTGATGGGCAGTTTCGGAGAAAACACCCCTCAAAGTCGCCGAAAAACCCTTTTTTTCGATTTTTTCAACAATAAGTAAAAAAAACACACTAAAAATTGTTCAAATCGGATGGCATTCGAAATTTATACTGTCCTAAGTACAAATAATAGTGTGTATCAATGCCATCCGATTTCGATTAAATTTACCCCTATTTAGCCACCCCCCAAAACTCATGAAAATAACAATTTTATGCAGCGTATGGCATTATTTTTATTGTTATTGAGTTTTGGGGGTTAGCTAAATAGGGGTAAATTTAATCAAAATCGGATGGCATTGATACACACTATTATTTGTACTTAGGACAGTATAAATTTCGAATGCCATCCGATTTAAACAATTTTTAGTGTGTTTTTTTACTTATTGTTGAAAAAATCGAAAAAAAGGGTTTTTCGGCGACTTTGAGGGGTTGTTTCTCCGAAACTGCCCATCAGGATCGGATGGCAATTTTTTTCCAACGTTTGGTGGTGTCAATAAGTATGCTCACTAATTTTGAAGCGGTTGCCTTTTCAGTTTTTTTTTAATTTTTTTTTTATTCGCTAGTGCAAAAACGGCCCGCGTGTTTCGGATGGCAAAAAAAATTTATTATATAATTAGGGTATTTCCTTCAATGCAACCGCATTTTTATCCGGTTGCCTTTTCAAACATTTTTCGATTTTGCCCCACCCCCATATCGCCGCCCCCGTCCATTTGGGGTCACTTTGGCCGCTACCAGGGGGTTCTGTACCACTCATAGGCCCAGATTACCACTCGCCATCCGGTTGCCTCTCCGACATCGGATTGACGTGCCATTGCTTTGAATAATAGCAATTAATTATAAATAAACAAAAACTTATAATCTTTATGTCACAGTAACTGAGTCAGGGACACGTCGTCCTCACTGTCTTCACTGCTGCTGATTACTTTGGATTTCTTTTATAATGTATAGTTTATGAGATACTTATGCAGATGCGCGGAATTATCAGACGCGCGGTATTCTCCCTATTCGCAAAGCACGAAATTATCAAACTCAGCCATTTGGTTTTATAAAATCAAAAATGAATGAATATTTTGCTATAGATACCAGACGGTGTTTTGGGCATTGATTTTACAATATTTTTACTCGCAAATGGTGTAAATAACTTTATTTTATTGTTATATGAACAAGACTTACCGCCTATTAAAGAGACCATAAAAATAATAGTGAACATTTGCTTTTTCTTTCTAGTTCAGTCACTCGCGTGTCGCAGGTCGCAATTAACTGAGAGTTGAAGCGGGGAAGTTAAGATGCGTTCGCAAAGCCGTCTAATCAGTGTTTAAGCTTTTCTTGCATTTAGTTATTGTAATATACTGAGGCGCGGAATTGTCAACCGCGCGGTAATATCCAACTCTCCCCTACTTTTATTCTATACTGAGCAAAAGAATAAAATCGCAATCGAACCATTAGGGTGCAAACATATACTTGTGTCTTTTTTACGCCGTAAGCACTGACGTATCCAAGAGGGCAAAACAAGCACGGGGGAACCCGGATTAAGACATTTTTAATTTGCCCCCTTCTGGGCCAAAAGCTGAGTACACCCATGTTAACGTCATAGAAAAAGACAAAGTTTTTGAAACAGAGATACTTTATTCAGATTGAATGCAAGTACATCAACCAATCCTATCATCGGAGAAATCAGGGAAGTACATCGAAGAAAGAGGCGCAGATATATTTTCGAAACGCTTTGTGGCCTTCACTCACCGCACATTGAGTAGATAGACAATGATTCATATAGTAAATTATTGCCTATATATATGCAGGGTACAATGGATTACAGTACTTGAAAAATCTAGAGACTTTATGTCAGATCCTACTATCCTAGTCTAGTCCGCATGTCCCTTTTTGATGAATTCCAGTCCTCGTTCGCCGAAAATTATGATCGTGGTGTCAATCGATTCGGAATGACATCTAGAAACTTTTTGAAAAAATTGAAGTGGAGGACGAAAAAATTGCAAAAGTTTTTAAACATTTTAGTAAGAAAATGAGGGGTTTGTTTTTTTGCGTATATCTCAAAAACTATTGCAGATATCAGAAATCACAAAAAAGATTCTAAAAGAGCAGGAATTTTCCCCTCTCCCGGAACTCTCCCACAATATTCACTAATTTTAATTTAGATGTAAAAATAGGGCCAAAAAATTTTTTTTTTCTATTTTTGACGTGATAACGTCTTATAAATTGATGAATCACGTCAATATAAAAAGATGAAACACCGGCTGCATGCACGAAAAAGTGTAACGTTCCTAACGTTCTGCCTGACCCTGTGCGTGATTATTAAATATGATATTCGAGCGGAATACGTTATCACGTAAAACTATCGTCCGTAAACCGACTTTACAGACAACCAATTTTTTTTCTACTCTTTTAATATTTTCGTATTTTTTAGCTTACCGTATAAAAATTAGAAAAAAAATTGCCCTATTTTTACCTCTAACTTAAAATTAAAAAAAATATTGGTGGTAGAGTTCCGGGAGGCGGGACTTTTTTTGTAGGAAATTTCCTGCTCTTTAGGAATCGTTTTTGTCATTTCAGATATCTGCAATAGTTTTTGAGATATTCACAAAAAACCAAACCCTTCTTTTTTCCACTAAAATGTTTATAACTTCAATTTTTTCGTCTACCACTTCAATTGTTTTAAAAAGTTTCTATATTATGTCATTCCGAATCGTATGACACCATGATCATAATTTTCGGTGAAGGAGGACTGCAATTCATCAAAAAGGGACATGTGAACTAGACTGTTTCAAGATATCGTTTAGGCGTAAAAGTATAAGGGAATTACCCTGCAATCTCTCTTTGAATTTGTTTCAATTTTATTAAGACATGCCGTATACAATGTACAAAAAAAGTAATGCATTGTTATGTTCCGAACGTCATTATAACGAAGTGTTAAATGTAAAATCAAATGTTTAACTATAGTTACTACCTTACGACATGACTATAAACATATACTAATGTATTACTGAAATTAAATTTATCATCACTTTAGTCTAGGATTCCCAAACAACCTTAAGAATTAAGATTTAGATGTTCAATTTATTAAATGGAATATAATTTTAACAAACAATTTTACTGCGGACCAGGGGCAGATGTGGCCACCTTCATCATTTTTTTTTTCAGGGGGCCGCCAAGAAACCCAGGACCGCCGAATATAATTTACTTTTTTACAACTATACCTATCATTGATATTTAGGAAGAAAAAAAAAACTGATCCGACTGCTAGCTATGTTATTTCGCCCGAATTTGTAGATTGCCACCGTTTTTCGTCGACTTACGTTGCAATACTGGTCTCAACGAAAAGCGCTTTTTTTAACGCGATAATATATAGCCTATGTCCATCTTGAAGGTCCATTCTGAATATAATAATAATAATGCGTTAACGTCCGTTTCTCGACTTTAGTCATAACAGACGCCATTCGCACCATTACTGTTTTTTTCTACCACAACACTTCTCGTTATTTTCTACAATTTTTAAACTTCAACTTAATTAATAGCAATGGGCGAATGATGGAATTTTTAGGAAATTAGGATAAGGTAGGCAAATTTTGAGCATAGGAGTTTGACAGGTAATCAGCCATGGCCTTGAACAAGGAACCATCTCGATATTTATCTGGAATTGTTGAGGGAAACCATGGAAAACCTCAACAAGATGGCCGGTACAGGAATTACCGTTTCTCGGCGAGAGGCAGTGGGAAAAAGTCCCAGCCACATCTGCCCCCGCCGGGATTCGAACCCGGTACCTCCCGAATGCGAGTCTAGTGCTCTCACCGCTACGCCACCCCGCTCGGTTCCATTCTGAATATATTGGTGAAAACATTTTTGAAATCGGATGTGTAGTTTCGGAGATTACCTCCTGATGAATTCAAATTTTACCTCTTTATAATCTTAGTAGGTATAGATTTTTTATAAAATTTTATTTATGTTTTATCATGACAGTTGTTTTTATTACAAGTTTATTAATACGTTCCTGTTTGAAAAAATATAATTTATGTTTTTTTTCTTCAAGTAAGGCAGAATGTCAGTGAGTCTGAATGTTTTCAGAATGCTTAAAAAATTACGTCTCTAAGAGTCAATATCAATGCCGGGGCAACAAAGGGGTGGAGGCCCCCTGGCCCCAAATTATTTTTTAAATAAAAAGTCGAGTTTTCCGATAAATAATTTATTGTGAAACCAAGTATGATTCTCTCTGAGGCTGTGGGCGATTACCACCCCACTCAGCCGTTGGGATACTCCCTCAAGATGGGTAGTATATTGCTTATCAGGGCCAGTTGAGATTTTGATATTTTACTGATTGCCTGATTGGAGTGAACAAATATAGATCGATGATTTCTGTTAATATTTAATATAAACATGTTTGCACAAAGTACTGTAGGTAAAGGTAAAACGCGAAAAAAAATATCAAAGGAAAAGTTGTTTACTAGTGTTTACTAATCTGAATTTGATTTTTTTCCCGAAGTCTCTATTGTGGGGGCCCCTCTTTTGTGGAGGCCCCGGGGCTATTGCCCCGGTTGCCCTCCCCTAAATCCGGTCCTGGTCAATATTTAAAATCCGAAGGGAGTCCCCCCTCCTATTATGGCGACTTCCCGACCTTTCGTGCGGGCTGTCGATTGCATGTATCCCGGTGCTATTTAATATACCCTTATCCAGTGCTGGATTAACCTATAAGCAAAATAAGTAACTGCTTAGGGCATCACGTCTCAGGGGGCACCAAAAATCACAACTCAGAAATGAAAAATACCTCATCAGACCGTGTCAACAAAACATTTTTTTTTCTTTTTGTCAAGTTCTCAAAAATGCAATCTACTGATATAAAATTGTCTTCAGAAGTACAGAAATTAAAAATAAATAATAATTTATTTTTGAAAATGAAAACGTAAAGTTTTTTTAACCTAACATTTTTTTAACTTTTTTTCAATTAACTGTATAAAAATGCCTAAGGACCGATTTTATAGACAGTCAAATTTTCAATGAGAGCATTAATTGTAAAATTCAATTTTTTCCCCTAAAATTCTGTGCTTTTTAACTTTTTGCTACCAATTTTAAGCTTATGACATTCACATTTGATTTTTTTTTATAAACTTAACATGGCAGAGACAGATAATATTTTTAGAATTCTTTAAGACTGCTGTAAGAGATGAGTGCCCGTAGGCAAGAAATGCTTAGGGCATCAAGGAGTCTTAATCCGGCACTGCCCTTATCCGCCCCTGCTGACATTGAAGGGCCACAAGTGCGTCTGATGCTGTTAACTCAGCAGAACGCTTAAATGTCTTAATAGTAATACGGCCCTGTGTACGATACTTTTTTCTGCCTAGTACAGGATTCTCTACTCCCGTTAAACCGACACAAATTTTAGTAGGTACTACAATTAAATCTATCAAATATGTAAGTAATTAGTTTTCTTAAACCATATATTATCTGAACAGGAAAAGAATCTCACGTGACCTTCAAATGTTTGAAATTGTTGATTGAAGTGGAAGTAGGTCAGAAATATGTGTTTCCGGTCTGTTTCTAATCTTTTCTTACAGATCTGTGACTTAATTTGCATTTTACAAGCGTATCGACAGTATAATTCTATTTCAGTTGTATTAATTAACAAACATGTAGTTTTTGAGCCCTATATTTTCAAATACATCGCGCGTAGATTAGATTTTAACCGACTTCAAAAAAGAAGAGGTTATGTTCGACGCGTATAGTTTTCTTATGTATGTTCAGCCATAACTTTTGGAGGGGTTAACCAATTTGAAAAATTTCGACGCCATTTTGTTCAGAATGTTTCCAGATTGGGACCATAAAATTTTATAAAAATCGGTTCAGTAGTTTTTAACAGACTTGAAAAAAAAAAGGTTACTAAACAGCATTTTGAGGTCGGCGCTTATATAGGTAATTACTATCACGTTTTATGTACTCATATTGAATTAGTGCGCCGACTTCAAAACTTTGTTATTTTACGTTTTAAAGTACTTAGGTCGATTTGAAGGAGGTTCAATTTTTTAAAAGTTTTTTAATTTAATTTTATTACCCGGTCTGCCCCATGGATGTCAATTCTATGTCCGCAGATAAATAAAATAATGACATTACGTCCTTAATATTCAACCTTTACGGATTAGGAATTTCCATCTTTCTGTCTTCAGATATTTAATATAATGGCTTAATGTCCTTATTTCCATATATTCTTTGTACCTACCTATTTAGAGAATAACAATTTTACCTCTGCTTTTACCAAAGATATTTTGTTCTTAAATTAAATTTCATTTCTGCCAACTTGAAACTTTCGTATTTTTATAGAATTTAAAAAATACAAAAAAAAAATATTTTTCAATAAGCAAGATACTTTTCAGGTACCTATCCCCGACATTCTTTGGATTTTTTTTAATCTTTAAGATTCAAAAATATTCCCAAAAATTTATATATTTCCGAATTGTGCCCGAAAAGATTTTAACTTAAAAAATAAATAATAATAAGGAAGTATATAAGGCGGATCAGTGATCACTAATAATAAAAATAGAACGCGAATGATTAGCGAATTCTGAAACCAAGGTGGGGTATAAAATTATTTAAACATCTGGCGACATTCTTCGCTAATAATAAATAATATAAAACCAAAATAATACATTCAAAGTAGGGGAGATAAAAATTAATTTTAAAATATTATACGTGGATTTCGTTATATTTTTCGCTTCCGCAAATAAACAACTAATATTTGAATTAAGTGATAAGTCACATAAAATATTTGATAAGCCACCCAAACGTAAAAAAACGATAAGATATATTTTTTGTTCATTTAAAAATGACTAATGCCGTCACGTTTGTAAATAGATATAAAATTCGTTTAAAAAACTAAACATTATTATTATTTTGAGGGCATGAAAACAAAATTGATGTCACCTATGTCATTTCTATTTTTAAATTGTTACATAGCTTGTTATAAATAATCCAAATAGTAAAAGACACGAAAGAATCTGATTTTGTTAGTGTTGTTAGTTATATTATTGCATAATCGATTTTGTTAAGTAAACGACTTTGTCGTGTGAAGGTAAAAGTACTTAAATTTCATTGACGCGATGCTAAAAAGTCAATATTTACTGTTAGCCGATGACATCATCCTTATTTTGAATATATTCAGTCGTCTACCGCTAAACCATTCAAATATAATTATCACCTCGATGTAATTCATATTTGCATGAAAAATTATGAAAAACGCTACACAGTACGAAAAAAACAGCTGAAAACTCAAAACAATTTTCAAAAAAACAATTGAGAAAACTCATAGTTTGCTTGTTTTCTGTCAGATGTCAGCACTAAGCAACGGTGACGTCACATGTTAACGTTCGGTGGGCAGGGCGTGTGCCATGACGCCACCGGTTAAAACTGCCGGTTCGTCATCGCACGACCACTAAAAGGAGTAAGGTATACCAACTACCTGAACTGTTAGAAAAGGACGGAGTATATATGAGTTCATCACCAGTTATAGAAACTTGAAGCTGACCCACGCGAAAGCTAGATAGTCTGTTATTCCGGAGAAGGTAGACCTCGAGTCGGTTAAACATTTCAATAAAGTGTATTTACAGTGTTTAAGGTGAATATTAAACTTTTAGTGGATGTAGTTTAGTGTTTGGATGTTGAAATAAATATAACTTTCTAATTATAAAGTGTAAATATAGTGGAAATTCAGTTTGTTGTGCTTACAACCTCAATTTCTCAGAAAAAAAATGTCATCCAAAACGAAAAAAGCAGCTGCAAGTGCTTCGGTGCAGTCGCCGGCGAGTACGTCGACGGGTGGGCGTTCTAGTAGTCCACTAAGCCCCACGAGGCATAGCCGTTTACAAGAAAAAGCCGATTTACAAAACTTGAATGACCGTTTAGCCACTTACATCGACCGGGTCCGCCATTTAGAAACAGAAAACAGCAGGCTGACCAGAGAAGTACAAACGACCCAAGAAACTGTCACACGCGAAGTTTCAAATATCAAATCTATGTACGAGCATGAATTGAGTGACGCCAGGAAGTTGTTGGATGACACGGCGCGTGAAAAGGCCAAATTGGAAATCGATACAAAACGTTTGTGGGAGGAAAACGACGAACTGAAACAGCGACTCGATAAGAAAACTAAAGATTTGTTGATTGCTGAAAACACGGTTCGCGTTTTGGAAAGCCGTTGTACTGATTTACAATCGAAAAATAATCAAGCTCAATCCGATCGCAAAAAGTTCGCGGACGATTTGAAAGAAGCCGAAAAAGAAATTGATAAATTACGTAAACAATTGATTGAGGCGCGAAAATGTTTGGAAGAAGAAACATTGGCACGTGTCGATTTAGAAAATTCCATTCAGAGTCTGAAGGAAGAATTGACCTTCAAAGATCAAGTGTTCCAACAGGAATTGACTGAAACGCGAACCAGACGCCACACGGAGATCAGCGAGATCGATGGACGTTTGGCTCAGCAATACGAAGCTAAATTACAAGAGTCGTTACAAGATTTACGCGACCAATACGAAGCTCAAATGGTTAATAATCGTGCAGAAATTGAAATGCTGTACGAGCAAAAAATTAAGAACCTACAAAATGCGGCGCAAAGAAACAGCGCTTCGGCGTCCGTTGCCATCGAAGAGATGCGTCAGACACGTAGCAGGATTGATAGCCTGAGCACTCGTATCAACGAGCTCGAAGCGCTCAACGGTGCTCTTCAGAATCGACTCCGCGACCTTGAGAAAACACTCGAAGACGAGCGTTTACGTCACTCGGAGGATCTTGCTCTTCTCGAGGCTGAACTGTCTCGTTTGCGCGATGAAATGGCTCAACAATTACAAGAATATCAAGATCTCATGGACATCAAAATATCGCTCGACTTGGAGATTTCAGCCTACCGAAAATTACTGGAAGGCGAAGAAGAACGTTTGAATATAACTTCACCGGGTGTTCAGCACGCAACCCGTAGTTCCCGTACTCCGCTGCGACGCACGCCGGTTCGTTACGGAAGCAAACGTAAGCGTACGTTATTGGAAGAGAGCGAAGAGCGCAGCCAATCGGATTTTAGCGTCCAATCGTCATCGAAAGGAGACATTGAAATTTCTGAAGTCGACGGGGAAGGAAAATACGTCAAACTTCATAATAAAGGAGAAAAAGAAATCTCAATAGGAGGCTGGCAGTTGTTCCGAAGAGCAGGCGAGAGCGAAACTGCGTTCAAGTTCCATCGCAGCGTAAAAATTGAAGCGGGCGGGGCCACGACGGTGTGGTCTTCGGATTCGGGACAAAATCACGAGCCTCCGTCAAACCTCGTAATGAAAGGACAGAAGTGGTTCATAGCCGATAATATGACGACGGTGTTGGTAAACGCAAACGGAGAGGAGGTCGCACAGTCCGAAAGGAAAAGAGTACAATTATCGAGCATGTCGACGAGGCACAGAGAATTGGCCGGATACCTCGGATCGGAGGAACTATATCACCAACAGGGTGACCCGCAAGGTGAAGAAGATAGATGCAGATTAATGTAAACGGGTTTTAAAAACCTACTAAAAAGGTCCTTTCGACCTGTAATTGCTCAGGTTACTGCCATCCCGATTTATGGCTTTGAACTCCAAAGTTAAAAGTATACAATCGGGTCGCCTAACCTGAAATTATAGGTCCGTTGGATAAATCACAAAATCTTTATTTATTGCCCGCTCACATAAAAGTATTTGTTTTAAATGTCACTTTGAATTTTATTAATGGTGGGTTCACTTATTTATACATAGGTGACCTCAAAATTATACATATTCTATTAAATACCTGTATTTTTTATGTCAAGGTCAGCATATAGATTTTTTTTAGTGATGAGTCAATTTCAACACACAGGTGAATTTTAAGTTTGCGTTTGGGACACGGTCTATAGAATTCTTTTTAATAAATTATTCTTAATTATTTAAGATAAAATAATTAATAAAATAAAGTGCTATTTAAAACGTTTGGTCAAACATATACAAAGTGAATCTGTTTTTTTATATTATTGTATTTATTATATTTTTTTTAACATAGAATATGTTAAATCTTCATTCAAACAGCTTTATTTTTTATAAATAATTAATTTATATAAACGCAGTAGTCAGCTCCCACTTGACGAACGTATCGTAACAATAAACTCGAAAACTTGATAACTAGTAGCTGTCATTTTCAATTTTGCTTTGTATATGATTGATATTTTTGTGTGACCTGGCTTTATAATGGAACTCAACTTTAAAGTGCTTATTTAAGTCAAATTCAAAAATTGTAGTTTTTAGAAATATAAATGTAACGAAAATTATAAAATAATTTTTCTTTGTTAAATTTTGAAACAAAATACAGCACTTTTTTAAGTGTAAGAAAAGCCTTAAATATATAAAAAAAATAATGGAATTATTTTTTATAATTTGAAAAGTTGTTTAAATTTTTATATTTTTCAAACTTAATCATATCTTCCATTTATAATTTACATGTTTTAAGCAACTTTTCAGGGGAAAAAAACACAGAAAACGTGTTAAAATTGGAAAGAAATGCATTTATTGTACTGTTGTACCACTAGTATTTTGTTTTAATTTTAAAATAACAATATTGTTAAGCACATTTTTGTATACACAAACATAGATAAATTATTTTTTCATAAAGATATTTATTTTTTGAAGTTTTTGAAACTTTTTTACCACCTTCAATCCATAAAAATAAATATTCCCCTTCTTATATAGAATAAAAAGTTGTTGTCATAAAAATTGGACAAAATTAAAATAATATGTAATCAAAAGAAGAAAACGTTGACTAGAAACAAAATAATTTATCTATTGTGAAAATCCAGCATTTTATGTGGCAATTAATAGGTGCGATGTGCGATTGTTTCATTAATTTAAACAGAAAAAGGTGGTAGAAATAAACAAAAAAAAAATCACATTAATTTTTAAGTTTAATTTTTTTAATAATCATTGATTGTATTTTTATACATTACCTATGTGTATTCTATGTCAATATTTAAGTTTTGAAAAAAGCCAAATAAATTTTGTCAATATAAATAGGTTTCGTACTGCCAACTTAACTTGTAGTTCGTTTAGAAGTAAGTATTGTTTTTGAAAAACTGTATTTGATTTTTTTTAACGTTAGATTTATTTTGTATATACCTATACTGCGGTTCGGAAACAACTGAGAGTGAGTAATCACATTATAGCAAAGAAACAACGTAAAACATAGAAACTGTGCCGCTTATAATGTGATAAGTCACTGTCAAATATTTTCGAATCTTACTATAATGTAATTTTTTTTTGACTGATATATATTTTCTGGTATATACATTTTTTAATATTTGCGAATAAAAAAATGTTTCCAACATTTTGTGAAGAAAAACATCTAATTCCAATTACGGTATAATAATTAAAAAATGAAATTACAATCAATGAAAATGTTTAGAAATGGAAAAAATGTTAATTTTCCTCGCCTTGATATAATAATTTCTTTGCAAATCAACTATGTTTCTCATTAATTTTCTAAAATTATATTAACTTGGATTTGGTAGTTATTTGTGCAAAAAACCATTCACGCTAGATATATGTATTACTTTTATTTTAAATATATACAACTTTTACAATTAAAAAATGGCTTTTTCCCTTTTTTTACAATTCTCAAAAATATTTTTTAAAATTTTAGTGGTTTCATAAGCGTATATTTTAACCACATATTTGCTTTATTATTTAGAGTACAATTTACTTATTTATTTTGTAACACAATTCTTGCTATTTTTTGTATTAGCCATTTATTCTACTAAATTGATTTTTACCTAATCATTTCAACGAAGGCGATACATTTCTTCCGAGAACATCCGCATTGTATTTTAAACATTCGACGTTCGCTGCATTGTCTAATGATTCATCTGTCGTTTGTCTTTCTGCTCTGGACTCTTGTATAGATTCTACAGCAAAACTTTAATTTCAGCAAAATAATACATTAATGCCCAGTTTCTGCTAGGATTTTCAACGCTAATGTCTGATTTCTGGTACAATCCATAGGCTCAGTTTCGGATACAGCTTCCAGAAACTCAGGCGTTAGTGTCGAAAGTCACATCGGAAACCGAACGGCGAGAATACATTTTTGAAGTAAAATTTCTTTTTACACAGTAGGGTAAAACTGATTCATGAGATTGAAAATGTAACGAACGTGTAAAGAGAAAAAAGAGAACACAAGAGTGAAGTTTCTGTTTGCCACCATGTAGGCAGCCATTTTCGTCTGGTTTTCCGAGCTCCTGATAGGTTCTCTTTCCTATCGTGAAGTTAAGTTTGCGATATCTCGAGCAATTCGATCGATTACAAGGATATATTGAGACGAGAGAAGCACGCAAGCTATACCAGTACTATAAAAATCCTTTTTCATCTTTTAGAAACTAGATAAGTCTCCTCATTGAACATTAGAATTTCAGAAAATCGGTGTAATTTTGCGTTTAGTGATTTGGCAAAGCTTATGTTGGTAGTTTTACCAAAAAAAAAAAACGTTTCTAATTATCGACCAGAGACAATTAACGACACTGACAGCAAACCAAACAGTTCACTTGATGATGAAAATTACGTTCCATTTAAAACAATGAAATATATAACATTTTAACGGAGTACGTGTACAGATAAAAATTCAATTTGATAATTGTATAGATCAGCTATGTAACACGCATCACGGCATAGTATTAGTCGTGTCAACGAAGCCTTTTACTTCGAACTTCGCAGAAACAGCTCCGATTTTGAGGATTTAAAAAAAAAATAGTATTTTTTATATTATTGAAAATCAGAAACATTTTGGGGCAGGGAACGAATTATTTATATTGTTTAAGTGGCTAGGGGCAGTCAAAGGCATGAAAAAATTATATTTTTTTTTTTCGACAAAATTTAATTTTTGTACACAAATAGCATAGATATTATTTAAGGGTTAGAGATAGTCGGGATTTTGAAAAGTCTGTAACCACTGAAATTAAAGAACCACTTGATGAATTTAAATGAAATTTTTACAGCTTATTGAAAGCATTAAAAACAAGGACTTGATCAAAGGATTTTTTTTCGGTTGAAAACTTCGGCTTTTATAACAATCTGTCCTTGCAAATTCGGGTGTAAGCTTTTATTAGATGCCGCTATTTTATTAATTTTCAAAAAAATAAAAAACATTTCAACTAAGTCCTAGATTTACTATTAAACTAAAGACTTTTCTTTGTTTTATCGATTTTGGATGAACCAGCACAAAGTTACGATGGTCACCGCAAAGCATTACCTACTTGTGAGAGGGGTCCAACAGATGGCTATAACTTTGACCAAATTTTTTTTTTTGAAAATTTAGTGAAGTCAAGTTGAAATATTATTAGCTTTATAAAGTAAATTAAATTTTGTCGAAAAATTTTTTTTTTAATTTTTTCATGCCTCTGACTGCCCCTAGTCCCTTAAACAATATAAATAATTCGTTCCCCGCCCCAAAATGTTTCTGATTTTCAATAATATAAAAAAAAAATCATCAAAATCGGAGCTGTTTCTGCAGAGTTCGAAGTTTTGCCTGTTTTATGTATTCATTGACGCGACTATATAGCTTGTTTATAATATTGAGCAAATAAATTTATTTTTGAGAACGCGAAATTGGAATCTTGCCTTGAACACCGATGACCCTAGCTAAGCCACTTGCACTGTAACGTTTTCTGTATTTGTTCTAATACTCTGAGGTGCCATAATATACTTTTTCAAAAAGATCTACTTTTCCAGTAAACATTTATTTATCCGCGATCCACTTTTTCAAAGATTGTGGCATAAAGGGAATTTTTTCAATAAAAATATAGTAGGTACGCCCGTATTCCATATTTTTCAGGTTTTTATGGATATCGAAAGATTAATTATTACATTTGTTGAAGTTTAAAGAAAAGAAAAAACAGTCGCACGATCGGCGTTTTCAACATTATATATTATAGAGATAGAGAACTCCTTATTTTTGTCTCTATAGCAACCCGGACAAGAGGTGACCGATCCTGTATTATCTTATGGCGTTTTCGGCACCGAGAACTGCCCCGGGGCAGCGCAGGCCAAATGGGTAACTATTGGTTAAAGAAATTTGTTTATTGTTTATAGTTTTTCAAAATGGTTTTAAATACACGAAAAAAACATTTCAAAGCAGGGATTTTTCCCAAATTCCCGTAACTGCCATGGCAGGAATATTAACCAGTTATGCGACAGTATATTCAACTGTTTCTATGCGTGATCTTTTTACTAAATAAAAACTATTTACCTGCGTACGGCGTGTATTTACTAGACAATTTTTCTTCTAATTGGTATCCTACAAATCCTACGACAGCCGCAAAAGGCAGCGTGATATATGGTGCATATCTAGACGCTATCCTTACAAGAATGGGCCACATGCTGAAAATAAATAATGACATACAAATTTCGAATTTTAAAATTAAGCAGAGTACATCGTTTATTGCATAAGTTTATAATTTTTAAATTTGTGACGTTTCTTGGCTCATTGTCCTTTCAAAAAGTTTATACCAAATTCATAAATAATATTTAAAGAGTACTTACATTCTATTAAAAATAGTTCAATAAAAATTAAATTATTTAAAATGTGACATATTTGACAAACGATCATTTGTTAATTCTGAAGTTGTGTACACGTTACTTTATCAAACGTACTTCACGCAAGTAAGGAGTATAGAACTCATTATATGATAGAACTATGGAGGGTCCATAGATAGAACTATAAATTACTAAGATTCAAACCATCTTTTAAGTTACGACAGCTATCTGGCGTCCGACAGTTACAAACTCTAGTTTCATGTATTAACACTAGTAAAAACACAGGTCAACAATGAAAACCTCTAATTTTAAAATAATATTTAGGCAGCTATAAAATTCACATAAACACAAAATTACGACGAACATAAAGCCGAATAATAAATTTAAAGAAATGCAACTTCAATCTTAGCTGTTAGAGAATATAATTAATTGCAATTTGCAAACACTGTAACAAAAACATATTTCGTAGTTAAAGACGAGTTTTATTTTAATTAATTATATTTAAATGAATGTTATCTTCACATCTTCAACAAGAAAGTGCATTTCAAAAGCTAGACTAAAATATTTCAAATTGCCAACTTAATTGCGATCACAAGGCGAGCCTTCATTTAATATGTGCAATGTTATAAATTAAAATTCCGAGTCTGCAATTTCATTGTACATCATAAAATACTAAAAATAACATTCTTTCTATTCCAGAAGAAATTTTATACGGCTTCCCTTGACTTTGCAGATAAACAGTACCTAACAACATTTTGAGCAATCATTTTTCTTTTTCAAAAACCAAAGAACCCCCAAAACATTCAATAAAGTTGAAATTTTCAAAAACATTTGAGTTATCTAACTTTACCTAAATACTAACGGCCCGGTCCGGCTTCGCCCGAATTTGTAGATTGTCACCGTTTTTTCGTTGATTTACGTTTCAAAATTGGTCTCCACGAATAGCGCTTTTATTTTAACGTGACAATATTTAGCCTATGTCCATCCTGAAGGTCCATTCTAAATATTGGCGAAAAAAAATTGAAATCAGATGAGTAGTTTTGGAGATTATCTCCAATATCTAAACTTACAAACATTGCCTCTTTATAATAAGTATACTAGATTTATTTTTATAGGGGGCGAGGGTTGACAACACGTATTAATTCTACGAACGTTAGAACTGATAATAATTATCGTTAAAGCAGAGTTTTTTTGGCTTTCAGAGTTCCGTATCTCAGAATGAAATTATAGGGTTGCTCCGTCTGTCTGTCCTGTCCGTTAAGATCCGTTTTTCATATCGCTATTTTAAAATGATTACCTACACAAAATAAAGTTATAATTCATTCGTATAATGATAATAGAGACATGGGTATTAAAGGTCGATATACACGTTTATGGGAGTTGTTTGATGCAATAAAGAGAAAATAATTAATATTATCGTATGCAGAACACATGAACATTCAACGTAATGCAACAGTGAATCTAGAACACGTACAGAATGCGGTGCTTCTGAAACTCCTATATATTTAATAATTAACTATATGAATCATTGTCTATCTACTTAATGTGCGGTGAGTGAAGGCAACAAAGCATATCGAAAATATATCTGCGTTTTTTCGATGTAATTCCCTGGTTATTCCGATAATATACAGAGTGTCCCACGACATGACTGCCATAGCCTGAGACTGTGTTGCTGGGGTGATTTCAAGTCAAAAATGTCTAATGAACATGTACCCGGAACGCTATCCTAACTGAGCTAGAAGCATTTGAAAATGTAAATAAGTAAGCTCACAAATGCAGGTATTGGGTTCGGCCCTTGGTTTTGTTATTATTAAAAAGACCAGGTGGCTGTGAATCACCATTAGTATTTATTGTGAAAGTAAACGTCAATTAAAATAATTTTGCGTGTTTATTTGCGTGTGTTACATTAAAATAATCTTAAAGGTATGTATGAATGAAGAATACGCCGACATTCATTTTGTTTATGGATTGTGTAATGGAAACGGACGAGCGGTAGTTGATGAATATCGTCGACGATTTCCCACTCGTAGGGTACCTTGTAGAACTGTTTTTAGCAATGTTCATAGATGTTTAAGAGAAACAGGCAAGTTTCCTACCGTCATTTCTGAACGTCCCGTTCAACAGGAACTTGCTCAAGAAGAAGCAATACTTAATACGATTGATGCTCAACCTTCTACTAGTGTCCGAAGAATAGCAAACACACTTAACGTGGGCCGGATGAGAGTATGGAGAACTTTACACAATTACGGTTTGTACCCGTACCTACCACATCTTATGTGCACAAACTTTAAAACCTGCCGACTACAATTATTCAAGACTTGAATTTTGTCGCTGGATATTGAGAAATCAAAGGATTTGTCGGATAATATTGTTTACTGATGAAGCCTTATTCACCCAACACGGCATCAATAACATAACACCAGGAATTCACATTGTTGGGCACTTGAAAATCCACGACTAACTCGGGAAACCCATTTTCAAGATAGATTTTCGGTGAATGTTAGGTGTGGCATTATTGATGACCGCCTCATTGGTCCGTTTATAATGGAAGATCGTCTCACAGCCATTCGTTATTTACGTTTCATTGAAAATGATCTTCCAATATTACTGGATGAAGTTTATATTAATGTAAGACAACGAAGGTGGATTCAGCACGATGGCGCACCTCCACACTTTGGTCGACAAGTAACAGAATTTCTTAATAAAAATTATAAAAAACGGTGGATTGGAAGAGGTTCTGCAGTTCCTTGGCCAGCAAGGTCACCAGACTTTAATCCCCTAGATTACTTTTTATGGAGAAGACAGTTTATGCAGGAAATATTGAAAACAGAGAACAACTAGTAGCTATAATCATGGATGCCGCAGAAATTATTCGTGCTGATTCTGAGACTCTTCGCAGAGCTACCACTTCAATTCTAAGAAGAGCTAGACTATGTATATGTTGCAGTCAAAACTCTTAACCAGTCAAAAGTACTATTGACTAGCAAAATCAGTCAAAAGTACTTTTGACCGTATGCTTTAGTCAATAATACTTTTGACTAAAATAACAGTTAAAAGTACTTTTGCCCAATGGAGCTGGTTAAAAGTACTTTTGACTAAGTGGTTCCGTCAAAACTGGTTTTGACTGGTAGTATCAGTCAAAACTCTTAAAAAGAAGATATGAAAGATAGTCATTTCAATGTGATGACAAAAGAAAAATTTGAAAAGTTTGCAATGGATGTGGAAGACACGAAATTTGATGAAAAGAAAACACCATTACAGTACAGTAGACTAAAACGCTTTAACATCATTGAAGTTTGTGGTATAAAAAAATTAGTTACAATATGTTTTCTTTGTATTGATTGTAATGCCAAATTTTTCGTAATAAACGATTTCACATTTAATAAATATCTTTTTTATTCACATCTAACGAGTTAATAGTGCTTTTGACTGATGCTTTATTGCAGTTAAAACTACTTTTGACGAAGATCGTCAGTCAAAAGTACTAATAACCAATAATTTTCAGTCAAAACCACTTTTGACCAACCTGTTCAGTCAAAAGTACTTTTGACTGATTTTGCTAGTCAATAGTACTTTTGACTGGTTAAGAGTTTTGACTGCAACATATACATCAACTGGGTGGACATTTTGAGCAACTAATTCAATAAAGCGATTTTTTAAAAATGGTTTTTAAATTAATAGGGAATTCCTACTACTACTTATCTAAAATTTCAAATGCTTCTAGCTCAGTTAGGATAGCGTTCCGGGCGTTCTGTTAGATTAATCAAAGGATTAATATAAATAAATAATTAATTAATAACTCAAGAAAATGTATTTCTATTCTTCAATATACAATATGCAATCTACATCCAGTCTACACCATGAGTGTCCCGCATCTTCAAGGATACTTTCTTATCTCTCCTACAGTATCCGTGATTCCTCTATAATATGCGGTTCATAATGTTCATATATTATGTGATAGTTTATAAACATTAACCAAGTCTTAAGATAACAATATTCTTCTACAACACCACTTCTATTTTGTGTTGTTACAAGTATAATGTCTGTTTCGTTCAAGCATATTTTCTTACAGTTCATTAGACATTTTTGACTTGAAATCACCCCAGTAGGCAGCAACACAGTCCCAGGCTATGGCAGTCATGTCGTGGGACACCCTGTATATTAGCATGGAGTACTTATATCTCTCTTTATAAAAAGTTTTGTCTTTATCAATGGCTTTAGCCGATCAGAACCAACGATGTTTACGACTTAAAAAAACAGAAGTAGGTATATGTTTACACCCTATTGCTTCGATTGTGATTTTATTCCTATTTATATAATAAAAGTATATAGGTATATGGAAACTCCATTTCTATCTATACTAATATTATAAAGAGGTAAAGTTTGCGAGTTTGGATGCAGGAGGTAATCTCTGAAACTATTCGTCCGATTTAAAATTTTTTTTCTCCGAAATTTAGAACGGACCTTCAGGATAGACACAGGCTATATATTATCGCATTAAAATAAAAGCGCTTTTCGTGGAGACCAATTTTGCCACGTAAGTAGACGAAAAACGGTGTCAATTCACAAATTTCTCATTTTTGATTGGTTGGGAGTAAAAACGTGCAATTGGGACGTGTTACGTTTCATTTGCGCTTGCTGTGTGTATGTGTTGGACAGCTGTGTGTTAGTGCTTATTGTGTGTGTGTGTGTGTGTCTGTTGGAGTGGGGAACAGGGCGTTTGTTGATACCTTTACCAGAATTTCGTTGAATGACAGGGCGAAATTTAGTGACTAGAATTTCGTTAGATGACAGGGCGAAATTTAGATAGGGGCGTAATTTAGTTACTAGAATTTTGATCTGCCAGACGTCCCACGACTGCTCACTTTTTTTTTTAATTTACATTACAAATAAATTATGAAACTATTTTTTCACGAAATTTTCAGAAGCGTTTTATATAATAAAACAAATATGAAAGTATGTACCTATTTAAAAGTATAATTAAATTCTTCATGAAGCGTTTCAGCTCTACCAATTTAAAGAAAAAAAACAGGTATTTCACGTGCAAAACTGTTATCATAGGTTGGTGGATTATTATTTTATTTGAACGGTCACCATTAAAGCTCTATTATAACTATTATACAATATGTTCTATAAAATTAAACGTTATTTTTTATATTTGGTGCAATTTACTCAAGCGTTTGTTGATACATTTAATTTAGTTACTAGACTTTCGTTAGATGACAGGGCCAAATTAAGTTACAGGGCGATATTTAGTTACTAGAATTGTGTTCTGTGCGGCAGACTTCCTTGCGTTCCAGCGCTGTTTTGCGCTCCGAAGCAGCACATGAAACATCATCATCACATACCCCCTGTGTACACCGTATAACTCCTGACTTACAAGTTAAATTTAGGTCGGCTTTGAGCTGCATTTACCGTCAGCACATTAGTACAAATAAGCATCTATTACTGTCATACGCTATTGAAGTGTTCACTGAATCTATCTCTCATTCAGTCAACACCTTTGACGGCTGCCATAAGCCATGTACGACATACTATGTCGTACACGGCTTATGGCAGTAGTGACTAGTGTTACAATGTATATTGTAGTTTGTTGTCAGCGGTGTTTGAAAAAAAGTTAATAAATAAAACATCATAAACACGGATGTGATTCATAATTTGATTGCTCCCCTCGTTCCTAGCCCGTGCTAGAAGGTACCTTGGGTTGACCCTGCAGAACACCCATTTAAAAAGTTTACGCGCCGCCATTGAATAACATCATCAAACATCAAGTATATAAAAACATAAGAAAAAGAACTGCGAGCAACTGAAGCGTATCTTTTACACATTTCACCGTAAATTATCTACAATAATTATTACTTTACAATTTTGTGCTCGGGTCTTGCACGCTGACCAGTACGTCAGTTCTTTAATGGTGCTTCTGTGATCGAGTTGCCTTAACGGATGGTTCGTATCGCCACTATCGATGGTAATACAGATATCGTGATAATATATTCATAACTGTTCAACTCTATGCTAATTTCGTACAGTGGAATGCAGTTTAGGTTTTGTTATTCAAATAATTGATAGCTGTGTGCATAATTAAAATAATGATTGTTAAAAAACAATATAAGGATTTACGCAAACCATGTGAGTAATTTTTTTTATATTACCAGATTTTTTTAAATATAGTAAGCAAATCTGACGACCCAAAAACGACCTGAAATATGACCGTGGGTTGTGTGTAATCTGAAAACTTTGATAATTCAAATTTTTAGATTTGACGCTGACACAATGACATCTGGTGGCAGAAAATAAAAGTATAGCAAAATGTAGTTTCGCCTCCACGTCAAATCGCATATTATAAAATCTTACCGCAAGATTTTTAAACAAGCCATTAGAAGAGGTCAATTTGTTATAATTTTAAATTTGAACTTGCGTGGTCTGCAACGTTTTGAAATTAAAAAAAAATAAAAGTTTGATATAAAAATGCTTTAATAAAGTTTAAATCTTATACTTAGTGTAAATTCATTGTCGTAAAAAAATATGTCAGAGCTATTTAGCATACGTAATATAGTAAAGCATCGATTAATTATTATTAGAATATAGCAATAGTTATGCATAATTCAAACTTTCGAATTTTTAAATTTATTTCGAATAATATAACAATAATGGAAAAAACATGTTAACATCGTTTGTGGTTAAGCCTCGTAACACAACAATGGCAGCTGTTTCAATGAACAGCTGATCGATTATTTTTGTTAGGTTACGTTTGATATAGTTTTGAATTTCACATCCTGACTGAGCTTCTGAAGATATGTAGGGTCGACCAGGTCTGTTTACAACACACTAAAAATAAAATTAATTGGAAAGACGCAACTCTACTGTGAAATGTATAATATTATAATAATATATTATTATAAGTAAACACAACACAAATATTTTTTTTCTTTTTGCGGAAAAAGTCTTGGAATATTCATGAGTGCATTTGAAAGTTTCGTTTAAAAAGCAAGTAGGTTTATATTTACGCATATAATAGTTAATTAGAGTCTGCGTTTATTAATTAAAATCCACTAAAACTGTGTTAAATTTATAATTTATAAACAATACATTAGTACTTAGCGTTTTTTTTGGATAACTAATTTATTTAAGTTTCTCTTAAAGTCATCTATTCGTCAAACTTTTGTTTTTACTATTTGTTATCAATCATGTTCTATCAAGTGCCGAGTGAAAAATCAGTGCAAATTAGATTTTATACTACTTTTTTGCAATATTTAAAAGGATAAGTGTGAAGCCCGCGCGGCGAGGGTCCCTTAGCATCAACCATAATATTTTTCTTTGACCGCTTGATATCTATTATCAAGTCTGACTTGATATCTGAGCCGCTCTTGAGAAAAGGGGTCTTGACGGACAACAAAGTGGTTCGATAAGAGTTGTTTTTTTTATTCTGAGGAACGGTACCCTAAAAATTGGATGCTTTCATTGCTTGCAAATATAGGTACACCAACCAATGAACAATGGAATTCCAGTTGATTGTATTTCGTTTAAACATTTCCGAGATGTTTTTGTTTTATCACCAAAAAAACAAAACACTGTCTTGTCACATGTGCACAAGCTATGTGAAGACTCATTAACAATATATTTTAATTAGGAAATTGAAAATAGAACCGGAATAAGTCTTTTTTTTCAAATTCGGTTTAAAAACGAACTAAGATAAAAATTCTCACTTTAAACGCCATCGGGAGCATGTTACATACTTTCTAATGAATTTGTTTTAATTTTTGAAAACAAATTTAATCATACTTATTAATTTAAAAAGATATTGTTCTTAAAATCATATTAAAAAAATACGGAAAAGATTTGCAGGATTGCTTGTTTGTCGCGGATTAGGAACAGCTGAACTGATTTGAAAAATTATTACACTGTTTGAAAGTCTACTTCTTTGGCTGCTATTGATTCGAATTTGATTAGAAAATGTCGCGAAGGGGCCGCCACCGTTACCTATCTCTTTTTACTGATGAAACATTTTTCTGGCCACTTGCGCAATCACAATAGGTTTGTTCCAAGCGACCAGCGAGTGGTAACAATCATAGTCTTGCTACTGCGCAAGTCTGTTATGCGCAGCAGCTCAAAAATCGATATAAACAGTTTCGTTTCAAGTACTGCACAAGACGGTGACGGTTCTGTTACCGTTCTCTAGCTGTTTGATGGAACAAAATTTTGTGTCAACGATTTCAATGGGTTGCGCCACCTGAAAGCCGATCCTGTTCATGGTTTTATATGTGGGCTAGTGATGTTGGCACAACTGTTGTACAGACAATAGTAGGTACCAACATCGAAACGATATGTTTCATCTGAATTAACACAACCTGATACATGTTACAGTGCGGTATGTGAACACACTGCGTCTCATTAAACTCTAGTTTTTATATATATACGAATTACAAAAGTCAAAATTTCATTGAAGTGAAACATTTTTAGGCGAGCTGGGGGAGTAAATCGGCCTGGATCAGACGAAAAGTGAAACGCTTCCCCTTTCTCCGACTTCAACCGGCAGTTGAGAGGAAAGAGTGGGAGAATCGTTTCGAACTTTAAGGGAGACGCCAAAAAAATCGAGTTGTAGAGTTTTCGACTTATGAAGCATTTCGACTAGGTGGATTTTGTAAGGACATATTCAACTTGTAGAGGTTAAGATTCATTGTAACTACCTAATTTTGGGGTGCTATGTTCGAGATACAGAGGTCCAATATGTATATTTTTAAGTTATGGAGGGAAAATATGTACCGAAATGGCTTGTATAGGGACTCACTGATTATTTTGATTTATAGAGGGTTGAGATTTCAAGTAATGGAGGTTTCGGGGCTTAAAAAGGAGGGAACAAAACATTTTTTCGAGTTTTGTAGGTTTTCGATTTATCGAGGTTTGACATAAAGAGGTTCTACTGTAATTAGTTCGTCTCGACTTAAGGACGTAGTCCTATGTTCAGGCTCGTTTTCAACCGTTATTTCAGAATTTTTTTTAATATCAAAATAATGT
Source organism: Xanthostigma xanthostigma (assembly GCA_963575645.1). Lineage (NCBI taxonomy): Eukaryota > Metazoa > Arthropoda > Insecta > Raphidioptera > Raphidiidae > Xanthostigma > Xanthostigma xanthostigma. The sequence continues at coordinate 24,914,386 of OY754472.1, read as the reverse complement.
AGGTACGATGTTTTCAATTTTGTTACATGTTTTTACTGACATCGTAAACTAAGAAAAAAAAATTTTTTTGCTTAATTTTACGCCATTTTATAATTGTTTTTTTAACCTAAAGTAAACAACTTTAAATGGAGGTAGGTGGGTAGCGCGGGTGATAACGTCACTTGGAGTCATCTGAATTATAAAAATTAAATTGCTTATTGTTTCGTAGGCTTGCGGCTCTATCCCGTACTAGAAATAAACATTTTTATTGATAAATAACAAAATGGCGGGTTTTAGAAAAAAACAACGAGAAAATCGTGATTTTTTCGTTGAAAATCGGTTAAAAAAGATAGAAATAATTTTTATAATTAAGTAATTTTAGTACCAGACGGAGCTATTGTTGTGTAGAATACCCTGTGCAAAACTGAAAGCAATCGGTTGTATACAATTGTTTCAATCACCCGCGCCGCTTAGAAAAACGTAGTTTTGAGAAAAACGCCTTTAAAGTTTTAATTTCAGATTTCTTACAAAAAAATAAAAATGAATATTTACACTAATCAGCTATGCCTGGTGTATAGTAAACCTTCCGTTTCTTCAAAGGCATCGTTTTCTGCTAATTTGTTTGCTCTACTCTGCGAGAGTATAAGGGTAACGTGATAACAATTGAGAGGTAAGAGCAGGTAAGAGTCTTACCGTAAGACCGTTGCTGCTCTCGACTATATGCTATAGCTTTGTAAATATTTAATATTTCGGTCTAAAATTTTTACAGTATTTTCTCAATATATTATACTTACTAAAAATGTAAAAAAAAAATTCGTCTTTTCAAAACCCGAACACCAGACTACGTCCTTAAACAAAACAGAGTCTAATTAAAGATGAGTTATTCTGCATAAAATGTTACAATGTTCGACCAGGACAGGACATTCGCGAGTTGCACATGTGTCAGTGATAGCTGTGATAATAAAGAAAGCCCTGCAGGACTAAATGCCAGGATCGCCATAGATACCGGCTATTTCTTTAATTGAGCCGTCCATTTTAAAAAATAAATTATGACGCTGTCAGATTTTCGATCAAAAAATATTATCGTGGAAATTCAAACAATTGTGAAAACAAAAACGTCGGAATGTAAGTACTACTGTTTTTTACATTATTTACTAATAAATTAATTAATTATTGATATATATTACTACTAGCGGCCCTGTACGTGCTTCGCTACGTATAAAGTGAAATAATAAAACAATTTAATTGGAACATCTATCTATCTATCTATCTATTTTATTAATTGCTAGCTATTTTAAAATATACATGGGCGTATAATTATGTGTGTATGTCGAGCACTCCGGCTGCGCCGTCGTGCTCGAAAAAAAATAGCGTAAAGTATTCGTGGATAACTGGTCTTTAAAACACTTGCTCTATTTCGAGCACTCCGGCTGCGCCGTCGTGCCGAGCAGTTTTAAACGATATTCAGTTTTTTTACATCCTCGATCTAGATATATGGTTGTTAAGTTCGTTGCGCCATCTATTGAATATTCACTCAATCCAGTCAACAGGTATTGCCATCTTATATGGTTGTTAAGTTCGTTGCGCCATCTATTGAATATTCACTCAATCCAGTCAACAGGTTCGCCATCTTATATGGTTGTATTATGACTGTCAAGGAATAGACAAATAATTTGCAATAAAAAATAATATTGCGACTATAAATCGAAATGTAAGCTATCCTATCTTTCAAGTTGGGTCGAATTGCACACGGTGTGCAAATCAAATTTAAAATCGGTTCAGTAGTTTAGGAGTTCATCGCCGACAAACATGTGACACGTAATTTTTATATATTAAGATATAACGATAGCAAGTGTTTACTTTTCTATATTGATTAGTCAGCGCCGAATTTAAGGCAGGACAACAGTCAGTGCCGGATTAAAATTCCTTGATGCCTTAAGCATTTCTTGTCTGTGGGCCCTCATCACTAACAGCAGTCTAATTCTAAGATTATCTGTCTGTCATGTTAAGTGTATAATTTTTTCAAATTGTGAAGCTTAAAAATTTATAGAAAAAAGTTAAAAAGCGTAGAATTTTAGAGAAAAAATTGAATTTTACAAAGAATGCTCTTATTGAAAATTTGACTGTTTATATTAGACTGATCGGTAAAAATTAAATTTTTTTCCACGCCCCCTAAAAAGCTACCTTTTGATGGAAAAAGGTAAGGACAAGCTTTAAAAAAAAAATAGTACGTGCCGCAAAAAAATTGGTTTTTATTTTCAAAAATAAACTATTTTTTTTATAACTTCTATACTTCCTCAGACAGTGTTATATCAGTAGGTCATATTTTTGAGATGACAAAAAGAAAAAAAAACTGTTGACATGGATTGGTGAGGTACTTTATATTTCTGAGTTGTAATTTTTGGTGCCCCCCTGAGACGTGATGCCCTAAGCAATTGCTTACTTTGCTTATAGATTAATCCAGCACTGACACCAGTTGGTCTTGTAACTAGGGCCTGAAAAATGAGCACGGGGGGGGGGTTAGATGTTTATTTGTACTAACGTGCTGACGGTAAACGCAGCACAGAGCCGATCTAAATAACACGCTATAACTTGTGAGTCAGGAGTTGCACGATGTAGGTACACCGGGGGTATTTGATGATAACGTTTCATGTGCTGCTTCGAAGCGCAGAACAGCGTACGAACGCAAGAAAGCCACACAGAACACAGTTTTGTGGTCTGTCTAGTGCCAGTGAAACTTTAGCGTTGATTGTGTAACTATTACACTATTTTCCAACATTAATTATATTGGTTAAATATGGAAAATTATGAGGTACCTAAGATTTTGGTTGTTCTGCAGCGCTCACAGAGGAACCGCCACTGAAAAAAAACCATATTCATTTGTATTGGCTTTATAGTTGGGAGCTAGTGACGATTTGACGATTTTACTTATAGTATTTCCTCAAACTTGAGTTTTTGTACATTCATTAAGGGCACTAGCCTGATTGTAAAATCCCCAGTTTGGCAGCTGAGACCGGGGACAATACGTGGGTGGACCCGGTCAAAGATGTCAAACTTATCATGTTTGAAATTTTCTGAGCGATAAGTTCAGGTGCCCTTGAGCACAAAAACTCAAGAATGGCATTTCTTACCCGGGACAACCTTCGTCTGGCAAAGGGTTAAACATGTAAAAATTCGTAGCTCTTTCAAAATATTTCATCAAGGCTGATTTTTTCAAATCTGACAGTAGCAATCATTCGGTGTTTCTATAGTTTCATGCCTGTACTAGATTTAAAAAAAAACAGCCTTGATGAAATAATATTTTGAGGGAGCTACGAATTTTGACATGTTCAACCCTTTGCAAGACGGGGGTTGTCTCGGGTACGAAATTCCAGACTTCGCAGTTTTTGTCCTCAAGGGCACCTGAACTTATCGCTCAGAAAATTCCAAACATGATAAAACATGTTAAGTGACACCTCCAGTTTGACATCTTTGACCAGGTCCACCAACGTATTTTTCCCGGTCTCAGCTGCCAGACTACGGTTTTTACGTTCAAGATAGTGCCCTTAATGAATGTATACAAAAACTCAAGTTTGAGGAAATACTATAAGTAAAATCGTCGCTAGCTTCCTCTCTAACTATTTCATACAATAATTTTTATCTGCAATCGCGATCGAAAATATTTTGAAAATCAGCATTGCGACATGCAATTGCGAAAAAAAAAACGTTCAAAACCATGTGAAGTGAACTGTAGGTAAATAAAACACTAAACATTTAACCAGGTACCTAGATAAAAAAGATTACATCATAATCACGTGCAACTCTACGGAATCTTTTAATACGAATTTGCGTTAGGTACCTATAGAGTTCAAGTATTATTTCGACACGAATAATAAAATAGAAACGTTGTAACTTATTTACAGTCGACGTCTAGTTATCCGCTTTGTCGCGAAAAATTTGATCTCTGCTGTTTATGAAATTGTAGCGTTTGTTAGAACCGCGATGAACCGATTTCGATCAAACTTTCACTAGAGGAAAGAACTTCGTTTTATTGTAGTATCGAGCGAGCCCGTCACGTATGTGTCTTAGACTAGCCCTAAACATCCTATTTAGTGATCTTGACAGCGAAACAATCGATATAATTATGATCGAGCCTTCACCCGCCTTCGACGGACTCAGTCAATCGTACATATCTCATGTTTCGCTCTCAAGATCACTATGTAGTATGTTTTGAGTTAGTCTAAAACACATATGTGAAAAAAACGAAACAATCACTTAAAAAAAATGGTTGTCTGTAAAGTCGGTTTACGGACGATAGTTTTACGTGATAACGGATTCCGTAATACATAACCTAAACCTCCCAAAATTTGGTTTCAATCCGCTTATCCTTGGTGTCGGAATGATAAGAAATGTCAAAAGTGACGTTTGCAACTTACAAAGTATTATGTTCTAATAATAATTAGTTATTCCAATACTTAACTTAGCAGGCTTTGCATTTCACAATATACTAATGTCAAATAATTGAATTAAACATTAGAAATGCAGCTGTTTTCATGTTAAGACAAGACATACGTTTGCTTCTAATTTCCATGTACGGCAAACAAAGACAACCGACCGTGTCGCGCCATGCATTACACAACATTGCATTTATACAGCTATTTTTCTATATAAATTTGTATAAAATATTTTTCTATATAAATTTGTATAAAAAAACTGTTTAGGCAAATTCTGTTATACGAAATCTATGTAAAATGTTCTCCTCTTTCGTTTAAGACTGGTTTCAAACCGATCTGATTTAAATTGAGCGATAAATTAGCAAAAAGCACGCACAGGGTCAGGCGGAACGTTACGCGTTAGGAACGTTACGCGTTAGGAACGTTAGGAACGTTACGTTACACTTTTTCGAACATGCAGCCGGTGTTTTATCAATTTATAATATTGGTGATTCATCAATTTATAAGACGTTATCACGTCAAAAAATCATTTTGAAAAACACTTTATTGGTGAAAAATGTTGAAACTAAAAAATGCGTCTGAACTGTGACCACACAAAGAACATTATGACATAATATCGTAACGAGAAATGGCACGGGGCCGTTTCTTTCTTACTTTATATGAATTGTGGCGCCATCTGTGTACAAAGACATGTACTAGTTAGTGATCTTGAGAGCAAAACATGAGATAAAATTTGTTTCGCACACCACGGCTTCGTCATAGATATTAAACTGTTGTCTGTCGAAGCCACCACGCTGTGAGTTGAGCGTAAATTAATGTAAACAATGTGCTTTCAATAATTTAAAATGTATCCTCCAAAAAACATGTATAATGTAAGTATAAGGTTTGTGATTGCGACAAAAATAACTGATATCAAGTTTAGAGAGTGTAGTAGGAATGGAATTAATACAACGAACTCACTGACTTCTAAATATAAAATAATTGTTTTATAATCCGTTTATTAATTTGCGTAGTCGATCGTTGAGTTCACTCTATTAATTTTATTCCTGCTACAGTCTCGAAACTTGATATCAGTTATTTTTGTTGCACTCACGAACTTCAAATTTACATTGTAAATATAAATATAAAAACAATATTCATTTATTTAGAGTAGTATGATGATGCAGATGTTATGTAAAAATGAGCGCAGTAACGCCATCTCTCTGTGAAAAAATGAAAAGTTTGAAAGTATTTGTATTCCTGTAAATAAGGTTTTTTAGTAGATCGTCTGTTTTACGAACCGGCGGTCTACCAATCGCCTTGATAACATTTAGTTTAACGACCGAATCTATCATATATTTTTCCAAAAAATTTCGAGCAGGAACAAGTTAGATCGACACAGGGAAAGAAATCTATTTTGAAAATGATGAATCAAGTGAAAAAAGATCGTGGCTGGACATTCGCGTTTTGGAAATTAATGGACAGCTTTAAATCCCAGTGGAAACTTTGTAAGTTCTTATTTAAATTTATATTTTGTAAAATTACATTTTGAGTTCTAAAATTACATCTGAGTAAATTGAAAAATAATAATAGAAATTAAAATAAATAATATACCATGTCTTTAAAGCGAAGTAAAAAGTATAAAATAATTTCTTTACAGACAGATTTTTAACTTGTAGGATTCGAAACGAAAAACGTGGGACGCATTATTCATTTTATCTCATAAATAGATTTTTTCATTGATAGCTACTCTCTACACGTTTTTCGTTTCAAAGCCTACAAGTTAAAAATCTGTCTGTACAGAAATTATTTTATACTTTTTAGTTCACTTTAAAAACGTGGTATATTAAGAATTTCTTTTATTTCTTTTGTTAATTTTATATTTTTTAGTAGAAAAAAAAACAAAAATACATCGTAAAAAAATAAAAATATCATATGTTCCATGGGGGATCGAACCCGCGACCTTCGCGTTATTAGCATGACGCTCTAACCAACTGAGCCATAGATCCATTAGTGCTATGTGCCTTACAACGGTAAATAAGCAAGAATTAATTATATGTATCTGTCCAGCCGGACAGTCACACAAGAAAGCGAGTTAAATAAAACGTGGTAAAATATCACGAAAACAGAATATTTTGCGATGTATTGTCTCACGAGAAATTGTCGTAGCGATGACTTGTCGTGTGACGAAATGACGGCTATGGTTTGTCGTGCGATAAATTGACGTGATACTAAAAAAATATATGAATATTCGCGAATACGAAAACGAATATTCGCACGTCACTAATAATCAACCAACGAAATTTTGAGGTCGCCGATTAATTTAGCTGCGGCACTGGAGAGATTCTTTAATACTTTGTGATTTTTAAGTTTGCTTATTGCATTCCGTCAACGACAAAAAAACGCGCATTATGTGCCATTCGATAGAGCACTTACATAAATTCAATTCACGTTCGGCTGTTGACTATTTGACAATCAGATATGATATTAGAATATTATGACGTATTCCGTGACGAATATGGAATAATTATGTAACGTAAACAGCATGGCGTACGTGTCGATTGTGCTGTAAGCTTCGAGGACAGTTCGCGTCCATTAAAAGTCGAATATAGAAAATCAGTCTAATTTGTAACCGAAATGTGTTGCCCTTATAATGGATTATAGAACCGCTCCGCAAAATAGCTGCTTTCCTTATCCAGCACTTCAGTAGTTCGGTACGTCCAATAATCCGGCACCCTCCGCTCACGCCTCCCTCACCCCTGTTATAATCACTGCTATAAATGTCACTGTTATTTTTTTTTATGAAATGCTTTATTTTAGTAAAATTAGTATTAACTAAAATAAAGCATTTCATAAAGAGATAACAGTGATATTTATAACAGTGATTGTATAAAAAATTCATAATATTATTATGAATTTTTTATACAATCCAATAACCGAACATTCCAATAATCCGGCATCCTCTAGTTTTTAAATTTTAATAGTGCCGGATTAGTGAGACTCTATACTGTATATTGCATACAAACGTGTAAAATGACCAATTACGCACTAGTGCAAGCAAAACCATATTCGCGCAGTGATAGATGTTTAAAAAGGATAATAAATTTATTATTATTGTTATTATTTGTAGTTATGTGCTGGAGTTAAATGCAGCTCAAAGCCGATCTAAATAAAACGATATAACTTGTGGCTCAATAGTTGCACCGAGTACACCGGGGGTATAGTCGGGATTAGGAGTCGGAAGGGGTATCTTTTTTTGCCAGAGCGTCAATTTAGAGACACCCCCTCCCGTTTTCGAGGTCAGTGAACACGATGAAGAGGGTCTCGCATTTTTTATCCTCGGCAACCCCTTCAAATTGGCCCAAAACCAATGATGACGTTTCATGTGCTGCTTCGGAGCGCAGAACAGCGTCTGAACGCAAGAAAGTCTGCTACACAGAACACACAAGTTTTGTGGTCTGCCAGTGACTGTTAAACATTAGCGTTGATTGTGTAACTATTATACTATTTTCTAGCATTTATTAGTTAAATATGGAAAATATAACTCATTCTAAAACTATGAAGTACCTAAGATCTTGGTTGTTCTACAGCTCTGCAGCGCTTATAGAGGACACGCCACTGATTAGCAGACCTCAGAGTTTGAGGAAAAAACTTCTTCTCAACACCAGAATACTAATTATCGCATTACTAATAGTATTCGTATTTTGTTTTGGCGAGCGTCATTTATTTCTCACAAACTGATGAATGAATTATTCTACATGTAATTCTGCAGTGATCGTCAATTGTCGCGCACATAAATGAATGAATACGCTTATGCTCTGGTGATTGTCACTTGTCATGCAAACAAATGAGTGAATGTATCATAAATCTGTTCAAAGAAATGTGACGTCGCTTCACATGGTTATGTGGAACATAAGTGTCGATTTTTTAAAGTTCTGTCAGTTTATTTATGACTATAATAATTAATAATATTAGTAAATTTTAGTTCGCAATTCTATTAATAACACTAGATATAGGTAGGGTATTGTTGCTACACCTATACAATTGTTAATAAACACCCAATGTTACATCGCTATATTAAAAAAAAAATTGGTTGTCTGTAAAGTCGGTTTACGGACGATAGTTTTACGTGATAACGTATTCCGTAATACATAACCTAAATTTATATAATAATTATAATAATTCGAATCTATGATATTGCATCTTTCGCTTCAAATTTAGGTAAATTTTATTAAGTAGAATAATAAAACACTATAAAAAGTATACTATTATTATATAAAAAACAACTATGGCATGTATCTCTTTTGCGCATGCGCCGATTTTCCCCAAAAACAACAGGCCACTTCATATTTGCATATCAAACATCCTCCCAAAATTTGGTTTCAATCCGCTTATCCTTGGTGTCGGAATGATAAGAAATGTCAAAAGTGACGTTTGCAACTGTCAAAGTATGATGTTCTAATCATAATTAGTTATTCCAATACTTAACTTAGAAGGCGTTGCATTTCACAAAATACTAATGTCAAAAAATTGAATTAAACATTAGAAATGCAGCCGTTTTCATGTTAAGACAAGACATACGTTATTTTCTAATTTCCATGTACGGCAAACAAAAACGACCGACCGCGTCGCGTCATGCATTAGACAACATTGCATTTATACAGCTATTTTTCTATATAAATTTGTATAAAAAAACTGTTTTGGCAAATTCTGTCATACGAAATCTATGTAAAATGTTCTCCTCTTTCGTTTAAGACTGGTTTCAAACCGATCTGATTTAAATTGAGCGAGAAATTAGCAAAAAGCACGCACAGGGTCAGACGGAACGTTACGCGTTACGAACGTTAGGAACGTTACGTTACACTTTTTCGTGCCTGCAGTCGGTGTTTTATCAATTTATAAGATTGGTGATTCATCAATTTATAAGACGTTATCACGTCAAAAATTTTGTTTCCTTACTCCACAGGAGTAGAATATATTGTAACAGTCAATCATTCTAAACAATGGGGATGGGAGTTGCCAAACTTGACCGCTAGACGCGCCAGCTATATAACCACTTGTGGACCATTCATAGTACCAGTGGCGGATCCACGGGGGGGGGGGGGGGCGGTTCCAACCCCCCCTTCCAGAGAATCAAAAATTAAAATCTTACTGCGCGATAAAAAAAAGCTTTTCAGTTTTTCATGAATTCTCCGCAAAATGAGTAAAAATTTTTCAAGACCCCCCCCCCTTGCTGTAATCTTGGATCCGCCACTGCATAGTACTGTGTACAAAATAAGTTTGTTTAAAATAATAAATCATTGACAATGTTGATGTGTTGTGTTTATCAATATTCAAATTATAAAAGTTTTGTATTTCCAAAGGATTTGGAGTTGAAAATGAAGTGTTTGCATCAGGACTGGATTTAGAGGAGGGCAACCGGGGATACAGCCCAGGGGCCTCCACAAAAGAGGGGCCCCCACAATAGAGAATTCGGAAAAAAAATCAAATTCAGATTAGTAAACACTAGTAAACAACTTTTCCTTTGATATTTTTTTCGCGTTTTACCTTTACCTACAGTACTTTGTACAAACATGATTATATTAAATATTAACAGAAATCATCGATCTATATTTGTTCACTCCAATCAAGCAATCAGTAAGATATCAAAATCTCAAATGGCCCTGATAAGTACTTGCAATTTACTACCCATCTTGAGGGAGTATCCCAATGGCTCAATGGCTGAGTGGGGTGGTACTCGCCCGCAGCCTCGGAGGTTGGGTATTCGATTCCGTGTCTCGACTCTTTATTTTTGTACTTTCAATTATATACCTACCTATATTATGTAATTTACATTAGCTTAAAATGCATTTCCGCAAAGTAACGCCTGATTCAATTTTTATAATTTTATTATTATTATTTATTGGAAAACTCGACTGAAAAAAGTGTTCATTATATTTGTAAAATAATTTGGGGCCACTTCTTTGTTGCCCCGAGGCCTCCTGACCTCTAAATCCGGCATTGGGTTGCATGCTATCAGAAGGAAAGCTATATACCTGCTGCTATCTATATTACGTTGCTCATGTGCCCATCTCCATTGTAGCAAACAGTAGCTATATCTAGTGTTATAATTTATAATGTTTAAATAACACCTGATTTAAATCCAAAAACAGGTTTTTTCATATTTTTCGACAATATAAGTAATAATTTATTTTGGGTACAGTTCCGATTAGGGGACACGTCCGATTTGGATGAAACTTTTGGCATTAATTGTTGACCTTGGTGAGACTTGAAAAATTCTCATGGGATTTTTGGCGCAAACGCCCCATAACATTTTTATAGGGGTTTAAAGATTTTAGCATTTCAGTCATTTGTTTGTAGTGATTTTGTTTGAAACGTGTGGAGGGGGGTTCTACAAGAAATATGTGTGGTCACAGCCCATAAGATCGTTGTCAAATCATTTTCTGACAACGCTTTCCGCATGGCTGTCATTAGGTCTCTCTCGTTAATGAATGACTTCTGCCGGAAGAGGGTTAATAATTTAATCAACCACGCGATATCAATTGACAGTCGATTCGATGACGTTATATCCCTACTACAATTCAACGGAAATAGTTTAATAACCTTGGCTGATGACGTAGCGATGTTCAACTTCAGCTTTTCATTTGATACGCGATAAAGCACTGTTTACATCGACGTTGAGGGTGCATATTTTATTGTGAACGCGGCTTCACTGATCACAGAGCATCCTTATAAAATAAGTAACCAGTTTTAAAATGAACTTGACTTATAAAATAATTATTTGTTACAAAATATGTTTTTATTAATCAATAGTTTTTGTATCGCAACCTTCAACTGTTAATTCGACCTTCAAATGTTTTGTCACGTGCTATGCTGCCGGGGGCTGTTCGTTACAGATACCTTATCTATATATCGTTATTATTGTGGCCTTCTTCATCGGCCGTAGCTTGTTTTCTGAGAAAAATCTTAAGATCTTTCCATAATTTATTAGTCTAAGAGGCAGCGACGGATTTTCTTAAGTGTCTACTACGCAACGCAAAAGAACATTGACAATTGCTGTGTAAGTTCGTCATTTGAAAATCTGTAAGTCTGGCAGCCCTCTCCTCTTGCTTTTTAGGTAGAAATCGGACAGATAAAATAGAGAAGGATAAAAAATAACCAATGGAGTGTAGGTGCTCTTAGGGCTCCGTACAACCGATCAAAAAGCGGACCCCTTACAGGATCAATTTCGTGTCTACCTGTCTGTCCGTCTCTCATAGCTTATTTTCTCCGAATCTACTGGACGAAAAAGTTGAAATTTTGTACATATATAGAATTAGACAACCCAATCACGGATTGGTAAATAAACGCACTTCTGATTTAGAGGGTTAATTTTGGAGGGCAAATTAAAAAAATAGAAAAAGTATTTTTCAAGTGCATCATGTGACGTATCAAATTAAAGACTACGTTATGAGAAATACAAATATTTTTTTTATAATTTTTCAAATAATTTTTATATCATTTTACTAATAATTTTTTTGGAATTTTAAAATGCATGGTTTAAAAGATATTAATAAAGAAAATACACGAAAATCGAGCATCACCCTTCCGTATCACCACAACTACTGGCCTTAAAATATAGGCCATATCATGGACTCACTCATAGTTTACAGGAAAACCTAAACGGAAATTCTGAGTCTTAGCCTGCGTTCAGACATGCGGGAATCGTGCGTTTACGAATCGCGCGGTTTCAAACCGCAAAATTGTGATGCTATTCAGACACGCGCGGTTAGTATGCGATTTCGTGGTCTCAGTTTCAAAATGGAGGTCGACGAAGAAGTGTGTTTACTGTGGTTGCTCCTTAAAAAAAAGAAAAGAAAAAGGCGGTATTGGGTGCATCCAATATTACGTGACCGACTAGTAGGTACATGGTCAGTTCGTAACGTTATATCCCAAATTAAGAATGTATGATAAAAAATTTTTTGACTGAATGTCCCATATTGCAGGTCTCTTCTCCACCTCATCAATAAATAGTTCAGTGTCGAAACGATCCATGGCGAACTCACGAACAGTGACGTGCTCACCGCGCGGTATCCGCAACGCAACTGAACGCGAAGTAAAGACTCCATAGTAATAGAAACGCGCGGGAGCAGCGCGATTCTATTTTCTGGCGGTTGGGTTGCGGTAACCGCGCGGCTTGATTAACCGCGCGGTTATGTCTGAACGATTACTAACTAACTCATATAAATAAGACCCGCGCGATTTCCATGCGATTCTATAATCGCGCGGTTCCCGCCGTGTCTGAACTAGCGCTTAAAGTTCTCACGGAAATCGGAATGGTATGTTGGATTTATACTGTAGGGAATGTCGTTTTGCCTTACGTATAGGTAGTCGCTGCCTCTACGTCTATAACCGGTAGGTAAAAGAGGATCAAAGGTCCCTTTGTAATTTTTATTCCATGAACGTAAAAAAAACATCTTACAATAACATTAAATATAGAACATTAATAGCTAGTTAATACAGTAAACCCTCGCTACTAACTTTTTCGCCGACCTTCAGTTAAAGCATTATTAAGTTATGTATAGCGATTAGGGGCCATTCATTAATTACGTAAGGACGATTTTGTCAATTTTTGCTCCCCCCCCTACCCCCATGTAAAGGCAGATAAGGTTTTATCGGACTCCCCCTCCCCCTTCTTATGTAAGATTTTATCTGGTTTTAGAAAAGGATCCATTGTACTAAAACTCATAATTTGACGTAAGTCACTAATTTTTATTCTTTAAAAGATAATTTAGATTATTGGTACCTACCATTATATTATTGTGAGATTTAGATTATGATTATATTATTAGTATTAGATAATTGTCTAGTCTAATATCCAGCATTCTATGTAATAGTACTAACAGACGGTCGAACTTGGTTCGAAGCGGACAGCGGATCTGCCCGGTTCGATGGGAACAGATTCGGTCGTCTGTTGCAAGATCCGCCGTACCATGTCCGTTGTCGGACCGGACCAAGTTCGACCGTGTGTTAGCACTATTAGAAATCACACATTTCCATTTAAAAAAATATTACGTAAGTTGGCTTTGCCCCCGAAATAAGGGCATGTAAAGATTTTGAGAACCCTCCCTTCCTTTTGGGACCCTTACGTAATTAATGAAAATATAAATAAAAAGCGTTATATGAGTAAGTCGAAGTGAGTGGGTCATACCCGCGAATATATAAAAAAGTGGTTGCGTGTACTTAAGTACATGGTGATTAAAAATAAATTTTTAATTTGCATGCAATTAACTAGATAAATAATAAAAGGAATCGAGTGAGATATTATCCACTATAATATTATCAGCTTATAACAAATGTTTTCAATAATATTCACCAATACTCACTATATTAATCACTTACCGTATATCACGATTTCTTGAATGACCAAATTGTAGAATTTTAACTTGTCTTTGTGTATTTTATTAATTTGATTATTGAATTTTTGTATACCATATTTGTGGTCACACACAAACAATAAATATTCTATTCTATAATTTACTAGCGGTCCCGCCTGGTTTCACCCGGGTGCAAAAGAACGAACGGGGAGGAGGGACATGAGTCTACGCACGTTCATCTTAGTTTACCGAGATGAATGTTGTGTCCAAATTTCATGGTGATCTGAGTTACCGTTTAAAAGTTTTTGTCGGATGGACTTTTGAGTTATAATTTGCAACATTTTTAATTGATGCTCCGCTTATATTGGTCGTAACGTGATATTATATAGCCTATAGCCTTCCTCGAAAATGGACTACTTATCCAACAAAAAAAAAATTCAACTCGAACGAGTAGTTACTGAGATTAGCGCGTTCAACAAAACGTTACCAAACAAACAAACTATTCAGTTTTATGTATTAGTATAGATAAGCATATTATTCGTATTGAAATAAAACATCACATGGCATCTGTCATATTCACTATTTTACATTTTCGATCGCTGCACCCTGAGTCGAATTTTTGGGCTTAAAACCAAAATAGGTATTCAACAAAACGTCCAAGGCGAATGGTTTAGCGAGCAGCCTGTTAATTTGATGTTACAGTCGGCAAATTCATACTGAAAATAATTTTAATACATCGTAACAATTCTCTCATCGTGTTTTCATAACCCGTCAAAAGAAGTATATCATTTTACTGAATGACCGAGCGGTGCAGCGTAGTGGTGAGAGCACTAGACTCGCATTCTGGAGGTACCGGGTTCGAATCCCGGCGGGGGCAGATGTGGCTGGGACCTTTTCCTGCTGCCTCTAGCCGAGAAACGGTAATTCATGTACCGGTTTTCCATGGTTTCCCTCGATAATTCCAGATAAATAGCGAGATGGTGCCTTATTCAAGGCCATGGCCGATTACCTGTCAAACTTCTTTGCAAAAAATTTGCCTACCTCATCCTAATTTCTTAAAAATTCCTTTGTTCGCCCATTGCTAGTAATTAAGTGGAAGTTGAAAAATGCAGAAAATAACTGGAAGTGGGATAGATGGAAAATAATAATGGTGCGAATGGCGTCTGTTATGACATAATATCGAGAAACGAACATTAAACTCATTATTATTATTATATTTACGGAATGCGCATTACGAATCTATTATATTTTTGGACAGTTTTTACTGGATGGTCACCACATCCTGAAGTGGGTTCGCAGGGCATGATTTTTGTTTCGAATTTTGTCAGCTCCTTTCTTATGTGGGGGTAACGATCCATTGCTTTTAAAAAAAATCGCCCGATGCTCATCATAGCCTACATAAATGAATGCATGTAATAATATGTTTAATGTATGTAATTCGATGTGCATAAACATTAGTGAAAGTTGTCTATGCACACGTAATCACCTAACCAATAGGGATGGGTTATTTTTGCATTTCACAAATTCCTAATCTGACATAAAAACTAAATGGTAGTAAAAATAAAAAAATAAAGAATAGTTACTTCTTACCACAACAGTTTTATTAGCGGATGTACATTTCGGGAGCTATGTTCTCATCTTCAGTTTTAGTTT
Organism: Xanthostigma xanthostigma; assembly: GCA_963575645.1. Classification (NCBI taxonomy): domain Eukaryota; kingdom Metazoa; phylum Arthropoda; class Insecta; order Raphidioptera; family Raphidiidae; genus Xanthostigma; species Xanthostigma xanthostigma. Next base: position 24,898,986 of record OY754472.1, on the reverse strand, counting down.
AGTTTAGTGTTTGCTGAAGATTAGAGCATCGCTCCCGAAATGTACATCCGCTGTTGTGGTAAGAAGTAACTGTTCTTTATTTTTTTATTTTTGTTTCAACTACAGGGCTCTTAATATTTTTATATAAATGGTAGTAATTTATGTCTGAAAATTTATGTTTCAAAATTTTACAATATTTATTAATTTTGAGATTCCTCGAATCCAAAAAAACAAATTTTTGGAAAAAGTCTGTTCGTATGTTTGTGAGCACGGGTTAAACGGCTGAGTGGATCGAAACCAAATTTTGGTAAGATGTTGAACATGTACCTATAGTAGATACTGTTTTTGGGCAAAATCGGCGGATGAGATATGCGCTATAACATTGCTCTTTCTGTTGTTACTCTGGTAATATTTTTCATATCGGTTTATCATTATTATATAGTTTCGGAAATATTTTGAAAATAAAAAATGTCATCTGTTTTTTTCTTCAAGCAAATTTTGATCAAAATGCGTAGAAAAACGTTGTTTCGAAGTGGAATCTGTTAAAAAAAACGATGCTATATGCATTGATACACAGTATAAGAAAAATATCGTTTCAATCAATTATTTTTCGAGCAGGATCGATTTGAAGCTCTATCCTACAATGCAGGATAACTTTTGGTGGTAAAAAAAAACAAAAGAACTCTTGCCGATACTAGTCTAGAAAATGTATCTTCAGTGATGGAAAACTAACTGGTAGAAGACTTCTAGTTTGTGTGACGTCAGAACGACATTATTAGCGCAACAATCACGCGACAACAAACAAACGTCTATTGTTATGTGAAAATTGTTAATAACAATATAACCTCTATCTATCCGTCTACGATCGTTTATAATATAACGTGCATGTCTCCTAGTACATCTAAATTCTATTACACGTTAATATTATACATGCAAATTGCAAATAATATACAAGTGTTGGGGAAAAGCTGCCATTTATTTTTAGAGACTTCCGAAACTGTATGTATTAGATTTTGTATGCTGTGTGCATACAAAAAGTATGAAATACAGTTTCGGAAGTCTCTAAAAAAATCAAATGCTCGTACTATAGAGTTATGCGGTTGAAGAAGGAGTCATATTAAATAGTCATCTTAAGGGGTTACGCCATCTTGAGATTTTCAAAAAAATTGTTTTTTTAGGGTGTAGATGGATTATTTATACCTTTGAGAATATTTTAAGCGTTTAACTATTCCAAAATTCAAACTATTATCGAAGTTATAGCAATAACGAGTTCATATTATACAATCACTTAGTTTTTTCTTTTGCGTTTTTCACGAAACTACTTTTTCCAAAACGGTGTACACGATGTACTAGGTACTCAAACGATTTGGTTATAATTTACAACACTTATTTTTTATAATATTATCTACAATGTGACGTAGGATTTTTTTGATCGGGTACAATGTTCTAAAATTATATAAATTTTTCAAGTTCAAAATGTCGATGTAAATACGAGTTTTTTTTAAACAGCTGTCATTTCTACAAACAAATTTTGAAAATTTTTATCCTATATCACATTGTAGCTATTTTCCTTTTAAATAAGGAAAAAAAAATTCCAGTCAATTGGGCGACGGGACCATTCCAACTTTAAAAATGTTGACATTTGATTATTATAAAGAAAATAATAAAATTTCTGATATCGTGTGAGGTAACGCGGGTAATGGCTATTATTCAATATAATATTTGCTATTCGTTGCCTGGCTACCTACATAATATTATGTTCCACGTCAAAAATTAATCACAGCATGCCGAACTATACCTAGTTTATTTCTGACAGATCCATAAAACAAAAGAGCGTCTGATTTTTTTGTTTTCAAATTATTTCCGAAACTATAAAGTATGGAAAATTTTTTTTTAACGAAACTTTCTTGAAAAAATAAATATAATAATAAGCCGTTATAAAAAGTATACCATTATTATATAAAAAACACCGTTATAGCATATATCTCTTCTGCGCATGCGCCGATTTTCCCCAAAAGCAATAGGGCTCTTCATATTTGCGTACCAAACACCCTCCCAAAATTTGGTTTCAATCCGCTCATTCGTTTGACCTGTATCGTGTTCACAGACAAACAGACGCACAGAGTTTTTTCAAAAATATGTTTTTTGGATTCGGTGTACCTCAAAACGGAGATATAGTAAAATTTATGAGTGATTTTTGACCTAAACAAGTACCATTCCCCTGTGGGTTGGAATGGTACTAGTTTAGGTAACCATGGCAACGAATAGCAAATATCATATTGAATACTAGCCATTATTCGCGTCACCTTACGCGATATCAGAAATATCATTTTCTTTATTATACTACCTATATCAAATGTCAACATTTTTGAAGTTGGAATGGTCCCGTCGCCCAATTGGCTGGAATTTTTTATTTTTTTTAATCGTCAATATTGTAAATTGTTCATAAAACTACTTACTATAAGTATATGTGTGAAAAATAAGAATCACTTTATATACTTAACGATTGGGCAAACAAAGTTTCTATTATACCTAGTTTTCCGAGCGCCAAGGTGGCCTAACCCCTTAATATTAGTACCTATTGAGCTTTTATCTATGTTCTAAATTGCACTTAAAAATATAAAATTTACAATTTGGCAACTTTGTATGAACAGTCGTGTAGAAATACTACTAATACTTACTACAAATAATATAATAATATAATATTTAGTTACACCTAATGCATAAAAAGAATGAAAGTAAATTCACTGAAGTTAGCTCTATGGTTGGTCGCTATACAATATATATATATTTATAATATATATGATTAATTATTTAAGCTATGGCCTTTCTTAAAATCACATCGCGTGACTCCAGTTGTCTGAGAATTTTACTTAAATAAAAAATCTCAATACGTATAAAAAATACAGTAGTATCACTGGCAGTTTCTCTATGAGCGGTGCAGAGCTGCAGAACAACCAAAATCTTAGTTACTTCATAATTTTAGAATGAATTATATTTTCCATAATAGTAACCAATGTTTAATATCAGGAAATAGTCCATTAGTTACAAAATCAACGCTATAAAGTTTAACAGCCACTGGTAGACTACAAAACTCGTGTGTGTTCTGTGTGGCAGACTTTCTTGCGTTCAGACGCTGTTCTGCGCTCCGAAGTAGCACATGAAACGGCATCATCAGATACACCGTGCAACTCACGACTCACAAGTTATAGCGTGTTATTTAGATAGGCTTTGAGCTGCATTTACCGACAGCACATACAAATAAGCATCTGTCACTGTCATATGCTAGTGGTGTTCGCTGAATCTATCTCATTCTATCTCATTCACGGTTTTGATTCGGCGGTACGTATGTCGTACAAGAAAAAATTAAAAATTCTTATAAAATGGTCGTTTTTCGATACTTATTAATTATATATGTTTTTCTTAATTAATTATTTGTGTATCTTCTACCGGCCATTACCATCGATAAACGAGAGTTTACCGTACCCTAATTTTGAAAATTTGGACCCTGATCTTGTATCGTCGGTCCTCTTGTCTGAGAAGCACTTGATTATTGCATAAAAATATTTTTCCATACCTAAATAATATGTAACCTACACGAAATTGCAGTTATACGCTTCTTGATCGATCGTTGAAATCTCCACATTAAAAAATGTTGACCATTGGAACAATCCTTCTTTAAGTCTTAAGAGCTTTTTTTTAAGACATTTATTTTAATTAACACGTTTCGACGACGTGTAACGATATTCATAAAATTTCGTAAAAAAACAAATTATCAAACCATATATGCTCTCATGACTAGCGGCCCGATCCGGCTTCGCCCGAATTTGTAGATTACCACTGTTTTTTCGTCGATTTACGTTGTAAAACTGACCTCCACGAAAATCGGTTTTATTTTAACGCGATATAATATACAGCCTATGTCCATCCTGAACGTCCATTCTATATAGTGGTGGAAAAAAATTTGAAATCGGTTGAGTAGTGTCGGAGATTACCTCTTACATCCTAACAATTTAACCTCTTTTTAATATTAGTATACAGAAACTCTTATTAGGTCGGCTCAAGTCTTAATAAAAACTGGGCAGTTAAGTCCAACCTCGTACTTTGCTTTTCGCTCGATGCTCATCCTCAGTTTGTTGTAATTTATAATCACAATTAGCCTGTTGTTACTCGCCTAGTAGGCCAGTCATATCTAACATTAAACTCGCAAACTAACGTGTAGTTCTGATTTTTTAATATATTGTTAGGACCAACCAGTAGCGTATATCCAAGTTTGCAGCTTCGAAAGACCTGTGCTAACTTTGCAGCACTCAAAAAACTGCTTTGTTTTTTTCTCAGCTCACTTCTTCTAAGCCATGCGCCGGATCTAAAAATGGTTTTCGGTAGTAGAAAGAGCAATAAACGAGGAAGGTTTCTGTATATAATTTATAAATATTTTTTACAAAATACCTGAACTACGACGGAATTTTAGCAAAGACTACATAGTTAAAATCAGAGTCTCAGACTATCTTTGTCTTTTTCACCGGTCATTTCTTCTAAACCACGCACCGGATTTTGAAATGGTTTTCGCTAATAGAAAGATCAATATACGAGGAAGGTTTCTGTATACAATTTGTAAATATTTTTTCAAAATGGCTGAAATACGACGGTATTTTGTCAAATACTGCACAGTTAAAAACAAAGTCTCTGTCTTTTTCTCCGCTCTCTTCTACTAAACCACGCACCGGATTTTGAAATTATTTTCGGTAATAGAAAGAGCGATAAACGAGGAAGGTTTATGAATATAATTTGTAAATATTTTTTACAAAATGGCTGAAATACGACGGTATTTTGTCAAAAACTGCATAATTTTTTTATGATGTTATCAATTATGTTATTTTTTTATTATGTTACTCGTTTATGCTACTATGTTACTCAATTTGGTTACTCAGCCACATTAAAATCACTGAATGGATTTACATAACGATTACTAGGTATTAAATTTAAATTTGCGAAAATGCAGTTTTCTCATTTTTTGGATTTTTAAAATTTGTGAGTAAACTATATGGCCTACAGACGTCGTTCTCTGCTTAAATTAAAGCTAATTACATTTGCTACAATATATGTTCCTATGATATTACCCTTAAAATGAGTATTTTCCCCGATATCGGGGTCAAAAATTGACCAAATCTTAAAATTTCACTTTGTTGAAAAAACTGGTCAATTTTTGGAAAGCTGTATCTCGGTAAGTATTGAACCTACAGAGCTGGTTCTTGTCTCAGATTGTAGCAATTTTAGTCTACTTAAAAACGTATAAAAAATATTTTATAAAAAATGCATAGTTTAAGACCTATATTGAGAATACCAAAAAAAGTGCGAAAATTTCGCAGTTTTTTGAGTGCTGCAAAGTTAGCACAGGTCTTTCGAAGCTGCAAACTTGGATATACGCTACTGGTAGTGGTCCTAACAATATATTAAAAAATCAGAACTACACGTTAGTTTGCGAGATTAGCGATTTTTAGTGTAAAATATGACTGGGCTATAGATGCAGGCTTATAAACAGTGAAATAATTTTTAAATCAGTTCAGTGGTTCTCGCATTTGAGACAAGCATATTCTTTTATTTTTAGTGTAAAATTTAAATACCTAATGTTATTTTCAAAATAATTACGACTTATAATTATTATTTAAACAACAAAATTGTTTAGCTGCTATTTTGTTTACGCATAATGAATATAAGCAGTTAATTGAAATTTATGATAATCGTTAATTGCAGGCAATAAGGTCTGGTTTTTTATCAAAACACGTGAATTGCGTTTTTTTTTTATATCCGAACAAGTTAATATAGCTTACAGTAGAACCTATGTATTTACAAATTATCGAGACTTATCAACTCCAGCTGTATTCAACATCTTCTTTATCCTCACTCCGTGGTATAGAGATAAAACATTTTACTAAAAGTGAAGCGAGGCTGCCATGTTGGAAAATGGCGTAACATGTGTCTTCAAACAAACTGAAACCATGGAAACCTGCGCGAAAAAAATCAGTTGAAAACATGGGTTTGACTGTATATAACAAAAAGACATGTGTCTCGAGACACACGGCCGCCTTGATTGTTTTTACACAATTTTTATTTGTCACTAGCGGTTCTGCCCGGTTTCACCCGGGTACACAAGAACAAATAGGGGGAGAGAAATGAGTACTCACGTTCATCTTAGTTTGGCCGAGATGAATGTTGTGTCCAAATTCAAATCGGAGTTACTGTTCAAAAGTTTTTATCGGACAGACAAATTTTGAGTTATATTTTGCACCATTTTTCATTGATGCTCCGCTCTTGTTGATCGTAGCGTCATATTATATCGCCTATAGCCTTACTCGATAAATGGGCTATCCAACAAAAACAATTTTTTTCAATTAGAAGTAGCAGTTCCTGAGATTAGCGCGTTCAGCCAACGAAACAAACAAACAAACTCTTCAGCTTTACATAATATTAGTATAGATATAGAAGTTCAACTTCTTTAGGCGTGGTATAGGAAAAATTTGGCTGGATCAGACGAAAGACGAAACGCTTTCCCTTCTCCGACTTCAACCGATAGTTGAGAGGAAAGAGTGGGAGAATCGTTTCTACTGTCTCTGTCAACGTGTCATACGCACTCTACACGCATGCGCAGTGCGTAGCGTTTTCTCTAGCTACGGTAACGAATGCCACGTAACCATTTCCAAATTCTGAAACGATAAAATCGCCAACAATTAATGCTAGAACCTAAGAAGTTTCACTTCTAACGCGCGTGAGTCATACGCATTTTTTTAATTTTTGGCAGTACCTAGATAACAAGTATTTTAACAATTTACTCTTTTCAATACAGTAGAACCTCTTTAAGTCGAACCTCAATAAGTCGAAAATCTCCGAAACTCGAAAAAATGTTTTGTTTCCTTCCCTTCAAGCCTCAAAATTCTCCATTACTCGAATAAATCGAAATAATCTTCACAGGCCATTTCGGTACATATTTCCCTCCATAATTCGAAAAAATAAATTGGACCTCTGTATCTCGAACATACCAACCCAAAATTAGTTAGAATGAATCTTAACCTCTATTCAAGTCGAATATTTTTCCTTACAAAATCTGCTTAAGTCGAAATTCTTCATACGTCGAAAACTCTATAATTCGAATTTTTTGGCGCCTACCTCGAAGTTCGACTTACAGAGGTTCTACTGTATAACAACCTTAAAACAGTCACCGTGGTTAAATCCGTCACACGTATTTAACACAACGCTAGGATGAAACAAGACGTTAAACAATTTACGTTACCATGGTTACCACCGTCACACATTTCCGTTTCATTGAACTGCCCTTTTACCCTGACGTCCGCATAAGAAATTTCACTTCGAAAACCAGACTCGTGTTGTACTTTGGCAAAATCAATTAACCTTGATTCGTTGGCACTGTCGATTGAGTGTTGACCGACGTTCTTTTGTTTATCGTAAAAAATGGCAGGCTCTCAAGTTCAAACGCAGTTCAAAATTCAAGAAGGCGCGACACAAACTTCCGATCGTATTTACTCGTAACAGAGGCGCTTCTTTCGGAGATCCGAACTATTTCTTCAGATAGTTTTTCATAACTCTTTTTCAACCAACTACAAAAAAAGGTTGTTTCTGCGACATGTGTTTCTTTTCCTCGTCAGTTTGCGGATGGTTTCGGATCGTTGTGCGAACTAAGCCAACAACAAATACTCTCTGCCTTGAAAAATATAACCGAGCGCTGTTTGGACAACATAACCTAGAAAATAGATAACAACGATCAGCTGTTCGATAAAATAGCAGCCATTGCGGTGCGAAGTCATATAATAACAGACGACGCTCATTGGCTCGTTGAAATCTGAATAGCCTTGATAAGTTTTCTTAGTCTACAATGGTATGTCATTATAATTTTTACTAATTCTTATTGCTTTTAATATGATTTTATGATAAGAAAAGCTGCACGCATATATATTTAACCATGAAAATTTTTTAACTTTTGGAATATTTTAAATGTTCTTTTCCCATGACGGCGAGTATTTATCGCTATTGTAATATCTATAATATATCAATCAGTGGCGTATGTACCGTTCCTCAAATATGCAAATCGTAGGGAATCTCTCTCACACTTCAACCTACCCATAGCGTCTTCTCGCACTAACGTATAATATTCCCGAATCACTTGGCAGACAAAAAGTTCCACCAAAATGGCCTTTACTTTCATGTTTTTTTCTAAGTATAAATATTTTTCTGAGTTTACCTTAACAAGCTTCAAAGATATTTTTTCGATATTTATGATTGAAACCGCTTGGCAAATATTTAGACCCGATTAAATAATTTGGCTCATTTAAGTTTTATTTTATTAAATACTAAATTTGAAGGTGTTCAAATTTCAAAATGCCACAAGGCCTTTTTTGCATATAAAATTTCGGAAAGTTAAAAATTCAAGGCTTGGCTAGGCCCCACGACCTTTCAGCCAGGTCTTCGATTTTGTATTCAGACATTACAAAAGAAATATCACACAAATTTTCACGGCGCCTCAAATACCTACCCAAAAATGTTTGATAGCTTTTGAATTATAAGAAGAATTAAGCGAAGACACAGATATATGCGGATAACGACTTTGTTTTAAAATATTTAAAGATGTTCCACGTACGGACTGCAGATGATACGCTACTGGTATGAATCAGCGACTGATAAAGACGATTATTTATTAAATATGAAATATAATCATTATAGAATCTATATTAGAAAAAAGCCAACCATCATTTCACGGCAGGGAAAAAACCTTGACGAAGTAAATATCCATATTATAAATATTGAAATATAATTGTTTAAACAATATCTACTTAGGTATTTGAAATATGTAAGTATTGTTAGGTATAGCGCCTTGTAAATTTTCGTGAAGTTTTAAATTAGTCAATAAACGATCAACCATTCACTGAACGCGTTGATGCAGCCACTAGCTTTTACCCGCGACTTCGTCCGCGTGGAATCAGCGCGTAAAATTGATTAAAAAATTCCTATTTTCAAAAAATTTAAAACGGCCCTATAAACAATGTTTTTTTGTTTTATCACCGTTTGCAAAAATACAAAGATTTTGTGGATTCGATATACGTGAGCAAGCCACATACAGCTGGTCGTGGTTTTTCTAAATGAACGCCTGCAGCTACCTTAATTTTTTGCCCTTGGGCTTTGTTTATAGTTATTCCGAAAGCAGTTTTTAAATAGATAAAGAAGTGTGACTGTATTCTACCTCATCATACGGCGGTTAAAAAAATACATTATTTGACGCAGAATTCAAAATTATAAAACTTTGATATACGAGGGACAACCCTATTGCAGGGAAAAATCGACAAATGATCAATAAAGGGTTAGAATAATGGAGAAAAACAAAGTTCACTTAACCTTACTTTCAAGTGACAAAGGTAATGTTTCAGAATGTCACATGTTTAGCCGACACGTGGCAAGGCTTCGAAGAATATTGGAATTGTTAACTAATTGACTTTTTTTCGTTTCAATAGTAGGTACTTACGTTCCGTCTTGAAATTAAAATCATTTAAATAAGTAAATATGAGACGTAACAACAAATTAAGAAAAGTATTAATTACATATTGTGTACAATAAACTTGTTGTTGTGTCAGTGGCGGTGCATGAACATTTTAAATGGGGTGTTCTGCAGGGTTAGTCGGAGGTGTACCTCCCAGCACGGGTTCAGAATGAGAGGGAAGGGTAAATTAAATTATGAATCAAATCCATATTTACGATGTCTTCGATTAATTATTAACTTTTCTCGAACACTGTTGACAACAAATTACAATATCCACTGTAACACTAGTCACTACTATCATAAGCCGTGTGTCGTGTATCATGTGTGTACGACATACGTATTACGTACCTTCGCGTCAAAGCTGTTGACTGAATTAGATAAATTCAAGCACACTTCCGGCATTAGACAGTGATAAATGTTTATTTGTACTAAGATGCTGACGGTAAATGCAGCACAGGGCCGATCTAAATAACGTGCTACAACTTGAGTTGGACGGTGTACATCGGGGGTATCTGATGATGACGTTTCATATACTGCTTCGGAGCGCAGAACAGCGGGTGCACGCAAGAAAGTTTGTCAGACAGAACACACACGGGTTTTGTAGTCTGCCAGTGATTGTGTAACTACTATACACATTTCCTAAGATTAAATATTGGTTTAACATGGAAAATATAATATAATAATATAATAAAATATGAAGTGCCTAAGATTTTAGTTGTTCTGCAGCTCTGCAGCACTCATAGAGGAAACGCCACAAGATTAAATATTGGTTTAACATGGAAAATATAATATAATAATATAATAAAATATGAAGTGCCTAAGATTTTAGTTGTTCTGCAGCTCTGCAGCACTCATAGAGGAAACGCCACTGTGTTATGCAAAAGTAGATACATTTCTGTTATTTTTATTTGTTGCAAAAGTAATTTAAAAAATATTTTTTTTGTTGGGCAAATCATTTTTAAGCTGCGCCCAGATTAAAAGTTGGGGACCAAACTAATTTGCGAGAAAAGGATCCCGTACAAATATTATGGGATTTCGTTCTCGGTTAAATTGATCGAAACTGGTTTTATTTTATAATTTAAAGGTCACTAAGAACAAATGTCCATGGGCACATAGCCTAAAAATCAATAGATTTTTCGCTACAGATATGATTAGCGAAATTTAGGATATAGGGATATCCATTGAATTCACAATGTTAAAAAATTCTAAGCCCTAGGAATATGATTTCGAGTGCGCTGAATCCGAATATGACATTATTATTTTATACAGGGTGACACCTTCCAACATTACCTAGTTTTCGACTAATTTTCTATTTAAAAAAAATCACAAAAGTTGAACATGTTTGTGAATTCAATGGACATCCCTATATATAAAATCTCGCTAAACATATCTGTAGCTAAAAATCTGTTGGTTTTTAACTTTTTAGGCTATGCGCCCGCATGGACACTTTTTCTTAGTGACCTTTAAACTATAAAATAAAACCATTTTCGATCAATTTAACCGAGAACTAAATCCCATAAGGTTTGTGCGGAGTCCTTTCCTTGATGTATCTCCTTTAGTGTTTCAAAAAAATATCTTTGAACTCATGGCTTCTAAGCTTTATTATTATTAAATAAATTAGCGCTTTTGTATATAGAAATTTAAAAACGCTCAAAATAAAATGTAACTGTTTGTTTTATCCCTTTCAACTTACAATAAATTGCCGTAGAAGGTATAATTATCGTGTTGTTAACAAATGACTAGCGGTTAACTTGGACTGTGTTAATTGTTTTGACCGCCATGTTTGAGCTATGTACGCCGTCGTTGCGTATTGTTTCAAAACAACTGAATGACGTAGATTATATCGCAAGTGCATCGACGGACGAGGGAAACAATAGTCGATCCGCTGGCAATGAATGCACCTCAACTAAACCGGATTAAACTAATCTCCCGATTAGCAATATAGGCAATCGTACCATTGACTTGGAACATTGACAGCTCATTTCAGCTATCGGCCGCCATTTGTGCAAAAAAATATCCACTATGGTGTGATCCAAATAGGCACGATGACAAATTTTGAAGTTCATTTCTATAATATAGATTGTAGGTACTACACGTCTACTATTTCCGAAAAAAAAAACATTCTTTCAGCAATAAATTAAATTTTAACGCAAATTTGCATTTTTATCTTTCTATTTTGAAATAATTGCGAAAACGCTTGTGACGTCACGCCTCTGTAACAGCTGACATTAAATATTGTATTTATGGGTGTAGGGCTGTCGTGTAGAGGTATTTCGTAGAAAGGTATGTAAATTTATTTTTTTTCTTAAAAGGAAGTACTTAGTAGTAAAAATAGTACGGTTTTCTTTAGTTGCAAATTAACTAACCTTAAAAATAACCTGTGACATAAGTGTTATAAATAAAATATTACAAAAAAAACGAATAAACAACAAATCAACTAATTACCTAATGATGCAGAAATAAATGTTCGCATAACGAAAATTTAAGGGACACGATGATTAATTATTTACTTTAAGTGTTTATATTCTCTTTGATTTAAGAAGGCGTGACGTCATTCGGTATTTCAGTCAACATGACCGATTGCAGTACTTTATACTTTTGTTTTGTTAAAAATATTATTAATCTCAATCTTTATGTTAACACTGGATCTTTTTTTTTAGAATCCTTTCAACATATATTTTTCTCTAAATCCATTTATTCTTTGATTCTTTCATACCTACTGTCATCATGCCTATTGTACACGAAACAATTGGTATTTTGAACGCAATTTGACATCTGCCGTTTATAAAGTTTCGCAACTTATCTTCAACGTTCGGATTTAGTTTCGCAACTACATTATTGCGAATGTTGTCAAGAACTCGATGAAGCTGTCATCTATACTAATATATAAAGCTGAAGTTTGTTTGTTTGTTTGGTTGAACGCGCTAATCTCAGGAACTACTGGTTCGAATTGAGAATTTTTTTGTTCGATACCCCATATTTTATCGAGGAAGGCTATAGGCTATATAATCACGCTACGATCAATAGGAGCGGAGCATCAATGAAAAATGTTGCAAAATGTAGTTAACTCAAAATTTGTCCGTCTTACAAAAACTTATGAACGGTAACTCCGATCATCATGAAATTTGGACACAACATTCATCTCGGTAAACTAAGATGAATGTGCGTACTCATGATCCTCCCCCCCATTCGTTCTTTTGCACCCGGGTGAAACCGGGCGGGACCGCTGGTTACTTATATGCCTATTTGTTAGTTTTTCTGAAAGATGTTTTTCAGGCGTGATGCGCAGTCCATTCTTAACGTCAATGGTATCGTTATTGCCAAACCGTAGGGAAATTGCACAATGCACTGTTAGACCAACTAGGATCTTTAAGGTCGCTGCACACGAGGCTGGTTTTACCGCTAGGATTACGGCTGTGACTTGTGCTGGCTGGCGAGCTGGCTGCGAAGATGAAAATGACGTCACTGCGGGCTTGCGTGCGTGATCACAAGATGGATTTTAAAATTAGAACCGGGGCTATTTTTCGTACTTGTTTTGAGCAAGAACCAATCAAGAAACTGTATCTTGTCACGTGGGCGATATGGGCAAACAAACGCAGCGTCATAGTGTGTTCCACATAACCGTTTTCCTAATCGTGAAATAATAAAATCATCAACAAACGCCAGAACCTAAGAAGTTTCACTTGTGACACGTGAGAGTCTTGTTGGTTCTTAGTTTAATGAAAAATCAATAACGTTTTCTCCGCATCATTTTTGAAAGTAGACATCAAAAAACTGGGCGTAGGTATATATAAATTAAAATTTAAATATCTTGGTATTTTAAAAACACGTTTGATTAATCCCAAGGTTATTTTTAGTGTATTTGCCATAAGGCACTTACACTATTGGCGTCGGTTGGATGGCGGGACCTAGGGGTCGGATCAAAATTTCTCGACGTTTCCTAAACTCTCGAAGGATTTATTCGATTTAAACAAAATTTGGTACACACGCTGGAATCCAACACCACACGAAGCCTATTTATAATGGGCCCAATCGGGTCATTTTAAGGGTGGTATTTAAAAAAAGTTTTCGAACCCAAAAACACCGAAAAAATTCTCAGAACCCTTTCATATTTAAAATTTAGTTCTTTATTATTTATCATTAAAAAGTGCGGCTAAAATTTTAATAAAATCGGCCTGACAGGACCGGACTTATAATTTTTATAAAAACGCTAGTTTCTGGATATGGAATTACATATTGAAGGGTGTATTTAATTTGGGGCAGATGTTGAATTGATAATATTAGGGATTTCAAATCATTGATTAACGTCTGAATAGAACTCTTCAAATAAATAAAATTGTCGACCAATTTTTCTCAGACCAATATATTGACAAAAAATAATTTTTTGTCAATATATTGGTCTGAGAAAAATTGGTCGACAATTTTATTTATATGAATAATATTAGGGAAATTAAAAAAAAAGATTGTTTTAAGGGGTGTATTAAGCGGTAAAATTTTTAATTTTGTCCAAAACCAAAGTTAAGTTTATATAACAGAGCCTTGTACACCGCCTATAATAGCAAATACACTATAATATAGTCGCGTCAATAAAGCCTTTTACTTCGAACTTCGCAGAAACAGCTCCGATTTTGATGATTTATTTTTTTAAAAACTTAGTTTTTTTATATTATTGAAAATCAGAAACATTTTGGGGCGGGGAACGAATTATTTATATTGTTTAAGGGACTAGGGGCAGTCAGAGGCATGAAAAATTTTTTAAAAAAATTTTTCGACAAAATTTAATTTATTTTATAAAGCTAATAATATTTCAACTTGACTTCACTAAATATTCAAAAAAAAAAAAAAAATTTTGGACAAAGTTATAGCCATCTGTTGGACCCCTCTCACAAGTAGGTAATGCTTTGCGGTGACCATCATAACTTTGTGCTGGTTCATCCAAAATCGATAAAACAAAGAAAAGTCTTTATGTTTAATAGTAAATCTAAGACTTAATCGAAGATTTTACTTTTTTTTTGAAAAGTAATAAGATGGCGGCATCTAAAATCTTACACCCGAATTTGCATGGACAGATTGTTATAAAAGCCGAAGTTTTCAACCAAAACAAAAATCCTTTCATCAAGTCCTTGTTTTTTATGCCTTCAATAAGCTGTAAAAACTTCATTTAAATCCATCAAGTGGTTCTTTAATTTCAGTGGTCACAGACTTCGAAAATATAGTTTCGAGAAAAACGGAAGTCATCTAATTCCCTGGGTCATATAATAATTATCTCGGAAACTATTCATTCAATTCACTTGAAATTTTCAGGGAATATTTTCGAAACATCATACTACAAGAAAATGCACACAAAATGAATCGATTAGATGACTTGCGTTTTTCTCGAAACTATGTTTTCGAAGTCTGTGACCACTGAAATCAAAGAACCACTTAATGGATTTAAATGAATTTTTTACAGCTTATTGAAGGCATAAAAAAGAAGGACTTGATGAAAGGATTTTTGTTTTGGTTGAAAACTTCGGCTTTTATAACAATCTGTCCATGCAAATTTGGGTGTAAGCTTTTAGATGCCGCCATTTTATTAATTTTCAAAAAAAAAATAAAATCTTCGATTAAATCTTAGATTTACTATTAAACTAAAGACTTTTCTTTGTTTTATCGGTTTTGGATGAACCATCACAAAGTTATGATGGTCACCGCAAAGCATTACCTACTTGTGAGAGGGGTCCAACAAATGGCTATAACAGTGTCCAATTTTTTTTTTTGAAAATTTAGTGACGTCAAGTTAAAATATTATTAGCATCATAAAATAAATTAAATTTTGTCGAAAATTTTTTTTTTTTTAATTTTTCATGCCTCTGACTGCCCCTAGCCCCTTAAACAATATAAATAATTCGTTCCCCGCCCCAAAATGTTTCTGATTTTCAATAATATAAAAAAAAAAATCATCAAAATCGGAGCTGTTTCTGCGAAGTTCGAAGTTTTGCCTGTTTTATGTATTCATTGACGCGACTAATATTGTCGGCAGGGATTCGCACTGCGACCTGAGTTTTTTTGATTTTAGAATGCTTATTAAAGTTTTATCAGTGCTATTAGGTATGTGTATACGACTTGTCTCATTTCAACCATCAGATGGACTTTAGATGTTAAATTTCTTCGTTTGATTTATATTGAAGAATTAACTATTATGCTGGGCTGCAGAAAACATTGCCAGACAATCATCTCTGATAGAAAAGCACTGCAGTTTTTAATGATTTTAAAAATTGCATCTGCCATAAATTGACACAATATAAATTGACGTTCAATTTGAGACTCAGTAAGGTCCCTGTCAAATCTATACTTCAATACTATAATATATAAAGCTGAAGAGTTTGTTTGTTTGTTTGAACACGCTAATCTTAGGAACTACTGGTTCGAATTGAACATTTGTTTTTTGTTGGATAGCCTATTTATCGAGTAAGGATATAGGCTATATAATATCACGCTTCGACCAATAGGAGCGGAGCATCAATGAAAAATGTTGCAAAATGTAACTCAAAATTTGTCCGTCCAACAACAACTTTTGAACGGTTACTCCGATCATTATGAAATTTGGACACAACATTCATCTCGGTAAACTAAGATGAACGTGCGTACTCATGTACCTCCCTCCCATTCGTACTTTTGCACCCGGGTGAAATCGGGCGGGAACGCTAGTTAGATATATTTTATGTAGGTAATACAGTTGTGCATTAACCGTCTGGCAGACATTTAGATCCGACTAAATAATCGGTTTTATTTATTTTTTATTAAATATTAAATTAAAATTTCAAAATGCTTCAAGGATATTGTGTGCAAATAAAATTTCGCAAAGTTAAGTTTTCACAGCTTGGCTAAGGCCCCACTATCCTTCAGCCATGGTCTTCGTTTTTGTGTTCAGACATTACAAAAGAAGTGTTTTACACATTTTCACGGCGTCTCAAATATCTACCCAAAAATGTTTGATAGCTCTTGGACTAGAAATTCACATTCACGGTGATTATATTATACGTTTTTTGTTGCCATGGTTACACAATATTTAACGCATTAGATGGATCGAGCTCGTATAATAGCGCAAGTAATAGAGAATTTTTTTCTGCGTTATCCTACAACTTTTTTTCGTTTTCTTAAATAGGTTTAGTATCACGTACTGACCCTAAATGCACAAAATCCTTACAAATTAGGCGGGCGGAAGTGCCGCCATCTTGACAAAAACCGTTTCAGCTCATATCTCCGTAACCGTGCACTTGAGGCCAAAAAAGGTAATAACTTTTAGTGTAGATAAATAAATTTACTATCTTTTTTGTTCAATAATTTTTTTTGTATCACTTACCGTTTACGAGTTATTTGACTATTACAATAAAATGCTAATGACAAGTTTTAAATCTACAAATTTTCTACAACTTTTACTTTAAACTTTTTTTTCTAAAATTAATATTTTTGAAGTTATAACGCGCTAATGTCAAAAATCCTGTGGCTAGGCGGTCATATTCACTGATAGAACACTAACAAATGGGTTCATATATTCGAAAAAAAATGTCTGAAAATTAATATTTTCACTATTTTTTAATTAATTATATTGATTTTTGTCTTCTAAAACGTTTTTGTACTTCTTCCATCTTTTTTCATGTAAGACAAAAACGTTTTGTCTAACCTGATAACTCAAAAACCTCAAAAAATCGAAAAAATGTTTTGTTCCCTTCCCTTCAAGCTCCAAAACTTCCATTATTCGGAATCTAAACCCTCTGTAGATCGAAATAATCAGTGAGTCTCTACAAACCATTTCAGTAGGTACATATTTTCTCTCGAAAAAATAAATTGGACCTCTGTATCTCGAACATAGCATTGTTTGACCTCTACAAGTCGAATATTTCCTTACAAAATCCGCCTAAGTCTCGATAATTCGATTTTTTGGCGTCTCCTTGAAGTTCGACTTACAGAGGTTCTACTGTACTTCAAAAAGCGAGTTGTTTGGGAACATTTTAATATAATAATAATTGTTATAGGTACTTTATACTACGTGATTTATGTCAAGTAGTCGGTAAGCCAGTCTAGGAATTTTATCTTTGCATATTTATCGGTTGGCAACGCCATAATCCGTCCTAACTGCATTATTAGTAAATATTTACTGGCACTGCGATTACTCAATTAACTGAAAAATAAGTTTTTCAAATTCCACACAAAAAGCCTTTATGGCATCCAAGGGCCGGATCACCTACTTATAAATAATAAGAGAAGTAAAAAAAATCAATATACCTACCTCGTTTTAAAGCAAACTAAAGAGTATAAAATAATATCTTTACAGACAGATTTTTAACTTGTAGAATTTAAAACGAAAAATGTGGGGCACATTATTCGTTTTATCTCATAAATAGATTTTTTCATTGATATCTACTCTCTGTCGCATGCGCCCCACATTTTTCGTTTCAAATCTTATACTAGTTAAAAATCTGTCTGTAAAGAAATTATTTTATACTTTTTAGTTCGCTTTAAAAACGAGGTAGGTAGTACCTATATTAAAATTTTTTAATTTTTTATAAACAAAACCAAAATACAGCGTAAAAAAATAGAAATTTTGTATGTCCCATGGCGAGATCAAACCCGCAACCTTCGCGTTGTTAACACAACGCTCTATAACCAACTGAGCCATAGATGCTATGTGCCTTACAACGGTAAACAACTTAGAATGAATTTTATGTATCTGTCCATCCGGACAGACACACAAGAAAGCGAGTTAAATAAAACGTAGTAAAATGTTGCCTTGACGTCCGTATTTTCTTCACCCGCGGTTTCAGTCAGCTGAAAAAACTAACCTTAAATTTTCTCATTTTGAGTAAATCACTCGTACTTAAAAAAAAGTTTCGTTTGTAGTTGTTTGAACAGGTTTCATAAAAGTATATTGAATAGGTCAAATTTGATCTAATTTGAATAAAAAAAACATCCTAACTTTTATAGAGCGAAACTTCCTTAGACGCTTAACACTAAACAGCCTTGATGATAGTTAAAATCGAATGATTATTTGAGGTCAATTATTCCAATTTATTTTTAATGGCCTTCGCTGTCCAAATACTGATAATTTATAGGAATGTAGTTCTCTTCCTACCCATATCCGGCCTGGAATCGTCCGGGTCGATAACACTTAAACGGACTTTGTATTCCGCGCCAAAAACGTCACGTTTGTTCGTAACGCCAACTCAGTTGTCATTACAAAATGGGTCTAAAGAAGTTTTATTAAAAAAAAAAAAAAAATAAAAATAATAATGCGTTGTTTTTTTGCTTATTTATAGCTCATTTTCGCGTACAGCTTACGCCAATCGAAAAAAGAAAAGCATTTAAACATTGAAAGAATTTTTTAAAACGGTTCGGTAGTTTCCGAGAATAGCTTGAACAAAAACGCTCAACGAAAACAACACTGCGTCTTTTACCTCTATACCATAAATATTTATTACTATAATTATTATTGTGTTAAATGTAGCAATAAAATGGCGCTAAGCTTTGATAGTTTAAACAATTATACGTTGTGCAAATAAATATGCTGCAATAATCCGGGTTCCGCTTCCTTTGTGGGCCGAGCGCATTGGTGATAACGACGATCAGTGAAGCGACGAACTCGCTTAGAGCAGGAATAGCTCTAGTTTTAATGCCATACATTTTAAGATTAGATTGTAGATTATAGAATATAGACGTTCGTCAACTGAGGTCATCATGGTGTCTAAGGGAATACCATACGCCAGTGGTGTAGATACGGAGGAGGGGGGTCTGAACCCCACCAGAGCTTGAGTCAAAGGCGTAGATTTTTTTTCTGGCAGGGGGGGTAAATCAAAAAATCAATATTTTTTTAAGTTCTATTAATATCACACAAGAATACTCACATAGGAAGGTGTCAAACAAAATGTTAATTTCCAAACTATAATTTACAAACTTTTTTAAGAAGTATTTCTAAATTTTATTTTTTAGTTACATATTTGTAATATTTTCAGTTTTACTTTTTAATATTATGGTCCTAGGGGGGGTTATCCCCTATATCTACGCCCTTGGATTGAGTCAAATGTATTAAAAATCTGCACTATTTTACTACTAATACGGCGCGCGGTAAGAGAAAATGTTTCAAAATCAAGGCATTTCAAAAATAGTAGATTTAGATGCCTGTAAATATGATTGACAGGCGCATTACTAAATGACACCAACTATAGCTCTGTTCCAACTTCTCTGCGAACGGTAACAGAACCGTCACAGTCATGCGCAGTAGCTGAAATTAAACTGTTTGTATCAGTTTTAGAACACGTTTTAGCTACTGCGCATATGACTGTGACGGTTCTGTTACCGTTCGCAGAGAGGTTGGAACAGAGTATAACTGCATCTAGAGCCTGCTGTTTAGTTTGTGCAAGAAAACTGTATAAAATTTATTGCACTAATACTTAATTATTTTATGAAGGTATAACAATTAAAATGACTATAACTCGTATTTTGCAAGATTTCAATTAATATAATATATTTAATGGAAATATTATTAATTATTTTTATTGCTCACGTTTTTATTGGTGACAAAGAAAAAGAAAGATACTAATATCGAAACAGATTTGTAAAACAGAGATAATAAGTTACAAGCTGCCAATAGTGCAGACAGAGATAGGTATATTGGAATCTTACAACAGGTACAGTACAGTGTCGTCTTGGAAGAAGTGTTTCGTATTTGATTATTTTATTTTTATTCAACTACGGTGAAGACTGTGAAACATATCTCATAACTATTATTTTATTCCCTGTGCCTTCAATAAGTTGATAGTTTGATACAGTACAACCTCGTTTGTCCGAGGTAAGGTGGGGAGGAGGTAGGTACCTATCTCGTAAAAGCGAACACTCGGATAACACGGAAGAAATAAAAAGTTCGAAAATTTTAATCATTTTTTATGTACATATTTGAAATGGTAGAATGAACTTTTATCACAAAAGTGTTTAAATACGAATGTAAATGTTGTAATAGAAAAATAATTAAATAAAATTCTAAAATCCCCCGACTTAACGCAGGTAAGTAACCAAAGAAAATCCGTCGGGGGCTGCCATTCACTGCCCTGAATTAAGAATAGAAGAATATATTATATAAAGACACTACTGTTATTTACGTATAAAACGTGATTTCAATCAGCCCCATACTCTAAAATTGTAGTATTTTAGATCATTTCAGGGCAGCGAACAGTTCCGGATTAACCTATAAGCAAATTAAGCAATTCCTTAGGGCATCACGTCTCAGGGGGCACCAAGAAGCACAACTTAGAAACGAAAAGTACCTCACTAAACTGTGTCAACAATTTTTTTTTCTTTTTGTCATGTTCTCAAAAATTTGATCTATACTGGTATGTCTTTAGAAGTATAAAAGTTAAAAATAAATAATAATTTATTTTTGAAAATGAAAACGAAAAACATTATTTCTTGAGGGTTCAATGTTTTTAATTTATAAGTTTTGAAACTTTTCTGTATTATTTTTATTAATAAAGACGGGCAACTGCTAGGCTATTCTCTATTAATTCTCTATTAATTAAAATGCCTATGGTTCGATTTTATAGACAGCCAAACTTTCAATGAGAGCATTGATTGTAATTTTTTTTTCTAACATCTAAGCTTTTTAACTGTTTTCAATCAATTTGATTTTTTTTATAAACTGAACATATTAGATATGGGGCACATGAGCAAGAAATGCTTAGGGCATCAATGAGTCTTAATCCGCCACTGGCAGCCCCCGACGGATTTTCTTTGGTTACTTACCTGAGTTAAGTCGGGGGATTTTAGAATTTTATTTAATTCTTTTTCTATTACAACATTTACATTCGTCGTGGGAGTTTTCAAAATTTTTAATTTCGTTTTATTTTAAACTTTTTAGAGGTTTTGTAAAAGTGCGTTCTGATGTACACAGTGTAGCTATATCTGATAGCCAAGCTGTCGAATCGCGATATGTGCGAGAGTGCTCATAATTGTGTTTATAATAAATGTATTGATGTAAAAAGCAGTAGTAACGGACGTTTGCTAGATCTGTTCGTGCGTAGCACGTTTATTATGGTTTTTTAAGCGTTCAAGTGTATTGCTGTATAAAATATTTTTAACAAAAAAATTGAACCGACTTCAAAATATGCACTAAAAAGTAAAAAATAGTAATTATTGTTAGTTTTGGAGTCGGTGTCACATCGGAATTCTAAAGTAGCAATTTAAATTTTACGTCTCTAGTTCTCGGAATAGATCTCATTTTGGCTGACACCGACTCCAAAAATAACAATAATTATTATTTTTTACTTTTTAGTGCATATTTTGAAGTCTGTTCAATTTTTTTGTTAAAAATATTTTATTTTTCTCTTTTTAGTATTAGATAAAGTATTGCAATGTGTACGCATTTCAGCGAACTACTTTATGCGAATTGTCTCAGAAAACATTGTGCGCTACGTATTTTTGTAAATATTTATTGTTTACAATTACGGAATTTAAACACGTCATTGAAAAATCGAAGAAGAAGCATGACGTGTGTTGTGCACTGGCCAATTTTGTTAGTAGAAAGCGTTGTCAGAAAGTCTGATTTGACAATGACCTTAGTCTGTTACGTTTATTAACTCGGATAAAACATTTTAAGGCCACACGATATCAATGTTCGAAAATTATTTTTAAAATACGAAAAGTGTCGATTATTAGTTATATATTATACTAGCTGTAATCCGCGACTTCGTTCGCGTGGAATTTATTTTGTTTGCACGGAACCCTAATTATTTGTCTAAAATAAAAGTAGCCTAAGTTACTCCTTTTGACATCGGCTATCTGCAACAAACAGACAGTTCAATTTTATTTATTTGTATATTAAATTCAACATCCTTACATTTCCTTGATCTATATTTTGGAAATGGCTAAATATGTAAAACAGAACATCGCTTCCTTCACTCATAATAATGAAGTACAGGAGTATAACACGCGCCAAAACAATAATAATGTTTATATAGGCAATTACCGGTCAGTTTTTATAAAAAAAGTTCTGTGTGTGCTGGCAGTGCTATTTATAATAAATTGCCTGAATCAATTCAACGCATCAACGAGTTTAATAGCTTAGCGCATTTAAAAAAAATAATTGAGCAATGTTTTTATTCACTAGTGACTAGACGATTTTTATACCTCATAAGTTGTATGTATTGGCACTTTCTTACTATTTTTATTTTCTATGTTCTAATTCTTGCATTTTGTATATTAGACTAGACGGCGAGGAGGTAAAAACTAAAAACATTAAAAAGTGCATTATTCGGGCACAGGCGAGATTATTGTTGGAATCGCTTCGTTTTAGGGTGTAGTTCAACCCCCTAAGTTTGCTTACAAATTGTTGGTGTGCTTGATTTTATAATAATTGACAATTAGTGACAAAAATAGTGTTTTTTTCTCTATTTCCTTTAATATCTCCGCTCCTCTTGACTTTTAGTATAGCATATGCATTGAGAAAGTTGTTCCTTATGAAATTTCCTAAAAAATGAGCACTGACAGAGGTCGCTAAGTGCAATTGTTAACTTGCAAATAGCCCCGAAAGTTAAAAAAACACGTTTTTTTCACTATTTTTTTACTAAAAAATGACCGCACATAGATGACTGAAAATTTTCAAAAATGATGTCTATGTTGACCCAAACATGCGTGAATAATTTAACGATTGAATATTGGAAAAGTTATATGGTTTTATACGTTTGTCTAAAATTGGTATCACTAAAGAAATCGTTATAAAATCGGTTAGAATTATTTTTTTCCAAAAATTCCAACGGGATACTAAAGTTGAATGGATTTGTGATTTTTCTGGCTTGGTCCGACCAGCGAAACCCGTTTGTGATAGAGTAAAGATTAACGAAATCGTGTCTCGATCTTTTCAAATTTTAATACCGCTCCTGCGCCCAGTTCGTAACGCCTCTGTCGATTGTAGCAACAATTGAGACAGAGCGTAGTGTGGAGTGGAGGAGCGTAAGACTTCTGTTAAGAGAGAAGTTCAACGTTGACTTTGCATATGCACAGTTGATCGGGCTCAACAGACCAAGCCGACCGATCAGTCGCAAGGCGCACGCACTAAACAAAACACCAACGTCTTCGCTGTTTGTTGTGTGGCGCGGGAAAAGACAACAGACGAACGACTCGACGACTGTCGTTTGTTACTTATATAAAAGTTGTTGTAACGGTTTTGTCTATACGCGCTGCATTTTCTCTCTATAATAACATTATAGACTATCTCGGAGTTGGTACACGGCTTGAGTCGATAGTCGAGTCGACCTCGTTGGAAGCAAATCGCTGCTCTAAAAACATACATTTTAATAACTCGTCGGTGTGTTAAAAAGAGACCAACCGGTGCGTCGACAATAAAGAAAAAACAAAACAAATACGTACTGCGACGACTTCGATTGTTTCGAGAAAAATAATACGCTCGCGCGATCGCCGACTGTTTCGACGTTCGTTTGTTTGTTTGTTGTGAGATGCCATTTTTTAAATTTTAAAATTGCCATTTTTGTTCTGTGAATTTTAAAGTGATATCAAAAAGTGACCATATTTTGTGAAATGTGTTTTTTGTGATTCGATTTTATTCAATAGGAAAACAATTTTTTTATTTGACGTTTATTTGAATTAATAAAATGAAGGGTCAAGAAAAACTGTGTGCCAAATTGTCTAGTGCATTTTTGAGGAAGTGGTGTAAGTAGAATAATATTTTTTCGATTGTGATTTTTGAGTTTTTTTTACAGCGTATCGTATTTAAAAAAATAACTTTCTTTTGGGGATTGCTGGTATGCATACATTTTTTTTATACTAACTCAAAAATTAGTCGTGCTTACTTAGATCTTAGTCGCTAGTTTGAAGTTTCTGTTCTCAAGGTCAACCGAAATTCTACTTTTAAACGATTGTCGGAATCACTCTAGAATTTACGAAATAAACTGTAGTCAACATCAATAAATTGCAGTTCTGAGCTGGGTAAAAACAAAAAACATGAAAAACTAATTGGCACCGACATAAAAAATTTATTATTTCTCTCCTTTTAGTAACTTTTTTGAAGGAGATTAGATTTTTTTATGTAATTGCAGATTACTAAATCTATATCTACCTATACCTAGAAATATATTTTTTTAAAACCACCGAACCGATTTCAATAAAATTCTTGTGGAATCACCTTGAAACTACCTATATATGCTCTATTAAATAGTATAAGAATCATTAAAATAGGTTCAAAATTGGCGCAGATATCGCGGAACATATATATAAAACACATAACCCTCCTTTTGCTTCGCCGCAGTCGGGTAAAAAATTCAGCTCGAATTGAGAAAATTTGGAATTGGTTAAAAATAGGTGTCCAAGAGCACAGACGGGATTCGGAAACGGTCTTAGCCAGAGACTAGCCCGCCAAAATTTCAGAATTTTTAATTTCGTTTCATTTTATTAATTAACGCAAATTCTATTTTAACCTCGTCTCGGAACAGGAGACGAGAAAAGTTTGTTAATTTCGTGTCGAAATTGTTTCGACAGCAACATAAATTTTGACCGAAGAAAAAATTTTAAAATCGTGTCTTCATCAGTTCGTAGAAGTTTTAAAATATTCCTCGAAAAATTTACGGAGGTACTCAAACCGTGGTGTAATAACAATATATGAGATCGGTAAAAAAAATAATATTTTTGTCTGTGGAAAGTAAAATGTATTTTTTTTTTGTAAAATGAAATTTTAAAAAAAGTTTTGCTAAAATTTTCGTAATGGACCCGCGCTTACGGCCTACGGGTTTACTTAGTCAAGTTTGTTAAGCGTGAGTCGTCACTGGTTTGCTAGTGTTTGTTTAAAACTTATATCGGTTTTACTTTTAAGTATTTCCAAATACCTTTTGTGAAAGAAAAATATGCTCTTCAAAAGTCCCGTTTCAAGGAAAGAACAGAGCTACGGGTCCAAAGGCTAATTCCATTAGGTCGAATTATTTACGAACTAGGATTTTTGGTCCGGCTTCGTCCGGGTAGATGTTTTGCGATGCGTGTGTCTACAGTCGATGCGACTAGAAGTTTCACTTCTGATGTGGGTAGTGTTACAAATGCAGTCTCTTTTTGAAGTAACACTTCTTTTGACACGGAAGGGTAAAATTCATGTGTTTGAAAATGTAACGTATAATTTACACACTATAAAAGTCGGCTGTAGAACATTAAGCTAAGGTTGGCGGCAAGGTAGATTACTGGCCTCAGAACCTAAAGGTCGTTAGGTTTGATCCCAGCGGTCGGTGCCATTTTTTTTTACAATTATATCAGTTTTTCTTAAGTAGGCAAGAAAATTGACAAAATCATTCTGCTGATTATAAATTAGTGGAAAAAATTAATCGATCAAAAAAAATGTCCTTTAATTTTTTCCACTAGTGTATTACAGTTTAGCATTCCAAGCAGCCTGCGGCGCTAGTGTCGCTTATCGACAATTTTAGGTTAGAGTACAACCTTTTCCAATCACTGTTCCGAGTGAACGATATAATATGCGTTTGCTTTTATTTATTGTATTTTAATTAATTGTATAAACTTCCTGAAATTAAAATTTTGGCATAATCTCTTCCTATATATAATATATAATTATGCACAATCTATAGAAAAATATATATAAACGCGACTTAAAGATTCTTACATAATAAATAATGATATTAAAGATAAGTCGTATTGAGAACGTAATTAAAATGACAATTAACAAGTAATATATTATAACGTCTTTAAAGAATGTCTTAAGGCTGGTGTTTTAATTTTTTTCAAGTTTTGTGTACATACATCTTTGTGAGTCTATGCTCTAAGTCTAGGGTTGCCAATGTTGCCATCCATGCGGATTTCTCCTCTTTTTAAGGGCGTTCGGGGAGCGTCCGGGCGGGGTTTTGTTTACAGTCCGGGTTTTAATTTGACTAGATAAATCTTTTCTTACCAAGAGACGACAGTAGAATTTTGTTTCTTTAATTCGAAAAGATTTATTTTTGATTATTGGAATAAAGAATGTAGAGTTATTGTTTGCTTTTTCTAATTTTTATACGGCTCTTTAATTTAATTACCAAAGAGAACAGAGATATAATTAAATGAAAGCTTGTAAAATGCCATATATTTCTTTAATTTTGTACGTTAAGTTCCTCCAAATATGGTAAAAAAATTCATCTATACTATTTCTGTATTATTAAGGTATTATTTAATTTCATCAGTAAAAAAAGAATTTTCCTTGGAAATTATGTTTCGGTTTTGAACTCAAAAATCCGGGTTTTTTGAGCTTCTTGTTCTAGTCTATTGACATTACAGATGGCAACCCTGTCTAAGTCTAACCATTCAGAAGTCTGACTGACCAACTCTACTAAAATTTAATTATTGAATATAATGATGAAAAACATCATTTTGATGACAAACTAATTCGATTTTTTAAATTATTTTTTTATGTCAGTGTCTCGAATGCGATTCAAGATTACTTGATGATACTGATTTATACAGAGAAGCATCAGTTATTTGCAATAATTTAATGAAATGTCAACATGGAATACTAATCTGCAAACTTGCCTGAAGAAGTATGACAAACAATTTACGAAACGTTGCAAATCTGTAAAATTAAGCATTAATGGGCTTTATTTAGTCCAATTTACCATTATCCTACTATTCATTTGCAGTAATCATTGTTTGCCTTGCACATTTATTGCATACCTGACAGACCTCTCTCCTGCAAATAGTTAAAGGTTCAATATGAAGTCTGCCAATAATTATAATTGTAAATTCTTGATACTTCTCGATAATCTACATATACATATAAAAATCTCGTGTCACGATGTTCGTCCGCGTTAATCTCCGAAACCACTGAACCGATTTTAATAAAATTTTATAAATGTGTCTTGATTGGCCCAACTTACACTATTGGATAGTTTTCTTTTTAATATTCTTGTACAAAATTACGGTGTTTGCTCAAAAAAAAAACTGTTTTAGAAACATGTAGTGACATCTCATAGAATTCGCTCAAAGCTATTAGTTCAGAAGCAAACAAAAAAAAACTGTTATAGTATCAAGTAGCGACATCGGATAGAATTCGCTCAAAGCTATTAGTTCAGAAGCAAATCTGGTAGAATTTGCTCAAAGCTATTAGTCGCCTGGCTGCAAACGAAATACATTTTATAGAATTATACCTATCTATTGCACCCGGGTGAAATCGGTCCGGGTCACTAGTTTGCATATAAACTTCATCAAGTAGGTAGTGTTGAAGATATTCGAAATACTGACACAAAAAATGATTTAATCTGCCACGGATTTGATGTTATTCATCATATACTTTACTAAAATTAATCATAAAATTTTAATACCGTTGTCCGGTAGACTTTTGTACGGTGTAAGCTCATACTACATAACTAACCTGATTGACATTATAAAATATCAACAGCACAAGATACTTTACATAAACGATTTTGGACACTTATCTCCGGTGTACCTGGACATTTCATGATGTGTCTAGACATTCCATTATTTCATAAATAAACCGGTCAAGTATGATTGTACTTTTTATTCGATCTGTAATCTTTACCAACCTCTTTATACAGAGTGACTGGTAATTGCTCGCTTACGGGAACTACCTGGAGAGCTCTTAGGATCTCAAAAATTCGAGGTTGCCCAGCACTGCTATAAGCTAAGAGAGATTTAACGATGGGCTTATTCGTATAGCTAGTAGATTATTATAATAATAATAATACAGCGTATAGTTTTATATTATTTAAAGTTAGTTATAAATTTATAATGGACATTGTTATTGCTGTTATCGCTTCAATGCCACTATGGCATGCGAATCATGCGAAATTAAAACCTATAACAAAACGTTTAAAAACATAATAATATTTTATATTACTTACCGCATATGCAGGCTTGGACTCAAGAACGCACCGGTCTTAAAACAAGAAAACATTGTTTTCAATAACTTAAGCCATTAATGCTGGGTTGCAGAAAAAAAAATTTGGTTTGACAATAACCTTAGAACGTGTAGAAGGGTGTTTTTTTTTTGTTTTTTTTTCGGTTTTATTGACTACTGCTTTAGCATTAGACCTAAAAAAATTCTCCCGAAATTTTAGCTTCCTATAGATCAAACCTGTGAACGACGCAAAGCGAGTTTGTTTCCCATTTAAGTAACATGGGAAAACGGCGTTTTTACTTAAACAATAAACATTGATAGCTGGTAAAAAAATTGTGATCAGACATATTGCTTCATATGAAAAACATTGTATAGAACTTTAAATCAACCCTTTTAATGTTTGATAGCCTAGCATTTTGTAGAGAATTAAATTTCCCGTAAAAAGCTCTTTAGTATTAAATCCGTGAATTCATTATTTTCAAAGATATACTTATTCGTTTAAACATTCGGATTTAATTTAATTCATTACTGTTTAAGCGAGCATATCTTTGAAAACAATGAATTCAGGGATTTAGTACCTAAGATCACAATCTAAGGTCATTAACAAATTAGATTTTCTGACAATGCTTTCTGCAACTGAGCATAAATGTATTACCTACCAAATAAAATTGACTCGACAGAACCGAAGTTAAAAATTTTATTCTCGAGTCGTGTATGCAATACAGAATTGGTTGTGTTATCTGATTAAATAAGTACCAAATCTATTTAAAACATGGAGGGAGCGAAGTCTACTTTCCACAGAACTAAGCTAGTACGGTCCTTAGATGTAGCAAATAAATTATTAAGTATAGAATTACGTTCCACATTTTTCTTCGTAACAATAGTCGATATTCTAAAAAAACACGCGTATAGAATTTCGAACTGATAAAATTTTACAATTCAACACCTGAGAGAAAATATCGACAATAATAAAAATTAATTCATCGAATAGAAACAATAACAAGGTCAGTAAACACGATATCTGAAAATTCACATCTTCGTTTATAGTAAATTAATATAATATAACAATGTTTGTTATTTTTATTTCCGTATCTGTTTTTTCCGTTAGGCGAACATTAGTAATTGCGTATTTTTTATTCAGTTGTGTAAATTGCGTAAATATTTTAATCTGCTTTCAATATAATTAGATTTTTATGTGTATCAAGGATGGAACGAAGGCGAATTTGACGAACGTGAAGGTTGTTGCACCCGATTCTCGTCCGACAGCCATACTTGTTAAGATTGTGTCCTGTTCTTTTTAGAGAACCATCATCCGTACCTTAAAAGGAAATAAAGAACCCTTATAGGATTAAATAAATAAAATTATCGACAAATTTTTTTCAGACTATAATATATTGACAAAAGAATAATAAAATTATAAATTAATTTTTATATTTTTTAGATTATTTCTGAAGAAGATTCAAATCAGGATCGAAACGTCATCTAGTGAAATATTGTTTTTATAATTTTATTATTCTTTTGTCAATATATAGTCTGAAAAAAATTGGTCGATAATTTTATTTATTTAAAGAGTTGTATTCAGACGTCAATCAAAGATTTGAACCTTATAGGATGACTTTGTGGTCTGTCTGTCTGTCAAGATTCTTGGGAATCAAAACCTATAAGGTACTTCCCGTTGACCTAGAATCAAGAAATTTGGCAAGAAGCACAAGTAAAGGGAAACATCCAAAAACCCTTTTACAGTTATCACAAAAAAATAATGTTTTTAAACCGCAACAACATGCTACGCACGTACACAGTAACAGTTCTAATACAAAATAAGCGTCCACTACCAGTGCGTTTATATAGCTGACAATATGAGAACTATCGCATACAACACGGTACAAAACTAAGCTATCAGATATAACCACGAGTTACAACACAGTTCAGTAGTCTATCTAAACTCAAGTTGGCAAACTGACCGCGACGTTTGTCGATGTATGGGGACAACAGTTTTCCAATGACCAAGCGGGAAAAATGTTCGATACTCGATTCCCGTGATGGACGAACTATTTGCATACCTACAAGTTTGTACGGAACCCTCGGTGCGCGAGTCCGACTTGCACTTGGCTGTCTTTTGTTTGTTTTTTTTAATCACTGCAATTTCCAGGGCTTATCTCCCAATATCTTATATCGTTCATTCCTCGTACCAGCTTGTACAGTCCGTGGACTAGGCTGTTGATATAATCTTCTGGACTCATTTTTGATTGTCCATATACATTATCTGTCTTCTACGATCCAAAACCTCGCATTTGCACAGAAGGTGTCCTTTTAGGGCACAATGTTCCGTCCAGGAGGTTTACCACGAGACGATGATTGTTCCTACTAAGCCGTAGTGGCTCATCGTTCATCTTTCGGAATGGCCCTTTAATAAAAACCTTGCCATGTTGCTGCCTCGAAATTTTATTCCAGTACGTCTTATGCTGAGGCCAGACCGACGCTGTCAATAATGAGAAGATTTTTTTTGCGACACTCCGACCTTCGAAAGAATGAGAACGCCTCGAGCCCTAACTCAGGAATATTAAACAAATATAAAAATAATAATAAAAAAATACATTTCCCTCGTTATTGGCGGGCGAAAAAGTTCTTTTCTGCCCGGTGAAATGTCACGGAAGTTTATTGCGCACACGTCCTTTGAAACATGCAACTGGGAAAAAAAAATGGTTGTCTGTAAAGTCGGTTTACGGACGATAGTTTTACGTGATAACGTATTCAGTAATACATAACCTAAATTTTAGTAGCTGTCAAACTTGGGCCGAAGCCTACTGCGCTCTCGCTTGCACGCACAGGGTCAGGCGGAACGTTACACTTTTTCGTGCGTGCAGCTGGTGTTTCATCAATTTATAAGACGTTATCACGTCAAAAACATCTGTGGAAATATATATAGTAAAACCTTTGACGTCTATATATTCTAAAATTATTGAAAATATGAATAAATAAGCGAATTATCTACGCAAGTATTTGTATAATTGCAAAGTAGTTAATCATTATAAATGCCACCTTTTATTTAACTTTAATAAATATTGTTTTTATATATTATTATTAAGATAATTACATTTAATATTTACAGCATTTTTTGTGTTTAATTTAAAATTACAAATCGAGTCGTAAATATTCACAGTTTTATGCAAGTTTCGAATAATGTGAAGTCATTAAAACTGTTTTATAAATTAATCAGCGTCATCTTAATACAGGTATACAGGATGTTAGTAAAAGTTGTATGATAATTTCGATGCACTTCTTCTTAATAGTCTATTTCATATGTCCCTTTTTGATGAATTTCAGTCCTCCTTCACCAAAAATTATGATCATGGTGTCATTGGATTCGGAATGACATTAAAAACTTATTTTAGTAAAAATAAGACGGGTTTGGTTTCTTGCGAATATCTCAAAAACTATTGCAGATATCTGAAATCACAAAAAATATTCTAAAAGAGCAAGAAATTTCATACAAAAAAATTCCACCTCCCGGAACTATACCACCAATATTTCTAATTTTAATTTAGAGGTGAAAATAGGGCTAAACGTTTTTTTCTATTTTTTATAGAAGCTAAAACACGAAAATATTGAAATTTATATAAGAAATAGGAAAAAAGAAACATTTTTTTCACCTCTAAATTAAAATTAGAAATATTGGTGGTACAGTTAGTAAAAAATTGGTTGTCTGTAAAGTCGGTTTACGGACGATAGTTTTGCGTGATAACGTATTCCGTAATACATAACCTAAATTTATATAATAATTATAATAATTCGAATCTATGATATTGCATCTTTCGCTTCAAATTTAGGTAAATTTTATTTATTAAATTACTCACCACCTATAAAAATAATTTTTTTTATTAACTTTCTTTCTTTCGTATTTATTTAAGTCTCAAAGATTAACTGTCATACTATTTATAAAACAATTGTTTCACTGTTTATATAAAATTCCAAAACCTACTTACAATATTTAAGTATTTTCATACACGCACAGGGTCAGGCGGAACGTTACGAACGTTAGGAACGTTACACTTTTTCGTGCATGCAGCCGGTGTTTTATCAATTTATAAGATTGGTGATTCATCAATTTATAAGACGTTATCACGTCAAAAATAAATTAGTTATTGACTGAGAATTAACCTACTGGAAGAGAGGGGAAGAATTGGAAGAGAATTTTCCGTGTTTTGACTTAGGGATTAAAAATAGCATTTTTAAAATTTCATTTTCTTCATACCTCGATCGAAAGTACATACTTTCGGCAGAAAGTATAACATTTACGCATTGGTCGAATTACACGCACTTATGCGGGAAGTAGGTACATAATACGTTTGGGCGGCAGTAAAGAAAAATAAATTGCCTATCAACTGTTGTTTAGATGTTGTTCCAATAGCAACAGTATTACATTTTAGCTAATAGTCGCGAACAGCTGTCATTCGTGTTTTTACGTATAACCTCAAAGCTGCTTGATTGGAATTTATCTGTATTTTAAATTTTTATGTAATTAATAAGTAATTAATTAATGTATTGTACTTATGACCGAGGTATGGAGAAAAATAGTAGGTATACACCACACTGGACGAAAGTTTGATATCCTTGCACTGCGTTTCATGATGCCCTCGGTTCGCATCGGGTATCATGGCACGCAGTGCAATAAATCAAACTTTCGGCCATTGTGGTGTAATATACTATTATTGCTAACGTTTCAAGCGATTTACTTCCATCTTCAGAGCTCGAATGCCGCCCAAATCAGTAAAGTTTGCCATTGTAGTAACAATTGACTACAATAAATATTATCTCTGTCAATCTGTTGAAAATCGATTACTTTAAAAAAACATCAATTCTGAATTAATTTATTAATTATGCGTTCTTTTACACAGAAAACAAAAATAACTGATGAATATTGTTGAACAATGCGTCGAAGAGGTAGTTTAATTGTTCTTTTATCAACATTACTAACAACATGACTAATTACTTCAATGATAGTATTTACTGATAAATTGTAATTGAATATTGCTAATTAACCACTTGACTCTGCATTCTTCACTAACTGCAATTAGTACAATTACAAAACAAATTTCGCAAAAGGCGTTGAATTTCTGGAAACGTTGAGTGTTTTTAAATTAATTTTGTAATGAGTGGATATTATAGGATGTGGTTTACGGTTTTGGAAATCTAGGGAGCCGATACGTCATAATATAAAGAAATATTTATGACAAAATACTAAGTTAGGTCATTTCGTATTTTTGATTTATTTTGCATTAAAATCAATTCACAACGTTTCTCATATTACAGAACCAAACAAAATTTGATCAAAATTATTAAGCTTACTGGCGATCCGTCCCGGTTTCACCCTGTTGCGATAGATATAATTCTGTAAAATGTATTTCTTTTGCAACTCGGCGTCTGAACTAATATCTTTGAGCATATCTACCAGATTTGCTTCTGAACTAATAGCTTTGAGTAAATTCTATATGTTGCTACTTGGTACTAAAATAGTTTATTTCCACACAAAATACCATAATTTTGTACAAAATATTTAATACAATTTATCCTATAGCGTGAAATGGACTAGGCAAGACACATTTACGAAATTTCATTAAAATCGGTTCAGTAGTTTCGGAGATTAGCGTAGACGAACATCGTGACACGAGAATTTTTATATATATAGATATGCGATTTAAAAAAAAAATATGAGAAGAGTTTTTCTTCCTCTTTCATCTTAACCCGAAGACAGACCGACGATTTATGATTAATCGTAGTTGAAAAATCACGTGCTATTAAAATATATAAAATAATTAACAATAATGGATAATTACATAACTTTTAATTTATTGTAAACAGACAGTGATGTAAAAATAACAAATTAGTTGACTTGGACAAAAAAAAAACATTGTAAAAACATGATCGCAATTAAAATATAAAGTTGAAACCAAAGTACAAATCATTACCTATTCAAATGACTTTTATATACTTTGTTCTGAGTACCTAAAGGTTCAAGTTTTCATTATCTCTTTCAAATACAAAAAAAAAAAAAACTCGCTCCGATATACAGTGCGGTGTGCGTCCTGGGATTTACCAGTGACTTTTCACGTGAATGAATTGATTAATTGGGGATTGCTGTTTACTTTCCGAATACCTGTATAGTGTACGTACCTACTATAAAAATTGAAAATTTAAGGAGTTAAACTCCACAATGTAACACAAGCGGTACAGTTTTTATACATGACTGTTAATTAATTGTTTTGCTGCTTTATTAATGGCAATATTCACCGAACGTAAGTAGCGATTTATTCGGTTAATTTGTTCTTCAGGTAGCTATTCCTCGGAATAAATAGCGATAATTCCATTCACCAAGCATAATAATGTTTACCACAGGTATAAATCTATTTTGTCTTACTTCGAGGGTATAAATATTTATTCGCTTAATAAAATAATAATGACCGCCACATAGATTAATACCTAACCTATAAACGTGGTATACTATATCTACAGTTTGCTCTTATGAATTTATTTATGTGTTGTTTATTAATCTTTTGTGATGTGTATACTTAAGTAGTTGTAAAACATTAAAGTTAGTGGAAGTTTTGTGTGCAATTGGGTTAGGATAAAACGTTGTTATTTTGTGAAACTTTTTTTGACGCTTACACTAACGCCATTGGTCGGATTTTTGGGTGAACGTCAAAATATTTCACAAAAAAAGCAAGGAGTATAGTGCAGTGTATACGTATTCATTAACTAACTTTTATACCTCATATTTTGCTTGGTGAATTAAAAGTAAATTTTATTCTAACGAATAAATTTGCTCCAAAAAAACTTCTATCTTTAATAGTGGTCGGTGAACCGTACTATAATGATGACTAGCTCCTTAAATTTTGGTATCTTACTATAGTACTGATTGACGACTATAGAAAACAAATAATTATTTATGACAATTCGTTGATAAATGTTACAACAATGAAACGATTATTCAGTAATGTGTAACTAACGTGGAAACAGTCGATTGTTGATAGAAACAAAAGCTAGATAAACATCTGAGCATTACGTTCCTTGTAGATTTATGAATGACAAAGTTGAATATTTACAATATGACGCGTTTATTTTGAACGAAATCTTCCGGGCCACTAGGAGCAGATAGAATTATTGACAGAGAGTTCTTTGATTTTCGACAAATCGAAGACTTGACGCAGTGACGAATTCCCGTTACAAAAACAATTAACACCTGTTTGACACAAACAGTTGATAGTCGGGGCGTGAAACAACTGCGAGTGAAATTTGCTTAATCAACAACAATATTTGAATACTATAAACAAAAATAAATCGACTTGACATACATATCATTGTTGCAAATTAACGTTAAAATGACGTATCTAATTAATGATTTTTGTTTCTCGGGTACTAAGTTAAAAGTTTGTGGATGACTAGTGAGGTTATGCATCCAGTTTGCTAGCAATTTTATCTTGAGTCCTCTTTGCTGAATTGAGGACATAAACCTAGGTTAGTTATCCAAATAGTCAATATTATGTATATCGACGTTATCATGATATTTGCAAAGTGTGGTGCTGTTTTTAATAATTCCCTAGGGACCGGGAAAGAAGTGATAAAATAGCAATTTATGATTCGTTCAACTTCAAGAGAGTAGCCTGTGATTGGCTCAGTCTGTATCAAAGAGAGAAATAAAAGAGATATAGAAAGAAAAAAAATGGCTGTCCCTCTTCGCGAATTTTGAAGACTAACATTCTCTTATTCTCTTATTAATTAAATAATCTTATTAGGGCTCTTGAGTAAACCCGGCAAAAGAATGGTCGTTATCTAAAAGAGAACAAGGAGAACACAAGAGTGAAGTTGACGTTTCTCTGCCTATAGACAGCCATTCTAGTCCGGCTTTCCAAACTTCTGATTGGCTTTTCTAGCGTGAAGTTGCTTGCGATATCTCGAGCAATTCGACCAATTCTGGCAATATATTTTACAAGGATAGCACATAAACTATACAAGCAGACTTTTATTGGTCTACTAAGCAAATGGCGGACGAGGAACAGCTGATCGATCGAACAATTTGTCCCTCGGGAGAAGAGAAAAAAATTATTTAAATTTTTATTATGAAATCAGATTCTAATTAATCATAATCAATTAAAAGAGTTATTCATTGCAAATGTAGGAATTATGCATTCCGTGTCTATAATAAATAAATATAATTGATTTAGTGTACGGTTATAAAATCTGCATGGAAAAAAAAAATTAATTACTCTATTACTAGGGATGACCACAACGCGTCCGCCACCAAGTGGGTTTTTTTCCAATTGCAAAATAATATATTATTTTATGAAATTTTTCATTTTTTTAATCGTATTTTTATCAAGTCCTGTACAAAGGGTCTCGCACCAAATACATGGGAAAATGGATCTCGGTGAAAATCTTTCTAACTGGGGGGAATGAATCAGTTATTTGATACTGAAAAAAGTTTCCAATACAACTGCGGAGTCTGAAAATCCTATTATATATACACATGCATATACCTACAGTATGTTTTTTTAAAAACCGAACACCCTTTTATTTCTTAGAGGAAGGGTTTTCGAAAAAAAAGTTTCGGACAAAAGTTACAAGGAATCAAGGGGGAAGAACATTGATGTAGTTTTTTTTTCGTTTTTGGAGGTGTCTCCAAAATATCAAGGTCACCTACACTTTCTTAAATACGACCCTGAATTTTTTATCTAGGATTATTGTTCTTTGGGTCAAAGAGATCAACTCTTGTACCAAACATTTTTGGATTTGATGCCATCGTGAACCGCTGTTTGATTCTCAGTTCATCCCGTTTCCTATTTTAGTGGATTGTGTGAGTCGGAAACACCCCTGAAAAAGTTTTTTCGACTCACACAATCCACTAAAATAGGAAACGGGATGAATTGAGAATCAAACAGCGGTTCACGATGGCATCGAATCCAAAAATGTTTGGTACAAGAGTTGATCTCTTTGACCCAAAGAACAATAAACCTAGATAAAAAATATAGGGTCGTATTTAAGAAAGTGTAGGTGACCTTGATATTTTGGAGACACCTCCACCAAACGAAAAAAAAACTACATCACTGTTCTTCCCCCTTGATTCCCTGTACCTTTTGTCTGAAACTTTTTTTTCGAAAACCCTTCCTCTAAGAAATAAAAGGGTGTTCGGTTTTTAAAAAGCCATACATATTATCTCCACGGGTGTCTACATATTGCACGTTGTTCGTTAATAGTCATAAAACAGTCGTTTTTGATAAGCTTGTAACTTTGGACACCGAGAATTTCAGACCCAAATCGTATTGGAAACTTTATTCAGCATCAAATGACTGATTCATCGCCCCCCTGCAGTTAGGAAGAATTTCATCGAGACCCATTTTCTCATGTATTTGGTGCGGGGTCCTTTGGAATCCTCCAAGAAATAAAAATATATTTTGTATTTTAAATATTATGTTTTGAATCATAGTTTATTGAATTTCGTTTTTATTGTGTACCACATTAACATTTTCGAACTATACATACAAAAAAGAGAATAGCAAAAAGAAAAAAGGATTACTAAAAAACGTGACGGAAATAGAGTAACGTTTTGTACCGAGTGTAATTGGCGTGGCACAACACAACATAGAAAAAGTCAATAAACTGTTACCTATAATATAGAAGTCTTTTTTTTGACGATTTAAGATATTCACCGTGCGGCACGATCGTTGTCTATTATGTCATCTGACCAATAAATTTCTTGTCGAGTTCAGTACTGAGTATGCTACATATAATAGTGGAATAAATAAATCACGATTTGTAAAGAATCTAACACGTGCACTTATTGACCTACAAAAATGATGCGGTTTGCATAGCAAATCGTACGTGCGCATAGGTACAGGGTCTGACACAACCAATTATCTATATCCCTTTACAACTGATTCTACAGGTGACCGGTAATTGCTCGTATTCTTGTCGGGAGAAGAAACTATGGCTAATTTGGAATGATTTAAACCTCTATCACTTGGAGGTCGGAAATGCGTCATTTTCAAGAAATTCTACTTCATTCTACTTCGGTTTTCTTTTCACAAAAATCCGAATTTTGGGAGACTTTTAGGTCAGAATTTTTCAATGATCTGATAGCTTACTAATTGGCCAACCTTCCTAAAGCTAATAAACACGAAATTTACTGTTAGATTTTATGTTGTGTTTAGAAGTGTCATTATCATCTAAAAAAATGACGCATTTCCGACCCTCAAGTGATAGAGGTTAAATCATTCCAAATTAGTCATAGTTTTTTTTCTCCCGAAAGGAATACAAGCAATTACCGGGCACCTATATACGGGCGTGACTATCGATAATTCTTTTTTGACGCGAAACATTAATTTTTGTGATCGCAACCGACCTCGCACGGTTATTTGACTTGTAGACTGCGATTCATTGGTGTTTCTACCTGATGTTTAGTCTACAAGTGCGGTAGGCATTACCAAAGGCGGCGTATAATAACGGCGCACTTTTCATAACGGTTTATTTTATTTATTTTTACAAGAAAGTTTCGTAATTTTTTTTCTAAACTTTATAGTTTCGGAAATATTTTGAAAAAGCTGTTCTCTTGTTCAGTAGATCTGTCAAAAAGAAATTAGTTAGGACGAGTACGCTTTGGTTAATTTTTACACGTCGTGATAACATATTATCTAGCCGTTACCCGCGTCACAGCACGCGTGAAATTTAATTTTCTTTATTATATTTTGAATATTCTTGAAGTTTGAATGGTCCTGTCGTCCAACTGGCAGGAACTTTTTTTTGTTACGATGCGCGCCCAATTCCAGCTTTATAATACGACATTCTATAAGATCGGACAGTCATTTGTTATATACGTAAGTCAATTGTTAGGCAAGGAGAAGTGACGACACAATGGCATTATTTATATACATAATATTGCACTCCAATGCAAAAATTCTCACGTGACAGTACGTAATGTAATGTCGGAATATTCATTTGTTATTCGTAGTTCGTTTGTTTTAGAGACGAGGTTATTCATTTGTCAGGGAAAAGTAGATATTAATATACGCAAACCGAGCAAACTTGGCGTTTTCTGTCTCGGTGATAATTAGATGTTTTATAAATAATTGCGCTCGGAGAAATGCAGAGATTATTGAAATTAAAAATTCTTAACAGTCATTACACGGTCTAGCACCAACGCAGTGTCACTGGAGATAGCTGACTGTCGCCGGTGTCGCGTTCGCAAATGTTATCCGATCTTTTCACAAGCTTTTTAATAGCTTCCCTTGTTTAGTTAGGTTAGGATCAAATTTTGTAATCAAATAGGCATGATGACAGATTTTGAAATCCAGTTCTATAATGTAGGTAGGTACAGTGTACACGTCTACTATTTCCGAAAAAAAACATTATTTCAGCAATTAATGACATTTTAAAGCAAATTACTGCATTTTTATCTTTCAATTTTGAAATAATCGTAAAAACGCTTGTGACGTCACGCCTGTAGTGACAGATGACATTATATGTTTTATTTATGGATGTAGGGCTGTCGTGCAGAGATGTTTCGTAGAAACGTATGTAAATTTACTTAGTCATAGGATTTATATTTAGTATTATCTTAAAAGTAGGTACTTAGTAGTAAAAATAGTATGGCTTTCATTCGTTGCAAGTTAACTAACCTTAAAAATAACCATGACATAAGTGTTATAAAATATCACAAAAAACGAATAAACAACAAATCAACTAATTAAACGATGCAGAAGTCAGTGATCGCAACACAAATTTAAGCGACACGTTGAATATTTACTTCAAGTGTTAATATTTTTTTTTGATTTAAGAAGACGTGACGTCATTCAGTGTTTCAGTCTACATGGCCGATTGCAGTATTTTATACTTTTATTTTATTAAAAATCTTATTAATCTCAATATTTATATTAACACTGGGTCATTTTTAACCGACGAAAAACAAAAACGGAGGAGGTTCTCAAGTCGACGCGTATATTTTTTTTTAATTTTTATTTATTTATTTATTTTTTTTTTATTTATGTATGACCACGCATAACTTTTTACAGAGTAGTCCGATTTTGATATTTATTTTTTGTTTGAAAGGGTATACCCCGAAGTTGGTCCCATATAAATTTGGTAAAAAAATTCCAACCCTAAGGGTAGTAAAACAGGGGATGATTGATTGTTCACTCACTGATTGTAATGTATGACCACACAACTTTATACAGAGTAGTCCAATTTTAATAATTCTTTTTTTATTAGAAAGGGTATACCCCGAAGCTGGTCCCATATAAATTTGGAAAAAAAATTTCAACCCTAAGGGTAGGAAAACGGGATTATTGATTGTTCATTCACAGATTGTAACGTATCACCACACATAACTTTTTACAGAGTAGTCCGATTTTGATAATTATTTTTTTATTGGATAGGATATACCTCGAGGTTGGTCTCATATAAATTTGAAAAAAAATTCCTACCCTAAGGGTGGGAAAATAGGGGTGATTTATTGTTCACTCACAGATTTTCATGCTGAGTTGTGTATTACAAAATATTATAAATTATATAGCCACAAAAAATTATAAAATAAAAACTTTTTAACAAAAAAATTAAACCGCCGAAAAACTGAAAAGCAAAAAATAATAAATCTTTTTATTTAACTAAGTTCTATCTAAGTAGTTGAACGTATGTGACAGTCTGGTATATCTAAGTAATTTTGAGTCGGCGTCAACAATCCTTCGCCGGAAATCTCTGAGCGTTCACGAAGTTAATGTAAGCGACAGAGCAACCCTAACGGGCACACTGAGGGCACACGTCTTTGCGAGTGGTCGTGTGGAGAGCGCATGTTTAGAATGTTAATGTTTATCGCTGGAGATTTCACGTATCATTGTTAATTTGATTTGGTTATTTCTTTTAGTGATCTTTGTTCATTGATGGTTTGACGCCGACTCAAAATTACTTAGATATACTAGACTGTCACATACGTTCAACTACTTAGATAGAACTTAGTTAAATAAAAAGATTTATTATTTTTTGCTTTTCAGTTTTTCGGCGGTTTAATTTTTTTGTTAAAAAGTTTTTATTTAGAATCCTTTCAACATATATATTTTTTTTAAACCATTTATTCTTTTATACTGTCATCACGCCTATTTTGACACACTATATAAATATATAATTTGCAGCCAGAAAAAATGTGTAATTGCGTTTATTGAAAGTTCTCTTCTTTCGATTGGTATTATTTTTATTGTTATTCAGATTTGTATTCTTCACTCTTAATTGGCATGAGTGAAACTGTCGAAATCCTTCAGTTGAATATAAATTATTCATTTGTCATTTTACGGTCCATTGTTTTGTGTTAAATTGTTGCACCATGTTGATTCTGCATCAACAATCGTCACCAATCATTTACAATGTTCATACATTACATATTTATTACCTCAATGACTGTTATCGCATGCGCTGTATGCCCTGTCCAAACTAGTTAGGCCGTTAGGGCGCTTTAAGTTTTGATCGCTACGAAGAAAGTATTCTAAAATGAAGAATTTAATTTATGCTAATTTGGAATTTGACATATCTTAGGCTTTACTCACACGTACCACTTTCCGACCACAAAAAAGTGGTCCTAATGTGGTTGAACTCGACCACTTTCAATCAACAGTTTTATTGGCACGCAGACGTTGGTGAAACCACAAATGAACCACACAGAACATACAGTAAAGCGATGGATTTATTAATACAATAATTTATTGGGTTCATCCAATTATCGAAGATAGAAACGAAAGTCAATTTCAACTACTTTATCATCGTTTAAGACTGTACGATGACAAATTTTTTAATTATTTTCGAATGAGCAAAAATACTTTCGCATTATTTGTACGTCTGTTCAGTATGTGGTCGGTTAGTGATCGGCGAGTTGCACATGTGAGCGGGGTTGACCATCATCGGCCGGTTTGTTTGTTGGCGATATCACTAACACACGACGACTGTTGTTGACACCGACCACAATTTGTTGTCCGTGTGAGCGCTATCACGACATTACATACTAATGCCGTACTCTCAACCATCGACCACTTTTTTGTGGTTTTAATGTGGTCGGAAAGTGGTACGTGTGAGTTAAGCCTTATAATTAACGACTACGGTTACCGATTACCTTTGGCTGACGACCTTAAAAAAGGCATAAAAAATGCATTTTTAATTTTGTCAGTCTCTAACCACTTCACAGGTAGAATAGACCGATCTGAAGTGTTGAATACTTAATATCAACGACGTATGGGCGCTTTATTTCTATGGTCTGTTCCTCGTTCAAGTCATGATCTGAACACAAATACGTATTTTCGCATATGCTTCATGAACGATCTGCTGCTCGCACTTTTTTCCCAGTTTACTGCCTGTCTTAAATCTGCAATAAGAAGCCTAGCTCCAATAATAACCAAATTCAAAATTTGACTTTCGGCTTTTGCCCGAAAAATATAAGACAATTTTTTACTCGATCGATTTTGATAATTTTCCGTGTCCCGTATCAAAATCTGAAAAACGGAATGTGGTCTGTCCGTCACAACTTCCCAGAAGCAAACGGTACAAGTTTATAGAGACTCGATTTTTTTCAAGTCTATACTTTGTTTTGTTATTTTTTATTAAATCCGACTTCCGAGACTTTTCCGCGTCATTGAAAGGTAGACAGTTTAAAATTCGAATCTACTTTGGACGCACTGTATTCGTAAAAGTAAGGTTAGGTTACGTATATTGTTAAATGTTATTATGTGATAAACGATAATACATTAATGCGTTG
Source organism: Xanthostigma xanthostigma (assembly GCA_963575645.1). NCBI lineage: Eukaryota > Metazoa > Arthropoda > Insecta > Raphidioptera > Raphidiidae > Xanthostigma > Xanthostigma xanthostigma. The sequence continues at coordinate 24,855,819 of OY754472.1, read as the reverse complement.
TTGGTATTTATGCACGTTTTGTAATCACTTATAATAGTTATAGACGCTTATTATTTTGAATGTGATATTATGAATATGGGTTACATATTCGGTGTCGAATTTCATGGGCATGGCAAATCGAGTATTTTGAGAATAGCCGAGCGCACGGCAATGTCGTTGTTTTACATGACATTTCCATGGCTCCTCTGTTAAAAGCTCCCACTTTCCATAGAGTCCAAGTTCCCACATAGCAAAAATCGGGATTACTAAAATTTTATTTGTTAATCTATACTAATATATAAAGCTGAAGAGTTTGTTTGTTTGTTTGGTTGTTTGAACGCGCTAATCTCAGGAACTACTGGTTCGAATTGTAATTTTTTTTTTTGGATAGTCCATTTATCGAGGAAGGCTATAGGCTATATAATATCACACTACGACTAATAGGAACGGAGCATCAATGAAAAATGTTGCAAAATATATCTAACTCAAAATTTGTCCGTCCGACAGAAACTTTTAAACGTCATTATGAAATTTGGACACAACATTCATCGTGGTAAACTAAGATGAACGTGCGTACTTATGTCCCTCCCCCCATTCGTTCTTTTGCACCCGGGTGAAACCGGGTGGGACCGCTAGTAATAGATAAATGAGGAGCTCGTTTGCAAAACTTGACAAAACCATTTTAAACAAAAATCGAGTTATATATCATATACGTCAGTATTCAATCCTAAACAAATCTGAATTTCTGGCTATTTTTAATCTAAACTCAACATATCATATACGAATTAAACGACGAAAATGGCTTTTATGATCAAAACTTGACAAATCCAAGGATTTTTCAAGTTTTGATCAAAAACGCCATTTTCGTCGTTTAATTCGTGATATTAGGTATTATGGAATCTCTGATGGTTCCATAATAATATTACAAATTTCTATTTTAATATTGGTCCTTTCTTCCAAAACTTGACATATCCAACATATTTGTTTTCTAAACTTAACAAATCCATTGCTTGTTTTCAAAACTCGACAAAACCAAAAGTTTTTTATAAAAAAAATAACCATTTAAATTTAAAATTTCATCTTCGGCTTATTTTAGACCAAACGAGCCCAAAAACAAAACAAAAGTTTATCAGTCCTTCGATGCGGTTTTGTACCTTTTCTGAGGATGTTGGTTCTTTGAATTTGTGAAGTTTTTCAAACGAACTCCTCAAATATGATGTAAAACATAGTGCTCTACACAACATGGTAAAATTATAGAGAAATATTCATTAGTTACAAAAATCATTGTTTGTTTTGCAATTTTTTTGTCTACCTAATTTTGGAGAGAAGTCTGCCAGGTATGCAAAAAAATTTACAAGGCAGACAATGATTATTGTAAAGATTTTTCTGTATTGATAAATAAAATTACCGACCAATTTTTTCAGATTGTATATTGACAAAAAATTATAAAATTATAATTCAATAAATGACATTTCGGTCCGGATTTGGATCTTCTTCAGAAATAATCTAAAAAATATAAAAATGAAAATAAAAGCTCTTTTCGCGGAGATCAATTTTGCAACGTAAGTCGACGCAAAAACGGTGGCTAACTATAAATTCGGGAAAAGCCGGACCGGGCCGCTAGTGATATATAAATGAAATTCAATTTAATATTAAAAAAATAATAAATTGAAAATATATATTGGTACTAGGCCCGAATAGTCCTGACTGTTGATGACCTCAAAAAAGATATCATTTGTTTGGGTCCTCAAGTGCTAAACAATGGCGTATCGTTTGAACTAAAATCAGACAATGGCCTTTCTTGACCTCAGAGGTATTCACAAATTAGAAGTTTCTCTGTACACTGCATAAACTTTCTGGTGACAGTTATATTATAATCACAAAATATATAATAAAAAAAAATGCCTCGTCGTCACAGATGTACGAACTACATAATTATGACATTTTTAGAAAGTTACGTACAAAACGCTGTCAATTTTTTAGTGTTTTTCTAGTGTCTGTAATTAAAATAACATAATATTTATACACAACTAACAAAAAGATGATTTTATTTAGCTTCCTGTCAAATTGCAGTGAGATTACATAGAAGCAATAAATATTCCGCCTTGAAACGTGAGAAAAAAAATGTAATTGCGATAATAATTCGTTATATTATTATAGAGGTGCATTTGTGGGAGTGAATTAGAGCGTGATAAAAAAAGAAATCAAATTTGAAATGTCAATAAACACAGAAAATTGGTGATGGTTAATTATGATACGGAAAATAAGGTCTTTTAGATTCAAAATTTTAAGGAGGTTGAGTAGGAACTTGCACGGTGGAAGATTCTGTGCTTATACAGAAGCCTCCCAAGTTTATGAATGGTTGCCATTTACTTATTGAGAACTTATGTAAAACTCATTAAATCAGGATCTTTGTGTTTTTTTTAAATTAGATTCTCATTACTACAGAACAGGGAAAAGTTCTAGTTTAACTTGGAAAATGTATATTTAATAGTACCTATAGTTATTTTTGAATTTAATCCTATTATGATTTATATTTGACTGCGAGTTTTCTGTTGTTTTATGTCACTATTTCATTAACTCATGACTGCCATATTGCATGTATTAAAAATATATTTTGAATTTTATTTTTTCAACAATGAGACTGTCCATAATTAGGGTTGCCATCTGTAAAGTCAATAAACTAGGACAAGAAGCTCAAAAAAACCGGATTTTTGAGCTCAAAACCCGGACGTAATTGCCAAGAAAAATTCTTATTTTACTGATGAAATTAAACAATTAATAATACAGAAATAATATAGATGCATTTTTTTACCATCTTTGGTGTAACTAACGTACAAAACTAAGGTAATCTATGAAATTTTACAAGTTTTCATTTAAGAGTATTCGTCCCTGCAAATACCCCCTGCACCCGTCATCTCAAATCTTTTCCCCTCGCCTAAAAACGGTTCGCGCTCTCCCGACGCTATTTTTAAAGCTAGAGGGTTCTGGTAAACGCCAAATGAAAGACAAAGAATCAGACTACAGATCCTTCAGGCGAATTTTTTGAAAAACAGTTTCGCCTACGTGTGAAATATTACGTAACTTATTATTTTTTTCAAAAGGTTGTAAGTTTTTTCAGGAATTTTTTTTTCAAAAAATTCGCCTGAAGGATCTGTAGTCTGAATCTTTGTCTTTCATTTGGCGTTTACCAGAACCCTCTAGCTTTAAAAATAGCGTCGGGAGAGCGCGAACCGTTTTTAGGCGAGGGGAAAAGATTTGTGATGAAGGGTATAGGGGGTATTTGCAGGGACGAATACCTACTCTTAATTATATCTCTATTCTCTTTGGTAATTAAATTAAAAAATTAGAAAACCCAAAAAATAACTACTTCCTTTATTCCAATAAGCAAAAATAAATCTTTTAAACAAAATTCTGCTATCGTCTCCTGGTAAAAAGAATTTATCTAGAAAAAATAAAGTCCGGACTGTAAACAAAACCCCGCCCGGATGCTCCCCGGACGCCCTTAAAAAGAAGACAAATCGGTGGAAATTTTAACAAATTTTAATCATTTCGAATTTTTGACCCAGCCTCCTTAAACAATTTGTAGAGATCAATTGAGGTCAACAAACTACAAAAAAAATTAGTTTAGAGCACTTGAAAACGGTGCGTTTATACCAAAAACTTAAGACCACCTTTTCCCTTATATCCTTCATACACGGGGTATAAGTAAATGAACGCATGCATTAATAGACGCTTAACAACAGAGTATCAAATAGGAAAAATAAAAATATTGGAATGTGATAGACACATGGACACGATTTTAATTCTGTGTGTCTTTTTTGTCAGAGTGCTCAAAACATCCGAGAATTCGTCAAAAAAATTCAGTTGACCCGATATCCACCGCAACGAATATTGAGGTTAAAAACAAGTGTATTTCTGTTTACTCAATCGGAGCTGCGCAGAAGCCGCGGTGCTGCAGAGGTTGACCACCTCCGCGGTCAAATTATTGTTCTTGGTCAGTGGCGCTCTTCTAGTTTTTAATTCGAAAGTTCAATAGTTACTGCGTAGGTACTAAATATTTTTAGTTTGACTTATATTACGAAACTTTAAAGAAGTCAGACCAAAAATAATTATATTATCAATTTAAAAAACTTAGGTAACCTATAGGTGACGATTTTTGATAAGCTTATAAATACAGCGTAACATAGCGTCGTTGGTTCTGTAATACCTCTTATGTGCAAAAAGTAAAATTTGCAGGAAAGGCCAAAAAGTGGTTATTTCAGCAATGGATGGTAAGAACTAGCAATTTCATAGGTATATTACTAATTCATACTTATCTTCACTATACATTTTTAATTAAGACGAAGTATTTTCTTAAAAAAATATTTAACGTTAATTTCGGATTTATTGGCACATGGGAGGAATTATTTGATACAACTTTTCACATAAGAGTTATTCCCCTTGCTGGTTACTGTAAAATTAATTTGGAGGTATTACTAATGTATAAAGCTCCGTTTCCTGAATCTTTTCATCTAAAAAACGTAAAATCTGCCAACTATGCACATAAGAGCTATTGAACCAACGACGATAAGACAAATGAAACACTGCTTATAAATATGTAAAAATAAATTTTTTGTAACATTGTAAATTGTAATATATATGAAATCTATGTAGATATTTCTCTTTTTTTGAGCCGACCTTTTTTCGAACCTTTCGAGCCAAACTATACTAATATTAAGCTAAAAATAGTGTTTTCTAAATATGCTCTCTTCGGCATCCTGCAAAATTTAAAAGTCGGACGACGTCAGGCATAACTAGAACTCGAAAGAAATAAAAAAAAAGGATGGCGTGTAACTTTTACGCGCAGTTGACGAAAAACTTATAAAAAAATTATACGTTGGCTATGCTTATTTGTTTGCGTCTGTAGCTATGTTTCACCTTTCGTTCAAGATGGTTTCTACAGATGCTTTGTATGCCGCTATCTGTTAGTTGATGACTTTAAGTAGCGGAAAGTGCGTAAACAGTCCGAAAATGTTACTTCCGTCCGAAAAAGATTTGAGTTACTGTCAAGTCGCGCTTAAAGAAGTTTTATTTCAAAAAGATTTTCAAAATTAATAGAGCCGTTAGGGCTGTAAGACTAAGGGCTGTAAGACTAGTATAAACCGAGTTTACGCCTATATTCACCGAATACTAGACAAGTTACTGATCTTGGACACATTTTTATTCGTTAGAACAAAGTTTACTTTCAATTCATCAAGCCAATTATCAGGTAGAAAAGTTAGTTAAAGAATAAATATACACTGCACTATATTCCTTGCTCTTTTTGTTGAATATTTTGACGTCAACCCAAAAAATCCGACCGATGGCGTTAGTGTAAACGTCAAAAAAAGTTTCACAAAATAATAATGTTTTATCCTAACCCAATTGCACACAAAACTTCCACTATAACTTTAATATCTTACAACTACACACCTCGCAAAAGGTTAATAAACATTAAACCACACATAAATAAATTCACTAGAGCAAACTGTAAATATAATTTTCCAAGTTTATAGGTTAGGTATTATGATCTATACGGCAGCCATTATTATTTTATCAGACGAATAAATATTTGTACCCTCGACGTAATACAGAATAGATTTGTATCTGCAGTAAACATAATTGGTGAATTGAATTATCGCTATTCATTCGGAGGAATAGCTACCTGAAGGACAAATGAACCGAATAAATAACTACTTATACGTTCGGCGAATATGGCTATTAAACTGGTTATTTAACTCACACTGTAAAACTGGCCCTATAAATGTTTGTATGGAAAGTTTCTTGGGTGTTTCTCAGAACTACGCTACTGACGTAACAGTCTAAGCATAATAATATTAACATACGTAGACGCTAGGCTACGGCCGCTATGGACTACCAAGATAGACACAAACCAAAGTACCGTTTCGAACGTTAATTTCTCGTTGAATAACTTGGATTTGTTTATTTTACGATGTCTGAATCTTGGGTCACGCCGCCTGACAGGTCCGCATCGACAAGAAAAAAAAACTTAACATATTTTATTAGACAAATCTTTGATTAACGTCTGATTAGAACTCTTCAATAAATAAAATTATCGACCAATTTGTCTGAAAAATTTGTCGATAATTTTATTTATTGAATATTTTATTAGAATTCCATTTTCCTGACTTCAACGCAATCGAATCAACGTGTGTTCTCTAGAGCAGTGATGGTTAACCCTTTTGAGAAGTGGGTCAAATTTTGTTAGTTATTTTTTTGGTACTAGCTCGTGGGCTTCTAAATCAGTGGCGTTACTTGTAAAGGGAGAGGGGGGATTGTTAAATACTATTTTTTTTAGTTCGAAACTTGTTTTAGACTTCACACACAAAATCGCATTTTTTTAAAGGGGTATGCCTTGAAAAAGTTGCGATAATCGAATTCTTTAATATACTTTCGAAATTGAGCCTAAGCAAACGTCTGTATCTCTTTTAGTTTGGAAACTACGGCCATTCGAAGGTTTTATTTGATTTTCTGAAAACTATAAAGGCAAATAACTTCTAAACTATAAGGTATAAGACATACAGACGTTTGTTTGTGCTCATTGGATTCAGCGTGTTTTTGTCTATATAAGCATAATGATTTTGCCAAAGTTCCGAAAGATTTCGGTTTTCGTCAAATATGGCTTTTGCTTATGCCTTGATAAAATTTTAAAAATCGAATTTCTTTAAAATACTTTTGAAATTGAGAATGCTTACAGAGAAAATTAAAATTAATTAGGCAACCGGTTTTTATGGTGTTGTCACGATATAAAAATGTCCAGTCCGGTCCTGGTATCTAATAAGTACCTACAGCAGATCAATACAACAATATAACTGTTATATAGAGAGAATAAAGCGCTTCCTGCAAATACTATATACGAAATACTTATTTCTATGCATATATAGCGATTACATTTCCGTGTTAGAGTTAAATTTAAGACAAAAAACGTCAATTAGCAGTCGTAGCACTTGTAACTGTTTTTATTTTTCACTTTAAATATTACATTTAATGATTTTTTGCACTATCCACTATCGATAGAAATATTGTAGGTTATAGACGCTCAACAGCTTAGGTGATGTATTAGAAAATCTCTCAGCCAATATACACTGGTAAGAGCTCGGATTCCTGGAAGCGCTATTTCCCATAAAACATTGGAATGCTAAAAAAACATTCCAATGTTTCCCCTGAGGGGATTACACACTATCGAATACCTGCTTTTGTATAGAGGCATGTAAAGCGACCAATTACGCACTAGTGCAGTAAAGCAAAACTAAACTATATATACCAATTCCATACTGTAAATCACTATTTGTCAGTTGTTTTTTTATAACCTATTAGAAGAGTCGTTTGGTCAAACGTTAACTGTCGAAAATTTTTAAAATAAAGTGAAATCCAACCGTTTTACAAGTGCGTACAAAGACTTGATATATGCCTCGTGCGTCATGGTATTACGACTCGTGTGACTATTAGACTCGTTTAAAACATGATGTCATAGCCCATTACAACACAAGGTAAATGTATACTAATATTATAAAGAGAGAATGCGAATTTTGTGCGTTGTGTGTATGTGGAGGGTAATCTTCGGAACTACAGCACCTACTTGAAAAATTCTACTATTCCACTATTTAGAACGAAGCTTAAGGCCTAGCACACATGAAGAGCGTTCAACGCGCGTTTACAATTTCTATACAATTGTATATAACTGTTTACATGATAACGCGCGTTGGTGGCGCGTTGAACGCGCGTTATCATGTAAACAGTTATATACAATTGTATAGAAATTGTAAACGCGCGTTGGGCCAACGCGCGTTGAACGCTCTTCATGTGTGCTAGGCCTAAGGATGGACATAGGCTATATATCGCAAAAGCACTTGTCGCGGAGATCAATTTTGCAACGTAAGTCGACGAAAAAACGGTGAGAATCTACAAATTCGGGCCAACTCGAGTCGGGCCACTATAGTCTACTATAATTCAATGGTATTTGTATAAAGGCCGCTGTACACGAAGCTGGAAACACTGCTTGGACTTCTGCTGGCCGGCAGGTTAGGTACGAGGCTGTAAATGACGTCAGTGCGACTCACCTGCTAGCTCACAAGATGGATTTTAAAACTAGAACAGGGACTATTTTTCTTGCTAGGTCTTCTGTTTGATCTGAGCAAGAACCAGTCAGGAAACAGTACCTTGTCACGTGGGCGACATGAACAAACGCCCGCAAACCAACATGGCATCATTCTGCTCAGAGTCAGACAACAGACACGTTTTGCTCTGTGTTTATATTTGAACTGTTACCGCGCGCGCATCAGATCCGTCCACAAAACAAACTTGAAAAGACGTCTCGTGTCAAGCGAGCACATAAAAACAATTAGTAAAACCAGGGCTAGAAAACTAGTAGTCAAATTTAGAGCGGAATCTAGCGGCAAATTCAGTCTCGTGTGCAGCGGCCTTAAGAAAGAAAAGTAGTAAATTGTCCGAAAAAGTGAAATTAACGGTTATCATTTCGTTTAAGTTCTTGTTGTTTAATTCTGATTAAATATGAATAACAAAATATGATAGTATGTTAATAATAACATAATATTACATACAATTCCGTAAACAATGGCGAATCAAATACAAAATGAAAACAATATCCATCTAACAACAACAATGGTTGCTCAAAACAAAACAAAAATAAAAACGAAAGTTGAATATCGCGCGAGTTTGATGTCGACAAAATTTTAATTAGTTGGAAAATATGTAATCATAGCAAGAACTCATTTATAAAATTTATAAAAATGTATATTATTTAATTAAACGCTGCAGTGGCGTGCGAAAAAATTTATTCACGAACTCATTAACGTTTTTTTTCCAACTTAGATTAGGCACCATCTATTTTTTTCAACTGATTTTACTCCGGTATTTTAAAGTTTTAAGTATACCTACTTCTTACGCAGTAACTCCTCCTACGCTGCTTAGCCAATAGAAAAATGCTTTTGACAATGTTTAACCTCAAATTAATACAGTTTTTTTCTGGTTGATCTATGACTGCCACGAAGTGAGGATGGAGGAAACGTAGAATCGATTAGTTTCGACAGAATGAAAATACATGAGTTCTATTCAAGGTTACCTAGTTTATGAATGACGTCAGCTGGCAGGGCGTTCATATTTATATTAACCGTGCAATGTCAATCGACAGTCCGCTGGATGGCGTCATACTCGCACTTCTATCCAACGGAACGAGGTCACCTCTATATCTAATAACCTTCAGTTCTACTGTAATTTGGGGTTTATTAGCTTTGTACAGGATTTGAACAAGTGACAAGCGAACAAGCAAAGGATAAGAACCACAACACTAAGAGGATATATACCTACTATACACAGTAGAACCTCGTTAAGTCGAAAACCCCCAAAATTCGAAAAAATGTTTTGTTCTCTTCTCTTCAAGCCCCAAAACCTCCATACTCGAAATCTCAACCTTGTATAGCTCGAAATAATCAGTCAATCCCTATACAAGCTATTTTCCCTCCATACCTCGAAAAAATAAATTGGATCTCTGTATCTCGAACATATAGCAATTCAAAATTAGTTAAAATGAATCTTAACCTCTAAAAGTCGAATATTTCCTTACAAAATCCGCCCAAGTCGAAATCATTCATATATATATAAATCGAAAACTCGAATTTTTTGGCGTCTCCCTTGAAGTTTGACTTACAGAAGTTCTACTCTATTATGTAGTTTGATGATTTAAAAGAAAATGCAAGTTTTGGCAATACGCAAATTGTGAATATTATTAATTTGTATGCGATGCTGTGCTAACAGGTACATATTGCTTTAGTAAAGTTCTTAAAAAAAGAGAACGTGAGAAGAGAGCTATGAAAAACAAGACAACAGTTAAAACAAGCCGAGTCGCTTGTCGTTTGTTACGAAACAGCAGGCTTTTGTTTCATTATAACAATAAGAAGTGCAGTTTTCAAGTATTGCATGCAGTTTTTCAATGATTAATTATTATTTAAAATCTATCGTAAAATGTTTTGTTTTTAAATGCTATTATTAACACCATTAAATTGTGTTTTTAACTCAACTACGCCAGGGGTGGCGAACCTATGGCACGCGTGCCACAGGTGGCACGCGACAGATTATTATGAGAACGGCATTGATTGAGGTGCAAAATCGAACTAATTAAAAATATGCTAGATGTCGACAAAAATTGACAATCACCAAATAACAAATACGAAAAAGTTTCATGGCGCTCAGTAATTATCGAAATTATTCTTCTCATTTGTGTTTGATTCATTTTTTTGACAACTAAATTTCTTTGGCTGCTTGTCAGCACGTCATGGCTACATTAAAATTTTTTGAAAAAAATTGACACGTAGATGTAGTAAGGTTCACCACCCCTAAACTATGCCAAAGGTACAAGGAAGAGTTTTGATTTTTTTAATGTAAAACTAGACAATAACTATCTAGATTTTTCTATCCATTAAAAGCTAGGGTTATTTGGGCCTAGTACCAATTCATTAATCTATTTTTGGAGGGTTACATCTTTATCGGCGTCTAAAAATCGGATGCAGTTAAATTGGATTCATATTCCTCTTGATCCGACGTCAGAAGAAAAGAAATATTATAATGTGGGTGATGATCTTAGCTGTTGAGCGTCTATAATCTATAATCTAAGAAAAGTGGCTTCCATTAACAATCAAAACACGTCAACGAAACGATTGGAAGTCGGAACAAGTTTGAATCAAGCTTTAATACTTTAAAATCACTCTCACGTCACAGAGTGCCCCGGGTCCAATGCCCTCTCTCTTCTTAAACAGGCTCATATCAACAAGAACCTGTTGAATATCGCCGCCGCTAATGAATTTGCGCTGCCTTTTGTTTTTATTTGTGATATTTTCTTGCACAGAAGGTCACTGGCCTTTCATTCTGGAGGTGGTCGGTTCGATTCCTTTAATCAATTTTCAGTCATTTCAACGTTTTGTTCTCGATTTGTACCCAATGTTTTTTCACTTCGCAATCATTTCTAATTTGCAATTTCGTTTTTTGTGAAGTTTAAAAGATTTTTCCGTTATTTTGCACCGGCAGTTCGGTCCAGCAATGTGTAAATCTCTATTTTTAGCCACGACGTAACGGAGAAGGTATATGCGTTTAGGGTGAGAGATTGCTTGTTTGTGCCGCCATTTATCACGAAAACGGTTTGATCAATTTAGATGCGGTTTTCTGTGAAGGGTTCTTAGTGCAATAAATCTCTAAAAAGTTTAAAATAAAATAAAAAACTGAATTAAAATTTTGAAAAAACTCACGATGGATGTACAAGTTGTAATTGAAAAAAACAAATTAAAACCCCCCGACTAAAAGGTGGTTCATAATCAAAGATAATCCGTCGGGAGCTGCCATTCGCTGCCCTAAAATGAACTAAAAATTTGCAATTTCAGAGCACCTACTCATTGAAATCACGTTGGGTACGTAAATAATTGTAGTCTTCAATTGATATTTTCCTATTCTTAATTCAGGGCAGCGAATGGCAGCCCCCGACGGATTATCTTTGGTTACTTATCTCCTTTTAGTCGGGGGGTTTAAAATTTTATTTAATCCTTTTTCAATTACAACGTTTACATCTGTCGTGGGTTTTTTTCAAAATTTGTAATTTAGTTTTTAATTTTATTTCCTTTAAGGTAGTTTGGTAGCCAAATGACTTAAACTTGACACTACATTTTTTTATAATTATTCAAAAGATTATAATTAGAAGACACCTACAGAAAAAAAAAGATTTTTTTACCACACCGTTTAAGAGATATAATTAATTAAAGTTATGCAAAAATACACGAGCCCTTATGAGTGTTCTTGCTCAATAACTCCGGAAATTGAGGGTTTGTAAAAAATTGACAAACTTGACCCCACAAAAAAACTTTTTAATGGATAGAACGATGTCTGAAATACACACTGCAAAAATTTCAGAATAATTTACCGCGTACTTTCGATTTTATTAATTTTTTTAATACTGACATGTGACCTCTGTCTCTGTTGTTTATCCCTGTTGTTGTAGTGACAGCTAATACTAATCAATTAATATTTTATTAATTACATTACTACAATTATTTATTCAAATACATTTTTATGTGAATTTCTATTAATTATTATAGCATGATTTGGGTAATTACCTATTTGAGAAACAAAAAGTCATTTATTTGACTTGGGATTGCGGCTCCCAAACTACCTTAAGTTTCGAATTTGGTACACTTGCTTTAAAACATTCTATATACATGATATTATCAGCATCCGAGAGAGGGTATACCAATATAAATGTTCACTTCTCAGAATCCCAGCACATGCTCTGTGGTGGTGTGCTCGCTCCGTCTACTATAACGACTCAACTTGTAATTTGCAATCGGCAGGTCAATGGTCCGACCACCTTGACTGTGAGACCGCCGAGTCCTTCGCATCTCACCTTCACAGTTGTCCATTTTTGACCCCAACGGGACGGACACGAAGATGACGATTAACAATTGAGGGTCCGAGACCAGCATTTTACTTTTGTTGTCGCGTATATAGCGTCTGTGATTTAACCATCTTCCTGCGTTACTGTACGGGGCGCAGCAAGAGAAACCAATAGAATATTCTTAATACAAAAGCAGCTCTATATAGTAGGAGAGCTGGCAAACATTTGTGGATATAGGTATTTGAGGCAGCGTGAAAATTTGTGTAACACTTCCTTTTACCCACGACGGAACGACGAAGGTATATGCGTTTAGCCTGAGAGATTGTTTGTTTGTGCACTCGAATGTCGCCATTTATCTGGAAAACGGTTTGATCAATTCAGATGCGGTTTTCTGTAAAGGGTTTGTTATTCATCTGCGATGGTTCTTAAATAGATATTACTATGGTAACGCCCCAGGAGGCGCTGCACTGCACAAGAATTTAATCGCAAAAACCATAACAAACGAGCTACGCACGAACAAATTTAACAAGCGTCCGTTACTAGTGCTTTTTACAGCAATACACTTGAACATTTTAAAAACCATAATAAACGTGCTACGCACGAACAGATCTAACAAGCGTCCGTTACTACTACTTTTTGTAATACTGTGAACACAAAATCGAAGACCTGGCTGAAAGGTAATGGGGCCCAGCTAAGCCTTGACTTTTTTACTTTGCGAAATTTTATTTCAAAAAAATAGTCCTCAAGGTGTTTTGAAATTTTTAAATATCTTCAAATAATAAAATAAAAAATTTATAAGCCAGATTTTTTCACACTGTTTATTATACGTGAGTAAGACGCTGTACGGATAGGTTGAAGTATGAGAGCTAGCATATATGGGCTGAGTTGAAGTATGCTGTGATATACGCTCTCTCTTACACTTCAACCTACCCGTAGCGTCTTACTAGCACTCACGTATATAATAAACAGTTTGGGATCATCTGGCAGACATTTAAACCCCCGACTAAATGGTCTGGCTTTTTTATTTTATTAAATACTAAATTTGAAGGTATCTATGTATTTAAATTTTTTTTGCAAATAAAATTTTGCAAAGTTAAAAATTCAAGGCCCCACTACTCTTCAGCCAGATCTTCGATTTTGTGTTCACAGTTTACAAAAGAAGTGTTCTCAAACTTTCACGTGCCTCAAATACCTATATGTCCACAAATGTTTGCCAGCTCTACGACTATATTGACAGTGGCTTCTATTTACGGGAAAGTGAAAGTATAGCGGCTGGGCACGACTTTGTGACGTAACTATTTACGTACGCATTGCGTACCCGACGTTGTCTTTACATAAATGCAAACGTGAAAATATTACAAATACTCTCTAATGGTTAATTAAAATAATTTATAGAGATTTGTTATTGTATAATCGCCAAGGTCAAACGCAGTCGAAACTGCACCACGCCACTGTTAAGGCCCCCATACACCTCGTTCTTTTTTGGCAGTTTTAACCGCCGGGTAAAACTGTACGGTTAAACATGAACAACGGCCATCCCCATACACCTCGTTCTTTTATGGCAGTTTTAACCGCACGGGTAAAACTGTACGGTTAATTTAAACACGAACAACGGCCAAATCCACACAGAGGCGTAGTTTCGTTCAGTTTTTCTGAAGTCGTGGCATCATTAATACGATCTGCTTTGATGGAAAATACAATAATATTGATATTATTTTATGTTTAATAAACATTAATAAACAATATAATGCAAAAATAATTAATAAAATTGATTGATATTTGTCTAAATTAGAGTGTTTTATTTGACACCATTATTTTTTCCTCTAAATTAATCAATATGTTTATAGCAATTTTCATTTATTTTTGTCAAAATTGCTTAGCACTAAAACGGTTAAAATATAAATCAAAACTCAAACTAATTACAATCATTTAATTAATATGACTTATTTGCTGTACGTCGCACCACTGAATAAACACGTCGATTCTTATCGGAAAGCGCCACACATTACGATTTAAAACGACAACCAGCAAACACGTCGTGTTTAAAATCAAGATTCGGCAGATAAAAAAACTGCCGTGTTTCATCGACAGTTTTTGCCCATACACTTCGGTTTTGACCGACGTGTTTTATCGTGACGATGAAAACTGCCAAAAAAGAACGAGGTGTATGGGGGCCTTTACAAAGATGACTTGTACTTGAATTCTGTAAATTATAGATGCTAAACAACCGATATCAATAGTCCGACCGAAGATTCACCTTCGACCAAAAAACCCACTTTCGGCGAGACCTTCGGTTTCGACCAAAATGGGCCGAAGCCGAAGATTTCTAATTCTAACGAACGCCGAAATTGAACGAACTGTTACGAATGAGCGATGGACGTGACGACTTCTAGAGATGATTAAAAGTACCTTTTTATATTAAGTATAATATAGTCAATGTAAACCTTCAATTCAAAAGTTTTAAAATCATCTATATTATTAATTGTAGCTTGTAGCAGTTGTAGCTAATCTTGAAGTAAATTTCTTGGGGTTTTTAAGTCTTCGGCTTCGGTGAAGGTTGTGGCGATAGTCGATTAATCGACTTTGACTAGAAATCGACCTTCGGTCGGACACTAATATTACGCCACAATGGCAGAAAGGGGATAAAATATTTCTTCGAGTTTTGGAAGTTTTCGACTTATCGAGGTTCGACTCAAAGAGGTTCTAGTGTTCTACTGTACAATCAGGCTCTATAATGAAAACCTCTGTAAAACCTGGTTGGGTTCCATCAAAACCGATACTCATTTCTTGTAACGAAAACTCGAATGAAATTGCTTCGTTATATAGAGACTTGACTGTAAGTATTTCTTAACTTTAGCTGCCGGCTCTTCTGTATTTTCCTGATCTTTCGCAAACTTGAATCAACAATGAACAAAGTCTGATTAAAAAAAGAGCAAGTCTTTTTTATTTAATTTTCAGCCAGTTCTCTCGATCTACGAGAACAGGTGTTCAAGGTGGTACACTTTTGAATTCCATATATATAATAAATAATTATATGTGTAATAAACAATTTTAAATTGTTCATGCATTGTGTAAAGGTCATATCCTACATCGTGAACTCCGACCTGGCCTTCTTAATATGTACATCTTTGATTACTTATTAATTATTATCTAAATAAGGAGAAGTATGTGTCGGTATTTGAAAAAAAAAAACTATAGAACTATTTTTTAAGTATTTATTGAGGTAAAACTTCAGCCGCGCATAGCTCAGATCTTTTTTCGGACGGAGGTAACGCTCAGTCTGTTTATGCACTTTTCTAGGCATCGACGTACAGATGGCGGCATAAAAACGCATATGTAGAAATCATCGTGAACGAAATGTGAAACATAGTTACGGACGCAAACGGATTTTTGTGATCGGTTTCCGCTGTTTAAAGGCATCGACTGACAGATGGCGGCATAAAAACGCATCTGTGGAAACCATCTTGAACGAAATGTGAAACACAGCCACGGGCGCAAACCAATTTCGTGATCGACGAATCACATTTTAAGCACAGTCCTCGTCGCAACCGTCAAAGAAGTTATACTTAAACCGCGCTTAAAGTTTACACGTACTTTTTTTTTGTTTTGTCTCTCGTCTCAACATACAAAATTGAACAAATAGTAGACGCTAATTTTAAGCTGAAAGATTCATCGAGACACTGTATACTTTGAATGGAATTTAATTTATTGCGTATAGAACGAAAAATCTACGTCAATATGAACAAAACTGTAGGTAAACCGTTCGGCGATTCGTTAAAGTGCAATCATTTATTAAAAGTCGTCGGGCAGGTCTGACGTTAGTCTAGCTGGCGATGGCGTCACAAGTGCTTTTGTGAAAAATACTTTTGACGTCAACACAACTGAATGACGCCACACGTTTAAAAAGTCCAGCAACAATCGGCTTTAATAAATTATTGCGCTTCGGAGATTCTTTGATTTTTTATTTTCTCTTTAAGTAGGTATATATACTCGTAGTACCTGGGTGACCGAGCTTTGCTCGGAAAGTTAAATAAAATACTGATATGCTGTGGTAAGCTTTTATTGGACTTGTGTCGGCGCGGGGATCAAGGATAAAACACTATCAATTAGTATCAAAAGATTAACTATCATAATATTTTGAAAACAATTGTTTCATTGTTTGTATAAAATTCCAAAACCTACTTACAATATTTAAGTACTTATTTTCATACGTCAAAAAATTGATTTTTATAATGATAAAATTTGTAAGAAAACGATTTTTTCGAGAGATGAGACCTAGCTAAAACGATTCTTTGCCCCCCAAAATCCCTTGTCAGTAAATTTCATCCAAATCGTTTTCGAGAAAATATTTAGGGACATAGGTAGGTACATAGGTAGATACAAGATTAGCTCGTTAATAATATAGGGGATTTCAAAGGAATTACATTATTGAAACACAAAACTTTTAAGTTGTTCAGTTGTTTACTCGTTTTTCTCGTTTGGATTTCGGCGTCAGAATCGTCTGTTATTGGTAGGGGTAACAGTAACATGTGCCCAAGGCCCAAACGGAAGGCTGTACGTTTTCAACAATTTTTGAAACTGGATTTGGAGATGGTTTTGGTGCGCGCGTAGTGACAGTTCGAATGTCAAAAATTGACGTTTATTGTCTCTGAACAGAGCACACGCTATGCCGCCGTGCTTGCTAATGACGTTATGCTCACATGACAAGATACTGTTTTTTTATTGGTTCTTGTACAGAAACAAGCACGAAAAATAGCTCCGGTTCTCATTTTGAAATCCAGCGTGTGTCCATGCACGCGAATCAGCAGTGACGTCATTTCTATTTCGCAGCCAGCACAAGTCCCAGCGGTAAAATTAACTTCGTGTGCAACGGTCCTTAGTTAAGTTCAGGACGCTGCGCAAGTGGCTGAAAATGCTGCTCGTACTTCTGCTGGCCGGCAGGCTGACGACGAGGCTGGAAATGACGTCACTGCGGGCTCGCCTGCTAGTTCACAAAATATGTTTTAAAATTATAACAGGGGCTATTTTTCTTGCTAGGTCCTAAGAACCAATCAGGAATCAGTATCTCGTCACGTGGGTAACATGAACAACGCCCACAAACCAACACGGCGTCATTCTGCTCAGGGTCAGACAACAGACACGTTTTGCTCTGTGTTTATATTTGAACTGTTACTACGCGCGCCGCAGATCTATCCACAAAACAAGCTTGAAAAGATGTCTCTTGTGAAGCGAGCACATAAAAGCAATTAATAAAACCGGAGCTAGAAAACTAGTAGTCAATTCTAGCAAGAAATCTAGCGGCAAATCCAGCCTCGTGTGCAGCGGCCTGTAAAAAGGTCGAAAAATGAATAGATCCTGCACGGCATACCGACGATTACTGGGTGGTAATTCGTTTGATGACGGCATGAAACGGTGTATCACGTGATATCGATAATAAATAGTCAATCCACCTTCGGCAGGTATAGCGCGTGCAGCTTCCTGTTGTTTGGACGCGCCAACAATGGATATAATTGATCAATCTATATTCATGATCGATAATATAATTATTGTTTATTTGTATATACCTGACCAGTTGTGGAGATACCCAAAAAAATACGAGAATTTTTTTATCCTGTCACTTTTCAATCACATTCATTTTTTACTAGACCGGCCCTGTCGAAATATACAACGGTGTAAAGACACTCGAAAAACTATCTCAGAAATAACTGAAATTGTGATTATTAGAACGAAACAATTTTGAAAGCTCCTTTTTAACTTTGCTTTAACCCGAACAATTTTGCGTTGAGAATTGTTTTTTGATGATAATTTATATCTTTATAAAAATCGCGCACACTTGTCAAGCACGAACCTGTACAACCAGCACAGTAACGAAAAAACCTGTTCGTGAAGGTATCCATGTTATTTAACGGATTAGACTAGCACCTGCAACCAGCAACCAGCAAGGACCGTCAGTCGGACGCCTGCAATTTTTGTCTAACCGTGTTGAACCGATCTAGTGTGCTAGTGACGTGTTGTTTTCATTGATTCAATTTGCGTTGATAAGGGTAAGGCCACATGAAGAGCGTTCAACGCGCGTTGGCCCAACGCGCGTTGAACGCTCTTCATGTGGCCTTACCCTAAAACAACTTGAAAACTGCAAAATGTCAACCGCACATTATGAAACCTGCGTACTAAAATTTGCTGGTTTTGGTCCACTCTGCGATATCGTGCAGGTTTGTGCTGTGCAGATCGTGCAGGTTTTTGCTTGACAAGTGTGCGCGGTCTTTTAAGGTGTTAATCCGGTTGTTATGTGCATCGGTTGTTTTTTTGAAAGGAATATTGTTAGTAAATTTTTGGACATTCCTATTACGTGATTTTATGAGTGGAATTTTTTTGTTCCAATGAATTCAAGCAAATACCTTGAAAACTTGCGATCTTATATCTAAATAAATAAAAGGAAACCGTGACTGACTGACTGATTGACTGATCTATCAACGCACAGCTCAAACCACTGGACGGATTGGGCTGAAATTTGGCACACAGATAGTTATTATGACGTAAGCATCCACTAAGAACGGATTTTTGAAAATTCCCCCGTTACACCCTAAAAGGGTGTAACGGGGGTTCAAAATTTGCATGGAGAAATCATATAAGATAGATGCATCAATCCGAAAATACGCAATCAACAAATAAATTAACCACGTGTTTCATGCTTTTTCAAAAACAACTCCTTCAGAGGGTGAAAAGAGGCAAATAGTCTAAAAATCTTGATCGCGTGAATGTTATCAATTTTGAAATTTATTATGGGGGTCTACGTCGAGAAAGAACTAATTATGCCAAATAATGGGAATGCATCCGTGTTTCGTCTCAATCGCGTGTGAAGCCGCGGGTAACGGCTAGTCATAATATAAAAGTATCACAGTATCAAAATACGCGATCTGAATACGTGTTTTGATATAGTTCGTATTACGAGTATTTAGCAGTATTATTATTATTTTTATGTTACATTTTTTCTAGTTGACTCACAAATCACTAAAGTATACCGTCTCGAATTTCTGATAAACTACACAAATGTTTTTTCAAAGTGTGGGTCGCGACCCCCTGGGGGGTCGCAAAGCCTCTACAAAGAGGTCGCGGAGGGTCGCGAAGCCTCAGTAAAAATAAAAATGTTGTAGGTATACGGATTTGATACTGTCTTGTAATATAATAAAATACCTTATACCGGTGAGGAACAGCGGAGTATAGGAGCTCCCAAAAATGTTTTCATACTAAGAGGGTCGCGCCATGAAAAAGATTGAAAAACACTGAACTACAGACTATATTAGTAATGTAACTAATACAGTCGAACCTGGTTAAGCGAGAGTTCAAGGGACCGCGATCTCTTTTTCGCTTATGGAGATTTTCTCAATAACCCGAGTTTCTAGCTCGTACAGGAGTGGCCTTTCTCACTTATAGAGGTCTATAAAAACTATACAAAAACAATGTTAGCTCAGCTGTTTATGACTCATTCTTAAACGTGGAATTATTAATACCTATACGTTCGACTATCGCTTATAGGGGTGCAGGCAAGTAGTAGTCTCAGTTATAGAGGTGCATGACTGAAAAACGTCTTTCTCTTATAGAGGTCTCTGTTTCTCACTTATAGAGGTTTTAGAGGGTTACAAAGACGGTACCTGGCAAATACTCTCACTTTAGAGAGTTTTCTCGGTTACCCAGTTCTCACTCACTCAGGTTTGACTGTATTCGCATATTTTTTGACATTCGAATTCGCAAAATTCATGCAAATAATAAGAGAATATTTTTTTAATGTGAAAATAATATTACTTAAATAAGACAAAAAATATTAATTTCATGTGGCATTTTTATTAGAAAAGTTTTTTTTCTCCCCTTTTTTAAAAAATAACTTAAGTTTTTTCGCTAAGGTTACCTTGTAATTATATCTTTTATCAGATAAAAAAAAACTCTCAAGAGCCCGCGCTCGTACCAGTCGGTTTATGTATGCCGGCTGGCAGATTCTCTAATACACATATAGACGCTGATATCCTCAGTTGTTAAGCGTCTATAATCCACAATCTGTCTATCGGCTATTCTCAATTCTCATATACTTTGTTGACATACGGAAAAGTAGTAAATATTTTTTTTATTTCAATGAAATCGTCACAAAAAACGGACGTAACTCATTTATGGTAATTAAATTTTTTTATGTGCTTGTATTCTTTTACTTCCGGTTTTAAGGTTATGTTATGTCAGATGAGCGTTCGAGAGTGATTGATCTTTGATTCTCAATTAAAGATTGAAACAAGGCAATCAAGTTTCTGGAAAACGACAGTAATTTTATAAATATTGGTGAAATTAACTTATAATTGTGTTGATTTTTCCGAGGTTAAAGCAATTTTACAGTTTCGAAAATTTATTTTTACGTAAGTTTTATTGAGGAGATCAATTTCAATGTTTTTGTCGAGGTTAATGGAATGCTATCTGAACGATAAAATTTAACTGTGAACATTTGACCAACGTTTCCTGCCGTAGGTTAAAGTGTGTGTGTGTGTGTGAGAGAGAGAGAACGTTTATCGGCGGTCGGTTAAGTTGAAGCGTGCTGCGGTGCGATAGACTCTTGCAAGACTCTTTCTCTCTCTCACACTTCAACCTGCCCGTAGCGTCTGACCCGCACTCATTTACCGGATCACTTGGCAGATAAAAAGTCCCGCGAAAAGGGCTTGTATTTTCAAAAATAATTTTTTCGATATTTATAATTTATGATATTTTTGAAACCGCCTGGCAAACATTAAAACCCGACTAAATAATCTAGCTTATTTATAATTTATTTTATTAAATACTAAATTTGAAGGTACTTTGTAAAATTTCAAAAAGACGTCAACGACTTTTTTTGCAATAAACATTTCGCAGAGTTAAAAATTCAAGCCTTGGCTAGTTCCCACTATCCTTCAGTCAGGTCTTCGATTTTGGTGTTCAGACATTACAAAAGAAGTGTTACACAAATTTTCAGGCTGCCTCAAATACTTACCCAAAACTGTTTGATAGCTCTTGGACTACAACGTCAGCAACGACTATATAGTCAGTACTGACATACGTAAGCGTATGACGCAATCGCGCAGTCCAGTTGCCACACCTTTTGAAAAGTTCATTGAATCGTCTACAGGTGGTTAAAATTATTCGAATAGCATTACTTCTTATACACAATTGTTTGGCCATTAGAAAAACAACATTCTTATCAATATGACGCATGCTGAACAAACCATCGCTGCGCTAAACTAAAATTCACATTACGTAGCTCAGGTGCAGTTTAACTCATTTGTCGGTTGGGAGCCACGAAACGTATCTGCATGAGTTGAACAGTGCTTTATTAAAGTACGTGCTAAATTCGAGAGTATTAGTGTGTACTTATCAATATGACGCATGCACAGAGTCTGACTAATCATGGGGTCGCTGCGCTAAAATGAAATTCACATTACGTGGATGAGATGCATATTTAATCCATTTTTAGAGTAGGAGCCACGAAACGTATCGGCACCAATTGAACGGTGTTTTATTAAAAATATGTGTGCTATTTGAGTACCTATTAGTGTGCACAAGATATCAGCACTCCGCCCACTGCCAGATACTTTACGCAGTGTAGTATATAATGAATAAAATAACTCCGTAACTCATTAGATATAGACTATAGATTATAGACGCTAGACATCTGAGGTCATCAGCGTCTCTGGCTTTCTTCTAGATGTAATGGGGTTGGATCAAAACATAATTTATGTTTTTTTCCATTTTCATCCACGGAATTAGCATTGTCATTAAAAAAAATTCTGCACATCTTTTTCTATTGGGTGTTGGTTCTGATTCTATATTCTAATATTAAAATTTCGAATAAATAATCCTTCTTTAAAACGGTTTTTGGAATTTTCACTACTTCTTTCTTTTCTTTGTACCTATCGCTTAAGCATGAAATAATATTTTTACGATTAATAATTTTTACAGTAACTAACACCGATACTCATTTGTTTCGAATTCATTTCGTTTGTTTCATATGCTCGCGTGCGATTGGGGGAGAGAATCAGAACCGACAGTCAAATATGGCGTTAATTTTGTGCGCATGTGCATCAGTTTCGCTTTGTGTGAAATTTGTGATTCCCTGGGATGATCTCAGTGAAACGAAACAGAATTGGATTAAATACGGTACGCTAAATTTATACAAAGAGAGTCCGACCGAAGATCGATTGTTTAACCGAAGTCGAGAACTTCGGCTTTGTTTCCTCGTCTTCGGTCAAAGCCGAAAGTGTTCTGTAATCCTCGACACAAAGCTTGCTGATTGCTTTAGTGAGAGGAAGTATCCTTTTTGTATTTTGTTTTTGTTATGCTGTGTGTATTATTTGGAAAAAAATGCTAAAAAAGCGAGAGAAAATACTTATTATTCCCGTGAAGGTGGAAAAGTATTTTTCATTTCTTTTTTTCTTTAATATTCCTTGTTTGCAGCGTTATGTGTGTGCGATTCTATTATTCGATAAATTTAACATTCAGCTTCGGCAAAAGCTACGGCTTGACTTTGGCCGAAGGTGATCTAAACCAAAACCCGAAGCTCCGGTCGGACTCTACTTCTATATAACATTAGTCCAGACGCCGGATAGTAAAGTCCCTAACCCTCCATTTATAACGAGTGGCGTAAAATGTAAATGATTATGACGTGTGTGGTAAAATGAGTGCCAGCGAGCTTTAAGAGTAGTATTTTTTGTACGTTTATAAAATAGCTGGTTTTTACTTCAATTTTTAACATTTTTTAAGCCAACTACCTACACTTCTATATTTGTTCATAAAACTTACGCTTACTTTGGTTTGTCATATACTTCTGATCATAGCTAATAGGTAGTTTATGAAAATTACTGTTGAATTGATAAGATCGCATGTTTTTCTTTTACTTTTAAAAGCAGCTATTGTAGAGGAAGGGTAGTGTAAAAAAATATTTTCGGCGCCTACTAAATATACGAGGTTTTAAGACTTCACTATCCAGCCTCAAAATATTTAATTTTTTTATAAAAAACCATTTTTTATCTCCAAAATAGTTAATTGAAAACTTCATGACAAGTTTCGTTAAAATCGTTGTTCATCATTTTTTTTTTTGTTCAAAACGGATGATTCTAGAACGTTGCTCTATAATTAGAGTCGGGTTAGAACCCAGCAAATAGAACAGATGTTTCGTTAGCATGCTCACAACATTAACATATTATATAAATAAGTGTCACACTTCATTTAAAAACATTTTGTCTATTTTTGTTTCAAATGTCTATGTTTTTAACAATGTTTGTAACTATACAAATTTCTTATGTCATTTTGATATGTATTTTTGTTCGGATGTTATTAAAGACATTCAACTACATTGTCTGTCTCTTTCTGTTGCAGGGTTTGTAATAGGTCTAGCGTTTCTTCTGCTGTTGGGCGGGATAGCCGTAGCTGTCTTTTTCACCGCCTGGGTTAAATTGTACATTAATCACGTAAGTAAATTTAATACCTTCTTTATAGTCTAAGACCCGGTATTAGAAGTATATATCCTCATCTGATATTTGATGATGACAAAGATTATATGCTAAATAATATATACATTGATAAATCGCCCATGGCTTCCCTAGCTAAATCGATGCTGTTAAATTAAATAAATTCTAATTGACTTTTTTGGATCAATTTCCCCGATTTGTTAATCATAAAAATCGAGCCTATAAGATGATGACAAAAGGAATTGGAATATACCATTGATTCTGTACATAAATATAGATCATCCACATAAACATACCTTGTAAATAGCTGTGTTCTGTGTATATTGAGTTTATTTGCTTTGTTAACATTTTATTTGTGTCATATATTTTCTACTTAGGCTCGATTTTTATGATTAACAAATCGGGGAAGTTGATCCAAAAAAGTTAATTAGAATTTATTTAATTTAACAGCATCGGTATGCGATTTAGCTAGGCAACCCACGTGCTATTTATCAATGTATATATTATCTAACATATAATCTTTGTCATCATCAAATAACAGATGAGGGTATATATTTCTAATACCGTATCTCGCACTATTACTGACTAGCACAAATATCGGTAAAGTCATATATTTAATACTCCTATATTGCCAGTTTCCGTAAGTGAACGTGTTGCGCAAGAGAGACAGCGACTGGATTCTTCTGTCTCGCTTATTGAATACATATATTATGATCGTTATAGAGCACTTCGAGTCAAATAGCATTTTTTATTGGAACAAAATACGGACGCAATTATTACCAATACGGTAGTCGGCTAATAACCTTAAGAAAAAAATTTATACCAATTAATTTACAGGAAAAAACTATAATTTTATTCGTCCGCTGCGGCGGAAAAAATGCAAGGCCTCAATCAAAAGCTGATCTGGACATCCTTGCTATTGTTATACCTACATTTTTCTTCCTGTTTTACTTGTACCGAGTGTTCACTATAATCGCTGGGTGCGTGACGGCAGCACCGCAATTTTTCATGCTCTTATAACATTGTGTCAAATGAACATTTTTCAAATAACTGTAATAATATTTGAACGAAACCTTTAATTATCGACATTTTTATACCCATAAGGAGATACAGTGTTTATGTTGTTGCACTGAAAAAAAACAAATATTGAGTATTTAATTATTATTAATATATAGGTATATATTATTTGACGTTTACTTCCATGAAGATTACTAAATTAGTTGGAAAGAAAAAATAAAACATTTTCGATAAAACTTCAACGTGTTATGATTTGTTTGTTTTACAGGAAATAATCTTAAGACAAGGTTCGGACACGTTCAGGTGGTGGTCGAAGCCTCCCGTAGTTCCGGTCATTAAAGTGTACATCTACAACGTCACTAACGCCGATGAGTTCTTGAACAACGGTTCGAAACCTATCGTAGACGAAATTGGACCATACGTTTACACGTAAGTCGCTAACTGTAATCGTTTAATCTTACAATCCATCTGGAAAACGTTCATATTTGAACTATATAGAGCAGGCCTGGGCAAATGGCGGCCCGCGGCGCAATTTTATCCGGCCCGCGAAGCATTTTAGAAAATTTTAGAAAAATAGCGGGAATAGAATGTGGGAACCTTTTTTTTTTTGCTCCCCGAATGCGGAAATAGAATATGAGGATCATTTTTTCTGCAAATTTTTGGCCCGCGGTGAAATTTTCGTCAGCCATCCGGCCCGCGGTCAAATTTTCATCAGCTATGTGGCCCGCGGATCAAAAGATTTGCCCGTCCCTGATATAGAGCGTGCTTATAAACTATGCATGTTTCGAAAGCGCTTTATTACTGCGCAAAAAGTAAAATTGTACACATGTTTATACAAAGCTAATTTATGATTATCACGCGCGTGCACCTACGCTCGTTCGACAACGTCATAGGCAGAACAAATCCTGCGCTACGAACTCGTAGATTAGCTCTATCCGTTGTGGGTTCAATCCCGAAAAAAAAAACCGGTCCAATGCATGGTTTTTCACGTAACAATTGAAGTTTCTCTAAACGTTAAGACATTTGTTTAAACAAAACAATAAATAAACAAAATATGCGCAAATGTTAACAGGTCAAGTAGGCATTGTGAATTATTATTGATTATTGATATAATTAAACAAATATTAAGTATTGACGGTAGACAAATATAGTTGTAATGAACAAATACAGCAAAAAACAACTGCCACACAGTTTACCTATCGATTTTATGTGTAGCTTTTCTGATAGCAAAATTTTGACGCTATATAATAATATAATATAATCTTCGAATGTTTTTTCTAACCAATTTTTAAGGCAAATTACATATAAAAAAAATATTTTAATTTTTTCCGGCGATTATTATTATCAAGAAGCAGGTATAAATGTATTTAGGCAGATGCTAAGTCTGTTGGGCGTCTACAACCTTTTATTAGAATTTATTAATTCTAGATTATAGATGCTCGACAACCAAGGTCCAAGAATCAGTTACGACACTTCAATGCTTTAAGCCACCCTTTCCCAACCTTTTTTAACGGACCCTTAGGTAGGTAAACGATCATCGTCATGGACCCCTTCAACATAAAAACTAGTAATATTAACATTTTTTATTACAGAGTAGCTATTGTTTGCTGAGTGGAAAGATTCGGGGTTCGTATCCCGACGGTGACATTGTTTGAAAAAGTAATTTTTTCTAATGTTGATAGCGTTGTAACAATGGGTGTTCTTAACAATTGTAGCAAACAATAGCTACTCTGTAATGTATTATAGTAATTACGAACTATACTGTAAAAGAGCTCATCAATTAACATTTTTATTGAGACCGTTACTTGTAGATTTCGTAATTTTGACTTCTATATTGTTATTTAATTTTTTCCGCGGTCTCTTGGGATATGCTCGCGGATCTCCGGGGATCCGCGGACCCCAGGTTGGGAAACTCTGTTGTAAACCCTTTTTCAAGTGTCTGTACTCTTATATGAGCTGAATTTTTGTAACAGATATCAACGATCGATCAAGACACAAACTCGGGAATTACAATGCTCGATCAAAACGGAAACTCGATTGAAATTTTTTTAAAGACAATTCTGAAAACATTTTTAATTTACATAATTACCCGCGTATATGTTTTTTTTTTGTTTTTTATTTTACCGATCTCGCTGTAAAAAAAACATCGGTCGACAAAATAATGTATTTATCTGTTTGCTTGCTAATGCATCCATTTTGATATTATGTCGTCCCAACTTTCTGCCGCCTGGTGCATAAGCTATTTAAGTAATTTTAGAGCATTTTTTCTTATATGATATATAGGCGGAAACTGGAACAAAGCTTCGTGCATAGCCATATTGCGCGCCATAAAGACCACTTTTTACAGAAGCATCTTAATTATATAGGTCCTAAAATGTTTAACATTTTACCTACAAAAAAAAAATATGCAAATACGAAAGCAATTTGAAACCGCATTAAAACATTTTTTACTGACAAACTCATTTTATTCAGTAGATGAGTTTTTTAATTTCTTTTGAAGTGTTATCTACTTGTTCTTTTATTTATTTAATTTTGTTTTAATTTATTTATCTAATAAAAAAAAAAAAATGTCGGCCTAACCGCTTGGTTTTGACGGTATAATACTTTTAGTGCTCCACATTCCCAGAAAAATAGTGACAGAAGAAATTCAAGGACCATTTTTCGGTGCTTGTTTCAAAAAAAAAAAAAAAAATTAAAAAGTTAACCCTAACCGGATCTAACAAAATGGAAAATTTTCTTTTCGATGTGTACATCGACGGAAAAATAGTGGCAGAAATTTTGGTCGGGCCATTTTTCCGCAATTTGACGTTAAAATGTCGAAAAGTGGATAAAACATTTCAAAGATGGTAAAAATAAAAAAAAATCTGCCGCTTCGTTTTTAGGTTCTGTTAACAGCCAAATAATCGGGAAATACCAGCGGCAGAAATTTTTTACCAATTTCACCCTCCCCAAACCACTCCTAAGACAGCGGATAATTTAAAAGAATCAGGGGCAATTTTTTTTTTAAATTCAAATGTAATAAGTAATGTACGTATAAATAAAATATACACTAATTTGTCGGTAGGTTTTTGCACTGCGACTCGAATATTGTTAGATCTGTTATAGCAGAGATATTTCTGTGCGTAATATTAATCATTTGTTTTCGTTCCACGGCAACAGCGATCGAACTTTCTAAAATCGAGCGGAAGTATTTTTACCTTGCCATATTATAACCTATACGATATTTCTGTCGAGCCATTACTGGCTGTAAGTATTGGTATGTGCGTGTATATACAGGATGTTCCACGAACGAGATAATGATTCAAACCATCAATTTTTTTACCATTTTTTGATACCAGTGTCTCGAATACGGCACAACATTACTCGATATAAATTTGTTCAAATCTATACTAATATTATGAAGGGATGAAGTTTGTAAGTTTGAATGTAGGAGGTAATCTTCGAAACTACTCATCCGATTTCAAATTTCTTTTTTCAACAATGTTAAGAATGGACCTTCAAGATGGCCATAGGCTATGTATAAGTATATTGTAGCGTTAAAAGCGCTTTTTGCGGATGCCAATTTTGCAACTTAAGTCGACGAAAAAACGGTGGCACTACAAATTCGTGCGAAGCCGGACCGGGCCGCTTGTTGACTAATAAAATTTTAAATGTGTTCTCCTGCATTAGATTTTTGTACAGTCGGTATAATATAACGGTTTTAACAATTTATCGCGAAAATGAGACAATGCAGACATCACTCAGTGTGTGCAAGAGAGAAAGAAATGGATTACATGTGTGTAGAAAGAAAGACTTTCTAGTTAATGGATATATCGTATTTTTCGTGTTATGCAATCGATATATTATATGTTAAATTGTTTAGATGTATGCGTACGCTTCTCACATAACCGGAAATCCGGATGCAGTCATGGAAATTTATTAAATTGCGGGAATTTCAATTTCAATTCTTTAATAATCTGTTACGAGAAACAAAGAAACACAGCTAAAATACGCACATGTAACAAAATAATGTCAATCGGTGCACGATATACAATGTTCTGACAACTCGAATTAACTTTCTCAAATTAGGGACCGTCAAAACATGGCGGAGTTAAGCAGGCGCGGTCGCAGCCTGAAATTTTGGAGGGGGTCACTCACTACACTAATAAAAAATAGGTATCTGGAATAAAATAAACATTATTGCACAAGACACAATTTTATTTTATACATTACCTATAAAACAAATGGATGTTTAGGGGATAGCTAAAAATTTCCTTTTATTATTTGGCAAATTTCTGAGATTTTTCAATTTGACCTTAGATTTTGGGGGGGGGGTCATGTCTCCTGTGACCCCCCCCCCTTCGGACCGCGCCTGGAGTTAAGGGACAAATTACGATTTTTAAACTATCTATCTCTAGTACAGATGACCGGTAATTGCTTGTATTCCTCTCGGGAGAAGAAACTATAACTAATTTGGAATTATTTAACATCTATCACTTGGGGGTCGGAAATGCATCATTTTTTTATGATGATGACACTTGAAGATTTTTTATTTATTGTAAGTTTTAACACACAACATAAAATCTAACAGTAAATTTCGTGGTGTTTAGCTTTAGGAAGGTTGACCAATTAGTAAACTATCAGATCATAGAAAAATTCAGGCCAAAAAGTATGAATATATATATATCATTCTCTATAATCTACTCAATGTGCGGTGAGCGAAGGCAACAAAGCGTATCAAAAATATATATCTGCGTCTCTTTTTTCTATGTAATTCCCTGATTTTTCCGATGATACGATTGGTTGATGTACTTGCATTCAATCTGAATAAAGTATTTCTGTTTCAATAACGTCTCTTTCTATGGTGTTAACATGGACGTACCCAGCTTTTGGCTCAGGAGGGGGCAAATTAGAAATTTATTAAGCCGGGTCCCCCGTGCTTGTTTGTCCTGGATACGCCAGTGCTTACGGCGTAAAAAAAGACAGCAGTATACCTATATGTTTGCACCCTAATGGTTCGATTGCGTTTTTATTCCTATGCTCAGTATAGAATAAAAGTATATGGAAAATCTCAATCATGTACATCGTTATACCATAAATATGCCACAAGTTTTCCTCCCCCCTCCCTGCATTTTCTGACAATTACAAGACTATCGTTACCTTTAATTACATCTATGATATTTAATTGCAATAATTGCCATTTATTTATTGAATAACATGTACGACAATTTGGCAAAAAAGTAAAAGCTTTACAAATTATAAATACGGAAAAGAAGACAAGTTTTTTTTATTTATCTTCAAAGGTCACGTCGTTTGTAAAAATAACAACATTTATTGCCATTTCGTGTACAAAAAAAAAAATGGAGAGCGGAACCCACTGAACAGGACCCCACTGCAATGGAATTCCGTCAATAATATTTTAAAAACTAAAAAAAAAATGATTATAAACGTGTCTTGTAATTTCGTAATCTGTTTATTACTAGATGTTTGGTGTCGTCTTTCCGTGTAAAATGTGTTAACACTTTTGACACTATTGCGTTTGTGATACGTTAAGACCTGTGTGGTTTTTTTTTAAACTCGTCGAATTCTTTTCAATCAGGACCCTGTTTACCGACAACAATTAGTTATAATGAATCAATTATAGTTAAATTACAACCTAAAAACAAAGTACACACATGACTAGTTATTTGCCTCCAATTTGTTGATAACATTTTATAACACTTATAAAATAATTACCAATTCACGGTTTATTAGGATGGAAAAAAGCAATACCAAAAAAAACACACACACATCTTCTCAATCACATTGTACAGGTGTTCAATTTATTTTGAAGTCCTTCTTGACCTTCAAACTAATTGGGGAATGCCAACATCTGGCACAGACACTGTTTCTGCACAAATTGACGAATTTCAGGGGCAAATCGTGTATTTGACGCATTTTTTTAAAATAACCGATTCTTCGAGTAGGTCTTCATTTTTAAACTTACATGAAAATGTAGATATTGAATCCCTTATGGGCTAAGAGCTGGCTACGGAGAAAATGGGTGACTCGGTCCAGAGCTGAAAATTTGCAGAATAATAGGAGATAGTATAAGTAAGTACTTATTTATACTATCTCCTATTATTCTGCAAATTTTCAGCTTACTTATACTATCTCCTATTATTCTGCAAATTTTCAGCTCTGGACCGAGTCACCCATTTTCTCCGTAGCCAGCTCTCCGTCTATTACACTTGCTGAACAATGAAAATCGATTCTGGCAGTCCCCTACGGCCAGGGTATACGACCACAAAATATTTTGAGAATAAAAAAAATCAGCTGCTCTTTTGTTCTGAAGGTCTGTCAAACCTAAATCAAAATATTTTGGGGTAGTATACCCCGGCCGCAGGGGACTACCCGAATCGATTTTCGTTGTCCAATAGGTAGACAAGATTCAATATCAACATTTTTACAAGAGTTTTAGAATTTTTTTGTAAAAGTACTGCGAAATTTCGGCCCAATGCGGTCGCTTAGTCCGCTTGCCGTTAAACTCGTCTTTGTGTTTTTCTGTTATTAATATATTATATATGATTTTAATTTTTTTTACCAATTTTAACGAAAATTACAAACCTTGAAAATAGTATATTTTTCTCGCGTGTAAGAAAAAACAGTCACGCTAGGTGTGTACTGTGTAGTTTATTGGTGGAATTCCTTGGCATTCAGTCATTAATTTTTGTTTAATCAGGTGTTTAATTGCCTTCATTTGTTACAGAGAAACGTGGGAGAAAGTGAACATCACATTCAACGACAATGACACGGTCACATTCCATCAGCAGAAGATTTACGTTTTCGACGAGGAGCAGTCGGTCGGCTCCGAAGATGATGTCGTCGTTGTGCCGAACATACCAATGCTCGTAAGTATATATCAGGGGTGCCCAACCAGTCGATCGCGGCGTAATTTTAAGTAGATCTTTACACTTTATCTATTCTAACATCCAAAAATTCAATTTTCAAACTAAATCGAAGTATAGGTAGTATGTTTCCATTCAACCCAAACAAAATGATTCTCGAAATTGAAACTGTTGAAAACCAATTTCAAACAAGAGTCGCAGATTTTGGTAAAATTGAAAATATTGCACTATTTTTTTCAAATTCGTTTCAAAAAGATATAAACATAGAAGAAATTGCAAGCCAAATCTCCACTGTATTTGAAGCAAATCAGGGTGAATTAGAATTGGAAATAATCAAACTTCGAAATGATTTATATTTAAAAATTATTATATTTGAAAATACACTAAAGATAAATAGGTACCCAATCTTAACAATTGCGGCACAAAAATTGATGTCTTGTTTTGGCTCCACGTATTTGGCGGAATCAGCATTTTCTGATATGAATATTATAAAATCAGATATACGAAATTCTTTAAGAGATCTCATTAAAATTACTTCGCTATATTCCTAATTTTGTTTCTTTATTTTTTTATATGACTATACTCGATATTGTATAATTTTTGTATAATTTTTTTCCCACTTAAATGTTTATAATAAACTTTCTATATTTGCAACATTATAAAAGCAATTTTTGTTTTTTTCCCGCATATTGGTAGATCGCGATGACACTATTTAAAAAAAAGTCGATCGCACCTACTAATAGGTTGGGCAGCCCTGATATATATAGACCATATATTTAATAATTTACTATATGAATCATTCTCTATAATCTACTCAATGTGCGGTGAGCGAAGGCAACAAAGCGTATCAAAAATATATATCTGCGTCTCTTTTTTCTATGTAATTCCCTGATTTTTCCGATGATAGGATTGGTTGATGTACTTGCATTCAATCTGAATAAAGTATCTCTGTTTCAAAAACTTTGTCTTTTTCTATGACGTTAACATGGGCGTACCCAGCTTTTGGCTCAGAAAGGGGCAAATTAGAAATTTCTTATGCCGGGTCTCCCGTGCTTGTTTTGCCCTCCTGGATACGCCAGTGCTTACGGCTTAAAAAAAGACAGAAGAATATAATTTGCACCCAAATGGTTCGATTGCGATTTTATTCCTAATCTCAGTATAGAATAAAAGTATATGATATAGACCAGAGATTCACAAACTTTTTTGGTCAAAAAAAAACTTCATTAATTAGTGTCGTGTTCACAAACAGACTTTTTCCAAAAATATGTTTTTTTGGACTCAGGGGATTTTAAAACAAAAAAAAAATACTATATAATTTTGAAAAGTGAATTTCGACTTAAATTAGTACCATTACAGTATCCTATTTCTTTAATTCTTGTTCGCAATTAAGAGGAACGAAAAAGTTTGTTTACATTGAGTATAATATGCACTGTTCAAAATTATCAAAAACGTGGATCGACCTAATTGCTTTCGAGTCACGCGCGAATTTCTATAAAAGTGTATCGTAACTTTTCCCGCAAAATTCAGATCAAAGCCTAAGCATTTCAGTTTTAAAAAGTGACTTTTGTTTTTCCAGAGCGCGACATCACAATCTAAGCACGCGGCCAGGTTCTTGAGGTTGGCCATGGCTAGTATAATGGACATTCTGAAGATCAAACCGTTCGTCGAAGTTTCGGTCGGGCAACTGTTATGGGGCTACGAAGATCCTTTGCTGAAACTCGCGAAAGACGTTGTTCCCAAGGAGCAGAAATTACCGTACGAAGAGTTCGGTCTCATGTATGGAGTAAGTTTCTACAAATTAATTATTTAATAAAAACATTTTTTAAAAAAGCGTAAGGCCCTTACGCACTAGAAATGGAACTTATAAGTTCTAGTATTTGCTGACGATTTTGTTATTTCAAGATTAGGGAATGGTTATGTGAAATTTGTTGCCGTGGCTAGAGAAAATGCTACGCATACACACAATGCGAACTGCGCATGCGTGTTACAGTACATATGGCGTTTTGACAGAGACGATTCTCCCACGATTTCCTCTCAGCTGCCAGCTGAAGTCGGAGAAGGGGAATCGCTTCATTTTTCGTCAGATCCAGGCCAATTTACCCCCCTAGAACCTTTATATAAGAAGAAAATCCAAAAAAAAAAAATGGCTGGCAGTGACGTCGACAAAATACACGCAACGCTTCAACTAATTAAATTTTTTTCCAGAAAAACGGTACATCCGCCGACGTGGTGACCGTCTTCACAGGCGCGTCCGAGATAACGAATTACGGACTGATCGATAAGTACAACGGAAGATCGCATTTGCCTCACTGGACGCGCGAGGAGTGTAACAGACTCAACGGATCAGACGGATCCATCTTCCCGCCCCACATCACGAAGAATACGACGCTTTACATCTACGACAAGGACCTCTGTCGGTTATTGCCGCTCAGGTATTGGCCGATACATTATAAATTACTAGTCTGAACCCGCGGCTTCGCTCGTGTTATATACTGGGGTCTTTTAGAGATAACAGGTTCTAAAGGTATGTAAAAAACGTACGCAATGGTATTATCCATGCATACCTATGAGAGCGAGTGAGAGCACTATATGATTTTTTTTTTTGTTTAACAGCTTCATGAAAATGTAGGTTGTTTGTTTCCATGGAGTTTTTCTCTCGTAAACTCATGGACTACTCTCTGTGTGTGTAAACAAATAAAAAACCTAAATTTCATGATGCCGTCAAACAAAAAACATCTAATGCTCTCACTCGCACTCATATGCATGCATAATACCGTTGCGTACGTAGATAAGCACGTGTTTTATGTACCTTTAGAACCTGTTATCTCTAAAAGACCCTTGCTTTTAAACTAGCAAATTGGCATACGTTCTTAACTAAATATTGCACATTTATTGATAAAATTTTAGCAGTACTGAAACGTCGAAATGACGTCGGTCTGGCGGGTCTGGGATCTTGGTATATGTCGTTTTACTGCGTAAGAGATGGGTCGATCAATGTTCTCCACTCCCCTCCTGCTCATGGATGCACTTTTCGTTACGCTTCCATTTATTCACACGCGAACTAACCGCAAAGTAGTAGATATTTTTTTTCCTGGGGGGAAAAAAAATCAATTTTTTTTAAAGTTTTATTAATATCACACAAGAATACTCACGAAGGAAGGTGTCAAGCAAAATATTAATTCCCAAACTAATTTTACAAATTTTTTTTCAAGAAGTACTTATTTTTAAATTTTATTTTTTAGCCAGGTATTCGTATTATTTTCAGTTTTATTTTTGTATTATTATAATCCTGGGGAGGGTAATTACCCCCTTTACCCCCTCTTATCTACGCCCTTGACTAACCGCGACATAATAGTTGGAGAGCTCATGACCCATTATTTATGAAGTGTTTGATTCACGTAGAAATTTTGCCCAATGGTACAGATAGTATTTATGGACAAGAAATAATATGTTTGTCTGACTTACCGTGGTACACCAGGTACTGCGCATACAAGTAATGCGCCCAAAAATGTATGTCAAAAAAAGTATTTGATTCAACGAAATCAGCTAGTATGCTTTGATTAGTTGGAACATATTATCTAGGTAACCATGCCAATGAATAGCAAATATCGTATTTAATACTAGCCATTACCCGTATACCGCACACGATTTAATATAAAATCTATTATCCGACTTTTTTAAAATAATCAGAATCTAAAAACGCTAAATCGTAGTAGGAAATCTTGAAATTGAAGACTTGGAACCTCAACCTGAAGTGACCATTGGTCACACGGATAATGAAGATCAGCCAGAAGTTCAAGAAGGTTCAGATTTCCTACTACTGGGCCACTTGTAGAAGGGGTATCTATAAAGGAAAAAATCGATTTTGCGTTTTTAGATTCGGTATATTTTTAAAAAGTTGGATAATAGAATTTGTATTAAATCGCGTGCAGTGTGCGGGTAATGGCTAGTATTAAATACGATATTTGCTATTCATTGGCATTGTTACCTACATAATATTATGTTCCAATTTATCAAAGCATGTTTAGCTGATTTCTTTCTAACACTTTTTTTGACATACTACATTTTTGAGCACATTACTTGTATGCGCAGTACCTGTTGTACCACGGTAAGTCAGGCAAACATATGACTTGTTGTCCATCAATCCTATCTGTACCACTGTGAAAAATTTCTACGTGAATCAAACACTTCATGAATAATGGGCCATGAGCTCTTGGGCTATAAGAAGTTTTAAAAACTCCCAACTTCTTTGTTGCAGATATGACAAAGAAATCGTAGCCCAAGGCAACGTGTCGGGCTACAGATTTACGCCGCCCAAAGACGTTTTTGCCAGCGTCGACCACAAAGCTGACAACATGTGCTTCTGTCCGCACGGACCCCCATGCGCCCAGAACGGTCTCATGAACGTATCGCTTTGCCAGTATGGTAAGTCGTTATTCGGAATTCACTGTTTTAAATCCGAAAACAAACTTAAAAACATATTCTCTCGTTATTTTTTAGATTCGCCAATCATGCTTTCGTTCCCTCACTTCTATTTGGCTGACGACAGTTTAAGAACAGCCGTCGATGGAATTTCGCCACCGGATCCAGAAAAACATAAACTCTACATTGACGTAGCACCGGTAAGTTTTTTTTAAAGCCTGGCTGAAACCCGGGTCTTCGAATTAAGGCCTTGAAATATACATATTTTAGGTTGAGCAGCGCTACCAATTATATTGTAACAAAACTGTTCTAGTTCATGGTGGAAACTATTAATTTACAATAAAAAAAGTTTAACAAAACAGTTAAACACACAAACGAAAAGTACTTCTCTAACGTAACAGAA
This sequence comes from Xanthostigma xanthostigma, assembly GCA_963575645.1. NCBI lineage: Eukaryota > Metazoa > Arthropoda > Insecta > Raphidioptera > Raphidiidae > Xanthostigma > Xanthostigma xanthostigma. The sequence goes on along the minus strand of OY754472.1, from coordinate 24,819,219 downwards.
ACAAAACAACAAATTCTAACTAATAAAATAAGATAATAAGTAATAAAGAATACAAGTCGCTATCTATGTACACAAAATATTTACAAAACATAAACACATCAAAGTTTGTTTAGCACAGTTATCTATTAACTATATACAAGAGATTATTTAGGTTAAACCAGATTTATATAATCGAAATCAATGCTCTATTATACCGCACTCCGCACTAGTATTTATTTCCTAGTTATTAATTATTTCGCACACGTCTTTGACTATGAGCTAACTCACACACGAAATCTGACTGTCTCTGACTGACTGACTCGTGCCGTATTTATAGCTTTGACTCCTGCCTGGTCGAATGTTCCAGAATATGTAGCTAGGTCGAGAACCTTCCTACACTTGCAATGCCTTCTTCAGGCAATTCTATGAAGGTTGTTTGCGAGAGTATTCGACAGAAAGCAGTGTCGCATCAGCTGGGGGGGGGGGGTTGTTACAATATAAAAAGAAATCCAATAGTAAAGGGATAGGAATGTGCCTTCCAAGATTGAGACATAACTTATTCACTAGTTTGTCTAGCTCCATGATTTGACGTCCTTAAAATGGTGTAAAAAATAGATAATGCTTTTATTTAGTGCGTTAAACGTCCCGAACTTGTATATGGACTTATCTTTAAAAATATGTTATATAACTGATTTTTTGCAGGAAATGGGAGCGACGTTAGCTGCAAAAGCGAGAATACAAATCAACTTGGCCGTTAGTCAAGTAATAGACATTAAACAAGTTGCCAACTTCCCAGACATTGTATTCCCAATTATGTGGTTCGAAGAGGTAAAGAAACATTTATTTCCTATTAACTTTTACCCAATGTTGTTCGTTCGTTTTATTAGTCAGCGCCCTATCATGTTCAAAACGAGAACCAGCGAGTTTTAACAGTTACGCGAATCGTAATACCATTGTGCTCGAGGTGTATATGGTATTTTTTGCACACACCATCGAAAATAAATTTCATCACATCCTATATACACAAATTACTAAATTAGCTTTGTTCAACGATCAGAAACCGTCAGGAAACTGACGACACATGCGCGTTCGCTTTAAAAATATTCGCATGTAAACGTTTTGAAGCAAATGCGCATGTTTCGTCAGTTTACTGACGGTTTCTGGTTGTTGTAGGAATAAAGCTATTTATATTCATCAACAATATAGGTAGATAATATATTATTTTTTTTGTTTTTTAGGGAATTAGTGGTCTTCCTCCAGAGGTGACAAATCTCTTGAACCTGGCAGCGACAGCACCGCCAATAGCCAAAGCCGGGTTGACGGCAGGTCTCTTCATTGTCGGCATTTTACTACTGGTCCTGGCAGTATGGCGGCTCGTCAAAGCGGCAAACGCTCACAGCACGCTCAGATTAAACACACCTCAGTACGGCACAAGTTCGCCGGCCAAACGCGACATGATGCAAATGGAGCATGTGACAAAATAATTGACAATCGAAAAAAATAATTGACTGTGCGCAAAATGTGATTTATCGTGCGGACTATAGCGGGTTGCTATTGTTATTTAGTGAACAATGTTTTAATTGTATGACGACGAGTATTGCCTCGTTCAGTGTTGCCAAATGTGTCATTAAAAACAAAAAAAGCATCGTTGAAATTCACGATCCATTGCGATGCTGGCCGCATTCAGGTTCAACGTGCTCAAAAAAAAACTGGTAGATTTGGTTTGGTTTTATCTGGTGTAAGAAATGAACCAATGTTTTTGCATTATAAAAATTACGAAGCTTTGGTGAAACAACTAGACCTATATCTGAAACCGACACGTAAAATATAAAATGTTTTGTTGTTTTTTTTTCGATTCAAATGTGTCAGTTTTCACCTTCGTCTAAACAGCGCTGGTCTTCGATGTAACACGTTGAATACTGAAATCGGTCAGTGTCGAAGGCAGTTTTCGACAACAAAGAAATAAAAAACTAAAAAGTATACATTTTTAGTAAATGTATCGTTAAAAAATAGCATTTTATTTGTTTCTTAAGATTATACAGAATGGGAAATCGAAGAAATGTTCCAGCTGACAATTTTGTCAGTTCAAAATTTATTTGAAAAAAAAAGTTGAATTCTATTCGTGCGAGTTGACCCTTCTTTATAGTCTAAGGTCTTCAGAGATTTTATGTTGAAAACTGCCTAGCAATGGGCAACTAGAGGTAATATTTTGAAGATATAAAGATAGTTTTTTCATCTTTAATAGTTGAAATGAAATGAAGAAGTTTGTTAAAATATATCGTATATATGAGAGTTGTTTTATTAAAGTTGATAAAATTATTTAAATTAAAAATAATTACTTGTTTCCAAGACTTTTGGCAACGATTAAAAATTTAATCATTCAAAATTTTCAGTCCACGACACTTTCGTCACCGATTTGCCAAATTTTTTTTAAAAACGTAATGTTAATTTGTTTTAGTGTATTTCATGTATTTTTTTAAGGTTTCCGTGACTGAAATAAATTTTTTAAAATTTTAAGGAACACTACTTCAAGCATTGTTACAACTTTTGTTATGAAATATTTATGTTTTTCTGTAGATAAACTTTTGCCAATTTTTTTTATACGTATCTACAAAATTATGGAATTAAACGTACTTAATAATTTAAAAAAATCTTAAGAAAACGCTGTTGTTGAAAATATTAAAAAAAAGACAGTTTTCTATATAATATCTACGCTCAATTAGTGTTTAATAGATATATAAATTTAAAAAAAAAATAGTGTGGTTATTTGAAATAACAGTTTTTTTTAATGTCTGTCACAGCACAGCTTCGTTTGTGGCACACAAAAAAATCCAATATTTTAATTTTGCAATGAAATTTACTATTTTGAAAAATCATTTATTCATGGTTTGCTGCGATAAATTGTGCGAAAATATACCGAATTTCAAATGAAATAACCACACTAGAACGAGACGAATAGCAAAAAAAAAAAAACAAAACAAAAATATTGGCTGTCAAAATTGAAATGATTTGAATTTTCAAAACAAAAATGGTGCTGGAAAAACAAAACGAGTTTAGAAGTGATTTTTATATAAGGTTAACTTACAACGCATGGAATAAAGAAGTGATACACGACGCAAGGAAAATATTTATGATTTTAAAAATCTTAAAAAGTTTCGTTCGTCAGGAATATCCATGCTTTTTACAGGAAACTTTTGTAGAATTCACATAAGCAAGCGAATGTACGTAAAATTAAAATTTAAATATTAAGATGTTATTTTTATATAATATGTAACAAAAATATTTGTATAGGTACAATTGTTTTTAAATAAATAAATTTAGTTTTTAATATGATTTTTTATTTACTTGACGTTTTATGATACAACCATTTTCTATGACCGTGACACAAGAATACAATGGTGTAGATGGGTGGGGGGCAAAGGGGGGATATTACCCCCCAGGATTATAACAATAAAAAAATAAAACTGAAAATAATACGAATAAGTACCTGGCTAAAAAATAAAATTTAGAAATACTTCTTGAAAAAAAAAATAAATTTGGTTTAGGAATTAATATTTTGTTTGACATCTTCCTCCGTGAGCATTCTTGTGTGATATTTATTAAAACTTAAAAAAATATTGATTTTTTGCTTTACCCCCCTAGAAAAAAATATCTACGCCCTTGCTAGAATAAATAAAAACCAGAAGCATAAATCAAGAGGTCATGTCTTTGATGTGTCTACCGACGGATTCGTGACCTTGGTTCCAAGTAAAAGATTACATTTTGTTTCTCCATAGACGTCACCAATTTATTTATTTACGGTTTTGTTTAAAACAAAGTTCAATTTTAAAATGAAATAAAACAAGTACCTAAATAAGATGTCTTATTAAGCCCGACGTGTACGAAACAATTCGCTGTAAACCTTCCAACACTGGCCGTTTCAGGATAGAATCTCCGGTTAACAGAGCACTGAGGTTACAAGAAAAACTCTTAATAGAGTTACACTTCTGGTTGTTTATTTATTCTTGTCATCGCCACACAGAAGGAAGTTCTCAAAATATGGTGAAGTAGATTGTGTACCAAAGACGTAATAATAACGATTTTGAAGGGTGATGAAGTTTGTCAAGACAATTTTAATGCACTGATATTTTTATGCGCGTCAAGTTGCATGGAAAAGTTGTACCGAAAAAATGAAAAAGTTTTTCGGTACAAACGCTGAAATTTTGCAGGCGTCAGGTACAAACGTAGAACAAACGATTGGCGTTGAAAAAGTTAAAAAAATATAAGTTGGTCTATGCAACTTGACGCGCATGATATTTCTTTATTTCATCGAAATCGAGTGAATAATAGTGTACTTAAAAAAATAATAATATAGATCAGATTTCGGAGTTGTTTTATTTGTCTTAGATTTTTTAAACTTAAAAGGTACATTTATAAATATTGTCACAATTAGTAATATCCTAATACAATAGTTTCAACGTGGAAAAACTGAAATCATTTGCTGCTCTCTTTCGACGAATTTGAACTACCAGATTTATTAGACGAATCACTCGCATCTGAACTCGATCCGCTCTCCGAATCACTTTCACTGTCGCTCGAAGAGTCTGAAGAATCTGACTGTTGTTCTCTATTCTTTTTCTTCATAATTTCTTTAAACTGTTTAACGGTAATCTTTCTGGGAACCATTTCTCGAAGAAAATCCAATCGATCATCGTTTTGAACGATTTCTGCTACGTAATTGTATTCTAATCTTTTCCCCGAAGAATTTTTCGAAATTGAATTTTTATGCGCTTCTGTTGTAAGAAAACCGATAAATAATTCCTATAAAGTAACGATAGAATATTAAAAAACATAACCTAGAAAACACGTTCAGATAAAATATTACTCACCGTCGCTTTTCCAACCAGTAAAGCTGAATCATGACCGATGCATTCAACATCAGGTGAACTTTTCATTATAGTTTTTATACGAGTTATTGGTAAATTTGTAGACATTTTTTTTATAAACAAAGTGAATATTATTCCCGCGCTCTTCTGTGATTCTGTCACTTTGTTTCATCCAATATTCAAACCGAAAAACAAAACGCTCATTCCAAGCAGCCAGCAAACAGTTCCGAAATCGTCATCCACATGCGCAGTATGTAAAATGAAGCTGTTAGTGGCGATTTTAGAACACGTTTTAACTACTGCGCATGCGGGTGACGGTTTCGAAATTGTTCGCTGGCTGCTGAACAAACCTATCATCACAAAACAAAACTTCTTTCCGCGCTTGCGCCGTAATTGTCAGTTGTCAATGGACATTTGTCATCAGAAATGTCAAATCTTTTCATTTATAAAATATTTATAATTTTGGGAGTTGTATTATCATCAACTTTCACAGGTAAAACACTGAAAACTCTCTCAATTATTTAAATACACTGAGTGTGTGTTTTTTTTTTTTTATTTAATAAAACAGGTTATAACCTTATTTATTATAAAAAGATACTTATGTTACTGAACAAAAAAAATACTGAATTTGTTGTAGCAAATGGCGAAAGAACCAAAGATAAAATGTATGAGTCAATTAAGGGCGGCGCCGCTTGTTTTAGACGGCTAAATGGAACGCATCAAACGGGCTGTTCATGTATGTATTAAACAGTAGTTTCTTCTATAACGCGGTATACACGCCTTCGTAAAAATAATGGCGTTATAGAAATTCGTGCAATTAAAATTTCGCGTTCGTCCGCAGCTGCTGAGTAGCGCAAAGCAGTCACCTCGTGAAATTCGTGCAATACAAACAAGCGTTATAGTAGAAGAAACTGTACGAATTCAGTTCGTCATAATTTTCACGGGAAAGTCCCGCATTTATGAAACTTGTCCTGGCACAACTCTCCGCCGAATAACTCGAAAAATCTATAGTTGTAGTGTTAATTTATTGGTAAAACCTCCTTATGACTGCCAAGCTCTTAGCAGGCACAGCTGGCCATTCTGACCCAAACAAATCAATTTGGGGCGAGGTTAGTGTGTCTTAGAAATTAACTGGCACGTCAAAATGTTCACAGTCGAGTAAATTTGCTGGTGTTTCTATATGCTGTGATCCTGATGTCTCGAATAATTTAGTTTAATTATCGTAATAGTGCGAATGGCGTCTAATATGAAACGGATGTTAAACATATTACTTTCTTTTTGTAGCTAGTCGTAGCGGTTCAACGGGTGTCGTACACATCGTTAAAACAGAAGAAGATATAGAATGGCTCTTAAAAAACAGTAGTGCAGGTCCATACATTCCAGTGTTACCGACTGAATTTTTTACGCGGGAAATATTGACTGCATTTAAAAACAATTTCCCCGAAATAATTTCCGGAGTGATTTTGTCAAACGTAACACAAACACCTCCGGTACATTTCAGTCACGACGCGATATGTCCGAACGAAGGTTACGGGCTCGAAGGCACTTGTAAAGCGAATCAGACAGGAGGCTGGAACAAATTCGGAACGAACATTATGCACGAAGATTATCCCTTCCCGATTTTTTACGTCAGTACCGAGTCTGAATATAAAAAATTAAAAGATTGTTTCGGCAAATTTAATAAAGACTTAGAAGGCCAAAAAACGCGATCGCTGTGCGCCATTGAATTGAACGCGTTTATGTTGGCAGCAGTGGACACACCGACTTGTCTTCGTCGGTCAAGTGTGCTGTCGATGACCGTTAGTAATTCGCGAGTTTGCGACGCGTTGGGCGACAGAAATGTGTGGTCTACGCTTTTTCCGAGAGAAACGTATTCGGGCGGAGATGAAAGCAACAGGTTGGTATTTTTGCTTTTCTGACTGCCAAAATTACATGAAAAAGTTGTATTTAAATTTGTTTTTAATTTTAAAAATAACAAACATACAACGAAAATAGCAATAGTGGAGGATAAAAAGAAAAGAGACTGATTTCGATGCAAAGCGCGTATCCCGAAAATCGACGACTAAAAATTTTTACTGCGACGCGGTGGCCATAAGGCCTCGAGGAACCAATCTCCACAAATCTATGAACGAACGATACTGTTTTTCGTCAGTTATTCGAATCGCCCGGGTGCCCACTCTACTTGGGGTCCCTTATTTTTCTCACTTTTCAGAAAAATGCATGGAGATTAGTCTCCTTTCTTTCTATCCTCTATGGTACGACCATTGAGTTTGTTTAATAAAAATTAGTTATGCTTTGTTTCTACGACAGGAACTTTATATTAAACGGACAAACTAATCCCTTTCTTAATTTCAGTGTAAAGACAGAAGCCAAAAAAGAAAAAATAATTTTGGTAGCGGCGCGTTTGGACGCGACGTCGATGTTCGACGAGACCGCGAGAGGCGCCGTTTCTACTGTATCCGGCTTGGTTACGTTGTTGTCCGTCGCCCAATTCCTTACAAACATGTCCGGGGATTCCGACGTATCGAAGACAGACAAGAACGTACTGTTCATGATATTCAACGGCGAAGCGTACGATTATCTCGGATCACAACGTATAGTTTACGATATGGAACGAGGGTATTTCCCTTTGAAACCGGATAGCAAGACGGGATACCAAGTTCCTAATATCACTTTGGACGACATAAGTCTGTTTATCGAAATCAGTCAACTCAGCAAAACGAGCACCTTAAATGTTCACCATGCTGGATATCAAGATCCCGCAACTAATCAGTTGGTAAGTAAATTAACTGAATCACCGCATGATAACAAAAAATTATGACGGCGCTGAGTGCGAACAGCGACTTCAGCCGCGGAAACGTCAATTTTGCCAACAAACCCATACTGAGTTTCAGCAAAATCGGTCCGGCCGTTTTCGAATTATGCCAATACAAAATTATACAAACTCCCAAGAAAACGAAATTACAAATAATATATGTTCACTATTTACTTAAAAATCGCTGGACTACTCTAAATTTGGATTACACTGAGTACGGAGCTTTATCCAGGGAGTGCTTTAGGACTTAGGTTTATAAAAAGAACAACTGTTCAAATTTGATATATGATTTGTAAATAAGTAATTTAGCATTTGTAAAATGCAAATTCATAGAATAAATCACCAATCAGTCCTATTTAACACTAGTGCTGGGTTGCACATACAAAATTTGACAGGGCTGTTGGCCAACAACGTTGTTAATTTAACCACGCTGCTAAAATTTTAACTGTTGCAGAGACGAATATTGCGTCCCTGTTAACTAACAGGGCTGTTAACTGGCCTAGTACCATATGTAGTAATTTTTCGTTCACAGTTGGTAACAAATAACCGCAATCTTAGTTCACGGTAGTATGTTCGTGTCAGTGCAGCTGTCAAATACACGGTTGGAACTTGATAGCTTGTGTTATTTTTCATTATTTAATTTGTGTAAAAAGTGTACTAAAATGGGTGATAAACGGTCCAAAAACTTTACGAAGAGCGAAAAGCAAATGTTTTTGCGACACGTAGAAAAGTATGTATTTTTTTAAATATTATTTTATCGTGTTTCCGTATACATAATATTTTTAACAAATTTGTTTTTCAGCAATTATTTTGTGAATAATGCTTTTTATTTATTTGTAACAAACTAATGTCATTTTTTTGACCAAACAGTAGAATGTCATAAACATGATTCCAAAATATCCTATCTTAACATTGCGTTAACCAAAATTCCGTTTTTAAGTCCGATTTATTCAATATGTTTCCATCCGTTTTCCTGTTTCCGTTAAATATCCCAAACCGATTTCTTTTAGATATTCTCACATAATTGAGAGCAAGGAAACCGATGCGGTAAACTTGAGACAAAAAAATGAGGCTTGGATCAACGCAATCCGGTGTTAGGGATATAAGCCAGTTGAAAAATCTTTATTTCAATATGAAACGAAAAACGAGGAAAGACGTGGCAGCGGATCGTGTAAGTAACTGACTTATTTCCGTTTAATCACAATACGAATGAGTCCTGTATGAAGTATAATATGAAATACAGTATGTTCAATAAAATTTACCTATTTGAGCCCATACGTGTAAACTAAAGATTGCCAATTGCATATGAATCTTACTTTAAACTTAATTTTTAATTGTTTTTATAGAAACAAAACTATTTGGATGCGAAGGTCGCAGCAGCTTCAGATAAGGTGAGCGGTTAATTGTTTTGGAAACTCATATAAAAAGTGGAATAATTTTTGCATGTAGATATGAATTTACAATTTCTATGAATATAAAACTTTTTTCTTACAAGTTTTATATGTTATAGTGTGGATCGATGCACAATTTTCTGTCGTACTCTGAAATGCATAGATTTCCTATGATATATAATAATTATATCAATATAAACAGAAATTGTTTTGCACTTTTAGAAAGAACTTTTCAAAACTGGGGGAGGAACGTTTACGCCCAAATTGGACGAAACGGGGGCTCAGATGTTGGCCCTAATGGATGGCCAGACCAGCCCACTGGCAAATCCATTTGATGACGCCGCAGCATTTTTTAACGGTGAGTTAGTTTTATGCTAAGAAAAATGTTTTTAAAATATGACAGCAACAGTTATTTTGTGAATATGTTCATTACATTTTTTAGATATAATTTTTGAAATTCCGGAGGAACCGAGATCTCCCAACCCAACACCCGAACCTAGACCAGAATCTTCCCCTGGACCGGCAGTACAATCTCCACAACCCAAAATGACCCGTCCCATAAGAAAAAAAAAAACAAAATTAAAAAAAAAAAATGTTACATCTGAACATTATAAAAAAGAATATTTAAAAAAAAAATACGAGTGCGCAGAATACGAACTCAGAACAAAAAAAATTCTGTTTCAGTATGATCTGAAAATAAAAAAGAAAACTTTAGAAAATTTAAATAAATACAAATGTTAATATCAATAATGTTTTTTATTGTTTTTATCTTTTTGTTAAATTATTCACAGGTAGTACTGCCAAATTAACTCGAGACCAAGGATTAAGGATCCGGTTCACGGTTTGTGCAATCGAGTACAATGAACGAGAATACCGGTTCGTAAAGTAGTACGATAAGCCCAAATAGATACTATACTTCCCGCAACAGGGCCTATTTAATATTTTGTTAGCAAATGAGTACTGAATCGACTCGATATTGTCTGATACAGTACGACTAACGAAATTGTGTACTCGTATGTATTTGTTACAAAAACAATTAGCACTCGTTACTATCGTATCGTTACGTTACTCGTTACTTTTCATACGATCGAGCACGAGCATTAAGTCGCGTCCCGTACGGTATGATTTCGATCGTACTTTGTAAAAACTTTATTTTAAAAGCGTTGTAATGCATTGATTCGGCACACAATTCAACTTATTGTTGTGTTATCGATTGTTGTGTAATGTACCAGATCGTTCCGAGTCGATCCAATATGTAAGCAGTTTAATCATTTCTGATCAAATAACTGCTAAGAAATAGATTTCAGTCAAACTAGTGCCTAATTATAAACAAAACTCGTCCGCCACTGGTATTCTGTATCTCTCTTTGTCGTCGCATTTTTGGCGCCAATTTGTGGCAACTAACCTAAACTGTGTTAAACACGAATACACGATACGTTATTTTGCATTGAATTGTTTAGCAGGAAATATTATTAGCAAGTTGGCGCATTTCAAGTACTTTTACAAAAACAATATTGTAAGAGTGCCTGCTGAAATGTTTGTCTTTATAATCATTACATATTTAACAGGTTATGTATCAGATTTCTAAACTGTGTTAAAAGTTGTTCTTAGATTTTAGAAGAGCATCGTACAGCTGTACCGGTCCTGTGAATGGTGAACGGGTATAAATTTCTAAACTCTATTAAACGTCGTTCTTAGAAGAGCATCACGTACAGATGTATTGGTCCTGTTGTGATGAATGGGTACGACATCTTGTGGCTCTAACGCATGTGCAGGTATTTCGGCAATAATTGGCTCGTCGTGGAAATCTATTGCCATATTGTGAAGAACAGCGCACGCCACAATTACTGCCAGAGTTGTATCCAAATGACACCTGATACCGTTTCCCAAGCAAGGAAACCGACGTTTAAGAACGCCAAAGCACCTTTCAACACAGTTTCTTGTGGCGATATGAGCGTCGTTATAAAGCCTTTCGCTCTGTGTATTTGGGTTAAGTATGGGTGTTAGGAGAAACTTTTTGCACGGATATCCGTTATCTCCTAACAAGTACGCGTTGCCATACACTCCATTCTCCAAATCAACGTACAACGGACAATTATTAAAAATAGTGCTATCGTGTACGGACCCCGGCCAGCGTGCTACGATGTTACGGATTCGTAACGAAGAATCGCATACAGCTTGCACGTTGATAGAGAAGTAGCCGTTCCGATTCCGAAACAATTCAGCGCGCTCACCTCCCGGTGACTGGATTTTTATGTGGGTGCAGTCAATCGCACCAAGCACGCCGGGGAAATGCCTTATGTTGTAAAATTGTAGTTTCACACCGTCTCGTTCTGCATCGGCTGGCATGGTGATATAATCTGGTTTTAATGCAGCTATTAAACGGGTGACTACTAATAATTCTACACACTGTCGATTTGTGCACTCCGATGTGATCGCCTACGAGCTGTTGGAATGCACCGGTGGCAAAAAACCGTAACGTGAGTAATAGCTGATTCTCCGCTGTAATCGATTTATTTCGATTTGTCTTAGGTGTCAAAGCGGGCCCAAATATATGCAACATTTCTCTGATGGTTTGTTTTGAGAACCGGTATCTTGTTTTAAATTCCAATTCGTCGTAATACAGAAACGGATCTGTCCTGTCACGTAAGACTCTTCTACGAGGTATAATTTCCTCAAAATCATCATCCGACGATAAGGATGTCAAAGAAGACAAATCTGACATTTTTTATTTACTTATATGTATATATAATTTTTTTTAATAATTTAATACACAAATAAACGTTATAAAATTATTTTTTGTGTTTTTCTATTGTAAAATACTGCAAAACAGTGCCTTCGTCAAAAGTTAATCACACAATGATCACCGATTAGTTTAACAACCCGGTTAACAGCGTGATCAACTTTGATCAGGCGTTGTGCAACAGATTTTTACGTTAACAGCCCGGTTAAGTACATTTGACAACCCGATCAAATCAAATCTGACGAAGCATCGTTAACGATGCGATCAGCAACGGAAATCGCCCGATCAAGTGTTTAACAGCGCTTTCAAGTGTTTGACAACCCAATCAAATATTTGATTTTGCGTTGTGCAACCCAGCATAGGTTATGCTATGGCGTAAACTTCAACAAAAGCTAACGTGTATTTGCATGCCCTCCAGTTACGTAACTGAACTAATATTATGAAAACATATTTTATATTTTTATTTATTTGTGGTTTTATTTAATTTAATTTTTAAATTAATTAAAAGCATATAAAACAATGAAAAATGAATCGCGGCACAAACAATTGTTCACTGAAATAGCGCGAAAACACTTGATTGTCAACTGTTAATCCATTGCAATCAACAACAATATATTGTTTTAGAAAGAAATATTTTTTAACCAATAAATTATGACATTTCTTAAATACAGTGAACATTTTTTCTCACGTACCTCAAGTAATAATGAAATGTATTTCATATTTTAGTTACTCATTTTGATTTTTAAAGTAATTAAAAATGTTTACAACAATCAACAATGGATTCATCACGAGCCAAATGACTGTACGCAACCAGCGCTAAAACATTATGACATTTAGGCCCGATTCACACTATAGTGCCGGTCACGGTTCGCTCTCGGTCCAGTCTCGGTTCGGTAAAATCTTACTGTATTCACACCATCATTCTGGGTTTGATCACGGTTCAATCTCAATTTGCAAGAAGTCTGATGTATTTCCTTTGCAATACATTTTACTTTATTTCATAGATACAATTTTTCTAGTTGTCTGACAATGTCATTCGATTTTTCAATTGAAGAATTAACTGTTATAGCTATTCTTCTTGATGAAGATACGGCAAATAAGAAAAGAGTGAAACGCAAGACAACGAAGAGAATGTGGGTGCATCCAAGCTTATTAGCGAGGAAAACGGAAGGCGAATACTACACCCTGTACCGTCATTTAATAGACGAACACTGCATTTGAAACAAAAACCTATTCATAAGTCAGGCAAAGTCCAATCACGCTCCAGCAAAATATTCTTCTAAACGGATCGGTGCCGGAGCGTGATTGGATCCGAACTTGAGCAGTGCTGATAGTATGAATACGCTCATTGTTTCTTGTGTAAGAATCATTTACTGAACCGAGACTGGACAGAGAGCGAACTGTGACCGGCACTATAGTGTATATCAGGCCTTAATTCTTACTAGATAGCTTTTTTTAGTTACGTAACTGAAGTAATATTATGAAAACATGTTTTATATATGCGTTTTAGTTACCTCTTTCAATTTTTAATTGAAAACGTTTGCAACAATGAAAAATGTTTCTCAACACAAACAACGCCACACTGAAACAACGCGAAAACTTTCGATTGTCAACTGTTAATCCATTGCAGCCAATCCATATTTAAAAAAAAAATAATGTATAAGTACTTAACAAATTATTTTTTATTACAGATAACGAATATAATAAATCAGTTGAATGAAAATTCGAATCCATATTCAATTCAGTTCTTAGAACGAGCAAATAGCCTTCCTCCAAGTTCTTTACAGACGTTTTTAAAAACAAATAAAAACGTTCCTGGCATAGTCGTCGCCAATCACGATCAAAATTATATAAATAATTATTATAACTCATTTTATGATAACGCTAAAAATTTAGAATTTGAATATTACAATTCGACCGACAGTGAAATTGCCGAAATACCAGAAGACAGCATTCAGTCGTTTTTAAATAATATTTCGTTTACGATTGCGAAAGTCGTCTACAAAGAAGTTTTTAACGCTACGTACAGTTCGATTTTGGATAACAAGCAAAATGTAAGTTTGTTTTATTATCAAATTAATTATTAACATTTTTTTAAAAAACTTTATTTTTCAGTTGTGTTAATTAATCGAAATTTTTCCAGATAAACGAATTGCTCTACTGTTATTTGATCACATCGAATTGTGCGTTGTTTCGAGAGGCTACATATAAAGAGGTATGATTTCTATTGAATTTTAACAGGTCATTGACCAGGGTGGCTAATTTATGAGAAAACCAAATTTTTTTATTTTACCTCAAATAATTTTATGCATAATTTATACAAGCAGACTATCTTTGACTCACAATTTTATATAATTGAAATATTGTTTTTTTCTTAGAAATTGGAAGATAAAGCTCCTTCGCTTTACATAGGCGTGATTGTGTGGGATAATCCAGTAACAACATTAACAGGCTATACGTTGGCTCTACTGACTGGAGACAGGGAAACCAATATAACCAAAGATGCGTGTAAATATAACAGTAAAACACCCGTAAGTTTGTTTTAATTTTGTGGATTCCGAATAGTAATGTAAAATCTTATTTATGGTTAGCAACAGTTGAACGGTCCAGACAATCAATGTTCAACTGAGTGAATGTTGAAACTGCCTTAATATAACCAACGTAATTTCCTGTTTCTAGGCATTCCGATATATCTGGATAAACGGATTCAAAAATGGAACTTGCGTCAAAACCACGATGAATTTCACAGAGGCTGTGAGTCCAGCCTTTGAAATCGAAGGTAATTGTTTCCGGTTTGTTTTAGAATGCTCATTTGCATACAAATAGTTGAAACTCAATAAGATTTTAATGCAAAAATGGTTTCTTTTATAGATTATGACTGGAAGTCTGGCAAATACAGTTCATGGGCCGAATCGATTTGGAGAGAATTTAATGTACGGATATTTTTGAAACCGTCCGCAGCACATGAAATTTTTACCATTTCAATCGGTTCAATTGTGATGGTTTTATCGTTTATTGTCGTTTATTTCATGAATAAAAAAGCTGATATACTTTTCAATACGAACCCCAATATGTAAGTAAAACTATTCCACTAAAATTGTAGTGATTTGACATGGAGGCGTGGCAACATTTTGCGATACTTTTGCCACTAATTTTTTAAATAATTTTTTTTTTGTGTTTTCAGAATTGGAACCAGTTGTTAAATGACAAGAATTATAATTCCAAATAATGAAATTTTTAAATTATGATTTTTTGTAAATTATTGTACTTTCCGACTGTAATTTAATAAAAAAATAACACATTTTTATATTCAATATGTTTTATTTACATTTATTTTCTAGTTATCAGCCGATCACCTATCTTATTTCTACCTTTATACAGGAATTGCTTCCCAGAACAAAGCATAAATAATTATTGAATAAATAAAATCTCATTATCTGTATTTAGTTGGTTTTAACTTTTAAATCATACAGAAAATATCGACATGGTTTCTTGATATAACGGGTAATAAAACTCCAGATTTGTAAACGTTTAGTGGGCCACATTTTGAAGCTATCTGAAATAAAGAGGTAAAGTTTGGATGTAGGAGGTAATCTCCGAAACTGATCATTTGATTTAAAAAAAAAAAAATGGTTGTCTGTAAAGTCGGTTTACGGACGATAGTTTTACGTGATAACGTATTCCGTAATACATAACCTAAACCTCCCAAAATTTGGTTTCAATCCGCTTATCCTTGGTGTCGGAATGATAAGAAATGTCAAAAGTGACGTTTGCAACTTACAAAGTATTATGTTCTAATAATAATTAGTTATTCCAATACTTAACTTAGCAGGCTTTGCATTTCACAATATACTAATGTCAAAAAATTGAATTAAACATTAGAAATGCAGCTGTTTTCATGTTAAGACAAGACATACGTTTGCTTCTAATTTCCATGTACGGCAAACAAAGACAACCGACCGCGTCGCGTCATGCATTACACAACATTGCATTTATACAGCTATTTTTCTATATAAATTTGTATAAAAAAACTGTTTAGGCAAATTCTGTTATACGAAATCTATGTAAAATGTTCTCCTCTTTCGTTTAAGACTGGTTTCAAACCGATCTGATTTAAATTGAGCGAGAAATTAGCAAAAAGCACGCACAGGGTCAGGCGGAACGTTACGCGTTAGGAACGTTACGTTACACTTTTTCGAACATGCAGCCGGTGTTTTATCAATTTATAATATTGGTGATTCATCAATTTATAAGACGTTATCACGTCAAAAAATTGTTCACTAATATTTAGAATGGACTTTCAGGATGAACGTAGACTTATATTATCTCGTTAAAATAAAAGCGCTTTTCGTGGAGACTAATTTCGTAACGTAAGTCGACAAAAAAACGGTGGCAATCTACATATTTGGGATCTTGCGCAACTAAACAAATAGATAAGGTCTAGAAACAAAATAAAACAAATAAACCAAATAAAAACACTCTGTAGACCAGTGGCGTAACAATAGAGAGGCAGAACGGGCAAAATTCCGCGGGCCCTGTCCCGAGAGGGCCCCCAGCCGAGGCCGCTAGGACAAGAGGAACCTAACATTTATTACAAAATTTGGTGAAAAATATTAATTTTGCATTTAATCAATTTAAGTTAAGTATTAACTCAAGAACATACACGATTTATACAAATATCTATTTTAATTTGTGATTTATAAAGATGAAACTACAATGTGAAGCTTTTTTTGACGTGATAACGTCTTATAAATTGATGAAACACTGGCTGCATGCACGAAAAAGTGTTACGTTCCGAAATGTGTCACGTTCCGCCTGACAGCTACTAAAATTTAGGTTATGTATTATTAAATATGATATTCGAGCGGAATACGTTATCACGTAAAACTATCGTCCGTAAACCGACTTTACAGACAACCAATTTTTTATATTAAGAGAGGGCCCCATCCGATGGATTTGCCACAGGCTTCAGGTGGTATAGTTACGCCACTGGATCTGTAGACCAATCCATACCTATTACATTACACGTGGTTTTGTCTATTTTTCATCACGATGGAAAAGGCAAATATTATCGATTACACCAAACACATTTCACTGATGTATTTTCATATGGGTTGTCAAAACATGTTTTTGTTTGAAACCTCTGCCGCAGACGTTACAAACATAGGGATTTTCGCCTGTGTGTATTCGGACATGAGCCTTCAGCACGTTGGCCGTAAAGAACGACTTATCGCAGAACGTACATGAATATGGCCGCTCGCCGGAATGAGCTCGTCTGTGGACGGCTAGCTGCGTCGAAGTTTTAAACGTTTTGTCGCAATCGGAACACTCGTACGGTCGCTCGCCTAAAAATTGTTTCATTTGTAATTTATCTCTATGTTGATATCTACTTTCACGTAAAGACTAATTTTAGGGCGTGCTTAGGGTAAACTTTGAAGGTTAACGGTTAAAAAATAAACAAGAATCTATGAAAATATCTCAGATAAATAATTAATTGAAGGGGATATAACTTTGCTCACATTTTTTGCAGCCCGCAACGAAGTCGGTAAAAACAAATCTCATTCGATGTTGTCAAACTGCAACCGATTATTAAATGATGTCATTGACAAATCATGAATTAATAGAAATTACATATTCAAGTTAGTTGTAATTGAAGATACAGATAAAATAATGTTTTAAATGAGCAGAGCCGTTTTGCACCTGACTTTTCATTTTCTCTGAGCTGACATTTGTTAACACTGTAAAGGACCCCGCAGAATCCTTATGGAAAATGGCCCCCGGTCAAATTGTACCAAACTTTCCAAACTTATAGTATTCGATGAGTGGATAAAAAGTGTCCATGGGCAAATCGTAAAAAATTCGCGGTCGCGAGATATCTTTCTCTGAAGTTTGATTTTTTTTATATAAACTAGTTGCATGCCTTGAATAATTTTTACATGACGTAAGTATATAATGTAGGTAACCATGGTAATGAATAGCAAATATCACATTGAATCATAGAGATATTTCATGAATTTTGTACTTGTAAAATAATATTTATCTATTGTTTTTTGTATTCTTGTTACAGTACCTGAAGAAGTCTCGAGAGAGACGAAACGTCGTACGATGATATTAAAGAATTGTTTAAATAATAACTGTTTTGTCAATCCAAATACCCATGAACATTTACAGTCATTCAATAACATGGATATGAATAGAATAAACCATAGAGATATTATTCAATAAATAAAATTATCGACCAATTTTTCAGACAATATATTAACAAAAAAATATATAATATAATTTATTTTTTTGTTAATATATTGTCTGAAAAATTGGTCGATAATTTTATTTATTGAAGAGTTCTAATCAGACGTTAATCAAAGATTTGCATAAAGATATTATACTAGAGTACGCGAGTGGGCCGTGAAAGTGTCTGCAATTCAGACAGAGAAAAGTTCCTTATCTCTATGGTGTCTAATGATACAAAACAATGCTGATTTGAGTAAACATATATAATGATACGAAACGTTTGCAGCGTTCTCTCTCTGAACAGCAGACACTTTCACTTATGGCAAGCATACCCGCTAGCGTACTCTAGTTACTTATATCATTCTTATAACCATTCTGGACAGCGATAAAAAAAATCAAACTTCGGAGAAAGATATCTCGCGACCGCGAATTTTTTACGTTTTGCGCCCATACACTTTTTATCCACTCATCGAGTACTATAAGTTTGGAAAGTTTGGTACAATTTGACCGGGGGTCATTTTCCATAAGGATTCTGCGGGGTCAGAAAAATTACCATGGAGATCGCGGCCATAATCTAATCACGAAGTCTGTAACCAGGAGACTTAGCTTCCTATGCTTGCTGTGTTTCGAGACAGACCGTTCTCTGGTGCACGCGAGATGGCGCTGTTATCACTGCCTGGGAAAACTTCAGTTCTTTCCACCTGTATTCGCCATAGTTACCAAAGTTGCTTAACTTCACAGACACTACACACATGTAAGCCATGAACGTGTGTGAGTTACCCAGTAGCTGACGCCATATTGGATCATGCGACAGATATCGGTCCACCGCTATGCTCGAGTTGGGTCTCCTGGTTACAGACTTCGTGAATATAATTTTATTTTACCTGTATGACTTCGCATATGAATTCTCAGCTGTGTGTTCGTTTCGCATTTTTTTCCGCAGACATTACACAATATCTTCCGTACTTTAGGCTGGCCCAAATGAATCCGAATGTGCGTTTTCAAAGAACTCGAGAAAGCAAACGACAAATCACAATGCGGACACTTGTGCGGCCTATCGGAATGTACGCTAAGAATGTGTATTTTTACGTTGGCATACATTTTGCCACACAAATTACATATTTCCTTTTTTTTTACTTCGCCTGTAAAGAAACGAATGGAAATTACTCAACTGTCTTTTTACGCATGCATTCCTCATAAAGACACGAGTAGTCTGAAGTTAGGGACATACTTCCGCGCTGAACTACTGCGGCACAACTACTTTAATATCTACTTTTCTTACACAAATTCTAATGACGCTCTAATTTACGAAAAAAAAAAACTTAAAATTCAGTTACTTCAGTACTTACCATTATGAAATTTTCTCATGTGTAATCTCAAACTGCTTTGATGTTTGAACCACTTATCACAGTGTGAACACAAAAAATAGTCATTATTTGCGTGAATTATTTTATGTTTCTTTAGTAGCGTCATCGTACGGAAAACTTTCCCGCACGTTTCACAACTAGGAATCAGTTCCTCATGAATCCTCGAATGCATATCGAGTTGGAGTTTTATTTTAAATCGTTTTTGACAGACTGAACATTGTACGGGTTCGGTATTGTGTTTCCGTTCAGCATGCAACGCCATCGCATTTAGCTCATAAAAACCTTTATTGCAAAATTCGCATTTATATTTTTTATCGCCTTTATGTCGCAGCAAATGTTTTGTTAAATAATTCTTTAAAGGAAATTCCTTTTTACATATCGGACAAATCTGTTTATTTTTAGTGCTATCGTCTGATGTTCTTTTCTCTGATAATCTATCCGATTTATCGTATTCAGCGTCTTTACTATTATCTGAAAACGTGTCATCGTTTTCATTTTCGCTTTGTTCACTATCGATGATTTGTTCCGATGCATCGTTGTTGGATTTGTCAGTTATTTCCGGTATCGATTCTACTTTTACAGAGTTTATATCATAGTTATGAAAATCTGTTTGTTCTTCAGATTTGATTTCGTCTTTAATTATACTGTTAAAATCACTAGACAAACCGTTTGATTCCCAATTGTTTTTTCCTTCCCGACCGTTAAGTAGATTTCTTAGCTGATGCTCAGTTTTTTCCGTTTCGCATCTAAATGAATAAAACATGTTGACTTTGTTTAAGCATTTTGAGCAAATTTGATGCGGCAAACCATCTAATTGTTTTAACTAGAATAAGAATGAAATTAAATCGTTTGTTTCTTGTTATAGGTACCGTACATAACACACAAAAACTGGATCACTACCTTCAATTTTGTACAAATTCTTAGCATTTTTAAAATATCCGGTAAATAAATTGATGTCATATTTTCTTCTTTCAATAAGCATGTTCGACAAATTTTTTTGAAATCCGTTTTAGATATAGTTTTTGACATTCTTAATAAAATATTTAATAAAAGTTCATCATTAAAAAATAACAAGTACACAAAGAGGTTATTGTAAATGACATTTCAATTCAGAATTGCCAAAAGAAGAATACAAATACTCAAATAGTACCAGAGATAAGGGTAGTCCATACTCCATATATTTAATAATAATATGGAGTAGTCATGAATTCTATTTTCCTCCCTACTTTTAAATAATTGACAAGTCACCAGATGTCAGAATATAACATTAACACAAAAAGGATATTCAGACCACCAAACAGAACACTATTTAAAACAGAAATAACAACATGAGACGAACTCAACAAAATATGCCTGTAACCGCCACTGATGATGGGTTAAAAACTCTCGCTGAACTCACACATTTACGATGATCCCGAAAACCACTAAAATATATATTTTATTAAAAATACACAAAAATAATTTATTTTCACATTATAACGCTGAAAATGTACTGACGAGTCTAATTAACATACCTAACGCGTTGAAATCCAAAGTTTCAAGTCTTTTCAAATATATATGGCCGGTGTTATAAAACGCGCCACGGATCTAAAAGGCTCGGAAGTTAGTCACAACCAGCGTCGCAATGGCACATTTTAGAGCCGTTGAGACTTCCACCACCTCCCAGCTACCTGCACGGAACGTGCGCTCGTCGGTGATTGACCGTGATCGCTCGTTGCCTTTGTCACTTGTCGCTTTACTGCTAAGTATAGTCGAGTACGCTATTGTCAAGTTGTTATTGTTAT
Source organism: Xanthostigma xanthostigma (assembly GCA_963575645.1). NCBI lineage: Eukaryota > Metazoa > Arthropoda > Insecta > Raphidioptera > Raphidiidae > Xanthostigma > Xanthostigma xanthostigma. Next base: position 24,798,044 of record OY754472.1, on the reverse strand, counting down.
TTTAGTTTTGTTGAGTTGCGAGTTTGTAATTTTTCAACAGACTGTACAAGCGCAAGCCTGCATTAGCATTTGCATCTAACTTTCGAGCCTTTTAGATTCGTGGCGCATATTATACACCGTTATTGTCGTTATTGAAATGAATAAATTCATAGCTCCAAAGAAGTTTTACTTTCACCGTAAACTTATATGAGTGTGACTCACGTTTTTTGTATTTTATCAGAAATTATAATTTTTGTGTTTGGGATATTATATCGGGTTTTGCATGTAAAAATACTCGTTATCATTGTATAAACAGTGTAATATCAGCTTTAGATTTTGAGAAATAAATAGCGTATGCAACGTGTCTCCTTGGCAAGTTAATTTTTGAGACAACTGTCAACTAGCATCTTCCGACGTGGTGTACCTAACGGATAGCGTTCCGGCTCTTGGATCATACTGTCGTGGGTTCGAATCTCGCCTCTGCTCGTGGATATTTTCTAATGTTTATTGTATATATTTATTCTGTATGTTATTTCTAATTCTACTGAATTTATCAACATTCTCTGTTCGATTACTGATTACAGAGACAACACGGTGACTGCTAACACACCCAACGTAAGCAACGCCACCGACACCGTCGACGCCGCCAACGCAGTCAATTCCGCCGACGCAGCCGACACAACTAGCAGCCAACCTCATCGAGACAAGAGAGACAAGTCATTTGTCGATCCATGGAGACTGCTGAGTATCTATAATATCAATTGGTATGTTCCAAGCAGTCAGCAAACGGACACGAAACCGTCACCCAGGGCCAGATTAACCTATATACGCTAACTACGCTAAAGCGTAGGGCGGCACTCGTCGGAGGGGCGGCAGGGACGGTCGCAAAAAAAAAATAAAATGATTTCTAACTAACGAAATGACGGTCTGTCTTGAACCTCCAATCGGAATCAGATATTACTAAGTGATATAATATACACAGCACGTTATCAGGGGCGGGAGGCAACGTTTTCCCTCGAACATGAGTCTTGGTAGGATAAATGAGAACCTAGTTCAAACCTGGGCTACTAAAGCAAATATATGCGGAATGATGGAATGATTTGAAAGTAACTTCAATGAAAGAAAAGATAACCTACAGAAACTCGGGAAAACGCTAGCCTTAAGTGGGCGGCAAGCCTGTTTTAGCGTATAGGCGGCACTTGGTATAATCCGGCACTGCCGTCACCGTCATGCGCAGGTAGCTAAAACGTGTTAGAAACAGTTTTGTTTTAGCTACTGCGATTAGCAATTTACTTTAAAATTCTTCTTTGTACACCCAGCATATACATCGACCTCCATTTCTGCTCTGATGATTTGCTGACGATTATCCGTGTTTACACGGGAACGCAGCCAAAGTCAATCAAAAATTCTTTGAAATATGTTGTATTTTAAAATCTATCAGCCGATATTAACGCGACTGAAGCAGCTGGTAAATGTTAGTATGAAAGTAATAATATAGTATTGGTCTATTTTTTACACTTGAAATTCAAGGATAAGTATGCTACTACTTAAATACAAGAGGTGTCATTAAAATGTCTTGTTTTTATACTCGTTGTCCATTGGAACAGTTTAAGGTCCAAGAAAAAATAATTGATCAATCAAAACAAAATCTCGTTTTGCAAATTATAAAATTTTAATAAATATCTTTTCAAAAACTTAGAAATTTCTTTTATTTTTAAGCTGTTGAGCATTGACAATCTGCGATTTCAAGCCCGGTACCTTTTTAAACATATTAAATTATTTGTACAAAATACAAATCAAGTGCTGTAGCTACGTGAAGCGGAACCCCAGATTGAAGTAGAAAAAGGAGCCCACGGCTTTTTTAAATAACAATCATATTGGCTCATAAAATATCGAAGTGTTTCGATGCTAGGATAAAAATTATTTATGCCTGTAATGTATTTTAATATCGACAAATATTTATAATTTTTGGTAATTTTCAAATTCAGTTTGCGAGGTCCCTTGGTTACGCTACTGCACAAAACTTATGAAGTCACAATCCAAGATCAAAGACAAGTTGAAATTATCTATATATAAAAAAATCTCGTGTCACAGTCTTTGTTATCAATAACTCCTCCGAAACGCCTTGACCGATTTTTATGAAATGTTTTGTGTATACTTGGTAGGTCTGAGAATAGGTCGTAGGAAATTTTTTATACTCCTAGGTGATAAGGGTGGCCCTCTCCAGATTTTTTTTTTTTTATTTTTTGGACAATTTTTTTTTCATTTTTTTATGATTTGCCATTAAAAATGCTTATAACCCTAAATATACACGGTTCTACCACCAAGCCCTATTTTTTAATAGCGATATTAGTATTTTTACTTTCATCCACAAATGCGCAATAGGGTTGCAGGATGGCAATATAACGGTAAATTTACTAATAGCGGTAATTTTTTATGAACTCGTATTTAACACAGTGAAAACAGAAAGTGCGATTGTTATAATGTGGTTGATAACTTATTTATTATCATATAAAACAGGGGCGGGCAAATCTTTTGATCGCCTGGCCACATAGCTGATGAAAATTTGACCGCGGGCCGTATGGCTGATAAAAAAAGGCCCCTACATTCTATTTCCGCATTTTACTATTTTTATAAAATTTATAAAATGCTTCGCGGGCCGGACAAAATTGCGCTGCGGGCCGGATCCGGCCCACGGGCCGCCATTTTCCCAGGCCTGATATAAAGTATCTTAGACAAGGAAAAGTCTATGTAAAGTATATTATGTTTATTATCAATCGATCAGTTATCCCCGCCAGGCGTCTACATGTGTCACCTCTGGTGACATCTGTTAGAACTTGCTCAAAGCTATTAGTTCACACGCCGGGACGCAATCGAAATACATTTTGCAGAATTATATCTATCGCACCCAGGGTAACCGGGACGGACCGCTATAATTATAAAGAGGTAAAGTTTATAAGTTTGGATATAGGAGGCAATCTCCGAAACTACTCATCCGATTTCAAAATTTAATTCACCAATATGTAGAATGGACCTTCAGAATTGTTACAGGCCAAATATTATCGCGTTTAAATAAAAGTGCTTTTCGTGGAGACCAATTTTGCAACGCAAATCGACGAACAAACGGCGACAAGCTACAAATTCGGGCGAAGCCGAACCGGACCGCTAGTCTACTTATAAATATAACATTTTACTAATATTTATAAAAAAAGTTTTGTGATATTTGATTGCAAATTTTTTCAATAAAATGAATATTGACTAATTTGTTTACTAAACAATTCAGATAAAAAACGGTCGGAAATTTCGAAAAAAAGTGAAACAGTGACCTTTGTTTTTAAAAATGATATCACCTTTTAGGTTATTATCAATATAGTTTTTGTCTGCATTTTCTCTTTGTATTTTATTCTATAAAATTCAGTAATAGAAGTTTCGAGGAATTGCTCATCATTCGGAGTCATGTTACACTTCAGGTTTCGGTGACTAATTTAATACTGACTACATTTTACAACAGTAAAATCTCACGTTTTGTGAATAACCCAGATCTTCGGAACTTCGATGGTGCTATTAGATTATTCGGATCTTGTGCCAATTCATATTTCCAGTTTATTATTTTTAATAATAAATTAATATTTTTATTAGTTTTCGTAAAACTTAAGAATCGTGAGCTTTGTGCGTTTCTTATTACGCTTATTTGTTTATTAGGAATATATACTTTTTTTTCCCTACCGGCATGGATTATGCGCAGTAGCGACACTTTGTAGCTAAAGGGATAGAAGAGAAAAAAAAAATGTGCTTGTACGATATTACAAACTGTTTATTAAATTATAAATTAATATTTTATTCACACAACAAAACAAAATTCACAAGAAAAGGAAAAAAAAACAACTCTGTATTTAACAAACGAATGCAAAAATAAATTAAAAAAAGGAGAAAAAACATATAATATTATAACGGCAACAATGAGGTCTAGGGGTCCGTGCGTAGAACTATTACCCGGTCAGCTCCCGTTAATAATAGTCCTTCTAGATACAATTCCACCTGGTCAACTCCTATGAAGCTCGCGTGGTTTGGTTTGTAATGTTAAGGCTTCTAATGTTCTAATGTTTTAATTTGCTGATACAGTAGAGACGCGATAATTCAAATCTCGATAACGCAAAATCTATTCCCTTCTTCACGGCCCTATAAACATCTTTCACTTAAGATACGAAACATCTTCAAGTTAAACGAATAACATTTGAAAATAGATTATCATGTACCTACTACTTACGTCTATAATAGAAAGAGAGAGAGAGAGAGAGAGAGAGAGAGAGAGAGAGAGAGAGAGAGAGAGAGAGAGAGGGAGCGGGAGATTATAGACGCTCAACAACCAAAGTTATCAGAGTCTATATCTCTATACTATGTAAGAAGAAGTCAGCGAAGACGATTCAGATTTAACATTGAAAAAAAATAGGTAATTATAAACTGCTATTAAAGAATTTAAAAATCAGAAAAAATCAAATGAAATCGAATAAAATAGAAACTTTATTAGCTTCTTATCGCGGTTTCGCTATGGTTTTGCTCGCGTGTAATCGATTTTGAGAATCAATAAAATTTTTATTACGTTTTTTGGGTATTGTTGTTCATTATTTACTAGTTTTTATCCGCGACTACATTTGCGTTATGACGGGAGTCAGCTACTTTAAAAACGCAGCCGAAAAAAAATTGAAAAGAATTTTGACTCTGCAGGCCATCCCTGAAACTTCCCGCTATTTTCGAGTTCAAAACGCACAAAAATATATAAAATATAGCGAGAAGTTAATTTTTTAGCTCTTCGAACTCAAAAAAAACGCTTTCTTAGAATTTTTCGTTCACGATATCCCGTGAACAAATGAACCGATTTTGATGCTGTTTGCGGCGATGCCGCAAACCAGGTTTCAATCGGATACTCCGTTCAAAAAATATAAGAGGTTTACATACCTACATACATTCACACACACACACACCAATACAGACCTACGGGCATCATCGCCAAAATAGTCAGAATAGCTTCCTAGAACCTCAAAACGTCAAGATCTGGCGAAAACTCAATTTTCAAAAATCGGGGTGAAAACAATAACTTCAGGATTTGTTTGAAAAAATTATTTTGATTTTTTTTTTATAGCGGGAAGTTAAAAAAGAACGCTATGCAAATCATTAAAATGGGTTCAACTGTTAAAACTAAGATATTATATTCATCATTAATGAGATTTTATGGTAATTTCCATATGAATGACTAGGTACTCATTGATAAAAACAGTTCTTTGAATTCTATTGAAACCATAATTTTGTAATCTTGGAATTGAAACTGTAACACTGTTGTCCGTATATAAAATTATCAAAACTTATTTCTTGTTCATTATGACTAATAAAGGAAATATAAACCTCTAAAGTAAACCTATAAAATAAAACAACTAACTTATCAGCTGAAATGTTTAATAAATTGGTTGGTCAACCACATTTAAACTCGCACTACGGCTTCACATAATATAAATAAATGTTAATTGACTCAACAACAAGTTGTCATTCTCTTGTTTCTAGTCGTCACGACTAGATCGTGAACAATAATTTGATATAGTTTTAACAAAAGATTGTGATAATCAATTGCTCAAAATGAAAATGTGGATAAGTGTTTTGTTTCTGTTTGGTGTTGTTGGTACTATAATGGGTCATAGTTACCATTTGGGGGGTTGTCCGAATGTCGAACCCATGGTTGGGTTTGAGATGAATAAGGTAATTTTCATGGAGTCATATATTACTAGGAAATAATTGTAGGCGCTGTGTTAGTTTTATTATTTATTTAGCTCAAATGAACATATTTCGATAGCGTTATTTTTAAAATACTAAATTTAATCAAGGGTATCATGAGATAATAAAGGTTAACCGGGTTATTTATGTGCAATAAGATGTTTATCAGTCATTTGTTTAATAAACAAACTGCTTTTTCCGTCGTGGATTTAATTTTGCGAAAAAGATTTTCGATGTCCTTATAGATACATTCCTATTGTTTAGAATAACAAGTATATCTAACAATTAACAATGGAACTGGTAAAATATACAGTCCCTGTATTGTATTATTATCCCCAACAAAATTTATTAACAAATTGACAGTTTACTAGACACAGGCTAGGAGTTAATTAAATTAAGAATCGAATGCACGTTTAAACGTACCGACGTCAAAGGTGAATGAGATAGATTGAGTGAACTAATGTGCTGGTTGTAAATGCAGCTCAAAGTCGATGTAAATAACACCCTATAACTTGTATTTCAAAAAATTAAGTGGCATATATTCCGGCACGCAATTGTCCGTCAATTGTTTGATCAACATCTTAAAAATCATAAAAACATTTTATGTATTCATTTGTTTGGATTGTTCGATAAAATTGTTATTTTGTTTGTTTTCAAAGAGCAATAAAATGTTTCTTATGTTTACTAAAATATATTGTTGCTATTAACTAATACCTACCTATTGTTTTATTGAAACAATTGTAAATCGCTATAAAAAAGCAAATAAATCCTAATAGGTCATATTATGCATGTATTTTTTTATATTTTTAATAAATTATTTAGTCAACCATAATACGAAAAAAAATTGATAATCATTTAAAAATGTAATATTATCATAAGAAAAAAAATATTAAATTTCACATTCAAAAATAGACAGTTTAAACAATCGGCCATGTTGGCGGGCTTATGTGACGTCACGATATATGATGCATGTCAACTTTGATGTCAAATTGTCAATGTTCTAAATGAAGTTTATTTGTTGTTTTCTCTAAATACTGACGTAATCTTACTGTGAGACGACCCAGTCGCCATGGAAACTGTTATTGATATATACTCTGACGTCACGCTGCGTTTTGAAAATTCGAAAATAGCGCGTCTTTTCTACGTTTCTATTTTATTATTTGTATTTTTTTCAGTGAGTAGATTAATAAAATAACCATTACGATATTATCAGGAACTAAAATATATTTCAAAATAAAAATTTAAACTAATTTGGAGTTTCATGCATATGACCTATTGCTTAATTATGGCGTTTTCGGCATCGAGAACTGCCCCGGGGCAGGGCAGGCCGAATAGTTAACTATTGGTCAAAGAAAATTGTTTGTTGTTTACATATAATTATTTAACCAATAGTTACCCATCCACTATCTAGCCTACCCTGCCCCGGGGCAGTTCTCGATCCCGAAAACGCCATTAGTTACTGAATTTTTTAATTCATACTAAATAATCAATCAAAGTTTGCTATTATTATTGTTGACACACTCAATGCTATATAAAAAAAATAATATTTCCAAATAATGCTATCGTCTGAACTTTAACCCCGATCTTCCACTCTCGCGGCGGCTAAGTTAACATTTACTCTAAATTGACACATTCAAACTATCAAATGAAAATGAGAAGAAATCCTTTCCAAAAAAAAATTATTTTTTATTATTTAATTGTTGAGCGCTTTCGGACATATTAGTCCATCTTCAGAATAGTTTTTTTATAAAAATCATTAAAATTATCATAATAAATTAACAGTGAAAATCTATCACTAAAATGATTTGTATAAAAAAACTATTCTGAAGATGGACTAATATGTCCGAAAGCGCTCAACAATTAAATAATAAAAAATAAAAATTTTTTTGGAAAGGATTTTTTCTCATTTTCATCTGAAATTTTCCAAATTTATGGCGCATTTGAAAAAATTCAAAAAATTCAAACTATCAACCTTTCTCATATTCGGGTTAGACTTAGAGTCCTGACGGTGACATGATTTGAAAATACATTTTTCTTATAGTGTAACAATGAGTTTGTCTTAACAATAATAATAGCAAACTTTAACTATAACTATTAACTTTAACTACAATCGTATACCTACCTAAACATTTGAAATTATTCGATATTAAAAATATTAGACAAAGCATTATGTTTGAAATCAGTTGGATATTTTTATTGCAGTTTCTCGGCATATGGTATGTGATCCAGAAGACGTCGACAGGAAGTTCGTGTATCACTTACAATTTCACTAGGACCGAGGAACCTGACGAGTACGAGATCGAGCAGGTGAGCCAACACTTTGCGCTCGCGTATACGCCGCTGGATCATGATTACAAGTACAAGGGGCGTCTCACCGTGGCCGATACGGCGATTCCCGCCAGAATGACCGTCAAATTCCCGCTCAGTAAGTATCAGCTCAAGGCTCCCACCATGGGCGGATCCAGCCGATTTTCAAGGGGAGGGCTGTCCACTACCCCGGGAGGAGGGGTGTCATAGAATATCTCTTGTGCAGCGGATAGACTCTCCCAGGAAAAAAAATTCCGGCCAATTGGGCGACGGGAACATTCCAACTTCAAAGTGTTGCTTTTGATATAGTATAATAAAGAAAATAAAATTATTTCTGGTATCGCGTGAGGTGGCTAGTATTCAATATGATATTTGCTATTCGTTGCCATAGTTACCTACATAATAATTATGTTCCACGTCATGTAAAAATTAATCAAAGCATGCTTAACTAGTTTATTTCTGACAGATCTACAAAACAAAAGAACAGCTGATATTTTTTTATTTTCAAAATATTTCCGAAACTATAAAGTTTAGAAATTTTTTTTTAAACTTTCTTGAAAAAATAAATAGAATAATAAGCCGTTATGAAAAGTATACCATTATTATACAAAAACACCGTTATAGCATATATCTCTTCTGCGCATGCGCCGATTTGCCCCAAAAACACCAAAAACAACGGCTTTTCATATTTGCATACCAAACATCCTCCCGAAATTTGGTTTCAATCCGCTCATACGTTTGATTTGTACTTATCGTGCTCACAGACTAACAGACGCATAGTTTTTCCAAAAATATGTTTTTTGGATTCGGGGGACCTTAAAACAAAAAAATATTGTAAAATTTTTGAAAAGTGATTTTTGACTAAAATTATTACCATTCCCCACTTGTGAGTTGGAATGGTAAAATTAAATATACAGTGCTTGAAAACTTATTTTAAGGCTAGGTGCCTCGAAAGGACCTTAAAATATTTTATAAACCTCAACCTCCCTCTGGATCCGCCACTGGCTCCCACAGATCAACCGGAAACGGGAGCGAAACTTTGGTACTTTATAAATAGTTGATAATATCCAACGTTTCAGGTGTAGCTGGTACAGCCTCATACACGGTTATGATGACGGATTACGAAACTTACGCCGGTATTTTTACTTGTCAAAAGTTAGCCTTTGCTCATCGACAATCAGCCACCATTTTATCAAGAAGTAAAACTCTCGACAAAGCCTACGTTGATAAGGTAAAATTATTTGTTTATTTATTTACACCTCTTTGGTTATGATACAAGGTATTCCGATCACGCAATGTATCGTGGGAATTGTGTCAGATAGATTAACAATTAAATAATTTCCAGATTCGTAGTCGCCTTTCCAGCTACAACGTCGATCCGTTCGAGTTGAGCATTATTTCTCAAAAAGATTGCCCAAAGGATGGCCACGATGGCGTCAACATTAACATTGATGATGGAACATTTACGGCCGGATCAGTTGCAGGTCAGTGGCTCCCTAATCTATGCAATTAGAAAAGTAATTTAGATTAGACCGGTTTTAACGAAAACTTGTCCACGTATTTTGAAGTAAAGGCCGCTGCACACGAGGCTGCTTTTACCGAGTATGGAAATGACGTCACAAGTTGAATTTCAATATAAGAACCGCAGCTATTTTTCGTGTTTGTTTTGAGCAAGAACCAATCAGAAGCCAGTATCATCTCACGTGTGCGACATGGGCAAACGTCCACAAACATAGCGTCACAGTGTGTGTTCTGTTCAGAGACGATAAACGCTCACTTTTGTTAACATTCGAACTGTCACTGTGTGTGCATTAAACAGATTTGCAAAGCCAGCTTCAAAACACACATTGTGTGAAGCGAACACATAAAAGTCTTCACGAAATACAGCGCCACAGCACGCTTGAAATCTAGCGGCAAAACCAGCCTCGTGTGCAACGACCTTAACTCTATTTGTTTTTGTTTGTACAGTAACATCTTTTAAGTTGGCGCTTCAAGCCGTTCTTAACTTGCATGTTTCTTGGGCAACATTTTGAGATCGAGTGTTTTTGATTCAAAATATATCATTTAATGTATTGAGCGATGCTTGGTTGTTTTACTTCGTCTTTTGTTATTTTTTTTCTTTTGTTTATTAGGAGTCGTACGCAAGGCGGGTGAAAAATTGGGTGATGGCATTGAATACGTTGCTGGAGGTGCTAAGAAACTCTACAATAATCTGAGCCATCAAACTGAAGATGCAACCGTCAGAAACAACAAAGCTGAAGCTGAACGTCTCACCGTTAATCCGAACGCTGAATGGTTGCCGTAAAATAATGACTAATTTAAAAGTATTATTAGAAGACTTTAAAAAAAATCCAAGGTCAATAAATTTCCAATTTCATTCAATCATTTTCAATTATTAGATTTTTGCGAATAATTAGAAAAAGGGCAACTATAATCTTTAAGCGAATTAAATAAAATAATAATTGTACGTAAGAAAGTGAAAGTATATACAAGTTAATTAAAAAAATGATATTTTAATATCGATTTTCCGATGATCTTGGAAGAGAATTTAAACGCCAAAGCATCAAAACAATTTTCGCAAAGCGATTTTATCATTCTACTTTATAACATAGTGTAATAGAAACTCAAAAATAATTGTAAATATTTTGTGCCAAAAACATGTTCAAATTGTAGCTAAATAAAAATAATTTTATTTATTTTTTTTAATTATTAGTAAGTTTCAGAAATAAATTGGACAAACGTGTAGAATTTTACCTTTAAAATGCTAGTCTTCAAGATGCAGAATGGAGAATTACTGACTAAAATCATTATGGGTTGAATTAAAACATTAAAAGCGGAGATCAAGCATTTTTGCACATGCATAGTTATACTTTTTGGCGCAGTAATACAGCTCTTTTAAACTTGCTGAACTTAGAAACTACCTAAGAAGTTTCTTCATATTGTAGTAGTTCTTCTATTAGTTGTCAGATGTCTACATAACTGACTTGACAGTACGTACGTCAAGTTAGATTGCCCATGACAGATTTTTGAATTTTTTATGCCAATCGTTAGTGCTGCTAAATCCCAAAATTATTTTGTTAGTGCTCAAAAAATGTCAAAGTAGTAGACATTTTTATGTGGGCAATCTAACTTGACATCAAGTTAGATTGCCCACGGGTACCGACACTTATTTTGGACTTTTATTTATGTCATTCGTTAGTGCTGTAAAACCCCAACATTTCGTCGTTAGTGCTCGAAAAATGTCAAAGTTATGGACTTTTATTATATGAACAATTTTACTTGGCGTAAAGTCAGATTGCCCACGATGGAAATTTGAATTTTTTTTATGTCAATCGTTAGTGCTTCGTTAGTGCTGCTTAGTTCCAAAATTGTTTTGTTAGTGCTCAAAAAATGTCAAAGTTGTGGACATTTTTATGTGGGCAATCTTACCTTGACAGTGGCGATTTCAGTAAAGTTGATGACTATGACATTTTTTGTTTTATCAATGGCGGTGACTGAATATGATTATATGGTACGTAGGTCTTTACTGATGAGCAGGACCTCTAGCAGAAGTTAAGAGAACTACATTTGTTTATCTATACTAATACTAATATAATATAAAGCTGAAGAGTTTGTTTGATTGTTTGTTTGGTTGAACGCGCTGATCTCAGGAACTACTGGTTCGAATTGAAAGCAAATTTTTTTGTTGGATTGTCCATTTTTCGAGGAAAGCTATAGGCTATATCATATCACGTTACGACCAATAGCGGCGGAGCATCAATGAAAAATGTTGCAAAATATAACTCAAAATTTGTCTGTCCGACAAAAACTTTTGAACAGTAACTCCGATCATCATGAAATTTGGACACAACATTCATCTTGGTAAACTAAGACGAATGTGTGTACTCATGTCCCTCCCCCCATTCGTTCTTTTGCACCCGTGTGAAACCGGACGGGGCCGCTAGTATTTTATATAGGGCTTAAAGTTTAAACCCTATATAAATTAAACTTTCCATTTCAATAGGTTTTAAATATGAAAATGATGTTTTTGATCGATTTAGCTAACTTTAAACGGTTTGATCTTTGGTTTAGTTTTCTGAGGTGTTTAAGTGTTTATATCTCTCATAAAACTGTCGTAAAAATTATATTAACATTGGTAATTGTATAATTACTATCGGATCCTTAGCAAACCATTTTAATTTTGGCCATCCAAATAAATTGATCCAATCTAATTCAATAATTTTCAATCTATTTAAAATAATATATATTGGTTTGTTCGCGAATAATGGAATTAAATTGTTGATTCAAGAAATAACAAAGAATCTTGCAAAGTTTTAATATCACTTTGTTTTGGACGGGTGGGACAGGTAAAAAAAACAACGTTAACAACACACTGTTAACAAAAAAAGTAGCTACAATCAAATGACAGACGCTAGTGGCTTCGATTGTCGAGGCGTCTACAATTTATCCAGAGTCGTAGAGAAATCATCCAGACTTTGGACGACTTTTTAAATCAAGTTCATTTAAAAAATGAAACTATTGCAAAAAAATAGACCATCCGAAAATCCGACTCCTCAGAAAATCATTCCGTACATCCCCTCCCTCGACGTACCTGGATCTATCTATCTAGCTAAAGGCTACTGCACACGAGGGTGGAAACACTGCTACGACTTCTGCTGGTAAGCAGGTTGGGTACGAAGTTGGAAATGTACGTCACTGCGGGCTCACAAGATAGATTTTAAAATTAGAACAGGGGCTATTTTTCTTGCTTGGTCATCTGCTTGCCTGAGCAAGAAACACTCAGGAAACAGTATCTTGTCACGTGGGCACCCACAAACCAACATGGCGTCATTCTGAGCAGAGTCAAACAACAGACACGTTTTGCTCTGTGTTTATATTTGAACTCTCACTGCGCGCGCACCAGATCTATCCACAAAACAAGCCTGAAAAGACGTCTCGTGTGAAGCGAGCACATAAAAGCAATCAAGAAAACCAGCGTTAGAAAACTAGTAGTCAAATCTAGCAAAGAATCCTGCCTCATGTGCAGCGGCAATAAAAGGCACGTACTATTTTTGGACGACACTGCACTGGATTATACGATCTCCCCTTTGTCTGAGTTGTCAATGAAATAACAATCCATCTTAATTCAGTTTGCAAATAAACATAGTAAGTTTTAAACCAGCCTGTGACCCTTCTTGATGCCAATGACGCAACTGAGTCACGGGTGACTGGAGATAATTTGTTTCTTCTATTGCAATTACCATTCATTATCGATGATAACTGATAACCTTTCCCATTATGGGGCCTTTAGATATTTTTTTTTATTCAGATTTGATCTTCAACAGGTCAGGAACTGATAACTGCTTTATCGTTGGCAAATTGACTAACTCCAATCAGGACTGGCTTATCCATAAGGCTAGGGCGGATCTACATAGGAACTAATAGGGCTGAAGCCTTGGGCCCCCAAGGGTCTACACATTTTTTTAAAAACTTATTCATTAACAATAGCACATCGTATGGTAAAATGGTTTAATATTAACCATTATCATTTTCATGGGTGAATTTTGAAAATTTAAGCGTGAATTTTGAAATTTTTTTGAGTGAATTTTAACAAATTTTTGAGAGAATTTCGACATTTTTTTTAGTGAATTTATAGAATAATTTGTTTGGCCAAGTCACCAAGATTCAACTCTGATTTATGATGTTATTAAAAATAAATTTTAAACCTCAAATTAGAGATTCTTAATTTACCAAAAAAAATGGGGTCTTATTGGACTTCAATAAGTTCTAGGCTCCGAAAAACGGAAATCCGTCCCTGCATAAGGCACAATAGACCTAGTGCTTAAGGCCCGCGTTTTTGACGCGGTGAGAAACCCGTGTAAAAATACAAATCAAATAAAGGGTCATTCACATATTATTATGTCATGTTGAAAGTACGATTTGTTTCTTTTACTCCTCTCACTATCACACTTCGTCATTGACATTAAAACCCATGGTTTTCTCTAATAATCCGAGATGGTTCCTTAAAACATTTTATAATTATTATTATTCTCGATGGATAATCGGTCAAATAATAAATCTGAGTTCAACCCTGTGTAATCAAACAAAATTCTGCAGATTTTTTCACGACTAAGATCAGCACGAATACGACCTTTTCTTCAGGTCAACTGCAAAAGATCTGTCAAAACAAATAGTCTTATTACGTCGCAAAATAAATTTTATTGATAAGGAAGTTTTTATTGATAATTTCATTTTACGAAGTCATAGAAGAAATCAATCTACTCAAAAAAAAATCCGATAGCAGTGTCAAAATACTGCCAACAACAAAGTGAACTTAAGTTTGTTTATGAACAAAATAATATTTTTTTTTCTTAACTGCAATACTACCATTAATCCAATATCTGGACCAAATTAAATACACCATTTGGTCAATAAATCCGTATTCGCAAACTAATGTTTTCATGAAATTTAAGATAAGATTTTATTGTCACATTATAAAAGTAAGTTACAATTTTACATATTTTTATACAGGGTGAGTCAGACCACCCGTATCGTTCGTTTTTTTCGAAAACGGTTAGTCGTAGAGAGTTGTGTCAAAAATCTGTATTATAAAAGCCCTAATGAAGAATCGAATGGTGATATTTTTTTCCCCCGGAAAGGTCGGCTTCCCTATTAGTTTGCTCCAGAATGTTCAGAACTCCGGAATATTAAATGGCACGATAGATCGAAAATGGTATTGTTGAAAAGATCTTTAAAAATAAGCTAAGTTTTGTAGGATATTTTTTTTTGTTACTGCCACCCCTGTTAAGTAATATTCGTTTGAAATTATTAAATTAATTATTAACATGCCATAATGACGAACTTAATTTTAAAAGTCAGCATTTAAAATCTAGTTACCTAATTAAACAATGCCATAATAATGTTTAAACTGTTTTCCATTTAGCTTAAGCAACGAATAATTCTAGATGGAAAAGTCGAAAGCAGAACATTTGACTTAGGAACTTTGTTTGGACTAGTTAGGAGATAAACATACTAAAAGTCCTTACCCCTCCGAGGTACGCCCCAAGGGGAGGAGAACAAAGAAGGTCCCGTTTTTTGGTATTTTGCTTTCATCTCGAAAACGGTACGTCGTACAAAATTTTGTTGGAATACATAATGAAAGCTGATAAAATTCTCTACAACTTTAGCTTTTACACTTTTTATCGATCTCCAATCTTTGCCTAGCTATAAGCTCCGAAAAATGGTCGATTTTCAAAAATGTGTTAAATTCTCTGTAGCACATTGTAACAATACGAATTTGTCAAAATCATTTCGTATTGCTCATCCACACTATTAAAAACACCCACACACTATTAAAAAATAACATAAGCTGGGAGTACCTCCACGCAGGGCCCTCTTTCCCACTGGGCACTCTGGCACGTGCCCAGGGCCCCGCGATCGATAGGGACCCCCTTGTTTAATGGTATACTAAGTACCTAAACTGTTTTAAACAAAAATCATCAGTGAACTATTTTTCATATACCTACTTATTTTTTTTGTGTCCTTCATGTTAAAATTGGGAACGTGATCCTTTTAAATATATGCATTTTATATCACATTCCTCGACTTAGAATCTAGAACCTTGTTTATCTATTTTCTTTGTCTATTCTAACAAAATAGTGCTCTGTTAAGGTCATAGGGGCCCCATAATCCTAATGTGCCCAGGGCCTTCAATAGGTTAAAGCTTATGTTATTTTTTAATAGTGTGTGGGTGTTTTTAATAGTGTGGATGAGCGATACGAAATGATTTTGACAAATTCGTATTGTTACAATGTGCTACAGAGAATTAAACACATTTTTGAAAATCGACCATTTTTCGGAGCTCATAGCTAGGCAAAGATTGGAGATAGATAAAAAGTGTGAAAGCTAAAGTTGTAGAGAATTTTATCAGCTTTCATTATGTATTCCAACAAAATTTCGTACGACGTACCGTTTTCGAGATGAAAGCAAAAAACCAAAAAACGGGACCTTCTTTGTGCTCCCCCCCTTCGGGCGTACCTCAGAGGGGCAAGGACTTTTAGTATGTTTATCTCCTAACTAGTCCAAACAAAGTTCCTAAGTCAAATGTTCTGCTTTCGACTTTTCCATCTAGATGCCCCTTATGAGCACTCATTGACCAAACTAATTTACTTCTAAACACTGATGAGCTCTTCTAGATATGCTATGACCTCTAAGCATTTTCCGACAAAAAAAAAACAATTGCAATTATTGAAAACTTATCGTGACATTTATTATTGTTTAATTAGGGAACTAGATTTTAAATGCCAACTTTTAAAATTAAGTTTGTTATTATGACATGTTAATTTAATAATTTCAAACGAATATTACTTAACAGGGGTGGCAGTAATAAAAAAAAATGTCCTACAAAACTTGCTTATTTTTTAAAGATCTTTTCAACAATACCATTTTCGACCTATCGTGCCATTTAATATTCCGAAGTTCTGAACATTCTGGAGCAAACTAATAGGGAAGCCGACCTTTCCCGGGAAGAAAAATATCACCATTCGATTCTTCATTAGGGCTTTTATAATGCAGATTTTTGACAAAACTCTCTACGACTAACCGTTTTCGAAAAAAACGAACGATACGGGTGGTCTGACTCACCCTGTATACTGGTTCCTTATTAATTACCCAGTGGAATAAGCTTAATGCTAACATAAATGTTGTTTATAAGTAGTCTTATGTGTTACCATTTTTATTTTTTTTGTATATATAAAGTTAAAAAAACCCTACGCTAGATAATATTGAATATAATTAGCTATTTCATGAATCTGGTTTTAAGATGCTTTTTATCCTTTTATGCTTATATGTATCAGTTATCTTATAATTACCTATTTTAAATTTGTTTTGATTTATTTTGTTAGTGAAAAATTTGTTTGCTTGTTTCCGAATATGGTTTAAAATTAAATCTATGTTAATATCTGAGTGTAATTGAGATATTCGAGTATATCGGGGGTAGTTTCCAATAATTCTTAAACTTTTGTTTTGAACTATCTGAAGCTTTTTTAGATTAGTTTTGCAAGTGAGGCTCCATACTGGAGAAGCATATATAATTATGGACCTAATAATTGATTTGTATATGATTAGCTTATTTTTAATTGATAATTTTGATTTTTTGTTAAGTAGAGGGAATAAGTTTGACATAACCCCTAAGGCTTTGTCACAGGATTTGTTTATATGATGCGTAAAATTTAATTTTTTATCCAAATGAACCCCTAAGTATTTTACATGATTTGACCAGTTGATGAGTGTATTTTTAAGCAAACTTTTTTTGTTATGTTTGGGCGACGTTTTGTGAATAAAATAGCTTCTGTTTTTGATACGTTCGGTTTTATTTTCCACTTATTGTAGTTCATGAAATTTGTAAGTTCAGTCCTGTGGGGAACATTTTATTTTTTGCCAATGGTTAATTTTCAATTTTAAAACAATTTAGATAATCTTTTAGGTATTTTTGGACCCAAAACATTTTTCAACTCCTATCCTTATAATGGTCCGATTGGAACTCATTTTAAAAATAGGCCTTCGTGCGGTGATGAATTTCAATGTGCGTACCATATTATCGTGCCGGACTATGTGCGGAGAGAGGATGGGATTGTGGCCAGGAGTGAGAATTTGTGACAGAAAGGTGTAGAATATCGACTTAATGTGAAGATTAACAAAACGCGTCGCTTCAGTTAAAACCGAAATGACGCAGCCTAAGGAAGCTTTAGCGCTGCTACATGCTTCCATTTTAAGCCATCGTTGCAAAACTGGACTTTAATAACTTAAATATATAAGGATTAAATTTAATCCGGTCACTGCGTCATCTACTGCACTAACACAATCCGGCGATTTAAGAGGGATTTGTTTTGATCCAATGAATTATTTAAAGATTGTTTTGCGTAACGATCTGATTATAAAATTAATGAGTTTGCGGGATGATATATTACAACGTACGATACGAGTCTTTTATTATTTAAGCTTTAAAAAAATAATGGCGCTCCCATTGACAAAAGACAAGAGACCTTAAATTTTTAAGTTTGCACGTTATTGAGGTTCTTATATGGATTCCTCCTGATTCGATTTTACCTGTGTTAATAATTCATACACATCGTGATGAAACATATATTGGGCACTTCCCCTCATTAAAACGAAGAGAACGATGTATGTTTCATCACGATGTGCGCTAATTAACACACTCAAATCGGTAGGTACTATAACTTATTTCCTTCCTGTATTTATATATTATGATTAGCGGTCCCGCCCGGTTTCACCCGGGTGCAAAAGAACGAACGGGGAGAAGGGCATGAGTACGCACGTTCATCTTCGCTTACCGAGATGAATTTCATGATGATCGGAGTTACCGTTCAAAAGTTTTTATCGTACGGACAAATTTTGAGTTATATTTTGCAACATTTTTCATTGATGCTCTGCTCCTATATGTTGGTCGTAGCGTGATATTATATAGCCTATAGCCTTCCTCGATAAATGGGCTATCCAACAAAAAAAAAATTAAATTCGAACCAGTAGTTCCTGAGATTAGCGTGTTGAACAAAAAAAAAAAAAAAACAAACAAACAAACAAATAAACAAACTCTTCAGCTTTATATGAATAAGTATAGATTAGCTGTTACCCGCGACTTCGTCCGAGTAGAATTTAACAATAAATATTTGTTCAGTTTACGAAAAGGCTTCCCTATTTTTTTATAACCTAAGTTTTCTTTTGACATCAGCTATCTGTCAGTGAAAGTCCCGTCAAAATCCGTCCAGTCCTTTCGGAGATTAGCCAGTAAAACTGGCAGACAGATAAAAACTTAAAAATTTGTTTTTTGTGGTAAGTACCGTTACTTTCGTAATACATTTAGTAACTTTTAGAGTATATGCGAGTAATTCAAGAATTACAAGGCGGGACAGTTTTCCAGTAAACTGTTATTTCCAAAATATCCCAGAAACTATTTCCAGCTTTGCTAGTCATTTTTTTCAACAATAACAATATATAAGATAGTAATAATATACCTGTAATTTTTTTTCTTGCCAGTTTTTGTATCTATACATTATACATAGATAGAAACATAGAAGTGAAACTTTTATGTGTACAATAAAAGTTTCACTTCTGTAATGCGTTCTCGTAACAAATTTTTATTTTTTCCACTTGTACACATAGAAGTTTCACTTCTGTAATGCGTTTCTGTAACACATTTTAATTTTATCCATTTGGCCACTTAGAGGTTTCACTTCTGTAGTGCATTCTCGTAACACATTTAGAATTTTTTTTTCATTTGGCCACTTAGAAGTTTCACTTCTGTTATGCATTCTGGTAACATATTTTTAATTTTGATTCCATTTGGCCAATTAGAAGTTTCACTTCTGTAATGCGTTCTCGTAACATATTATAATTTTTTTTCCATTTGGCCACTTAGAAGTTTCACTTCTGTAATGCGTTCTCGTAACACATTATAATTTTTTTTCCATTTGGCCACTTAGAAGTTTCACTTCTGTAGTGCATTCTCGTAACACATTTTTAATTTTTTTTCCATTTGGCCACTTAGAAGTTTCACTTCTGTTATGCGTTCTCGAAACACATTATAATTTTTCTTTCCATTTGGCCACTTAGAAGTTTCACTTCTGTAATGCGTTCTCGTAACACATTATATTTTTTTTTCCATTTGGCCACTTAGAAGTTTCACTTCTGTAATGCGTTCTCGTAACACATTATAATTTTTTTTCCATCTGGCCACTTAGAAGTTTAACTTCTGTAATGCATTCTCGTAACACATTTTTAATTTTTTTCCATTTGGCCACTTACAAGCTTAACTTCTGTAATGCCTTTTCGTAACACATTTTTATTTTTTTTCCATTTGGCCACTTAGAAGTTTCACTTCTGTAATGCGTTCTCGTAACACATTATAATTTTTTTTCCATTTGGCCACTTAGAAGTTTCACTTCTGTAGTGCATTCTCGTAACACATTTTTAATTTTTCTTTCCATTTGGCCACTTAGAAGTTTCACTTCTGTAATGCGTTCTCGTAACACATTATAATTTTTATTCCATTTGGCCACTTAGAAGTTTCACTTCTGTAATGCGTTCTCGAAACATATTATAATCTTTTTTTCTATTTGGCCACTTACAAGTTTAACTTCTGTATTGCCTTCTCGTAACACATTTTTATTTTTTTTCCATTTGGCCACTTAGAAGTTTCACTTCTGTAATGCGTTCTCGTAACACATTATAATTTTTTTTCCATTTGGCCACTTAGAAGTTTCACTTCTGTAATGCGTTCTCGTAACAAATTTTTATTTTTTCCACTTGTACACATAGAAGTTTCACTTCTGTAATGCGTTTCTGTAACACATTTTAATTTTATCCATTTGGCCACTTAGAAGTTTCACTTCTGTAGTGCATTCTCGTAACACATTTAGAATTTTTTTTTCATTTGGCCACTTAGAAGTTTCACTTCTGTTATGCATTCTGGTAACATATTTTTAATTTTTATTCCATTTGGCCACTTAGAAGTTTCACTTCTGTAATGCGTTCTCGTAACATATTATAATTTTTTTACCATTTGGCCACTTAGAAGTTTCACTTCTGTAATGCGTTCTCGTAACACATTATAATTTTTTTTCCATTTGGCCACTTAGAAGTTTCACTTCTGTAGTGCATTCTTGTAACACATTTTTAATTTTTTTTCCATTTGGCCACTTAGAAGTTTCACTTCTGTTATGCGTTCTCGAAACACATTATAATTTTTCTTTCCATTTGGCCACTTAGAAGTTTCACTTCTGTAATGCGTTCTCGTAACACATTATATTTTTTTTTTCCATTTGGCCACTTAGAAGTTTCACTTCTGTAATGCGTTCTCGTAACACATTATAATTTTTTTTCCATCTGGCCACTTAGAAGTTTAACTTCTGTAATGCATTCTCGTAACACATTTTTAATTTTTTTCCATTTGACCACTTACAAGTTTAACTTCTGTAATGCCTTCTCGTAACACATTTTTATTTTTTTTCCATTTGGCCACTTAGAAGTTTCACTTCTGTAATGCGTTCTCGTAACACATTATAATTTTTTTTCCATCTGGCCACTTAGAAGTTTAACTTCTGTAATGCATTCTCGTAACACATTTTTAATTTTTTTCCATTTGGCCACTTACAAGTTTAACTTCTGTAATGCCTTTTCGTAACACATTTTTATTTTTTTTCCATTTGGCCACTTAGAAGTTTCACTTCTGTAGTGCATTCTCGTAACACATTTTTATTTTTTTTCCATTTGGCCACTTAGAAGTTTCACTTCTGTAATGCGTTCTCGTAACACATTATAATTTTTTTTCCATTTGGCCACTTAGAAGTTTCACTTCTGTAATGCGTTCTCGAAACATATTATATTTTTTTTTTCCATTTGGCCACTTACAAGTTTAACTTCTGTAATGCCTTCTCGTAACACATTTTTATTTTTTTTCCATTTGGCCACTTAGAAGTTTCACTTCTGTAATGCGTTCTCGTAACACATAATAATTTTTATTCCATTTGGCCACTTAGAAGTTTCACTTCTGTAATGCGTTCTCGAAACATATTATAATTTTTTTTTCCATTTGGCCACTTACAAGTTTAACTTCTGTAATGCCTTCTCGTAACACATTTTTATTTTTTTTCCATTTGGCCACTTAGAAGTTTCACTTCTGTAATGCGTTCTCGTAACACATTTTTAATTTTTTTCCATTTGGCCACTTACAAGTTCAACTTCTGTAATGCCTTCTCGTAACACATTTTTATTTTTTTTCCATTTGGCCATTTAGAAGTTTCACTTCTGTAATGCGTTCTCGTAACACATTATACATTTTTTTTCCATTTGGTCACTTAGAAGTTTCACTTCTGTAATGCGTTCTTGTAATACATTTTTATTTTTTTTCCATTTGGCCACTTACAAGTTCAACTTCTGTAATGCCTTCTCGTAACACATTTTTATTTTTTTTCCATTTGGCCATTTAGAAGTTTCACTTCTGTAATGCGTTCTCGTAACACATTATAAATTTTTTTTCCATTTGGTCACTTAGAAGTTTCACTTCTGTAATGCGTTCTTGTAATACATTTTTATTTTTTTTCCATTAGTCTACAAAGAAGTTTCACATCTGAAATGCGTTCTCGTAACGATTTTTTTATTTTTTTTCATTTGTCCACCTAGAAGTTTCCCTACTGTAATGTGTTCTCGTAATACATTTTTAATTTTTATATAGGGTTCCTAATAGTACAATTTCGTGTCATAGGCGCTTTATATTTGTATAGCAAACGTCCTCTCAAAATTTGGTTTCAATCCGCTCATTCGTGGTGTCGGAATGGTAAAAAATGTCAAAGATGACGTTTGCTTCTTTCAAAGTATAGTTCTAATAATTAGTTATTCAAATTGTTAACTTAGAAGGCGTTGCATTTCACAAAATACTAATGCCAAAAAATTTAATTACTATATTAGAAATGCAGCTGTTTTCATTTTATTTCTAGACATACGCAATAATTTTCTAATTTCCATGTCACATGGTACGGCAGACAAAGACTACCGACCGCGTTGCGCGATGCAATAGACAAAATTGAATATATACAGCTATTTTTCTATATATAACAAAAATTAAGGAATATAAAAAAAATCTAAATTTTTGGGTAATATTCGAGCTGTAACTCCGAGGGAAATGATTGTACAGAAAATTAAAAAAAAGCAAATTATAGCTCCAAGTATCTAGTTTTCAGGTATGACCATGAATTTTTTTTTATGTTTGAGTCTAGAGAAATTTTAAAGAAACTACCAAAAAAAAATTTTCCAAATTTTTTCTTGTCTAAAAAAAGGTATACGGACTTCAAAAAATTTTTTTCCATCATTCCACTCGAAAACTCTCGTAGAAAATGTAATGCCCTTTAATTTGATGTACTCATGAAGCCTGTACGATGATTTGCCGCAGAGTTATCGTCAATCAAAGCCAAAAGCATCTTTTTAACTTTAATAATCAATAACTCTGGAAATAATGATCGTATAGAAAATCGATGGGGGGTTTTGAAAACTTCACAATATTCCCTATAAGATACTGTGAATGGCTATTGACGAAACAAATTTTTTCGAAGCAAAAATCTTGATTGAAAAAAGGATAAAAATTTGCGTAATTAAGGATATTTGGATAAATTGGTATAACTTTGGATAAAATGGATGAACAAAGGATATCGTCAGTAATTTTTCAACCTTAAAGTGTCCTGAAAAATCCCTGAAAAATTCAAAACGATGCGATTTTTTTTATTAGTGCCCCAAAGCTTCAAATTTATTGTTTTTGCAAAAATCACCATTATGGGCAATTTTTCAATTTTTATTCATTTTTTCAATGAAAAAAATTTTTTTTTATCGATAATCTCTATTTTTTCGATCGAAAAAATCGTGTTTGTTAAAAATTAAAAAAAAAAAATTTTTTAATTTTTTTCAAAAATGTTTTTTTCGAAATTTTTTTTTTTCAAATTTTTTTTTGTTAACGTCTTCAGAATGCTCCATTATTGTCAAAAAAAATTTTTCTGTAAGCTTTTTTTTGTAATCAACCTTTGATTACAAAAAAAAAGCTTACAGAAAATTTACGTGAAGAATTAAGGCTAGAAAGAATTTAAAAAAATTCACGTTTAGTGTGAAGAAAAGCCGACATCCGCTGGGGGGTATATCGATTTTTTTTATTGATTTTTTAAGTTGACATTTAAAATTAAGGCAGTTGCAGTGGTAAAAAAAATCCAGTTAATTTTTTTTTGACAATAATGGAGCATTCTGAAGACGTTAACAAAAAAAATTTTGAAAAAAAAATTTTGAAAAAAAAATTTTGAAAAAAAAATTTTCGATAAAAAAATTTTCGAAAAAAAAATTTTTGAAAAAAATAAAAATTTTTTTTTTTAAATTTTTAACAAACACGATTTTTTTGATCGAAAAAATAGAGATTATCGATAAAAAAAAATTTTTTTCATTGAAAAAATGAATAAAAATTGAAAAATTGCCCATAATGGTGATTTTTGCAAAAACAATAAATTTGAAGCTTTGGGGCACTAAGAAAAAAAAATGCTTCGAAAAAAATTTTTTCGTCAATAGCCATTCACAGTATCTTATAGGGAATATTGTGAAGTTTTCAAAACCCCCCATCGATTTTCTAGACGATCATTATTTCCAGAGTTATTGATTATTAAAGTTAAAAAGATGCTTTTGGCTTTGATTGACGATAACTCTGCGGCAAATGATCGTACAGGCTTCATGAGTACATCAAATTAAAGGGCATTAAATTTTCTACGAGAGTTTTCGAGTGGAATGATGGAAAAAAATTTTTTGAAGTCCGTATACCTTTTTTTAGACAAGAAAAAATTTGGAAAATTTTTTTTTTGGTAGTTTCTTTAAAATTTCTCCAGATTCAAACATAAAAAAAAATTCATGGTCATACCTGAAAACTAGATACTTGGAGCTATAATTTGCTTTTTTTTAATTTTCTGTACACTCATTTCCCTCGGAGTTACAGCTCGTTGAATATTACCCAAAAATTTAGATTTTTTTTATATCCCTTAATTTTTGTTACTAGTTATAAATCTGTATAAAAAGACTGTTTGGGCAAATTCTGTTATACGAAATCTATGTAAAATGTTCTCGTCTTTTGTTTAAGACTGAGCAAAAAACTTTTTTTTTCTTAATTTTCTCCCCTCTGGGACACAAATTCAAAAATCGGCCGACGTTAGGCTTTAAGTTACTCGGAGACGAGTCGAACAAAAAAAAAAGTTTTTTAATATCAGTTAAGGCGTTTGGGCTGTACGCTGGATACAAAAAGCGTGACTCACAGATTCACAGATAAAGCGAGTACATATAGGCGCTTGCAGCTAAAGCTTAAGTCGCGCCTAAAAGGCTATTATTTTGACATTACATTTACAAACGGACACTTTAATTTTATTTATACAGAATGATTTTTAAGTTGATCCTTTTTTTTAACAGCGTGTAGAAATCAAATAGAGTTGACGAACAAATATTTCAAGTAACTTTTTTATCAAAACTCATAAATGAAAAAGAATGACCTTTCAAGTTTTATTAAATTTTATCAAATTTTGAGGTCGGTTCTGGCTTTGTGTTATGTCACTATGGAAATATGGTATGTCATTATCAAGTGATCACACCAATTGTTCGAAGATGTCTCCGTTTTGTTGGACATAAAGATGCGTGCGTCGTAACCATCTGCTTGTAGTGGCAATTAGGGCCTTCCGCGAAATATTTGCATTTCCGATTCGTGCTATCATTTCTTCGCGTGGGTTAACCGAGCTTTGGAATTAATTAAATAAATTTAAAAAAAAAAACCTTAAACGGCTTTTTCTCTCTGATTTTTTGAGTTTTGATAGAAAAGTTACTTAAAATATCATTTGATTTCTACACGCTGTTAAAAAAGAAGAATCAGCTTAAAAATAACTCTCGTATGTATAGATAAGATACATGCAAAGTATGCTTCAAGTTACTATATAAACTACCAAGTCAAAAAACTCTTTCAGTGGTTCTAAAAACGGAAATGCCACTTTCCACTTTTTGGATCGCACTTGCCTCATCCCATCTTGCCGCATTAGTGTTAAGCGTGTAGCCGGTGTTAATCCCCGACTGGTGCGACCGGGAATCAATACGCTAAACGACAGACTATCTGTGACCAACTATTAGATGACCCCTCTTCAGTAGCGCAGTACCTCGCCGACACTCGCTTTCTTAACAATAGCGACAAGCTCATTGTTGTGTGATATTTATAACTAATTTGTTGCTTCTCGAATGATCAATTTCGTTTATATTAATATCTGTTATTATTTAATAGGCCTCGTTTGATCTATTTGTAAACACAGTTTCTTAGTTTAATCACTTAATTTTTGACAACATAATACTTAAAATTTCTCTGCGTCAATCGTGTATATAAAATAGTATAAATATAATAAAATAAAGTGATTTTGTGTTTTTATTTTACTTTGGAAAATTAAATACCCCGCTCCGAAAATGGTAAGTACCTACATTGAGTGTGCAGCAACTGGCAATTTATAGTCCATCTTAAAATAGAGTAGAATTATAAATATTTTTCTATTGAAGTTTTTGACAGATTGCAGGAGTAACGTAGATTCTTTTAAATCGTAAAGTCTTAAAACCAATACACTTTAAAACTGTTCTGATGATCTAATATATAAAAATAAATGTCTGTCTGTCTGGTTGGGACCTATGCGCTGCTATGTCATCCGATTACGATGAAACTTTGATGAGTTGTTGTCGCGCGCTCGCGAAGATTTTTGCTCAAAAAAGAGTGTATAAACATAGTGTTTTACACAGTTGTCGCTGTCAAACGGGGCGCAACGCAGGGCAAAACTGTAATACGGTGAAGCCGAAGACTCCACTAGACGTGTTTTATCTACGGATAGAGGCTAGTATTAAATATGTATTAATTTGAAATTCCGAAGATGAATTCTTCTTGACTGCAGTATAAAAAAAAACAGAGATATATATATGTCACCGGGATATTGTCAAACCCTTGATATTATAATTTCACTTAGTGAAATTACAATATCACGACTCTTTTTCCATCGTGATATTGTAATTTCACTAGTGAAATTACAATATCACGGTTTTGACAATATCCCGCTGACATATATACTGATGTTTTAAATTTGCATTTATTGCTGACATTTCGGGAGATATCTTCAGAGTTCAAATGCCGTTCAATTTATCAGTAATTGGCGGCCCGGTCCGGCTTCGCCCGAATTTGTAGATTGCCGCCGTTTTTTCGTCGACTTACGTTGCTCCACGAAAAGCGCTTTTATTACAACGCGATAATATATAGTCTATATGTCCATACTGAAGGTCCGTTCTAAATAATGGTAAAAACATTTTTGAAATCGGATGAGTAGTTTCGGAGATTACCTCCTACATCCAAACTTACAAACTTTATCTCGTTATAATTTAGTATATAAGACTCTCTAAATTAGCAGCTATAATCTAACACAATCGTATGACAAATTTTATTTTTATCTTGATTTAAAATTTGTTCTAACAAATAGGTTAATCATTACGACAGCACTGGAACTTCTTTTCCGGACGATTCTAACGAGATTCAGCCCCAACGAGCGTCTTAAATTTTAAACTTGTAAAAATGGTCTTGTCCTGCAGAATCGTATTCTAACCATTTTAGAAATAAAAATATATGCCGGTTCAAGAAGCTACTAAAAATTGTCAATTTGTTTTTTTTTTCAAATAAGCAATCAATTCAATGATGAATGATAGGTAAATTGTAATTATATTTGCATAATAAATTAATATTGTTGCATTATTTACCATGAAATTTTTTCAAGTGTCACATTTCAAGGTGTTAGTTAACTAAGCACAGAGATAGATCATATCATTGTTTACAAAAATTCACACTTAGTTGTTTTCCATTCCCAAATATATCATTATCTAATTGAAGGAGGTTTGTCATAAAATTATGCGATTATTATTTTAATAATAGCCCTGTTTGGTATACTTGACTGCAAACTGTCAGTTGGTGTAAAAAAAATGAACCGACGGATTCAGGGTCATTTTGTCGTTCCGTGGATCCTAGGCATATACAAGCTACACATTTAAGTAAATATCATATCTAATTTTTAGGGTTCCGTGTACCCATTGCCGTACCTAGCCTTTTATGCGCCAGGTGCGAGCTTTTATAAACTGTGCCCTTGAAAACCGAAAACTTTTTCCCGATCTGGTCATTTCTGCGCCCCTCCAGGTTCGGCGTCCTGTGCCTGGGCACAGCGTATACCTCAAAATGAAAAAAAAATGGAACACTTTGTTGTTCGTCGGCCAAGATCCGTTTTCTCAGGAACGGCTGGAGCTAACAAGTTGAAATTAATATCAAATACTAAAATCTACAATCCAATAGTCCTGTAAAACATTCAAACTTCTAACTCAGTATAATAAGAAAACAGGTACGGCTTCTCAAAAAACACTTATTTTGAAACTGACCCATTCATTGAAACCTATATTATACTTCCTATTGACTTTAGTGTCTTGAAATTTGGCACGAATGAAGGCACAAGCAAATCCCAATGTTTAATCCGTTGTGGCGAAACCAGCCATCGATGTGCCAGCACTCTGTCGTCAGCCATTTTAAAACTCGGAGTCTCCTGTTCGTGTCCATTAATTCAATTGTTTGGTTCACAATTACTGCAGAGCAATTTTAAATAATTACGCCTTTTACCATACGGAATTGGTGTACAGGATGTCCCAGACAAGACTCCTCGAGCCTGTATCTCGTTTATTATTCAAGATTGTTCTATCAAAACTCTATATATTCGTAGACGGGATGAATGTTGCTTCTTTGGTTTAAAAAGCGTCGATGGCTTACCGCAATCTTGTAGAGAATTTCATTCCATTTACGAATATATATAAGGATCTTGTCTTGAACTCCCTGTATATGTCATAAATTGCATTATGTCAATAAGGAGATGGTTGGAATTTGTTTTAGCACTTTAATAGGGTTGATTATTTTAGAGGCTGTCAGACATAACATTTTTATTATTCATCTTTTGGGATTACACAACTTCAACCATGATTACTTTCCATAAAGATACAGGTCTCGGATTTTATCAGAACTGTTCGACACCGCTAAGCGAAGCCGAAAGAAAATATCCAAGCTTGTTAAAAAGAAGCGCTCAGAATTGATTCTTTCAATAATATAAATAATAGTTATCCTTATTTAGTCGAATATGGGATTTGACCTAAAACGGTACGACATCTGGTGACAGAAATTTAAACCATAAACACATTACATTCTGTTAGTATTACTATATAATAAAAAGAGCAGTATATTTATATGGGTGTGAAAATTTTTAATAATCTACCTCGTAAAATAATTTGCAATTGAAAGGGTGTCTCTATTTAAAAAAGAATTTAAAAAATTCCGTATCGAAAAAGTTTTTTATATCGTGAATGATTTATTAAATATGTGATTTTTTAATCTAAATTTTACTTATTTTTTATGACGACTCACACACATGTCCAAGTCACTGTGAAATAAAGCTATTATTATGACAAATGGCGGATGCAACATTACATTTGGTCTAAGCTCCACCCACATATCAAAACCCAATATACATTGACAATTTGTTATCCTAGGTCCAGTTAGCGATCTCAAAATAATTAAATTCTCAAATTTTACTTTCCGGAGCATCTAGATTGAGCTTTGAGAAAATCGGAATGAATTGAACTTATGTGAAATGACAGTGTGTAAACTCACAGCGTTTACTGTATAATTATGAGAGAAAATTAATAAAAAGATACTTCAATTATGAAATTAATAATTATTAAGGTGACAAGATGATGTGGGATGATAATTTCTTAATAACGACGAAACGTTTATAAAAATTGTGCGTTTCCTCACTTTTTCTTTTTATTACCGTTGCTTAATTTTTAGCGGCAGAGCAAAATAACTGAGAAGTAAATAAAAAATAATTTAAACTTATATCTTTAATTTAATCTAACCTTGATATTTGTGATCCCTTAAGTCAGTGGCGGCATGTTTCTTGTTTTAATATTAGTTCTTTTATTATGTAAATGTATTTATTTTTACAAAGCTTACTAACTTTACCTCTGTATAAAAAAATATGGAAACTGACGCACTCTACACTGTTCTGACAGTATTAACAGCTTAAAGTTTCTTATCTATCTATCTATTGAGAGGTTCCGGGAGGCTGAAAATTTGGGATAAGTATAATACGTTTTTTTATGTGAGAAATAAAAAAAAAATCTATAAACAAAATTTGATAGGAAAATAAAAAAAAAATTCTGGATCTTGACAACATTGCCACCTATCTAAGAACCATCCAGGTGACCCCATAAATACAAAATAAAATTTCATCAAAATCGGTCCAGCCGTTTAAGAGGAGAAGAACTATAAACACATGCACACGTCTGTCTCTCGACTATATTCTTTGAAATGTATTTTTATAGACCAGTAAAATGACGAACTCAGTTTCCACTAACTCGAAAATTAGAACTTTTCCATGGTTACAGTATTGAATTTTGACAAGATACAAACAAAAAACTGATGAAACACACTCTTTTTTAACAAGTACCAGTCATCGCGCGAAGGTACAATTTTGAGAGATTGTGCATCATACTTGTATAAATGTTTGCTCAAATTAGCACCTTTTAGCGATTTTCATCTTTTTTCATCTTCATTTTACTGGCCTATTTATTTTTTCATACTGATGGCCATCATCGAACACTATTAAAGATGGAAATTATTTATTTTGGAAGCAAAATTCGTAGTTTCCAAATTAAAAGAGATACAGACGTTTGCTTAGACTCATTGAATTCAGCGTATTTTTCTTAATTTCAAAAAAGGATATTAAAGAATTCGATTTTTCAATTTTTTCAAGGTATACCGCTTTAAAAAAATGCGATCTTTGACGAAAACTGAAATCGATCGAAACTTTGGCAAAATCATCATGCTTATAGAACAAAACACGCTGAATCCAGCATGGTCGTAAAACGTCGTGTGTCGTCCAAAAAAAGTTTTGAACTAAAAAAAAATAGTATTTAAACATTCCCCTCTCCCTTTACAAGTAACGCCATTGACTTAGTGGCCCACGAGCTAGTACTAAAAAAAAATAATTAACAAAATTTGACCCACTTCTCAAATCACTGCCCTAGAAGTAAACAAGAATAGATTTATACCTGCACTAAACATAATTATGCTTTGGTGAATTGAAATATCGCTATTTATTCGGAGGATATGAATAAATGAATTGAATAAATAACTACTTAGGTTCGGTGAATATGGCCATAAATAAGTTAAAAAAAAATTGTAAGAAATATTTTTGTGGTCCAAACTTTTCTGACGAACCGCCTATGTTTTTTATTGTTTCCAAAAAAACAATTCGGTGTTCATTTTTCCATGACAATTTTCGTTTAATTGACTGTAAAATTTCATTATGCGCAGAATATGACGGCTGACCTTCACCTGAATGAAATCAGTTCAAGCTCTCAGAGGCTGCTTCTTAAACTTGATTGGTTAAAAAAATGTATTATACTAGTGCAAGGACAATTTATAAATTGCATTCATTAAATAAGAAAGATGTTTATTAATAATTAATTCGTTTATTCGATGCAATGGACATTGCTAAAACTGGTTCGTTGCGTCATTAGGTACTTAAAATAATCAAAACCTATAAGACCGGTCATATGTGAGTGTAATTCGTGCGCCGAGGGTTCCGTACAACTAACAAACGAATAAACGTATCTAATACATATTAAATCAGATTTATATAACTGTTTCTGGCGTTAGTACGATTTTATTGGAATGTATTAAAATGGAAAAAATAACATTTAATGATTTATTTATGTTGTATTTTCGTTGTATATTTGTATTATTATAAACTCTGAGATACTGAGTGTATATAATCTACTATCTAATAAAAGCGTGGGTCGTGAACTCTACAATAATAAGTATATGTATGTACTAGCGGCCCCGCCCGGTTTCACCCGGGTGCAAAAGAATGAATGGGGAAGGAGGGGCATGAGTACACACATTCATCTTAGTTTACCGAGATGAATGTTGTGTCCAAATTTCATGATGATCGGAGTTACCGTTCAAAAGTTTTTGTCGATAAAGAGCAGTATTTAAACTTTTTTTAACAAATATTTTTTTTTAAATGAATTAAATAAAATTAAAATAAATTTAAATGTAAGCCTTAGAAGAAAGCAATGTAAAAAATAAAAAAAAAAAAATATATTCACCCAACGTGGGGCTCGAACCCACGACCCTGATAATGACAGTCGCATGCGCTACCGATTGTGAGGTTGTGTTCTTTCATCACTAATATAAGTATATCTAGTTAGTGCATTTCACATGAATAGAAGCTTATTTTTGAGATACTTTTTGCAACATTTTTCATTAAAGCTCCGCTCCTAATCGTCGTAGCGTAATATTATATAGCCTATAGCCTTCCTCGGTAAATGGGCTATCCAATAAAAAAAATGTATTCAATTTGAACCAGTAGTTCCTGAGATTAGCGCGTTCCAACAAACAAACAAACAAACTCTTCAGCTTTATATATTAGTATAGATATGAAAAAAAAAATATTAATTAATATTTTTTCTTTTTTAGTACCTACATTTCAATAACAGCTTGTCTTTAAAAAATAATTTTTACTTCTTGTAGTTTTTCTAGTTTTCTTACTATTTTACTATATGTATAAATATTATTTTGATAAATTAATGTTCTAATAGTATTACTTATTAATATGAACTATTTCTTTCTAAAAACGATTATGTCTTGCATTGTCATCGGAAACACATATATATAAAATTTCAAACCGATCGGAGATGTGGACGTGATTCCAAACTGACTTACAAAATTTGACCTAAACGTACTGACTTACAAACAAACAAATAAACAAACAAAAAGTTTGTGATTAAACAAAATACGCCTTAAATTTTATCATTCTAGAACTTAGCTTTAGAATAATTGTTTTGAACAAATTGTTGCATCAATCAAGGATATAACAAAATCGATTAGAACTTAGAAGCCGACCCTGGCTTTCCAGACAATCGATGAAGATCAGAAATCGATATTTCGGTCATTCGAATGCGGCCCCTTATCGAGTCAATTCAGTGATATCTGATACAAGGACAGACGCCCGAATCTCTAGGTTTGTTAAGTCAAATAAGAATAAAAAGTAGGTCGATTACCAAAAAGTCAACAATTTACGCAAAAACACGTTTATAAATATGAACTTAATGAATAATATTTAAATAAGCAATCTACAGAGTCTACAAACCGAATCTCATTTTTGCTTAATGAACATATTTTGATTCAAGGATACTGAAGTTATTTATTTTTACGTTTCAACCCGACAACTAAATTTGAACCCAACGACTCATTCGTTTTGCGACCAAAATGTTACCAATGGGTTTGGAGTGCGTCAAAAGTGTATAATTGCGAAAACAAACAAATCATTCTAATTACCATATTATTTAAAACTTTGGATAAATGATTGAAAAAAAAAATTAAAACCGTCCGACTTTTTGTTGAAATGTTTAGTGATCTGTTATTTGTCAATTTGATTTTTTTCTCTGAAAACTTTTAGGAAACAATTCCAAGCACAGCATTTCAAAAAATGTATTTTATTGTCAAACATTAATTGACCAAACATCATAATTTGTTCAAATAATCAAAACTATTCAGAATGTTTTTTTTTTTATAATTAATTTGTAACGTACTAAAAATAACCATGATGATGTTTATTTTCAGTTTTATTAAATATCATATTTTGCGACCTTTTCGACTATCAAATTATTAAAAGTTTTTAACAACAAAACGCCTCTTTTTATTATGAAATATATTTTTTGTGATTTTTTCAATGAGACAAAATTCTTATTTGTTATGATTGGAATGATAGGATATTATTTTTTTTTTTAATTATTTATTTATTATACTCATTATTTCACTATACGTTTGTTTTTTTTTATTATAATAACTATTTAAGTTTTCCTACCCAACTTGGCAATAGATGTGCTTATCGTGTCCCAGTGAAAAAAGTGTTAACACTTTTGACACTATTACGTTTGCTGAGTTCTTTTACAGTATAGTATAAAAATACGCTAGAGATTCGTTGGCATTTAGCACAGAAAAGAATCTCTAACGAGATTCTTCGATAGTTAGGTACTATATTACATTACAGAGTAGCTACTGTTTGCTACAATTGTTAGGAACATCCATTGTTACAACTCAGTCCGCCGCGAGGGTGGAAAGATTCGGGGTTCGTATCTTGACGGTGACATTGTTTGAAAAATTAAAATTTCTCTAATGTTGATAGGGTTGTAACAATGGGTGTTCTTAACAATTGTAGCAAACAGTAGCTACTCTGTAATGTATTATAGTAATTACGAACTATACTGTAAAAGAACTCATCAATGTATTAAGGGTCGTTTCATCCAAAGAAACAAAGAAGTTTCCACTATTAACTGTCCTGACGATATAGAAAAACAGTCTGTGACTTAGGATCGAATTTAATGTAAGGAAACAATTTCACCTTTGATTCATCAATAGCTCTCACTACTGTGAAGGTTCATATCTGCGTTAAATAATAACTAATATAATTGGCTCTCGCATGATGTGAAAAAAAAACAGTTACAAATGCTATAAATATTAGAATGATTGTCTGTTAGTTGTATCAATGTGGTGTAATGTAACTCAGTTCGCCGCGAGAGTGGAAAGATTCGGGGTTCGTATCCCGACGGTGACATTGTTTGAAAAATTAAAATTTTTCTAATGTTGATAGCGTTGTAACAATGGGTGTTCTTAACAATTGTAGCAAAGAGTAGCTACTCGGTAACTATTACGTTTGCTGAGTTCTTTTACAGTATAGTTCGTAATTACTATAATACCTACATTACAGAGTAGCTACTGTTTGCTACAATTGTTAAGAGCATCCGTTGTTACAACTCAGTCCGCCGCGAGAGTAGAAAGATTCGGGGTTCGTATCCTGACGGTGACATTGTTTGAAAAATTAAAATTTTTCTAATGTTGATAGCGTTGTAACAATGTGTTCTTAACAATTGTAGCAAACAGTAGCTACTCGGTAACTATTACGTTTGTTATACAAAAGTGTAATGTACACTGATCTGTTTGGTATTTCAGGGTAAAGTCTATACCTCTACTGTGCAACTACTCCGTTAACATATTATGTACTAGAGCTGTAACAAACCGTATGTATTCGTTACTGAGTAACGGTTACATCGTCTGACTCGAAGTAACGAATCGTTACTTACAAATTCATTTCGTTACTCGCATGTTTCGTATCCATGTCAGTTTGACTCGTTTTATACGAACACAATGTGTTATACTTTTAAAGTATTCATAAAGTACGAAGTCATGACTCATGTCGTATCACGTATGCGACGCGCTTTGATGCGAAGCTACATGCTTATTGTTTGATGCTGTTACCTACACTATTGTCGTATGAAAAGTACCGAGTAACGTAACGATACGAAAGTAACGGGTACTGGTTCTTTAAGTAACGAATACATACGGGTACACAATTTCTCGTTACTTTTACAGCTCTATTATGTACGTTCACGAACAGGTTTTTTTGTTCCGCGCTGTGCTAGTCGTGCAGGTTCATGTCTGACATGTGTGCGCGGTCTGTTATATCGTTGCATTTTTACTA
This sequence comes from Xanthostigma xanthostigma, assembly GCA_963575645.1. Lineage (NCBI taxonomy): Eukaryota > Metazoa > Arthropoda > Insecta > Raphidioptera > Raphidiidae > Xanthostigma > Xanthostigma xanthostigma. The sequence continues at coordinate 24,762,789 of OY754472.1, read as the reverse complement.
AAGCGACCTGATCACCGTCGTTAAAACGAGTGACCGCTAGTATGTAAATAAAATCGAAATGTTTTAAAAGTGCATTAACGAGTTTTTATAGCTTTAATGTTGTTTTGAAATTGCTCTAAATGTAAAAATCAATATTATGAATAATAAAAACGAATGGTACTTCTTTATGTATGCATTATTATAAATGACTTATACCTACATTTAAGGTACATTTCGAGGTAGAAAGTTTATGGGTGACTATGAATTTTTATTGCTGTATCTTTATTTGATTGTACAGAGCGTTTTATAAAATCGTTCTTGTTACAGCGCAAACAAATTATATACGTATTACGTTATAAACTCTCCTCTGATTGGCTATAATTAAAAAAAAATGCAAGCCAATTGGGCGACGGGACCATTCCATCTTCAAAAATATTGACATTTGATATAGAATAACGAAGAAAAGATACTTTCTGATACCTATTGCGTGAGGTGAGACGCGGGTAGTGGCTAATATTCACCATGATTTTTGCTATTCGTTGCCATGGGTACCTACCTACATAATATGTTCCACGTCATGTAAAAATTAATCATAGCATGCTTAACTAGTTTATTTTTGATAGTTCTACAAAACAAAAGTACAGTTGATTTTATTTTACTTTTAAAATATTTCCGAAACTATAAAGTTTAGCAAAAAACAATTTTTGAGAAACTTCCTTTAAAAAATAAATAGAATAATAAGCTGTTATACAAAGTATACTTTTATTATATAAGGTTTCTGCGCATGCGCCGATTTTGCCCAAAAACAATATGGCTCTTCATATTTGCAACCAAACATCCTCCCAAAATTTGGTTTCAATCCGCTAATCCGTTTGACCTGTATCGTGCTCACAGACAAACAGAAACATAGAGTTTTTTCAAAAATATGTTTTTGGATTCAAGGAACCTCAAATTGAAAAGATATTGTAAAATTTTGAAAAGTGATTTTTGATCTAAATTAGCACCATTCCCCACTTGTGGGTTGGAATCGAGATACTGCAAACTGTTTTTAGAAAACACTCTGTATATAAGATAAATGTGCCAGTAAATAATGCGGTCTTACATAATATATAATATACAGTATGTAAATGCTTTAAGGTCAAGTTCGTTCTTTGCGTATGTTGCGTAATAAGATGGTGCCGTTACCGTTTGTTTTTAAACAAATGAGGCGAGTTCAACGCCTTCTTCAATTTGGAAGACTACTTTTCCTTTCGCTTCATCTCCACATTGTTTCGCCATAAATACAGTAGAACCTGTCGGGATTGAACGACTCCTGTATTTTCAACTTTTCAATCCCACTTCGTGGCAATCATAGACCAACTCTTTTTACATTTTTGACACTATAATTTTTTTTCAGTAGGGACTGAAAACTCGAAAAAACGCGACTCGCGAGTAAAATCAACTGAAAATAGATGGTGTTGAAATTAAGTGAGTCGGACTGTGCGTTTGTGTGTTCGCTAAAAATTTTGTTGAAAAATAACTGATATTAAAAGAACAAAACTCAAAAAAATTAATAGTTTCTAACGGTTACAAAATGTAATCGTTTTTCAAAATATCATTTTGGACAAAAAAATTTTTTTTAAGCTTTGGATGACGAAGTCGAACGGACTTTAGATGATGATGGCGAACGCCCTTTAGTTGACTAAAACGAACTCGCTTTAGTTGAGGAAGACGAACGCGCTTTAGATGACGAAGTACCGTGCCGATTCTACAATTTTAAATTTTTGTCGTCCGTCACCTTCACTGCGTGGTAGATAATTGAACTAACGAACTGCTTTCTTGATTGGCTGCGAACTAGTTCCCTCAGTTCACTCATAAGAACGCTCTTCCGAACTGGTTCGTTCGCGAATTACACAACTCTAATTCACACACTAAAACAACCTTGCAGACCGAAAGAGCGTAGATATGGGGGGGGGGGGGTAAAAAGGTTAATTATCCTCCCCTCAAATCATAATACTTAGAAAATAAAACTGAAAATAATATGAATATACCTGGCTAAAAAATAACATTTAGAAATATTTTTTGAAAAGGAATTTGTAAAATTAGTTTGGGAATTAATATTTTGCCTGACACCTTTCTTCGTGAATATTCTTGTGTGATATTAATAAAACTTAATATAATATTGATTTTTTTACTTACCCCCCCCCAGAAAAAAAATCTACGCCCTTGGCAGGCCATCTGGGTTGACAAGGAAGAAAAATCGATAATTATTTTAAACACCTGCCGTTTTTAATCATAACTTAATTAGAAATTAAAAACATCTCAACAGCGATTTAAAGAAATTCATCATGCATATAAATAGAGTCGCATAGATAATTTTGACATGACAGATTTCTTTGTTGAATTGTCCTACTTTCTTTTTAAAAAAGTTACGTAAACATAATCAGTAATCACCTCCTTTTCTCACGATCAATTCAATCATCTTCAACCTCCATTTATAAGTCGTCTTCAACATCCATCGTAGTCTTGCAATGCAAAAGAACATCTGTCAATATTGTTTAATCAATGCATTATGTAATTATTGTTCACTACTAGCTGTACCCGGCCACGCTTTGCAGTGGCTCAGTCTCGTTTGAGTGTGTCGCTGTTACGTTCAATAGATGACGCTCCCATTGTCGTAAAATATTTAGTATAGCGGGTGTTGCTTTAACGTCCATTACCGATGGCGCTGTATTCAAAAGATGCCGCACCTAATATCGTAAAGTATTTAGTATGGCGTGTGTTGCTGTGTTGCTTTAACGTCCAACATATGGCTTTCTCGTTGCAGCAAAAGGACGCTGGACAAACATTATATTTTTATTAGCTCGTGAGATCTTTCGCAAAATAGTAAAATTTTATAAGTAAATGCCATCAAACCTGCGTCTCACAATTATTTTTTTGTACTTTCTTGCGTATATCGTAGTATTGAAACCTGATTGATATTAATTAATTGTCTGAATTGTGTTTTTTCAGGAATTCAAGAAGATCCTAGTGAGTTTGTTTTTGTCGTTTGCCATTGGAGAATGCGCCCTATCAACAGTGATAGTAGCTGACCGGACCATGTCTAGAATGATTGAGCTGACCGCCAGAAAACCTTACTGCACCTTCCACAGCGACAGGTTGGTCGAAACATTCGTCACTTTCTTTCTAATCCATTTCAACTCCACAAGTGGAGAATAGTACTAACTAATGAAAAGTATCATTTATAATATAAAAAAAAAACAATGTTATTGCATATTATATCGTTCCTGCGCATGCGCCGATATTCTCCAAACACATTAGAGATATTCATATTAGCATATCAAACATCCTCCCAAAATCTGCTTACATACGAAAAACAAAATTGCGGGCCGACTTGCTCCAGAACTTACTTTCGTCTGTATGCGAGGACAACGGATGAGCGCGTCAAAATCAAATTTTGGTAGGAGCCCTGAAAATCGGCGTATGTGCAGGAGTGATACATGTTTTAATGTTGTTTTTTATAATTTCTTAACGGTTTATTATTCTAGTGATTCCTGGTTCAGTAAACAAACATAAAAAACTTTTCCTCTTTATAATTAATAAATTGCCGTTCGCAGGGATACAATACAAAGAATGATCCTGGCGTCTGATAAAAAACGATTGAGGCAGATGTCCAACGAAGCCATTTCAGCTTTGGTTGACGTTTGTCTCAGCAAGAAGGTAACGTCGATGCATCAAGGAGGCTTTATTTATCCAGGAACTAAGTGGTGTGGACCCGGTAAATATTAACCCAATAATTGTCGTCAAAGACCACTATCTAGGTATATTTAGTATAAAATTGGAATCAATTTAGAAATTCTAGGAATCTTTGAGAATCGGTTGTGCATAGAGAAATTCATGAATCGAAACATATTCCAAATTATAGACGTCTGACAACTAAGGTCAGTAGCGCAAAAATTCATAGAAATCCGAAAGAATTTACGAGAATATTTTTCTGTGGACGTTATTTACTGATGAATCCAATTTATAAATTTTAATGTTAAATTTCATCCAAGAACCAATGGTAATCATTTAAAATCGATCCAGAATTTTTGAATGCATTGTAAATTATAGACGCTCAACATCTGAGGTCATCTAGAACTTTTTAGTAAACACTATAACCTAATAAATGGATCAAATATATTGATTCGACTTCTTTTAAGGGAATGTGACGACCAATTATAATGACCTGGGAATACACGAGGCTGAGGATCGGTGCTGCAGGGAACACGATCACTGTCCCAACGTTTTGGAGAGCGGACAGTGTCGTCAAAGTATTTGCAATAGCTCACCGTTCACCAGGTAAAGTTCCTCTTTTATTCATTTCCTCGTTGATACGTAAATGTCAGCATTGTTTTGTTGTGTCAATTATTGCATTTAGTTAAAGTTTTGTAAGTAAATTGCAATTAAGGCCTCATGAAATGTTCAATTGACATTTTTTATTTCATGACTAGTATCTTTAGAGTTAGAGAAACTAGTTTTTTGGTTATCAGGGTCGGATTAACCATAAATCTGCAATTAATTAAGCGCTTAACACATGCTAATCTTTTGAACTTCTTAGATCTCATTGCGATTGTGATGCAAAATTTCGAAGATGTCTCCAAGATCTGAACACCGAAGTCGCCAATACGATAGGAGCAATATTTTTCAATGTAGTGCAGGTCACGTGTTTCAAGGAAAGAAGACCCTGTTCACAGTGGCAAAGGTAAGGCGTTATTTAGTTTAGTCTTAAATATTATAAGATTTCAGAAGAATCATTAATAGTGATTTAGCGAATTCGGGACTTTGAAGCCTTCAACTTCTTGTTTATAATGCGCATATTGTCAGGAAAGTATGACGACGAGGATATCCTCAATTTAGAAGATATCGCTTTACACACTCTAAGTCATGGTTTACGTTTTTCGACTGATTGAATGTTCCAAATTTTCTTGGTAGAAATACCAATAGACCACGGCAAACAAGTCCGAAAACCAAGAAGTTTTGGAACAACGCTGGCCTTGAAAGCGTACACATTTGGTGACTGCTGTTGTTAAGAGTCAAAAGAGACAACAGAGGATCATCATCTCGCAGGAAACTTAGACCGTGACGAATCTAGTGGAGGTAAAGTATACTCCGAACCGTATCTTCTAAATTGAGGACACCATTACCACCGAACTGCTCATCTATTAATGCTGTATTAGCATCAAATGTTATGATTGTTGGTAGCAAAACCATTCCTTGGATTTTCTGCTTTTTCAAATGAAAATGAACTCCTATTACAGCGCTAGCTTTGCCAAGTCAGGATGGAGTCGATACCCTAAATAATCACAGTTCAACTCCATCAATTTTCAAATGATTTTATCAATGTATTTTCAAGTTTTTAGTCCCTACTTCTCACGCTGTCTTCTCTTGCACTACTTACCCAATGGAAAAATGCGTTTGATAACATTTAACCTCAAATTTATAAAGGTATTTCTGATTGGCCCATGACTGCCACGATGTAAGAATGAAGGAGACATTGATAATACATAAGTCGGTTGAAAATACAAGAGTTCTACTGTAATGAAATGTTAATTTTTAGTAAATAATATGGCTGATTATGTTTGGTTAATCTATCTAATGATTTTGGATAATTGTCTGCGTAGAGATCTGACTTGTCCAGTCTTCGAACACCAACCCAAGTATGTGAGACAACTGAGACCATGGGAAATACATCTGCGATCTAAATTTGGATTTAATCCGTTCGCCATATTTAATAAGCCACACAATAATCCTCATTATAATCAACCTCCTGATATTGGTCATGTGGTTATGAATTTTGTTTTTGATTTAATTAGACCGTTCACGAATCATGGTAAAAAATAAAATTGCATTCGTTTTCTCTAAAACAATTTGTTGATAATATGTATTATTTTTTGTTAGAACTTCTGGCAGAAAATATATACTTCCAACTGATTTTTTTGGAGAAATATCCAATTTAAAACTCGTCGTTATTTGGATTTGAATAATTTGTTTAAAAAAAATAGTGATTATATTTTTTGGCAACAAAAATTTAAAGATTTTCGAGACAACGGAAATCTCATTAATATACGATATTACATTAATACAAATTAAATTATTATAATCGAGTTTGATTAAAAATTAAATTTATATAGATTATATATGCTCGACAAGTAAGGTTATATGATTAAAATCTGTGATATAATTTAAGTACAAATTAAATAGTTTATAATAATAAATTATTGCTTCCACAAAAACTCTTCCACCTACTGCTTCTACTAATGCGCGCACTGCCAGTGGCGTGCGTAACAATATCGATTTTTACACCTGTACGTACTCATGGCTGTACTCATAGAGAGTCGGCTGTATTTCTGTACTAACCCGGTAAAAGAACGTAACATTTTATTTTTCGTAATGGTTTGGTTCTACATATTATATCAAATCACTGTGTAAATAACTTTGATTTCATTTTCGCTATTTGGTGGTTGGTCTACCTACCTATTTTTTGAATGAACTGGCCAGGGTCTTCAACACTATGTTATGTGGCTGTTGTGACTTTAATGTTGCTATAATAAATTGCTTCCAGGAATGGATACGATGAAGAGGAATCGGATGTCATTTGTTCCGAGTGGAAATATCGTCCTTCGGAGAAATACATACCACTCATGCCTCTTCCATACAATTAACGCTTTACTAACTATTTTTTATTAGTTATATATAGTAACAACTATCTGCCTTATGTACAAATTATCATAAATGATGGTCAACTTTTCGGAAGGGTCACTGTGAACTTAATCAAAGCATTTTCGATGCATATTGGTCCTTTTTAAAATTAAAATAACGTTGTGCCTACAAAGAGTCATAATTCCGATGTTCGATTGTTCAGTTAACGTTTTGTTTAGCGAAAGTCAGTTGTTTAATGATGTTTTGTTCATATTTGCTGATGCAAATGGCGTATCCAGAAAATTAAATAAAAACCAAACAAAAGAGTTCGAGAATCAATCGTTTTGGAGAGTCGAACTTTTGTTTTATTCGTGGACTGGATTACACGTTCATAATTTTACTTTTTGAGTTTTTATTATTGACTGAGCTGGCACAACGTTAATTATAATTAATAAATTAGCATATTTGGTGTTTCTATATTTTCGAAAATTCTTTGCAAATAAACAACTGTTTAATTTTTAACAAGCTTGGTGATGGAATTTTATTGCTGCAACTTTTTAGGTCTTTTGACTTAGTTTTAATAATTTTGGAAATTATTGAGGATCTCTATACCTAAGGTTCACTTTGAATTTAAGTACCATTATTTTTTAAAGTTAATAAATTATAAAAATCATTGATTGGAAGTAACTTGTTTGGAAATCAAAGTCAATAAAAAATGCGTTTCAGATTCGCGCTAGAAAAACCTTTTGTAGTATAATTTTATTTGACCTTAACCAGTTTTCTTTTAGTTGATTAAGGTAATATTTTTGTATTTGTACTATGTAATCAAATGTAAAAAAATATAAATATTTATATAAGCAGAAATTTCCGTGAAATTGTTTATGTTGTGATTTTTTTGCTCAAACTTATATGTGGTAGTGAGAGAAACTAACGTTCAAACAACGCAGATCAAATTTCAATTTTAAACACCATATTTATGTTATTTTTTTCTAATTTTTCTCACATACTGACTTTATTCAATTTTTGTCCTGTTATATTTTTAATAGACGTTACAGTAAATATTGAATGTGAATCTACCTTTATATCACGCCGTGATTTTCTTGCTGTTATGCAAATTGTGAGGTGCTTATTTTATCTGTCCTAATTTTTAATTAATAAATTATCATTAATTGTGCTCACACTGAGAATTGCCATAATTATAATTAAATTAGTAATTTTTAAGGTTATAAAATAAGTTCAAAATGTAAAGCTGTGACACTAATAAAATATTATAGATAATGTAGAAAGAAATCTGTATCTTTAATTGTTTCCTATCTGTAAAACAAATCCGGCTGCTAAAGACTTTGCACATGATTAAGATAATTCTTTTTTTTAACAAATTGGTCGATCCCACGTACAAAAAATTGAATATCTCCGTTAAATGTAAAGGTCTTGATATAATTCTTTTAGCATTTTTACAGTTATCCTTATTATCATAATGTGACGTCATGATTGGTATGTTCGTTAAGTGGAAACGGCCTAACTATGCAATGACGTAGCGTGAGTTTGTTTGTAAATCTAACACTTTATTTATCTTCAATATCCATGGAAACGAAACACACCTTGAGATCATTGTTTTGCACAAAAAGGTGGCTTCGTCAGACAAAAAAAATGTTTGTTTGGCAAAACCACTGTGTTATGCGAAACAATATTGTTTGTTAAAAAGTTTGAAAATAATAAAAAGCTGCGTCTATTGAATTTGAAATATATAATATAAAACATCAAATATCGACGAATATAATAATAATTATATAAGTAAATTTGACTTATTGAATGTTAATTAAATACACAATAAAATCGCAAATTCTTTGACGAAAACAATCGTCTATAGAACGGGGCACAGATTACTTCATTGCAATTATCGCAGGACACCCTATATAAATACGACGAAATTGATCCACCCTGCGGTGCAAAATTAGGTAATTTAAGCTAGGCTAGTCTTTAATTATTATCGTTATTTATGTATCTTAAAATTTATGCAAATGAATGCGATATTGTTTTGTTATATAAACGTTTGTTTTCAGTCACTTTCATAAATAGTAAAATATCACAAATCAGCGCAAGTATGATCTACTGTTATTTGTTTATAATCGTGTCTCTTTACTCCACGAGCGGCAAATGTTGGATTATTCACAACACGTGGCAAAAGAGTCTCGATGGCAAAGAAGTTGACCAACAGCCGTCGCAAAAAGAACGCTTTAGTCTGATATTTCCAGGTACAGTAACGTATTTGAGTTTATACATTGTTATAGCCTAAGATCTGGTATTATCTGTTATTAGATGATTACAAAGATTATATAGGTATTAGATAGCGGTCCCGCCCGGTTTCACCCGGGTGCAAAAAAAGGAATGGGGGAGGGACAAGAGTACGCACATTCATCTTAGTTTACCGTGATGAATGTTCTGTCCAAATTTCATGATGATCAGAGTTACCGTTCAAAAGTTTTTTTCACACGGACAAATTTTGAGTTACATTTTGCAACACTTTTCATTGATGCTCCGTTCCAATTGGTCGTAGCGTGATATTATATAGCCTTCCTCGATAAATGGGCTATCCAACAAAACAATTTTTTTTCAATTCGAACCAGTAGTTTTTGAGATTAGCGCATTCAACCAACTAAACAAACGAATAAACTCTTCAGCTTTATATATTAGTATAGATAATATATTCATTGATAAATTGCAAATGGGTTGCCTATCTAAATCGCTTAGTTAAAGGACGGTGACAGAAATGGTCAAGGAGCACTTAGTGGCAGAAATACTCTCTTTCGTGTAGTCTGAGTCCCCTTCTACAAATACGCTTAGTGGAGTAAGGGTCTAGCGCGTTGCGATACGACGCTGGGGCACTTAAAAAAACCCGGCTAAATTCAATATTCCTCTACTAAATGTTAGAAAATGACTGAAATGCATCCGGGGGGACTTCTTAACACTAGATTTATTTGGGGTGATAAGACATTTGTATATCTCACAAACACTGCGACCTAGAAGATCTTTTGTGCATCCCCTAATAGTATTATTCCCAGTCTGGTAGAATGCTTTTTATAAACCTTATTACCTTACTGGGGGCTGCTCTCCATATATCCTCAGGCTTTGGAAAGGGCCTGTTAAGACTTAAGATATAGCAGCCCTTTGGAGAACACTGCTTCACATTCACATAGAATGTGTTCAGCAGTTTCTTTTGCTTCTTTACAGAAGCGACAGTTATCATCTGGGGCTTTACCCATTTTTATCTCAGAGGGCAGTGGCCTGTAAGGAGTCCTGTCATTATTCTCAGTTCTGATTTGCTGAGCATAAGGAGTTCTTTAGTCCTTTTGGTATTGTGCGAGATAAATTCTCTTTGATTATCTCCGTCCTAGAGTAGACTTCCAACGAGAGGCCTTCTTTTCGTCCTCCCATTTGCGAACCTCTAACTTAACATGGCTCTTAGAATAGCCACAGAAAGGTTCAGGGCCTATAAAAGTTTTAGTTCCTCCTTCTTTAGCGAGGGAGTCTGCTATCTCATTGCCTTCGATGCCTGTATGCCCCGGGACCCACATTAGGGTTACTCTGTTGGACCACTTAATTGCAGAAAAAATATTTTCTGACAATTTACTCCCTGCAGAGACTGTCAGTATAATTTTAACATGGTATTCAGGTAAAGCATTTTGTCATTAATGCTTTACCTGAATACCATGTTAAACTTTCCGCGAAAATGACGCGTTTTGCAAAGTCGATTTTGGCAGAAAAACGTTTAAGTTTTTTTATTTTTTTTTTTTGTATTTATTTATTATACTGACAGTCTCTGTAGGGAGTAAATTGTCATAAAATATTTTTTCTGCAATTAGGAGGTTCCCCCAGATGCTTTTCAGCCATTTTCTAACATTTAGTAGAAGGATTTTGAATTTAGTCAGGTTTTTTAAGTTAAATTAAATTTTAAAATTAAATTAAATTGGCAGATTATGGATCTAGCCGTGACAAAACTAGCAGATATTATTTTTTTCAAACTTTTCGGGTACTAATAGAGATCCTGTTAAGAATTTATGCCACGGAGCGAAAATTTTTGCCTATGCCAATTTTGCAAAATCATCGAAAAAAAGTGAGGTCAATAGGAGCCGCGAATATTTTTTCTCGTATTCCGGGCCACCCAATCAACCATTCCGCCAAGTTTCAACTTCAAATTCAATTTTTTTTTTATATTTTTGACGTTTCTTTTTCGATTTTTTAAAAGGATTTTGAAAGTCTCTGCAAGGAGTAAATTGGCTGAAAATATTTTGTCTGCAATTAGGAGGTCCCCCCAGATGCCTTTCAGTAATTTTCTGCCAGTTAATAGAGGAATTTTGAATTTTGCCGTTTTTTTTTTAAATTGCCCAGCGTCCTATCGCAACGCGCTAGACCCCTACTCCACTAAGCGGATTTGAAGAGGGGGGGTCAGATTACACGAAAGAGAGCATTTCTGCCACCAAGTGATCCTTGACCATTTCTGTCACCATCTTTTTAACTAGCATACCGATGCTGTTAAATAAAATAAATTCTATTTAACTTTTTTGGATCAACTTCCCCGATTTGCTAATCATTAAAAATCGAGCATTAGCTGAGAGAATATGACACGATGAGTTGGAAAAATAGAGGTTGCCTATTTTCCCCGCAGCACAACTGTGAAGTTGTCAGGTATAAACAGGTCAGCAGGCGTTATTAATATACCCTCATCAATCTTCTGTATATATAAAAGGAAACCGTGACTGATTGACTGACTGACTGACTGGTCTATCAACGCACAGCTCAAACCGCTGGACTGATTGGGTTGATATTTGGCACATAGATAGTTATTATGACGTAGGCACCCACTAAGAACGAATTTTTGAAAATTCAACCCCTAAAAGGGTGTAACGGGGGTTTAAAATATGAATGGAGAATCAACATACAGCTCAAACCATTGTACGGATTGGGATGAAATTTGGCACACAGATACTTATTATAACGTAAGCATCCGCTAAGAACGAATTTTTGAAAATTCAACCCTTGAAAGGGTGTAACGGGGGTTTAAAATATGAGTGGAGAATCAACACACAGCTCAAATCACTATACGGATTGGGCTGAAATTTGGAACACAGATATTTATTATGACGCAGGCATCCGCTATAAACGGATTTTTGAAAACTCAACCCCTAAAAGGGTGTAACGGGGGTTAAAAATTTTTAATGGAGAATCAACGCACACCTCTAACCACTGGAGGGAGGTGGGCTAAAATTTGACACACAGATAGTTGTTATGACGTAGGCATCCGCTAAGAACGGATTTTTGAAAATTCAACCCCTAAAAGGGTGTAACGGGGGTTCAAAATTTGCATGAAGAAATCATATAAGATAGATGTATCAATTCGAAAATGCGCAGGATTACTCCTGTCAACAAATAAATAAACACGTCTTCCGAGATTTTTTAAAAACAACCCCGTCAGAGGGTGAAGAAAGGTAAATAGTCTAAAAATCAACATGGGTGTCATTTTCAAGGTTTGTCGGGGCGTTGATCACGTGAATATCATCAATTTTGCAATTTATTACACTTGAACAGACTAGGTGAGCACTAGGAAAATATTTTTGAATATTCACCCCCTAACGGAGTTAAATATTTTATCTATAAATTAAAAAAAATGTCACATCCCGCCAAATTTTACACGATTTTAAAAATTTCAGACCTCCAATAAATAGTCAACAAACAATACTGTAAGGCTCTACTGTTGTATAAAACATTGATTCCATCTCAATCGCGTGCAGAGCCGCGGGTAGAGGCTATTTATATATATAAAAGAGTTTATCCCCCCTGATTCATCAACGCTCAGGTCAAACCACTTGAGCTATAAACTTGAAATTTGGACAGTAGTTTCCTTTTATGACGTAAGCACCCGTTAAGAAGGGGTTTAATGTTGTTGTTTAGTTTGAAGAGGAATTCTTTGGAGATAAATATCACCCCCACCCCCAACTCCTGCACAAGAATGAGGGTGACTTGGACATTTTTAGGAACACCTATTTTTATCACAAAAATTATAACTTTTCGGGAAACATAATATGCAATATTTGCCTGAAAGATTTTTTACTTGATGCCTCCCTCAACCCCTAATATGCATGTCAAAAGTCGATTTCCATCTCAATCGCGGGCGTAGCCGCGGGTAGCGGCTAGTTATTTAAAGTGAAAGGTTATTTCGTTCCCTACACAACAGTATTAGGTTGCCTCAGCAAATGTTTGTGACATCGATGGTTTTTCTTCTGAAAGAAGATTTTTCCGATTGTGTAAGCGCGATCAAATACGAGATTCAAGTCAGATTAAATAATAATAATAATAATAGGAAAAATCTTCTTTCAGAAGAGCTCTAAAATCTAGGCAACCATCGATGCGACAAACTTTTGCGTATAATGAACAGAATTTATCTATTTAGGTACCAAATGGTGCGGTTCCGGTAACGTGGCCTCGGATTATAACGATTTGGGAAGCGAAGAACAGACCGACATATGTTGCAGGGCTCACGATAATTGCGACGACGTCATAGAAGCCGGAAAATCAAATCACGGCTTGACTAATGACGCTTTTTATACTAGGTAAACTTAAAAGTTCGATGCGGAAAACTCAAGTATTATGACAAGTTTTGGTAGAACGTAAAACTAACCCAGATATATTTAGAAAAAAAAACCCTTTGCACTCCGGGAGTGCCGGCGGAAGTGAAAACTTGAATATTAACGTCTTACGAATTTTCGATTAAATCATAGATTGCATTTATATGTACGATATTTCAACGCTAGATGTCTAACGTTGTATAAATAAAAGTTTTCGTCTTACGCATTTTCGATCAGGACACGTGACCCTGACGATCTGACGCGAGTTTAACATTTTTTACCCCTTACAAAAAAAGTGTACAACGCCGCTAAAGAAGTTTTCACTTCAAAAATATAACAATTTAGCTCAACAATTTACGCTCGGTTGCAGAAAGCGTTGGAAGCAAATCGGATTTTAAATTGTGATCACACATATATTTCTTCATAAGACAAGCATTGCGGAATTTTGATTCGATCTTGCTCGAAAAATAATCAATCGATTTTTTTGAATAGTGTATTCATGTATATAACACCGTTTTTGGAAGTTTTCACATCGAAACAACTTTTTCTACGTATTTTGATCAAAATTTACCTTGAAAAACGATCTTTTCTGTGTAGATTAAACATGTTTTTTGTGAGTGATCTAATGTTTTACATGATACAACATTAGATTGCTCCTGAATGCATAAAAAGTGTATGTGATCATAATTCAAGGTCATTCATGTCAACAGTCCAAGCTCCCATGACAGAAAAAGTTACCCCTACGAACACCTCAAAATTATAAAGTGAAAATGGCTGAAAAACATGTTACGCCCGCCAGACTAGTAAAAATTTGTTAATTGTGATTTTTTATGAATTTTTGAATTTAAAAAAAACATGATTTTTTTTACAAAACACCTGCTTGAAATTTATACAATTTGTAGTAAATAATGTACCATTTTTGAAAAAATTTGTCTGGCTGACAATTTTTGTTAATAAATTTGTCAGACTTCATTTGTTATAAATTTTTTTCTAGTTAGCAACGATTATACCATATTTTTTCATTAAAAAATGTGGTATAAGTAATCGTTGCTAACTAGAAATTTTTTTTTTATTCTAAATTAATACGGGCGATCCCTTTTATATACTGTATATAATATTGTTTTTTACCATGTCAGATTCAATTTTTAAGCGCCGTGACAGCGTTTTTTCATAAACAAATCAGCTTTTACAAGGGCCGTGTCAAAACACCACCTTAATTTTTTTCTGAAAGAAGGTTTGACATCTATTTTATGCATAAAAATTTGTCTGTCTGCGAAAAAATGTTTTTTACTACGACAGACTTTATAAAAAAAAAATTTATAACAAATGAAATCTGACAAATTTATTAACAAAAATTGTCAGCCAGACAAATTTTTTCAAAAATGGTACATTATTTACTACAAATTGTATAAATTTCAAGCAGGTGTTTTGGAAAAAAAATCATGTTTTTTTTTAAATTAAAGAATTCATAAAAAATAACAGTTAACACATTTTTACTGGTCTGGCGGGCGTAACATGTTTTTCAGCCATTTTCACTTTATAATTTTGAGGTGTTCGTAGGGGTAACTTTTTCTGTCATGGGAGCTGGGACAAAGCTTTCTGCAACCCAACACTAGTGTTCCCTGAATAAATAGGTAGTTCTATGAAAATTTCAGAGGCTACTTTTTTACCGCATCAGTTATTCCAGCAAACGTGTAGGTATATAACTTGATTTCAACCATATTTAACGCCTGCGGACCGAAAATGCCAGAAACTTGTCAAATTCGGTATTGTCTAAAACCTAATGATTTTTCTAAAATTCTTTTAGGTTAAGCTGTAAATGTGACGAGCAATTCTATGATTGTTTAAAATCAAATGACGACTCCGTATCAAATCAAGTCGGTGTCGCATATTTCAACATTTTGGGCACGCAGTGTTTTCGAAAAGATTATCCTATCAAACAATGCCTTCGATACAATAGGTATGTAAAAATAAAGTAGACTGAGAAAACAGACGAGTTAAGCCGCTGAAAAAGGGGCTGGTTTTGCCGCTGCTTCCTTGCTTGATTTCGCTGCTAGGTTCCCAGCATGCTGTGGGCCTGTGGCGCTAGATTTCGTGATGGTTAGTATGTATTGTTTTTTACACAATGCGTGTTTTGAAGCTGGATTTGTAGATGGGTTTAGTACACGCGCAGTGACAGTTCTAATGTTAAAAAAAGCGAACGTTTATTGTCTTTGAACAGAACACACGCTCTAACGCCATGTTTGTTTGTAGGCGTTTGTTCGTGTCGCCCGCGTGATAAGATACTGTTTTCTGATTAGTCCTTGCTTAAAGCCAGCAGAGAATCAAGCACGAAAAGTAGTTCCGGTTCTAATTTTGAAACTCACCTTGTAACCACGCCATGGAGCCCGCAGTGATGTCATATCTATCCTCGCAGTCAACGATTCTAGCGACAAAACCAGCCTCGTGTGCAAGGCCGCTGCACACGCCGCTGAAAACACTGCTGAGACTTCTGCTGGCCGGCAGGCTGGCGATGAGGCTGGAAACGACGCAACTGCGGGCTTGCTTGCTAGCCCACAAGATGGATTTTAAAATTAGAACAGGGGCTACTTTTCTTGCGTGATCCTCTACTTGCTCTGAGCAAGAACCAATCAGGAAACAGTATCTCGTCACGTGGGCGACCGGAACAAACGCCCACATACAAACGTTGTGTTTAGCTTAGAGACAATAAACGTCCACTTTTTGACCGTTCTATCACTGCGATCGCACCGAACTTACCTACAAAACAAGCTTGAAAAGACGTCAAATCTAGCAAGGAATCTGGCGGCAAATCCAGCCTCGTGTACAGCGGCCTTTATCCTAGAAATGGTTAGTTTTTTTGTACTATCCCCTGACTTTGAGTAATTAAACCCATATGTGTCAGACACAATGTAAGGATTAGACAAACAAGGAATAAAGGGACCAACATCTTTTCTCGTCACAGGCCCTCGCAGCATTAGGAACCCAGGATAAACACAGCACACCAAAATAACTACTGTTTTCATTTGGTTTTTTCAGATTTTCGCGCAATCGTTGCGAAGAGTATGAACTAGATACAACCGGAGATCAAAAATGGCAATGGTTTGATGTGCCGCTTTATTGATTTGGTAAGACTTTAACAGAGCACATATTGGGCTGAAGAAAGTATTCAAAAACAATAACTGGCATTATTTTAGATTCAATTACCTTTTTTTTATATTTAATTAAAAGTAAGAAGAAATAGTATATAGATAATAAATTATTTCTATTCAAACATTTATTTTTTTTATAATTATTCATTCCATCAAATTAATTATAGTTAAATAGATCATTTAAAAGAATCGTATTTGAAGATATAAAACGGAATAATTAACAAAAAATTGGTTGTCTGTAAAGTCGGTTTACGGACGATAGTTTTACGTGATAACGTATTCCGTAATACATAACCTAAACCTCCCAAAATTTGGTTTCAATCCGCTTATCCTTGGTGTCGGAATGATAAGAAATGTCAAAAGTGACGTTTGCAACTTACAAAGTATTATGTTCTAATAATAATTAGTTATTCCAATACTTAACTTAGAAGGCGTTGCAATTCTCAAAATACTAATGTCAAAAAATTGAATTAAACATTAGAAATGCAGCCGTTTTCATGTTAAGACAAGACATACGTTTGCTTCTAATTTCCATGTACGGCAAACAAAGACAACCGACCGCGTCGCGCCATGCATTAGACAACATTGCATTTATACAGCTATTTTTCTATATAAATTTGTATAAAATATTTTTCTATATAAATTTGTATAAAAAAACTGTTTAGGCAAATTCTGTTATACGAAATCTATGTAAAATGTTCTCCTCTTTCGTTTAAGACTGGTTTCAAACCGATCTGATTTAAATTGAGCGAGAAATTAGCAAAAAGCGTCAGGCGGATGCGTTATGCGTTACGAACGTTACGTTACACTTTTTCGTACATGCAGCCGGTGTTTTATCAATTTATAATATTGGTGATTCATCAATTTATAAGACGTTATCACGTCAAAAACAATATTTGCCATATTTTTAGAGAAATTATTTTACTATTAATAGTTAAGTTATAATAGTGGGTGCTTTTTATGTAACAGTAAATTAAAAAAATGTATGTAAATGGTGTACAAAATTAACACTGACTACTGTGTACAATGGTATAGCATAACCTCGACAAAAGACATGTAAAATACACAAATTATAATAATTAATCAATAAAACAGACGAAAAATTAAAAAAGTTATCTATCGCCGTTCGCAAGATTTTTAAACTGTAGCGATTAATAATAGCTCTGTTCCAACCTCTATGCGCGCTTAAATCTATACTAAGATATAAAGCTGAAGAGTTTGTTTGTTTGTTTGACCGCGCTAATCTCAAGAACAACTGGTTCAAATTGAAATTTTTTTGTTGGATAGCCCATTTATCGAGGAAAGCTATATAATATCACGCTACTACCATTAAGAGCGGAGCATTAATGAAAAATGTTGCAAAATGTATCTCAAAAACAAGCTTCTATTCAGGTGAAATGCATAAACTAAATATACTCATATTAGCGTAGTGAGTAAACAACGCCGGCTGGTTTAATCGCTAGAGCATGCGACTGTCAAATATCAGGATCGTGGGTTCAAGCCCCACGTTGGGAGAATATATTTTTATTTTTTTTTTATTTTCTACATTACTTTCTTCTAAGACTTACATTTAAATTTATTTTAATTTCATTTAATTAATTAAAAAAAATTATTAGTTAAAAAAGTATAAATACTGCTTTTTATCGACAAAAACTTTTGAACGGTAACTCCGATCATCATGAAATTTGGACACACCATTCATCTCGGTAAACTAAGATGAATGTGCGAACTCATGCCCCCCCCCCCCATTCGTTCTTATGCACCCGGATGAAACCAGGCGGGACCGATAACAAATAATAAAGCGTGTAGGGTTCCGTATCCAAAAAGTATAAACATGCCAACCATCGTCCGTCCGTCTGTCAGGGACCTCTAACGTCTAAACGAAACGAGATATCGTCTTGAAATTCATACATAATTTGTAAATCCTGGACCCAAAGGCGAAAATCGTAACGTAGGCTAGTGTAACAATTTCACTTCAGTTAATTTTCTTCTGTAATAATAAAGCAAAAAATAGTATACAACATAGAAAATTCTTACCTTACTTAGTACCAGCGCGGCGGCGCGTATGTCGGATATTCTTACAAAGTTTCGTTGTAAACATTTGTTCGTTATTCAGAGATGTTTAGGTACTTTCAAATAGAACTTCATCCTATTTGATATGTGAATTTCGTAGCCCTGTACTAAGTTAAAAAAACTCAAAAAAAAACACTATTTTATAGTAATGCGGACTAAAAAGTAAAAAATAATTTTTAAATATAAAGATTTTGTTCAACAGCGGTAGAAAGTCCCCTAACTTTTTCAATACGCTTAAAATGAGAATATCTTACACAAAAAAAATAAATTATCTCGAGTTGGGGGACTTCTTATCGCTGTTGAAAAAAATTTTCACATCTAAAAACTATTTTTTTACGCACTAGTGCGAGAAATGGTCATTTTACTACCGCTGCATTGGCATGAAATTGGTATTTATTTGTAAACGGGGTAATTACCCCATCCAGGATCATAATAATAAATCACAGATTCACAGGCAAAGCGAGTACATAATATTATGTATAGGCGCTTCCAAGTTCCAGCTAAAGCTTGGGTCGTGCCTAAAAAATAAAACTGAAAATAATACGAATATTTGGCTAAAAAATAAAATTTAGAAATAGTTCTTAAAAAAAAATTGTAAAATTGGTTTGTGAATTAATATTTTGCTTGACACCTTCCTTCGTGAGTATTCTTGTGTGACATTTATTAAACTTAAAAAAATATTATTTTTTTTTGCTTTACACCCTCAGAAAAAAAATCTACGCCCTTGGATGGGGGTCGTGCAAAAATAAAATAAATCGTAAATGGAGCATAAAGAAAAAGATGTGTCCTGACTATGCCGATCGGCAACGAATTTGCCTGATAATTTGATAAATGAAGCCGACCGTACGTCCACACTAGAGCGCAGCTTTGCCGATGGCCAGAGTCAGGACACAGTAGCACTTCCTACGATGTTTTTTCCTTTAAATAATACATCATAAGTACCTACCAATACCATACAAACTCGCAGTTTATGCAAAGTTGTTTAATCTTTTGCGTAGGTCATTCCAGAGAACCGTCATTCTTAGTTAGGCGTCAGTTGAGTTTGAACACATTAGTAGAAGGTAGGAAACGCATTCGATTAATTTTATATATTCTTGAACTATTTACGTACAAAAAATGTGTTTTTGACTGTATCTATACCTATATTTGTTAATTTACTTTCGTGTGTAAATTTAATGAATGTCGAATATTAATTATTTTGTAGTACTTACTCCATTGGCGTAGTAAGAAGGGGAGGCAGGTGGGTCTGGCCCACCCTGCAATATTAATTGTTTACGTATACAAATAACAAGATAAATCTACAATAATCTACGTTTTCTTTGTCGTGAAATTTCTCCAGAAAGCCGTATTGATCGATTTCGCTTCTATAAACCGTTTTTAAATTATGTATAAGTGGCAGCTGGTAATGTTAGGTAGAGTTGAAAACTTGGCCCCTCCTAGGATAAAATCGGTGCTACGCTTATGCTTAACTTTAATTTATAATACGCGCCACGAATCTAAAAGGCTCGGAAGTTAATGCGGGTTTGCGCTTGTACAGTCTGTTGAAAAACTACAAACTCGCAACTCAACAAAACTAAAATAACAATAACAACTTGAAAATAGCGTACTCGACTGTACTTTAAAGCAGGAAAGCGACAAGTGACAAAGGCAACGAGCGACGACGGCCAATCACTGACGAGCGCACGTTCCGTGCAAGTAGCTGGTGGAAGTCTCAATGGCTCTAAAATGTGCCTTTGCGACGCTCGCCCTGTTTGTGACTAACTTCTGAACCTTTTAGATCCGTGGCGCGTATTATACCAGACAATCAAGAACTACCTGCATACTTCCAACTTTTTGTAAATTAGACAATGTGAAGTGTTTCAATTTCTTGGTGATTTTGTAAACTTTTACTGCTTATTGCATTGATTGGTCTTCGATGGTTTAGAGAAAATAAGTTTCGTGAAAATTTTCGTAAGTTCTTTAATTGTACATTTTATATTTTAAAATAAATAAAATTTTTGTAGTCCAAGGACCTTTATCACATAAAATTTCCGATGTTCGTGAATTGGGTAATTAACTATAATATTTATAACGATTTAAATCCGAACTAATATTTTTTCACACGGATTCACGTTTATATAACTCCTTGGTCCCAGTTTTACAACCCGCTGGTATATACAATTAATATTTTCTTATTTTAGGGAAACCTTCTGAAATTGACGTTATTAGGCAAATAAAAAATATTTTTTTCGTAAAATGTTTTTTTAATTCTAAAAATCGACACTTATGAAACTTTCTTTTAAAAATGTTTAGTCATATCCTCAAATTATTATTATTGAAAATTCAATTGATATTTTCTCTAGTTCTCAGATTAGAACCTAAGAATTGTCGAAGTTATTACCGTGGGAATTGGTCTACTGGAGCCTTGATAGTTGCGAAGTCGGAAAGGTCATATAAATAAAGGTAGTGCCACACGTTCGGCTACTCTCAAATCCACGGTAAACAATTGGTTATAATGTCCCCGAAGTAGACTTCGCTCAACTATCAAAAATTGTTAAGCACAAATAAATATTTGGTTGAGAAAATTATAGTAGCTTAAGGATCAAATAAGAGAAGTACTTTTGTTAAATTTTTGCTATTTTCTAACGTTTCGGCAAAAGTTTATTTTGTCATCTTCAGAGAAAATTAGGCGTCAAAAATTAAAAAGGTACACTGTCAAAATTGAAAATGAATACTGTTTGATTACAGAGTTCTTCATATTATTGCTATTTATAACCAAAATAGTAAAAATAGCAATAGGTAATATGAAGAACTCTGTAATCAAAATTATTTTCAATTTTGACAATGTACCTTTTTAATTTTTGACGCCTAATTTTCTCTGAAGATGACAATAAACTTGCTGAAACGTTAGAAAATAGCAAAAATACAACAAAAGTACTTTTTATTTGGTCCTGAAGCTACTATAATTTTCCCAACCAAATATTTAATAAAAAATGGATCGCAATTTCTACTACTAGTAGATACCAGTAGACAAAAATAATACAAATAAATATGTATATATATCCGCAAAATTCGAATACTCATGTCATCATAAAAATAATAACAATGAATGACAATTATTATTTCATATACATGTTACGGTCTATACCCGAATTCGGTCAATGACCGAAGTAAATGCGTAAAACTAGTTTTGATCAACGAATATTGCCCAAACCCCAAATCTTACATTTAAACGGGTATTGAGTGTTATAAAATGAGCAAAACTAGTTTTGCGCATTTTTAATTGATCAAAACTAGTTCTGTCCATTTCTGAACGGACAATACTAGTATGGCATCGGAATCTTCTTTGCGTTTTTTAATTAACTTTTCCACATCAACGATACTTATTATATCAAAGTGATTTATTCTTCTGTATTGTTTAGCAGACAGAGGTTTTAATTCAGCTTTCAACAAATTTGCTTTCTTAGGCCTAGTTTATATGAGAGGCGTTCAACGCGCGTTAGCCCAACAGTTTCTATACAATTGTATAGAAACTGTAAACGCACGTTGGGCTAACGCGCGTTGAACGCCTCTCATATAAACTAGGCCTTAAGCTCACTTAGTGTCGTAAGGTAATTATGTCATAAAATGTGTCAGAAACCTTCAAAAGCCGAACTAGTTGAGACTCGAATTCACCTTGCATTTTTACTTAATTATTACACTGAATATACCATTATATTAATTATAACATTCAGGAGAACAATTCAATAGGTAAACAAGAACATAACCCTACTTTTATTCGGGTTCGAGCGTTGATTGAATGAGACAAGCAGAACTAGTATTGTCCGTTCAGAAATGGACACAACTAGTTTTGTCCAACTGAAAATGCGCAAAACTAGTATTGCTCATTTTATAACACTCAATACCCGTTTAAATGTAAGATTTCGGGTTTGGGCAATATTTGTTGGTCAAAACTAGTTTTGCGCATTTATTTCCGTCATTGACCGAATTCGGGTATAGACCGTAACATACACACGCCTGTCGAATGCTCTTCTGCCCACTTAAGTAGTCGATAAGGTGGTTCATAGATGACGCCTCAGTACGGTAGACTTGACTGAAATCTATTTCTATCTTTGTAATAAAATACCTTTTCTGTATTAATATTAATACAAGCCATTACCTCTATATTCACAGTCTAACTGCAATTTAAAGATTGTATCGGCGCAGAACTTCACTCAAGCAAAGCCGGGTTCGCAACTAGTAAATAAATACTGTAGTCGCCAAACTGATTTTTGAAAAGGAATACAAAAAAAAAAATTACTTGAAGGGATCAAATTATTGGATCTATCGGAAAATTTCTGTAATAAAACAGTTTTTTTTTCTGTAACAACTTTCATTTTTCTCGGTTTAAAATTATTTTTTCTTTATATAATATGATTCACAACGTACAACATACACTTGATAATATAACTATCATAATATTATATTAATTGAATACAATTATGCATCTTTGACACGTTAGCTCTCCTCTCAGTAATTGTGGAAGGCAACGTGTTAAATTACTACCGTTTCGTACCCGACCGCGTAAAAAAAGGAAGGGTAATTACTAATTAGTTTTAATTTTTGTTACAAACACACTAATCAATATTCACCTTAACATATTACAAAAATTTCCTACTATGTATAAAAACCAAATTGTAAATTTTTCAGAGAATGTTATACGCGAAAAATATGTTAAAAATAGGGGTCAACCATAGGTGCAATAAACGATTTTGAAATCATTTTCAAATTCATTTTACTATATTGCTTCTGTTGACCCTCTAGTGGCCGTGAGAATATTAAAACTGAGAGATCCAGTGCGCCCATTAAGGGTTAAAATCGACCCCCCAAATGTTGCTCCTCCGTTTAGAGGCACTAACGATAAATATGTAAAAATTATAAACTCTTCAAATTATCTACCATTTTATTGTTTTATAAGGAAGTTATTTTTTTCGAGGCATTATTTTTCGGGAAAAGAAGAAATCAAAAAAATATGTTCTATAGAGGTTATATTATTTATAAAACTTCTCAGATTTGGATTATTCGCTACGCAGGTTTCTATTATTGTTTTTTATAAAAAAAACAAACTTTCTTTGGTTGCGTACATAGAGATTTAAGTAATTAGAGTCCGCGAGTGAGCCTTGAAAGTGTCTGCGATTGAGAGAGAGAAGGCTGCTTACAATTCCGTATTACTTTGGTAACCATGGTAACTAAAGAGATAAACAGCACATGGCTAGTTACATAAGGGTATCTTTTTTCCCGCCCTCCCTTCTTAAGTTAACGATCTCTCAACAAGCGCTCACGAGAGAGGGAGAGAGAGAATGACACGGAACGATTGCAGCGTTCTCTCTCTGAACTGCAGACACTTTCACTTATGGCAAGCATACCCGCTAGCGTACTCTAGTACTTATATCTCTATGGTTGCGTCAGTTTCAATAATTACGTAACTTTTTAAACAATATGACTACTATAGTTGATAAAAAATGATTTCGTTTAAAACTAACTCAAATACCACTATTATGAATACACTTTTAAATAAATAAACAACCAATAATATATAAAAAAAAACAATTGAAAATATAAAAACAACTGAACTAAATCATTAGTTTTTGTACGCAACAATTCAGTTTGAAGGTATATAGGTATATTACATAAAAATATTTCGTTTTAAAAAGTTTTTTTTTGTTGAAAATGTTTATAAAAAGTTACTATCCGGAATCCAATTAACGAATTCCTGTATGGCGATTTTCGAAGATTATTGTTTTTGGATTTTTCGTGAAGTCTTAAACACTATAATATAAAAAACTACAGTTTATCGGACAATTCCAAAATATTTTTCTGAAGTTGATATTTCGTAATTCAATCAATAGTTACGTTTTGAAGTTTTTTTTTTTTTTTTTGAATTTTTTGTATAGTGATAAAATGTTTTCAGTTCTCATGTTGGTATTTAGTAAACGTGGTCCTTGACAAATAATCCGGCATCACCTGCGGCCCCTTGGGCAGTTCCGGCCACGTATTTTCCCAGGGAAGCTTCGCTGTTGGCCTAAAAAATTAACCATTTACATATTGCCTGCAATTTACAATCATAACCTACGGGGAAAACTGAGATATATTATAGATGATTGACAACCGAGGTCGTTAGCGTCCATAAATATAGGATACTCTTTGTTTTGAGCTCACCAAAAAAATTGCGATTTGTTGCCACAAACAGGTATTCCGTATTTTCAATTTATTATTGATTTCAAGAATAAACTGAAAATTCAACTGATTACTCTTACCAGTTGTCGGATTAGAGCCTGGGAACTGACTACTGAGGGCTTGCAATAGAGGAGCCGTGAAAACGCCATAAAAACAACAGCATCGCTAATAGATAAAAAAACTTTGGTAAAAAAATTTAGCAGTACAAAAATTTTGAAAACAAGTCAGGTTTAGCATAAAATAATTTTTTTTCCACAGATTTTAGATAAACCATTCTTTTTAGTATAACGCGATTTCAGTTAGGACAAATCACTAATAAAAAATATTAAATGTTGCTATCTTCCTTTATCTCACAGAACTCATTATCCCTCTCTTAGCGAGCGATTCATCAGTTTTTTTTTGCTGTTGTCTTTTTCTACGTATAAGTAAAACAGATAGTAAAAGTGAAAGATAAAATATAATCTTAGAAGTGTAAAACACAGAATCTTACTAAATTGGGAAAATAATACAAAAAAGAAATCAATAACATCAATATATAAAACACAGTACTGCTTAAGCTTACCTTCCCACTTGTTGGAGAAAACCTAATTCACTACCGCTATTCTGCTAGTACTTTTTTAGGCTTTCGATACTGCTATACTCTCAAAAGATGGCACAATTGTTACTAGTTTCAAAATAAAGTGAAATGTAGTCTTTTACATTTCGAACTGATTCCATTTAAATATCGTGTATTTAAGAATTATATATGCATTTGGAGATCGCTTTCAAAAGTAACTTTATTTCGAGGCTCCCTTAGAAATATTGCCGACAGCCCATAAGAAATATTTGTCGAGTCAAACAAATATTTTTCTTTTTTTTTGAATATCGAAAGAAATGCTTATTTGATAGGAATAATTTATTTAGTCGATTTTACAAAAATCGACAAAACATTATAGGTTGAAATACACGTAATTATTTGACACGGCCATCATTAGAAACAATATAAAATTAATACTAGATGGTCTAAAAGTAGTTATATTAACCGACTATTTATTCGTAGCAAATAGGCTTGCCTTTCGTCATATTTAAAAATGTTTGACCCAATAAATATTGTTTTGTGAGGTTATGTACACTGATAAACATAAACGAGGAAGGAAAAATACAGTCGGATGAAATTTGGAAAAGGATGAAACGAGATACATACTTTTGATTTTTTTTGTTGAGACGAACAAAATTTCAGTTTTTAACTTCGTAAAAATAGTGTAGCTTAATCGTGTAAAAACTATGCTTACACGTAAAAAAAAAACGTCGCGCCAACATTATAAAATTGGGTGGACAGCACGGAGAAATATGGACCTGCCAGTCATTTCAGGCGCATCAAAAAATTTTCGCAAGAATATTTATAAATCACAAATTTTTTTGTGCTGATATAATGACAATATAAATTGGTACTTTGGACAACCTTGGCAAGTGTGACTTGATTGAAATGTTCGTTTATCGCGGCATGGTTGCCTTATCGCCATTTTATCGCATTTCCCGTAGTTTTTCAACTTTAGTAAATAGTAGTGTCAATGGAGGCAAATTGCGTGATTTAATTAAATATTCTAAAATTATTAACGAGTCCATTATTTTCTAAACGATTATTCTGATATACTGCTTAAATATTTAAATAATCAAAAAAAAAAAAAAACGTACACAAAAATCAATAATAGATAATATAATAAAAAAATATTATTTCAAACAATCCGTTTTCAAAAAAATAAATTTTACAAATTATGTATACAATAAAAAAAATTTGCAGGGACGAAAATGGAACCAGGTTGTTTAAAAAAAAAGAAAAACAAATAAATTTAAGCTGACTGGTTCCCAAATCGCCTACGTATAAAAAAAAAATCAAAAACGTTGTAAGGATTCAATATACAGGATGGTATGTAAAATTTTCTGGACAAATTTCAGAAGCACTTTCGCGAAGCATTAAAAATCGGTTTCTAGGAGTGGCCATTATTATTTGAAAGTTCTATTTCACCCCTAAACAGTACCGCGAACTAAAAAGTTGAACTACACGGTCCCACAGACCAGCTCGGGCCTACGGTAACGGCACAGAATCAATATGTGCGGCTTGAGCACATCCCCATATAACTTGATTCCGCGCCGTTGCCGCAATCCCGCGTTTGTCAGTGGGCGACCATAGATCAAAATTTCATCGCTTAAATCGTCGTCCACCTTACACAAGCTTGTATCTGCCAAAATATCGCAATTGATCTAAAATACCCGCTTGTTATTATTTTTATTTTTTTCAATATTCTATCAGGCAGTTACGACTTTATTGGAGATAGACGCCGATATGTCTACCCTTGCCTTCCGGAGATGATCCTTGTATTACAACCGGTTATGAATTTTTCGCTACAGTTTTAATAAAAAGACAACGGAACCTTCCTACTGTCGCGAACGACGCATCGACCGCAATTTCTGACAAATGAACTTTCGAACTACAACGTAGATGTCTACATTGGAAAGGAGATTTGGGCTTTCCTCTCCAATGTAGGCACCTATGTTGTATTCTTGCGATTTGCGAATATATTGAACCCCTATTTCTGCCGATCCGATGTCTGCCGACGTCGGACTACATCGGAAGAGAAGCAACCAGCAAGAATACAACGTAGATGCCTACATTGGAAAGGAGATTTGGGCTTTCCTCTCCAATGTAGGCACCTACGTTATATTCTTGCGATTGGCGAATAAATTGAACCCCTATTTTTGCCGATCCGATATCTGCAGACGTCGGACTACATCGGAAAAGAAGCAACCAGCAAGATTACAATTTAGATGCCTACATTGGAAAGGAATCCTCTCCGATGTAGGCACCTACGTTGTAATCTTGCAATTTGCGAATAAGGCTGCATCTATATTGGACCTGTATTTCTACCGATCCGATGTCGGCCGACGTCGGACCACATCAGGAGAGAAGCAACCAGCAAGATTACAAAGTAGATGCCTACATTGGAAAGGGCTTTCCTCTCCGATCTAGGCATCTACGTTGTAATCTTGCTATTTGATTCTCTTCCGATGTTGTAAGACGTCGGCCTACATCGGATCGGCAGACTTAAAGTCGTTCGAGATGATAGTGCAGCGAGAAAGTACCCCATGAGTTCAGCAGCGGTACCTTTCCACTGTAGCGAAAAACAAATAACTAGGTGATCAAAGCGTCTCCGGATGATTTTGATTCTTGCTGACGGAACTTTGTACTGTTGATGTTTCCGGGGTAAAAAAAAAAAACTCTTTAATCGAATCCATAATTTTAAACAAGTGAAATTACATTGGGAATGTGCTCCTCAAATTTGTTAAGACAATCGTACAATGCGTCCCGAATATATTGGGACAAGACGACATTTGCTGGACGATTCGGTTGCTTGTTGGATGTAGGTTAATAGGTAAAGGGTGAGCGGAGTCTCGGAGACGTTCTCTGTTAGTATGCATGCGACTTGACGAACAAGCTGGCACCTGCGGCCGCGCCCGTAACCGTGCCGGCCTTGTATTGACCGAGGGCTGCCTCGCCGTTCGCCTGTGATTTGGTGAAAAGGAAAAAAAGGTTGCCAGTGTTATTTTTAAGTATAATGAAAGCACAGCGCACGCGCGGAACAAGACGACGTCTCTCTCTCTCTCTCTCTGATCGATACTAGATTATGAACGCTCGACAACATATGTCATAAACGTCTTATCTCTGTTACGAAACCTTTAATATTGACGAGATTTTCGTGTTTTGTTCGAGTTCCTACTATATTTCCGTTGTGTAAAATAAATGCGATGAAAATACCCCACTGTTTACGTAATCAGAATAAAAAAAAACAATTACCCATTAAATTAAATTTTTGATTTCATTAAAATTAAACAGAAGTAAGCACGAACCGTTAAACAAGGTCGTTAGACGAATTATTTTGCCTCGATTTTTGCCACCGATTAAGACCCGTTTTCACAATACACAATTTCGAATCGAAAATATCAAAACAGACGACTGTGGCGCAAGTTAAAGCGGTATTGTTTAGAGAAGGGGTGGTCCTTTGGTTATTTAGTTGAGATGCATCACCGACAGTATAGATACCGCCTATGATTGCCCCTGAAATGACATCAATTGCTTTTCCCACTCTTCGAACTGCGCACATTCCCCACCTTGCTACTGTCTTCTCTAAACGATACGACTCTACCACGTCTGTGCATTTTGGACAAAAAGTAATTTCTGACTGTCCTGCTTCGAGTTAATGTCGACTTATTTGGAATGTAAACATTTATCTTACTGAATTTCGAGGCGAGATTTGGACGTTATTCGGTACGAGACACGTCATCACTTTTAACACGCGCCGCTGTGAATAAAAAGTACTGATAGAATGTAATTGTAAAATATATGGTTTATTAGCATTAATGGTTAGTATCTTTCTACACACTAAAAGGAAAAATAAATAAATATTGAAAAATATTCAAGATATTATAAAAAAAATGGTCCATCGAGTTAAAACCACCTCTCATTTTATCGACTTCTGTTTGTTCACAATTGAACGCCATTTTGTAATTATCCCTACTTTTAGATTGAAGATCGTGGCTAGAATTTTGTGAAGAAGCAAAAGTCGACAAAATAAATACCTTTTGAATATCACATTTACCATACAAATTTAATAACAAATATCGAAACAGTTAATTATTACGGGAAAATATACTTTGTTAAAAAACATTTGGTATTTATGTACAAAACAGACTGCAGTGTTAGCTTATCAAATCGCCAAATCATTTTTATTTACAAATAGTTTGTACTTCTGACTACTTTTGTGCTTGAAATATTACCAATAAATATATTTCGACAATCCGAATCAAAGTGCTGTACATTCAACAAAAATAAGCTCAAAAATTTTTTTTGATTGGATTCAGCTTTGACGGTACTGCAGCGTTTTCAGTTCTTCTAATGGAGTTTTTTGAAAATTCCAATTAAACCACAATCATTTTTTTGCACCCCCTTCTATAAAACAACTGCTATACATGCATGTAAAGTGACCCAATTACGCACTAGTGCAGCAAAGTAAAAAAAACTGGTCGCACTATACCGATTTCATGATTTTTTTTATAACTTACTATTAGAAGAGAAGTTTGCTGAAAAACTGTCAAAAATTTTGACAATTAAGTGAAAACCAGCTATTTTATAGGAGGTGCATGCTAAAAAAACAACGCGTGCGTAACTATATTACGGTTCGTGTGACTGTTAAAACTTGCTGACGCTCATTTTAAACATAATGTCACCGCAATAAAATCCTATAGTACACTAGCTTTCAAATGACACCTTCAACGCGTATTAAAAAGAGCGTTGCATGAGCAAGTCGAAGTAACTGGCGTATATCCGCGGACAAGTTCTACGTCAAATGAATTATTTTATAATCTTTATACTTTAAGATCGTAAACTGTTAAACACCCTATATATTTACGTCGCTTTTTTAATTTACAAAAATATATATATCGTCAGGTATTTTTATAAACCTTTGTTTTATGCGAAAAAAATTGCCCATTTTTATGTACGCGGGTACTCCCTAGTAAATTATTATTTTAAATAGTCCGAATATTTTTATTATCCAATTCTGAAGAGCACTTTGATGTGTGTTGTCGAAATACAGAAATAATTCCCAAACTGTCACAAGGGAGGCTTGATTGAAAAAGTAAATTACATTTTCATAAAAAAAATTATAGACTTTTTAATATTAGATAATTTAAATATCTTTGGTTCTTTTTGTACGATTTAACATTTTTTTTAAATTTAAAACATGGCACCCAAAAAATAACATTACATTTCTTACATTCCTAAAACACAGCCAATTTAGCCAACGGCGTCGGCATAAAATTATATAACAATAAAAAATATTTAAATATTTGGGTTAAAAAATATCACAAAAAATGTGACAGATTTTTTTTTATATAATTATTATTTACTAACTACCTACTGACTTGGTTAAATAAATACTATCAACTAAAAAAAATATTGCGGTTTTGTGTAAAATTGTCGTTTTCGTCAAAAATATCCGTCACATTTGGAACTTAATGTTACTTAACGGTTTAAAAAAAAGTTCCAAATGCAACAGAAGTTCTCAAAAAGTGGCCCTCGACAACGGCTGTAAGCGTAAAAAAATATTTGGCACATCTGTCACCAAAGTTTTCCCAAATTGCTTTACGCAAAAATATTCGACGTATTTAGAAACGAAATCAAATCACTGTAAATAAATTTTGGTTGTTTCATTCAATTTTAATTTTTTTAAATCATTCACTCGCAGAGGTCCCTCGATAGTGTGCGAAAATTACGGGCATAGATATTTCAGAAATTATGCAAATACCATGGAAACTGATTTTAAAATTCGAACTGACTCGATATCCAAATTGTTCAGTTTTCAGGGAAATATTTATAGTGATTTGATTTAGAGTCTAAGCAAAAACAAACTCAACAATCTAAAGAACTGAACCAGATGACGTACCTATACTTAGATCAAGGTAATTTTAATCACCTTCTAATTTAGGCCCCTTAAGTGGGCCCTTGGTTCACGAACCAATTATTTAAATTTTACCGAAATTGTTTATTTTTATTCTGAACCCAAAAAAGATTCCCGACAGTTACTATGTTTATATGTACTCGAAAATTCGGATCAAAGAAGACGCGTTTTTGAAATTTCTAAGAAAACGTAAAAACGTACGGGAAGTATCAACAACGCAGATCTCAAATTAAGAAGAAAGTTACGTTTGTAAAAATGTACTTCGTTTATGGCACATGTTTGGGTCGTTTAGGCTGAGGGAAATGTTTCTCTTATAAAATAAATTACGCCCCCTATTAAAATTTCCGGTCGCGCCTCTATTTCCGCGTGCACATAAACGTAGTAGCTGCAGTGCGCGAGAGACAGTCGTTAACTGTAAACGAAAAAAACGATCAACTGCCAACTTTTGATGAATAGTGTGACGTCATAGCACAGTACGGCAGCGATCAGGCCCAGGTCGTGTCAGGTGTTGAAGTGAGTGTAGAGCGAATAGATTAAATAGACTAGCAAAGATATTCCTATACAGCGACAGCACAGTCTCAGCCAACCGCGCAAGCAGCTGTCGCCGGCCGACAGTGACACGCTACTAAGCGCCGCCGACAGCGACTGCAAATCCAATTCGTTCGGACACAGTTGCACAACATCTCTGCACTTGGCCGCGT
Organism: Xanthostigma xanthostigma; assembly: GCA_963575645.1. Lineage (NCBI taxonomy): Eukaryota > Metazoa > Arthropoda > Insecta > Raphidioptera > Raphidiidae > Xanthostigma > Xanthostigma xanthostigma. The sequence continues at coordinate 24,730,915 of OY754472.1, read as the reverse complement.
CCCGTTTCTGATCGCCGCCGCCGCGTTCGATCGCGTCATAACAAATGAAACTCTTATCGTTGACAACTGTCCGCGTAGTGTCGTTCTCCGACGAACATAACCTCAACTTCGGTGTATCGGGTTCGGCAAGATACGGATACGATTTTGATTTGAACAAACCTATTTCGCTAACGACGCATTCGCTGTCGGCGACGTTCAAATGTTTGTTGACGTCGAGCAATAGTTGATGGCTTACCTTTGCGCGTTTCATCAGTTCGGCCTGGCCGGCGCCGATGTTCTCTTTCTTGCCGGCCCACGCTCTCAACACGGATGCCTGAAGGGCACGACCGTAGCTGAACGTCAGTGCCCACGGTTTCTTGGCCGGGAATTTGTTGATGGCGTCCAAGTTGACGCTGGCATCCTCCTCGGATTGACCGCCCGACAAGAACGTGATTCCGGGCACGGCTGGTGGTACGGTGCGCATCAGAGCTGTCACGGTTGCGCATGCGATGTCGGCGTTCGTGTACTTGATTGGGCACGATTGACCGGCCGTTACCTGGACGCAGAAGGACAACGGGTCAGTTTGAAAATAATTGAGCGGGTTTAAGGACAGACGTTGTTCAATGATTGAAGTATCCAATTATTAACGATACCCGGTACAGATAACCGTTATAGTTTGTGGACCTTGAATAAATTACAAATAATAATCACAGGAACAGTCTAGAAGATGGCCTAGTTGAGGCGAAGTACTTCAAAGGTCTCTCACTTCAAAAGAAACTTAAGTCAGCTCCAACAGCCACGCATGCGCGGACTCGACGGCAATACTCAACAGCTGAAGTTAGCACCACGCTATTTAATAGCTGAAGCATCACAAACTGAGATCTTAAATTAAACCACCCACCATGTTTGGCTTAAGAAGCGTTCCCTCGAGGTAAACGTGATGGTCATTGAGCGCTTTGTAGCAGAAGGCGAGCACGGTTTCTGTAATTTTCTGACATCTTTCAATGTCGTGCTCACCGTCCGGTAAAATTTCCGGTTCTACGATTGGCACAATGCGGTTAGTTTGACATATAGAGGCGTAGCGTGCCAACACGTTGGCATTTTCTAGCATCGCCTGAAAAATAACAAAAAAAAAGGCATCGATTTTTATTCTTGCACGGAGTTGAAACATTGACAAGAACGAAGAAACTGTTTAATTGAATGATTATTTCCTATTGCTTCTAATTAATTGTCACCCTGACATTGATTCAGTCTCGTCAACCGCGGGAACTACGCGGAGTTTTCATGAACATATCCTGCGCGGTCGGTAAGGTAGTACTTCACTATTTAGCGTAACGATCTCAAGGTTAAATGTATTAATTACCAGATAAGAGGGTGTGTTCTTGCCAATTTTGAGGACGCATCTCCATTTGGCGAAATGGCAACCGTCTTTCTTGTACTGGGCGCACCTCTTGGACAAGTCGTCGAGACCTTGAGTCGTGCATTCGTCTTCGCTACCAAATAACGGCACGACGCCGGTATCGACCTTGATGCCGGGAATGATTCCGCGCTGTTTCAACAATTCGGGGAACAGAGTTCCGTTGTCGTGTTTCTGGTAGACGGTCTCGTGGAAGAGGATTACGCCGGACACATACTGGCCTGCAAAAAGTCAAAACATTATACGGCGACCTCAAGACAAAATCTCCTTTGCCCACGTTGCGGACGATACATACTGATAGCTGGGTCTGTTGTAAAAAGCAACTGTCTGTACTGGCGACGGTTTTCTTCGGTATTTTCGAGACCAATGTCCTGAAGACGTTTACCGGCCGTGCTGACACTCTCGTCGGCGGCCAGGATACCTTTTCCCGGCGCAACAATGGCGTTGGCGATTTTGCGCAGTTCATCTTGTAGCGACACGCACGGATAGTTGAAGTATGTCGTCATCTTGTAGCTGTCTCTGTCGGGTTCTATATGAAAAACAAAATACGTAAAAAGTTGAGTTGAACATTTCGATCACAAAGCACAGTTGACATAAGAAAAGAAAATTTCCGTTTATTAGAATATTTTATTGTACAGAAACTTTTGGATTGCACATTGCATTGAGAGATAGATTGTAGATTATAGACGCTCAACAACAGTTCATACTCTGAAGTAGGGTGTAAGGGATCTCCGTAACTGTAATCGAAACTATCGAATATCCGATATAAAAATCTATCCGTAACCGAATCCGATATAAAAGTTTCGAATAATTTCCGATAGAGGCGAAGTTGAAATTATACGTTTATGTGTTATAATAATGTATATGATTCGGGCGTTCTACACCAAATCGGACCAATAAAAAAAAATTATTTTATTTCCTCATATTCACAACGTGTGGCATTTAAGGTGATGCTTTAATCCCGACATGTCAGAGCCTATTTTCGGAACCTAATTTGTCTAGTAAAAATAAAATCTAATCATTTTCTATTATAAACAGACGTTAGTCAAAGATTTGAATTTACTATTTGTATTTTACTTCAACAATCCGTTAAAAATCCAATAATCGAATCCAAAACTAATGTATAATCCGAAATTATTTTTTAACCGTAACCATATCTGATGTTAGTCATGTATTCATTAGATCCGAAATTTTATATCTATAAGATCCCTATACTCTGAAGCAATTCTTAATTTAAGAGATCCTGACGACACGTTGTGCAGCTCAGCATTAATCTTGATTCTTAGACCTTAATTGTTAAGTGTCTATAAATCTACAATAATTTAATCTAATCCTGATTCCGGCCAATTGAAGAAATTTAAGTTTGAACAGTTACAAATGTAAAATTTCATCAGTTTTAGGATCAATATTAAAAAAAATTTGCAGATTTATAAAATATGTAACCAATTAAACATTGCAGCTAGTTTCGCCCTAATCAGGACACCACCAAGTGATTGATCAATTAATCTTTGTTGCTGATCGTTTATAATAATAATAATAATAATAATCCACAATATGTACATTTAATTAGTAGTTAGTATAAAAATTGTATCATACGCAATTCACATTATGTCCGAAATTTACTGTCGAATGTATTTAAAAAAAATATATATTGTTTACCTCGAAAAGAGTTAAAATATTCTTAGCCACCGATGGAATAGGTAAACCTCCGTTAAAATTAAAGTTAATACTGGCAAAATAAAATGTTGGGATATCTTTTAAATTATCGACGTTCATATGTAAGGTCACACTAAGGTCAACACGACTACCACCACACACATTCAAAGGTCAAAAGAAACTGATATTTGTCTGATAAAATATTAAAGGTACGTTGAAATACATTTATTTAGATGCAATGGTCACTACATCATTAAGCTATTTTTGCTATAATTATTATCTATAAGAAGAAAGAAATATCGTAGTTTATAGAAGCTCGACAAGTTATGTCACTAGCAATTATCATTTATCAGGGAAAAAATATTTTTGGTAGACAAATTTGCGTGATAGTTTCTAGACGTCATAGATATTTTGTGATTTCTATGTGACCCAACTTCGTTGCACCGGTCATTTGGGTCAAAAATTTCTATTAAAGCTTGAGATAGCCGAGCGTGTAGCGATGACTTATTACAAGCTCTCAGTTTTTAGTTCGAGCAACGGTAAAAGTATTACTTTATTAAAAAAATATTAAATTGAAAATATGAATTATTTAACTTTGTTTGCACAACGGTACCAAACCGAATGCGAAGGCTTTTAAGTAAATGCGCATGCGTCATCAGTTTGTTGACGGTTTGGGACTGTTGTGCGAACAGTGCTATTATAATAACTAAAGTACACTCGAATTTATAAAATTCTGTAGAGAATATACAATATATCAATATTTTCAAAATTTGATTTTATTGTTTTCGAAAAATTTGCAGTTTCCTTTTCCTACAAAGGTATAAGTAATTTTGAAAATATTTTTTTTTATTTTTTAGTGTCCAAAAATATCAAATAAGATCTATCGAACTTATCAAAATCTGTTGAGGGAACTTAAGAACTTTAAATATTATTATGATAAAAAATAATGCTAATTAGTAATAACAACAATATACTTTTATCACCTAGCTGCAAATTTTATGTTAAGCTTTAGAAATGATTTTGAATATTTTTGGATTAATTATCAAATCAAAAAATGCCAAAAATAAAAATATGGTATTATACAAAAAGAAACTAATAGAAAATTGTTAAAAAACCATTACACTTACTTTAAAAAATTTGTATAACTAAGAATTTTTAAAAAATGCACGTATAAAACATTAATTTTCAAAATAGAAATTTTGACAGTATTTAATAATTTATTTAAATAAAAACGCAATTGTTTTGTCTACATGCTAACTTCGATAATTTAAGAACAATCTATCAGGTTACTGAGTTTATTTTACGTAAATTTGATCAAAAATTGATCACATTTCTTTAGATTTTATTTAGATAAAATCCATTGCATTACGAGTACGAGAATACTTGAAATATCGAATTGGCAGGGAATTGGCACTACGACCCGATTTAAAAAAAAATGTCATTTTTATAACTCTTCTGCGAGCTCCCAAATTCTGATCTGGTAAAAACATGGACTAGATTTTCAGTTCATGACAGTGTTTCGATACGGTGTGTTAATTCTTTTTGCTTTCCATGCAAATAAAATTAAAAATAAACAGCAAAAAAAAATTTAGAAGGACAACAAAACAGATATATTGTTAAGGGCGTTGCCAGGCAAGCGTACGATTATTGTTTTTGGTAATTTTTTAATTTATAACTATAGTCCAGTGCACTTAGAAATATTTTATAGGTGTGACCCAAAAATTTCAGATACATTTTTTCTTTTGTTGCTCATTCGAAAGGGTTTTCGATGGAGATCTTAACCCTGAATTTGCGCATTCTACAAATTGCCCCGTCCACCGCCATCTTGGATTTTGTTGTTTTTCTTCAATTGCTCATATCTCGCGTTCTAATAATTAATCGCACAGCAATCATTCTGGGGTCGTTGGACTCGTCAGGATTACTCTTTAATTGAATGTCTGTCAAGTAAAACTCTCCAATGTACTGGAAAAAAGTTATTAGCGTCCAAAGTTTAAGTTCTTTGCCAAAAGTTCTTGCGCCCGGTTTTTCCGCGCGCATCTCTTTCCAGTGCATCTGACACCCCCACCGATAGTTTACTATTTAAAGTAGACTCAATTTCCAGTATTTAAAAAAAAAATTATCCCGATCGGTTGATCTCTCGCCCACGAATCCACGCTCGAAGTTGCGCTATTCATTTCGTGCTATTTTGAAGCCTCTAATACTAGCGCTTCGCGCTGCATTTGTATGTATCTGAAATTTTTGGGTCAATTTCTAAATGCACTGGGCTACTAGTTGTTACCCGCACGCGATTGAGATGAAACAATTTTTATAGCTTGTTCGGCAGCGACAACAGTAGTGGAGCGAACAAACATTAATTTTATCAGAAACTTTCGCAGACGAGCACACAAATGCTTTATCCAGCCTCGGATCTAAGATTTTTTCGAACCGGGGCAGAAACTTGATAATGGCGCCCCCTCTCTCCAGCGTTTGAGATAAATTACGTAAAAACCCCACAAATATATAATGGTTGGCATTTTTCGTGAACGGAAAACCATCAGAAAACAAGCAGATTAAGTAAATCGGAAAAAGGACAGATTGGGTGTGGTTTTCAACCATATTCTATCATGATTTTGGCGTTCCTTGAAACTGCCGCCCGGGGCGGGTGCCCCGGTTTGCCCCCTTTAGATCCGGGGCTGGCTTTATAGTAATTGGATGAATGATACCACCAAACAAACAAACAAACATTTTCTTTATACGTAAGGATACAACCTGATAGTTGGCGCAAAAAAATACAACAATTTATAAAGCAACAAATAAAAATATTGTTTGTGGCATTTCAGTATAATGTAAACTTAACACACCTCGCAAAATAAAGTTTTAAAATTGTTTACTGATATTGACTTTATCTGTATTATTTTCAAGTTTGCTTTTTATGTATAATATATTTTTAAAGAAGCGCCGTAAATAGCTGGCGGATCTTGTTGAACTTTATCATTATAAATATACAGAATGGCCACAAGAAAACTCTCCCAGCATTTTTAACCGACGAAAAACAAAAACGGAGGAGGTTCTCAATTCGACGCGTATATTTTTTTTTTTTTATTTTTATTTATTTTTTTTTTTTATTTATGTATGACCACGCATAACTTTTTACAGAGTAGTCCGATTTTGATAATTATTTTTTTGTTTGAAAGGGTATACCCCGAAGTTGGTCCCATATAAATTTGGTAAAAAAATTCCAACCCTAAGGGTAGGAAAACAGGGGATGATTGATTGTTCACTCACTGATTGTAATGTATGATCACACATAACTTTTTACAGAGTGGTCCAATTTTGATAATTATTTTTTTATTGGATAGGGTATACTTCGAGGCTCGTCTCATATAAATTTGGAAAAAAAACTCCTACCCTAAGGGTGGGAAAATAGGGGTGATTTATAGTTCACTCTCAAATTTTCATGCTGAGTTGTGTATTACAATATATAAATTATATAGCCACAAAAAATTATAAAATAAAAACTTTTTAATAAAAACATTAAACCGCCGAAAAACTGAAAAGCAAAAAATAATAAATCTTTTTATTTAACTGAGTTCTATCTAAGTAGTTGAACGTATGTGACAGTCTAGTATATCTAAGTAATTTTGAGTCGGCGTCAAACCATCAATGTACAAAGATCACTAAAAGAAATAACCAAATCAAATTAACAATGATACGTGAAATCTCCAGCGATAAACATTAACATTCCAAACATGCGCTCTCCACACGACCACTCGCAAAGACGTATGCCCTCAGTGTGCCCGTTCGGGTTGCTCTGTCGCTGACATTAACTTCGTAAACGCTCAGAGATTTCCGGCGAAAGATTGTTGACGCCGACTCAAAATTACTTAGATATACTAGACTGTCACATACGTTCAACTACTTAGATAGAACTCAGTTAAATAAAAAGATTTATTATTTTTTGCTTTTCAGTTTTACTGTTTTGATTTTTTAGTTTGAAATTGGTAACTTCAGAATCGATGTGCCACTATCAATCGCCCCCGGCGCTTACAATTTTGGCATTTTAATTCGTAGAATTCAGAAGAAGGACCCAATTTGGCCATTTTTCATATAATAAGCCTAGTTCGGTTTCTCTCATAAACAGCTTTTTTCATTGATAGCTACTCTTCTTATTATAACTGTCCCATGTTCCCCAACGTATTTCGTTTCAAATCCTACAAGTTAAAAATCTATCAGTGAAAAAATTATTTTATATTTTTTTGTTCGTTTTAAGAACGCGGTACATTAAAAATGTTTTTTATTTATTTTACTATTTTCTTCTTTCTAGTATTTTTTTGTATTGTCATCTAATTCTGAGTTATGTTAAAAATTTCAAGTCTGTATCTCATCAGGAAGTTAGTTTAAAATCAATTACAAAGTTCCACCCGGACAGACATACAAGAAAGCGAGTTAATAAAACGTGGTTAAAAATAAAATGCTGTCCATGGAAAGTTTTCACGTGGACAGCTGTACTATTTATAACTATTAATTAATTATTAATAATATGTGGATTGTTGACTCTAGATTGTTAATGAAAAAACAAGTTATTTATAAACAGTGGTGAAGTCGAAGCAACAATTTATTGAATATTTATCATATTATTGTGAAAATTAATACACAATTTTAAATTCGTAACCAGTTGCGCCCGCCTACTTGATGTCGCTACATGATACGGATAGTTTTTCTTGACAAAACACCGTTATTTTGTACAAAATATTTACCAATTAAGTACATACAAAAACCTTCCTTGTTTATTGCTCTTTCTATTAGTAAAATTCGTATGAAAATCCGTTCAGTAGCTTTTGAGTTTATCGCGTTCAGGCAGACAGACGCGGCGGAGCCGCGGAGGGACTATATTTTATATATTATTATATAGATAAGTATATTCATCCAACTTAACATAATATAATGGCGGTTTTCTTTTTCATACTACAACCCTGCATTTTTTGCACTTTGTACAAGCATTTGTTCACAATAAAAACAAACTACAATATAATATGTTATGTTTCATAACATTTCTACGTCACAATATCAGCCGATAGATAAACAATACCAATATTTGTCGCGTAACGTCACAGCGGTCATACTGATATGAAAATGAATGTTAGGTTATAATACACTAATGGTTAGTGTAATAAAACGGTTGGGTCAGCGGCGGCTTTAGGAATATTATTTTGTCTATGGAAGACTAGACCGTTGTTTTGCTTTAAAATTCGTTCTATGCATAAAAACTGTGCCGCTTAAATTATATTGTAAAGTATAAATGTGACGACAATGCCAATGATTTTAGTTTAAAAAAACTACACGGATTGTTCTCTGAAACAAAAGCCGATCGGGAAAAAATATTTTACATTTCCCGAACTGGAATATTAATTTTGTGCTTCCGGGTGTAGTAAGTGACCTTGTTTATTTTTAGGCGCGAATAGCGTAAGCTAAAGCGCCTATATGTACTCGCTTTGTCTGTGAATCTGTGTGTCACGTTTTTTTGTGTCACGCGTACAGCCCAAACGCCTTAACCGATTTCAAAAAACTTTTTTTTGTTCGATTCGTCTCCGCGTAACTTAGCTCGTAACGTCGGCCGATTTTTGAATTTTGACCCCAGAGGGGAGCAATAAGGAAAAAACGAAGTTTTTCGCTTATAACTCGCTCAATTTAAATCAGATCGGTTCGAAACCTGTCTTAAACGAAAGAGGAGAAAATTTTACATAAGATTCGTACAACAGAAAATGCCCAAACAGTTTTTTTATACACATTTATATAGAAATAAATTCAATTTGATATAACCGATGGCAAACATCTTTCGGTTATCTCTCTGTTGCACGGTTTAACACGGCAATTTAAAAATTGCGTATGTTCTGTCTTAAAATAAAATTGGTCGATAATATTGTTTTTTACAATAATGAAATAAAAAGGTAGCATTTGTTCAAAAACGGATGCCGTTTCAATATTTGTGAAATGCAACGCCTTCTGAGTTAACAATTTGAATAACTAATTATTAGAACATAATACTTTGACAGATGCAAACGTCACTTTTGACATTTCTTACCATTCCGACACCACGGATGAGCGGATTGAAACCAAATTTTGGGAGGATGTTTGATATGCAAATATGAAGTGGCCTATTGTTTTTGGGGAACATCGGCGCATGCGTAAAAGAATATATCTCTTATAATGTTGTTTTATATAATAATAAAAGGGGAATTATAAAACGGTCGAATAAAAAAAAAAACTTGGTGACTGATGATGAGATACTGTTTCAATAACTTGAATATTAAAATAATAGTTGTGTGACTAAATTAATAAGTGAGCAACTGAATTACTAAGTGAGCGACTGAATTACTAAGTGAGCGACTAGAATGCCTTCGGTAATTTTGAAGCAGATATCTTCAACCGATTGAGATGAAAATTTGTATACACGTTTAGTTTGGATGACAATGCATGGTTAGCTGTGTGACGTCACTCTAAATCCAATTTGGCGGACTTCTAAAGATGGCGGACTAATTTTATTATGCTTTCCTACAATATGGGTATCAAATGAAAGGGCTTACTGAAAATAGCTCGAAATTTAAAGTGACGTCACTCTAAATCCAATATGGCGGACTTCTAAAGATGGCGGACTAAGTTTTTTATGCTTTCCTACAATATGGGTATCAAATTAAAGGGCTTGCTGAGAATAACGCGAAAAATAAAGTGACGTCACTCTAAAACCAATATGGCGGACTTCTAAAGATGGCGGAATAAGTTTTTTATGATTTCCTACAATATGGGTATCAAATGAAAGGGCTTGCTGAGAATAACTCGAAAAATAAAGTGACGTCACTCTAAATCCAATATGGCGGACTTCTAAAGATGGCGGACTAATTTTATTATGCTTTCCTACAATATGGGTATAAATGAAAGGGCTTGCTGAGAATAACGCGAAAAATAAAGTGACGTCACTCTAAATCCAATATGGCGGACTAATTTTATTATGCTTTCCTACAATATAGGTGTCAAATGAAAGGGCTTGCTGAGAATAACTCGAAAAATAAAGTGACGTCACTCTAAATCCAATGTGGCGGACTTCTAAAGATGGCGGACTAATTTTATTATGCTTTCCTACAATATGGGTATCAAATAAAAGAGCTTGCTGGAATAACTCGAAAAATAAAGTGACGTCACTCTAAATCCAATGTGGCGGACTTCTAAAGATGGCGGACTAATTTTATTATGCTTTCCTACAATATGGGTATAAATGAAAGGGCTTGCTGAGAATAACTCGAAAAATAAAGTGACGTCACTCTAAATACAAAATATGGCGATTTTCTAAAGATGGCGGACTAAGTTTATTTTTTTCCTACAATATGGGTATCAAATGAAAGGGCTTGCTGAGAATAACTCGAAAAATAAAGTGACGTTACTCTAAATCCAATATGGCGGACTTCTAAAGATGGCGGTCTATTTTTATTATGCTTTCTTACAATATGAGTATCAAATGAAAGGGCTTGCTGAGAATAACTCGAAAAATAAAGTGACATCGCTCAGAATCAATATGGCGGACTTCTAAAGAAGGCGGACTAAGTTTTTTTTGAAAAAGGGGTATGCGAATTGTCTCGCAGTGAAACGGGAACGGGCAAATGTGGAGTTTTAAAAAAAAAATTCCGGGCTGAACGATAAACATACACCGATTTTCAAACAAAACACCGGGGTATATGATGTAAAATTTCGCGCCTTGTAATTCTTGAATTACTTGGGCATATACTCCCACTGGTTTTATTTATTTATTTTCTGTTGCGACATATTCTGCATACACTTTTAAATTTTGAAATGTATCGATTTCTGATACAACGAGTTAAACTTTTGATGTTGGTATCAAATGATGTATTGAAACGAGTTACGGTTTAAAATATTTGTACAGCCCTACTATTATGGCCCTTGTAATTGAACAAGTTAATGGGTGTTTAAAATTTGAAAGAATGTGTAGGTATAGAACTGTTTTTGACTGGTTTTTAGGCATTCAATACTAGAATAACATCGCAGTTTTTAAAAAGTTTAAGGATGTAATAATAAACAATATTTATTTTTAAACTGTTTTGAACTGTCTATTTATAGTATTGAAATTTCATTCACCTTTAAGAGAGCAGAGCTATAAGTATTTGTAATCTTAAAAATAGTTTTGGTTGAACGAAAACTTCGTTATTTGGAAATAAACTTGTTTACTCGATTGCTAACAAAATTAATTAAAAAAAATGAAATTCTGGGAAAATTTTTAGTTTCCTCAGTTTTTCATATTTTATTTTTTCATTATCTACATTTGTAGCTTTTCATGTTTGGACACCTACAAGATCTGCTAACAACAGTCTATGCAATTTTTTTCAACAATTTTCTACACGAGATCTATGTTTACCCGACTGCGGCGAAGCCAAAAGGAAGATTATGAGTTTAGCAGTCTATGTATGTTTGTATTTACAGATGTTCCACCGTAGCGCCTAAACTATTCATCTGATTTCGATAAGGTGTCAACCGATTCGTTATTATGGCCCGGGTAACATAGGTTACATTTATTTTTGAATTTTGGTCTCAGAGGGGAGAAAATTGAAAACAAATAAAAAATAAGTTCAAAAAAAATATAATTTAAATAAAAATAAGTTCAAAAACTAAAACCCTACTACTGAAAAGTATGAAACAAGAACATATTCTCATCTAAGGATATCCTGGTCGTATGTGATCATAGCGTGATGCACTTTGCCCTAGAGCTTATGATCACTTATACTATTGTTAAAATGTAATGTTTTGTTAGGGTAGATGGCATGTGACCACGGCTCTCCTCAGATGAGAATATTTTCTTGTTTCATACTTTTCAGTAGTCTGGTTTTAGTTTTTGAACTTATTTTTTCTAGGGAATATAATAATTTATAAAAAAGACGTCCTATTTTTTGACGTTTCAATATGGACAAAACTGTTTTTTTTTAATTATCTCCTCCTCGAGGAAAACAATTCCAAAAACTAAAATGTTTGGGTATTGTTTGTATGTATTTTAATTCCAAAACTTGAAACTAAAACTCAGCTGTTTAGCGTCTATAATCTAAAATTCATAGATTCTAAAAATTCAAAAGGACTATAATGTATTGTTTGATTGTATTTTTCAATAAATAAAATTATCGACCAATTTTTCAGACAATATATTAACAAAAATATCAATAATACATTAAACGATTAACGTTTCGATCCGTTTGTTGATTGTATTTTATTCATTACTAGTAGATTGCCATCGTTTTTTCGTCGACTTAAGTTCAAAATCGGTCTCCACAAAAAGCGATCTTATTTTAACGCGGTAATATATAGTCTATGTCTATCCTGAAAGTCCATTCTAAATATTGGCGAAAAAAAATTTGAAATCGGATGTGTAGTTTTGGAGATTACCCGCCGCATATACACAAATTCACAAAATTCATATACCTACTCTCTCTTTATAATATTAGTATACCTACAAGTATAGATTAGATTAATTTGTGATTGAAATACATATAAATATCTAAAAATAAAATCCACTATTACTATAGAGCAAATGGGCATTCTTAATACATTTTCGAATTTAATTTCAGAGAAAATCTAACTCCCTAAGTTCGTAAATGGGCTTACGAAATAAAAAAAAATTATTAATAGAAAACCTTTTACATAATTTCTCAAAAAATACCTTTATGTTTTTCATAACATAAAATCCTACTAATAACGTCGTTATCTCCAAAAAGCCGGCATCGGATCTGGACGTTTCTTAGGTACAGACCGGCGAATTTCCGTCACCCCTGTCTTTAAGCAACTATACCGTATAAATAGGCTAATTTGTTTCTTTCCAATTATTAATTTAGGCATGTTTATGCAGGCAGAAAATGTAATAACGACAGGGCAAATCATTTCAAATCTTCAACATTATATGTCTCTGAAACCTGCCGCCCCCTAAAATCTGCCACTTGTTTAATTGATAAATTCGACGCAGCTAAAACCTATCCCACTTTCTTTAATTTAAATAAAAATGACCTCTACAACGAAAAAAAAAGACGATCAAAACAAAATATGCATCTTACAAACCCCAAACATTCCAAGTTAAAAACCAGGAATATCTAAATAAATACATCCACGCCTTGACACAGAAAACTAGATCGCGTTTTATGTATATTCTTCATTATCATAATTTAAAAAAAATAAGAAAAAAAAAATGCTTACCAGAATTTTGATTAAAAACTGTATGGACCACAGGGGCCTTGTTCACTGTAACAGATGGGTCGCGACTCGCGAATGACAATTCAAGGGTGAATTAGAGGACGTCAAACTGTGTCGTTGATCGCTGTGCCCCCTCGTATCGCTCGCATCACCGCTTATGCACAGGAAGCGCCTCGCATAGCTAACCGTGCCATCTCACACCGGTCGTAATAAAATAGAGTCACGCTGTAGTGCTACAGTTTGTGTATACGCTTATAGATGACGCTAAAAATACACAATCGCTGAGGACGTAGATATGTAGTGATTAAACGGCGTACCACGGCTCCTCTGTTACAAGCCCCCAGCTGCCACGTTCTAGTCCGAAAACTGGTTAAAAGTAGCAATACGATTTTCAATATATTATTAAAAAATAATATATTTAACAATAATGTTGCTTAACAATAATAATTATAATTAAGAAATTTTATTGCATTTTTATAGACTTGTCCAATTGACATCGCTGATTATGTCAGAAGATGTAATATATTAAAAAAATACTTGTCCAGCGATACCATACTATGCAATGGGGTGCGCGAAAATACAAATTTTCATCCCTCAGCTCTATGTATGGATACATTTTTGCAATTTCATTATATAGTTTCATTGCGGTTCATATAAAACATCTGCCTGTAAAATTTCATCCGAATTGATGGGAGGATGGCGGAGTTATAAGACTCTATATAGGTATATAATATAGTAATTAGTAATTACTATACGAAGAATCGTCTATTTACTCAATGTGCGGTAAGTGAAGGCAACAAAGTATATCGAAAATATATATGCGTCCCTTTTTCGAAGTAATTCTTGGTTTTGCCGACAATATATATTAGCATGGAGTATATTTCTCTTTATCAAAAGTCAATGTCTTTATCTATGGCGCTAGCCAATCAGAATCAGCGAGCTCTTACCACTTAAAAAGAGACAGAAGTATATTTTTCCGCCATTTATAGGTACTAAAAGTATATTATGTAAGGCTCATACGGACAGATCGACGGACGAACATGACAAAATTATAAAAGTTTTGTTTTTGCCATTTACCTACGGAACCCTAGAAAAGGAACTAAAATATCGTGGCACAGTGGCATAGAGATTATACCACCAATTCTTTTTAATTAAATATTGAAAACTGAGTGTTGCTGACAGTAAATGATAAAAAAGAAATTATTCAATCTTATTATTAGTCATTATTTTTAGTAATTTACTTTCTACATTTTTGTAATTATATACAATTTACGTCAAGTGACATTTGCTTTATTTTTAAAAATTAACTTGCAGCAAAGACTTTTTAGGCGCGAATAGCGTAAGCTAAAGCGCCTATATGTACTCGCTTTGTCTGTGAATCTGTGAATCTGTGAGTCACGCTTTTTGTATCCAGCGTACAGCCCAAACGACTTAACCAATTTTAAAAAACTTTTTTTTGTTCGATTTGTCTCCGGGTAACTTAGATCCTAACGTCGCCCGATTTTTGAATTTTTGCTCCAGAGGGGAGCAATTTAGAAAAAACGAAGTTTTTCGCTTATAACTCGCTCAATTTAAATCAGATCGGTTCGAAACCTGTCTTAAACGAAAGAGGAGAAAATTTTACATAAATTTCGTACAACAGAATTCGCCCAATCAGTTTTTTTATACACATTTATATAGAAATAAATTCAATCTGATATAACCGATAGCAAACATCTTTCGGTTATCTCTCTCTGTTGCACGGTATAACATGGTAATATAATTATTGCGTATGTTCAGTCTTAAAATAAAATTGGTCGATAATTTTATTTATGACAATAATGAAATTAAAAGATAGCATTTGTTCAAAAACGGATGCCGTTTCGAATATTTCTGAAATCCAACGCCTTCTAAGTTAACAATTTGAATAACTAATTATTAGAACTTAATACTTTGACAGAAGCAAACGTCACTTTTGACATTTCTTATCATTCCGACACCAAGGATGAGCGGATTGAAACCAAATTTCGGGAGGATGTTTGATATGCAAATATGAAGTGGCCTATTGTTTTTGGGGAACATCGGCGCATGCGTAAAAGAATATATCTCTTATAATGTTGTTTTATATAATAATAATATAGTTTTTAAGACGGTTTTTACTCTATCTATTTTTACTAGAAATTTTTGTTATTTTTTTGGGGAAAATCGGTGACGTCACTCTAAATCCAATATGGCGGACTTCTAAAGATGGCGGACTAATTTTATTATGCTTTCCAACAATATGGGTATCAAATGAAAGGGCTTGCTGAGAATAACTCGAAAAATGAAGTGACGTCACTCTAAATCCAATATGGCGGACTTCTAAAGATGGCGGAATAATTTTATTATGCTTTCCAACAATATGGGTATCAAATGAAAGGGCTTGCTGAGAATAACTCGAAAAATAAAGTTACGTCACTCTAAATCCAATATGGCGGACTTCTAAAGATGGCGGACTAATGTTATTATGCTTTCCTACAATATGGGTATCAAATAAAAGGGCTTGCTGAAATTAACTCGAAAAATAAAGTGACGTCAGTCTAAAACCAATATGGCGGACTTTTAAAGATAGCGGACGAAGTTTTTTATGCTTTCCTACAATATGGGTATCAAATGAAAGGGCTTGCTGAAAATAACTTGAAAAATAAAGTGACGTCACTCTAAATCAAATATGGCGGACTTCTAAAGATGGCGGACTAATTTTATTATGCTTTCCAACAATATGGGTATCAAATGAAAGGGCTTGCTGAGAATAACTCGAAAAATGAAGTGACGTCACACTAAATCCAATATGGCGGACTTCTAAAGATGGCGGACTAATTTTATTATGCTTTCCAACAATATGGGTATCAAATGAAAGGGCTTGCTGAGAATAACTCGAAAAATAAAGTTACGTCACTCTAAATCCAATATGGCGGACTTCTAAAGATGGCGGACTAATGTTATTATGCTTTCCTACAATATGGGTATCAAATAAAAGGGCTTGCTGAAATTAACTCGAAAAATAAAGTGACGTCAGTCTAAAACCAATATGGCGGACTTTTAAAGATAGCGGACGAAGTTTTTTATGCTTTCCTACAATATGGGTATCAAATGAAAGGGCTTGCTGAAAATAACTTGAAAAATAAAGTGACGTCACTCTAAATCAAATATGGCGGACTTCTAAAGATGGCGGACTAATTTTATTATGCTTTCCTACAATATGGGTATCAAATGAAAGGGCTTGCTGAGAATAACTCGAAAAATAAAGTTACGTCACTATAAATCCAATATGGCGGACTTCTAAAGATGGCGGACTAATTTTATTATGCTTTCCTACAATATGGGTATCAAATGAAAGGGCTTACTGAGAATAACTCGAAACATAAAGTGACGTCACTCTAAATCCAATATGGCGGACTTCTAAAGATGGCGGACTAATTTTATTATGCTTTCCTACAATATGGGTATCAAATGAAAGGGCTTGCTGAGAATAACTCGAAAAATAAAGTAACGTCACTTTAAATCCAATATGGCGGACTTCTAAAGATGGCGGACTTATTTTATTATGCTTTCCTACAATATGGGTATCAAATGAAAGGGCTTGCTGAGAATAACTCGAAAAATAAAGTGACGTCACTCTAAATCCAATATGGCGGACTTCTAAAGATGGCGGACTAATTTTATTATGCTATCCAACAATATGGGTATCAAATGAAAGGGCTTGCTGAGAATAACTCGAAACATAAAGTGACGTCACTCTAAATCCAATATGGCGGACTTCTAAAGATGGCGGACTAATTTTATTATGCTTTCCTACAATATGGGTATCAAATGAAAGGGCTTGCTGAGAATAACTCGAAAAATAAAGTAACGTCACTTTAAATCCAATATGGCGGACTTATTTTATTATGCTTTCCTACAATATGGGTATCAAATGAAAGGGCTTGCTGAGAATAACTCGAAAAATAAAGTGACGTCACTCTAAATCCAATATGGCGGACTTCTAAAGATGGCGGACTAATTTTATTATGCTTTCCAACAATATGGGTATCAAATGAAAGGGCTTGCTGAGAATAACTCGAAAAATAAAGTAACGTCACTTTAAATCCAATATGGCGGACTTCTAAAGATGGCGGACTTATTTTATTATGCTTTCCTACAATATGGGTATCAAATGAAAGGGCTTACTGAGAATAACTCGAAACATAAAGTGACGTCACTCTAAATCCAATATGGCGGACTTCTAAAGATGGCGGACTAATTTTATTATGCTTTCCAACAATATGGGTATCAAATGAAAGGGCTTGCTGAGAATAACTCGAAAAATGAAGTTACGTCACTCTAAATCCAACATGGCGGACTTCTAAAGATGGCGGACTAATGTTATTATGCTTTCCTACAATATGGGTATCAAATGAAAGGGCTTGCTGAGAATAACTCAAATCATAAAGTGACGTCACTCAAAATCCAATATGGCGAACTTCTAAAGATGGCGGACTAATTTTATTATGCTTTCCAACAATATGGGTATCAAATGAAAGGGCTTGCTGAAAATAACTCGAAAAATAAAGTTACGTCACTCTAAATCCAATATGGCGGACTTCTAAAGATGGCGGACTAATGTTATTATGCTTTCCTACAATATGGGTATCAAATGAAAGGGCTTGCTAAGATTAACTCGAAAAATAAAGTGACGTCAGTCTAAAACCAATATGGCGGACTTCTAAAGATGGCGGACTAAGTTTTTTATGTTTTCCTACAATATGGGTATCAAATGAAAGGGTTTGTTGAAAATAACTTGAAAAATAAAGTGACGTCACTCTAAATCAAATATGGCGGACTTCTAAAGATGGCGGACTAATTTTATTATGCTTTTCTACAATATGGGTATCAAATGAAAGGGCTTGCTGAGAATAACTCGAAAAATAAAGTTTCGTCACTATAAATCCAATATGGCGGACTACTAAAGATGGCGGACTAATTTTATTATGCTTTCCAACAATATGGGTATCAAATGAAAGGGCTTGCTGAGAATAACTCGAAAAATGAAGTGACGTCACTCTAAATCCAACATGGCGGACTTCTAAAGATGGCGGACTAATTTTATTATGCTTTCCTACAATATGGGTATCAAATGAAAGGGCTTGCTGAGAATAACTCGAAAAATAAAGTAACGTCACTTTAAATCCAATATGGCGGACTTCTAAAGATGGCGGACTTATTTTATTATGCTTTCCTACAATATGGGTATCAAATGAAAGGGCTTGCTGAGAATAACTCGAAAAATAAAGTGACGTCACTCTAAATCCAATATGGCGGACTTCTAAAGATGGCGGACTAATTTTATTATGCTTTCCTACAATATGGGTATCAAATGAAAGGGCTTGCTGAGAATAACTCGAAAAATAAAGTGACGTCACTCTAAATCCAATATGGCGGACTTCTAAAGATGGTGGACTAATGTTATTATGCTTTCCTACAATATGGGTATCAAATGAAAGGGCTTGCTAAGATTAACTCGAAAAATAAAGTGACGTCAGTCTAAAACCAATATGGCGGACTTTTAAAGATGGCGGACTAAGTTTTTTATGCTTTCCTACAATATGGGTATCAAATGAAAGGGCTTGCTGAAAATAACTTGAAAAATAAAGTGACGTCACTCTAAATCAAATATGGCGGACTTCTAAAGATGGCGGACAAATTTTATTATTCTTTTCTACAATATGGGTATCAAATGAAAGGGCTTGCTGAGAATAACTCGAAAAATAAAGTTTCGTCACTATAAATCCAATATGGCGGACTTCTAAATATGGCGGACTAATTTTATTATGCTTTCCTACAATATGGGTATCAAATGAAAGGGCTTACTGAGAATAACTCGAAACATAAAGTGACGTCACTCTAAATCCAATATGGCGGACTTCTAAAGATGGCGGACTAATTTTATTATGCTTTCCTACAATATGGGTATCAAATGAAAGGGCTTGCTGAGAATAACTCGAAAAATAAAGTAACGTCACTTTAAATCCAATATGGCGGACTTCTAAAGATGGCGGACTTATTTTATTATGCTTTCCTACAATATGGGTATCAAATGAAAGGGCTTGCTGAGAATAACTCGAAAAATAAAGTGACGTCACTCTAAATCCAATATGGCGGACTTCTAAAGATGGCGGACTAATTTTATTATGCTTTCCTACAATATGGGTATCAAATGAAAGGGCTTGCTGAGAATAACTAGAAAAATAAAGTGACGTCACTTTAAATCCAATATGGCGGACTTCTAAAGATGGTGGACTAAGTTTTTGACGTGATAACGTCTTATAAATTGATGAAACACCAGCTGCACGCACGAAAAAGTGTAACGTTCCGCCTGACCCTGTGCGCGCAAGCGAGAGCGCAGTAATGTATTATTAAATATGATATTCGAGCGGAATACGTTATCACGTAAAACTATCGTCCGTAAACCGACTTTACAGACATCCAATTTTTTTATATAATAATGGTGTACTTTTTATAATGTTTTATTATTCTACTTTACAAGAAAGTTTTGTAAAATGTTTTTTGAGGGAAAGTCGGCGCATGCGCAGAAGAGGTATAAGTTATAAAGTTGTTTGTATATAACAATGGTATACTTTTCATAACTGTTTATTATTCGATCTATTTTTACAAGAGTTTTGTATAATTTTTGGGAAAAATCGGCGCATGCGCAAAAGAGATACATGCCATCGTTGTTTTTTATATAATAATGGTGTACTTTTTATAATGTTTTATTATTTTATTTTAAAGAAAGTTTTGTAAAAAATTCTTTGAGCTAAAGTCGGCACATATATGTTATAAAGTTGTTTTTATATAATAATTGGGTACTTTTCATAACGGTTTATTTTTCTATCTGTTTTTACAAGAAAGTTATGAAATTTTTTTTCTAAACTCATAATTTCAGAAATATTTTGAAAAAAAATCTGTTGTTCTTTTGTTCTGAAGATGTTAGTTAGGTTTAATTTTTGCATGACACAATAACATATTACATAGAGAACCATGAAATTATTAAAATTATATTTTCCTTTCTGTGTTTCATTATTTTCAACTGTTATTTTTTTCTTAGAATAAGTAAATTAAGTTATACTATATTATTCTCCAAGTGTCGTTAAATATAATTATATATACACCGATTTTCAAACAAAACACCGGGGTATATGACGTAAAATTTCGCGCCTTGTAATTCTTGAATTACTTGGGCATATACTCCCACTGGTTTATATGGATGATGTTTGTCTTTGAAGGAGATGTTTTTTAATTTTCTGCTCAGGGTCTGGACCTTACATCCGCATTTGATAATTATTAATTAGTCATTATCAAGGTCGTTCTTTGATTCGGTGAAATTGAAAACTTTCATTTGGATGGGCTTCATTTGTCCTTTGACATTGCTGTAAGAGAGCAGGGACGTATTTACAACAATTTTTTAGGTAGGACATCGGACATTTGAAGTAGAACGCAAAACCAAAAGCCGGGATATTACAGTGTGCTGAATATTTTGGAGACAGGGCATAGACATTTTATGCGTTTCCCTAGTTACGGGCCTGTGAGAGATACAAACAGAAAAGCGAATAATATCGTATTCTTCAAATAAATAAAATTGTCGACCAATTTTTCTCAGACCAATATATTGACAAAAAATAACAAATCAATATAACACAAGATGAGGTTATTTTTTATTTTTTGTCAATATAAGTATTGGTCTGAGAAAAATTGGTCGACAATTTTATTTATTTGAAGAGTTTTAATATCGTATTCTGCTCTTTGTTTACGATAACTTGCAAAACTCTATTAATGTTGATGTCTTGTAATTACGTTGTGATCATTTGTAACCCCATATATCTATTAATTATAATTAACTATATGAATCATTGCTTATCTACTCAATGTGCGGTGAGTGAACGCAACAAAGCGAATCGAAAATATATCTGCGTCTCTTTCTTCGATGTTTCCCTGATTTCTTCGATGATAGGATTGGTTGATGTACTTGCATTCAATCTGATTAAAGTATCTCTGTTTAAAAAATTTTGTCTTTTTCTATGACGCTAACAAGGCGTACCCAGCTTTTGGCCCAGGAGGGGGTAAATAGAAATTTCTTAAGCCGTGTCTTGTTTTGCTTTTCTGGATACGCCAGTGCTTACGGCGCAAAAAAAGACAGAAGCATAATATGTTTGCACTCTGATAGTTCGATTGCGATTTTATTCCTATGCTCAGTATAGAATAAAAGTACTTATATGTGTAGCTCGCTTATCGTAGTTCAAAACGGCGCGTCGTTGCCGCTGTTATTACGTCACCACATCTTATTGAATGTACCGGCTGAATTACGCGTTAATACAAAGTATTTGGCCGCGAAATTCACAAAAAAAATTGACCTTTTCTGTTTTTTTTTTTTTAAATTCTCCTTTAGAGTAAGGGATGATTCCCTATTCGCACATTTTATAAAACCTAAAGTCTTGCAAGCGACCGCCATGTTTTTGGCAGGCACTTTACTCAAACTGTCAAATCATGCACAGCTGTGTTCAGGATCTTAAAAATTGATTGGCAAAGTAAATCGGTTGGTGTTTCTATTTCCATATGGCTGTAACGACACCATGCTCCGACTGCAAGTGTGGGTTATGAAGCAGAGCTTCCTAACACTCTTTTGATTATATTGTTCAGCTACGGCATTTTGATTATATTGTTCAGCTACGGCATTCCGATGTCAAGGCAGGTAGAGTACAGCGGGGATTCGTAAATACCGGGATTAAAATGAGGGTCGAGAATAATTTTTGTGCACACTAAGTATACAGGACTTGTCAAAAAACACGTACTTGCCTATTTTATTTTCGTACTAATTTTTTGACGTGATAACGTCTTATAAATTGATGAATCACCAATCTTATAAATTGATAAAACACCGGCTGCATGCACGAAAAAGTGTAACGTTCCTAACGTTCCGCCTGACCCTGTGCGTGCTTTTCTCGAAAACGGCCCTAACGATTTGGATGAAATTTACTGAAAAGGGATTTTGGGGGGCAAAAAATCGTTTTAGCTAGGTCTCATCTCTCGAAAAAATCGTTTTCATACAAATTTTATCATTATAAAAATCAATTTTTTGACGTATGAAAATACTTAAATATTGTAAGTAGGTTTTGGAATTTTATATAAACAGTGAAACAATTGTTTTCAAAATATTATGACGATTAATCTTTGAGACTTAAAATAAATACGAAAGAAAGAAAGTTAAAAAAAACAATTATTATTATAGGTGGTGAGTATTTTAATAGGTACATAAAATTAACCTAAATTTGAAGCGAAAGATGCAATATCATAGATTCGAATTATTATAATTATTATATAAATTTAGGTTATGTATTACGGAATACGTTGTCACGTAAAACTATCGTCCGTAAACCGACTTTACAGACAACCAATTTTTTTTTATAAGAATGACAGGTGTATTTTATATTTAAACAAGTGCAATGTATTATTGTATATGTAAATCAGTCTTTAATAAAATAGAAATATATTTGTTCCCATTACATACAACCTTATACAAAACTGATGTACATATTTTCAATAAAAATAAAAATAAAACGAAACATAAATTACTGTATGGGAGCTATAAGTACATTCATAGGAAGTAAAGGCCACTGAACACGAGGCTAGAAACGCTGCTAGATTCCTTGCTAGATTTGTCTACTAGTTTTCTAGCGCTGGTTTTCTTGATTGCTGTTAAGTGCTCGCTTCACACGAGACTATTTTTCAAGTTTGTTTTGTGGATAGATCTCTGGTGTGCGCACAGTGACAGAATATAAACACTGAGCAAAACCTGTTTGTTTTCTATCAAAATGACGCCATGTGGGCGTTTGTTCAAGTGCCCACGTGAAGATACTGTTTCCTGATTGGTTCTTGCTCATACCTAGCTGCAAATCTAGCATGCAATTAGCCCCTGTTCTAAATCTTCTGAGCTAGCAAGGCAGCCTGCAGTGACGTCATTTCCAGCTTCGTACCCAGCCTACCGGCTAGCAGAACTCCTAGCAGCGTTTCTAGCCTCGTGTGCAGCGGCCTTAAGAATAGATTGAAAGATTTATTGTGTAAATTTCTTTGTATAAAATTGCACATAAAATGCGGCATTTTTGAAAAATACATTCGTTCCGTTTCGTTTGATATTATGTAAACTAAAAAAAAAAGTGATTCTGAATCGATTCCAACTACGTTTTAGAAATATACTAGCCGTTTTAAATTATTTCAATTTTTATAATTTTTTAACCGTCATTAAACTTCAAGACTAGACTAGATACTGACTGGCGTTTTGACCTATTCGAATCAGCGTTTTTCTATAAAGTACGATAAAAATAATAATAAATAACAATAATTTTTTATTCCTTCATATTATATTATATGCAATGCATTATTGACGATTTCCTGCCCAACTTGGAGGACATGGAGGATATTAACTATAGCTGAGTTATTTTTATATTTTTCAAAATATCGACATTGTTTTCAAGCGTTTTGCAACGTTTTTTAATTCGATTACTATTAAAAAGTCAGTCGCAGAAAAAGTAAGTAAGCTGACATCTATAAAATAAATTATCATTTTCTGATCACTGTACCTGTAGCAGTGCAGTTTGAGTACTTTCTAACTTATTCCAAGCTGTTTTTAGGTCGTGAGAATCATCCCAAATCAAACTTCATCAAAAGAATAAATATTTCAAATACGAAAAAAAAAAACAAGGGAAGAAAGAACAACGAAATAGAATAACACATGTTAACATAAAAATGTTTATTATTTTTAAATATCATTTATTTTTCAATTAACATATAAAATGTAAAAAACAATTTTTTTTATTAACAAACAAAAGTAACAATACGTATTTTGTTTGATTATTGTATCAGTTTTATTTAAAACTATTTAAAAAATACTGGAGAACATTCGAGAGAAGCCTATATTATTGGTTTTTTAACGTCTAATGTCTTTAGACACGACATGCCTATCTCTGCCTAATTAGTAATAGTATGGCCCTGGCAGCAGGTACACTAGGGCTCTATAAATTATTTAAACTATTAATGGCCATATTCACCGAACTTAAGTAGTTATTTATTCGGTTCATTTGTTCCTCCGAATAAATAGCGATAATTCAGTTCAGCAACCATAATTATGTTTACTGCAGGTATAAATCTATTCTGTCTTACTTCCAGGGTATAAATATTGATTCGCCTGATAAATTAGTAATGGCCACCACATAGATCATAATACCTAACCTATATAAACGTGGAGTATTATATCTACAGTTGCTCTTGTGAATTTATTTACGTGTTGTTTATTAACCTTTTGTGTAGTGTATAGTTGTAAACCATTAAAGCTATTGGGGGTTTTGTGTGCGATTGGGTTATGATAAAACATTATAATTTTGTGAAACTTTTGGTTTGACGTTTACACTAGCGCCATCGGTCGGATTTTTGGGTGAACGTCAAAATATTCAACAAAAAGAGCAAGGGGTATAGTGCAGTGTAGGTATATTTATTCTATAACTAACTTTTCTACCTGATAATTTGCTCGGTGAATTGAAAGTAAATTTTATTCTAATGATGAAATCTGTTCCAAGGTTAGTAGCTTCTATCTTTATTAGTGTTCGGTGAATACGGGCATAAGAGATGCTTTTTTGAATAAATAACAACTTATATCGTAATATTACTATGCTACTTTGGTTGGCACATAATAAGTATTTAAATTTAATTTGTATATGTCTAGAAGGTGAATGCAGTTATTATGCACTATATATTATTATGAGCGATCGCCAAGTTCAACAGACAAACGAGTCATAATAGCATTACGTTCCAGATACATACTACATTTTTTGCACATACCTCCTATAAATCGGCTGATTTTCATATCACCAAAAAAGTATATCTTAAGTTTTTTGACAGCTGTATATGTAGACATTGAAAATATATTTGCATTGTTTACGTAAACTGCGCCTGCTTTGCTATCTCTGTTTCTCTGATTGTGTTAAATGATAGCCGACGGGTCGCTTTTGAAAATTATTGTTGGTAAGATAGCGTTTTTTTGTTTTAGTTCATAGCACTAGTGTTAAAACACAAATAACACCAAATAACCATGAAAAGCGGCTATTTTATAGGAGGTAGAGGGTGCAAATATACATTTAATAAACAATTATTAGGGGTTTACGTCGGGAATTATTATACGTACTATATACAAAACAGTTTTCTGGAAAATAGTCGCAGATTGATTATTGAAAGTCATTTCGAGAACGTCGGCCATGTTGTAGATCTGAATTCAAAATGGATACTGATGGACGTATTAAACTCGACCTTGATTTACACAACAATCAAAAGAATGCCGTTACAATTGTTAGATAACTGTTTTTCGAAATTTTTCTTCTATTTCCGAGTCTATTATTCTACAACTTCACTATTTATGTATTAATTGCTAAGAATTATTATAAACACTTAATTATTTATGCACAGTGTTTCAAAATAGTTGACGGTATCAAATAAAAAATAATATCTTGATTTAAAAAAAAATGGATATACAGAGTGACTGGTAATTGCTCGCATTTCTCTCGGGAGAAGAAATTATGACTAATTTGGAATGATTAAACTTCTGTCACTTGGGGGTAGGAAGTGCGTCAATTTCGAAAAAATAAATAATAAAAATTGGGGTAACTGAGCCTATTGCAGATATGAAATTTTAATTCTAGTATCAAATTTATTTTAATATTTTTATATTTACATCAGCATAAATAGTTTTAACGCAACAAAAATAAAAATTGATTTTTAAAATATTTGTCATAATTTTCACTTGTACACACTAATACAACGGCTCTTAAACTTAGGTCCTTCGCGAACCATTACATTAAAAAACGGTGGACCCCTAAGTTTTTTCTAAATTCCTAAACTAATTGGAATCAAGGATCATTTTTTGTTATCGTTTGTAGGTAGGTAGGTACTTGTATAAAATTTGGGAAAAAATACGTAATACATAAAACAAAAAAAACAAAAATTAACAAAATCATTTTTGTAATAATGTTCAACTAAACTACTGTTATTGATTACTTAAATAATCTAGTTTTGATTTTATTCTTGAGTCCAATAGCATGTACACAATTCCTTATTTCAGTCGAGTATTCCCCTTGAGGTACAAAAATAAATGTTTCCAGATCAGCTTAAATCATTGATTTCAAGTTTTAAACTTGAGAAACAATTTTTTGAATTTACCGCCTTAAAAGTTTTTAAACACAGCGCCTCGAGCAAGTTGAAAGAGAATAACAAAATTTAGTTTTTCTTTTGTTATGCTTATTTTTTATGCATTACAAGTCGTTTATAAAATGAGTTCATTTTTGTTTAAAAGTCGCTCAACGAGCCCCGCTTTACCCTAATTAATTTTCCGGCCTGTATACACTCGTCCGATCTGTAAATCAATGACATCCTTTGTGGAATAAAGGTTCGGAGTAAGGGTTAAGGTTAGAATACTCAAAAAACAAAAGCATCTCACGGACGTCAAAGTATTGTGCATTTGTTTCTGTCAAGGGCATCTTGAAGGTTATCCATAACCGGCGAGTTGTCTTTTATTTCAACCGCCTCGACCATAGTCATTAGTTCCTTAAACATACCGACGATCCTCCAATTGTATTTGGCGCTGCACTCGATATAACCGCACTTCCAATGTTTCTTGACTAAATTGGCAATGTCGGCTGCAACAGCCGATACTTGCGTATCCGGTGCTCCGGCTGTCGCTGTTCCGGCGTTGACCAGATCGTGTTTGTTGCCGACGACAAGAAGCGGCACGTTGCGCATGTCACGGCTTTCGTAGATTTGATCTTTGAGCGTTCGAACGTACTGGAAGGTGTCGATGTTCGACAGGTCGAACACCAGGACGTACGCGTTGGCCGAACGCAGACCGTAAAAACGGAAGTCGGTCCATTCGTAGTACGAATTCACGGGGAAGTACGGAATCACCGGCAAGTCGCTGATTTTTATTTCGTACAGGTGTTCGTTTATGATCACGGATGGATAGTACGTGTGCTTCCGATCGGTCGGCACGTACTCTTCCGGGAAATTGTTCCACACGAATTGCTGCAACAAAAAATAAATAAATTAAAGAGACTGCTCATTTTACACTACACACTACTGAAGTAAGATAAAAAAAATTTGAAAAGAAGTTTGACCCTGCAGGCCATCCCTGTAAGTTCCCGCTATTTTCGAGTTCAAAACGCTCAAAAATATATAAAATATAGCAAGAAGTTTATTTTTTAGCTCTTCGAGCTCAAAAAAAAAACACTGTTCACGATATCTCATGAACAAATGAACCGATTTTGATGCGATTTGCGGCAGTCGACGCAATTTCTTAACCTAAAAAAGTAATTTATTACAGAAAAATCGATCTCATAGGAATTTTACGAGCAATTTAAAAAAAACACTTTTTTACAAATTTTTCATTCACGATATCTCGTGAACAAATAAGCCGATTTTGATGCGGTTTGCGGCGATCGACGCAGTTTTTTTAACCTAAGAAAGTAAATTATTACAAAAAAATCGGTTTGATTAGAATTTTACGAGTAATTATAAAAAATTACTTTTTTCCTAATTTTTCGTTCACGTTATCTAATGAACAAATGAACCAATTTTGATCTGGTTTGCGGCAATCGACGCAGTTTTTTTAGCCTAAGAAAGTAATTTATTACAAAAAAATCGATCTGATAACAATTTTAAGAGTCATTTAAAAAAAACACCGATTTTGATGCGGTTTGCGGAAATCGACGCAGTTTGTTAAGGAGAAGAGCTGATTACATTTTGGAATTAATCGGTTTAGTAGTTTAGAAAATATTTTACAAAAACAATTTTTTAAAAATTTTTGAAACTTGCTTTTTGAAGATTTCTCAAAATTTGTTAGGCCGAATCGTTTAAAATTTTCAGGAAGTCTAAGTTCACCAAGATCACGTCAGATGCCGCAAACCGCGTTTCAGTCGGATACTCCGTTCAAAAGATATAAAAGGTTTACATACATACATACACACACACACACACACACACCCACACACGCATACAACCCTACGGACATCATCGCCAAAATAGTTTCAATAGCTTCCTAGGACCTCAAAACGTCGAGATTTGGCAAAAACTCGATTTTCAAAAATCGGGGTGAAACCAATAACTTCCCGATTTTTGAAAAAAAAAAATATTTTTTTATTAAAGCGGGAAGTTAAAAAATAATAATGGTAACGACAACTGCGATCTAATCTACGACGTTTGATTTACGGGGCAAGTATTCTAACTGGTGGCCATCTTGGCTTGATGTTCTACATCCGGTTTTTATAGTATACTAGCGGTCCGTCCCGGTTTTATCCGGGTGCGATAGATATAATTCTGCAAAAGGTATTTCGTTTGCGGTCCGGCGTCTGAACTAATTGTACCAGATTTGCGTTTGAACCAGAGATATTTAATACAAGGAGATACAACTGTTTACATTTTAACCCGATCATACATCGTTTTGATCAGAATTCAATGTTGACAAATTTGTGCGGTGATTGAAGACGAAGGGTATATAACTTATTTTAAATGCATCTTTTTGGCATACGGAAGTAAAAATATTATATTAAATTACATGTGTAGATAATTTCTGCATTAAAATGACTTATTGTTTCCTAAAATAAATATAAGGAAAATATCTGTGGCAACGCTGCATGAACGTAAGACGCACTGTTCATTCGATTCATTCCTTTTATGTCAAAAATGGATGTTACAGTGTTGCTGTGCTGTGATTGTGACATTTCGCGATTATTACGTATGTTACAGTTGTTTTTTTTTTTTTAATAGAACTATTTTTATTAGTATTGACAATCTACAATGGTTTGGCAGTGCGTAGTATGCAAAGAGATGGACTTTTTTAACCCCAAATTGATATTTCGGCAGTAAGTAGGATTACGTTATATTTTAGCTTAAGCAGTGGTGTAGGTAAAAGTTATTTTTATTAAATTGCAAAATATATCTTGATGGAGGATTAAAAAAATTATTGTTAAATTCCAAGCTGGATTTGCCATTTTTAAGCTGAATAGGTAATTTTGATGGACTTATTTAAATTCAGTAAACCTACATTTTTCGCAGGTTATCATTGCATTTACCTTCTCTAGCACATTTGAATACACTTAAATTTTTACTTATATTATACTAGCCGCTACCCGCGGCTACGCCCGCGATTGAGATGGAAATCGACTTTTGACATGCATATCAGGGGTTGAGGTATTGCACATATTTTGACAAACAATTTTCTTATTTTTCGTAAAAAATTTTTATTTTTTTTTAATAAAAAGTATCCTATGTTACTTCTAATAGGTACCTTCAAGAGTGTATGTGCAAAGTTTCATGATGATCGGTTAAGTAGTTTTTGCGTGAAAGCGTAACAAACAAACTTACATTCGCATTTATAATATTTCGTTTTCATAAAATTTGTAAGTCCGGTCCTGTCGGGCCGATTTTAATGAAATTTTAATAGCACATTTTAATCATTACTAAAGGGTTAAATTTCAATTTTGAAACGATTCGGAGAAATTTTTCGGTATTTTTGGGCCCAAAAAATGTTTTCAACCCTTTCTTATTTTTCGTAAAAATTTTTTATTTTTTTTTAATAAAAAGTATCCTATGTTACTTCTAATACCTTCAAGAGTGTATGTGCAAAGTTTCATGATGATCGGTTAAGTAGTTTTTGCGTGAAAGCGTAACAAACAAACTTACATTCGCATTTATAATATTAATAATATGATGATATGATTTTGTAGCTTTCCTGAAAATCTTGAGCGCAGACAAAGATGGATTTATCTTTTGGATTTAGGAAACCAGCATGTCATAAAGGATGCTCAAATTTGTTCAGATCATTTTGACATGAGCGATATTATAATCACTCAAACAACTGGACGAAGGCAGTTGTAAGATCAGATGTTGATGCCACTTTACTACGTAGTGACGTTTGGAAATTTAAATGCATTGGCCACCAAATTAAATTCGATAAAATAAACTACGTTAAAATATTTATTATCCGAATAACATACTAAATTTTATCTTCTAGACTCTAGAGTAAATTACTTTAAGAAAATGTTAACTTAATTTAAATTAAAATATTCAAGTAAATTTTGCCCCTTTTATTAAATAAATATTGTAAAACCTGGCTCTACAATTGTTAGGTTGGTTCTAATATTATAGGAATATTCCATTAACACAAAATATATTTTTAAATACATTAAAATACATAAATTAATATATAATAAAAATTTAAGTTAAAAATACTTAATAAAAATAATCTTTCAGTTATTACTAAAGATAAGAGCATAGCTCCCGAAATATACATCCGCTAATAAAACTGTTGTAGTAAGAAGTACTGTTCTTTATTATTTTAAAAATACTTATGTTTTATAATCCCGAAAAAATCATACGCCCCTGGTTAAGATGATGATGCAGGCGGCTCGTTACAACATTGCCATTTTTAAAGCCATCTCTTTCCAACTTATTTAAAACTATGAAGCTATGTATTATTGTAAACAAATCGTGTTTTATGCTCCTACCCTAGCACTGACTTAAGTCAAGTTGGGTAGGAAAATTCCGTAATTTTAGATTTATAATTTGTTTTGTTTTGTAACATTTTTGTGGGAATAAAATTTATTATTATTATTATTATTATTATTATTATACATGGGATGTTAAGTCTTTCCTTTATTGTATGTCTATGGTTTGAACTAATAGTTTTGAGCGAATTCCGACAGATGTCGCTACATGGTCCTAAAACAGTTTTTTTTGTTTGCTTCTGAACTAATAACTTTGAGTACATTCTATCAGATGTCGTTACATGTTACTAAAACAGTTTCTTTGAGAAAACATCGTAATTTTGTACAAAATATTTAATAAAAACTATCCTATACCGTAAGCTGAAGCAAGCAAGACACGCTTACCAAATTTAATTCGGTTCAGTTGTTTAGTAGATTAGCGCGGCCAAAATATAAATAGATAATTCGTATTATTCTCAGTACTGGCGTACTTACGGAAAAAAAACTGTTGTTTGATATTAATATTTCATAAAATACACCTATAAAATATGCACTTAATACCTACTCGATAAACACTTGTATTGAACTTTTTTAATAATAAAAGCAGTACCTACTTATATCGTTGATGGTATTTATATAGATTATCTGAACTTTGTTGGTTTGGCTTCAATAAATGAGGTTATTGTTTCATTTTGTTTTTATTTCTTAAAAATTGTTTCTTGTTATAAAAATATATTGTTTCAGATTTTATAATGGAATGTAGTATTTTTAATTAATTTACACAGAACCGTACAAAAAATAATTAGCGCGGCATGTTTTCAAATTGCGTTTCCTCTTAAACATCTATTCTCCATCTTTAAAAAATGATGCGTGCGGCTAATTTCGGAAACGAGAATTTCCGAAGTATAAAAGTATAAAAATACATACCCCTACTTGCATACAAAACACACTCTAATCCAACTGTAACTGCACGCCACTGACACAAGTACACCATACCAAATACTTGGGCATGAAAATAGACAGACACCGCAAATGGAACCATCGCATCGAAACACTAACAAAAAGACTACGAAAACTCATTCATATTTTCATTACACTAAGAAATATTAATATACTACATATTATTAACACACTGAGACAAACTCTGTGTCAGTCTTTGATTAGTAATTATGGTATTACCGTCTGGGGTGACACATACAAAACTACATTAAAGCCACTCATGTCAACCCAAAAACTTCTTCTACGAATAATCCTAAAAAAAACTCGTCTCTCTCCATCTATAGAACTATTTAGTAGCCTCAGGTTACTTAATATATATCAAACATATGCTAAATCTGTTCTATCCTTGTTCCATAAACATCCAGGAAACCAAGTAGCTTACCAATATCCCTACAGTACAAGATCGCAGATCTTAAATCCCATCCAGATCCCAAAAATGTAGAAAACTTTCAGTCAAAAACACGCAGCGTTCCTTGGTCCAAAACTATACAACAGCATACCGGTTGAATTCAAACAAATTCGAAACATTAGAACTTTTAATAAAAAAATATTCAGGTGGTTATGCGACAGAAAAGAGTCTGAAGTCATTTAAAATATCTTAAACTAATTCTCAACTAACCGCAATAACTTCTTAAATAAAAAAAATATCGTATCATTTGTTTGCTATTATTATATTGTTATATTCTTTTTTTACTTTTTTCTTTAATTTTAAGTAAGTATATACTCACTCTCACGTACGTCCGTAATAATCCAACCCTAGCACTGGCAATAGTCAAGTAGGGTTGGAAAATTCCTAATCGATTTTTTGTACGTGATGTATTTTTTCTTTACGTGGAATAAAATTACTATTATTATTATTTTTATTCTTATTATTATTATTATTATTTGCGGTCGTTGTTATAATGAAGCTAATGAGTTACTCGCCAAAATTTAAAAGACTGTTGAGCCGTACCCGGTTGATATCGCATTGAGTGTGTTTGGTGTTGTGCTTCATTGTAAAAAGTGTTAACACTTCTGACACTATTGCGTTTGTTATATAAAAGTGTAAGATACGCCGATAAAGTGTAAAGTCTAATATTAAAAGTGTAAAGTCTAATTTGACTTTTTCTTTAAGTTCGGTTAAAATAAGTGTCTATAAAGTTATAGATTTGCAAAACGCATGAAAACATGAAAAGATTTACGATATTTGGTAAAATATGTAAATAGTTGGCAAAACCAAAAGTGCACATCCCGCAAGTTTTCCACTGTATGATAAAAAAATAACAATTAAAAAATATTTTTAATAAATTTAACAAGATTTAAAAATTTAAAGAAATAAATAATTAAAAATTGAAAAAATATTTTTTTTTAAGTTTGCAAAAATAAAAAAAATTAAGAACTATACATAATATAATATATAATTAATATCAAGTGGAATAAAATAAAACAAAATAAAAAGAAAAAAAAAAGAAAAAAATCAATGATATCGTAAGGATTCGAACCCAGGACCTTGCCCTTGGGGATCCAACGGCATAACCATTGCGCCACGGCTGCCTAATACGTCTAGTGGTGTTATCACGGTATACAAGTGTAGCACTTGTTTTATGGATTACACTATATTTACCAGCAATTATTATATTGTTTTAAACTATTACCTAGCTGTCAAAAATAATAAAAAATAAAACTGTTTATAAAAATTAAACTACTGAACACATTTTAGTGAATTTAAATAGGGTTCTGGTCTGATAGTAAACAAAGTGAATAAAATATAACCCAAGGCAATCCGACCAAAATTGCGATCTGTAGAGTCGTGACGTACGTACATACGTACGTACATACGTACGTACATACGTACAGACCAACCGACAACTGCTGTTTGTGATTTTCAATTACAATTTTAATAGTATTTATGAACTCAAATTGATTTAAAAATGGTTCTATTTTATAGATTAGAATCTCCTCTTTTCAAAAAGCTTCAATTTGAATGGATTTCGTGTGAAATTAACTTAGATATAACTTCTTATATGAACGAAAGTCAGCTCTGACGCACAAAGCGATAATAAAGCACATACCGCTAGTTTAGCGGTATGTGCAATATGCTTGATATTACGTCTAGAAAAGAAACTACCTTGAATCGATTAGGCCCAAGCACAAGTTCGTTTCTTCGGTAGTTTTGAAACTATAGCAATCCAAAATTTGTAAAAATTGAGAAAAATGGTAATGCGCGTCTTGATCCCCCGACAAAATATCCCCCGCCAAAAAAAAATCCTACGGGCAAAATATCCCCCGTGTTGATGCGATGGCGTTTTTTTTGCGCAGTGAAAGGGGAGGGCGTTTAAGGGAAGTTCTTTAAATAATAATTACGGGGTCGTGTCGATGCGATTGGGTTTTTTTTGCGCTGAGAAAAGGGGAGGGTGTTTGGGGGGAGTTCTTTAAAAAATAATTACGGGGTCGTGCCGACGCGATGGCGTTTTTTTGCGCTGCGAAAAGGGGAGGGTGTTTGGGGGGAGTTCTTTAAAAAATATTTACGGGGTCGTGTCGATGCGATGGCGTTTTTTGCGCAGTGAAAAGGGGAGAGAGTTTGGGGGGAGTTCTTTAAAAAACAATAAATTACCGGGTCGTGTTTACAAAGTGAGATAGTAATACAGTAATTCTACACCAGTTTTGCCGATAGAATAGTTTGTCGGAGGATGAAAACGCGCGGTATCGAGAAAAATATCTTATTATCAAACGTATATATTTATTAATTAAACGAAATGAAACGGCTATGTTTTCGGCAGATTTAAACGCCTCAAGCAGTCAACTTGAGCTGTTTTAAGTCACTCATATTACCCATTTATAAGGGAAAAATAATATTTATATTTAATTAGTAAACAGAATATACAAGCAACGAATTGTAATTTGAGAAATTATGAAGGGCAAAATTTAATTAATGTACAAAAACAGTGAACGAACCATTCTACATGTAATAGATGCTAGAGTCATCGACTTTCGTTGGATTTCGGACTGTCCAATCCAATACGACTTCTAAAATCGAACTTTCACGACCGGTGGACAAATGTACAAATTAACCGCAAGTTCGTATAATGTATCTGATAGAAACTGTCTATAAAATCGATTCTTAGGTATTTTTATGCAGTAAAGGGGGACACCTAGTGTAACAGCTCAAAAAACCGCTTATTTCAAACATTTTATTTTTAGACTAACTATTGTATTAATTTTTTCGATACAAAATGGCGGCGTGGTAAGCATTTCGCGTTGCAGTTGCGACGTCCAATTTGTGGGCATAATTACAGTTCTTAGAATAAATCTGGAACATCTATTCAAATAAATTTCCTGTTAATAACATTCATAATTCGTAGTTAAACTTATAAAATATACCTATAGGAAATTGAAAAAAAAAAGTATTTAATTTGAAGTTTGAATTTTTTTTTTTTATTTTTCGCATAAAATGTTAACAATTTGTAACAATAATTTACCAAACAAATATGTTTAACTATGAATTTTTATTTTTTATATCTGGTAAAAATCTTTAATAGTTTTTGAGAGATTACGGCCACAAACTTCGAAAATGATTATTTGAGAAAACCCCGTTTAAAAAAAAAAAACAGGTTTGATAGTGAACAAATTTGTAATGATCAATTAATATCTTAACTATTATCGTAACGAATATCGTTTTGAAATTTTGTAGGCATATTCTACATAATAATTAGAACATTTTTAAGTAAAAAAAATTATAAATATTTTTGAGCTATTACACTAGGTGCCCCCCTTAATAGAAAAAGTCACAACACTTTAAAGTTAAAAAATCGAACCCAAGGAAAACATTTTTTTCCTTTTCTTATTCAAAAAAAATTTTCTATTTATTAGGCGCGACTCAAGCCTAGGGTACGTCCAAGATGCAAGCTGGTAGTCAGGTAGTCAGACGCTGGTGTTCTGAGTCAGACAGTCGGCGTGCATAAAATCCTTTGTTGCTAAATCGGACTGGCCATAATGCACCAGCGCGCAGTTTTCCGGCTACCGGCTCTCTGACTCAGATATTTACCGGTATGAATTGTACATTCTGGTTTCAGACAACCTGCGTCTGACAGTGTTGTTTTTAGGTGCTATAAAATATGGATATCGAGGATTTTATTTCAAAAGTTGCACTTAATCCTCCCATATATGATAAGCGAATTAAAGAGCATTGTAATAGGAACAGCGTCGATACCTGTTGGAGAAAAATTTCTGATGAAATGAAGATTGAAAGTAAGTGGAAGAGAAATTTATTATAATACATTGAACACAACAATTAGAGGATATTAAAAATAATCGAAATTTTTGGGTGTTTTTCAACAGGCTGTAACTCGGAGGAAATTAACCGTATAGCAAAAATTTGAAATTTGTAAAATTGATAACAATGTACCAACAACAGAAAATTTTCAAACAATGAAAAAAATGTATTTCACTTTTAACAGGTTTTAATTTAGATGTAACATTGTCACCAAGCATAAACAAAGATACAATCTGTACTGTTCGCTCCATAATTATTTAATATGAATGCTCTGTCTGCGCCGATAACCAGCTTTCATATTGGCCACACCCAACGCTGCTCGGAGTCAGACAGTCAGACGCCGAAAATCTGAATCTGACTACCAGCTTGCATCTTGGACGTACCTTACGTCCAAGATGCAAGCTGGTAGTCAGATTCGGATTTTCGGCGTCAGACTGTCTGACTCCGAGCGGCGTTAGGTGTGGCCAATATGAAAGCTGGTTATCGGCGCAGACAGAGCATTCATATTAAATAATTATGGAGCGAACAGTACAGATTGCAGCTTTGTTGCTGCTTGGTGACAATGTTACATCTAAATTAAAACCTGTTAAAAGTGAAATACATCCAAATAATAAATTAAGGTCGATTTACGGGGAGTACAAACAGCCTATTCCGCAGTTACTTGCCGATGAAAATTGATTTTTTCTTTCCCAAAAGGTATCGACGATGTTCCTTTTCCTATTACAATGCTCTTTAATTCGCTTGTCCCATATGGGAGGATTAAGTGCAACTTTTGAAATAAAATCCTCGATATCCATATTTTATAGAACCTATAAACAACACTGTCAGACGCAGGTTGTCTGAAACCAGAATACAATTCATACCGGTAAATATTTGAGTCAGAGAGCCGGTGCGCCGAAAAACTGCGCGCTGGAGCATTATGGCCAGTCCGATTTAGCAACAAAGGATTTTATGCACGCCGACTCTCTGACTCAGAAAACCAGCGTCTGACTACCTTACTACCAGCTTGCATCTTGGACGTACCTTTAGCTGGAAGCGCCTATATGACGTACTCGCTTTGTCTGTGAATCTATGTCACGCTTCTTGTATCCAGCGTACAAGCCCAAATGCCTTAATCGATTTTAAAACACTTTTTTTTGGTCGATTCGTCTCCGGGTAACTTAAATCCTAACGTCTGCCGTTTTTTGATTTTTGGTCCCAGAGGGGAGAAAATTAAGAAAAAAAAAGTTTTTTGCTTATTTCTCGCTCAATTTAAATCAGATCGGTTTGAAACCGGAAGAGAATTAGAGAAGAAGAGAACATTTTACATAGATTTCGTACAACAGAATTTGCCAATACAGTTTTTTATACAGATTTATATAGAAAAATAGCTGTATAAATTCAATTTTGTCTAATACATCGGCGCATGCGCAAAAAAGTATATCTCTTATAATGTTGTTTTATATAATAATAATATAGTTTTTATAACGGTTTATTATTATTCTATTTTTACTAGAAATTTTTGTAAATTTTTTTGAAGATAATCAGCGCATGCGCAAAAGATATATGCTATGACGTTTTTTCATATAATAATAGTGTAATTTTCATAATGGTATATTATTTTATTTTTTTTTATTTTTGTAAAAAGTTTTTTTGGAGAAAGTTAAGATTAGTCAAATTTTGTACCTGTCGTACCTGAGTACGGACCGCGGCGGCCACGCTGGGCTTAGTGAGTCCCCACCCCATGTGTGATAACTGATAGGTATAGGAGACTCACTGTGTAAAAATTCAGGTCTGGCCAATTACATACTGGTAGCCGGCCACTGGCTCTTATACTAACAGTTTTATATAAGTAGATCAAATTTTTTAAAACTTTACGAAAAGAAAAAAATGTTTTTGACACGATCGAGTGAGGTACTTTTCATTTCTGGGCTGTGATTTTTGGTGCCCCCTCAGACGTGATGCCCTAAGCATCGCTTACTTTGCTTATTGGTTAGTCCGGTAGTCGGTACTGATATCGAGTCGAGGGAAATTTCTAAAAGAGTAAGAGAGAGTCGACTAGAGGCAGAGGTTTGCTTAGACAGTCATTTTTTTGGGTAGTCGATGATTTGAACTGCGCATAAGCCAATTCCCAGCAGACTGGGATACTGCATGCAAACTTGAATTTATTAGCCAATCTAAAAAGAAATAAATTTTTTAATCTTGCTAAAAAACATTTTATAGCACATGTAAATGTAGTTTTTTTTTCTCTCAGATATTAAATAATTATTGCGATAGGTTTTTACAATTATTTTAAAGTCGGTGATGACCGGAAGTGAAATGCTTCAATCACTTGCGGTAGGTATTTATTTTAATCCCATAGGGTTAGAGCTTTTAATTTTTTTTAATTTGTGGGTTGCTAAGAGTTCTTTAGATGTATAATACACGAGTTAACTAGTTCCGACAGGTTGAAAATACACGAGTTCTGTAGGGTTAAGTTGTCAACAGTGGATCACTTTTTTTCTATTGGCTATATCATAAAATTTTAAGGTACCAAGAAAACTAAAATATGACATCTGTATAGTGTGGTTATTTTATTTTAAGTTTTCATTATTTTTTTTCGTTATCTACAAAGGAAAATGTTTTATAAAAGTTTTTTTTTAAATACAATATGATTCACTGTGTAGGTACTGCTAGATGGGTACAGACGTACAGTGGTTGAGCCTTGAGTACACAGTGTCTCGTGTAGGATTACACGGAATCATTATAATTAAAAATGGGTTTTATCGATGCTTTATCAAAGAAATGAAATAAAAATGCAGACATTAACTGGTTGATTAGTAAAATGTTAGGTTAGTTACCATACTTACCTATCTAATAACTAAAATTCCATTATTAGTGTATTTGCCATAAGGCACTTACACTATTGGCGTCGGTCGGATGGCGGGACCTAGGGGTCGGACCAAAATTTCTCGACGTTTCATAAGTTTCTAAGAACTTTGGCACCATTTTTGGAAATGTTTATATATATATGTATATATATATATATATTTATATATTTATATATATATATATATATATATATATATATATATATATATATATATATATATGTGTGACCACGATAACTCTCGACAGACTTAATCGATTTAAACGAAATTTGGTCCACATGTTGGAATCCATCATCGCAAGAAGCCTATTTAAAATGGGCCCGATCGGGCCATTTTAAGGGGGGTATTTAGGGGTTGAAAAATGTTTTTGGGCCAAAAAATACGGAAAAAATTTTCAGAATCACTTCAAATTTGAAATTTAACCCTTTAGTAATTATTGAAATGTGCTGCTAAAATTTAAATAAAATCGGCCCGACAGGACCGGACTTACAAATTTTATGAAAACGCAAGTTTACTGATATGGATTTACACACTGAAGGGTGTATATAATTTGGTACAGATGTTGAATTGGTATGTAGTATTGAAATTAAGTAAAAAAATGTTGTTTTAAGGGGTGTATTAAAGGGTATTTTTTTTTATTTTGTCCAAAAACAAAGTTAAGTTCATACAATAGAGCCACACTGCTTATAAAAGCAAATACACTATATTGTCGGCAGGGTTTCGCACTGCGACCCGAGTTTTTATTAATAAATTTGTAATTTTTGCAGTATTGTAATCATTTTGTAGTGATAATAGCCACAGCAGCCGATTCACTTGTTTTCTTTTTGACGTGATAACGTCTTATAAATTGATGAATCACATCAAAATAAAAAGATAAAACACCGGCTGCATACACGAAAAAGTGTAACGTTCCTAACGTTACTAAGTGAGCGACTAGAATGCCTTTGGTAATTTTGAAGCAGATATCATCAACCGATTGTGATGAAAATTTGTATACACGTTTAGTTTGAATGACAATGCATGGTTAGCTGTGTTACGTCACTAAATCCAATATGGCGGACTTCTAAAGATGGCGGAAATGCCTTCGGTAATTTTGAAGCAGATATCATCAACCGATTGAGATGAAAGTTTGTATACACGTTTAGTTTGAATGACAATGCATGGTTAGCTGTGTGACGTCACTCTAAATCCAATATGGCGGACTTCTAAAGATGGCGGACTAATTTTATTATGCTTTCCTACAATATGGGTATCAAATGAAAGGGCTTGCTGAGAATAACTCGAAAAATAAACTGACGTCACTCTAAATCCAATATGGCGGACTTCTAAAGATGGCGGACTAATTTTATTATGCTTTCC
Source organism: Xanthostigma xanthostigma (assembly GCA_963575645.1). NCBI lineage: Eukaryota > Metazoa > Arthropoda > Insecta > Raphidioptera > Raphidiidae > Xanthostigma > Xanthostigma xanthostigma. The sequence continues at coordinate 24,690,616 of OY754472.1, read as the reverse complement.
TACAATATGGGTATCAAATGGAAGGGCTTGCTGAGAATAATTCGAAAACAAAGTGACGTCACTCTAAATCCAATATGGCGGACTTCTAAAGATGGCAGACTAAGTTTTTGACGTGATAACGTCTTATAAATTGGTGAAACACCAGCTTCACGCACGAAAAAGTGTAACGTTCCGCCTGATCCTGTGCGTGCAAGCGAGAGCGCAGTAATGTATTATTAAATATGATATTCGAGCGGAATACGTAATCACGTAATACTATCGTCCGTAAACCGACTTTACAGACAACCAATTTTTTTTGTTAAAATAAAAAAAAATGATAGATACAGAGTGGATCATGATTCACTGTCTACTCAGTCTACTTGAACCACTGTGTACTGACCGGCTATTTTGATATCTCACGTCAAAAATTTTAACTTTAGTTTATGTTTGGATTATAATTGTTACGTTAAAATGTACCTAAATATATGCAGTTTGTAATGAAACAAAAACATGCAAATAAGTAGTACCCTTGATTGACTACAGTACGATGAAGCTTATTTCGTAAAAAAAAGTTTTGACACATAAAAACAAACAATTACATGTATCACTTGAACTGAAAAGCACACGTGGCTGAATTAAGTGCTATTTAAGGGCTAATTTAGTACCCTTTTTTAATTTTAGGCAAAACCTGTGGCGCTGCTAGCTTTAGAAAAAGTAAGTATCACCTCAGAGTCGATTGATGAAAATAATGTTATGAAATTTAAAGGCTAATTTAGTGCTTCATTTTTTAATTTGGGCTCTTGTATTTTTAGGCACAATCATTAAAAAACTTCTATACGGTGGAAGTACGGGCCACATATGGTGGAAGAGCGGGTAGACTTAGCAGCGCCATAATTAAAAATCATGTTAACGATTGGATGAGATTTAAGGGCTAATTTAGTACCTCATTTTAAAATTTAGGGCTTTTGTTTTTTTAGGCACAATCTTTAAATATCTTCTATAAATAAAATTATCGACCAATCTTTCAGACAAATATATTAACAAAAAATAATAATTAATACATTGACGTTTCGGCCCGGATTTGGATCTTCTTCAGAACTGATCTAAAAAATATAAAAATAATTAATTTTTTAGATCAGTTCTGAAGAAGGACCAAATCCGGACTGAAACGTCAATATATTAATTATTAATATATTTGTCTGAAAAATTGGTCGATAATTTTTTCTATTGAAGAATTCTAATCAGACGTTAATAAAAAATTTAAATATCTTCTATACGGTGGTAGTACGAGTTCCATCTGGTGGATATACGGGTCACTCATTGTGCAAATGTCAGTACAATATTATGACGTAAAAAAACACAAAAAAGGAGGATTCTGAACAAGATAAGGATTTTATGAATGTCGGCATCCGTAAAAAGAAAGGCAAACCATCCAATTATTGGACGAAATGAGCACAGACAATCAATGAAGCTGTTCGTAGGCTACGCTCAAAGAAAAATGGAGATGAAGACAAGGCTTATTTTTTTCCAGCATTTACAAAGCATCGGTTCCGCGACGTCTATACTTTTCCTTTATGGTCATGTGCATTTCGTGATAAATTTGGATTTGGACGCGTGCCACCATTGAGTGACCCGCATCTCCACCATATGGAACTCGTACTAGAACCGTATAGAACACATTCAAAGATTTTGCCTAAAAAACAAGAGCCCTAAATTTAAAAATGAGGCACTAAATTAGCCCTTAAATCTCATGCAATCGTTAACATTATTTTTCATTGTGGCGCTGCCAGGTCGACCTGCTCCTCCACCATGTGTGACCCGTACTTCCACCGTATAGAAGTTATTCAAAAATTTAGCCTAAAAAAACAAGAACCCTAAATTTAAAAATGAGACTCTAAATTAGCCCTTAAGGCCCGGTTTCTTCATATAATACTTATCTACCGGTTATCTGTCTTCCAAATACATTTATCTGCAAGATAAAAATAAAATGATTTTTAGTTAAATATGGAAATAAAAAAAGAAAAGCGTGCCGCTAATTTTACCAAGCATGAAACTGAACTACTTGTGGATACTGTTATTAAATATAAGGCGATAATAGAGAATAAAAAATATTGTCTGAAGACACAAGTAATTCAAGAATTACAAGGCGCGAAATTCTATAAAATATACCCCGGCGTAATGTTTGAAAATTGTTGTATATTTTTAACGACACTTTGAGCTTAATAATATAATTTAATTAACTTAATCTACGAAAAAAATTACAGTTGAAAATATTGAAACACAGAAAGGAAAAAATCATTTTAATAATTTATTTATAATTAGTCACAACCAACTTTTTTATAATTATTACCCTAAATTATTAAAATAATTATATTTCCATTTTGGTACATTTCAATAAAAACTTTCTTTTTATTATTATTTTATTTTTCTTGTAATAACATATATCTCTGATGCGCATGCGCCGATATTTCCCGAAATAAAATACAAAAATTTCTTGTAAAACAGATAGAATAATAAGCCGCTATGAAAAGTATACCATTGTTATATAAAAAACGTTATAGCACATAATATCTCTTGCGCATGCGCCGATTTTCCCCAAAAATTAATTACAAAACTTTCTTGTAAAACAGATAGAATAATCAACCGTTATGAAATGTAAAGCATAATTATATAAGAAACAACGTCATAGCCCATATCTCTTTTGCGCATGCGCCGATTTTCCCCAAAAAATTTACAAAACTTTCATGTAAAAATAGATAAAATAATAAGTCTTTTTAAAAACTATATTATTATTATATAAAACAACATTATAAAAGATATACTCTTTTACGCATGCGCCGATGTTCCCAAAAAACAATAGGCCACTTCATATTTGCATATCAAACATCCTCCCAAAATTTGGTTTCAATCCGCTCATCCGTGGTGTCGGAATGGTGAGAAATGTCAAAAATGACGTTTGCATCTGTCAAAGTATTATGTTCTAATAATTACCTAGTTATTCAAATTGTTAACTCAGAAGGCGTTGCATTTCACAAATATTTGAAATGCCATCCGTTTTTGAACAAATGCAATCGTTTTATTTTAAGACAGAACAAACGTAATCTTTATATTACCATATTAAACCGTGCAACAGAGAGAGATAACCGAAAGATGTTTGCCATCGATTATATCAAATTGAATTTATTTCTAAATAAATTTGTATAAAAAACCTGTTTTGGCAAATTCTGTTGTACGAAATTTATGTAAAATTTTCTCCTCTTTCGTTTAAGACAGGTTTCGAACCGATCTGGTTTAAATTGAGTGAGTTATAAGCAAAAAACTTCGTTTTTTCTTTATTGCTCCCCTCTGGGGTCAAAATTCAAAAATCGGGCGACGTTAGGATTTAAGTTAACCGGAGACGAATCGAACAAAAAAAAGTTTTTTAAAATCGGTTAAGGCGTTTGGGCTGTACGCTGGATACAAAAAGCGTGACTCACAGATTCACAGACAAAGCGAGTACATATAAGGCGCTTTAGCTTACGCTAATCGCGCCTAAAAAACGGATGCAACAACGTGGAAAGAAAAAGACGTAACATGGGATAAAATAACTTTTGACCTTAATGCCGTATCCGGAAACTTTCCAAGAACAAAAAAAAACAGTTAAAGCAAAATACGAAAGTTTAAAAAAGGAAATACGTAAAAAATGCAGCATTTTGAAAACAGAGTAAACAAAGACGGGAGGAGGTGTTTCAAAATGCCATGAATTAACCCCTTATGAGGAAAAAATTTTCTCTATCAATCAATTGTCAATGAAATAAAAATTATAACTTTCACGTTGATCAAATTCATAATTAATTCATGATATTTATTTACATGTTTGATGTTTTGTATTTCAAAAAACGTAGTTTGATTTACAGATGTTGAGAATATTTGAGTTTTTAATTTAGTGAACACAAAATAATTTATAAAACGAAATGTAAAATTATAATTTTCAATTTTCAGATCCAATAAGGAACAGAGACGTTCCAGAAAATAATATTGAATATGTAGGTGATAATCAGACAGGTATTTTTTTTTATAATTGTTAATGGCCTGGTTCTTGTCTTTGGCCAGTTGCCGAATTGCTTGGCTTGATTTAATGTAGTCTTTGCTTCTTTATAGATTTATTTGGTCTTCCTTCAGATAGTGGTAGATTGTCTTATATGATTTGTGATCTGTTTTGGATAGGACCTGGATTACATCATCCCAGTAAGTACATGTTTGTATATTACTGTTATTTGTTAGTATGTTTCTTATGTGGTTGAAAAGAAAAAGGATATGGTAACTGGTACCTTCACCCGTTTGACAGTATTTTTTTTTATTAGTGAGCATTTAAAATAATTTATAACATAGCTTATGTAATATTTTCAATTTTGAGATCCAATAAGGAATGAAGAGGATATGGAAAATGTTGAAGTTGAATATTTAGAGTTTAGACGATGAGATGGGTAATGATTTTTTTTCTTTTTTTTACGCATTCAAAATAATTTATAAAACAGCTCGTAACATAATTTCAGATGCAAGTGATAACTACAGAGCTGGTTTAAAAAAGACAAATATAAAAAAAGGGCGGCAGAAAGAAAGCGAAAAAACAATCCTTAGTAGAATTGAAAAAAGAGGTTTTAATTCTACAAAAAAACTTGCTAACAACGGAAATTAAAGAAAAATCTGAAATAAATCAATGGCCAATAAAAAATCTAAAAATGGATTATCAAATGAAACTGCGAGGTTTGCATGATACAAATTTAATGCATCGGAGGATGATTACACTGTAAAAAATAAGGTTGTGACGTCAAGCTCTCTAGGTGCTTGACTGATTTACACTGGAGTGAAATCAATTTCGTTTGAGCCAATATCAAATAGCTTACGTCAAAAACGTACTTTTTTTGAGTTAACACGTAAAGGTTAAAAAAAACTGTTAAAATGATTAAGTCAAAACTTTTAGATTTGAATTTAACTAAAACAATATTCGGTTGAATATAAAAATACGTTTGAATGGAAGTTTGTATGTAAGTCCCTGCAATACCGAATTGTGATGAGCGAAGTAGCTAGTTGCTTGGTTGAAGAACCCGATGAATTTATCACAGTTATTTTACGTATTTACGTTCAAAGTAAAATATACTTGACAAGAACAAAGACATTTGTCGGAACATAAAACAATTCTTAAAAGATATTTATATTATTGATTCATTAATAAATTATTATTTTATAAAATGTCATTTTCCTTGAATTAAAATCTCAACTTGATTGAAAATTTATGTTAAAACAAACGTGGAAAACGTTTTCTTTGTATTATTAAAAAGAGCAATAATAAATTGTTTTACAAATTAATATCACTATTAACTTTTATATTTTTATATGATTCATGTAGGGGTCTATTTAAAAATAATAACATTCAAACCGTCCCGTGTATTTTACTTTATTATTGCTTAAAAAAAATTCTCACAGTTTAAAGAAATGTAGATTCTCTAACGGCATATAAAAATAAAATGAAGCAATTTTTAATTTAATCTGATTTTTGTTATAGGTATTAAATAATCTTTAAATTCACAATTTTAAGATTTTATGTATCATGTCGATACATAAAATCTTAAACTTGTGAATTGAAAAATTATTTAATACTTAAATGTATTCACATTTCTATTGATAAATAAAATATACGCGTGGATCTGTGGTTAGCGTCGTCGCATATTAACAAGGACAGCTCAGTGGTTCGGGTTCAAATCACGTCCCGGCGTTCTTCGGTATGTATTTCGCAGTCCAATATAATATAAAAAATAGTGTTTCAAGTTATAAATAAATTGTAATTAAAATTTCAGGTTCTTCGACACCCCAGGTTCGACAATTCAGTCCAATTAGGTAAGCAAATAATATATAAATTAAGTTCGAACTAAATGAATTGTAATTAAATAATATACTCTAAACATAAAAAATTGGTTGTCTGTAAAGTCGGTTTACGGACGATAGTTTTACGTGATAACGTATTCCGTAATACATAACCTAAACCTCCCAAAATTTGGTTTCAATCCGCTTATCCTTGGTGTCGGAATGATAAGAAATGTCAAAAGTGACGTTTGCAACTGTCAAAGTATTATGTTCTAATAATAATTAGTTATTCCAATAGTTAACTTAGAAGGCGTTGCATTTCACAAAATACTAATGTCAAAAAATTGAATTAAACATTAGAAATGCAGCCGTTTTCATGTTAAGACAAGACATACGTTCTCTTCTAATTTCCATGTACGGCAAACAAAGACGACCGACCGCGTCGCGCCATGCATTAGACAACATTGCATTTATATTTTATAAAGCTATTTTTCTATATAAATTTGTATAAAAAAACTGTTTAGGCAAATTCTGTTATACGAAATCTATGTAAAATGTTCTCCTCTTTCGTTTAAGACTGGTTTCAAACCGATCTGATTTAAATTGAGCGAGAAATTAGCAAAAAGCACGCACAGGGTCTGGCGGAACGTTACGCGTTACGCGTTACGAACGTTAGGAACGTTACGACCGTTACACTTTTTCGTGCATGCAGCCGGTGTTTTATCAATTTATAAGATTGGTGATTCATCAATTTATAAGACGTTATCACGTCAATAAATGGAAGAATAAACTTAAATGATATGTATAAAAAAATAAAATAAATAAATTAAACAAAAATTATTTTGTATTTTTCATTTTGTTCAAAATCAGCTTGATATTAGTATTACCGCAGATGTAAAAAAATAAAATAAATGAATTAAATAAATAAAATTATCGACCAATTTTTCAGACAATATATTAACAAAAAATATAATTAATACATTAACGTTTCGATTTTTTTTATTTATTGAAGAGTTCTAACCACACGTTAATCAAAGATTTAAATGAATTAAACATGAATTATTTTGTATTTTTCATTTAGTTCAAAATCAGCTTGAGTTTTTAAAATAAGAATTGTAGTTGTTTTAACAAAATTAACATTTCCAAATAAGTTCTGCTTTTCTTCCATAGAGCATATTTTATTTTAGTTATATCAAAAACATTAGAGTTGGCACAAAGGATTTACTCACTTGAGCCTAGCGACTGTGTGTTGTTCCGAGGAATACCGTCAAGCGAACAGAGCGCTTCACTCTATCACTTTATGAGTTTGGCCGTATCGAAGCGCGTAGGGAACTTGAGCCTAGCGATTCTGGTTTGAGGTCACGAACTGTTTTTTACAGTGTAGGTATAGGTATATATAGTATATAGTTTTCTTGTTTTGTGAAGTGATTTTAATTTTTTTTTATTATATTATTTTTTGTGAAGTAGAGATTTTTGTTTTTTTTTTGTTTTGTAGAGAGGTTTTTATTTACTTTATTATATATTATTTTTTGTTTTGTGGAGAGATTTTAATTTTTTTATTATATTAATAATTTTTTTGTGAAGAAGAGATTTTTATTTACTAATATACACATGTTTATACTTTGTTATTTTTATTGTTTTATGTAAAATACAAATATATTTTCCTCAAAAAAATAATGCATTTTTTCTTCTGAGTAGATCCTGATTTTTCGTTTTTTTTTTTTTTTTTTGTTCAACGCCTCAATCTAAAAATATATGAAGACAGAACGTTAAATATGCACATGCAATATTATATTAATTTTATTTGGAAAACTACAGGGTGAGGTATTAGTACTGGTGGCTCTTCTTCTCTCTGGTCTCTTGCAATATTGTGCAGAACTGCAGTAGCCACAATAATATCCTGTGCTGTTTCCAATTTAACCCTCATTCCGATGCTTAAAATTGGAAAACGACGTTTCCATGCTCCAAATGATCGTTCGATAATATTCCTTTATGGGCATAATTATAGCATTCTTCAGCTGGTGTATTTGGATTCAGTACTGGTGTAAGCAGATAGTTTTTTTAATGGATAACCATTATCACCGAGTAATAGCCCAGAATTAAAATCATTTTGTTCACACCTTTCCTTTAAATCGCTATTTGCAAAAATTGTTGCGTCATGCGCAGACCCAGGCCACCTTGCAACAATATCAATTATTTTCATGTCATGATCACACACGGCTTGAACATTTAATGAAAAAAATCCTTATCTGTTTCTAAAAACCTCGCCATTTTCTCATCATAAAACATTTTGTAAATATAGAACAGAACAAAATAATATAAATTATAAACTAGTAAATTAACCCATCAGGTGACTGTATTTTTATATGCGTACAATCTATACAACCGATGACTTTCGGAAATCGGTACATTGCATAAAAACCTGTTTTATTTTGTTCAATTTCTTGAGCATTTCTAGGCATTTTTATTTCTCCAGGCCGTAGTGATGCAATTGCCATTGATACTTTTCGGATTATTCGACACACCGTCGATATGCATATACTCCTGAAAAATCACCACCTGCGCGCAAAAAGCTTCCCGTAGCTTAGAATCGCAACGTCAGTAATAACTGATTCATGGGAGATAATGCTCTTGTCCTAGAAAAATTACATAAATAAATCAATTTGATTTGTTTCATACCACGTATGTTAATCAAAGATGTTACGGAGGTGGTTTTATCAAAACCGAATCCGGAGGCAAAGATAGAATAGAAATTTTGGATACAATTCTACGATAGACCACAAGTGGTTTTTGGTGAATTTTTAAAGCAGTTGGTTCGTTGACAAATTCACTAAAAATTACTTCAGATCAATCTGTAGAATTTTACCGAACTATTTTTCAATAGGTTTCAGGGAAAGTAATTTTCAATAACAATAAAAAACGTAACTCAGTTTCTTTATATACTAGGTAAAAAAATTCTACCAAGCCATAACGAGTCAAAACATGTTTGAGCGGGAGGGACTGCTGAACTCGGACCTTCGGTATAACCTCCGACTCAAAATTATCAAAGCACGTGTCGGCGTCGAAGGTGTAAAATCAATCAGAAGTTCCGACTTTTCGAAGTCGAATTCGAAGCTCTGTAATATCCCTAGTGTATTCAAAATTTTGCAGATCAGTCCCAATAAATTTAGTAGGTACAATAAAACAAAGATATGAAACAGCATTAAGCAAACATGTGGTCATAGCGATTAGGAAAATTTTTGGTAAGAGTACGATAACTTGCTATGCAAAATATCCACTGAAAATTCACAATTATTGTTTTATATAACATATAACAGCGTTATTGGTCGTTTTAAGTGCGGAAAATTAATTTTTATAAATTAATTTAAAAAAATTAAATATGGTATAGTAAGTTGATTTAGAGTGTATTATTTACTATAGCGATCGCTATCATGTCTCATATAGTGATAAGAAAAGAGAAAGTTATATTTACCTGTATCTATGATAAACAAAGATAGAAATATCAATTGGTTGGAATGAAATACAATTGAACGTTCAGGGCAGAGTCGTATTTGGAAATTTTAATTTAACCAACTTAAAAGTCACATTTTCATGAAGATTGACAACAACCGCTTTTTTTGATAAAGGGGTATGCGAATTGTCTCGCAGTGAAACGGGAAGGGGCAAATGTGGAGTTTTTAAAAAAATAATTCCGGGGTGAACGATAAACGGGTATGCGAATTGTAATTCTGGGGTGAACGATAAAGGGGTATGCGAATTGTCTCGCAGTGAAACGGGAAGAGGCAAATGTGGAGTTTTTAAAAAAACAATTCCGGAGTGAACGATAAACGGGTATGCGAATTGTAATTCTGGGGTGAACGATAAAGGGGTATGCGAATTGTCTTGCAGTGAAACGGGAAGGGGCAAATGTGGAGTTTTTAAAAAAACAATTCCGGGGTGAACGATAAACGGGTATGCGAATTAGATAGTTAATTGTATCAAAAGTTAAACAAATATATCATAACAAATATTATAAATATTTAAATACGACCCTGCTTCCATAACACAATCGAAAGCTGCATACAAAGTGAGATAGTTATACAATAATTCTACACCAGTTGCTATGACGTGTATTTGTGATTTTTGATTGGTTAGATTCAAAAAATGACAGTGAAAGACGAAAAGTAGTTCCATTTTTTTCACGTATTTTTGAGGAAATTTGTGAATAATCCGCAAAGTTTTTTTTTTTGAACGTCAAAATTTAGCGTTTTCTATGACTTAAAAAAAAAAATTTCAAAATTTGGGTGCATAGTGTTATCGAACTGGACCCAAATTTTTAAATAATAATTATTGTTGAAACCAGTTAAATGGTGGTGTAATAAAACGAAACGATCGTCTAAAATTGATTGTCAAATTTATAGAGCCTGATCTACAAAGCTTTGAATATGAATAATCCTAACTACTGTCAAAAGTTGATTAATCCCTAATGTAAATAGCCAACAATTATACTTACTGATTCCATGTAATTAGTAACTGATTTTCGATTGTATTTAATAACCGCACAGTGGTATGTTTTTTTAAACGAAATCGTGCAAAAAAATCTGTGTCATTCCACATATAAAAATGATTAGGCCTTTCACGAGTCGTGTATGGACGTCTAATATTTTCTTCCTCATCACTGCTTGTATTACTATCCGAAAATACATTAATGTCAAACATCTTGCAGTTATTATCACAAAACATGTGCTCACTGGCAGTGTTCTCTAACCTCTGTGATCACTGATAACACCGGAGATAAGAATAAACTTTTGACAGATGCGGCGCATGCGCAGAGATAGTTATGAGCTGCGCGCAAGGAGATACCTGGCAGATACAATTTATCTGGTACTTGGACCACCAGATAAAGTCATCTGGCAGATAGGAAGTTTTTAGTTGTGAAGAAAACCGAATTTGTTGTTTATCTTCCAGATGTCTCTATCTAGCAGATAAATAAGAGTGAAGAAATCGGCCATAAGTCTCATACCATTGTTTTCATCATTCGACTCTGTGGTGATGCTAACTTTTTCTAAAGCTAGCAGCGCCACAGGTTTCGCTTAAAACGATAAGAGCCCTAAAATTAAAAATAGGGCACTAAATTAGCCCTTAAATAGCACTTAATTCTCATACCAATAATTTTATTATACGACATTTTGGCGCTGCTAGCTTTATCGGGGTCGAATCAACGCCGTCCCAACGATCTAAACTTTTTTCAAAGTCTTTGTCAGATTTGAAAAACGCTTGAAAAACACACGCAGTGCTACCTTTAAAATGTTATTGGTTCTAATGTAACAAAAGAACGGGAATAAAACAAAAGAAGTGCAAATAAACGAACGCGGCGCGGCTCCACACATATTATGATAGTAGATGCAGGTGGTGGGAGTAAAGGTTTCGATGGTGGCAGTACGTGCCTGGAGTACTGTTCACAGCTGTACTTCCATTTTCATCTGGAATTTCTTTAGTGAATCCATATGTGTTTTATTCGCGCCGCAAGTCCAAGCCTCAGGCAATATTTTTTAATCATCGCGTCGGACGACCGTGCCCCTTTCGGTACGTGCGACACTAGCGCTGCTCCCCTTTCCCCCCATCACGTATGACACGTCGTGGGCATCAATTTGTGTTGGCTACGTGGTTGGAATAAAACCAGTTCAATATATACTTGTTTTTGTTTATTTTTGTTTACATGTCATAATTTGATAAACAGAAGTCCTCTCGAAAAATAATATAATTTTCTTTTTGGAATTTAATACCTATTTTTTATCACTGGCTTTGTGGTTTTCTTTTTCTTTCGGGTGTTGTTAGCTCTTGACATACCTAATCAATTTAAACGAAATTTGGTACACATGCTGGAATAAATCAGTGCGCTAAGCCTAATTAAAATTGACCTGATCGGATCGTTTTAAGAGGGGTTTTTAGAGATAGAAAAATGTTTTTGGGTCTAAAAATATCGAAAAAATTCTCAAACTGGTTTCAAAATTGAAATTTAAATCATTTGTAAAAATCAAAACGTGCTTTTTATTTTCATAAAATAAATTAAGAAAAAAAAATATTTTAAGGAATGTGTCAGGGAGTTTGATTATTTATTTTATCGAAAAACAAATTTAATTTCACATAATAAAGCCACAAATACTAAATATACTATTTTGAGGCGAAACGTTTCACTTTTCGTCTGATGCAGGACAATTTACCTCCTCTGACGCACCTAAAAAGTTTCACACAATTCGGTTAAGTAGAGACTAATTGCGATTGAAAACAGCTTGTGTTTTAAATACATAGATGATTAATATTTGATAACATTAAAATTACATCCTCTCGATGAGCTGGAAATGGTAATTTTCTTTTTCTTTCTCAAAGTGCAGTTGCATTCAAAAGTTTCTATTAAGTTTTGTAAAGATATTAATTATTTTAAATTAGAATCGATTTCCTTTCAAGTGTAAAATTTGCATAATTTGTGAAATGCTTGAAAGGACTTGCAATTTACTTTTGTATAAGTTTTGTGAGACATGAATTAAGTTTTCTAGAGATAGACTATAGAGTATTAAACTATTGTATAAAAGAGATGGAAAATTGCATTGCACATAATATATTGTAGCCTCAATAGCAGTGCCGTAACTAGGGCGGGCGGTGCCAAGGCACACGGCACAGAAATGACCAAACTAGGACCAAATCAAGTACGAAAACAACATTTTTAAAGTGACAAAATCTTACGGCATCTCATCAAGGGGGAGGGGGGTCGAAAAATCGCAAAAATTTGTGGACACCCCCTGATTTATAAATACGTAGTCTTCCTTCTCTTTCTCTCTCTCTCTCTCTCCTTCTCCTTCTCCCCCAATCTCTCTCTGAAAATATTAATAATAATAATAATAATGCGTTTAACCTCCGTTTCTCGACTTTATGTCATAACAGACGCCATTCGCGCCATAACTATTTTGTCCATTTACTACACTTCCCGTTATTTTTTACAATTTTTAAACTTCAACTTTATTAATAGCAATGGGCGAATGAAGGAATTTTTAGAAAATTAGGATAAGGTAGGCAAATTTTGAGCATAGGAGTTTGACCAGTAATCGGCCATGACTTTGAATAAAGAACCATCTCGATATTTATCTGGAATTGTTGAGGGAAACCATGGAAAACCTCAACAAGATGGCCGGTACAGGAATTACTGTTTCTCGGCGAGAGGCAGTGGGAAAAACTCTCAGCCACATCTGCCCCCACCGGGAGGATTTGAACCTGGTACCTCCCGAATGTGAGTCTAGTGCTCTTACCGCTACGCCACCCCGCTCGGTCTCTTTCTGAAAATATTATATTGACCTTTCCATCTACGCAACCATCCACACCGACCCATATAACAACTCACACCCATATAGTACCTATAATGTGATAGTAGGTGAAAAATACGTATCGGATAGGGTTTGCATAAAATCCGTTCTTAGTGGGTGTCTACGTTGAGAAAGGAGTAACATTGCCAAATTTTAAGTCAACTGGACGTATAGTTTTGGAGATCTCGTGATGAGTCAGTGAGTGATCATATTATATATTAATACGCTAAGGTTTAAGATGTTTGCTTCCCTTTTTAGAAAAAACCACACAATTTCTCCACATAAATTATATATCATTTTACAGATAATTGCTTGCTCACTGACATCGACAACTAAAAAAATTATTATTGCTATTGTTTTTGTAAATTAATTAAATTAATTAAACTCTGAACAACGTCTGCCATCTGACGGCGTAACGTTAACACTTCGATCTGTCATCTCCTTCATATTGTAAATACTGCATACTGCCATCTGACGGGCAACGCTGAACAACGCTTTTGCTACTTGCGCCTTTATATGACAATTTTAGTAAAATATTTCTTTTACAATAAAAAGAAGAACGTTATAAGCAGTGTGCAAAATTAGAAACGAATTGAATACCTGCAATCATATTTAAAAAATAATTTTGTAAAGTGATAATTATTATAGTTATTTAGTGCGAATAATTCGCACAGGTCACGCTAGTATATATCTATTTATTACATTTATGCTTCAATCACTTGCCTAAGTAACCTGGCGAGAACCTGATCCGACAGCGCGGAAACACTTACGGGCATTCATTTTAATGTAGTTACTAATCCCAAAGGGCTTGAGCTTTTAATTTTTTTGAAGTTGTGGGTCGCTAAGTGTTTTTTAGAAGTATTAATGGTTGCCGTATTAAATAACAAACAAACATAACGGCAACTCAGGACTCACTATTTTGTCACGTGTTCGGCGGTGCCGCTCTGAGATACGGTTTTTTTATTAAATAGTTTTTTACTCGTGGTTATGCGAATCAAAATAAACAAAACGAATCGTGAAAGTTTTTTCGTTATCGGTTATAATAAAGCAAAACTCGTTTTCTCTAATAACAATAAAACAAAAGAAGAAAAGCCTACGACTTATTTTACAAGACTATTGCATTTACAAACAACCGTCGCGAGATTTCGTTGCAAAAGACAAAGGAATAAAACAAAAGAAATAAAACAGTAGAACGAAAGGTATTAAAAGCTTGCGAAAGGAATTAGAATTTGCGTAAAAAGGGAATATAAAATTGAAAGCGTAAAGGCACACGTGAAATACGTATGTAAAGTCTAAATCCGTATCCTAGTGAGTCTGTGATCAAGTAGGGCAGTTGATGACCTTGATAAAAACTTTACCAAAATATATTGAAGCCGTTATAACGGATGGAACAAAATATAAAAATTCATTTTAAAAATGAATTTACGACCTTGATATTCGCCACTAACTTTGATTTATAAAACAGCTGCTTTCATTCCTGTATATATAGCGGTAGTAAAATGACCCATTTCGCACTAGTGCGTCAAATGAAACAAAAGTAAGGCGATTTTATCAATTCAATAGTCAGCTGCTAGATAGTGATCACATTGTTGTCGAAAATCAGAGGTTCGATTAACATCAACATACAGCAAGTCGCGAAGTATGTCCTTTGAATCTTTTACCCACACCCTCTTGTCTCGAGACACTCAATTAATAAAACTTATTTACATATCGATATATGAAAACTTCAAATAACAATAACCAAATTGTATTACATTATTACAAGAATTGATCATTATAATTTATAAAAGTCTATTGTTGACAATCACTCTGATGAAACATAATATTTTTCATTGTTGGATGTTCACCTCAAATATTTTTCTAGCTTTAGTAAAAGTTAGTGGCGATCCTGAGATATAATTTATACAAGATATTTTCATCGGTGGAATCGAATGGATGACGTGGTCTTCACATTTCTGAGGTTAGATAAGTTGGCGTTACGCAAAACAGGTTCATACGCATAAAATTTTTTGTAACTATTTAGAGGTAACCGTTGCAACTTGAAACTCTGTTCTGCCAACAATAAAGTTAACTATGTATTATTATTATTAAAACCATAGGGACAACAGAGACAGCAAAGTAGGCGTAGTCTTCGTAAACAATTTAAATAGATTCTAATAGGGCTGATATAAAGATGTCAGATATAATGAAAAAAGGTTTTTAGTATAGATATTTATTAAAAAAAATGCATTGTAAAAATTATACAGTTTTTGAAACAAAAAATTCGGAATTTGTTTACCGATTTGTTAAAAAAATAGAGATTTTTAAAATAAAAAATTTGAAAAGTAGTTTGACCCTGCAGGCCATCCCTATAACTTCCCGCTATTTTCGAGTTCAAAACGCTCAAAAATATATAAAATATAGCAAGAAGTTTATTTTTTAGCTCTTCGAGCTCAAAAAAAAACACTTTGTTACGAAATTTTCGTTCACGATATCTCATGAACAAATGAACCGATTTTGATGCGATTTGCGCCAGTCGACGCAATTTTTTAACCTTAAAAAGTAATTTAATACAGAAAAATCGATCTCATAGGAATTTTACGAGCAATTTAAAAAAAAACACTTTTTAAAAATTTTTCGTTCACGATATCTCGTGAACAAATGAGCTGATTTTGATGCGGTTTGCTGCAATCGACGCAGTTTTTTTAACCTAAGAAAGTAAATTATTACAAAAAAATCGATTTGATAAGAATTTTACGAGTAATTTTAAAAAATTACTTTTTTCCTAATTTTTCGTTCACGTTAT
The DNA here is from genome assembly GCA_963575645.1 of Xanthostigma xanthostigma. Lineage (NCBI taxonomy): Eukaryota > Metazoa > Arthropoda > Insecta > Raphidioptera > Raphidiidae > Xanthostigma > Xanthostigma xanthostigma. Next base: position 24,674,671 of record OY754472.1, on the reverse strand, counting down.
CTCATGAACAAATGAACCAATTTTGATATGGTTTGCGGCGATCGACGCAGTTTTTTTAGCTTAAGAAAGTAATTTATTACAAAAAAATCAATCTGATAACAATTTTAAGAGTCATTTTAAAAAAACACTTTTTTACGATTTTTTCGTTCACGGTTTCTCGTGAACAAATGAACCGATTTTGATGCGGTTTGCGGAAATCGACGCAGTTTGTTAAGGAGAAGAGCTGATTAGTTTTTGGAATTAATCGGTTTAGTAGTTTAGAAAATTTTTTACAAAAACAAATTTTTAAAAATTTTTGAAACTTGTTTTTTTAAGATTTTTCAAAATTTTTTGGGCCGAATCGTTTCAAATTTTCAGGAAGTCTAAGTTCACCAAGATCACGTCAGATGCCGCAAACCGCGTTTCAGTCGGACACTCCGTTCAAAAGATATAAAAGGTTTACATACATACATACACACACACACACACACACACACACACACACATACATACAGCCCTACGGACATCATCGCCAAAATAGTTTCAATAGCTTCCTAGGACCTCAAAACGTCGAGATCTGGCGAAAACTCGATTTTCGAAAATCGGGGTGAAACCAATAACTTCCCGATTTTTGAAAAAAAAATAAAAATTTTTTTTTTTTTAAAGCGGGAAGTTAAAAAAATGTTATTGTACCTACTTGCAATTGTAATTATACCTATAGGCTGTGTGCACGAAGCTTACTAGAGCCGCTAGTGGGTAATTAGAGAGTTATTTAACTCACTTTTTATGGAAATCGCGACATGTTTCTATGGTGGTAAGTCAAAAACTTTAGTTGGCCATGATATTCAATAAAAAAATGTAATAAGGAAAACTGATGTTACTTTTATAGATCATAAAATTCAGATTGTAAAGGCCATTATATAAATAGCATGGCATAAAAGGTACCTGAGAATTATTTATTTATGAATTATGACGTACAATATATAAATAATTAATTTGTTTACACTGATAGCGGAACGTCATATAATGGCGCCAATGGCCTTTATTTTACTTAAATCGCCATCAGCGCAATAGCCCGGAACACAACAAGCATTTTCAGACCGCTTAGTTTTGCCCATGTTTTTTTGTAATTAAAAACATTGTTTGTCTGTAAAGTCGGTTTACGGGCGATAGTTTTACGTGATAACGTATTCCGTAATACATAACCTAAATTTATATAATAATTATAATAATTCGAATCTATGATATTGCATCTTTCGCTTCAAATTTAGGTTAATTTTATTTATTTAAATTACTCACCATATAATATAATTGTTTTTGACGTGATAACGTCTTATAAATTGATGAATCACCAATCTTATAAATTGATAAAACACCGGCTGCATGCACGAAAAAGTGTAACGTTCCTAACGCGTAACGTTCCTAACGTTCGTAACGCGTAACGTTCCGCCTGACCCTGTGCGTGCTTTTCTCGAAAACGGCCCTAACGATTTGGATGAAATTTACTGAAAAGGGATTTTGGGGGGCAAAAAATCGTTTTAGCTAGGTCTCATCTCTCGAAAAAATCGTTTTCTTACAAATTTTATCATTATAAAAATCAATTTTTTGACGTATGAAAATACTTAAATATTGTAAGTAGGTTTTGGAATTTTATATTATAAACAGTGAAACAATTGTTTTATAAATATTATGACAGCTAATCTTTGAGACTTAAAATAAATACGGAAGAATATATTATTTATTATTTATTAAGAAATATTATATGGTGAGTAATTTAAATAAATAAAATTAACCTAAATTTGAAGCGAAAGATGCAATATCATAGATTCGAATTATTATAATTATTATATGTAGAATTTAGGTTATGTATCACGGAATACGTTATCACGTAAAACTATCGTCCGTAAACCGACTTTACAGACAACCAATTTTTTTTTAACTTTCTTTCTTTCGTATTTATTTTAAGTCTCAAAGATTAGCTGTCATAATATTTATAAAACAATTGTTTCACTGTTTATAATATAAAATTCCAAAACCTACTTACAATATTTAAGTATTTTCATACGTCAAAAAATTGATTTTTATAATGATAAAATTTGTAAGAAAACGATTTTTTCGAGAGATGAGACCTAGCTAAAACGATTTTTTGCCCCCCAAAATCCCTTTTCAGTAAATTTCATCCAAATCGTTAGGGCCGTTTTCGAGAAAAGCACGCACAGGGTCAGGCGGAACGTTACGCGTTACGAACGTTACGTTAGGAACGTTACACTTTTTCGTGCATGCAGCCGGTGTTTTATCAATTTATAACATTGGTGATTCATCAATTTATAAGACGTTATCACGTCAAAAATTATAACTATTTTCACTTTTAATAAACATTGCTCACTGGTATATGGAAAATTTGAGCTTGAAGATTCCCCTAGTGCTCACCATAAACGCTCGCGTTGAAAAATTTGAACTCCGTTCCTTGCACGTAACCCATAGGCTAGTTTAGATGTGTTGGGTACAGTCTCTTGCAAAAATACACAGCGAAATCTCTAACGGTTGGTGCTTACTATTACGCTATAATTTTGTCTACGATTGCCGTGAGTGAACTACCTTAAACGTTTAGTTCATGCATAAAGCGATTTAAGCAGGCATTGAAAAAAAAAATGAATCACGTTCTGCGCAGTGAAAAGTTAATGAGTCAAATGAGAAATTAATTGGATTTCCGGAGCTGTTATCAAATATTGCTGCTCTGAAATTGATTTCACCAATTTCACATTTTTCGGTTGAATCAATTCGCCAAGGGGAAACAAGTGAATAATTTATTGAATTAACTGTTTCCCAGCTTGTCATTATCCCTCCTGTATACGGTTTGTTCGAGTAAAGGATGTTCGATTAATATTTTGTGATCACAAGTAAAGTGGGTTACGTAATTTATTTCGGTTTAGAACAATAATGGCGAACCTATGACCCGCGGGTCAGACACTGACCCACGCAGGCGAACAAGTGCGAGTAGAACTCGTGCCCAGATTGTTCCGTACCGTTATTTCTTAAAAATTACATTCGTCATGTAATAATTCTATATATAAAATCAGAAACTGATGATTTTGGGATTTTTTCTTTACTTGTGCCATGCAACTTTCTTTCGCGCCAAACAGTATTCTAGGTTTACGGGAAACATTAAAAGTTTTGATAAGTGAGTCAGTATAAAAAAAATAATCATGTGATTTGCAATTCTAAAAATAAAAACGATTATTACATCGGCCAGTAATCGGTCACAGGGCATCCGCGTGGCAGACGAGCATTCTACTACTGAATCACCGTCGCTCTTAAAGACTTGCTCATTGCATTCAGCGTATTTTTTTCCATAGGCATTCTCAATTTCAAATGTATATTAAAGAATTCGATTTTTGCAGTTTTTTCGTGCATACCCCTTTAAAAAAATTATATTTTTTACGAAAACCAGAATCTGTCGGAACTTTTTAAAATCATCATGCTTATAGAAAAAAACACGTTGATTCCAATAAGCACAAACAAACGTCTGTGTGTCTTTTGGTTTAGAAGTTATTTGAGCTTATAGTTTTCAGAAAATCATAATAACTAAACGAAATATACAGACGTTTGCTTACGTTTATTGAATTCAGCGTATTTTTTTCTGTAAGCAATGTTAATTTCAAAAGCATATAAAAGAATTCGATTTTTGCATTTTTTTCATGCACTACCTACCCCTAAAATCCTATTTTTGACGAAAACCAGAATCTGTCGGAACTTTTGCAGAATCATCATGCTTATAGAAAAAAACACGCTGAATCCAATGAGAACAAACAAACGTTTGAATGTCTTTTGGCTTAGAAGTTATTTGCGTTTATAGCTTTCAGAAAATCATAATATAAAACCTCCGAGTGGCCGTAGTTTCCAAACTAAAAGAGATACAGAATTTTGCTTAGACTCATTGAATTCAGCATATTTTTTCTGTAAGCATTCTCAATTTCAAAGGTATATTAAAAAATTCGATTTTTGCAATTATTTAAAGACATACCCCTTTAAAATTATGCGATTTTTGACGAAAACCAGAATCTGTCGTAATTTTTGCAAAATCATCACAGCATGGTTCGAAAAAAGTTTCGAACTAAAAAAATAGTATTTAACCACCGCCCCCCCTCTCCCTTTACAAGTAACGTCACTGACTTAGTGGCCCACGAGCTAGTACTTAAAAAAATATTAAAAAAAATTTGACCCACTTCTCAAAAAGGTTCGCCATCACTGATCTAGACCTAATTCATATTGTAACAAAACTGTTCTTTGTGTGGTGGTTAATATTTATTTACAGTAATAAAAACGTTAACAAAACAAATAAACAAACAAACTAAAAGTACTTCTCTTATAAAATGTAACAAAACTAATAACGTAACAGAAAACAATTAATTCTAAGTAATAAAATAAAAATACAAAGTCACTACTAAGTTTCTATGTACCTATACAAAACACTATAACACGACTATATACAAGATTTACCTACATAGAAATATTGATCTTCGAACTCTAGTAAATTTATATTTGCGCTCGATGATTTATGTCCCTGTGTCGGTTTACTATGAACTCGATAACAAACACTGTCTGACTGTCCCCCGACTGCAAGCGCGGTTGTATTTATATGCGTGGGGTACCTGTTCTAGCGTTTTCTCGAAAGTTCCAAAACCCTTCTACACCTGCGTTGCAATTGTTAGAAGTTTGGGATTTGACTATCTGTTTTACAAAAAAACCTTCTACCTGCGCCCATTGTTGTTACACCGAGAACATTCGACGGAAATCAGTGTCGTCACCTGATGGGGAGGTTGAGAGCGTGTTACAATATTTGAAGTGAAAACTTCTTTAGCGGCGTTGTACACTTTTTTTGTAATGGGTAAAAAATGTTAAACTCGCGTCAGGTATATTTGCGTCAGGGTCACGTGTCCTGATCGAAAATGCGTAAGACGAGAACTTTTATTTATACAACGTTAGACATCTAGCGTTGAAATATCCGTACATAAAAATGCAATCTATGATACAAACCATTTTGATCGAAAATTCGTAAGACGTTAATATTCAAGTTTTCACTTCTGCCGGCACTCCCGGAGTGCAAAGGGGTTTTTTTGTTTTACTCCCATCCAAACGCACCATTAGATGTTTCACATCCCTGTCATCTAGTTGTCGTCTTTAACAAAAGCCAAGTTACAATTCAACGCATACACAAAGCAAACGTCACGCGCTGTCATCTAACGAAATACTAGTTAACTAAAATTTCGCCCGGTTATCTGGATGTCGCCTTCAACAAACGCCACGTTTAATCTAACGCAAACAAACGTAACGCCATTCCGTTAAAGGTCGTCCCATAAAAGTGTCGCGCCAAATGCACGGTTCTACTCCCGACTGAACGCGGCATTTCAATAACTATACAAATACGCTCAAAATTGCTTCAAGCCTTCCTGTGTAATATAAACATGTCGTCAGCTGGAATTGTTGACCTTGTAACAATATCCGGAATCTTCAGTGTTCATAATACACCGAATGAGTGATGTAATAGTGTTTGAAAGTAATGTGTACTCACCTCTTATAGTAGTTTATGTATTTAGAACAGACGTCGGCAACCTTTTTTTACTGCGTGTCGAAATCAACCAATGACAGGACACTTAAAGAGACGTTTCGGGTCAATGGGTATTTTCATTTTATTAGTCGAATTAGTCGACTAGTTTTTGCTCGCGTCAAGTGTGATATTGATAGATCAATCAGTCACTATTTCCTTTTATACAGGGTGTTTGGCACATGAACCGACACAATTTTTTGGGGGGTTCTCGTGGTCATTGTGATCATTTTAACCCCATTGACTTTTGCCCTAAGTGTCTAGGTTAATTTTTTTAAAATGATTTTTAAATTATTTTTTTCTACTGGTTTTTTATTAAATACAAGCGCTTTAAAAGTCCATAATATGTTCTTTCTCCTGATAATATTTTGCATAAAATTATGATTCATTTATAGAACAAGGAGTCATTCGAGAACTCAATAAATGTATTTTCGTGTCTCTAGTACCAAAAACAAACAGATTACGATTTTTTGAAGGCAATTTTTAGGCCAAGTTTCGAAAATAACTAAAAAAAATCGTATCTGAATAACCATGACACTTAGGGTAAAAGTCATTGGGATTAAAATGATCACAATGACCACGAGAATCCCCAAAAAATTGTGTCGGCTCATGTGCCAAACACCCTGTATATATACAGACTATGACTTTTTAAAATTTTTTCGTTATTCAAGTGCAATAAATTTCAAAATTGATGACACTCACGTGATCAACGTCCCGACAAACCTTGAAAATGAAACCCATATTGTTTTTTAAACTATTTATACCCCTTTTCACCCCCTAAAGAGGTTGTTTTTTAAAAAGCACGAAACGCGTGTTTACATATTTGTTGACAGGAGTAACCCTGCGTATTTTCGAATTGATACAATCATTTTATATGACTTCTCCATGCAAATTATGAACCCCCGTTACACCCTTCTTGGAGTTGAATTTTCAAAATATTGTTCTTAGCCGATGTCTACGTCATAATAACTCTCTGTGTGCCAAATTTCAGCCCAGTGTTTTGAGCTCTGAGTTAATAGATCAGTCAGTCAGTCAGTCACGGTTTCCTTTTATATATTTAAAAAATACGTCTTCACCAATCACTAAATTAATTTGGAAAAACATTAAATCTAACATTATACTTTAAAATTATTATCAGATAAAAGAACTCTTCTATTCTTTTATTCATTTAGAATAAAATTAGTTCGACTAGAGCTTAGGAAAAGCTTTTATATCCGACGTGAGACATTGTTGATTCATCTACTGTCTTCTTGAGACGTGCCTGGAAAGTGTAAATACCCTACAATGAATCCTGAAACTGCTGAATATTCTGAATTTAGACAGTTTACCTAAGTTAATTAATTTAGGTCTTATTTAAACGTCCGAGAATCTAAACAAATGTTCTACGGACAACGCTGCTTCAGTTTGAAGTTAGCTTCGGTTTGAAGTTGGCTTCTTTACACTGCAGCAGTTGTATTTACAGGTAAGCAAATTTTGTTAACCAGTGGCGTCGCTACCAAAATTTATTTGAATTCAAAAGTTATAGAATTCACTCTGCTGTGCATGCGCCGATTTTCCCCAAAAACAACAGTGCTCTTTATATTTGCATGCCAAACATCCTCCCAAAATTTGGTTTCAATCCGCTAACAAACGAACAACAAAATGGCGGGCTGACCTGTTGGATAACGTGCTTTCGTCTGAGAAGTCCAACGGACGAGCGGATCGAAACCAAATATTGGTAGGATAAATGGGAAAAGCTCTATTGTTTTTGGAAAAAACGGACTAACAGTTTTTCCAAAAATATGTTTTTCGGATTCGGGGGATCCCAAAACGAAAACATATTATAGCTGTTGAAATAGTTGATCTAAATAAGTATCGTTCCTCTACTTATTTAGTTGGAATGGTAAAATACACGATTTTATTAAAAAAAAATTTGAAAAGAAGTTTGACCCTGCAGGCCATCCCTGTAACTTCCCGCTATTTTCGAGTTCAAAACGCTCAAAAATATATTAGCTTAAGCAACGAATAATTCTAGATGGAAAAGTCGAAAGCAGAACATTTGACTTAGGAACTTTGTTTGGACTAGTTAGGAGATAAACATACTAAAAGTCCTTACCCCTCCGAGGTACGCCCGAAGGGGGGGAGCACAAAGAAGGTCCCGTTTTTTGGTATTTTGCTTTCATCTCGAAAACGGTACGTCGTACGAAATTTTGTTGGAATACATAATGAAAGCTGATAAAATTCTCTACAACTTTAGTTTTCACACTTTTTATCTATCTCCAATCTTTGCCTAGCTATGAGCTCCGAAAAATGGTCGATTTTCAAAAATGTGTTAAATTCTCTGTAGCACATTGTAACAATACGAATTTGTCAAAATCATTTCGTATCGCTCATCCACACTATTAAAAACACCCACACACTATTAAAAAATAACATAAGCTGGGAGTACCTCCACACAGGGCCCTCTTTCCCACTGGGCACTCTGGCACGTGCCCAGGGCCCCGCGATCGATAGGGACCCCCTAGTTTAATGGTATACTAAGTACCTAAACTGTTTTAAAAAAAAATCATCAGTGAACTATTTTTCATATACTTATTTTTTTTGTGTCCTTCATGTTAAAATTGGGAACGTGATCCTTTTAAATATATGCATTTTATATCACATTCCTCGACTTAGAGTCTAGAACCTTGTTTATCTATTTTCTTTGTCTATTCTAACAAAATAGTGCTCTGTTAAGGTCATAGGGGCCCCATAATCCTAATGTGCCCAGGGCCTTCAATAGGTTAAAGCTTATGTTATTTTTTAATAGTGTGTGGGTGTTTTTAATAGTTTGGATGAGCGATACGAAATGATTTTGACAAATTCGTATTGTTACAATGTGATACAGAGAATTTAACACATTTTTGAAAATCGACCATTTTTCGGAGCTCATAGCTAGGCAAAGATTGGAGATAGATAAAAAGTGTGAAAGCTAAAGTTGTAGAGAATTTTATCAGCTTTCATTATGTATTACAACAAAATTTCGTACGACGTACCGTTTTCGAGATGAAAGCAAAAAACCAAAAAACGGGACCTTCCTTGTGCTCCCCCCCTTCGGGCGTACCTCAGAGGGGCAAGGACTTTTAGTATGTTTATCTCCTAACTAGTCCAAACAAAGTTCCTAAGTCAAATGTTCTGCTTTCGACTTTTCCATCTAGATGCCCCTTATGAGCACTCATTGACTAAACTATATAAAATATAGCAAGAAGTTTATTTTTTAGCTCTTCGAGCTCAAAAAAAAAACACTTTGTTACGAAATTTTCGTTCACGGTATCTCATGAACAAATGAATCGATTTTGATGCGATCTGCGGCAGTCGACGCAATTTTTTAACCTAAAAAAGTAATTTATTACAGAAAAATCGATCTCATAGGAATTTTACGAGTAATTTAAAAAAAAAAACACTTTTTTACAAATTTTTCGTTCATGATATCTCGTGAACAAATGAGTCGATTTTGATGCGGTTTGCGGCGATGGACGCAGTTTTTTTAACCTAAGAAAGTAAATTATTACAAAAAAATCGAATTGAAAAGAATTTTACAAGTTATTTTAAAAAATAACTTTTTTCCTAAATTTTCGTTCACGTTATCTCATGAACAAATAAACAATTTTGATCTGGTTTGCGGCGATCGACGCAGTTTTTTTAGCCTCAGAAAGTAATTTATTACCAAAAAAATCGATCTGATAACAATTTTAAGTCATTTTAAAAAAACACTTTTTTTGCGATTATTTCGTTCACGGTATCTCGTGAACAAATAAATCGATTTTGATGCGGTTTGCGGAAGTCGACGCAGTTTGTTAAGGAGAAGAGCTGATTAGATTCTGGAATTAATCGGTTTAGTAGTTTACAAAATATTTTACAAAAACAAATTTTTAAAAATTTTTGAAACTTGTTATTTTAAGATTCCTCAAAATTTTTTGGGCTGAATCATTTCAAATTTTCAGGAAGTCTAAGTTCACCAAGATCACGTTAGATGCCGCAAACCGCGTTTCAGTCGGACACTCCGTTCAAAAGATATAAAAGGTTTACATACGTACACACACACACACACACACACACACACACATACAACCCTACGGACATCATCGCCAAAATAGTTTCAATAGCTTCCTAGGACCTCAAAACGTCGAGATCTGGCGAAAACTCGATTTTCGAAAATCGGGGTGAAACCAATAACTTCCCGATTTTTGAAAAAAAAAAAAAAAAATTATTTTTATATAGCGGGAAGTTAAAAATGTTGGTGCTGGTCGCTTTCAGGCCTATACAGAGATATCTTAGAGAACGTATCGCCATCTTGTAGAGAATTTCGTCTATTTACGAACTTATAGACTTTGATGGGATTATCTCAAAATAATTGAGATGCAGACCTGAAGAGTTGTGTCTGGGACACCTGTATACAAATACCTGCATAGTACGTAGTAATGGCTCGATGATAAATGTCTCTACGTTATATGACAGGGCTATATACCTATATGTGTCGTTGGATCGTTAAGCTAGCTCAGTCCGTTACGTCTCGATGCATCACGATAAATCGCTAGTACTCAAAATTTTCTCATATTTGAACTATACATATATATAGATATATGATAAAAGTGAATAAATGGCAAAATACACTATCTTTTGTACAAATATTACTTGCCTCAAATAATCACCATTTCAACTTCGCAAGTGGAATGGTACCTACTAATTTAGGTCAAAATTTACGTTTCAAAATTTTACAATATATTTTCGTTTTGACGTCACCCGAATCCAAAAAACGTATTTTTTGAGAAAAAGTTCTCTAACAACCCAGCCCGTCTGTCAGCGGATTGAAATCAAATTTTGGGAGGAAGTTTAGCATGCAAATATGAAGAGCCCCGTTGTTTTTGGAGAAATTCGGCGCATGCGCAGAAGAGACATATGCATTAACACGACGAAACATTTTGACTGGCACTTTTTTATGCAATGTGCAACTAGTTTATAGAATTCCATTTTGATGCAGTCTTTGCATTCAGTCCCAGGGGAAAATAGTTCCTTTCACATGACAAGTTTGTATGAAAACCTTTCAGCAACGAGTGAGAAATATAATTATTTTGAAAACTAATAAAAGTTATTACATAAAAAAAAAATTAAAGAAACTTTTACGTAATGTAAGTTGCAGTTGAATAGTTTAATTTATTTTCTTTGTTATCTATTCAGATACTTTAAGGTGAACGGGCTTTTTAAAGTTCGTTTACAATAGGAAAAAGGAGGGAATATTTATGTTAATTTAAGAAAAGAGCCAGTAGCCGGATGACAACACATATTTTAACAAGCCTGAAATTTTTATATGTTATTTATAGTAATATTATAAGCCTATATTTATGATGGCAGACATTTCCACGGAATTTTTCTCTTTTAAACTCTGCGCGTGTGTGTGTAAACAAATAAATTTCATGAAGCTGTCAAAAAAAGCTATCGGATTCTCTCACTCGCACTCATATGTTTGCATAGTAATATCAACCAGAGGAAATGTCTGCCATCATAAATATAGGCTTATAATATTATCTACTATAAATAACATAAAAAATTCAGGTTTGTTAAAATATGTGTTGTCATCCGGCTACTGACTCTTCACCTATATAAGTAATCTAGAATAGCAGTTTTTTTTCGTTAAAAAATCTAATTTCACAGAGACCTTAGTTTGTGACTATATAAAATAATCATAGAGTAGAATATCAAAATCTATCTTGCTCGAAAAATAATTGATTAATTGAAATTATATTTTTAACTTCCCGCTATAAAAAAAACATTTAAAAAAAATCAGGAAGTTATTGTTTTCACCTCGATTTTCGAAAATCGAGTTTTCATCAGATCTCGACGTTTTGAGGTCCTAGGAAGCTATTCTGACTATTTTGGAGATGAGGTCCGTAGGGCTGTATGTATGTATGTGTGTGTGTGTGTGTGTTTGTATGTATGTTTGTATCTTATAACTTTTGAACGGAGTGTCCGATTTGAAACGCGGTTTGCGGCATCTGAAGTGACCTTGCTGAGCTTAGATTTCCTGAAAATTTGGAATGATTCGGCCCAATAAATTTTGAGAAATCTAAAAAATACAAGTTTCAAAAATTTTTGGAAATATGTTTTTTTGGAATATTTTCTAAACTACTAAACCGATTTATTCCAAAATCTAACCAGCTCTTCTTCTTAACAAACTATCTCGATTTTTGCAAACCTCATCAAAATCGGTTCATTTGTTCACGAGATATCGTGAACGAGAAATTAGTAAAAACGTGTTTTTTAAAATTACTTGTAAAATGCTTATCAGATCGATTTTTTTGTAATAATTTACTTTATTAGGCTAAAAAAACTGCGTCGATCGCCGCGAACCGCATTAAAATCGGCTCATTTCACGAGACGTCGGGAACGAAAAATTCGTAAGTGTTTTTTTTTTGAGCTCGAAGAGCTAAAAAATTAACTTTTAGCTATATTTTATTAGTCCAGGAAATGAAGCTAAAAAAATGGTAAAACCTCGCAATTTTTTCGTCCAGCACCGATTTGTACAAAAATTTGGGATTAGGCTTATTTCACCCTCTAGTTCATTTTCTATATTGTGCCGTTGTACGCTTTTTGTTTTTTAGGGGTGAAAACTACCCCTTATTTTCAAAAATTATAAAATAACATTAAAAACCTAAATATGGGTAAAAATAGTTAAAAAATGATTGTTTCATGCTTTAGGATACAATTTCATTATCTTTCAACTTACTCTTGTTAAAAACTACCCTTGAAAACATTGAAATTTTTATAATATAATTTAATAGAAAATAAAAAAAGTAGAATTTCATAAAAAAAAATTATTATCACAAAAATAATACAGGTTCAAATACATGTATGTTTTTTGAAAGTCTGTCTCACTGATTCGATCTTCTCCGTGGTCGATTTCATTTTCGTCTTCTTCAATAATTTAATGGTGAAATATTATTACAGTCTTCACCGGAGCACCCAGAACAAGTAGAATTACAATACAACCCAACTTTTCTGCACCCGCATGAAACACCGCACCCTTTTTTGCATTGGCAAAAAATCATTTTTAAAAGTCCATCGGGTGCAGGGTGTAATAAACCTTCTTTTAAGCACCATCCCTAATCTATTGCTCGAACGCTTTCATTTCCAAACCATTGTTGAATTTGATAGTAACATCTTTTTGTGTGCTCGTCTAAGGCATCAACAGTGGGCAGAAGAGAAGAAAGTTTAACTGCACTGTTTCTTCTTCTCTGTCTTCCAATATGAATGGAAAAAGTGGAACATATAACGTATAACGGCCGAATATACCGGTTATGTAGATTACTACGCTCCGAAGCGGGTAATTCGAATTTTTCGAAAAAAAAAATTGATCGGTTTTTTAAGCATAGCTCCTTCATTTTAGGTGATAGAAAAATTTTTTCAGAAACGATTTTGTAGAGCTTTTCAAGAGCTATAAGACTATGTGAATTAAATTACTTAAGATCCCTTAATTTTTAAATGGGGAGAGTTTAAAGCGCTTGAATAAGGTGATGTTCGATCGTAAATGTAGGTGTTAAACGGCTATATCTCGCCGAAATTCACTGTACAAAAAATCTGCACACAGGGAAATTTTTGTCATTAAAAAAGCTACAATTTAGTACTATATCGTTTTTTTCGTATCTTTAGTATTTTGGAAGATATTTTTAAGAAAAGGGTGAAAAAACGAAATTGAAAAAAATCCTTTTCTCTTTAAACTCCAATTTTTCTAAAATTATGCATTTTAAATTGGTCAAACTTCTTGGGTGTATTAATAGTACATATATAAAGAGAATCACAGAAGGGTGGCGATCAATTTTAATCAGGGGGTAGTTTGGGGGTTGTTTTCACAGATTTTTTTCGTAGAAAAAAGCAGGTACTGATCTTATTTTGATCATAAGTCGGTCAATTTTCATGCTAGAGACATTTTTTTTGTTTGAAAGCTCTAATTAAATATATATAAATAGATTCTATGAGCTTTCTTCGAAAAATGCAAATTTTTCTCGTTATTTCGCTTTAAATCTTCCAATTTATGCCTTTGACGAAGAAAGCTAAGCATTAATTTGCTGTACCTATCTCAGTTCGTATTTGTCGTAGAAAAATTATAAAAAAGCATTGTTTTTGTTTTTTTAAAAGCTACAATTTGGCTCTACACTTTTTTTGATAAAATACATATTTTTAGAGTTATTCGCAAAAAACCATTTAAAAAAGTCGATTTTTTCGTCAAAAAACTGTTACTTTCAACTTCAAATAACTCAAAAAGTATTAGTTTTACGAAAAAAACGTATATAACATTTTTTTCTTAGAATTACTTTTTCCGTCGATTCCTACAGTTAAAATGTAATAAAAAATTTCCACCCCCGAGGCTCTAGCGTACAGCGGCATGATATAGAAAATGATCCTTGAGCTATTCCCTACCTTCTGTGAAAATTTCAAGTAAATCCATGGTCGACGAAAAAATTGCGAGCCAAAATGTTTTATTTCCTGGACTACATATATTTATTTTTGAGCGTTTTGAACTCGAAAATAGCGGGAAGTTTCAGGGATGGCCTGCAGGGTCAAACTTCTTTTCAAATTTTTTTTGTACATCTTTCGTTTCGAAACACTTCGATCAAAACTTAGCTCCACATAGTATAAAGTTTGACATCGACAAGCATAAATAAAATAGTTCGGAAGTAGTTAACTTCTTTTTATTAGAATCATTATATGTAATGTTTCTCGAAAGGTTCCTAGTGAGAGAGCCTTCTAATGTGTGAACGCTCCTTTCGTGTTCGTTTTGCAAATGCCAATTTCTGTAATTTCATGTAAGCCTATATGCGCACAAGCAAAGTATTCCAGAAACCCGAATAAATTAACTTAACCAATTCACAGTATGGCCGGAGGGAGGATTTTGAGGTTAGGTTCTATATCGAAATTGCGGTGGCTTTCCTGCTTTTTTTTAATGCGATTCCATCCAGATGCCGCCCCTTTGTTGTCTCGTCTTACGGATCTGTCTGTGCTTCGATGCCTCAGGTTCGTTTCCTGTCAAGGAAATTGGTTTTTGTCGCCCGCAAACCTCGAAGCGGTTAGAAAATTTATTCGTTTTCCATTCCTTATAGATACTGCTAAACAAATATAGCTATGCTTTTATAAGTATGCTTATAAGTAGCTATTCACAATTTATTTATTTTATTTTATTGTAGACTAGCTGTACCCGCGGCCGCACGTTGCGGTGACTCAGTCTGATTTGCGCGTGTTGCTGTTACGTTCAATAAACGGCGCTCCCGTTGAGGTAAAATATTTAGCACAGCGAGTGTTGCTTTAACGTCCAACAGATGGCGCTGTATTCAACAATGCCGCTCCCATCGCTGTAAAATATTTAGTATAGCGAGTGTTGCTTTAACGTACAACAGAGTGCGCAGTGTGATGCTGTTTTACAAAAAAGCAAACTATACTTATGAAATGAACGCTATGGTAAACAGTCCGCCAGATGACGTCATTCACGCGCTTACGCCGGTTGGTTGCAGTCGGAACCTCTGTAACTCTATTAACCTTGTGTGCATGATAATATATCTCCAATTCTAGACATAACCTAATCCGTACGGTTCATAGTTTCAAACTTCTATCAAAATGAGGTTTGACTGCGTTTTCATAAATTGTGTTCATCAAAATAAATCTGTGATAAATTAGTTTTTTAAAACTACTACTTTTTTACGCCTTTTTAAAGCACACCGATGCCAGGGGTTCCGACCGTAGTGTATTTAGTTACATTCTAAATTCTATGATTGTGAAAGAAAACTCTAATAATTTATAGAGATGATGATCCTGTTCAATTGTTAGAAGATTAAGAAGGAAGAATCCTGGTGGCATAGGATCAGTATTTGCTTTTTTCATCGATCCTATGCCACCAGGATTCTTCCTTCTTAATCTTCTAAATTCTATCTAATGTCAAAATATTCTTACAACTTTTAATTACGAGTTGTGTACCAAACATCTGAGTACAAGTTTATGTAGCGGCGATTACTACATTTATGAAGCTGTAAAAGCGCCATAAAATTCTAAATAAATAAAATATCATGTCTGCTGTGTGTGTAGGAACATCGTCTTGTAAGCATGAATAGAAAAATGTTTATCTTTTTGTTTGATAACACCAAACGAGACGATTGCGTAATATCGTCTTTTGAATTGTCACAAATCTTCACCATCTACTCCACGATCCATCTTCTCTTATGTTAGGTTTAAATAAAAAATTCTTCCATTAGGCTTAGAGCTGCGTTGCCAGATGTCCTGATTTTTTATGTGTATTAACATTTCGGTACGGGCAGTAATTGAACCATACCGCTAATCTGTGCTCTATTGTGCTGTCTTTCGTTTCCACAAGAAGTTATATCGAAGTTAATTTCACATGAAATCCATTCAAATTCTAGCTTTTTGAAAAGAGAAGATTCTGTTCTATAAAACAGAACCAGTTTTAGATCGATTTGAGTTTATAATTATTACTAAAATTGTAATTAAAAATCACAAACGGCAGTTTTCGGTTGGTCTGTACATATATGTATGTACATCCGAGCTCTACAGATCGCAATTTTGGTCGGGTCGCCTTTGTTTATATTTTATTCACTTTGTTTACTATCAGACTAGAACCTTATTTAAATTCACTGAAATGTGTTCAGTAGTTTAATTTTTATAAACAGTTTTATTTTTTATTATTTTTGACAGCTAATAGTTAAAAAAAACAATATATTAATTACTGTGGTAAATTACCGTAGACTAAGTGCTATACTTCTATACTACGATAACAGAGGCACATCGATAAGAGTGCCATGGCGTAGTGGATAAGGTCTCAGTCTAATAGCAACAAGGAGCCGGGTTTGGTCCCTGCCGACATCATGATTTTTCTTCCACTTGAAATTTTATATCACTGTATTCATCAAAGTTTAGCTTAAAAAGCGGTCTTTTTCTTATTATAGATCAATCGTTTACTTTTGCGGATTGCTCTTGATGTATGAAAACTATAATTATATGATTAGGTACTATCTAAGGTCATTGTCAAATAAAATTTTTTGACATGGAAATGTATGGGTTGTTGATAACTTCTCTGCAGTTAAATGATAATTTTTTGGCGCGACCATCGTGTTCGGTTGGATCTATATACAAAATACATAATAATATATTCACGTATCTATTTTAAATATAATATGTAAAACCGTGCACCTGTGTGTGTAGATTTGCATATAAGATGGAAAACAAACAGAGATGGATAACTTTATGAAAGTAATTTGAAATGAACTTTGAGAAACACATTTCGCTTAGTTTTTTTTTGTTAGGTTGGCATAATATGTAATTTGAAACTTGTATATAACTTGGAATGGCGTGAAAAACATATTTTGACATAAATTATGTGAAGAATAGAGGAATACATACCAAGTCCAACTCCACATTTTTAGTCGCGGCAATGAATACGTAAAATATTCCTCAAGAACAGCTTCGATTTTGATGATTTTTTTGAATTCAGTTTTTATATTATTAAAAATCAGAAACCTTTCGGAGGGGGGATAATAATAATAATAATGGTATTTATATTGTTTAAACAATATTTATGCTATTTATTCATTTAAAACTTGTCAAACAAGTATATATAAGTGACCGGAAATTGCTCGTATCCCTCTCGAAAGAAGAAACTATGACTAATTTGGAATGATTAACTTGGGGGTCGGAAATGTGTCATTTTTTATGTTAATGACATTTCTGTGAAGAATTTTTATTTTATTTTTTTTATTTATTGTACCTAAGTTTTAACACAACATAAAATCTAACAGTATCTACATTTCGTGGTTTTTAGCTTTAGGAAGGTTGGCAATCAGCTCAAAAAGTAGGAATATATATTTTTTTTAATTTATAAAAATTCGGATTTTTGTAAAAAGAAAACCGAAGTGGATTTTCTCGAAAATGAGGCATTTTCAACCCCCAAGTGATAGAGGTTAAATCATTCCAAATTAGTCATAGCATCTTCTCCCCAGAGAAAAATGAGCAATTACCGGTCAACCTGTATTTGTTATTTTTTCATAAATAGTTTTAAATTATATATGTCAATATGCCAAAAAATGTTATAAACAATTACTTGTAAGTTTTTTTGGTAAAAATGACATAAAATTAATATATGTAACAAAATTAAGAAATATTTATTAGCTGTGAGAAACCGTGGACATAAAAGTGCCCACCGTTAACAAAGTGAATACTTTTATGTCCACAGTGGATACTTTTTTCACATCCAGCTAAAAAAACTTGTATAAAAAAAATTCTTTCCATTTTTTCATACTAACTGATGAGGATTCCTTTAACTGGATATTAAATTCCCATTGAAAGCGCCTGGATATGAGAAAAGTTTTTTCATTTTCTCTGGAATATTCATTTAATAAAATTTAATAAATATTCATGAAGTATGTAAAGCAAAGCAAATTAAAATGTTAATAATGATAAAAATGTCAATATTCATTCATTACAGTTTCCCGTTCTGGCCAATAAACTTTTTAATTTAATATTTCTTAAAATAAATGAGCGTATTTTATCAATTCATAAACGATAGCTGTTGACGAATCAGTACCGAATCATGACGATTGAAAATATGCTCATCGTCAAATTTAACGCACTGTTTTACCATTGCAACCCACAAGTAGTTTAGGTCAAAGTTCACTGTTCAAAATTTTACAATATTTTTTCGTTTTGAGGTCTTACGAATCCAAAAATCATATTTTTGGAAAATATAAAACGAATGAACAGATTGGAACCAAATTTTGGGAGGATGTTTGATACGTAAATATGAAGAGCCCTATTGTTTTTGGGAAAAATCGGCGTATGCCCAAAAACGATATATAGCTACTATAACGTTGTTTTTTATATAATAATGATATATTTTTCATATAACGGTTTATTATGCTATTTATTTTTTCAAGAAAGTTTTGTCAAAAAAAATTCTTTCGAAACTTTATAGTCTCGGAAATATTTTGAAAATAAAAAAAATCAACTGTTCTTCTGTTTTGTAGATTTGTAAAAAATGAACTAGTTGTTATATATTTGATTTCTAATTGTGTATCTGACTTTATAATTATAGTTATTATGTAAAATAGTTTTGAGTTGTATAATATCTGTACAGAATTGTAGATATAAAAATGAATGTTTAATTTAATTTGAAAAGAGAATAAAATTTGAGTTGAACTTAAAAGGTTTTTGATTTAAAATTAAGAAAAAGATATAACATATTTTGGCGACGAGGATTTGTGAGAGTAAAATTGAAGATGCCGGACGAAGCGAGAGCGGCAGCAATGCCTTCGAGGCTACTTGGTTTCATGGAACCATACACAGTGGGAGAAAATTTTGAGGAATATTTGGAACGTGTAGACAATTATTACGAGCTGAATAATATAACAAATAGCATATTTAAAATACAATTACTTTTAAATTTAATCGGACCTACAGCGAGTGCCAAGATATCCAAAGCGTGCAAACCGAAGAAGCCCAAAGAATATTCTTATGAGCAAATTATAAGTAAATGTAGAGCAATTTTCTGTGGTGGGCGCCTAACAATTGCAGAACATTATAAATTTAACAATAGAAACCAACAAGAAGGAGAATCTATTTCGGAATTTGCAATTGAACTGCAAGCATTAGCAGAACATTGCGAGTTCCAAGAGGCGTTTCTGGATATAGCATTAAGAGATCGATTTGTAGCAGGCCTAAAGAGCGATTCAATTAAATCAAGATTACTAGGGGAAGAAAAGAAGTCTACGTTCGAAGATTTGGTGAAAATAGCTATTAGTATGGAAATGGTTAGCAAAGAAGTAGGGATTATGCACGGTCAAATAAAGGGACATCAAGAAAACAGTAAAAATCAAGGAAATATAAATTCAGTAAAACAGAAGAATAAGGAAGATAACAGGCAGAGAGGAAGAAATGAAGTTTATCAACGGAGAGGTACATACACGCATCAAGGAGGACGTTCTTTCAATTCGTACAATGAAGGTCGACAAGGAAATCGAAGATATGAGGAAGTCACATGCTTCAGCTGCGGAGGAAAAGGTCACTTCAAGCGGGACTGTCCTTCGAAAAGAAGCTATAGGTATAATAATAATAATAATTACAATAATAATCGATTTAACAATAATAATCAATTTAACAATAATAACAGATTTAACAACAGGAGATATAGCAATAACAGGTACCCCAGTTTTAGAGGTCATAATTCTTTCAACAATAGAGTAGGTTATATAGATTCTGAGAAAGTTAACGAAGAGTTTGATAATGCAAGTAGTGAGGTCTCGGTAAATAATATAACCGTTTGCAAAAATGCGAATAGAGATATGTGTAATCAAATCGAAAGTAAAGATCCTAAATATATTTATATCAAAATAGAAAATATTGTCCTTAAAATGGAATGTGATACGGGGTCATGTTTTTCCATTTGCTCGCTGAATAATTTCGAAAAATATTTCAAGCATTTGACTTTAGAACGGGTTAATTTGCCATTGTCTGTCGTTACGGGTGAAAATATCAAAATCAGAGGTCAAGTCAAAGTCAAAGTCATTCTACGAAATAATAAGTATGAATTAAATTTAATAATAATTGAATCAAATAAAAATTTTGTTCCATTGTTAGGACGCGATTGGCTCGACATCCTATTTCCAAATTGGCGAAAAAACTTTCTCGTCAATTCTTGCAATTCGGGAGAAATAAATTTAAATGAAATTAAAGTTAAATATAAAGCGTTATTTGATGGGAATTTAAAAACACCGATAAAAGATTTTGTGGTAGACATACATTTACAGGACAATGTACAACCCATTTTTCGTAAAGCGTATACATTGCCGTTTTTTTTAAGAAGCAAAGTAGAGTTAGAAATTGAGCGTTTATGTAAAGAGGGTATATTAATACCGGTATCTAGATCAGAGTGGGCATCCCCAATAGTAGCAGTTCCAAAGGGAAAGGAAGGAATTCGAGTCTGTGTTGATTGCTCTGTAACTTTGAATAAGGTTATAAAAATGGAGCACTATCCACTGCCCGTCATTGATGAAGTGTTAGCTAAACTCATAGGTGCTAAGTATTTTTGTGTGCTTGATCTAAAGGGAGCTTATCAGCAGCTAGAATTAAAGGATAGGGCACGGGAATTGTTGACAGTGAACACGCATAAGGGGTTATTCTCTTACTGTAGGTTACCGTTCGGTATTAAATCTGCAGCATCTATTTTTCAGTGGGTGATGGATACTATTTTAAAGGGATTAGAAATGGTACACTGTTATATTGATGATATTTTAATTGGCGACGTCTCGTTAGACAAGTTAAAAAATAGATTGTGTTTAGTTTTAGACAAATTGTCAGAATATAATGTTAAAATTAACTGGGATAAATGCAAATTTTTCGTGGATAAAGTGACGTATTTGGGTCATGAAATATCGCAAGAAGGGATATCTCCTAGTAAGCAAAAGGTGGAAGCAATTATAGCTGCACCTGAACCTAAAAATGTAACGCAATTAAAGTCATTTATCGGATTAATAAACTATTATTCTAAGTTCATACCTAACTTAAATGTGAAGCTAAGTGTTCTTTACAAATTACTGCGTAAAAACTCAGTATGGGAATGGGATGAAACATGTCGCACGGTTTTCGAAAAATGCAAAAAAGAAATTTTGAAAAATAGAATCCTTGAACATTATGACCCCAGCAAGCCCATAATTATTATCTGTGATGCTAGTGATAGTGGATTGGGTGGAATATTATGTCATATTATAAACGGTATAGAAAAACCAGTTTTTTTTGTTTCGCGTACATTAACACAAACGGAGCGTAACTATCCAATTCTACACCGCGAAGCATTAGCCGTAGTATTCGCGACGGAAAAATTCTATAAGTATATTTTTGGTCATCGGGTAACAATCTATAGTGATCACAAACCTTTAGAATCTATTTTAAATATTAAAAAGGGAGAACCTGCCGTTATTTCAAATAGGTTACAAAGATATGTTTTTCGACTATCAAATTTCGATTATGTTTTAAAGTATCGCAAGGGCTCCAGTATTAGTCATGTTGATTGCTTATCGCGTTTACCAAGTTCATCTGAACAATCAGTCGAGGATATAGAGGAGGAAAGTTTAGGTATTAATTCTATAGTATCGGAAACAGGATTAAAATTGAATGTTGAATTAATAAGAGAAGAAACACAAAAAGATTTATTTTTAAGGAGGTTGAATCAATTTATTTTAAGGGGGTGGAAAGATAGTAAAGTGATACCTGAATATAAGAACTATTTTTCAAAAAGTAAAGATTTGAGCATTGAACAAGGATGTATAGTTTTCGGATCAAGAATAGTTATTCCTAATATATTGACAAAAGACGTTTTAAATCTATTACATATGAATCACATTGGTATAACAAAAATGAAACAATTGGCTAGACGTTATGTCTATTGGGACAATATTAACAATGCCATTGAAATGTATGTCAAAGCATGCGAAAGCTGTCAAAAGTTTGGGAAAGATTTTGGGCATAAGAATTTCGGAAATTGGCCAAAGGTAACTTTTCCTTTTGAAAGGGTTCATCTTGATTTCTTTTATTTTCATGGGAAGCAATATTTAATTTTGATTGATGTATATACCAGATGGATAGAGATTAAAGAAATAAGAAATAATAATGCATATAACTTGATTAATGAATTAGAATCAATTTTTAAAATATTTGGATATTGTAAAAATTGTGTCTGTGATAATGGCCCTCCTTTCAACAGCTTTGTTTTTAAAAACTTCTGTGACAAAAAGGGCATAGTACTGTGGCACAGTCCGCCATATCATGCTCAGAGTAATGGTATAGTGGAAAGAGCGGTTCAAACTACTAAATCAGTTTTAAAAAAGTTCGTTATTGAATCACAAAATTCCATATTAGACATAAGCAAGGAAATTGATAAATTTTTATGTAATTACAGGAATTTGCCTTGTACTCATGATAATATAATACCATCTCATAGAATGTTTAACTTTAAGCCTAGATTTTCTTTAGATGCTATCAACATTAAAAGAAATATAAATCACGATATAAATATTTCGCAACATAATAAACCAACAATTAAATCAACCGAAACGGTTTTGCAAAATAATTCTAAAATACCTTATTACAATTCTAATGATATAATTTGGTATAAGAATAATATAAGTAGTAATATTAAATGGGTAAAAGCTAGAATTATTGAGCAAAAGAGCAAACATGTTTATCTGATTAATGTTAATAATTTAATTAAATTGGCTCATGTTAATCAAATGAAATCTTTTTGTAGAGAACCTCTTAGTTGGTCACGCTCTTTGCTAAATAATCCTACCTTACCTATCATGGGTTTACGTAGTCCTATTTCTTTACCTAGAAGGTCGAATAGATCTCGTAGACAACCTGAGAGATTTCAGGCATCTTGGGATTGAATTGTAAATATTTATAATGTATATAAATTGTGTATAAATTTTGTAATGTGTATTATATTTGTAGCATAGTTTGGTTCGGAAAAAAAATTATAAAATATTTATTTTATTTCTTTTTGTAATCTTATTAGGGGAGATGTTATATATTTGATTTCTAATTGTGTATCTGACTTTATAATTATAGTTATTATGTAAAATAGTTTTGAGTTGTATAATATCTGTACAGAATTGTAGATATAAAAATGAATGTTTAATTTAATTTGAAAAGAGAATAAAATTTGAGTTGAACTTAAAAGGTTTTTGATTTAAAATTAAGAAAAAGATATAACACTAGTTAAGCATGCTTTGATTAATTTTTACATGACGTGAACATATTATGTAGGTAACCATTGCAACGAACAGCAAATATCATATTGAATACTAGCCATTACCCACGTCACCTCACGCGATATCAGAAATTTTATTCTCATTGTTATATTATATCAAATGTTTATAATATTCTTGAAGTTGGAATGGTCTCGTCGCCTAATTGGCTGGATTTTTCTTAAATATTTAAGACCTATAGGACTGGAAGCACATTTTGTTTTTTGATGAAACAAAATTACTTGTAGCATTACTTAAGTGAAAAAAAACAGCCAAAATGTTTTTTTTTTTTTTTTGAAAAACAAATTAAAATTAGTTTACAATTTAATATTAATGTTTTGATACCTATATACTTTGTTAATATAAAAAAAAAATTCGTGAAACTCTCGCGCGCTAGAAGTGAAACTTTCTTAAGTTTTAGTATTTGTTGACGATTTTATTATTTCTGCAGGATTAGGAAATGGTTATGTGAAATTAGTTAGCATGTCTAGAGAAAATGCTAAGTATACACGCAGTACGCACTGCGTATGCGTGTGGAGTACGCATGACGCTTTGACAAAGGCAGTATAAACGATTCTCCCATTATTTCTTCTCAACTGCCGGTTGATGTCGTCTGATCCAGGCCAATTGGCTCTAACGTGCCTAAAGAAATTTCACTTCAAAAAATGATAAATTTCGGTCCGAGTAGCCACTGATATTATATTTTAAAAACTATTTGTTTCGTATCTCGCACAAGCTCTAAAATAGGTACTTATATCTAGATGGTGGAGTTACGGGTTTATATGGCGGAGGTACGGGTCTAGATGGTGCAGGAATTCCAGCAAACCGTTTCATCTGTCAGTGACACAATCACGGGATCAAGTAAACACATTTTGGAGTAAACATCAAACAAATTTATATTTTGCTTGGCGAAGATTTACTGTGATGTTTATTAATAAATTCTTTTCTCCGTGTAACTCTACCAAGACTTCCTCGTGTTAGCGGGTACAAAAAATGATAAAATAAAATACAAAATTAAACAGTTATAAAGATAAACCTATACTTATATATAAAGCTGAAGAGTTTGTTTATTTGTTTGGTTGAACGCGCTAATCTCAGGAACTACTGGTTCGAATTGATTTTTTTTTTGTTGGATAGCCTATTTATCGAGGAAAGCTATAGGCTATATAATATCACGCTACGACGTTGTATAAATTAAAGTTTCCGTCTTACGCACACGTGACCGATCAGGACACGTGACCTGACGGCGAGTTTAAGATTTTTTACACATTACAAAAAAAGTGTTCAACGCCGCTAAAGAAGTTTTCACTTCAAAAAATTTTGAGCGGTAACTCTGATCGTCATGAAATTTGGACACAACATTCATCTTGGTAAACTAAGATGAATGTGCGTACTCATGTTCCTCCCCCCCCATTCGTTATTTTGCACACGTGTGAATCCGGGCGTGACCGCTAGTTATTAATAAACTCGTTGTATCTTAAAAAAACATTTGACACAAGAAAATTACAAAAAAAAAAATTGTTGTCTGTAAAGTCGGTTTACGGACGATAGTTTTACGTGATAACGTATTCCGTAATACATAACCTAAATTCTACATATAATAATTATAATAATTCGAATCTATGATATTCCATCTTTCGCTTCAAATTTAGGTTAATTTTATGTATTAAAAATTAAAATACTCACCACATATAATAATAATTGTTTTTTTTAACTTTCTTTCTTTCGTATTTATTTTAAATCTCAAAGATTAATTGTCATAATATTTTGAAAACAATTGTTTCACTGCTTATATAAAATTCCAAAACCTACTTACAATATTTAAGTATTTTCATACGTCAAAAAATTGATTTTTATAATGATAAAATTTGTATGAAAACGATTTTTTCGAGAGATGAGACCTAGCTAAAACGATTTTTTGCCCCCCAAAATCCCTTTTCAGTAAATTTCATCCAAATCGTTAGGGCCGTTTTCGAGAAAAGCACGCACAGGGTCAGGCGGAACGTTAGGAACGTTAAACTTTTTCGTGCATGCAGCCGGTGTTTCATCAATTTATAAGATTGGTGATTCATCAATTTATAAGACGTTATCACGTCAAAAACAATTGATATAAATTTCAATAATTATAACAAACTTTTCGCATTTATTTTCCCTTCTGTGCAGGAATGATACTTCCTAAATGAACGTTATCAGTGTTATCACCCTGCCTAGCCGGCCACGATACTCAGTCATTTATCCTTTGTTAGGCGCGAATAGCGTAAGCTAAAGCGCCTATATGTACTCGCTTTGTCTGTGAATCTGTGAATCTGTGAATCTGTGATCCCGAATTTTGTACCCAGCGTACAGCCTAAACGACTTAACCGATTTTAAAAAACTTTTTTTTGTTCGATTTGTCTCCGGGTAACTTAGATCCTAACGTCGCCCGATTTTTGAATTTTTGCTCCAGAGGGGAGCAATTTAGAAAAAACGAAGTTTTCGCTTATAACTCGCTCAATTTAAATCAGATCGGTTCGAAACCTGTCTTAAACGAAAGAGGAGAAAATTTTACATAAATTTCGTACAACAGAATTCGCCCAATCAGTTTTTTTATACACATTTATATATAAATAAATTCAATCTGATATAACCGATAGCAAACATCTTTCGGTTATCTCTCTCTGTTGCACGGTATAACATGGTACTATAATTATTGCGTATGTTCAGTCTTAAAATAAAATTGGTCGATAATTTTATTTATGACAATAATGAAATTAAAAGATAGCATTTGTTCAAAAACGGATGCCGTTTCGAATATTTCTGAAATGCAACGCCTTCTAAGTTAACAATTTGAATAACTAATTATTAGAACTTAATACTTTGACAGAAGCAAAATCACTTTTGACATTTCTTATCATTCCGACACCAAGGATGAGCGGATTGAAACCAAATTTTGGGAGGATGTTTGATATGCAAATATGAAGTGGCCTATTGTTTTTGGGGAACATCGGCGCATGCGTAAAAGAATATATCTCTTATAATGTTGTTTTATATAATAATAATATAGTTTTTAAGACGGTTTTTACTCTATCTATTTTTACTAGAAATTTTTGTAATTTTTTTGGGGAAAATCGGTGACGTCACTCTAAATCCAATATGGCGGACTTCTAAAGATGGCGGACTAATTTTATTATGCTTTCCTACAATATGGGTATCAAATGAAAGGGCTTGCTGAGAATAACTCGAAAAATAAAGTGACGTCACTCTAAATCCAATATGGCGGACTTCTAAAGATGGCGGACTAATTTTATTATGCTTTCCAACAATATGGGTATCAAATGAAAGGGCTTGCTGAGATTAACTCGAAAAATAAAGTGACGTCAGTCTAAAACCAATATGGCGGACTTTTAAAGATGGCGGACTAAGTTTTTTATGCTTTCCTACAATATGGGTATCAAATGAAAGGGCTTGCTGAAAATAACTTGAAAAATAAAGTGACGTCACTCTAAATCAAATATGGCGGACTTCTAAAGATGGCGGACTAATTTTATTATGCTTTCCTACAATATGGGTATCAAATGAAAGGGCTTGCTGAGAATAACTCGAAAAATAAAGTTACGTCACTATAAATCCAATATGGCGGACTTCTAAAGATGGCGGACTAAGTTTTTTATGCTTTCCTACAATATAGGTATCAAATGAAAGGGCTTACTGAGAATAACTCGAAACATAAAGTGACGTCACTCTAAATCCAATATGGCGGACTTCTAAAGATGGCGGACTAATTTTATTATGCTTTCCTACAATATGGGTATCAAATGAAAGGGCTTGCTGAGAATAACTCGAAAAATAAAGTGACGTCAGTCTAAAACCAATATGGCGGACTTCTAAAGATGGCGGACTTATTTTATTATGCTTTCCTACAATATGGGTATGAAAATGAAAGGGCTTGCTGAGAATAACACGAAAAATAAATTGACGTCACTCTAAATCCAATATGGCGGACTTCTAAAGATGGCGGACTAGTTTATTATGCTTTCCAACAATATGGGTATCAAATGAAAGGGCTTGCTGAGAATAACTCGAAAAATGAAGTGACGTCACTCTAAATCCATCATGGCGGACTTCTAAAGATGGCGGACTAATTTTATTATGCTTTCCTACAATATGGGTATCAAATGAAAGGGCTTGCTGAGAATAACTCGAATCATAAAGTGACGTCACTCTAAATCCAATATGGCGAACTTCTAAAGATGGCGGACTAATTTTATTATGCTTTCCAACAATATGGGTATCAAATGAAAGGGCTTGCTGAGAATAACTCGAAAAATAAAGTTACGTCACTCTAAATCCAATATGGCGAACTTCTAAAGATGGCGGACTAATGTTATTATGCTTTCCTACAATATGGGTATCAAATGAAAGGGCTTGCTAAGATTAACTCGAAAAATAAAGTGACGTCACTCTAAATCAAATATGGCGGACTTCTAAAGATGGCGGACTAATTTTATTATGCTTTCCTACAATATGGAAATCAAATGAAAGGGCTTGCTGAGAATAACTCGAAAAATAAAGTTACGTCACTATAAATCCAATATGGCGGACTTCTAAAGATGGCGGACTAATTTTATTATGCTTTCCTACAATATGGATATCAAATGAAAGGGCTTACTGAGAATAACTCGAAACATAAAGTAACGTCACTTTAAATCCAATATGGCGGACTTTTAAAGATGGCGGATTTATTTTATTATGCTTTCCTACAATATGGGTATCAAATGAAAGGGCTTGCTGAGAATAACTCGAAAAATAAAGTGACGTCAGTCTAAAACCAATATGGCGGACTTCTAAAGATGGCGGACTTATTTTATTATGCTTTCCTACAATATGGGTATCAAATGAAAGGGCTTGCTGAGAATAACACGAAAAATAAATTGACGTCACTCTAAATCCAATATGGCGGACTTCTAAAGATGGCGGACTAGTTTATTATGCTTTCCAACAATATGGGTATCAAATGAAAGGGCTTGCTGAGAATAACTCGAAAAATGAAGTGACGTCACTCTAAATCCATCATGGCGGACTTCTAAAGATGGCGGACTAATTTTATTATGCTTTCCTACAATATGGGTATCAAATGAAAGGGCTTGCTGAGAATAACTCGAATCATAAAGTGACGTCACTCTAAATCCAATATGGCGAACTTCTAAAGATGGCGGACTAATTTTATTATGCTTTCCAACAATATGGGTATCAAATGAAAGGGCTTGCTGAGAATAACTCGAAAAATAAAGTTACGTCACTCTAAATCCAATATGGCGAACTTCTAAAGATGGCGGACTAATGTTATTATGCTTTCCTACAATATGGGTATCAAATGAAAGGGCTTGCTAAGATTAACTCGAAAAATAAAGTGACGTCAGTCTAAAACCAATATGGCGGACTTTTAAAGATGGCAGACTAAGTTTTTTATGCTTTCCTACAATATGGGTATCAAATGAAAGGGCTTGCTGAAAATAACTTGAAAAATAAAGTGACGTCACTCTAAATCAAATATGGCGGACTTCTAAAGATGGCGGACTAATTTTATTATGCTTTCCTACAATATGGAAATCAAATGAAAGGGCTTGCTGAGAATAACTCGAAAAATAAAGTTACGTCACTATAAATCCAATATGGCGGACTTCTAAAGATGGCGGACTAATTTTATTATGCTTTCCTACAATATGGATATCAAATGAAAGGGCTTACTGAGAATAACTCGAAACATAAAGTAACGTCACTTTAAATCCAATATGGCGGACTTTTAAAGATGGCGGATTTATTTTATTATGCTTTCCTACAATATGGGTATCAAATGAAAGGGCTTGCTGAGAATAACTCGAAAAATAAAGTGACGTCACTCTAAATCCAATATGGCGGACTTCTAAAGATGGCGGACTAATTTTATTATGCTTTCCTACAATATGGGTATCAAATGAAAGGGCTTGCTGAGAATAACTCGAAAAATAAAGTGACGTCACTCTAAACCCAATAAAGATGGTGGACTAAGTTTTTGACGTGATAACGTCTTATAAATTAATGAAACACCAGCTGCACGCACGAAAAAGTGTAACGTTCCGCCTAACCCTGTGCGCGCAAGCGAGAGCGCAGTAATGTATTATTAAATATGATATTCGAGCGGAATACGTTATCACGTAAAACTATCGTCCGTAAACCGACTTTACAGACATCCAATTTTTTTATATAATAATGGTGTACTTTTTATAATGTTTTATTATTCTACTTTACAAGAAAGTTTTGTAAAATGTTTTTTTGAGGGAAAGTCGGCGCATGCGCAGAAGAGGTATAAGTTATAAAGTTGTTTGTATATAACAATGATATACTTTTCATAACTGTTTATTATTCGATCTATTTTTACAAGAGTTTTGTATAATTTTTGGGAAAAATCGGCGCATGCGCAAAAGAGATACATGCCATCGTTGTTTTTTATATAATAATTGTGTACTTTTTATAATGTTTTATTATTTTATTTTAAAGAAAGTTTTGTAAAAAATTCTTTGAGCTAAAGTCGGCACATATATGTTATAAAGTTGTTTTTATATAATAATTGGGTACTTTTCATAACGGTTTATTTTTCTATCTGTTTTTACAAGAAAGTTATGAAATTTTTTTTCTAAACTCATAATTTCAGAAATATTTTGAAAAAAATATGTTGTTCTTTTGTTCTGAAGATGTTAGTTAGGTTTAATTTTTGCATGACACAATAACATATTACATAGAAAACCATGAAATTATATTTTCCTTTCTGTGTTTCATTATTTTCAACTGTTATTTTTTTCTTAGAATAAGTAAATTAAGTTATACTATATTATTCTCCAAGTGTCGTTAAATATAATTATATATACACCGATTTTCAAACAAAACACCGGGGTATATGACGTAAAATTTCGCGCCTTGTAATTCTTGAATTACTTGGGCATATACTCCCACTGGTTTTATTTTTGCATTACTCAGCATTACTGCCAAGTTTGCTACAACATTGCCGATTGCGCAATCCCTGTTCGGCGTTACATTCGACTTCAACAGGCAGTTGAAAGGAAAGAATTTAGGAGAGTCGTTTCTACTCTGTCTGACAAAGCGTCATCCGCGCTCTGCACGCATGCGCAGTGCGTACTGTGTGTAAACGTATAGCCAGCGGGTTAAGACAAGTCACCCCTTCCACTTTCTTATTTGACTCCAATCTATTGTCATACTACGACAACAAAAATAATGTTTGAGAATAAAATCGAGTGGTATCATCATTGATTAAAATAATAATGGTGGTGAATTTTTGATAACCTCAAAAAGACTACATGCTGAACACAACATTGAAAAATGTGATTGTGATACAAGAAATACATTGCGATACAAGAAATTGTTATAAACTATTATTGAAAGAGATTGCGCGCTAAACCAAATCAATATAAACTTGTGAAAAGTTAAAAGTTCTACTGATATTTAGTTACTTTTTTATCCAACTCAATTCAGATGGTAATACTGTAGACTTTATCGAATAACGGTCTATCTAAACGCATTGAGTGTCAATCCACTCTAGCCACGGTAACAAATTCCACATAACCATTTTCTAAATCCTGAAACAATAGTGTAGTGTTGGCGTTAACTGGCAGGATTGCCATGTAGTGTTGATGGTTAAACAGGTTCTTTTAAATTAGTAAAACTATTGAATTTGATTTAATAATCATTTATTTACATTACCAACGTCGACCTACGCCAGCTCGCGCTGGCATAGCCACGTGCGTCCACCACCTGATTTCTTGTCCACTACCCGACAGTCCTCTTCCTTCCAAATATACATACATTTATATCAATTTGAAATGCAAACCTATGCGCATTTAACTAGACCACTTATTTAAGTGTTATAGTGAAATACTACGTTTGCTGTTTACATTGCAACCGATATACGTAACGTAACCTACATACTGTATATACAGTACAATAGTGGTAGAACTTCTAGCGCGCGAAAGTCTCACCCATTGAATGCACCTAGTAAATAATCGATTGATCGTGTTATATCGCAATAATAAATAAAGCTATCAAATGGAACTGGGCTTAGGAAAGTGTTTAGTTTTCTGAAGTTATGTGAGTATAGACAACAGCTTATTGCTGACCACACAAAGCTTATTTAACAACTTGTTCAGCTTAACAAGCAGAACTCAAGTGCATTCACCGGCTTGCCGAAGCTCCGAGAAGAGGCTCGAGTGTTTGATGTTCGAATTATCAAGGATGTGTAAACTTTCACAGACGTTCCAGAAAGTGATGTCAACAATTTCGATTTGACAAACCGAGCGGGGTGGCGTAGTGGTGAGAGCACTAGACTCGCATTCGAGAGGTACCGCGTTCGAATTTTGGCGGGGGCAGATGTGGCCGGGACTTTTTCCTGCTGCCTCTTGCCGAGAAACGGTAATTTCTGTACCGGCATCTTGTTGAGGTTTTCCATGGTTTCCCTCAATAATTCCAGATAAATGTCGAGATGGTTCTTTATCCAAGGCCATGACCGGTTACCTGTCAAACTTCTGTGTTCAAAATTTGCCTACCTTATCCTAATGTCCTAAAACTCCTTCATTTGCTTATTGCCATTAATTAGTTGAACTTGAAAAAAATAGAAAATAACGGGAAGTGTGATAGATGGAAAATAGTAATGGTGCGAATGGCGTTTGTTATGACATAAAGTCGAGAAACGGACGTTAATCGCATTATTATTATTATTAAATTTGATTTGACAACGACCAAAGATTGTGATCATATTTTTACAGTTTTTATGCATTCAGGGGCAATATAATGTCGTGTAATCGTATTCACATAAAAACTTATGATGGGTGAACATAGATAAAGGTCGGTTTTTGAACTAAAATGCATAGAAAAAATTTCAGTGGAAATTGTACAAAAAAACTGTACATACTAATATTATAAAGAGTATTATAGTTACTAGAATAGTCACTTTTGTCCTTCTCAATAATAGCAATATTAAAATTACACAATAAACAGTGACTTAATGATAATACTTGGCTTCGAGCCGTACAGTACGGTATCCGGGTTAATCCCATGTAATTCAAACTGTATAAGAATAATAACAACAAAACAATTAATACTTCATTGCTTCAGTTCAAAATTTTTCACGAAAAGATTTTCAATCCCTTGTGAAAGAAGAGACTGGAAAAACACGGCTGAAAATTGGTAAGCGCCATGTTTGATTCACGTATACCAACATAAGAGTTAAGTTGGCAATTCAATGGGCTGGAAAATGAAGCCGCTGTCTGTTCATTTTGTTTAAATTGACGGAAAAACGACCGTGTTTTAAAATCACCTGCCGTATTATTATTTATAAAGAAAACGTTCTTTTGAGAGTTTTATTTCGTTAATTAAAACTTTCTACAGAGAAACCTATTTTGCAAACATTTTCGAAGTGAAACTTCTTTTGGCACGGTAGAATAAAACTGATTATTGAAAATGTGACGGACGTGTCGCAATGTACGCTGTATACTATAAAAACCGGCTGTAGAACATTAAGCTAAGTTGGCGGCGGTGTAGAACGGTTGCCTCGTAACGTAAAGGTCGTAGGTTCCATTCCGGCGGACGGTGCTATTATTATTTTTTAAGGTTCCGTATACCTCAAAAGGAAAAAAAGAACCCTTATAGGATCACTTTGTTGTCCGTCTATCTGTCTGTCAAGACTCATGGGAATTAAAACCTATAGGGTACTTCCCGTTGACTTAGAATCATGAAATTTGGCAAGAAGCAATCTCTTATAATACAAGTAAGGGGAAAAATCCGAAAATCGTAAATTTGTAGTTACATCACAAAAAAAAATGTTTTTAAACCGCAACATGCTACGTACGTAAACAGTACAAAACAAGCGTCCGTTACCGGTGCGTTTATATAGCTGACAATATGAGAACTCTCGCATACAACACGTTACGACAAGTAGGCTAACAGATATAGCTACGAAGTACAATGCAGTTCAGCAGTCCATCTGAACTCATTGCAATTACACGCTTAGT
This sequence comes from Xanthostigma xanthostigma, assembly GCA_963575645.1. NCBI lineage: Eukaryota > Metazoa > Arthropoda > Insecta > Raphidioptera > Raphidiidae > Xanthostigma > Xanthostigma xanthostigma. The sequence continues at coordinate 24,641,240 of OY754472.1, read as the reverse complement.
TGACAAACTGACCGCAACGTTTGTCGATGTATAGTGGCAACAGTTTTCCAACGGCTAAGATGGAAAAATGTTCGAGACTCGATTCCCGTGATGGACGAACTATTTACATATCTACAAGTTTGTACGGTGCGCGAGTCCGACTCGTGCTTGGTCGTTTTTTTTTTACAATTTTGCCAGTTTTACTTTTGTAGTGTTTCATTATGAGGTCGCAAGCGTCGAGCTCGCGGGTGCTCGTTTTTCGCGCTATTGTTCTCTACGCCTGCCGTTAATATTTCATTTGTTTGAACAGTCAGCTGCTGCTTTCTCCAAAGACGAAGCCACACCGTAGCATTCATTGAACTTTCTATTATCTCGAAGACGAGTCAAAGCGGCGTTTTGTAGGATTCCTAAGCTTTAATATGATTATCTATACATTAAAGCTGCAATGATTAAATTTCTAGTAGACTGAAAACTGAAACTTCTTTCTGGTTTTAAAGAAGTTACGAACGTTCTTACGCCATTAATTTTATAATTTTTAAAACTATGATTAGAAGTTTAAAAAAATGAGTGCGTGTAAACATTACGCGTGGTTGAAGTAAAACTTCTTCCGGTCACAAAATTGCGTCCGTAGCTATGTTTCACCTTTCGTTACCGACGAGTTCTACAGGTGTGTTTTGATGCTGCCATCTGTAAGTCGGTGCCTTTAACTAGCGGAAACTGCGTAAACACGTTACTTCCGCCCGAAAAAGAATCCGAGTTATTTTCAATTTGCGACGAAGAAAGTTTCACTTAAAAAAAATGGAAACTTCTTAATTAACCCTGTGCGACGTAGTAACTTTTACAAAAGGTTAGTTTTTTTTTGCATCTTTTAAAGCGCCTTGACGCTAGGTGTTCCGATTGCTGACTTGCTGACAGTACAGTAGAACCTCTGTAAGTCGAACTTCAAGGGAGACGCCAAAAAAGAGTTTTCGACTTGCAATGATTTTGTAAGAAAATATTTGACTTGTAGAGGTTAAGATTCATTCTAACTAATTTTGAGTTGCTATATTCGAGATACAGAGGTCCAATATATTTTTTCGAGTTATGCAGGGAAAATAATAATAATATTTTTTTTTATTCCTTCATATATACAATACGTATACAAAAATTTAATAAATATGTACCAAAATGGCTTGTAGGGACTCACTGATAATTATTTCGACCTATAAAGGACTGAGATTTCGAGTATCTAATGGAGGTTTTGGGGGACGTTTTCGACTTATCGACTTTCAATTTAAAGATGTTCTACTTTAATATATTTATTTACAACCGAAATAGTAGCGAACCTCAAAATATTAGCAATTACAAAATTCTTACAATTTTGTACCACAAGCTCTTGACTTTACAGCTGTTCTCATTAGTGATGTGCCGGATCGTTAAAAATGCATATCCGCGGATACGGATCTGAATACGGATATTGGCATAGTAAAAAACGTCAGCCAAAGTTAAAAGAAAAATAACCAAATTTCACGTAATTAATTTATTCAAAACACATATAGACTATAGTTAGGTACGCGGTGACAAAAGTGCCTTGCAACTCCCAAACGGATGATAAGCACGTTTTTGTATAGTTCGAGTGTCGTTCTCGAAATCCGTGTTATCGAGTAGGGGTCTGGCGTCCGGCGTTGAGCGGCTATAGTATTTTTTCCGAATTTTGCCCAGCGGTTCCAAAAATCATTTCCCAAACGGATGAAAATTACTGGAGGGCATCTACGCAAACCCCCAATTACCGGAAAAATATTTTCATCCGATTTGATATTTGCAAAGAGCTCTTCCAGAAGCTCTAAAAAAAATGGAAAAAAGGAGGGGGGGGAAATTTCCTCATTTGAACTTGAAATTTGGCAGGGAGATATAGTTCGTGTCTGAGAATATGTAAAAAAAATTTTTTTGCTCTATGTATCGCGATCGCTTTGTAACAATTTTCCAAAATTTAAATGGGCCAAATTTGATAAAGTAATTCCCAAATGGATGAAAATTTGCCCACAGGTTCTTTGACATCTACAGAACATCGAAAAATTATTTTCATCCAAATTTGTTGCGGTCAAGTCCAGATCATCCATAATAATGCTCCGATATATTCATTATCACGGGAAACTGCAGGATCTGAATGTTCAATCTTTAATGTGGAAAGGCCGATTACAATCAAATTGTGTATTATTGTCCTAAACATTGATGAGACTATTTTCCTCTGATTTGACGATTATGAAGGGAACACTCCGACTTTTGGACCGTGTGAACGCTCCAAGCGCATACTTCATCCACAAATTAGCTAGTATCTCTTTACTAGCGTTTGACTCGCTTTGCTCGTGAATTAAATTTGGTTATTATATAGGCCGATTGATACCAAAGTATATATGTATAGCCACATATTATCAGAAAATTTACGGAGAACTCCGGGATCAAAATCACGCGCGCTGGCGGGGTTTTTTGTTATTTGGCATAGTTTAGCCAGGCGCATTTTGGATGAAAACTTTTTTTTCTAATAACATAAATAATAACCATTCATATCAGTCCAGTTGCATGCATGTGGCTGATGATTTTTTTCATTTCGGAGTCTGGGTCCATTTAATTGTACTGCAGGCTACGGCAAGGATCAAATCGGATGAAAATATTTTTCCGGTAATTGGGGGTTTGCGTAGATGCCCTCCAGTAATTTTCATCCGTTTGGGAAATGATTTTTGGAACCGCTGGGCAAAATTCGGAAAAAATACTATAGCCGCTCAACGCCGGACGCCAGACCCCTACTCGACAACACGGATTTCGAGAACGACACTCGAACTATACAAAAACGTGCTTCTCATCCGTTTGGGAGTTGCAAGGCACTTTTGTCACCGCGGCCCTAACTACTATATGTGTTTTGAATAAATTAATTACGTGAAATTTAGTTATTTTTCTTTTAACTTTGGCTGACGTTTTTTACTATGCCAATATTTGTTTTGTATTTATTAAGTATCTTATGCATGTCTTGGAATGTGGTGGAATTATCTTCATTAAACAATAGGAATTTTTCGATAAGTTTGGCGGCATCAAGTGCTTGTTGAATAGCTGGTGATGGTTCAGAATCGTCCTCTTTACGTCTGTAAATATATGCTGATGCCTAAATATGAACATATTTCTTCGTAATAGAGAATGGCTGGTGCGCTATAAAGAGGGTATTAATGTACGGGTTTTAAGGTAAACCAACTAAATTGTAAAAATTTCTACGTTATAGGGAGTTTTTCGTTATAACGAAGGACGTTATAAAGAGGTTACAGTGTATATAAAATTTCATGTAGTATGAATTGAAAATTAATAAGGTAAAAGATCCGTAAAAGATCCGCCATAAAACTAACGGATACGGATACGGATATTTGGTTTCAAGATTCGCGGATACGGATACGGGTACGGATCTTTCTTCTCCCTCGGATATCCGCGGATACGGATACGGATATCCGGAACATCACTAGTTCTCATCAATGCATCGACATTGTATGACAGAGAACCTTTCTGTTGTGGACATAATATTGATTGATGATTAGATAATATTCCATTAGCCGGCAAGAGCAGATACCTGCTATATTGTCCATGAGTAACGACAGACTCCCGATTCGTAGTAGTGTCTATATCGTCACACAAGGTGTATTACAAAAATTAACTTTTTCAATTTTTACTAACTCAGGGTCCCCCGACTATGCATTTTTTGTTTTAGGCGCGATTTGAGAGTAATTATTTTTTTCGGGCGGAAGTATTCGAACGGAAGTAGCGTGTTTAGGCAGTTTCCGCTAGTAAAAGGCATCGACTGACAGATGGCGGAACGAATTGTGAAACATAACTTCAGACGCAAACCAATTTTGTGATCGGTTTTCGCTATTTAAAGGCTTCGACTGACAGATGGCAGAACAAAAGGTTAAACACTTACGTACACAAACCAATTTTGTGATCGGTTTCCGCTATTTAAAGGCATCGACTGACAGATGCCCGAACCAAAGGTTAAACAGAACTTCAGACCCAAACCAATCTTGTGATCGGTTTCCACTATTTATGATGGAGACATCAAAATTCAAAACATATTTGATACATTGCTACGAACACAAACCTTTTCCTGGTTCATTTTTCGAGTACATCGTCAAAAATGTAATTAAATTTTAGTTCCTTTTCTGATCGTAAAATTGTGCGCCACCTCGTAGAATTTTTCAATTTCCTTAAAGTTTATTATATAATATATAACTTCATTATTAGATTGTTTACTCTAAATTAGCTTTAGGAAGTCAATTTGATAGTCTTATTTGATGCACTCCCGTTTGTGAAAGCTTCGAAAGCTCCACTATAAGTAAGTACATAGAAAGTTGTAAAAGCGTTCCAACTTGCTTTCAAATTAGATTTTAAAGTCTATGTGCTTTAAACTCATTCCCTACTATTAAAGTCCCCAGGGCACATTTAAATGTTACTTAGGGAATTTAACTTCTATTAAATATATACGCTACGTGATCGAACTTTCTGTTTCGTTTCGATTAAAATGCAAATCGATACCGATAGACGCTGATTATCTTAGTTATCGAGCGTATATGATCTACAATGAGTCGATAGAGTCGAGGATCGTCAGGAAATATAGCGACTTGAGATAACGACATCTCACACCGCGCTTACAGGCGAAGATTAATGATGTAACGAATATTAATTTTTTTTTGATTTGTGAAAATAGTATTAAATAGTGCCCGTATTCATCGAACGTTATTAAAGATAGAAATTACTAATCTTGGAACATTCGTTACAATAAAATTTACTTTCTAATCACCAACAAAATTATCAGGTAAAATAGTTAGTTGAAGAATAAATACACACTGCACTATACTCCTTAGTATTTTTGTTGAATATTGTGACGTTCACCCAAAAATCCAACAGATGGCGTTAGTGTAAACGTCAAAAAAAGTTTCATTAAAATAATAAAAATTCTTTGAAATTGACCCACTACAAAGTACAATAAACGCTTAGAAGCGTGGCACATCCGCTTTATCTATATTTAATTTAATTCATCGAATGCCCCACGCTTTTAAACGTTATAGAAGAGAAACAAATAAGTATATATTGTATTCGTAATTGTGTTGTATTAAATTATATTAAATATGTTTTTTGAAACTATAAATTTTTTCATTTACCTAAATTTTAGCTTTGTTATAAAATATTTTTTCTTGAGCCTTATAGGGTTGTCGCTCCGTCAACTCCTTGAGTACTCAAGAATGAAATTCCGCTTTTCGCAAGATTCTTTGTATTTGAAAGCGAGTGGGTTTTTGTGTTAAATATTAAATGAAATAATCCATTCGTGGAAACACCGAGCTTTTAGAAATAACATTTAGAATAATTAGTCACAAACAAACCAATGAATTATGCACAAACTGTAGCAGCTCTTTCACTCGCATCCAGTGAGAACAGAGTGAGAGAACACGCGAACCGTAAGGACCGTGTCATACTGTAAGCACTTAGAGGAAGTGAAAATTAATTTATTTAATAGCATGGTAGCTTTGCGTAAGGTTCTCGTCCCATAATCGGTAAATACATTATATGTTTGTAGGTGATTTATTTTATATTGTCAGATTACACTTAAGCATTGGCGGGTAAGGAGCTGACGACGGATTCATTCAACGAAAGGACTTAAGCTAAGGACTATCTTAAATGATAGATAATCCTCATCTGAATACACAACTTCGGTCAGTTGCTCGAAAGCCGTTGCTTTATATATGAAAATTTTAATTAAAATTGTGAAATTTGGCGTTTCATTTAACGAGAAAACTGACAGTTTAAATTTTGGTAAGATGTTCAATATGTGTTCCAAAAAGAGGAATCACTTTAACTGACGCTATACTTGGTTGCGTTTTCAAAACTAACGGCGTTTTTTTATTGAATGATTTCTACCCAAAGTTTAAAATTCGGTCAGTTTTCAAATTGCAACCACCTACATCGTCAGTTAACGCGAATTCTGTTTCAGGATGGCTTTCTACAAATTTTGGGCTTAGTTTCAATCGTAAGTCTTTTCGGTAAATGCGCCGCACACATTTGGTGACTTTGACGCCGTCAGTTTTGAAAACGCAACCAGGTACACCGTCAGTTAAAGTGATTCCTCTTTTTGGAACACATATTGAACATCTTACCAAAATTTCAACTGTCAGTTTTCTCGTTAAATGAAACGCCAAATTTCACAATTTTAATTAAAATTTTCATATATAAAGCAACGGCTTTCGAGCAACTGACCGGAGTTGTGTATTCAGATGAGGATTATCTATCATTTAAGATAGTCCTTACCTGTAAGTCCTTTCGTTGAATGAATCCGTCGCCAGCTCCTTACTTATATGAGTACTGCGGGGCTGCAGAACAACGAAAATCTTAAGTAGTTCATGATTTTAGAATTAATTAAAATATTTTCCATGCTTGATGGTCGATTGTTTGTTTATTAGTTTGCTTCTTAATTCTCCAGAGACAATACAAACATTGTATGGATTTGTCAAATACAAAAAATCAAATATAAAAAATACATCAAATTTATAACATATGTTGTTGTTATTATCATCCATAATTATAAATATATATTAATAATATCAGGAATGTGGACTAGATAAGATGGTAAATAATAATCACTTTATTATTTCTGCAACGTTTCGGTCTTTATTAGAACTTCCTCAGGCATCTGAAAAAATTTTCATTATAATTATTGTGCCAATGTAGTGGTTAAGTACATATGAAAATTTTTTCAGATGCCTGAGGAAGATCTAATAAAGACCGAAACGTTGCAGAAATAATAAAGTGATTATTATTTACCATCTTATCTAGTCCACATTCCTGATATTATTAATATAATATATTTATAACATATTTAAAAGTTAGAATAAAAATTTATTTTGAAAATTCATGTATATTGTAAAAACATCATATTAAAAACTTTTTTAAGTGTTTTTTAAAAATTTCAAAACTGTCAATACTTTTTAAGGAAAGCGGAAGATTATTGAAAAATCTAGAACCTGCGCACACAGGAGTTCTACTATATTATGTTGTCGAATTGAATTTATGGTTCCTTAATTTTGCATACCGGCGAGTGCTGTAGTCATGTGTGGTAGAATTAGCAGCATATAAAGTTGATTTTTGTATTTAAAAACGTTCAGTAATAATTTATATAAATATAGGGATATAAGTGTCATAAAATTATATTTTTTGAAAATTTCACGACAAGGTTCACGGAATTTAACATTAAGAATCAAGCGTAATATTCTTTTTTGTAAAATAAATATGCGGTTTACGTTAACAGACTGACTCCACAATGATACATTATAGCTAAGGTGACAGTATACTAGTTAACTAGTGCATAGTACATGGACACGAACTGTTCCACATTTAAAAAAGATTTAACGTTGTTAATGGCAAAATAAGCACTGTTCAGTTTATTACAAATTTTGTCTATGTGTAGATGCCAAGTTAATTTGTCTTCCATTACACATCCTAGAAAATTGATTGATATAAAAATATATTGAAATAGTTATTGGCGTAACTAGTAGTCTAAGTCATTCATCGCGCTGACAGGTCATGACTAAGCCTACAAGTTGCGCCCATAATTTTATTCAACAATTGCGCGTTATTCATGTTTTAATTATAATGAGATGTTGTAAATATCTATTTATTTCTTTATAAAAAAACTGTCAATACTAACAGCACCAAACAGCACGATTCAATGTTTTGGTTTGAGGTTAGCCGGTTATGAATAAACTCCATGTCGAAAACATTCGGCCTCTCAATTTTAGCCTCAATGGGTAACAACGGAGTTGTTGTTACCTACTATTTCGTTACGACTCAGAAAATAGTTACGTTTATTTTCATTACTCCACAATGGCCGAGCTAGTAGGAATCTTCATTGAGTTATGACAAGTAATTGTCACCAGTCGGTAAATGGCTATTTAGGGTTCGGTTTTTAGGCATGATAAAACATGAATAACGCGCATGAGTTGAATAGATCCTTTAATTAGGATTGGGAACGACTTTGTTACGTTGTTTTTGTGGGGTTATGCTGGGTTTTGAATTAAAAAGTTGAGTTAGTTAAACCACTAGTATAATTTCATAAATAAAACAAATATCGTTGATACAAAAATACAATAAAATACAAAAGTAATATAAAAAGATATTCAAGTAGCTTGTTCTGGTCAGACGATACCAGAGTGTATCCTTAAATTATTTTTAACTATGTAATGACAAATCGGTCACTCCTTTTCTATCTTTCCTCGGTCTGGTCAACTTTACATACAAAATTGATACGGTCAAAAATATGTTGAATAAAACGCCTACAACAAACATGAAAAGTTTGTCTAGATCCGACGTTTTTAATATTATCCAACAATTACTGTTTAACGCATTCAAATAACACGCAAACAATTGGTCATTACATCGATTGTTAAATTTTAATACCAGCCATACTTGAATTTGTGCAAATAACGTTATAACCTCATTCGGTCCGTTCGTACATACTGTTCGCGACAGTGGCCAAAAGGGCAATAAACAACGGGCGGGACTAATGGTCGTTTCCCTACGTTGTGTAATTTTTTAAAGGGGCAGTTCAAAAGGGGGCAGGTCAGAAGGACTCGATCACGGCACGGGCCATGCGTTCATATGTGGCCAGAAGGGCCTTAATTAAGTGTGCATGTGTAAGATCTCGCCGACGAATTCAAACTATCAGACGAGACTTACACATGTGGAATTGTGTGTACATATGCGTTCGAGGCCGACGAATTGAACTATCAGGCCCCTACTAACATATATGTGCATATGCTTTCCCGTAGACGAATTGAACTATCATACGGTACTCGCATAAGAGTGTAGGTGTGTGTGTACTTTCAGGTAGACGAATTGAACTATCATACCTTACTAGTGTATATGTCTAAATGACAGTGGCCTTACAAGACTAAGACTATCTTTTCATTGAAAACGGTCCGAGGGTCAAAGAATGTCGTATCGCATACATCGCGGACGGTTTTGATTTTATTAATTAATTAAATAAACGCGAACTAAGCTATGGCCATCTATACGCAGCGCGCCCAGATAACTGCAAACGTTCGAGCGACAATGACAGCTATAGAGTATTATCAACACTACAAGCGAACGTGCGTCTCGGCTAACAGTATGCGCACATACATACGCGTATAATTATTATAATCAAGAATAATGTACTAAATAACGTACATTAATAAAAAGTTTAGGGCAAATCCCAATGTTTAATATCTTTAAATTTAACATTCGTAACAACTTCACAATATTTTTTTAATAGTTCATTACACCACAAGGGTCGAAAGTGTGATATTCTTGCCCTGCGCGCCTCAGGCTTCATGACGCGAAGGGCAAAGTATCACTCTCTCGACCAGTGTGGTGTATACTAGTTTTCTTCATACCTCGGTCGTAAGAACGCTTATTAAATACATTAATTAATTAATTACATAAAAACACAGATAAATTCCAAGCAAGAAGCTTTGAGGTTATACGCAAAAACACGAATGACAGCTGTTCGCAACTATTAGCTAAAATGTAATAGGGTTGTTATGGAAACAACATCTAAGCGACAGTTGATTGTTTTTGCTTAACTACCGCCTGAACGTACGAACTTCTCGCATTGGTGCGTGTAATCCCACCAAGCAGTAAATGTTAGACTTTCTGCCTTACAATTGATGCCGAAAGTATTCACTTTCGATCGAAGCATTAAGAAAAATTGTTTTTTATATTTTACAAATAAATGTGCACAGTGGTGACGCTTCTAGGCCGAAACTGAAGGACTCGGGCTTCAGGAATTGAAAGTTTATGAAAATTTATAACAATCCTTAAAACAGTGCTTAAAATGTAAATTATGTATGTTTCAGAACTTCGGTCGACCTTATACCGAAAACTAATTAATATTTGGAAATTGTATTATAAAATGTTTTCAATATTTCAAAGGGTATTCATAATTCATAATTAATGTTTCACTTCAACCGAGCACTTTTTCTAAATTATGCTGTAACAAAACTATTCTTGTTCGTGGTGGAAAATGTTTATTTACAGTAGTAAAACTTTAACAAAACAATTAAACACATAAATTAAAGTACTTCTCTTCCAACGTAACAGAAACAAAACAACAAATTCTAACTAATAAAATAAAAGAATAAGTAAAATTTGGAACTTTGTAACATGTTTTGAGGAAATAAATAAAAATAAAATAAAAAATAATAAAGAATGCAAGTCATTATCTATGTACACAAAATATTTGCTACACAGGGATACAGCAAAATTTATTTAGCACACTTATTTATTAACTATATACAAGAAATTATTTATATTAAACCAGCTTTATATAATTGAAATCAATGATGTATTATACCGCACTGCGTACTAGTTGTTTACACAGTTCATTTATGTTTTTATCTCAGCATTTACCTCAGTACGGTACTGACTAAATAATTTATGTCACAACTATTTGTATGACTGTTAACTCAATGAACACACTGCACATGACTAACCGTCTTACTGAGTGGCGCACGCCGTATTTATACGCGCTGTGTTTACCTTCTAGCGCTTTCTTGCATATTCCAGAAAAATCTACCTATAGTCATTGTTGTGGTTTTGCGAGAACATTCGATAGAACGCATTATCGGTTTTGCGAGTCAAGTGCGAGTCGGAATCGCGCACCAAGGGTTCCGTACAAACTTATACGTATTATAAATCCATCACGGGTATCAAGCATTGAAGATTTTTCCCGCTTAGCCGTTGGAAAACTATACGTCGACAAACGTCGCGGTCAGTTTGCCAACTAAGTGTGTACTTACAATGAGTTCAGATGGATTATACTGAACTGTATTGTGACTCGTGGCTATATCTGATCTAGTTGTCGTACCGTGTTGTATGCGAGAGTTCTCATTTTGTGCTGTATAAACGCACCGGTAGCGGACGCTTGTTTTGTATTAGAACTGTTACTGTGTACGTGCGTAGCATGTTGTTGCGGTTGAAAAACATTATATTTTTTGTGATGTAACTACAAATTTACGGTTTTCGGATTTTTTCCTTTACTTGTGCTGTAAGACATTGCTTATTGCTAAATTTCATGATTCTAAGTCAACGGGAAGTTTTGTTTCCCAAGAGTCTTGACAGACAGACAGACGGACAACAAAGTAACCCTATAAAGGTTCCTTTTTTGATTTATCCTTTTGAGGTACGGAATTCTAAAAACCGACGTTAACGAGAAAGAAAATCGCGAATAAAGAATGAAACGATTGATGCTATTTTTGGAACATTGCGTATAATATAAGGTAAATTTCGTATTATCTCTGCTAATTTTATTTTATGTTTGTGTATACCTGGCTCGTTTAGTATAATGAAATGGGATATATTCGTCTTTCAGTGTAAGTTAGGAGCGGTACAGGGGATGGCGGAAGGAGGGGGAAAGGGTCTTATTCGGGTTATTATAGAACATACAGCTGTGTGAAATTAACAATTCATAATGAAGCGCGGGTTGTGCGGAAAGGTGAGTTTGGAGAACTATGAAGGTTTCGAAATTGAAAATGTATCCACAAAGATAAACATTAAATTACAGTGGAACCTTCAGGTGTTGAAATCATTTATTTCAACATGGCGACATACGCAAACTTCATTCTAATTTTGGGGTTGTATCTTGTGCAAAAATAACAAACTTAATTTTTTTTGTAGTTAGGTTGTAATCATGTTGAGATTTTCTAACTGACATTTTGATATATCAACATAACCTCAACAAACTATTTTAAATTAAGTTATTTATAGCATAAAATATTTACATATATTAAAAAGCTCGTTAGCCTCACAATGTCATATATTAAAAATATTTTTGAGGTTATGTTCATATTTATTTTATTATTATGAAGATCAGTGATTTAAGTAGATATTTTTAATAGAGTAGTGAGACATATTTTGAACTCTAAAACAAGCGACCTGAGACAGTGCAATAACTTATATATGGCGCGTAATTTTTTGTATTAAATCTTATATGTAAGGTCGCAATCTTTATGAAGTAATAATTTTACTTTATATTACACTCTGAGAATGTGTTTTTTTTTTTAAATCTGTGAGACGTGTCACGACTTGATAACCTTTATTTGTGCCATAAAACCGCACTTATACATAAAACCTGAGAACATTTTAGCGTAAAATTTAGTAGAAGAAGGTTATATCTACGAATAAAAGGCTAAAATGCTTATGTTGAGGAATGGGATGGGAATAAATTACCGTGCGGCAGCTAGTGAAATATTCAACTATAAGCATTAAAAGTAGATTTATTTACCCCATGTGATAGGTTGAAAAAATCGATTTTTGACGTGATAACGTCTTATAAATTGATGAATCACCAATCTTATAAATTGATGAAACACCGGCTGCATGCACGAAAAAGTGTAACGTTCCTAACGTTCCTGCAGACGTTCGTAACGTTCCGCCTGACCCTGTGCGTTCTTTTCTCGAAAACGGCCCTAACGATTTGGATGAAATTTACTGAAAAGGGATTTTGGGGGGCAAAAAATCGTTTTAGCTAGGTCTCATCTTTCGAAAAAATCGTTTTCATACAAATTTTATCACTATAAAAATCAATTTTTTGACGTATGAAAATACTTAAATATTGTAAGTAGGTTTTGGAATTTTGTATAAACAGTGAAACCATTGTTTTCAAAATATTATGACAATTAATCTTTGAGACTTAAAATAAATACGAAAGAAAGAAAGTTAAAAAAAACAATTATTATTAAATAGGTGGTGAGTATTTTAATACATAAAATTAACCTAAATTTGAAGCGAAAGATGCAATATCATAGATTCGAAGTATTATAATTATTATATGTATGTAGAATTTAGGTTATGTATTACGGAATACGTTATCACGTAAAACTATCGTCCGTAAACCGACTTTACAGACAACCAATTTTTTTGCATAAATTGATTCCTTAACAAGTTTGGAATATGCTGGTAAAATGATTTTATAATATTCAAAGTTGTTGGAAAGTTACACCTGTTCGAAGAGGAGGTGTTCGGAGCGCTCAGTTGAGCGCTTGGGCACCGAGCCTATTGTGACGTGTCGGCTTGAGACCAGGGCCCGATCTAGGGGAGGGCAAACCGGGCAATTGCCCAGGGCGGCAAAATTGAGGGCGGCGCGGCGTCGACGGAGAAAATTTGAAAGATGGATAAACAAAAAAAATTACACCATCTATGGAACAACGCATGGGTAAAAGGCGGCAAATATTATTTTGCCCGGAGCGGCGAAATAGCTGGATCGGGCCCTGCTTGAGACCTTCTAAAACAAATGAAGAGCAAACAAGCAAAATCCGATAAATCCATTTTTTTCGTTTTTGAGTTATAGTATATCAATTCTAGTGAATGTTGGTGAGCTTTTTACACATTAATAGTGAGTTAAGATTTCATAGTTTAAATCATACCTGAATCTTTAAACGTGCTTTTCTCAAAACTGTATTTTTCTAACTTAATATCTCCACGATATCACAAGAAAGGTTTGACCGAAATTTTAATGGTAGATTCGGTACATGTATAGCCGTAGGATGAACTAGGATCGTTTGGAAATTCCTAATGGCTCTATTTTTTTCGACGCAAAATTATCGAAAAAATCATGAAATTTACAAATTATTTTTCAAAAGTCTGTCAAATATTCAATTTTCAATATTTTCGAATAATTGCCACGGGCTTACAGACAGGTTAATATGCCGTTCAATTTTTTGATCTCCGATAAGTCAATCAGTCGGAATCATGGAGACCGTCAACAACCTTTTTTTCAAGATGGGTGTCTTCGGAGTGGTACGACTTATGTTTTTGACCTCCTTAGATGAAACGGTCGCTTCGGTCTCAGAGATCACCATCGGAAATTAATTAAAATATTTAATTGCAAAGAGACTTTGTTTAAAAACGAAATCTTACCTTTTATAATTTAGAAATTAAGAGCTTAAATTAAAATAACACTGTCTGCAAACCCGGCTTCGCTGGAGTATAGTTCTGTGCGAATACAATCTTTAAATTGCGATTATAGTGGTATGGTATTGGCTTGTATTAATATTAGTAGACAAAAAAAGTACTTTATGACAAAGATAATATTAGTAATTTGTGATAGATTTCAATTAAATCTACCGTACCGAGTTATAGAGTTGTCGACTTATGAAGGATTTCAAATTGGGCGGATTTTGTAAGGAAATATTCGACAGTTCGACTTGTAGAATTTATGATTAATTCTAACTAATTTTGGGCTGCTATGTTCGAGATATAGAGGTCCAATTTATTTTTTGAGTTATGAAGGTAAATTATATACCGAAATTGCTTGTAGGTACTCATTGATTATTTCGACCTGTAGAGGGTTGAGATTTCGAGTAATGGAGATTTTGGGGCTTGAAGGGAAGGGAATAAAATATTTTTCGAGTTCTGAAGGTTTACGGCTTATTATTATCATTATTATTAATATTTTTCGATAGATTTTATCATTTTAATCAAGCCTACCGTACTATATGGCGATATTTTATGAGAAACTAATTTAGGGTCACGTAAATTTCTTGACAGAACGCTGAAGTAGAAAAAATTGACTTGAGCAGTTTTACCTTTCGGCCACAGAAACATAACAGCAGCTGACCTTTCTTCAGTGTCACATTATATAAAGATAGGATATAGCGTGATATAAATCAAACGTTGTGATGTTTCTGAAACAATAGCTTCGTAGGCCATGATTTATGGTCGGTAGTCTTACCTAACCGCCTGTATTCGGGGAGAGGGGGGATTGAAGAGACAGTGGGTAAGGCTTCAAAGCTCTAACATGGCCCGCAAAACCACGACAAACTGTCGAGCTTCACCATTTAATTAGCCCAGCGAACTTAAACGCAAAGTTTGTGGGGATTTAATCACCTGCCACTGATATATCCGCGCCGACATTAAACTCATCTGTTTATGCGGCGAGAGTTAGTTGAAGAACAACTGATTTATATCTATAAAGTTGGGTATGTTTGTGCGGAAAAGGAACCTCCAGATGAATTGAAGTTTTGAAATTTGGCATATTTTATGCTAGCGGTCCCGCCCGGTTTCACTCGGGTGCAAAAGAACGAATGGGGGTGAGGGACATGAGTACGCACGCTCATCTTAGTTTACCGAGCTGAATGTTGTGTCCAAATTGTATGATGATCGGAGTTACTGTTCAAATGTTTTTGTCGGACGGACAAATTTTGAGTTACATTTTGCAACATTTTTCATTGATGCTTCGCTCCTACTGGTCGTAGAGTGATATTATATAGTCTATAGCCTTCCTCGATAAATGGACTATCAAAAAAAAAAAATTTTTTTTCAATTCGAACCGGTAGTTTCTTAGCGCGTTCAACTAAACAAACAAACAAACTCTTCAGATTTATATATTAGTATAGATAGACGATACACGAAAGGGACAAAATCCCTAGTTAGTGTTATTAATTTGATTGAAGCAGGTATATATTTTTACCATTCCAACACTACAAATCTCGGACTGGTACTAACTCAGATCAATTAAACTTTTTAAAATTTTACAATATTTTTTCGTTTCGGTTCCCGAATTTAAAAAACATACCTATTTTTGGAAAAAGTCCGTGCATCTGTTAGTCTGATTGTGTTTGTCTGTGAACACGATACAGGTCAAACGGATGAACGGATTCAAACCAAAGTTTGGGAGGATTTTCGATATGCAAACATGAAGAGTCCTATTGTTTTTGGAGAAAATTGGTACATGCGCAAAAGAAATATATGCTATAACGTTGTTTTTTATATAATAATGGTATATACTTTTCACAACGGTTTACTATTTTATTTATTTTTTCAAGAAAGTTTTGATAAAAAATAGTTTTTCTAAACTTTATGGTTTCGGAAATATTTTGAAAATGAAAAAAAAATTACTGTTCTTTTGTTCTGTAGATCTATCAGAAAAAAATAGTTTACAATGTTTTGATTAATTTTTACATTACGTGAAACATATTATCAATTATGTATAGATAACCTTGCGAACGAAAAACAAATATCATATTTTATACTAGTCATTACCCGCGTCACCGCATGCGATATCAGAAATTTTCTTTTCAGATGGTAATATTTTGAAGTTACAATGGTCCCGTTACCCAATTGGCTGGATTTTTTGTGTTTAACATAATAAAAAAAAAATCTGTAAGAGGATGTGGAGTAAGAGAAAATGAACTGGGATTCGATTGGTGGTCAAAAACAGTTGATTCGTTGACTGACGATCAACAGTTAATTTGAAGTATTTCGTTGAATCAACGTCCACCACTAATTCCGACCAAAAGATAGAATAGTTGTCGTTTTTCCCCCCAAGTATTATGTTGGTAAAAGTGTCACGACACAGTATTGTAGTAAGTTCATCGGCCCGTTACAAATATGGGACATTTTTATAAGCTTATAGGTGTCGGGAATAATGTGGTGACACGTCGTGAAATTCCCTGGGGACTTCAACTCGCAGCCGCATCATAATCTAGACTCTTTTGTGACCGCTGACCCGACACAAATATGGGACAATACCGAAGTTGGGAAAATGGCGTCGTTGTCACACACTAGAGATTATTGCTATATTTGTATATCCTGCCCTAGCACTGGGAGATGTTGAGTTGGGTAGGATTATTCCACCATGTAAATACACATTGGTGTGCATATCTAGTATACTGGGTGTTTTTTTAAAAATCTTGGACGTTTTTCTTTAAAAAATAACGGGTTGAATAAAAAAATAAAAATAAGTTCGAACGAAAGTTGTTGGGTTTCGAAGGGGAAATCGTTTGGACACAATAACCACCCCCACCGCCTCACCCCTTAGCAGGGGGAGAGTGTGACCTTTGTTTTTTAAATGGAAACTCACATTTTTTAAGGTCGGATATTGTTTTTTGTGAGAAAAAACATTTTTTGTTTGAACTTTTCTTCAATTTGGCTCGTAGTTTTTACCAAAACGCTCATTAAAAATTTATTATTAGCGATTTACAAAAAATTACAAGTGAAATTAAAAAAAAGTTTACACAAAAGATGTTTATTTTCACATAAACAAATCGATGATAAAAAAAGTCCAAAGTTTAAAAAAAACACCCGGTATAATTGGAAATAGCTAAGATAAACAGAGAGCTCGAGTTGGACCAGTTTTTTCCCTGACATGTTAGAAATTGAAAATGTGTAATTAGAAATTTTATATATAATTGATTGCAGCGTGCAAGCATGAAATAATTTACCGTCAGAGCGAGTGTGCTTGTGATATTAATTTTAAGTACTCAGGTGTCAAATGTGGCGAAATTAATATGAAGCATATCACAGTTCAAACAGAGCCGAATGCTTTTTGATGATTCATATTTAATTAGATTTGTAGTTTGCCAATTATTGTGACGGAACAATGATCTTTCAACGTGGTTTTGCCGGAAAACATTTTGATCAAACTGAATTTAACAATAATAATAATTTTAGATCATATAGGTAACTCATGGACAAAGAAAAATTGGTTGTCTGTAAAGTCGGTTTACGGACGATAGTTTTACGTGATAACGTATTCCGCTCGAATATCATATTTAATAATACATTACTGCGCTCTCGCTTACACGCACAGGGTCAGGCGGAACGTTACGGAACGTTACAATTTTTCGTGCGTGCAGCTGGTGTTTCATCAATTTCTAAGACGTTATCACGTCAAAAACTTAGTCCGCCATCTTTAGAAGTCCGCCATATTGGATTTAGAGTGACGTCACTTTATTTTTCGAGTTATTCTCAGCAAGCCCTTTCATTTGATACCCATATTGTAGGAAAGCATAATAAAATTAGTCCGCCATCTTTAGAAGTCCGCCATATTGGATTTAGAGTGACGTCACACAGCTAACCATGCATTGTCATTCAAACTAAACGTGTATACAAATTTTCATCTCAATCGGTTGATGATATCTGCTTCAAAATTACCGAAGGCATTTCCGCCATTTTTAGAAGTCCGCCATATTGGATTTAGAGTGACGTCACACAGCTAACCATGCATTGTCATTCAAACTAAATGGGTATACAAATTTTCATCTCAATCGGTTGATGATATCTGCTTCAAAATTACCGAAGGCATTCTAGTCGCTCACTTAGTAACGTTAGGAACGTTACACTTTTTCGTGCATGCAGCCGGTGTGTCATCTTTTTATTTTGACGTGATTCATCAATTTATAAGACGTTAACACGTTAAAAAATTAGGTCTAAAAATAAATGGAAGAATAAACTTAAATTTTGAAAAATCTAACAAAAAAAATAATGGTTAACATTATAGCCTCACTTTTTTAAAAATAAATTTAAAGAATTTTTTTCAACGGAACTTTATTCTTTCAAGTGTTAAGATGACACCATAGTTTATTAAAATTTTTAAATTGTTATTTAATACTTAAAAAAAAATATTTTATGTGTAGTACCCTCTGAACAGGGCGTTGCGCTGTAACTGCTGGGCGGAACCCTATTTTCAACGTTAAATTAAAACTATAAATAATAGAGATAGAGTCCGGGAGGTGGGACTTTATTATTGGAAATGTTCTTCTCTTAAAGAATCTTTCTTTCAACTTCCGCTATCGCTTATAGTTTTTGAGTAATTGCCAAAAATCTGAGGGTCATTTTTCGTTTTTCTTAACAAATGCAATTTTTGTCGGCGAAAAAAATAAAAAAAAGTCTTTTTCGGAATATTTTTTGAAATCGAATAAGCTATTGCTCATATTTTTTGAAGACTTGGATCTATTTTACTTAAAATCTCACTTCTTGACTAGGCTATTTAAAAAATTCCAGCCAATTGGGTGACGGGACCATTCCAGCTTCAAAAAAGTTGACATTTGATTATAATAAAGAAAATAAAATTTCTGATATCGCGTGAGGTGACGCGGGTAATGGCTAGTATTCAATATGATATTAACTATTCGTTGCCATGGTTACCTACATAGTATGTTCCACGTCATGTAAAAATTAATCAAAGCATGCCTAACTAGTTAATTTCTGACAAATCCATAAAACAAAAGAGCGGATGATTTTTTTTTATTTTCAAAATATTTCCGAAACTATAAAGTTTAGAAAAAAAATGTTTTAACAAAACTTTCTTGAAAAATTAAATAAAATAAAAATCCGTTATGAAGGGTATACCATTATTATATAAAAAATACCGTTTTAGCATATATCTCTTCTGCGTATGAGTCGATTTTCCCCAAAAACAATAGGGCTCTTCATATTTGCATACCAAACATCCTCCCAAAATTTGGTTTCAATTCGCTTATCCGTTTGACCTGTATCGTGTTCACAGACTAACAGACGCACAGAGATTTTCCAAAAATATGTTTTTTGATTCGGGGGACCTCAAAACGGAATTTTTGAAAAGTGATTTTTGACCTAAACTAGTACCATTCCCCACTTGTGGGTTGGAATGGTAAAAGAGCATAAATGAATACGTTAACTAACCTATCAGATATAGTTCATTGTCATTGCGTAGGATGACGCCACTTTTTCTTACTTTCGATCCGACTAGAATTTCTCAAGGGATGAAAACACTTTACTTCGTATCTGCGCATGCACGTCTTTTATCTTACGTCATCGGCATGCAAACCTCAACTTTCTTCCGAGAAAATAAGTATTTAACTATTTCTGAATTAAGATTGATTACCTGCACAATGCTTGTCTTTCCAACGGCCGGCGCTCCTAGCAGTATGACCTTGACTAGGTCCAGGGAGTCCGGGCTGGGTTCGACCGGCGTACAGGCGTGGTGTTCCAGTCCGGGTGGCACGGCGCCGATGGCTCCGGAACTCGTCGTGTCACGAGCATGCTCGCGTCGCTCCAGGTAGTCGAGGTCCAACGCTGATTCACATAAAACAAACGGACTCAATCTCAGCACAAGAAATTATTTATTTCGAAGTAAAAGAGAGAATTGAACTGGTTTTGCCGATGAAATAACTGCTGGGATTTGTGCTGGCTGACGCGCTGGCTGCGGAGATCAAGTTTCGCGTGCGTGGTCACAAGATGGATTTCAAAATCAGAACCGGCGCTATTTTGTTTTTTTGCCTGCTTGTTTTGAACAAGAACCAATCAGGAAACAGTATCTTGTCACGGAAAGCCAGCTTCAATACATAAGACATAAGAGCCATCACGAAAGCCAGCGCCACAGTACGTTTGAAACTTAGCAGTCAAATATGGCAAGGAATTTAGTGGCAAAATCAGCCTCGTGTGCAGAGGCCTTTAGTTCACATGTCCCTTTTTGATGAATTCCACTCTTTCTTCAGCGAAAATTATGATCGTGGTGTCATTCGATTTGGAATGACATCTAGAAACTTTTTGAAAAAACTGAAGTGGAGGACGAAAAAATTGCAAAAATGTTTTTAAACATTTTAGTAAACAAAAGAGGGGCTTGTTTTTTTGTGAATATCTCAAAAACTATTGCAGATATCTTAGATCACAAGAAAGATTCTGAAAGGGCAGAAAATTTCATACAAAAAAGCAGGTGCCGCCTCTCGGAACTTTGCTACCAATATTTGTAATTTTATTTAAATATAAAGTTGAAAATGGGGCTAAACATTTTTTTTCTATTTTTGTTGTGATTTTCAATTTTTTCGTGTCTTTTAGCTTGTCGTATAGAAAAACATTTTTTAGCCCTATTTTCATTTCTAAATTAAAATTGTAAATATTGCTGGTAGAGTTCCGGAAGGTGGTAATTTTTTGTAGAAAATTTTCTGCTCTTTCAGATTCTTTTTTGTCATTTCAGACATCTGCAATAGTTTTTGAGATATTCGAACCCTCTTTTTATACTAAAATGTCTGTAACTTTTGCATTTTTTTCGTCCCCCACTTCAAATTTTTCAAAAAATTCCTAGATGTCATTCTGAATCGAATGACACCGTGATTGTAATTTTTGGTGAAAGAGGACTGGAATTCAACAAAAAGGGACATGAGAACTAGACTACTATAGGGGTAACAAAGGTTACAGACACTTTAAATTTTGAATTTGTTGTATAGTTAAAACTTCTCAAATACACCATCTTATTTTTTCAAAGAAACCACTTTACGTTCCCGGATTTCAAAGGATTTACCACTTAAGTTTTATTTATTTTTTGATAAATATAAGCTCTGGATATAATAAAAATGTGTCGAAAAAATGTTGTTAACAAACAAACAACGTTAACAGGTTCCCGAGGGAATGATTGATTGCCTGTCATTCCTTCTCCGTTTCTAACGATCCCTATAATCCTCCGTATAGGTAATTTGTATGTTTATCGTTTGCTCAAACAACAAGGAGTATAGATAAACAAGGGTGTTTTATCAGCTGCGGTTTTTTACGTTGTGTGTTCTGTTCAATGGGTGATTAACTAGTGAGCTATATTATAAAATTGGAACGTGGTTTTTTATATCGCTTCCGCGCGTTTAGTTCATTGTTCCGTTTCGCAAACTACTTCAACATAAATTATTGCGGCTCAACCCATCGTTCAATGTTTCTCAGATTTTAATAGTAGAGTGTAAACTTCATTTAACGTCACTTGTTATAACGACAAACTTCTTAAAACGTCGAAATTACTTAGCTCTAGTAGGTTTAATTTGTTGCTCATACGTCAATGATACACTCTAAATAACGACAACAATACTTGTTTGTAATTTTGTTGCTTTGTTGTCGGCATCATGCGTATCGAAGATTTTAAGTAATTCGTGGTTTTGTTTGTTGGGATTATCTTTTATATGTTTAAGCGTTGTAATTTGTGACAGTATGAATGTTTGTTGGCCTGCAGTTGTAAATTTTATATATTACGAGTAAATACATATTATAGTAAAAAAATATTAATGGTTATTTCTTCTCTCCGTTTAACGACAACTCTCAATAACGCCACAAAGTGCACAGTCCCTTGAGTGTCTATTGAGAAGCTGATGTAACGAGGTGTGACATTATGGAATTATATTATAATCTCCTCCTTTTTTTGAAATCGGTTAAAAATGGGACACGCTATTTATATATAGTGAACGAACATTTTAAAAATAAAGTATTTTTATTCTTTTATTTCGATAAGCGCCCTAAACAGAATTTGGCTTATTGATTTTTTTTTTGTTATGCGAAAGGTTTGGTTTTGTATCTGCTGGCAAAAAAATTCTTGCTTTCCGTTTTTTATTAAAATATTCTACGAAAAATGTGTTGCACTTTGAAGAAAGGACGAATGTAACTTTTCCAGGAATGGAATAAGGTACACTTATTTTCAGATAAAAATAAAAATAAACGAAAAACCAGACCCTTCTATACTGAACGACATACTATTAACTCTAATCAACAAATTACTTTCAAGAAGTAGCCACTGTTACGTTAATGCAATATCAAAAAAACAAATTTCAATGTCGGGATTCAAACCCGAAGCTTCTTGAGTCGCGTTGGCTGACTTGTCTGCAGCTACTCTACGGTGCCATGCCTAAATATTCATTTTTGCACTACTCCCTATAAAATTGCTTCTTTACGTGCACGTAAACACACACCTAAAAAGTTCCTCATTACGCACGAGTGCGGCAAAAGGAAACAAAACAGATCGTGCCAACCAATTCCATAGTTATTTTTATAGCCTAGGTACTATTAGAAGTTCTATTTGTTCAAATATGAACTGTCCAAAATTTAAAAATGAAATTGAAAAGCAGCTATTTCATATATAGCTCGTGCGTAATGGTATCGCGGCTCATGTGACTGTTAAAACTCGCCGGCGCTCGTTTTACAAATAATTTCACACCTCGCCATATTTTTTTCCGTGATCGCAGAGATTTGACTGGAGATCTTTTTGTCCGACTCTGAGCTCCCGGTCTCCCCTTTACCCCGAATATCAGATAATATAGCATTTGTCGTGTGCGATAATATGTCGACCTAGCGCCTGAACTACAATAAAACTTTATCGTTTTCGATTGGATCCCTTTTTTTACATCATGCGTGAATAAAATTTATCGGTTATATCATATGTAATGTTCTCACTCTAATCTCGACCTTTTTAACCGAAGACGTTAAATATAAATGGATCTAGCATTCCATATATTAGTAATACAATGGTAGTAATGACAACAATATGAGAGAGAGAAGCGTTTGTCTTTTTCTAAATATCGATAACATATTATTGGTGTGCAGTTTTGAAGGATATAAAAACGACAATTGATAAGCTTTATAAATCTTATATTGTAGATCAGGGGCGGGCCACATAGCTGAAGAAAATTTGACCGCGGACCGGATGGCTGACGAAAATTTCCCCGCGGGCCAAAAATTTGCAGAAAAATTGGTTGTCTGTAAAGTCGGTTTACGGACGATAGTTTTACGTGATAACGTATTCCGTAATACATAACCTAAACCTCCCAAAATTTGGTTTCAATCCGCTTATCCTTGGTGTCGGAATGATAAGAAATGTCAAAAGTGACGTTTGCAACTTACAAAGTATTATGTTCTAATAATAATTAGTTATTCCAATACTTAACTTAGAAGGCGTTGCATTTCACAATATACTAATGTCAAAAAATTGAATTAAACATTAGAAATGCAGCCGTTTTCATGTTAAGACAAGACATACGTTTGCTTCTAATTTCCATGTACGGCAAACAAAGACAACCGACCGCGTCGCGCCATGCATTAGACAACATTGCATTTATACAGCTATTTTTCTATATAAATTTGTATAAAATATTTTTCTATATAAATTTGTATAAAAAAACTGTTTAGGCAAATTCTGTTATACGAAATCTATGTAAAATGTTCTCCTCTTTCGTTTAAGACTGGTTTCAAACCGATCTGATTTAAATTGAGCGAGAAATTAGCAAAAAGCACGCACAGGGTCAGGCGGAACGTTACGCGTTATGCGTTATGCGTTACGCGTTACGAACGTTAGGAACGTTACGTTACACTTTTTCGTACATGCAGCCGGTGTTTTATCAATTTATAATATTGGTGATTCATCAATTTATAAGACGTTATCACGTCAAAAAAAGATCCTCACATTCTATTTCCGCATTCGGAGAGCAAAAAAAAAAGGTCCTCACATTCTATTTCCGCATGTGGAGAGCAGAAAAAAAGGTCCCCGCATTCTATTTCCGCTACTATTTTTCTAAAATTTTCTAAAATGCTTCGCGGGCCGCCATTTGCCCAGGCCTCTTGTAGATAAAAATAGATTTTTGGGTTTATTTAATCAAATATTGTCAAAAACATATTCTACACCTAAGGTAAAATGTCGTATTTACTTACCGGTGAAATGACAGGTTGGGATAATTATTTCGTGATTTCTTACATACGTAGCACATGCTTATGCATCTTTAAATATTCTTAAAAATCGTGAATTTGAAATGCACCGGAAAATACTTATTTATTCACAGCAAAATCGCAAAGGAAATGTTGCTTTCGATAAAATATTAAAATAAAATAATATTCATGTAGTCGCTATGGTAATTTGGCTGCTATACAGACTGACCGATCGCAGAACGTTACCAAATGTCGGTTCAGAGAAAAAGGTTAATAGAGTGACTTTTCCCATTTCAAATTTTATTTTATTTTATCTATATCATTGATAGAAATAGTGCCACTTGCGGTCGTGCCATTTGCGGTCAGAACAATTTACGTCCCACTTGCGGTCAAAGAAAATTTGATAATTTCTAAAACACCATCGCATCAACATCAACCCGTAATCGTGTTTTAAGGAACTTCCCCATACCCCCTTCGATTTTCACTGCGCAACAAAAACACCATCGCATCAACAATGTTGAATTAAATAAAAAATGAAGACAAATATTGGCTTTAATAATAAGAATTAAAATTAGTTGTGCCATATTATTTTGATGTTTGGAAAAATCTGTTAGATTGCATTCGGAATTGTTTAGATGACATAATGACTTATTCTTTTTGTAGGAAATTTGGAATTTCCGATTTATTTTCTTAACCGCAAGTGAGATCACACCTGACATTATTTATTTGCATTAATTATCATATTGATTGACCACAAGTGGGAAGACACCCATTGATAACATCAATAATACAACGGACTTCAATGTGTCATTTCTTATTTACTCTATGTTTTATCAATTACATCATTCATTGATCAGTTGAAACCATTCGTGTACGAAACAATCTAGGTTCCCGGACCGTAATGTATAATTTTCGAAACAGTCCGTATATAAATATTTATGCAGATAGGTACACTCTTACTGAATCTATAATATATTAGAGTAGTCACTAGACACATATATCTACGTGTCTATATACACGCTTATTTTTTCCATATATTTCCCCGAGGTATTACGCCGTGCATCACATCATTCCGGCATATAAATGAGGAAGAGGATGTGTTCCAGACTTCCACACCTAAACCTTACCTACCCGATGGTTACCACCTTCTTAATATAAATTGATGACCGTTTTCAAGCAGTAGGCCATGATTTGAATACACCGTTTTTGTTGTTTTAGCCGTCCGTATAATTATACTAATTTCCTTAAGTGCTGATTGTTTAGATAAAGAGGTTGGCCCGGCGAGAAATTTGTGGGCGAATTTGGCACCAAAAAACAAGCAGTACGTACTTTAAGATTCAACTTCCCAAAATGATTAATGTTGTATATTAATTATCAAATAATATTTGTAATATTGACACTGAAAAATGAACATTAAATAAAACAGTTACGCGTGGTTAAAGTAAAACATGTAAACAATACGTGTATTGCTAGATTTACAGTTTTTTTTTTATATACAGGATGAATATTTACAGTTGTTTTATATATACCTACAGGATGGATTTTTAAAACCCGAACACTCTTTTATCTCGTAGGGGAAAAGTCTTCGAAAAAAGTTTCGGACAAAAGTTGCATGGAATCAAGTGTGGGACCATTCAAGTATTACGTAATAGTTTAAGCTCCCATGACACAAAAAGTTACCCCAAAGAACACCTAAAAATTATAAAGTGAAAATGGCTGAAAAACATGTCAGAAACATGTTACGCCCGCCAGACAAGTAAAAATATGTTAATTGTTATTTTTGAAATTTAAAAACAAAACATAATTTTACTTTCCAAAACACCTGCTTGAAATTTATACAATTTGTAGTTAATAATGTACCATTTTTGAAAAAATTGGTCTGGCTGACAATTTTTGTTAATAAGCTAGCCAGACTTCATTTGTTATAAACTATTTGTTTTATGAAAATACATTTCATAACACCTCCTTGAATTTTTTTTTTAAATAAAGTTTAAGATTTCTTCTATCTAATACAACTGGTCTGGCTGACAATTTTTGTTAATAAATTGGTCAGACTTCATTTGTTATAAAATTTTTTGTTTATGAAGTCTGTCATAGTAAAAAACATTTTTTCGCTGACAGACCAATTTTTATGCATAAAATAGATGTCAAACCTTCTTTCAGAAAAAAATTAAGGTGGTGTTTTGACACGGCCCTTGTAAAAGCTAATTTGTTTATAAAAAAACGCTGTCACGGCGCTTAAAAATTAAATCTGGCATGGTAAAAAACAATATTTTGATGAAAAATGTATTAAAGTATATAAAAGGGATCTACCGTATTAATTTAGAATAAAAAAACAAATATTTTTTTTAGTTAGCAACGATTATACCATATTTTTTCATTAAAAAATGTGGTCGCATTTAATGAAAAAATATGGTATAATCATTGCTAACTAGAAAAAAAAATTTTTTTTATTCTAAATTAATACGGGAGATTCCTTTTATATACTTTAATACATTTTTCATCAAAATATTGTTTTTTACCATGTCAGATTCAATTTTTAAGCGCCGTGACAGCTTTTTTTTAATAAACAAATTAGCTTTTACAAGGGCCGTGTCAAAACACCACCTTAATTTTTTTCTGAAAGAAGGTTTGACATCTATTTTATGCATAAAAATTGGTCTGTCAGCGAAAAAATGTTTTTTACTATGACAGACTTCATAAACAAAAAAAATTTATAACAAATGAAGTCTGGCCAATTTATTAACAAAAATTGTCAGCCAGACCAGTTGTATTAGATAGAAGAGATCTTAAACTTTATTTTAAAAAAAAATTCAAGAAGGTGTTATGAAATGTATTTTCATAAAAAAAAATAGTTTATAACAAATGAAGTCTGGCTAGCTTATTAACAAAAATTGTCAGCCAGACCAATTTTTTCAAAAATGGTACATTATTAACTACAAATTGTATAAATTTCAAGCAGGTGTTTTGGAAAGTAAAATCATGTTTTTTTTTTAAATTTCAAAAATTCATAAAAAATAACAATTAACATATTTTTACTTGTCTGGCGGGCGTAACATGTTTCTGACATGTTTTTCAGCCATTTTCACTTTATAATTTTGAGGTGTTTTTTGGGGTAACTTTTTGTGTCATGGGAGCTTAAACTATAAGCACCAAAGGTCTTTGCTTAGCTTATTTTTGATGACATGGGGGACGGGGGTGTCTAGACAGGGGTGGGTTGAGGCTGGCTCGCGCGAGCCGGTTGTCAGAATTTTTGAAACTCGGCGAGCCGCTTGTTAAATTACCCCTAAAACTAAAAAACAAGTCATTTTAATAGTACTATGTTTATGCAAAATATGCACATCGCGCCGATGTGCCACATATCATGTGCGTACGTAAAAATTGTACGTACGCACATGATATGTTTGTGAGTGAGTCACAAGTTGTGAAGCTTCGGCACACTGCACATGGTATCGCCCGCTTTATTATATCCTTCATTACTTGTTGCAACTTTAATTTTTTTTATAATTCGAAATAATAGCGAGCCGCTTGTTCAAAATTTGGCAGCTCATCCCTGGGTCTAGATCAGTGATTCCCAAAGTGGTCTATATCGACGACAACTTGCAAGGGGTCCCTGTCAGTGGGAAAAAAAATTGGGGGTCATGAAATGAAAATGGGGGTCAACGATAGTGAATCTCTTAACAAAAAAAGAAAGAAACTGGACATCGTTAACCGAAGAGATTTAAGATTAAATGTAACTAAATCGATGCCAAATGTTGAAAATTTATTATTAAAGCATCAGGTTTATCTCTCACGCTAAAAGCATTCATTTTTTGCTCAGTTATTTTATGTAACAGAAAGTAAATTTTAATTTGAATATAATTAATAAATGTATAAAACTAAACATTTCACAATACATTTCACTACCGTTATAAATTTAAATCATTCAAAGTGAGTAGCACTATACCGGTTGTCAAAAATACATTTGAAATTAATGAATTAGCAAAAAAATCAATATCAGATAGCAAGTGGTCTACGAGACTAAAAAGTTTGGGAACCTCTGGTCTAGATGGTGATGACGTCAGCAATATTTTTTTATAACAATAAGGAAACTTGAACAGATTTAAAAAAATATATGGTACCAATGTTTACATAAGCCTAGGAGGGAGGGGTAGGGCTTTGCTTACTTTTGGTAACAGGGGGGGGGGGGGTCAAAAATTACTAAAATTCTGCTTACGTATAATACTTGAATGGCTCCTGTGGAGAATATTGGTATAGTTTTTTTTGACGTGATAACGTCTTATAAATTGATGAAACACCAGCTGCACGCACGAAAAAGTGTAACGTTCCGCCTGACCCTGTGCGTGCAAGCGAGAGCGCAGTATGCTTCGGCCCAAGTTTGACAGCTACTAAAATTTAGGTTATGTATTACGGAATACGTTATCACGTAAAACTATCGTCCGTAAAACCGACTTTACAGACAACCAATTTTTTCATATCCGAGATATGCAAGGTCACTTTCACTTTTTTAAATAGAAATTTAATCTAGCAAGGATTCTAGCGGCAAAACCAGCCTTGTGTGCAGCAGCCTTTAGATGCGCTGAATCTTTTATTGTATGGTGAACGAGTCTTTGTGAGCAGTCGGTGTACGTTAAAGAAATACATTATATTGATCTTCACAGACAATATTTTCAAAGTTGGACAAAGATGGAGTAGTTTTATCCCCAGACGAAAAGTCAAAAGTTTGTTTGTAGATTGTTATTGAAAACAAAATAGACGAACTTGCAATCCGTAACTTAAGTACCTCTATACCTGTGACTCAGAGATATTTTTTTTTTTTTATTATTATTAACGTGCGCAGCAGCTTAGGCTATATGCACGAGTCTATAAAAGTAAGGTAAGTACATACAATGTAATTAATACTAAAATGTAAACGGCTTAGAACTAGGTGAATCAGAGATAATTAACTGGCAAGATGAACGATATTAAGCTTTAAAATAATATATATTTTTGATGTTAAATTATACGCTTTTATACCTAGAATAATTGTTTCCATATAATAATCACAAAAATATACCTTCTCATATTTCAAAGGTACCTACTTTTAGTAAATTATCGTTATCATGAAAGATTTTTTTAACAATTATTTAACAATTAGACCCTATTGATCTTAGTTGTCGACCGTCTACAATAAATATTTTAAATTAGAAATTTTAAAAGAAAAACTATTCCAAAATAATTTATTAAAATATTTATTAATATTAGCGGTAGCGCTTTCGACATTCAGTCATCTTCAGATATGGAATAGTTTTTCTTTTAAAATTTCTAAGTAATTTAAAATAATTATGACTCCAAATTTCTTTAATAGGTACGTATAATTCTTTAATTTGTCTGCAATAAATACAATAATAATTATAATAAACATATTTATTGCAGAAATAATTTATTTAAGTCTACAAAAGGTACAGAATATTTTTTTTTTATTATACAAAGAGAAAAAAATAAATACAAAAACAAAAATTACAAAAAATTAAGGAGTGCATCGACTGAAATGTCATGAGCACTGGGATGACTGGCATAAATACTACAATGGTATAATATGCAGTGTTAATTGGTAAATCATAATATATATTATTAAGGTGCCCGACATGGACAACTCAGTCCAGAATAACTCCGATCAAAACAACTCGCTCAAAATAACTTAGGTTAAAATAACTTTTGTTCAAATCGACTCGGCGGAAAAAGAACTCGGCTCAAAACAACTCCACGCAAAAACAACTTCGGACGAAATAACCCCGGTTACAATGACTTGTTTATGAGTGAATTAGAGACTACAACTTAAAACTCACAGTTTCATGCAGATTGAAAACCATCGCTTTTTTTGATAAAGGGGTATGCGAATTGTCTCGCAGTGAAACGGGAAGGGGCAAATGTGGAGTTTTTAAAAAAACAATTCCGGGGTGAACGATAAGCGGGTATGCGAATTGTAATTCCGGGGTGAACGATAAAGAGGTATGCGAATTGTCTCGCAGTGAAACGGGAAGGGGCAAATGTGGAGTTTTTAAAAAAACAATTCCGGGGTGAACGATAAAGGGGTATGCAAATTGTCTCGCAGTGAAACGGGAAGGGGCAAATGTAGAGTTTTTAAAAAAACAATTCCGAGGTGAATGATAAACGGGTATACGAATTGTAATTTAAATGAAAATAATTTGAAATTCGATTGAATGTAATATTGTGTAATAATGTGTAATGAGTTGAAATTATTATTGAGGTGTTTGTGCTCTGAGTTGTTTCATCTGGAGATGTTTTGCCCGGAGTCGTTTTGGTACTGAGTTGTTTTGGTCCTGAGTCGTTTCGTCCAGAGTTGTTTTGTTCAGAGTTGTAAAAAGCAAAGTTGTTTCGTCCGAGTTATTATGACCTAGCACCATATATTAATATATTGGAAGAAATAAGCAGGTAAGTAGTAGTTTGATTATATTTTGTTTGTTTCCAGATCCTTGGGGTGTAGGTATTAAATTTTATTTATTAGTCCAGTTGATTTGAGAAACTTAATGGTACTGTTTATATTTTATTCATTATTGTTTAAAATCTCTTTTATGTTGTATGGTAGGTTGCAGTTGACGCTATGGATGAGATACTTCACGTAGTCCTCCAGAAGATGTTTGACGGTTAATGGGAGGTGACAGGAGTCACATAATGGTTTTTCTTCCTTATTGAAGAGGAAAGTGTGAGGGAATTAAAAATATAAGTACCTACTGGGACTTAGTAGTTATTCTTTAAAAGGAATACTGTAAATTAATTTTATGACGCTATTTATACTGTGTGGTAAACCAAATAAAGAGTTTTATTATTATTATTATTATTATTATTATTATTATTATTATTATAATAAAGTATGTCCTGTTCTTAATCTGGTGAGCGCTATTTCTTCTCTTCGGGTTAAAGGGACCGGACAGACCCATTTGTAGATACTGTTTTTAATTTCTTTGAGTTTGTTATTGGGGATGAGGTTCCAAAGGTCTTGCCATCTTTTGTTGCATATTATTCGAGTGTAGATTTTGAGGTCGGCAGTTGTGATGGTATTTTCGGTAGGAAGTTGTCCGATATTTAGAGCAGTTTTTGCTTCTATGTCAGCCAGTTCGTTGTAGTACAATCAATCTGGCGAAAAAAAAATCATTTCGTATCAAAACCACCCAAAAAGGTGAAACTTGGTGAGTCGTTAGAGAATGATGAAAAAAAGGTTACCTGGCAATGGCCACCTGGTACCTGTTCAAATAGTCAAAAAAAACTCAAAAATATTTTGAAATGCATTTTTCTCGAAAACTATGCATTTTACAGAAAAATTTATTGAACAAAAAATGTAGAGGGCATCGTTATCTACAATTAATGTCATTGGTGCTATGTTGTACAACAAAAAATGTGCGCAGTAGGTGGCGCTAAAGTGCCAAAAAAAAGTGTTTTTCCACTTTTTTGCCCTGAAATTTTCATTTTTCAGTTACGATTCAAATGGAAAAATTGTTCCTTTTTATTTTATAAACAACTTTTATTTCAATATTTTTTTCATACAACTTATTTTCACTTCAACAAGCTGCAGCTCTGAAACGGTAAGTTGTATGAAAAAAATGTTGAAATAAAAGTTGTTTATAAAATAAAATGGAACAATTTTTCCATTTGAATCGTAACTGAAAAATGAAAATTTCAGGGCAAAAAAGTGGAAAAACACTTTTTTTGGCACTTAAGCGCCACCTACTGCGCACATTTTTTGTTGTACAACATAGCACCAATGACATTAATTGTAGATAACGATGCCCTCTACATTTTTTGTTCAATAAATTTTTCTGTAAAATGGATAGTTTTTGAGAAAAATGCATTTCAAAATATTTTTGAGTTTTTTTGACTATTTGAACAGGTATTTGAACAGGTACCAGGTGGCCATTGCCAGGTTACCTTTTTTTTCATCATTTTCTAACGACTCACCAAGTTTCACCTTTTTGGGTGGTTTTGTTGAGGTTTTTGCCTTGTATGTCAATATGTGATGGTATCCATATAAATACTATGTCCTTGTTTTTATTTCTTAAGGAGGTTGATCCGTTACAGTCCCAATCAAAAGTAAGTCGAATTCTAATTGGGAACTTTTATAGTTTATAAGTCGATGATACCAATAAATTATTGTCATAAAGGCATAAATAAATAATTTTTTTTAATATGAATTAATTATTTCAGTAGGTACTTTATACTTAATGAACTAACTTTTGTATTTTTTGTACAAAGTTAGGTTAAAAAAAATAAATTTATGTAAATATCTGTATTTTACATATTTTTTGCAGTAAATAATTGGAAAAAGAAATTAGAAGTAATAAAAATTAAACTTAAATCATTAAAAAGCTGAAAATTCAGTTAAACTTGTTAAATCTGTCAAGAATAAAAGTCCATAATCGAAAAGTCCTAAGGTTTAATATTTTTTTTTATTGATTAAAAGTCTCCTAATTAAATTGGAAAAAATATTAAAATATGCGTAAGACATCGATACTTTACATAGATAGTTTTTGGAACTGCTGACATTATTTGGTTATTTGCAAAAAATTAAAATGAACAGTTTGCATGCTAGCTTGACATATTTTCCATAAGACTACATGTAAAAGTTTTTTTTAATTTTTAACTTTATAAATCTCCTAATGATTTTAGATTTTTTACAGAAATT
Source organism: Xanthostigma xanthostigma (assembly GCA_963575645.1). Taxonomy (NCBI): domain Eukaryota; kingdom Metazoa; phylum Arthropoda; class Insecta; order Raphidioptera; family Raphidiidae; genus Xanthostigma; species Xanthostigma xanthostigma. The sequence continues at coordinate 24,608,332 of OY754472.1, read as the reverse complement.
TTTGTCTTAAAAAAACCTTTAAAAAAAACTTTATTTCAGATTTTTTTCATTATCTTCGTAAAACGGCTCAACCTCCTTAAATATAGTGTAGTTGTTCCTGAATTTTCTGAATTAATGGATTGTCGGAGAATTGTTGTTTTAGACTTTCGAGGGCGCTGAGAGAGTCGCTGAGTATAAAGGCATTCGTATTTATATTATGTACAAGCTCCTTGAGGCTGTAATAGATGGCACATAATTTGGCGGCGTAGATGGTGTTGACTGGACTAAGTTTGATATGGTATAGCTGGTTTGTTTATCACATAGGCGCAAGCGGTTCAGAATATTTTTTTAATTACGTAATTTTAAAATTTTGTTTACTTTCTCAGGTTTTTATCTGAGAACTGGTGAACGTATCAATTGTTCAATATAATAAATTAATTAGCAGCAAATAGGAAATATGAATTGGTAATAGGGCCAAACAACCCTGGCTACTGGTGTTATTAAAAAAAAGTTAGGCGCCATCTGTGAAACATAAATTTAATCGAAGTTCTAATAATAAAATTTCACTTTGTAACTAAATTTTGTCCTGTAGTCTAGTTGTCGCCTTTAACAAAAGCCAGGTTTTAATTCAACGCATACACAAAGCAAGCATCTAACGAAATACTATATAGAAGGTAACTGACTTTCGTTCTGTTATTTAGATGTCGCCTTCATCTAAAGCCATGTTTAATCCAACGCACACAAACGTAACGTCCTCCGATTAAACGTCGTCTCACAAATGTGCACGACTTTACTCCCAACCAAACGCGCAAATAGATGTTTCGCATAAAAAACTGAAAGATACGTTATACGCAGTTACACTGTACTGCTTTAAGGAAGATGTATAGGCAAAACGAATGGGTGGAGATTGCAGACGACAGGAGCGAGAGGCGACACCGGTTTCGCGACGCCTTCTCCAGGCGTCGTGACGCCTGTCTGCTTGGAACTATTCAACTAATACAATACGACGACCTGTTAAACCAAAAATACATCTTATACGCTGACACGTCTTGTATTTTATTAAAATACTTTCAAATCTTTCTTCTTTACAAATACTCGTTAAAGTGTTTACAAAATACGTTTTTCTTAGCTTCCTCAGAACAGTGAAACCTTGAACGTAAACGTTCCGACGTGCTTTTAATAATTTTTTATGTATGTTTCACGATATTTCCGCCAGTTATGAATCGATATTAATAATATTTTTTCTATTTAATAGAGCATACATTCAGGGGGATACCACATAAATTTTACTTAAATCGGTTCAGTAGTTTAAAAATTTTTTTTATGTATGTTCCGCGTAATTGTGTGGACCGATTTTAATGATTCCTTTTCTACTTAATAGGGCATCCTTATTTCGGATACTCCCCCAATAATTTTACTTAAATTCAGTGGATTTTTATATATCTATATGTCTGGCTTCAAGTTTAGTAATCAAATTTAAAAAAAAATGTGTTTTTAATGACGGGGCAAAATTTTGTTACAACTAAATTTTGTCCTATCATACTTAGTAAAAACAAGACGTTAGGTACTATCGTCGGAGGGTCACGCAGCACAAAACTCACACGGTGTATAGCAGGGGTCGGCAACCTATGACCCGCGGGTCACCAAGTGACCCATTTGATAATTTCAAGTGGCCCACTGTAGTTCCAAAAATAAAGTATACCTATATAAAAATAATTTCTGAAACATTAACATGAAACAAACATTTTGAGATTAAAAAAAATTGAAAATAGATACTAAGAACAACATTTTAGTTCGATTACCATGGATCTTATACACAAAAGACTGTTTTAATATGAGAATATCTCTGACCTAAACGTCTCTTTAATACGCACATTTTGGTAGATTTTGACCCGCGGTCAAAACAGGTTGACGACCCTTGGTGTATAATAATAATAATGTAGCTTTATTCTGGAATACTGTAAATACAGTGTAGAATGCGTCATATTAAAGTTACAATGGATATTTATAAAAATCTATCTTAAAATAGTCATTTAAATTGTACAAAGTTTCTTCAATTAAAATGTTTTTAACATATATACTAGTATATGCGCGTGCGCACTCACAGAGGAGTCGAGAGCGGCGGCGGAGAGGGGGAGATCATCATGCCGTCTGCCGTGACGTTTTACTGTAAAACGCGCCAATAGATGTTTCACGTAAAAAAAACACTACTGAACCTTCCTGAACACAACGGCCTCGCAATTATTCAAATCAGTTAGTCCTCTGAGACAAAGCATTGGACATTCTTTCGACAGGCGTACTTTTCCCGGTCGCAGCATACTACCCGAAGTCTATTTATATAACGAGCTGATTTTTGCTTTTTGAAGTTAAGCTTTCTAGGACTGTTGGGACCTAGTCCGTGACTGATAGGATCCCACGTATCGGCGTATCTCCAGGCGCCACTAACATAAGTAGGCCGAACAGCGCTACCGGTCCGTGGTGGCGTCTAGGAGAACTGATATTTTATAAGCCGTCCATACAGAGAGTGAACTAAAAATTATTACCGTTAAGCCTAGAAAGGTACGCTGTATCAAATAAATGTTTTAAGTCTTTTTAGTTAAGAAGAGTTTTCATACATAAATCGAAATTGATTTTTATCCGACTGTGCCAGAAAGAGGGTAATGTTTTGCGAGTTTATGCGAGTTTATGTATTACAACCTATATTAATTGTAGAGACATTTTAAACAAATCTCAGCATGGTTTTCGTAAGAGTAGATCGACTGAGTCAGCCTGTTTTGATTTCTTACAATATATCTACACATCAATCGATAAAGGTCACCTAACTTTAGGAATCTTTATTGACCTATCCAAGGCTTTTGATTCTGTTGACTTTGAAATACTCCTCTTAAAGTTAAATAATTATGGTGTTCGCGGACAAGCTAGCAATTGGTTTAAAACTTACCTCTCTGGTCGTAGTCAAAAAGTTTGCATTTCGTCTAATGAAGGAAACATCAAGTCTAACAATGCCACTGTTGAAAGAGGTGTTCCCCAAGGCTCAGTGCTTGGCCCTTTACTATATCTTCTCTATGTTAATGATCTACTTACCACCTTTGAAAATGATAGAGTTAAAATGATCTCATATGCAGATGACACCAATTTAGTCATTGATGGTAAGACATTTGATGAACTAAGTTCTAAAACACTGCTAACTTTTGAACAGCTGCATAAGTGGCTTAGTGAGAATAAACTAGTTCTTAATCATTCAAAGACTACTTGCGTCCTTTTCCATACTGCTCATAGTGTGTTAAAAGATGTTAATTTTTTAACACTCAACAATATTGATATTCCTTACTCGAATAATACTTCCTTTTTAGGAATAATACTTGATGAAAACATCTCGTGGTTTAATCATATAGACAAATTGGTAAAAAAATTAAATGCTGTCTGTTATGCTTTGAGACGTGTTGTTACTCTTGCTGGCAGAAACGCTGCGTGCGCACTTTATTATTCAAATTTTTATTCTTTAATGGCATATGGTATTATTATGTGGGGCTGTTCAGCGCATGTCGATAGGGCTTTTTTAATTCAAAAGAGAGCCATTAGGATCCTTTCTGGTATAAATGATTCCAGACACTCATGTAAGCAACTATTCCGGAATCTAAGAATCATGACACTACCATGTGTATATATATATAAAATATCTATTTTTGTGTTCAACAACCGCTCAATGTTCGATTTTAATAACCAACACAGTTACAGCACTCGCAAAAACTGCCTAATGGTTCCCTCCCATAAACTCTCTTTTTTCAAAAAGAGCAGCTCTTATATGGGTGTGAAAATTTTTAATAGTCTACCCCATGAAATAAGTACTATTGAAAGGGCCTCTGTATTTCAAAAAGAATTAAAAAAATTCCTGATCGACCAAGCTTTTTATAACATCAATGAATTATATATATGATTTTTAATGTAAATTTTATCTATTTTAATGTAACTTTTATTAACTTTTTATGACGAATCACACACTTTCCAGTCAATGTGAAATAAAGTTATTATTATTATTATTATTATTATTAGTGATGTGCCGGATCGTTAAAAATGTATATCCGCGGATACGCATCTGAATACGGATATTTGGTTTCAAGATCCGCTGATACGGATACGGATCTTAACTTTCTTAGAGTACGCGGCGCTAAATATTGCACATCAACCTTTGGAAAGAGACTATCTGTTATGTGAAAAAGTTATTGACCATTTTAAAGATAGTTTTTAGGCGCGATTAGCGAAGCTAAAGCGCCTTATATGTACTCGCTTTGTCTGTGAATCTGTGAGTCACGCTTTTTGTATCCAGCGTACAGTCCAAACGCCTTAACCGATTTTAAAAAACTTTTTTTTGTTCGATTCGTCTCCGGGTAACTTAAATCCTAACGTCGCCCGATTTTTGAATTTTGACCCCAGAGGGGAGCAATAAAGAAAAAACGAAGTTTTTTGCTTATAACTCACTCAATTTAAATCAGATCGGTTCGAAACCTGTCTTAAACGAAAGAGGAGAAAATTTTACATAAATTTCGTACAACAGAATTTGCAAAAACAGGTTTTTTATACAAATTTATTTAGAAATAAATTCAATTTGATATAATCGATGGCAAACATCTTTCGGTTATCTCTCTCTGTTGCACGGTTTAATATGGTAATATAAAGATTACGTTTGTTCTGTATTAAAATAAAACGATTGCATTTGTTCAAAAACGGATGGCATTTCAAATATTTGTGAAATGCAACGCCTTCTGAGTTAACAATTTGAATAACTAATTATTAGAACATAATACCTACTTTGACAGATGCAAACGTCATTTTTGACATTTCTTACCATTCCGACACCACGGATGAGCGGATTGAAACCAAATTTTGGGAGGATGTTTGATATGCAAATATGAAGTGGCCTATTGTTTTTTTGGGAACATCGACGCATGCGTAAAAGAGTATATCTTTTATAATGTTGTTTTAGATAATAATAATATAGTTTTTAAAAAGACATTATTTTATCTTTTTTTACATGAAAGTTTTGTAAATTTTTTGGGAAAAATCGGCGCATGCGCAAAAGAGATATGGGCTATGACGTTGTTTCTTATATAATAATGCTTTACATTTCATAACGGTTGATTATTCTATCTGTTTTACAAGAAAGTTTTGTAATTTATTTTTGGGGAAAATCGGCGCATGCGCAAGAGATATTATGTGCTATATTTATAACGTTTTTTATATAACAATGGTATACTTTTCATAGCGGCTTATTATTCTATCTGTTTTACAAGAAATTTCTGTATTTTATTTCGGGAAAAATCGGCGCAGGCACATCAAAGATATATCTTATTACAAAAAATAAAATAATAATAAAAAGAAAGTTTTTATTGAAATGTACCAAAATGGAAATATAATTATTTTAATAATTTAGGGTAATAATTATAAAAAAGTTGGTTGTGACTAATTATTAATAAATTATTAAAATGATTTTTTCCTTTCTGTGTTTCAATATTTTCAACTGTAATTTTTTTCGTAGATTAAGTTAATTAAATTATATTATTAAGCTCAAAGTGTCGTTAAAAATATACAACAATTTTCAAATATAACGCCGGGGTATATTTTATAGAATTTCGCGCCTTGTACTAATTCTTGAATTACTTGTGCCTTCAAACAATATTTTTTATTAGTACCTTTGAGTTATGTACTATTGGTATGGTACTCACTACGATAAATGTTTGCAATATAATGGTGGCAAATACGATTTTAAAAATTGAAAAATAATCTAAATGGAATTTAACAGTTTTATTTTTTGTCTAGGATTATTGTTCTTTGGGTCAAAGAGATCAACTCTTGTACTAAACATTTTTGGATTTGATGCCATCGTGAACCGCTATTTGATTCTCAATTCATCCCGTTTCCTATTTTAGTGGATTGTGTGAGTCGGAAAAATCCCTGAAAAAGTTTTTCCGACTCACACAATCCACTAAAATAGGAAACGGGATGAATTTTAGTGGATTGTGTGAGTCGGAAAAACCCCTGAAAAAGTTTTTCCGACTCACACAATCCACTAAAATAGGAAACGGGATGAATTGAGATCAAACAGCGGTTCACGATGGCATCAAATCCAAAAATGTTTGGTACAAGAGTTGATCTCTTTGACCCAAAGAACAATAATCCTAGATAAAAAATACAGGGTCGTATTTAAGAAAGTGTAGGTGACCTTGATATTTTGGAGACACCTCCACCAAACGAGAAAAAAACTACATCACTGTTCTTCCCCCTTGATTCCCTGTAACTTTTGTTCGGTTTTTAAAAAACCATACTGTATAATTAAATAAAATTTCATCTATGAATTGAAAATTAATAAGGTAAAAGATCCGTAAAAGATTCGCCAAAAACTAACGGATACGGATACGGATCTTTCTTCTCCCTCGGATATCCGCGGATACGGATATCCGGCATATCACTAGTATGTGTATATAGGTGGGTACGTATGTGTCTATTTCTTTCGCACGATCTGCAACTTAAACGGCTCGATGGATTTTAACATATTATGAGATGTCGTTAGCATCGTCTTAATTGTGGGAGTGACATAGGCTGTAATATTTAAATATAGCGTCAGTGAATCAAAAAAGAGAAGGAAAATAAAAATAATTATTTTATTATTATAACATCAGTCATTACAAACAGTGATTATGAATTTTATAGTCACTGTGGTTATGTAAGAATAGTAATTACAGCAGAAATGGTAGAAATAAACTAAATATTGGTTTTGACTTTATTTAGCTATATTCTACTATTTGTGTTCTAATTACCACCGTGATTACAAAATTTATAAACACTGTTTGTAATCACTAATGTTAGTCACTTATTGCTTAGCAAAAGAAAAACTAACAAAAGTGATTACCGATAGAGTGCTTATATTTTGCTAAGCCTACGGTTAGTTGAATAGGCCTGATTATTTCAGAAATTTTATCAAATTTTAGTAAAATTAAAGAATAATAGCAGTATAGTCACCGTGATTTCAAGTTTTAAAAATAGTGAATATTTATGTAATTTACATTTTTGTTTTCAGGGTTCGTGTTCTCAGCGGGCGTTGAAATCTCCGTGTTAATTAACAGGTGAGCGGCACAGATTTAAACTTTATCGTCAGTTAAGTTACCAGCCTACCTGCAAATAATTAAAGAATTAACAACGTATTTTATTATCGATTGATTTGGGTCGATATTCTGATTTGATATCGATTTTTCGTATCCTATATCCTATAACGATCAACTAACTAGTAGCGTTGTTTGGGTCTGGTTCCAGTTTCTCAAAAAAGTAACGTAGAAACATTTTTCATTATCCAAACTTTTATTTTGGTATTTTATTAATTACTGTTTATTAACTATTTTTTTTTTGTTTTTGTTTAAAAAGAACAGGTTTGAAAGAATCGCCTTTAAAATTCAGTATCAAAGGATATTTCTAAGGATAAACCCATTTACTGCTCAACTTCTTGCTTTTGACGTATTACAATATTGAAATCGCAAAATCAGAATATTAAATTCCTGACTCTAGAAAGAAAGAGAGAGAACAGTTTGCACAATAACACGTTCTCTCTTTTACCCGCCGTTCTCTTTCTTTTCATCCGATTATAATATTTTATAAATACAACCTTTCAATATAATAACATCAAGTACCTACCAACCTACCCTTAACGGATTTTATCGTACCGAAAACAAGGGACAATCGGGTGATGGCGTGGGACGGAACAAACAATAACAAAAGCAGGTCTCTTCGTTCGTTCACCGCTGCGTGCTTGTTTACAACAAACAATTGAACACGACGCGTCGACCTGTTTTCTACATAACATTTTCTTTTGGAGTGTCAAGATTCGTACAATATTTCAAATTTCGTTTATTGCCAAGATGTCGATGCCAAGAAATACACTTTGTAATTTAAAGTTTTTAACGACATTTTGACATAGATGAACAAACCTAACTGAATAGTCGATTTTCAGCATTTTTATCTGGCTGTCTATCAGTTTGTTTGTTTCGGGTTGACTCAGAAACCAAATCTTTGATTAACGACCAATTTTTTTTCAGACTATACCTATATTAACAAAAATAATAAAATTATAAATCAATATTTCACTAGATGACGTTTCGATCGAACTTATCTACATTTATAGTAAATAGGATAGAACGCATTGCGTTTATACTAAAGAGAGGCAAGCAAAAAAAAAATGTTTTTAAAAATCATTATTTAATTACAGTCTAACCTCTTTATAACGAATCTCAAAGGACCGAGCATTTTTTTTTCGTTATAAAGAGTTTTTGTTATATGGAGGGAAGAAAGAAAAATAACCGAATTTCACCTAATTAATTTATTCCCAACACATTTAAGTCTGTTAACTGTGCCTGACGTTTTTTGCTGTGCCAATATTTGTTTGGTATTTTAAATCTTTGATTAACGTCTGAATAGAACTCTTCAAATAAATAAAATTGTCGACCAAATTTTATTTATTTGAAATGCTTTGTATTTTATTAAGTATCTTATGCATGTCTTGGGATGTGGTGGACTCGCATCTTCATTAAACAATAGGATTTTTTTGATAAGTTTGGCGGCATCATAGTTGGTGATGGTTGCTGATGCCTAAATATGAACATATTTCTTCGTAATAGAGAATGGCTGCTGCGCTATAAAGAAGGTATTAATGTATGAGTTTTAACTTTTAAGGTAAACCAACCAAATTGTAAACATTTCTGCGTTATTGGGAGTTTTTTGTTATAACGAAGGACGTTATAAAGAGGTTACACTGTAATTAGAAAAATAATTGGAAATTAAACATTTTTTTGTACCATTGTTTCACTAATTAAGTTGGCGTCGACCTCAAAATTTATTTATTGTTGTCTTTTTACTGGCTTCTTTTTATAAAAAGTGTTCCGCACAACATAGTTTGGGAAACGCTGGGCTAGAGAATCTTCAGGGTAGGTATGTTATATCTGTCTTTGACAGGAACTACGAAACTCTTCCGAAAGTTCTGATAGTTCGCAACTCTGCATTTGTTGTTTATATGTCAAATTCTGCAATGCCGTAACTTACTCGCACGCTGTGTCAGTGATGGCGCATGAACATTTTAAATGGGTACACTGCGGGATCAATCGGAGCTACCTCCTAACATGAGCTAGGAATGAGGAGGGAGATAATGAAATTAAAAATCACATCTACGTTTATGATATTTTAATTATTAACTTTAATTAACACTGTTGACAACAAACTACAGTATACACTGCAACACTAGTTACTCCTGCCATAAACCGTGTGTGTATCACGGATGTGTATGTACGACACAGGTACCGCCGGGTCAAATTCGTCAAAGTTGACCGAACAAGAAAGATTCATTGAACGCTTCTAACAGTGCATTAATGTGCCGATCTAAATAACACACTATAACATTCGGGTCAAGAGTTGCACGGTGTACACCGAGGTTTTTTGATGGCAATTCATGTGCTGCTTCGAAGCGCAGAACAGCGCTTGGATGATAGTTAGTAGAATCCCGAAGTCTATCGATTCACACATTCAAATGCACGCGCTAGATAGAGTCGTACGGGTGAATAAGGGGGCATATTGAACAGCTGGTAAACAGTCAGCGATCGTTATTTCTAATTTTCTGGCTCTTATCAATAATAACAGACTGTTAGGTAGCTCGCGGCATTGAGTATTGCTGACTTGACAACGGATTCTACAATAAATAGAATTGTATTTGACAAGTTGCATACAAAGCCAGCGGGTGCGATATCCTTCGAGAGCTTCCAAAGATAGAGACTCGCAGGTTTGTTTTTTCATGTCGATCTGGAGTGGTCTTTGTATCTTGCCGAAATATACTACAGTAACTTCTCTGTGAATCACCGCTCATGATCGTCATCTCCTACGGTTTACTGTTTTTAAGGTTCAACCGCTATACGACTCGGAGTCTCCTAGACTAGTGAGACCTTTTTGAGAAGTGGGTCAACTTTTGTTAATAATTTTTTTTAGTACTAGCTCGTGTGCCACTAAGTCAGTGGCGTTACTTTAAAGGTTTAAAGGGAGAGGGGGGTGGTTAAATACCATTTTTTTAGTTCAAAACTTTTTTTGGACAACACACGACGTTTTAAGACCCAGCTGAATTCAGCATGTTTTGCCAAAGTTCCGAAAGATTTGAGTTTTCATAAAAAAACGGGTATGCCTTGAAAAAATTGCGAAAATCGAATTCTTTAATAGACTTTTGAAATTGAGAATGCTTACAGAAAAAAATGCGCTGAATTCAATGAGCGTAAGCAAAATTTTGTATCTCTTTTAGTTTGGAAACTACGGCAGCAAGTTTTTACGAGCGACGGTGATTCAGTGGTAAAATGCTCGTCTACCACGCGGGCGCCCTGTGGTCGATTACGGGCCGATGCCATTATCTTTTTTGTTTTTAGAATATTGCAAATAACTTGATTTATTTATAAGTATTTGTTGTTTGAAGTGCAAATCACTTGATTAATTTTTTTATACTGACTCACTTATCAAAACTTTTAATGTTTCCCATTAACCTAGAATCCTATTTGGCGCGAAAGAAGTTTGAGTAGCACACAAGTAAAAAAAATTCGAAAATCATAAATTTATGATTTTATATATGAAGTTATTACATGACAAATGTAATTTTTATGAAATCCCGGACCGGAACACTCAGGGCGCGAGTTCTACTTGCACTTATTCGTCTTTTTTTTAGTATTATTGACTGTTCTCTCTTTTATGATATAAAAAATGAGTTTATTGAAATAAAAACGTGAGTCATTTTAAAATTCTGCGTGGGTCAGTGTCTGACTCGCGGGTCATAGGTTCGCCATCACTGTCATAGACCAAGCTATTTTGCAAGAATTTAGAGTGCTGTTAATTTTTCGTCACTTTCCAACAAATTTAACATCACATAAGTTAAAGTGAGATAGAAATTTAACAACACTGTTAGATCAAACAGAATAACACCACCCGGACATGACTGTTTGACTGACGACGTACGTCTACCAAAATAATGTGCATAGGGTCCGTGATGTAGGGAAAGTGGCGTGAAAAAAACGAACGATTTGTAGCTAATACGTATTAAGCTCTACAAAACGCTCGTGTCACATTGTGACACATATTTAAATGATAACTTCAGGCATATATGATGCAATATCCAGCTGTATTAATGTTGACTGTTGATTTTTTGATGCAGCCAGTAGCGTATAAGTAATTGACCGAACTTATAGTTGATAAGATTTGTTGTAGAATGTAGAGGTTAGTTTAAAATATAAAAAAATACAAATCCCCAAAACTAGTGTTGGGAAAGAAGTTAATAAAGTATTATTTACAATAAGAGTGTTCCCTTGTCGATAATGGCATCGCCCGTTAACGGGAACACCTTCTCCGCCTATGGTTTCGCAGAATTTTAACTGTTACGATGTGTTTAACATTAAGCAAGAAGAAATAAAAAAAATAACGGACCTCAAAAATGTTGTAAAAACTGTTTGAGGAAACGTATTTCATTGTTTTGAATCAATTTTGAGTCACGTAAAAAAACAAACCTACTTACATATGTGTTCGAAGTGTTTTGATTCTCTTATATCCTTTGCGTTCGCATTTTCACAGAATTGGATTTCGATAACGTAAGTACTTACGAAATTTTAATAAATAACACTTATTGATAACGGATTGTTTATATCAATACACTGTCGGCATATTTGGTTTTATGAATATAGCGGATTCAATACGATTTTCATTCGAGCGAAACCGAACTGAACACTTATTATAGTAAATGTGAATTTTCATACGGTATAGTGCGTACTACTATTTTAATAACTTTAAAGAATAGCTTCTGTTGCTACATTGTTGAAACACCCATTGTTACATGTCTATATTAGAAAAATTTTATTTCTCAAACAATGCCACCATCGGGATACGAACCCCGAATCTTTCCACTATCGCGGCGGACTGAGTTACATTACTCTACAGTGACACAGTAAGGTCATAATTGTTATCTTTCCTAATGAAATAGAAATTGTCTTGATTTAGGAATCAGATTAATATAAGAAAACAACTTTCATCGTTGATTCACACACAGCTCTCACTTCTGTGAAGGTTCACATCTGACGTTATCTAAGATAAAAATTAGCTCTCGCATGATGTGAAATGTACAGTTACAAATGGCTATATATTAGAATGATGAATTGACCTTACTGTGTCACTGTAGAGTAATGTAACTCAGTCCGCCGCGATAGTGGAAAGATTCGGGGTTCGTATCCCGATGGTGACATTGTTTGAGAAATAAAATTTTTCTAATATAGACATGTAACAATGGGTGTTTCAACAATGTAGCAACAGAAGCTATTCTTTAAAGTTATTAAAATAGTAGTACGCACTATACCGTATGAAAATTCACATTTGTTATTAAAAAGGCCGTTCAACTATATGAACATGAAAAGTTTTCGCTGTTATCTTTCCTAATGAAATAGAAATTGTCTTGATTTAGGAATCAGATTAATATAAGAAAACAACTTTCATCGTTGATTCACCCACAGCTCTCACTTCTGTGAAGGTTCACATCTGACGTTATCTAAGATAAAAATTAGCTCTCGCATGATGTGAAATGTACAGTTACAAATGGCTATATATTAGAATGATGAATTGACCTTACTGTGTCACTGTAGAGTAATGTAACTCAGTCCGCCGCGATAGTGGAAAGATTCGGGGTTCGTATCCCGATGGTGACATTGTTTGAGAAATAAAATTTTTCTAATATAGACATGTAACAATGGGTGTTTCAACAATGTAGCAACAGAAGTTATTCTTTAAACTTATTATAGTTCTAAACCTCCATTAAGAAATAATATTGCGAACGCTTAAAGCTGCATTTAAATCCGTTCAGTAGTACTCGTGTTTTTAGCGGACATACAAACAAACGCAAACGAGTACTTTATTTTAAACTGCATTTAGTAGTATTTTTACTTGTAGTCGAATATTTTTTGAAAATAATACACAAGTTTCGTTTTAAAAATTAATTACATTCATGGACACACTGTACGTAGAAAATTGGCTCCAGGAGAGCTGGCACCAACCTTTAGTTCAAGCTCGCATTTCTGTGAAGCTGTAACGCGGAGGCACAATAAAAGATAACAAATAGCTTTTGTCAGGGCAACCATAATATCGTTTGAAGTGTCTACGATCAAGTCGGTATAGAAAATAGATAACGAGTCGAAACGTTTTGCGTCGACGTTGTTACCGACTGTGCTAGGGCTTGGTACGAAAACGAGATTCTTTAAGTGAAACTTCTTTTGGCACGGTAGTACAGTAAAATTGTTTCTTGAGAATGTTTGTTCAAAAGCGTAAATAGTTGGCAAAACCAAAAGTGCACATCCCGTAAGTTTTCCACTGTACAATGTACATATTATGATGAAAAACATTGAGAAAATAGATTTTAAAAAAAGCAATTAAAAAATTAAATATCAAGTGGAAATAAAATGGAATAAAAAAAATTTCCAATGACGTTGGCGGGAACTGTTTATAAACTGTTTATAAAAATTAGACTACTGAACACATTTTAGTGAATTTAAATAGGGTTCTGGTCTGATAGTAAACAAAGTGAATAAAATATAACCAAGGCAATCCGACCAAAATTGCGATCTGTAGAGTCGTGACGTACGTACATACGTACAGACCAACCGACAACTGCTGTTCGTGATTTTCAATTACAATTTTAGTAGTATTAATAAACTTGAATTGATTTAAAAATGGTTCTGGTTTATAGATCAGAATCTCATCTTTTCAAAAATCTTCAATTCGAATGGATTTCGTGTGAAATTAACTTAGATATAACTTCTTATATGAACGAAAGTCAGCTCTGACGCGCTAAGCAATAATAAAGCACATACCGCTAGGTTACCGGTATGTGCAATATTCGAAAGTTCTTCAACGATTGCTTTGACACTTTGACACAACGTTGCATTCGAACACGCGTGTGTTTTTATTGTACCTATTATATAGAGATGTCACACCTATGACAGGTGAAAACATGCCATCTGTTGGACATTAAAGCAACAAACGCTATACTAAATATTTTACGACAATGGGGAGCGTTATCTGTTGAACGTAACAGCAACACACGCAAACCAGACTTAGCCACAGCAGCGCGTGGCCGGGTACAGCTGGTCTATATGTATACATTTTGACCGCGCCAATTTCTGAAACCATTGAACCGATTTTAATAAAATTTTGTAAATATGCCTTGTTTTGGCGCAAGTTACGCTATAGAATAGTTTTTATTAAATGTTTTGTAACTTACGGTGTTTTCTCAAAAAAAAAACTGTTTTGGTATAACATGTAACGACATCTGAGAGAATTTCTTCAAAGCTATTAATTCAGAAGCAAACAAAGAAAAACTGTTTTAGTACCAAGTATAGACATCTTTTAGAATTCGCTCTAAGCTATTAGTTGAGAAACAAAGCTGGTAGAATTCGCTCAAAGCTATTAGTTGAGACGTCGGGCCGCGAACGAAATACTTTTTGCAGAATTATATCTATCGCACCCGGGTGAAACCGGAACAGACCGATATTATATTATAGAAATTGGCTTTCGAACATTTAAGCTGAGGTGTCTCTAAAAAATCTCGGCGTCATTGCTTGCACAAGGCGAGATCCGAAAATACGAGGAATGAAGAGATGACGAGAGATAAGACGAAAGTTTTTGTAAAGGACAATCTTTTCAAAAATCTCGAGTGGTTTCGTTTCGTGCAAAGCCCTATTATCAACTGTAAAAAATAAAATAAAACGATATTGTTTACTGAGACCGTGTTTCAATAAGCTTTATCGATCTTCGATTGTTTATACAAACCATCTTAGCTTGAGACGTTTTATTGTAGATTTTGCAATAATATTTTATCACAATATCGTACGTTAGGAGTACCGGAACTTGGAAACAAGAAATTAGAGACAATATTTATTTGTGATGTTTCAAAACTACTCTTGAATGAAACAAATAAAAGTTATTGATTGAAAATAAACATAGTTTTTTTTTTCGGAGACATTTTATTTCATATTTTGTACAGCGCATTTGATTTCAACTGGTACAATGCATTAATATGTTAAATATCTCCATTTAATTTATAGTGGATTCAAGTTATGTCAAATAGGCTTTCGTAAAAACGGCGGCAATATTTTTGACAGTAAATAATATTAGTGATGTTGGGTTGCAGAAAGTATTGTCAAAAAATTTGATTTGACAATGATCTTAGATTGTGATCATACAATTACAGTTTCCATACATCAGGAGCAGTCTAATGTCGTATTGAAACTCCCTGTTATCTAGAACAATCGATTGTACTCACACAAAAACAAATGGTTATTCTATATGGAAAAAGATCGTGTTTCAAGCTAAATTATGATCAAAGTGCGTAGAAAAACATTGTTTTGAAGTGGAAACTGTACAAAAAAACGATGCTAAAACATGTATATATGCAGTTTAAGAAAAATATCATTTCAATCGATCATATAGTTTTTGAGTAAAATCGATTTAAAACTCTAGAATGCTTTTCACGAGGAGAAATATATACAACACGATTTTTAAGTTGATTCTTCTTTTGACGTGATAACGTCTTATAAATTGATGAATCACCAATCTTATAAATTGATAAAACACCGGCTGCATGCACGAAAAAGTGTAACGTTCCTAAATCCTAACGTTCGTAACGCGTAACGCGTAACGTTCCGCCTGACCCTGTGCGTGCTTTTTGCTAATTTCTCGCTCAATTTAAATCAGATCGGTTTGAAACCAGTCTTAAACGAAAGAGGAGAACATTTTACATAGATTTCGTATAACAGAATTTGCCTAAACAGTTTTTTTATACAAAATATAGAAAAATAGCTGTATAAATGCAATGTTGTCGGTCGTCTTTGTTTGCCGTACATGGAAATTAGAAGATAACGTATGTCTTGTCTTAACATGAAAACGGCTGCATTTCTAATGTTTAATTCAATTTTTTGACATTAGTATTTTGTGAAATGCAACGCCTTCTAAGTTAAGTATTGGAATAACTAATTATTATTAGAACATAAAACTTTGACAGTTGCAAACGTCACTTTTGACATTTCTTATCATTCCGACACCAAGGATAAGCGGATTGAAACCAAATTTTGGGAGGTTTAGGTTATGTTTTACGGAATACGTTATCACGTAAAACTATCGTCCGTAAACCGACTTTACAGACAACCAATTTTTTTTAACAGCGTGTAGAAATCAAATAGACGAACAAATATTTTAAGTAACTTTTTTATTAAAACTAATAAATAACAGATATACAAGCCTCAAAGATTTATTAAATTTTTTAATTTTTATTTAAAAAATTCAAAAGTCCGATTAACACACGCGAAGATATGATAGCACCAATCGGAAATGCATCCGAAATAATTCGCTGAAGGTTCTTACCACTACTACAAGCATGTACAGAGAAGCATGGCTAAGACGCACGCATCTTTGTGTCCAACAAAACGGGGACAACTTCGAACAATTTCTGTGGACTGACCTCAAAATTTGATAAAATTTAATAAAACTTTAAAAGCTCGTTCCTCTTTCATTTCTGAGTTTTGATAAGAAAGTTACTTGAAATATTTGCTTGTCTATTTGATTTGTACACGCTGTTAAAAAAATAAGAATCGAATTAAAAATCATTATCTGTGTTCATAAAATCTAAGGTATTTGTTTAATCAAATTTTTTAATCTGCAACTGATCATAAAACAATTGATTTTTTATCAGTCGTAACATCATCGCACCCAACTGGTGTCTTACATTTAGATGAAAATATCTGCATAAAATAGTCAATCACATCCTTGCAAAGTTTTGTTCCGTTTGCAGCTTTTTCTCAGAAAATATGATTTATTTTTATGAATTTTGACATTTCGTATCTTATTTATTTAAGAAACGGGTGCGAGAATTTTTGCTAAATTTGTTAGAATCAGACCGACGAGGTCGTATGAAGTGAAAATTTGATATTTTATAGGTGGTACGTGCAAAAAAATGTAGGATGTATCTAGACTGTATTGCTTTTATGACTCGTCTGACTGTTGAAACTCGTTAGTTTTAAAATTATGTGAGAACTCGTGTATAAAATAATGAATTACGGTCTAGATATATAAATTACTATTATACTAACGAAAGTTCAGTTTCTAGTTAAGAACAAAAAAATAAACCTCATTTTTAATTAGAGAAATATACAAATGTGCTACCATTTTATGTTTTTGTCAATTAAAAACTCAGCCGTCATATATAAAATTAAAATGTTGAAATGAAATTTATAATACCGCGGTCGTAAATTCTACGAAAGTGTATTAAAAGCACTAAAATTTTAACGCTTTGCATTCTAAATACGGGTTAATGTAATCGGGACTTTATATAGTACGATTGATAAAAATAGTTTAGAACTATATTATATTAAAAAAAGGACATTTTTTTGTGAAAATGAACTGTTTTAGTAACATGTAGCGACATCTCATAGAATTTACTCAAAGCTATTAGTTCAGAAGTAAACAGAAAAATTGTTTTAGCACCAAGTAGCGACATCTGTTATAGAATTCTCTCAAAGCTATTAGTTCAGAAGCAAATCTGGTATAATTGGCTAAAGCTATTAGTTCAGACTTGAGACACCGGGCCGCAAACGAAGTTACGAAATACATTTTGCAGAATTATATCTATCGCACCCGGATGAAACCGGGAATAATATTATAAAGAGGCAAAGTTTCTATATTTGGATGTAGGAGGTAATCTCCGAAACTACACGCCCGATTTTAAAAATGTTTTCACCAATATTTAGAACAAACCTTCAAGATGGACATAGGCTATATATTATAAGTATTATCGCGTTAAAATAAAAGCGCTTTTCGCGGAGGCAAATTTTGCAACGCAAGTCGACGAAAAAACGGCTATCTACAAATTCGAGCGAGGCCGGACCGTCCAAATAAAAAGCGATAGACGTTGACACACAGTATACATAATTTATGTAATATGGAAACTGTGAAACTCAAAGGTTGACTGAAAGATAATCAAAGACGGTAACAAAGTTATGGCAGGGAGCCGGTTAGTAATTTGATTAACCGCTGTTACATTCACTGAACATCCGGGTTGTTTGCTATCCACAACTGCAATTCCGCTGGGGGTTATAATATATAACCCATGAAATGGTTGGCGGTTAAAATGGTTTGCATTCACAAACCGGAATATTGTCATAGACTGATGAATATCTATTATATCTCTAGGATAAAGGCACTGATTTCCGACTAGAGGCGTAACTAGGGCGGAGGCTCCGTTAGATTCTATTCCGTGCCCCATAATCAACCGTGTCCATATTTGACCTGATTAATAATATGAATTTATTGCATAGCCCAATAGGTTACAATCGTCAGTTACAAAGAAGTTACATTACAATAATACCTATACATAATTTTATAATAATTCATGTATGTTATACGGTTCTTTCTTTATTATGTACTGCTTTAATAAGTTATTAAATTTTTTGCAATTTTTTTCATACTTAATGTTAATTGGCTAATGTTCATAAAGTTTTATTCCAGTGTATACCGGACCTTTCTCAAAGAAAGTTGTTCTATGAGGAATAATAATAGTATTGTTTCTTGTGTCGTAATGCTTTATATTATATATTATTATTATTATATTTATTATTTATATTTATATTATTAATATTTATATTTATACCTCCTAACACGGGTTAGAAATGAGAGGGACGGAAAAATAAATCATTAGCCATTTCCATGTTTATGATGTTTCAATTATTGACTTTTTTTAAAGACTGTTGACAACAAACTGCAATATACACTGTAACACTACTGACATAAGCCGTGTGTCGTGTATCATGTATGCGTATGTACGACATACGCACCGCCGAGTCAAAGTCGTCAAAGTTGTTGACTGAATGAAACAACTAATGTTCAAATCTTTGATTAACGTCTCATTAGAACTCTTCAATAAATAAAATTATCAACCAATTTTTCAGACAATATATTAACAAAAAATATAATTAATACATTAACATTTCGATCCGGAACTGGATCTTCTTCAGAACGGATCTAAAAAATATAAAAAATAATTAATATTTAATTTCTAGTTCGCTTTATATAAAATTCTTTCAAAATAATTAATTAGTATCAAAATATTGAAAAAATAATAACAAACAATTTTTTATTATAAAATTGTTTGTTATTATTTTTTCAATATAGGTATTGAAAATATATTAAATAAAATATTTTGATGCTAATTAATTATTTTGAAAGAATTTTATATAAAGCGAATTAGAAATTAAATATTAATTATTTTTTATATTTTTTAAATTCGTTCTGAAGAAGATCCAAATCCGGATCGAAACGTTAATGTATTAATAATTATATTTTTTGTTAATATATTGTCTCAAAAATTGGTCGATAATTTTATTTATTAAACAACTAATGTGCTGACGATAAATGCAGCTCAAAGCCGATTTAAATAACACGCTGTATGACGTTTTATATGCTGGTTTGGAACGCAGAACAGCGCCTGAACGCAATAAAGTCTGCCACACAGAACACACAGGAGTTTTGTGGTTTGCCAATGGCTGTTAAACTTTAGCGTTGATTGTGTATAACAATATTACACTATTTTCTAACATTAAATATTGGGTTAAATATGGATAATACAATTCATTTTAAAACTACTTATGGAGTACGAGTACCCTAGATTTTGGTTGTTCTGCAGCTCTGCAGCGCTCATAGAGGAATCGTCACTGTTGCTAGGCAATTTATGGTTTCACTCTGTAGATAAATAGTACAGGTTATGTTGGGCCACTTCGCGAATTATTAATTCTCAGTCGAATAATTAAACCACACTGCAGCATCTGCGGTTGTCAAATGGCTCTGCAGTGCAGGTTTGCCAGTGGCGTCCATTATAGGGGCCAACAGGGAATTACTCAGTGCGGGATTTACATATTTATTTTATTTTTAATTATTTTTATGTTAAATATTTGTTCCACGTACAAAATCGGCTTAAACTTAAACAGTTAAACGTGTTTTACATTCTGAGTTTAATAAAGAAGCTTATAAATTAGGTACTGTCTAACAAACAAGGACAACCGAAACGTATTGCTTATAAATCTATTAAAAAAACTGTTTTGATATCCTAAATTCTTATATACAGAGTGACTTTTAAGTTGGTTCCTCTTTTTTAACAGCGTGTAGAAATCAAGTATACGAACAAATATTTTGAGTAACTTTTTTATTAAAAATCAAAAATAAGAGAGAAACAGTCTTTCAAAGTTTAATTAAATCTTTTAAATTTTATTTAATTAATTCAAAAGTCCGGTTAGTACACGCGAAGAAATGATAGCACGAATCAGGAATGCATCCCAAATAATTCGCGGAAAGTCCTTATCGCTACTACAAGCTTGTACAGAAGCATGGCTACGACGCACGCATCTTTGTGTCCAACAAAACGGGGACAACTTCGAAAAATTTCTGTGAATACTTGATAATCACATAACATAATATGTCCATAGTGACATAACATGACGTCAGGACCGACCTCAAAATTTGATAAAATTTAATAAAAGCCCGTTCCTCTTTCATTTTTGAGTTTTGATAAAATGGTTTCTTGAAATATTTGTTCGTCTATTTGATTTCTACACGCTGTTAGAAAAAAGAATTAACTTAAAAATCATTGTTTATAAAAAAATCTCTTCTTTGATTTAAGACAAGTTTCTAACCTATATCTGACTGACATGAGTGCACTGCAAGAAATAAACATTGTGGTTCGTTAATTTGCTTCCGTTCGGTACCTAAATTAAAAAATTTAAAAAGAAGTTTGACCCTACAGGCCATCCCTGTAACTTCCCGCTATTTTCGAGTTCAAAACGCTCAAAAATATATAAAATATAGCAAGAAATTTATTTTTTAGCTCTTCGAGCTCAAAAAAAAACGAAATTTTCGTTCACGATATCTCATGAACAAATGAACCGATTTTGATGCGATTTGCGGCAAACGACGCAATTTTTTAACTTAAAAAAGTAATTTAATTCAGAAAAATCGATCTCATAGGAATTTTACGAGTAATTTAAAAAAAACACTTTTTTAAAAATTTTTCGTTCACGATATCCCATGAACAAATTAACCAATTTTGATATGGTTTGCGGCAATCGACGCAGTTTTTTTAGCCTAAGAAAGTAATTTATTACAAAAAAATCAATCTGACAACAATTTTAAGAGTCATTTTAAAAAAACACTTTTTTACGATTTTTCGTTCACGGTATCTCGTGAACAAATGAGCCGATTTTGATGCGGTTTGCTGCAATCGACGCAGTTTTTTTAAACTAAGAAAGTAAATTATTACAAAAAATCGATTTGATAAGAATTTTACGAGTAATTTTAAAAAATTACTTTTTTCCTAATTTTTCGTTCACGTTATCTCACGAACAAATGAACTAATTTTGATATGGTTTGCGACGATCGACGCAGTTTTTTTAGCCTAAGAAAGTAATTTATTACAAAAAAATCAATCTGATAACAATTTTAAGTCATTTTAAAAAAACACTTTTTTACGATTTTTTCGTTCACGGTATCTCGTGAACAAATGAACCGATTTTGATGCGGTTTGCGGAAATCGACGCAGCTTGTTAAGGAGAAGAGCTGATTAGTTTTTGGAATTAATCGGTTTAGTATTTTAGAAAATTTTTTACAAAAACAGATTTTTAAAAATTTTTGAAACTGGCTTTTTTAAGATATCTCAAAATGTTTTGGGCCGAATCCTTTCAAATTTTCAGGAAGTCTAAGTTCACCAAGATCACGTCAGATGCCGTAAACCGCGTTTCAGTCGGACACTCCGTTCAAAAGATATAAAAGGTTTACATACATACACACACACACACACACCATCACACACACACCTACAGCCCTACGGACATCATCGCCAAAATAGTTTCAATAGCTTCCTAGGACCTCAAAACGTCGAGATCTGGCGAAAACTCGATTTTCGAAAATCGGGGTGAAAGATTTTTGAAAAAAAAAATTTTTTTTTTTTTTTAAAGCGGGAACGTCAAGAAGAACTAAACCTCGAAAAAAATCGAACAAAAAAAACGTTTTTCAAAATCGGCTGAACTGTTTAAATGGAAGTTCTGGTACAAAAAAAAATGATTTGAACTAAGTTTAATTTTAAACTGAATTCATTTAAACGGGCTTTAAACACAAATTCTAAAACCGACCCTAAGAGATTTCTATATATTGTAAGTACCTACTGTGTACGTAATAAACAAACAAACAAGGAAAAAATGTGTCCCATAGACAGCTTTGTCAGATAATCCGATAGACGCAATTCCTTATCAGGCGTTTCTTATTTTCCTTTTATGGCTGTTGGTAAGTGGCTATTTGAAGCCGTTGACATTGAAATATTGTGTCATTTGCGACCAAATAATTCTGCAAGTTTCTGCAAGTACTGTATTGGTGTCGCTGTTTTTTGCTCACAAGACGTTTTTACAGTTTGCTTATCTTCTTCTTATTTTCGTTTAGTAGGTCTAATTAATGTAAAAGCTTTTTTTGGTTGCCAAGATCTTTGTTAAGCCGACCACTATTCGTGGCTTCGTTCGCGTTAATGTCGTGTTTTTTATCTATTGCTCAAACCTATCTTAAATCTCCGAAAGTTCTTCACTGATTGCTTTGAAATTTTGATTTTTATATACCTACTAATGGCCCGGCCCGGTGTCACCCGGATTCCATAGATATAATTCCGTAAAGTGTATTTGTTTGCAGCCCGGCGTCTGAACTAATCGTTTTGAACAAATAATTCTACCAGATTTGCTTCTGAACTAATAGCTTTGAGTAAATTCTATGAGATGTCGCTACATGTTACTGAAACAGTTTAATTTCATAAAACACCGTAATTTTGTACAAAATATTTAATGAAAACTATCCTATAGCGTAAGTTGCACCAATCAAGACACATTTACAAAATTTTGGAGATTAGCGTGGACGAACATCGTGACAAGAGATTTTTATATATAGGTATAAAGATTATATATATACACGTCACATCTGTGACAGATGAAAATATGCTTTTTTTTAAAGCGACACTAAATATTTTACGGCAACAGGAGCGCAACGAGAGCACCATTTGTCAGACGTTGAAGCAACATACGTTATACTAAATATTTTACGGCAACGGGAGCGCGACGAGAGCACTATCTGTTGAATGCAGCGCCATCTGTTGGACGTTAAAACAACACGCGCTATACTAAATATTTTATGGCAACGGGAGCGCAAAGAGAGCACCGTCTGTTAGACGTTGAAGCGACATACGTTATTCTAAATATTTTACGGCAACGGGAGCGCAACGAGAGCACTATCTGTTGAATAAAGTGCCCTCTGTTGGACATTAAAGCAACACGCGCTATACTAAATATTTTACGACAACGTAACAGCAACACACGCAGAGCATACTGAGACATTGTAACGCGTGGCCGGGTACAGTCAATGATTTTTTTATCTATAGGTATGCCTTATTTATCTCTGGTATAAGGAGTTTTTAAGAAGTACGAAAAGAAAACTTACCCAAATTTCGTTGCACATTCGGTGTAATAACCAGCTTCGAAGATCCTTCCAGAATGTATTTGAATTAGTAAATTTATTTTTATACTTTAAAAATTCAATTTCAACTTTTTTTACATGAATGTTTTCACAACAATGTATTATAATTTTCCTTTCGATTAGATCGGTGGAATGAATTTATAAATTGATGAGAAAATAAGTTTAGTTCTGTGTTTATTAGAGCATGCATATTTTTATTCTGTAAAATTGTAAAGAAAATTCTTTTGAAACGTGTTTAATTGTTTTTTAATTCATTAAGTTATAAATGAGAAAAAAATGGCTCTTGGAAATCTCTAAAAATATTGTTTGAAGCTGGAGGAGGGGCACGCTTAATAAAAACTCTTCTTGTGGTTACAAGAAAAAAAAAATATTAATTTATGTCGAAGTCGATTAATGTATCAGTTTATTGAATGACTAATTTTCCGACTCAGTTTTGCTCGGGTAAACTTTGGTTTGGCAACGAAACCATCTAGCAACAAATTTTTCACATACTACATCTTTTGCAGTTCAGACATCGTACACCGATTTAGGTCAAATACCGTGTTGCATTTTCGCACTGTTCATCCCTATTTTGTTATATCGCAAAAATTGTAGCCTATGTTATTCGGGACGAAAGAAATGCCTTGGAAAATGTAAATTTTAATTGTAGGCATGATGACAGACTTTGAAATCCAGTTCTATAATGTTATATAATATTTCCGAAAAAAAAACATTATTTCAGCAATAAATTAAATTTTATCGCAAATTATTGCATTTTTATCTTTCTATATTGAAGTAATCGCGAAAATGCTTGTGACGTCACTATCCAGTGACAGCTAGCATTAGATATTGTATTTATGAGTGTAGAGCTGTGATTCAGAGGTATTTCTTAAAAAGGTATGTAAATTTACTTAATGATATGATTATTTACGTATTTTCTTAAAAGTAAGTAGTACTTGATCAAAAACAGGAAAAGCCGTATAATACGAGGAATGAAGACTTTTCTATAAAACATAAGACCACGTTCTTTGAAAAAAGTCCAGTTTACACAGGATTTAAGATTTATAAAAAGTTGCCAAATTATCTAAAAAATATAAAAAATGAAAATAAGTTTAGAAACGAATTAAAAAAACATTTGTCTTGTATTGTCCTATATGATTTCTCTGATTTATTCTGATTTCTTTTTTTTTTGACATTTTTGTATACCTAATGGTCAACACAAATAAAAATTATTTCTATTCTATTCTATTCTATTTCTTAGTTGTAAAAATAGTACGGTTTTTTTTAGTTGCAAGTTAACTAACCTCAAAAATAACCTATGACATAAGTGTTATTAAATATCACAAAAAACGAATAAATAACAAATCAACTAATTAAATGATGCGGAAGTGAAAGATCGCAACAAAAATTTAAACGGCACGGTGATTAGTTACTTCAAGTTTATATTATCTTTTAAGAAAGCGTGACGTCATTCAGTCAACATGGCCGATTGCAGTATTTTATACTTTTATTTTGTTAAAAATCTTACTAATGTTTATACTAACACTGGGTTATTTTTTAGAATCCTTTTAGCATATATTTTTCTTTAAAACCATTATTATATTCTTTGATTCTTTTATACTGTCATTATGCTTATTGCACGGTTTTACTCCCAACCAAACGCTCCATCAAAAAGTCCGTAAGTTGTACTAATTTCTACTCAACACGCTGTAGATAGATGAGCTTTATATGTAAACACAGAGTTTTATATGAACTTTGAAAGTATTGCGGAGAGCTTTAGGGTTAAACTTCAACGATTTATGTTTGCGTGAAAACAAAGGGAAATTTCCAAGAAAAAAGCGGTACTGATAACAGAATACGTAAGTAGCGGAAAAGCTTTTGGAAAACAACAGAAGATTATGTATATTTATGCGCGGAGCCAAAACAAACATGGAAAAGTTCTTAACAAGTTGTTGTCTTACGAATTTACCGAATGAGCGGCGTAATGGAAAGAGCACTTGACTCATATTCGGAAAATATTTCGGTTCGAATCTCGACGGGGACAGATGTCTATAGGACTTTTACCTATTGCGTGTCATCGAAAAAATGTAATGCGTGTTTTGTTGAGGTTTTTCTTAAAACTTAGTACCGGGGTCGGATGGAAAAACCGATTTTGATCAGGTTTTCTTTAAACGACAGGACATTTTTACTCGAACGTTATTTGATACAAACTGAAGTAAAGAAATGTCATCATGGAACCGCCATCTTTTAAACTCAAAAAGTTATCGTGTAGAAATTGGAAATATAATTCTTTTTAAAAGACTATTAATAGGGCTTCACACGAGAGCGAGATTTTTCTCGTCTCGTCTCGTTCTCGTCTCGGAAAAGCAAGACGAGACGAGACGATACGTTTTGGTAAATATTTTGGACGATACCGAGACCACATACAGTGCAACCCGAGAGTCTCGTTTATGGTCTCGTTAAATTTTTTTTTATAAAGTTTTTATTGGAAAAATTAGAAAAGGTCGAAATAAAAAACAATATATTTTACAAAATATAAAATCTGGTGACCATCTGTGACATATTTTATAGTAAATTTAAAAAAAACTCAACAGAGTATGATTTTTTCACATTCTTACTTCAACTTGTTAACACTTCTTATTGTAACGTATCTTTTATCATAAATATTTATCCTTGCAAATTTCTATATCTTAAGTTTGAATAGGTATATATCATTATTTAAAATTAAGCGAGACGAGACGAGACATTTGGTAACGAGACGAGACCGAGACTTGAACGAGACTGAATTTTCTAGGGATTGACGAGACCGAGACGAGATTTTTGATAGTCTCGTCTACTCTCGTCTCGTGTGAAGCCCTAACTATTAAGTATAGAAATCTTCAATTTCTGATTATATTCTTCAATAAATAGAATTTTTGACTAATTTTCAGACACAATTAATTAATTTTTGAAAAAATAACGGCTATATCGTAAACTATGATAGAAAGGATTAACAGGAAAATAGCCAATAAATACAGGGATGAAAAATTTTATGTTCATTTATTTTTTAATAAGTTCGACGTTTCGTGGATATCTTTGTCCACATCAACAGGAATCTAAAATTTATAATGCAAAAATTTAACAAAACAAGAAAAATAACTTATATGAATATATAAAATTTCATCTGTGTATTTATTGGCTATTTTCCTGTTAATCTTTACTATCACAATTAATTCTCAACACTAATCGAAGAATCTCGCTAGAGATTCTTTTCTGTGCTAAATGCCAACGAATCTCTAGCGTATTCTTATACATTGATTTTGCCTTTGTCCCATATAACGCCGTGTATATGAAGCAAGTTTCCAAGTTTTATAGTTCTGTGACCACGTGACTTTCATAGGACCGATTTTTCGTATCACCCATATATACTTCTGTACCATAATAACAGCTTATACTGTGTGAGTGCCCGTGGACGAGCGGGTTACGACGTAGGCTAGTAAAACTAATAACAGGGTCTTTGAGTTCGATTCCCGTCAGCATCATTGGAAAAATTTTTTTTCAATTTTTAATTTTTTTATGTTTTTAATTGTTTTTTTTATTTTTAATTTATTTTCTCAATTTTTTTCTCATATATTTTAATTTCTTTTTTAATTTTTTTTATTTTCTTGTTTTTTGAAAAATTCACTCGTCAAATCTTTTATTAAAAAATAACAAAATATATGATTGAAGTTAGATTTAAATAAATTAATTTATTAAAAAACATATTTATCATAAAAAGTGCAACAAAAATTAAAAAGTGAAAAGATTACGAAGTGAAACTTCTTTTTTTAATGCAAAATAAGTATTTTACAAATGATATGAAAAAAAATTTGTATTTTTAATGGTGGGCCTTGTTCATTGTTTTTTTTTTCATGCCTTCAAAATGTGCCTTCATGGAATCTTCAAGAATATCCATATTTCAAATGAATATAAATAAAAAAAAAAAACTAAAAAAAAAAATATATACGCGTCGACTTGAGAACCTCCTCCGTTTTTGTTTTTCGTCGGTTAATAAAAAAGAATCATGTATTACAGAGCATAGACTTGTTATAGCTCATTTTTATTTTTAATAGACTTCACATGGATTGTTTACAAATTGAATGTCATGGTATTCGCATGGAGGTGTGATGAGCCGATTGCACCACTAGGTGTTGCACCGCGGCAGCACTGGACTACGCGGCAAAATATAAATGCACTTTTGTAGTACTGTTTGTTAAATGAGAAGTAAAAATCAAAAGTCGATTATTGCAATTTCTATAACCGACTTTTGATTGTTACTTCTTATTTAACAAAATACATGAGAGACGCGCTCGAAACCACAGTTGCATGGAGTAAGGATCGTGTTGTTTTTTACAATACATATTCTAATTTCAGAGATTCATTGCATTTAAATACAACAATATGAACACTTTTATTGCATTTAAATACAACAATATAAAAAATGCACATATTATGTTTATTTTGGAGGAAAAATAAAAATAATGTCTCACACTTTGGAAAAAGACGTGAAATCTTAAAAAAAAAACTTCGGAGAAGTAAAAACTTCGTTCTGTGCTAAATTCAAAAACTTGAGGCGACTGAATCTTAAGATTATAACTTAATAAAAAAAAAGAATTTTCTGTCTGACAAGAAATTGAAATCAAGCTCGAAATTCTGTGCGCAAGACGTCGAAAAAAAATGAATTTCGAGGCAGACAAGGAATTGAAATCCAACCTTGAAATTCTGTGCTTATAAAAGCTACAAGAGCAACAGCAAAAAAAAGTGCACAGACGGCGTTTTTTTAGTGATAACTAAAGGAGTTATGCGAACACCGTCTTTGCATTTTTTTTGCTGTTGCTCTTGTAGCTTTTATAAGCACAGAATTTCAAGGTTGGATTTCAATTCCTTGTCTGCCTCGAAATTCATTTTTTTTCGACGTCTTGCGCACAGAATTTCGAGCTTGATTTCAATTTCTTGTCTGCCTCGAAATTCTTTTTTTTTATTAAGTTATAATCTTAAGATTCAGTCGCCTCAAGTTTTTGAATTTAGCACAGAACGAAGTTTTTACTTCTCCGAAGTTTTTTTTTTAAGATTCTGTTATAAACTAATTTTTAATAAATTTTTATAGTTTTTTGACTTTTTTAAGTTATAGAAAACGATAAATTTTACGTTCCAAAAAAACAGACGAGAAGTGTCGTGGAACACCCGGCTGGAATGAAGTATTATCGCTAATTATTATGTATCATATATTTTTTTTACTAATTTGTCTATAAATTATTCGAAAATTTTATTTCTACTAAAATATGATTATTAAACAAAAATTAATCGAGTGATTTGCAACTGTAAAAATATAGAAATAACACTTGTTGCGCATTTGTCGGGAATCGAACCCGGGCTACCCGCATGGCAGATGAGTATTCTACCACTTAACCATAGATATCGCTATTTATATAGGTTTAATAACAAATCGTGAAGTTAGAAGGCGTTGCATTTCACTATTAACCGTTTTTGTTCAAATGCAATCTTTTTATTTTAAGACAGAACTAATGCAATCTTGAACATATACATAACACACTGTGTAAGAGAAAAAGATAGCCGATCCACGTGTGCGATGTATTAGGCAAAATCGAATTTATATACAGTGTTTATTTTGCTTTTTTATGTATAAAAAACTATTTGCGCGAATTCTCTTATACGAAATTTATGTAACATGTTCTCCTCTTTCGTTTAAGACAGATCTGATTTAAATTGAGCGAATTATAAGCGAAAAACTTTTTTGTTTTCAATATGCTCCCCTCTGGGACCAAAATTCAAAAATCCGACTCCGTTAGGATCTGTCCCATGCCCTATGTTATAAGTGTGCCAAATTTCAACATTCTATGTCTATACGGACAGACATACAATAGGTAATTAGATTAGATTTTCGTTACAGATTTTCTTTACGCCTTTTCTTTACGATTTTTTCTTATGTTTTTTTTTTCAGCCCTCTCCATTCATATCTATAACGTCCCATAAGGAACTTCGTTCCAAAAATCTGCGGATTATTCACAAATTTCCTCAAATTACTATCTCACTTTGTATAGACGATCCCATTATTGCTTTTAAAGATATCCCCCAAAACGCCCTATCCTTTTCACTGCGCAAAAAAAGCGCCATCGCATCGACACGACCGCGTAATTGTTTTTTAAAGACCTCCCCTAAAAATCCCTCCCCTTTTCACTGCGCAAAAAAACGCCATCGCATCGACACGACCGCGTAATCGTTTTTTAAAGAACTCCGCCCCAAACGCCTTCCCCTTTTCACTGCGGAATGTTTTTTTATAAAAATCAATTTTCCGCACTTAAAACGGCTAATAACACTGTTATATTATGTTATATTAAATAATAATTGTGCATAATATTTTGCACATCGAGTTATCGTACTCTAACCCATTAAATGTTTACGTTTGAACGTTATTGAGATTCTTATATGGTTTTTTTCTGAATCGATTTTACAGTTGTGTTAATTCGTGAACATCGTGCTGAAACATATATTGTGCACTTTCCTACATTAAAATGAATAGAGTATGTTCTATCACAATGTGTGCGTATTTACACACTCAAATCGGTACAACACTCTTTTTTTCCTTCCCGTATTTATATACAACAGCGTTAAATCACAACACTTGTGGTGCAAGGCAAGCTTTAAGCTATATCTTAAAATTTATTAATGACTCCCATAAATTTGTCCAGGCTTAATTATTTCGAGAGTAGATAAAATTAATCAAACTAATATGTTCACTCCAGCTGTCAGATTATTTACACCCGGAACTGGATTTCAGAGCATTATAATTTGAAAGCCATTGTAATGAATTATCCGAGGAGTGCTCTTTCAAAAACAGTCGTCGTGTTCATCAATCTGTCTGCGAATACTTGCAGATTTCTCGGAGATGTGTGTGAACATTTTTTTTGTCTGTGAGAACAGCTCAAACAATTTTAATGTGTCAATAAATTTACTAAAAAAATTCCTCATATCTCGTCGGTGGAAGTTTTCGGGTGATAGTATTTGTTTATTATAGAATATAGACGCCCGACAACTAAGGTTATATAGCGTTTGATCATCGAATTAAAACGACACTACAAGCCATCCACAAGCGGAGCTGGACTTCGAACCAATGGCAATCTGATCTAAAAGCCAACACGCTGATTAGTACACCGAGCTCACTTGGGAAGAATAGGCTTTAAATCAGTGAAACAAATCGGTTGACTAGCTTCTGAAATTATCCGTATATATAAATAGTATTGAAATATGTGTTGAAAGATTAATTGGTTATCTAACTATTGATGCCCGACACTGTTCAATAAAATTTCATTAACATTGATTGTTTTCCGACATATCAAAGCGCCAATGAAATTCAATTGGGAGTTTCACAATTTAAACTTCGGAATTTATATGACTTATAGAGAAAACAATCAGTTTCTGAACTGTGATTGAATTAAATTGGATATTGTTATTTACGAGTTTATTGGTAACTAACGGCTACCCGCGGCTTCTCTGGCGTTTATATCGGTTTCATTGTTATTACTTAAAGGGGGTGGCGAACCTTTCTACATAAACGTGTCAATTTTTTTCAAAAATTTTTAATGTAGCCATGGCGTGCCGACAAGCAGCCAAAGAAATTTAGTTGTCAAAAAATTGGTTGTCTGTAAAGTCGGATTACGGACGATAGTTTTACGTGATAACGTATTCCACTCGAATATCATATTTAATAATACATAACCTAAATTTTAGTAACTGTCAAACTATATTTTTACCGACTAATAATTTGATCAACCAAAGCAAAATACATATTTTTAAGCAATTATAAAAGACATTTAAAAGAATGTATATATATAATATATTTGTTAACAAACCGTATAATTTATCTGCTGTTATGAAATGCAGATATCTCTTAAGATTTGTTTTTGATACAAAATGTAGCTGCGTTTGTGTACAAACTATCAATTGATCAATACATTTTCATTCGTTGTGAATAATATCATATTTTATCCATAATGACGGCGATCAGTTATTTTTAACAAAATAAAATGACATTTGTTAATTATTATTAGCGCCATATTGCCATTATCGTGCGTTCAGTTATACTTTGGCTTGGATGAATCGGTAATAATTATATGACACAAAAAATATCCGTGCAAAAACGAACAAATAACGATGTATTATCTGAAAAATTCCTTTAAACATTCGATAATTTATGACATTTTTATTAGATATCTTGATTTTAAGTCTTAATTTCCACGGTTTATAAAACAAAGGCCATCTGTCAGATGTAGCTTTCGCTGGAACAGGCGATAAAAATGTTGAACGCACACTACTCTCTGACGTCACGCAAGAAGAAATGCGTACAAGCCGACGACGATCGTGCTTCTCTATCGCTTATAATGCGCTCTCGCTTGCACGCACAGGGTCAGGCGGAACGCGACACTTTTGGAACGTTACACTTTTTCGTGCGTGCAGCTGGTGTTTCATCAATTTATAAGACGTTATCACGTCAAAAAATGAATCAAACATAGATAAAAATAATAATTTCGATAATCACTGAGCGCCATGAAACTTTTTCGTATTTGTTATTTGGTGATAGTCATTTTTTTTCGACATCTAGCATATTTTTAATTATATCTATTTTGCACCTCAATCAATGCCGTGCTCATAATAATCTTTCGCGTGCCATAATTTCGCCACCCCTGGCCTAAACCCTTTAAAGCGCGATGATACAGAATGAGTCAGAAATAGACACAATCGAAATTCTACAAATCAAACACACTTAGAAACACTATCCTAAAACATTAAAAAAATCGGTAGATTCATTTAGGAAAGAAAACCAAAGTTTTACTAGAAAAATGTAACTCGTCGTGTTAATGCCGATTTTATTGTTATTGTTTACACCAGGGGTGGCGAACCTATGGCACGCGTGCCACAGGTGGCACGCGACAGATTATTGTTGGCACGGCCTTAATTGCGGTACAAAATAGAAATAATTATGAAAAATGATTATTTTTGTTTATGTTTGATTCATTTTTAGACAACTAAATTTCTTTGGTTGCTTGCGTCGGCACGCCATGGCTACAATAAATATTTTTAAAGAAAATTGGCACGTAGGTGCAGAAAGGTTCGCCACCCCTAGTTTATATGCCGTTTTAGCCAAAAGCGCGATGATACAGGTGATTCAAAAATAGACGCGAACAAAATTCTACGATTAAAATAGGCTTAAATAATCACCATGGTGTTAAAGAAATCGGCAGGTTTATTTTCAAGGAAAAAAAATGTTTACTTAGAAAAATGGCACCCGCCACTGGAGATGTAAATTTCATAGTATGTACTCGTTTATTAACTAAATGCAAACCTTACTGATTACGTAACTGCTATAAAATGTGTAAAAAATGTATATGTTTTCTAAACAGTTATTATACTGATTGCTCCGCCGAGATGGACATAAAACAGTAACGCACATTTTACTAATACTGTCATGGTTTTATTAGCTGATGGAAATTCTGCAGATAGTGGCGTGTGTGAGTCGGAGGACTGGTAAATATTTTGAGCCGGAATGAAACTACCTTCCCCCCTCCGTTTTCGAGGATACTGAACACGATGGCGGCATCAGAATTGGTCCAACCCCTCAAACCGGCCAATATCCACCCCCGAGAGGGGTTAAACGCGATTAACTAGATTTCCCTGCAGAAAGAAGTACTTTACCCCCGCTTTCGAGGATGCTGAGCACGGTGGTGGTGTTGGATATTGCGTCCGACTCCTACCAACCCCTCCACCAGCCAATACTCACCCCCGAAAGGGGTGAATTTTTTTTTCCTATTATCAGCGACCAATACTGGTTCTTCCGTTTTCGAGGATGCTGAGCACAGTGGTGGTGTTGGATATCGCGTCCGACTCCTAACAACCCCTCCACCGACCAATACTCGCCCTTGGAAGGAGTGCATCGTGTTCAGCATCCTCGAAAACGGGGTGGGAAGGTAGTTTCATTCCGGCTCAAAATATTTACCATTTTCGCGTTTATTCCGACTCACACACGCCACTAAGAAGCTACAAACGGTGTACTAACCGCTTTCCCGGGTTGTCGTTTTCTAGAAGCAAGCATTTTTAATAATATTGTGCAACGTTTGTGAATTGTTTAATAAAGTTTCCAAAGTTTTGTGTGAGTGCATTTCATTTATTACTCTTCCTTTAATTTTGTGTTCGTTTTGAAAGATTACTATAAAAGGTAAAAATAAAAAATAAGTGCAAGAACTAAAACCCGACTACTGAAAAGTATGAAACAAGAAAATATTCTCATCTGAGGATAGCTGTGGCCGTATGCCATCTCATATATATGAGGCTCCTCTAGATGTATAGCATGATGCACTTTGCTCTAGAGCTTATGATCGCTTACTACTGTTAAAATGTAATGTTTTGTTAGGGTAGGTGGCATGTGATCACGGCTATCCGTGATAAGAATATTTTCTTGACTCATTCTTTTCAGTAGCCGGGTTTTAGAAAAATCAAGCAGTTCAGTGTATCTTACACTTTTGTAAACGCAATAGTCTCAAAAGTGTAGATATTTTTTACACTGAAGCGCGATACCAAACCCACCTATTGTTATTATAGTTTGCCTTGTATATACCGTTCGCCCGAAGTAAAAATATTTTAAAGGAAAGTTTTCTTGAATTTAAAATATTTTCATTCATTTGCATAAGGTAGAATGGAAACGTTTTTAACAACCTTATGGATTTGCATTCGGGAAAAAGCGAAATAACTGCGACAAGTTATTATTCAAAAAGTTTACCATACATTTAGCATAATTTAATTTGCAACAGGAAAGCACCTAAGATGTTGAAATTATTTGCTGAAATAACGCAAAAAAAAACTAAGCAAGAAAAAAATGCAACAGCTTATCCCGAGTTTTCATATTGTATACATTGCAACATGCAACATGTTGTAGAATTATATGTATAATATTTGTATCTTTATTTTTTACAAGAAGTCTAGTAACAGCTTTACGTGTGAAAATAAGAAGCGCTCGGTATATTTATTTACAGTGTATTCTCTATATAGCGACACTCAAGGGACTGTGCACTTTGTGGCGTTATTAGTGTATTTGCCATAAGGCACTTACACTATTGGCGTCGGTCGGATGGCGGGACCTAGGGGTCGGACCAAAATTTCTCGACGTTTCATAACTTTCTAAGAAGTTTGGCACCATTTTTAGAAATGTTTATATATATATGTATATATATATATATATATATATATATTTATATATTTATATATATATGTGTGACCACGATAACTCTCGACAGACTTAATCGATTTAAATGAAATTTGGTCCACATGTTGGAATCCATCATCGCAAGAAGCCTATTTAAAATGGGCCCGATCGGGCCATTTTAAGGGGGGTATTTAGGGGTTGAAAAATGTTTTAGGGCCCAAAAATACCGAAAAAATTCTCAGAATCGTTTCAGATTTGAAATTTAACCCTTTAATAATCATTGAAATGTGCTGCTAAAATTTTAATAAAATCGGCCCGACAGAACCGGACTTACAAATTTTATGAAAACGCAAGTTTATTGATATGGATTTACATACTGAAGGGTGTATATAATTTGGTACAGATGTTAAATTGGTATATAGTATTGAAATTAAGTAAAAAAATGTTGTTTTAAGGGGTGTATTATGGGGTAATTTTTTTTATTTTGTCCAAAAACAAAGTTAAGTTCATACAATAGAGCCACACTGCTTATAAAAGCAAATACACTATATTGTCGGCAGGGTTTCGCACTGCGACCCGAGTTTTTTGAGAGTTGTCGTGTAACGGAGAGAAGAAATAATCTATTAATATTTTTTTACTAAATATGCATTTACTCATCTATACTAATATATAAAGCTGAAGAGTTTGTTTGTTTGTTTGTTTGTTTGAACGCGCTAATCTAAGGAACTACTGGTTCAAATTGAAAATTTTTTTGTTGGATAGCCCATTTTTCGAGGAAGGCTATAGGCTATATAAAATCAGGCTACGACCATTAGGAGCGGAGCATTAATGAAAAATGTTGCAAAATGTATCTCAAAAATAAGTTTCTATTCAGGTGAAATGCACTAACTAAATATACTCATATTAGCGTTATCAGAATACAATGCCGGCTAGCTCAATCGGTAGAGCACATGACTGTCAATATCAGGGTCGTGGGTTCGAGCCCTACGTTGAGCGAATATATTTTTATTTTTTTTTTATTTTCTACATTGCTTTCTTCTAAGGATTACATTTAAATTTATTTTAATTTTATTTAACCCTAGGATGCATAAGGTTAAAATTTTACACTTTTACATAAGGTGAGTCTGCGAGACTCATAACAGAGATACATTGAATTGAGCATAAAAAACAAAATTATATATTTATAATATTTATTTACAATTATTGCAAATTATAGAACTATGATCCCTACATACATTTTTTGTACATTTGCTACATATAACTTTGCTCATTCTACCTAATTTAGAGGGACATTCGTAACAACGCCGTTTTTTTGCTGGTAGTTCTTCATTTGCGGTTGGTGTCGTAATTTCGATAAACATTTTCATGTCGTTCAATGTTTCTTTGCGCAAATATGGGTTTTTAGACCTTCTTACCATGCAGGGTGTCACTAATGCCTTGCAAAGATCTTTTATAAAAAGTCGCCTTCGATGACTTTTGCCGATTTCAAATGTATGCTCGCTTGTATACAAAAAAAATGCGTTAAGAGCAGCGACATCTAACATGTTAGAAAATACCGCAAAAGGCCATCGTCTTGTTTGCCTTTTGCAAGTATAATTCCCCACCATTTGATCCATATGGTCGACGCCTCCTTTTGTTTTATTATAAAATCCTGAGTATCGTTATTACTCGACACTGGGTTTTCTTCTTCTTCGCTATCAGACGAACTTGCATATTCTTCGTCACTATCGGGTGTTTCTGGAATAAAATCCTCATCGAATTCTGAGTCGTCACTGGAACTAGAAAAATCTGATTCGGCCTCAGCAGTCCACTATAGAACTATCTGATCAAAATCAGGATCATTGCACCTAACTGACGACCTATTTTTGCGACCTGATGCCATATTACAATGATGTACTAAAAATAAATGTTTTATATAAAAAAGTTATAAATACAGTACGGACTCCTTTATTATCCACCATCCATGTGTAATATCCCTAAGGAACACAATTAGTAATATATAAATACTCTTACCTGACAATTAATAACTCAAGCAAACTCTGGAACACTGATAAAATATAACAAGAAAAACGTCTATGCACTCAAATTCACGAGAACTGAATGAACTCCTCTGATAAGTATCGAACACCCATTATGTATAAATAACAATAAACAAAACCATAGACACAACTATAAACATAACTATAGACATACCATTTAAGATTTACAACGTTGCCATTTACGAATACCTCCAAGTAAAGCTATATTTATACCTGAGTCTCAGAGACTCACCTTATGTACAAACGTGGTACAGGTGAAAATATTGTTATAATTTTTTTTGTTGAAATCCTGGTAATTATATGTGCAAAGAAGGTGTTATAAAACAGTTTAAATAAAGCATTCTTAAAGCGAAAATATTGTAGCTTTATCGGTTACGATAATACGCAACTTCAACTAACAGCGTGAGTCCCGCAGACTCACCTTATGCATCCTAGGGTTAATTATTTAAAAAAAAAATTATTAGTTAAAAAAAAGGTATAAATACTGCTTTTTATCGACAAAAACTTTTGAACGGTAACTCCGATCATCATGAAATTTGGACACAACATTCATCTCGGTAAACTAAGATGAATGTGTATACTCATGTTCCTCCCTTCCCTATTCGTTCTTTTACACCCGGGTGAAACCGGACGGGACCGCTAGTAATATATAAAATTTACAACTGACCAACAAACATTCATACTATAGTCTGTTATCTTTGTCTGACGTTTTTCGTTTTAACAAACAAAAGAACGAATTTCTTAGAATCTTCGGTACGCATGCTCCCGACAACAAAGCTACAGAATAACAAACAAATACTGTTTTTTGCTTAATGATGACGTATTGTTGTCGTTATTTAGAGTGGGTGTGCCGTTATTTGGAGTGTATCATTGTATGAGCAACAAGGTAAACCAACTAGAGTTAAGTAATTTCGACGTTTTAAGGAGTTTGTCGTTATATTCAGTGATGTTAAATGGTGTTTACACTGAAATTATTTATTCTTTTATTTAACGTTTCATTAATACGTTGACGAACCCGTTCGCCTTGAAATAAAATTTTGTTTTTTAAATAACTTTTTCTTTATGGGTACTTTGATATCCATGACCACGTATTAAAAAATTTGTTTGTTAGATATTAATTTTTCATTAATTCTTTTGATTCTTTCAAAAATATTCAATCATCATGCATTCTATTACATAATATTAAATAACTAATACTAATAATTTTTATATTTTTTAGATTTTCCTGAAGAAGATCCAAATCCGGATCGAAACGTCATCCTTTGTTATTTTGATTTATATTTTTTTATAATTTTTGTCAATATAATATGGTCTGAAAAAAATTGGTCGACAATTTTATTTATTTGAAGAGTTCTATTCAGACGTAAATCAAAGATTTGAATTTTTTTCCATTTCTATACATTTTTAATTTGGCTTACAAAGCGACCTTTTCTCGGTGGATCAGTCATTTTTGCGTGTGACTATATCTACAATCTAATGTTCTACATGACTGAGAGTTTCACAATGACATTAGACTGTTCCTGCATGCATAAAATTTGTAATTATATGATCACAATCTAAGGTTATTGTCAAATCACATTTTTTGATACTGCTTTCTGCAACCCGGCATACACGCCTTTTGAAAAACATTTCAACGTATACTTTTTCGCGAAGTTTTTTTTAGATTGTAAGTGAACTAACAACGTTAATTAACATTTTTAATTTTTGTTTGAACGGATGTTTTTTGACTTTGATATAAACACAAAAACATCGTTGTATCTTTTTTAACAAAATTATTATGATTTTGTCTGTATTCATAAAAGCTTTTTAAGGGTGAATATAAATGTACACTCGGATACGTCCAAGATTAGTAGATTACATAGGTTACCTCGCTGAATGGTAGTGAAGAGATGACGTCACCCGGTGGATTTGTCCATTGATTGCGTGACAACGGCTGTTGTTTCTAAACTTTGATTATCAAATGTCAAAGATCAAAAGACAAAATATTGATACTGTTTGCAATAAAGCGAGAAAACTCTCTAAGCGAGAGTATTTGCCGGGTACCGTCTTTGTAACCCTCTAAAAACTCTATAAGTGAGAAGCAGATACCTCTATAATAGAAAGACGTTTTTCACTCTTGCACCTCTATAACTGAGACTACTACTTGCCTGTACCTCTATAAGCGATAGTCGAACGTACTAATAGTTTCACGAAATTTAAGAATGAGTCATAAATAGCTGAACTAACTTAAATTGT
The DNA here is from genome assembly GCA_963575645.1 of Xanthostigma xanthostigma. Classification (NCBI taxonomy): domain Eukaryota; kingdom Metazoa; phylum Arthropoda; class Insecta; order Raphidioptera; family Raphidiidae; genus Xanthostigma; species Xanthostigma xanthostigma. The sequence continues at coordinate 24,569,224 of OY754472.1, read as the reverse complement.
TTTTTTTTTTGTATATTATAAATAAACATCTATAAGTGAGAAAGCCCACTCCTGTACCTCGATATAAGCTAGAAACTCGGATTAGTGAAAAACCTCCAAAAGCGAAAAAGAGATCGCGGTCCTTTGAGCTCTTGCTTATCCAGGTTCGACTGTAAATACTATTTTTGAAGTTGTCATTATTAGTTGATAAAAATGTGAACGTTCCACCGGGTGACGCCATTCCCGCGCTTACAGTGATTGGTCAAATGGAACGAGGCAGCCTCTGTAATGTACTAACCTTGCATACGCCCTACGTCAAAAGGTTGGAAAAAGTTTGTGGTAACAATCAGTACCGGAATTGACGTTTGTGAGCTACCGTGTTAAAAAATTACACCAGAAGGTTTTACGAACATTGAAAACATAACTATTATTTCTAAATCTAACCGAAAGTGTGCCTGCTTATTTCGCTCGCCGACAGTGGCAGATTAAACCATGTGAAGGTCCCTAAGTAGTCGAAAAAACAAACCCCCCTTGCAAATTACCTCCAATTTTTTTCTTAATTTTTTCAACCAACGATAAGAAAAAAAACCGAAAATGAAAAATTGCCGAGCTCTCGTGGGCCTACGAATATTGTTTTCTGAAATAAAATTTATTCAATTGTTTCGGTTCGTCTTCTCCAACTCTCTTCATATAACGATTTTAAGCGACTATTTGTGGATTTCTACTTATCTATCTTAATATATAAAAATTACGTGTCACATGTTTGTCCGCGATGAACTCTGAAACTACTGAACCGATTTTAAATTTGATTTGCACACCGTGTACAATTCGACCCAACTTGAAAGATAGGATAGCTTACATTTCAATTTATAGTCGCAATATTATTTTATTGCAAATTATTTGTCTATTCCTTGACAATATAAGATGGCGAACCTGTTGACTGGATTGAGTGAATATTCAATAGATGGCGCAACAAACTTAACAACATATAAGATGGCAATACCTGTTGACTGATTGAGTGAATATTCAATAGATGGCGCAACGAACTTAACAACCATATAAGATGGCAATACCTGTTGACTGGATTGAGTGAATACTCAATAGATGGCGCAACGAACTTAACAACCATATATCTAGATCGAGGATGTAAAAAAACTGAATATCGTTTAAAACTGCTCGGCACGACGGCGCAGCCGGAGTGCTCGAAATAGAGCAAGTGTTTTAAAGACCAGTTATCCACGAATACTTTACGCTATTTTTTTTCGAGCACGACGGCGCAGCCGGAGTGCTCGACATACACACATATACGCCCATGTATATTTTAAAATAGCTAGCAATTAATAAAATAGATAGATAGATAGATAGATGTTCCAATTAAATTGTTTTATTATTTCACTTTATACGTAGCGAAGCACGTACAGGGCCGCTAGTACTAATATATAAAGCTGAAGAGTTTGTTTGTTTGTATGGTTGAACGCGCTAATCTCAGGAAATACTGGTTCGAATTGATTTTTTTTTTGTTGGATAGTTCATTCATCGAGGAAGGCTATAGGCTATATAATATCACGCTACGACCAATAGGAGCGGAGCATCAATGAAAAATGTTGCAAAATTTAACTCAAAATTTGTCCGTTCGACAAAACTTTTGAACGGTAACTCCGATCATCATGAAATTTGGACACAACATACATCTCGATAAACTCAGATGAATGTGCGTACTCATTTCCCTATCTCCCATTCGTTCTTTTGCACCCGGGCGGGACCGCTAGTAAGTAAATAAATTTCCGTAAATTAGCGCAGTATTTAAATCAATATCGGAAAAAATTGATTTGGCTAGTCCTCAAAGACACTGACCTATTGTCCGATGCCTACTTTGCCTCTTTAATGATCCGGCACAGCTCGCGGACAAGTAGTTTGACCAGTGTAGCCAACCAAACAAATCAAAATGCCCACTTTTAACAACTTAACGATAAATTAATGATAATAAATAATAATTTATTAATTACATTAACAATCGTTTCGAAAAAGGTGTTTTAGTTTTTGGAGTGAAATTTTTTTCAGATGAAAAGTTTCACTTCTAAAGCGCTTGAGCCTGACATTTTTTTTTTGTTTTTAACTACGTTTTGAATTGTTGTAACCACTTTCGGGTAAATCTTAACAAAGCCTAAACAGTTCGAATGTTTTTGAGATCCCGAGCATTTCTGAGATTTTGATCTGTATAGCTTATTAGTGTATTTGCCATAAGGCACTTACACTATTGGCGTCGGTCGGATGGCGGGACCTAGGGGTCGGACCAAAATTTCTCGACGTTTCATAAGTTTCTAAGAAGTTTGGCACCATTTTTGGAAATGTTTATATATATATGTATATATATATGTATATATATATATATTTATATATTTATATATATATATATATATATATATATATATATATATATATATATATATATATATATATATATATATATATATGTGTGACCACGATAACTCTCGACAGACTTAATCGATTTAAACGAAATTTGGTCCACATGTTGGAATCCATCATCGCAAGAAGCCTATTTAAAATGGGCCCGATCGGGCCATTTTAAGGGGGGTATTTAGGGGTTGAAAAATGTTTTTGGGCCCAAAAATACGGAAAAAATTTTCAGAATCACTTCAAATTTGAAATTTAACCATTTAGTAATTATTGAAATGTGCTGCTAAAATTTAAATAAAATCGGCCCGACAGGACCGGACTTACAAATTTTATGAAAACGCAAGTTTACTGATATGGATTTACATACTGAAGGGTGTATATAATTTGGTACAGATGTTGAATTGGTATGTAGTATTGAAATTAAGTAAAAAAATGTTGTTTTAAGGGGTGTATTAGAGGGTAATTTTTTTTATTTTGTCCAAAAACAAAGTTAAGTTCATACAATAGAGCCACACTGCTTATAAAAGCAAATACACTATATTGTCGGCAGGGTTTCGCACTGCGACCCGAGTTTTTTTTGTTTGTGCCTTAAGCCGACACTGAATTCGTTGTATTCCATATATATTTTATTTATTTACAGTATTTTCAGTTGAATATGTCTACGAAACCTGTCTATCTTCGTTAGTAAATTTCAAAATGTTATATTATGTCCATTAAATATAACTTTTTGTTGGAAAAAGCATTATGTGAGGTAAAATGCAACACGTTAACCACATTTATTTATTTTATAAGTTTTGCGAATACAACCTGCCATTCATCATTAGTTACATTTCAAAATGCAACATGTCCATTACGTAGATTTATTTATAAAACTTTTATAAAAGCTTAGGGTAAAATAGAACGCAATATTATCACAAATTGTATTTATTTTTTACACTTTTTGACTAAGTTTTGAAATATGCAATATTATATTTTAGAAAATCTTGGCTTACGTTAATGCGAGGGCATGTCGATATTTACTTTAGTGATTAAAATTTCTTGTGAATAACACTATTTACAAGCTCTGTACTTATTATTTACAAGCGGCTCGGTCCGACTTCGCCCGAATTTGTAGATTGCCACCGTTTTTTCGTCGACTTACGTTGCTAAATAGTTCTCCACGAGGAGCTCTTTTATTTTAACGCGATAATATAGCCTATGTCCATCCTAAAGGTCCATTCTAAATATTGGTGAGAATATTTTTGAAATCGGGTGAGAAGTTTCGGAGATTACCTCCTATATCCAAAGTTACAAATTATAGCTCTTTATAATATTAGTACAGATTAAAAAAAAAATTAATTATTTTAATTATTTCTAAATGCAACATATCTGCGATAATAATATTATTTTAAAGATTTTCATAAAAGCTTGGCTTAGAGTAAAACTTATTATGTCCACAAAGTTTGTTAATTTAAAAAGTTTCCGGAATAACTAATCTTATTTCAAAACTTTCATAGCTTTAAGAAATGAATATGTCCACAAAATTTTATAACCTGACATTTATCTGTTAAATTTAAAAATACCATTTATATATACATATATATTCCAAAATTTTAATAAAAGCCGTATAACACTATGTCCACAAAATTAGAAATTTCTCGAATTATAACCTAACATTTAAAAATGCAATTTGACCGTTAAATATTTACATTTTTTTTTAACATTTTAAAACAAAATTTAAATCATTCCGAATTTTAATCTAAAAAAAGCGATTTTATTCAAAACGTTTATAGAACTTTACCTTAAAAAAAAAAACCACGTTATGCCAACAAATAAAACGTTTAATAGAAAAATTCTGAAAGTAACGTATTTATTTGAATTTAAAACTTTTGCGTATAAGTCGTAACCTCACTGTTGACCGCGCTTTTGACGTCCGACCGTTGCGATTGCAGTAAACACACTGAGCTTTAGTCGAAGCTCGACAAGCTTTACAGGCAGCTTTAATAGCATGCGACGCGTGTGTACAAGAACATTGTTTACTGCTCGTTTATTGCATATTTCTGTTCTTGTTTAACGCCGTTACTTTTAACGGATGCTAGAAAAGGATAAATGCCGGTAAACACAGATGCCTCTCTCGTTAAATTACTAACATGGATGCATTTCAGTAGTATTTTCGAGGTTGGTTGCCTGCATTGCGACTAAACTATTGTTCAGTCGGCAAATAATCCCAATTATTGGTGTTTTAAGGAGGCTCCATGTAGTGATAAAAAATATATAACTCTTTAGACATTTCATTCTGAACACTAATAAAAAGTAAGTTCAAGAACTAAAACTCGACTACGGAAAAAGTATATAAAACAAGAAAATAGCCGTGGTCGTATTATGCCATACCTACCCTAACAAAACTATACATTTTAACAGCAATAAGCGATCATAAGCTTTAGGGCAAGTGCATCACGCTAAACATCTAGAGGGCGCCATATGACCATATTGACCATATATAGGAGGTGGCATACGACCACGGCTATTTTCTTGTTTCATACTTTTTAGAGCGTGATTTTTCAGTAGTCGGGTTTTAGTTTCTGAACTTATTTTTTGTTTAAATTATTTTGGGGTTATAATTTCGTGATTAAGTATTCCCAATTATCGGGTGCATGCAAGCAAAGCCGCGAGCAACAGCTAACAACATTAAACACATTAAAAAAAAAATTTTTTAGGTCATGACTTTATGTCTTTTTAATTTATCATTCATGCACCCTTAGCTTTATATAATGATAGAGTGACGAACATTTTTATAGAATCAAGTCATAAGTTGCAGGAAAAATCAATAGTTACGCAAGCGAAGCCGCTGATAAAAAAAACTTGTAATTTATAAGTGAAATGGCTTTTTTTTGTTGTTCAACTGAAATTAGATTCAAGTTACGTCACTTTGAATTCTTGTCAAAACTGCCACTAAAGCACACAGCTGTCACGTTTCATTGACTCTAAAATCGGATGATTGACGGAAAAACACGATACATTATTTCTGTGGCCACAAGACAAAAGCATTAAAGAAACATTATCTATACAGATAAATAAAAATGAATGTCAAAATAACAGCTTTTTACTAAATGCATATGAAAGTTTATACGGTACTTATAAAAAAACATGTTTTAAAGTTTTTGTCTGTCTGTTTGTTTCGGCTAATTTCCGAAACGACTGAACCGATTTTGACGGGGCTCTCACTGGCCGATAGTTAATGCTATAAGGAGTAACTTAGGCTAAAAAAAATAAAAATTAAAATTAAAAATAGGGAATTCCTTTCGTAAACTCTGCGAACTAAACAAATATTTTGTCGTGTTTCACCTCAATCGCGGGCGGAGCCGCGGGGAGCAGCTAGTTTGTGCAGCCGTAACTTCTCGATGGGTAAAGCGATTTGTAAAATTTCGACATCATTGTTTTAAGGAAAATAATGGAATTGTCCCAGGGAACTTTTATTTAAATCGGTTCAATAGTTTTTTACTAATGAAATGCAATTGTATTTCGCGCCTCTTCCTCGAGATCAAATGTAGTTCCTCTACTCTATACCGTTTGTCGCCACATACTTAAAAGTCTAAAATAGAAAAAACTGCGGCTGCGCTAGCCAAACGACGCCATGACACGTCATTCTTTATCTTTGTGCCGAAGTCGTCACACGCCAGTGAATAAAATTATATTTAAAATCAATTTATTAATAATAAAATAATGGGGAAAGGAAAAAAACGTAGCCGAGAACGTTCATCAGACGAGGAAAGCAGTAGGAGTATCAAAAAAAGGCTTGATCGCATGGAAAAAATTATCATGGAAAACTTTGGTGACAACCATAAATTCAGTGGTAAGTCAAGAAATATTAATTGCCTACCATTCATTAAAAAACCAACGTTAATACTAATTTTACAAACATAAAATAATCTTTTTTGTGATCGTGAGGCATGATAATTCACATACAGTTTTAAGAAACTTAATTAATAGTTAATCGGTCTAACCGACACGGGGAAAATTTTCATGTCATATTATCTTATAGGAAAAAATGTTTTCCTGTGTATCAAATTTTTTAATTTCAAGTTATTTCAGTGCATGATTTTACTAACAAATTTTGCTACAAATAGTTCTATTATATAAGGTTAATATCTGTTACTTAATCTACAATTATTAAGCTGTGCTCTCACTATAACAACGCACAAAAGTAATATTGACAATTCTCTGCTAGTTTTGTCAGAAAAATACTTTGTGTTGTCACATAAAAGAGTCGATTCTATCGACATGCAGACATTTAGCAAATTGAAATGTGAACAATACCTTTGTAAGATTGTTTCAAAATCTCTGCTAGGTTTTGTCTATTGACAGAACAAATTTTTTTTTATGAGCAACTTTGGTGGTACCCGTCTTCATTATACAGGGTAATGGAATATCCGTTACTTAATCTGATTATAAGTTAAGCTGCGCTTACACGATAGCAACACACAAAAGTAATGTTGACAATTCTCTGCTAGTTTTGTCACAAAAATACTTTGTGTTGTCTAATAGCAATATGAACAATACCTTGCAAGGATTGTTTTAAAATGCAATTGCCTTTTTTCACAGCGTAACCTCTGCTAGGTTATGTCTGTTGATAGCACTACAAAAAGTATATTCTTTTTGTTAGGAAATATTCGTGATAGTCATAGACGTCATCCCAAGAGAGATGATCGAGATCACGGGCATCCAAAGCGCTATCGCCACTCATCAAGAGATGAGAATGAACATAATGACCGCTGGTCAAATCGTTCAGCCAGTCCGGATAGTCTATACAGTGATGACTATGAGGAAACTCCGCCGACAGACCAGGGAGGTATAATATCTGGCGATATTGATTTAACTTCGCAAGTTGGCATGCAAGGGCAAAGATCTGCGTCAGTTCCACCAACGGGTGGTGCTGAGTCAGCTATTCCTTTAAATATTATTGAAGAACCTTTGGACCAAGACGTTCTGCAAATAATTGGAGATCGATTGAAGCCAGAAAGAATTCTCTTACCAGCTATTCACAAAGACCTTGCTGTCAGAGTCGAAGAAGTAATTAACAAGGGTCTCCCAGCTGCAGAAAAAAAGACGCTCTTGCAAAAATTTCCGCCTCCGCAAAATGGGCTATTTATGGATCCACCAAAACTAAATTTTGAAATCAAAACTAATATTCCGGACAATATCGTAAAAAGAGATGACCGCATAGCCGAAAAACAAGCGTGTATATCAGCAAGCCTGGCTGGTATAACCAAACTAATGTCTATGACTTTACAACTCCCACAGGACCAAAAATTGGCTATGCTAGAAATCCTGGGTGGTGTCTCTAGAATTTTGGCAGATTTACAAAAGTGCGAAACGGAAATTAGAAGAAGCCTAATTCTAAAAAATATTGATCCTTCTAAACGGGATATTCTCAAATCTACCTCATCAAGCGAGTTGCTATTCGGTGGAAATTTGGATGAAAAATTCAAGGCAGCTCGACTGTTAGAGTCGTCCTCCAAGAGACTCAAGCCTGTTGCCCAATCAAGCTCAAGTAGGGCTCCAAAAAACTCGAAGGGCCCGTCTCGTCGCCCACCATACAAACCTCAATACAACTCGACGACGAGCGGGAAAAATACCTCAGCAGTAGTTCGGAAGTCTTACCGAAATTACAAGCAGCCGAAAAAGACTTACTCGAACCCCAGGAAGTAATCCTACAGAACAACGTACGTTTCCCAGCAGGTCGTTTAAAATTCTTTCTTAAATATTGGTCGGAAATTACCTCCGATGCGACCATCTTGAGCTGGGTACGGGGGTTTAAAATCCCTTTCTCGAGAATAGTAAAACAGACTCATTATCCCTCAGAACCTAACTGGTCTGGGAAAGAAAAAATAGCTCTAAAACAGCAAGTAGATGAGCTATTAAGGAAGGGAGCTATCAGAGAAACTAAGTTTGCTAACGATCAATTTATATCTAACATTTTTCTTGTCCATAAGCCTGACGGAGGGTATCGTCTAATATTAAATCTTAAAAAACTCAATGAGTTTATTGACACCGAGCATTTTAAGCTTGAAGATAGTAAAATTGTCAAAAAACTACTGACTTTAAACTGTTTTATGACATCCATTGATTTGAAAGATGCATATTATTTAATTTCTGTGACGAAACCTGATAGAAAGTATTTGAGATTTAGATTTCTTGGAAAAATCTATGAGTTCACCTGCTTACCTTTTGGTCTAAATGTCGCTCCGTACACCTTTACAAAAATTATGAAGCCAGTAGTTTCATACTTAAGGCTATTAGGTATCCTATTGGTTATTTACCTTGACGATATTTTAATAATAGGTTCGTCTTTTGAGTCATGTTCCAAAAATACTCAGATTACTCTAACGTTGCTAAAAAAATTGGGTTTTATTATAAATTTTGAAAAAAGTCGATTAACGCCATCCAAAAGATGTAAATTTTTGGGTTTAATCTATGACTCTAATGAAATGACAGTCGAACTTCCACTTGAAAAGAAAAACAAAGTAACACAGTTAACTAAAAAGTTTAAGCAGATAAAAAAATGTAAGATTAGAGAGTTCGCAGCTTTTATTGGCACTCTTGAGTCCTGTTGTCCAACACTGAAGTATGGAAAAATACATATGCGCAGCTTCGAAAGAGAGAGATTTCTAGCTCTTAATCGTAGCAAGGACAATTACGATAGCTATATGGCAATTACACCGAGCTCAACAAATGATCTTAACTGGTGGAGTAAGAATGTATTGGTGGCTAAGAACTCTATCAAAATATTTAATCCGGTAATAGAAATTTTCTCTGACGCTTCAACTTCTGGTTGGGGCGCAGTCTGTAATAATAACCGAGCTCATGGACATTGGAGTGAAACGGAGCGCTCTCTGCATATAAATATCTTAGAGTTAAAGGCAGTATTTTTTGGCTTAAAATGTTTTTGTAAAGATTTTAAGTCTTGCGATATCTTATTAAGAGTAGACAATACTACTGCAATTGCCTACATCAACAAAAGGGGCGGAATAAGGGTACCGCGATTGTGTGAGCTAGCTAAAGAAATCTGGACATGGTGTGAAGCGAAAGATCTGTGGATATTTGCGTCCTACATCAGCTCAGAGGATAATTCTGTCGCCGACTGTGAGTCTAGAAGACTGGAACCAGAGACAGAATTTAGTCTTTCAAATAAAGTCTTTAACGTTATTGTAGACAGGTTTGGTAAACCAGTGATTGATCTTTTTGCCACTCGAGTCAATGCTAAATGCACGCGTTATGTGTCATGGAAAAGAGATCCTGGATCAATAGCTATTGACGCTTTTACTATCAGCTGGAAGTCGTACTTCTTTTTTGCATTTCCACTTTTTTCTATTATTCTACGTGTACTAGAAAAAATTCGGGCTGATAATGCTACAGGTATTTTAGTGGTACCATATTGGCCCGCTCAAGCTTGGTTTCCAGTATTTATATCAATGCTTATTTCAGAACCGCTTTACTTTATGCCGGATATTAATCTACTTATTACATTCGACAGGCAACCTCATCCAGTTTGGCAGAGGATTACCCTGGTATCAGGAATTATATCAGGAGAGCCTACGCATTAAAATCAGTACCAGAAGAGTCCATGGAAGTAATCATAGCGTCTTTGAGTCATGGATCTATAAAACAATACGACATTGGGCTGAAAAAATGGTGGAAATTCTGCAATAATAACCGGATAGATCCTCTTTCTAGTACAATCCAAAATGTGTTGAAGTTTCTCACTCTTGAATATAATAATGGTGCTACGCATGGGTCTCTAAACAGCTTTCGATCAGCTGTTGCTCTTATTCATGGACCCGAGCTTGGTGAAAATCCAGAAATTAAACGGTTTTTTAAAGGCGTATCAAAACTTAGACCGCCTAAACCAAAATATGATTGTACGTGGGATCCGGGGTTGGTTTTGGATTGCTTAAAAAAATGGGGTAATAACGACGACCTAAGTCTTGAAAAATTGTCAATGAAGTTGGCTTCATTGTTAGCCCTAGTGACAGGTCATCGCATGCAAACTTTGTCATTAATTGACATTAGAAATATTTGCACAATTAAGAACACAATCGAAATAAGGATCCCAGATCACATTAAAACATCTGGGTTGAATAAGAAGCAACCCTTGCTATCCATTCCACTTTATTCGAAAGAAGCTTTAATTTGTCCTGCTAATGCACTTAAATTATATCTACAAAAAACAAAACAATTAAGAGAAACCGAAAATAAACTGTTCATCTCTTTTCGAAAGCCACACAGGGCTGTAACCACGCAGACCTTGAGCCGATGGATAAAGGAGGTGTTGAAGGCCAGTGGTGTAGATATGTCTATCTTCAGCGCCTATAGTACGCGACACGCTTCAACTTCAGCAGCTAATAGAAATGGAGTCTCTATCGATTGTATCTTAAAAACAGCAGGACGGTCTTCAAAATCGAAAACATTTGCCAGATTCTACAAAAGGGACCTGGTCAAAGATAAAAATATTTTTGCATTAAGTATACTAGATAACTAAACGTTGTATCAATATTTCAGAATTAATACATATTTTTCACTGGCTAATCTGATAATAATATATCTATTATAATTCTGTTCCGTAACAACTTTCAACAGCTACATTTGATCTCGAGGAAGAGGCGCGAAATACAATTGTATGATTAAACAAGCTTACCTGTAAGTGAAGTTCAATCATAATTGTATGAAGCGCCTCTTCCGAAGAGATCAACTCCCTCCCAATAAATCCCTCTTTCTTACTATAATTGGTAAGAAACCCGCTTTTTGTTACGGCATAACTTTGAAAAATGACGTGTCATGGCGTCGTTTGGCTAGCGCAGCCGCAGTTTTTTCTATTTTAGACTTTTAAGTATGTGGCGACAAACGGTATAGAGTAGAGGAACTACATTTGATCTCTTCGGAAGAGGCGCTTCATACAATTATGATTGAACTTCACTTACAGGTAAGCTTGTTTAATCATACAATTCTTTTATGTACGTTCAGCCTTAATTTCTCAAGGGGCTAGCCGATTTGAGTGATTTCAAGTTAGTTTAGGAATGGTCTCATAATTTTTACTTTACACGGCTCAATAGTTTAGAAAAGAAAAAAAATTGAATTGGTCTCAATAAAAGTTACTTAAAAGTGAAAAATTCTTCAAAAAAAGCCTCTTATAAAAATAATCACATTTTGATGTCGACGACAATTCTATAAAAGAACTTATACAAAGTTTTATTTGATTATTCTCCTCTTTTTATTGGCTCTTTTTAAAGGAAGTTTAAATTTATTTTATAAAATACTAGCGGCCCGTCCCGGATTTCACCCGGGTGCGATAGATATAATTGTGTAAAAAGTATTTCGTTTGCGGCCCGGCGTCTGAAGATTTGCTTCTGAAGTAATAGCTTTGAGCGAATTCTATCAGATGTCGCTACTTGGTACTAAAACAGTTTCTTTATTTGCTTCTGAACTAATAGCTTTGAGTAAATTCTATCAGATGTCGTTACATGTTATTAAAACAGTTCTTTTCACAAAACACTAATATTGTATACAAAATATTTAATAAAAACTATCCTATAGCGTAAATTGCACCACGTTTACAAAGTTTCATTCAAATCGGTTCAATAGTTTCGGAGATTAGCGCGGCCAAAATTGTGACACGAGAATTTTATAAATGTAGATTTTTTCGTGTAGCCAGATTCTGTCATCTAAATTAATGTTGGACACTTATTATTGGGGACCTCTGCATACGGCTTTATAATTTTATAATAAATATAAATTGTAAAAATTTGTTTTGATTTTGTTTCGTAAATTCGTACGTAAGCTCGGAAACTGATTGTTACTTCTACTAAACAAATAAAGAAAAAAAAATGTGTATAAAATATTACAAATCATAAATCACCAAATAAACTTTTTTACTGTCTCTTTATTCAACATTTTTCATACCGAAATACCTAGGGAAAAACTTTTATGAACATCTTTGCCAAAGTTTTCCCATTCTGTATGTTTTCAAGCGCCTACTTTACTCGGATATTTTTCTTTCGGCGAGGAAAATCAAGCGTAAAGAGACAATTACTTTCGTAATATTTCTTCCCTGTTCGCGAGATTTAATATAAAAAGACAATGTTTTTTAAAGTTTTTGAACTTCTTCAAATCAAAACTAGTTATTCGAACGCGCAGAAGAAACTACAGAAATGCTTTGGCTAAATTTCATTCACTCACAGTAGTCGCGTTTAACAAAAGCCAAATTATAATCCAACGCATACACAAAGCAAGCATCGCCATCTAACGAAACACTAATAACTTAACTTTCGTCCTGTTATCTAGATGTCGCCGTCAACTAAAGCCATGTTTAATCCAACGCACACAGGCGTAATATTCAAAGCAGTGGCACGTCCACAGCACGTCAAACCGGTGTCGGACAGGCAACCGGATGGCGAGTGGTAATCTGGGCCTTTGAGTGGTATAGAGCCCCCTGGTAGCGGCCAAAGTGACCCCAAATGGACAGGGGCGGCGATATGGGGGTGGGGCAAAATCGAAAAATTTTTGAAAAGGCAACCGGATAAAATGCGGTAGCATTGAAGGAAATACCCTAATTATATAATACAATTTTTTTGCCAGCCGAAACACGCGGGCCGTTTTTGCACTAGCGAATTTAAAAAAAAAAGTGAAAAGGCAACCGCTTCAAAACTAGTGAGCATACTTATTGACACCACCAAACGTGGGCAGTTTCGGAGAAAAAATCCCCCAAAGTCGCCGGAAAACCCTTTTTTTGATTAAGTAAAAAAAACACACTAAAAATTGTTCAAATCGGATGGCATCAAAATTTATACTGTCCTAAGTACAAATAATAAAGGGTATCAATGCCATCCGATTTCGATTAAATTAACCCCTATTTAACCACCCCCCCCCAAACCTTATGAAAATAACAATAATGCCATACGCTGCAAAAAATTATTGAAACTCCGAAACTGCCCATCAGGATCGGATGGTAATTTTTTCCCAACTTGTGGTGGTGTCAATAAGTATGCTCACTAATTTTGAAGCGGTTGCCTTTTCACTTTTTTCACTTCCCGCTTTAAAAAAAAAAAATTTTTTTTTTCAAAAATCGGGAAGTTATTGGTTTCACCCCGATTTTCGAAAATCGAGTTTTCGCCAGATCTCGACGTTTTGAGGTCCTAGGAAGCTATTGAAACTATTTTGGCGACGATGTACGTAGGGCTGTATGTGTGTGTGTGTGTGTGTGTGTGTGTGTGTGTATGTATGTATGTAAACCTTTTATATCTTTTGAACGCAGTGTCCGACTGAAACGCGGTTTGCGGCATCTGACGTGATCTTGGTGAACTTAGACTTCCTGAAAATTTGAAACAATTCGGCCCAAAAAATTTTGAGAAATCTTAAAAAAACAAGTTTCAAAAATTTTTAAAAATTTGTTTTTGTAAAAAATTTTCTAAACTACTAAACCGATTATTTCCAAAATCTAATCAGCTCTTCTCCTTAACAAACTGCGTCGATTTCCGCAAACCGCATCAAAATCGGTTCATTTGTTCACGAGATACCGTGAACGAAAAAATCGTAAAAAAGTGTTTTTTTAAAATGACTCTTAAAATTGTGATCAGATCGATTTTTTTGTAATAATTAATTACTTTCTTAGGCTAAAAAAACTGCGTCGATCGCCGCAAACCATATCAAAATTGGTTCATTTGTTCATGAGATAACGTGAACGAAAAATTAGGAAAAAAGTAATTTTTTAAAATTACTCGTAAAATTCTTATCAAATCGATTTTTTTGTAATAATTTACTTTCTTAGGTTAAAAAAACTGCGTCGATTGCAGCAAACCGCATCAAAATCGGCTCATTTGTTAACGAGATATCGTGAACGAAAAATTTGTAAAATTCCTATGAGATCGATTTTTCTGTATTAAATTACTTTTTTAGGTAAAAAAATTGCGTCGACTGCCGCAAATCGCATCAAAATTGATACATTTGTTCATGAGATATCGTGAACGAAAATTTCGTAACAAAGTGTTTTTTTTTGAGCTCGAAGAGCTAAAAAATAAACTTCTTGCTATATTTTATATATTTTTGAGCGTTTTGAACTCGAAAATAGCGGGAAGTTACAGGGATGGCCTGCAGGGTCAAACTTTTGTGCAAAAACGGCCCGCCTGTTTCGGCTAGCAAAAAAAAATTTATTATATAATTAGGGTATTTTCTTCAATGCCACCGCATTTTTATCCGGTTGCCTTTTCAAAAAATTTTCGATTTTGCCCCACCCCCATATCGCCGCCCCTGTCCATTTGGGGTCACTTTGGCCGCTACCAGGGGGCTCTGCACCACTCAAAGGCCCTGATTACCACTCGCCATCCGGTTACCTGTCCGACACCGGCTTGACGTGCCACTGCTTTCAATATAACGTCATCTCATAAAATGTCGTTCCATAAAAGTGTCGCTCTAGTTGCACGGTTTTACTCCCAACCAAACGCGCCATTAGATGTTTCACATCAAAAATAAAGACAAAACAACACTGGCATTAGCGGAGGTCGGGCCAGCCGCCTTGGACTTGCAAGATAGGCGCACTAAATCGCTCGGCCACACAACGCGCTTCGTTTAGGTTTGTTATTCTGAGTATTATACGGAATAATAAATAGTGACGTGGCGAATTGTTCGCTCGTTTTTTTTTGGGTTCCGTACCTCAAAAAGAAAAAAAAGGAACACTTATATGATCACTTTGTTGTCCGTCTGTGTATCAAAACCTATAAGGTACCTATTTCCCATTGACCTGGAATTATAAAATTTGGCAAGAGCACAAGTAAAGGGAAAAATCCGAAAACCGTAAATTTGTAGTTACGTACACAGTAACAGTACAAAACAATACAAAACAAGCGTCTGCTACCGGTGCGTTTATACAGCACAAGATGAGACTTCTCGAATACAACACGGTATGACAACTAGGCTATCAGATATAGCTACGAGATGCAATACAGTTCAGTAGTTCATCTGAACTCATTGCAATTACACGCTTAGTTAGCAAATATCATGACCGATGTATGGGGACAACAGTTTTCCAACGGCTAAGCGGGAAAAATCTTCGTGACTCGATTCCCGTAATGGACGAACTATTTACATACTTACCAGTTTGTACGGAACTCTCGGTGCGAGAGTCCGACTCGTACTTGACCGTTTTTTTTCTAGTCAACTGCCCACCTGTAACTGAGTGTAGCATCAAAAATATAAAAATGGTGAAACTTCTCGCTTCAGTAAATTAATACATTAGACAACGACGACACGAGTCGATTAACAAACAATAATTCCCAGTTTCCAACGAGCTCTATACGCGGTGTTAGTGAACTTTCTGAACAAAGTTTATACGTGAGGAAAACTGCGCGGAAAAACTTTTCACTTAAATAAATAATGTATATAAAACACAACATTTCACGCGACACGTCAGAAAACCTACGACTATCATAAAATGTCGTTTATAACCGCCATTATTTACGTCATAAGTTATGGCATATACTGAGTCTAATGCTCGCCTGTACCATATACTAAGTGCATTATAGACCCACAACTTCAATGAAGCATACGTTGACTGGTTACAAGTATATATGTGTCACCGTAAAATTGTAAATACCTTAGGTTGTAATCTGTCTCGCGAGATTGTGAACTGTCGAAAGATTGTGAACCTCAACGTAATAATAATACATTAAATTGTAAGCAGTACGTTGAGGTTCACAATCTTTCGACAGTTCACAATCTCGCGAGACAGATTACAACCTAACGGTATTTACAATTTTACGGTGACATATGTAACGACAGCGAGTTGTGAAATATCAAATTTTTATGGTTTGTTCCAGAAATAAAACTTTGTTCGCTAATATAGTTCTATCATAAAAAAGCATTTGACTAGTTCTTATTGGATAAAAATTGATACACAGGAAAGTGATAATTTAGAGGTTATTAATTTTTAACACAAAAACGCTGCGTTTGAATAAAAATCAATGCCACTTTTCGTTGTAATTTTATAACTCAAGAACGGGCTCACCTATTCAAACCAAATTTTTAGGCTTTGTTCGGACTATTTAGTAGATGGTTTATGTGAAGTTTGCACAAAATCGATCGAGCGGTTCTTCATTTATCACATTTTTTTGGTAACAAATGAATTCAATAAATGGTGGATCATTTTGTTAATGGGGATTTTGCTGTCAAATTGAAACTTTTTTCGGATGGGGACTGTGCTGTCAAAAACTTTTTTCAGTGTTGACAGTACAAGCATGTTGTTATGTCATTCATGCGGTCATTTCATTTTGGACGTGCTTCGATTAAAGCAAATTGTCAGCGATAATTATTGCTTTGTGTTTATATTTTTAAACATATTGTTGAGTGCATTCATACAAACGGTGAGTACACTTCATAAAAGGTTAATAAACAACACATAAATAGATTCACAAGAGCACTGCAGATATAATACTCCACGCTTATAGAATAGGTATTATGATCTATGTGGCGGCCATTATTATATTATAGGCGAATAAATATTTATACCCTCAAAGTAAGACAGAATAGATTTAAGCCTGCAGTAAACATACTTATGCTTGGTGAATTGAATTATCGCTATTTATTCGGAGGAATGGCTACCTGAAGAACAAATGAACCGAATAAATAACTACTTACGTTCGGTGAATATGGTCATAAGAACTTGCAATACATTTTCAAGCGTGTGACTTACGTATTCTTTAATGGCAAAAACAAATTTAAATCTTGTACCGCACATTTCCCCAAAATTGGATGCAGGAAATAAGCTGTAGTTTTCCCTTGATGCCGTTTCTCGCTTAGCATTTAAATGTTTTAACACACATAACTTTTGATTATGTAATTTGTATGCGTGCGCTAAACTCTGACTGGGGTGAGAAAAGGAGAGAAAAACTGTTAAAGTATTTTTTTTTTGTTTCGCGAACAAATCGTGACTTTCATACAAATCTTCTGAGATATTATATACTATTTTTGGAACTGATTCTTTCGAGCATTTTTTACGCACAAATTATAGTCGATTCTTTTTGATGTCCGACGTTAACGACCTTAGTTGTAGAACGTCTATAATCGCAGAGCTACAGGTTCTATAATCTAGTTCACATGTCCCTTTTTGATGAATTTCAGTCCTCCTTCACCGAAGCTCATGGTATCATTCGATTTGGAAAGACATCTAGAAACTTTTTAAAAAAATTAAAGTTGGGACGATAAATTGTAAAAGTTTTAAACATTGTAGTAAAAGAAAAAAGATGGGTTTGGTTTTTGCAAATATCTCAAAAACTATTGCAGATATCTGAAATCACAAAAAAGATTCTAAAAAAGCAGGACATTTCCTACAAAAAGTCCCATTTCCCGGATTTCTACCGCCAATATTTCTAATTTTAATTTAGAGGTGAAAATAGGGCTTAAAAGTCTTATTCTATTTTTAATATAATTTACAATATTTTTGTGTCATTTAGCTTGTCGTATGAAAAATTGAAAAAAATTTTTAGTCCAATTTTAACCTCTAAATTAAAATTAGAAATATTAATGGTAGAGTTCCGGTAGATGAGGTTTTTTTGTAGGAAATTTCCTGCTCTTTAAGAATCTTTGTTGTGATTTCAGATATCTGCAATAGTTTTTGAGATATTGGAAAAAAACCAAACCTCTCTTTATAAAAAATAATATTCTGTGTACTGTCACGATAGTACTTTATCTAGTTGTAGTTCTTTCATAAAAAAACAGAAGAGGACGTTGTTTTTATATATTTTTAGTATGAATGAACCGTATTTTAAAACAGCTGTTTCACAATATCTGATTTTGTGTTTAAAATGTAATTTTGTTTATAATTTATTTTGCTATTAAAGGACGAAAAGGGTCGCACTTTGTTTGTCGAAAGTCTGCGTACGAAATAATGCGACGCCATTTTAAATTAGTGTATAAGCTTTGCTAATTAAAAGTTTAAATCTGTCTGCATCCAGCGATGCGTGATGAAAACTTTTAATTATTTTGTTTACATGGTCAACTAAGAGTTTATTCTGAAGATCTTTTATGAGAGGCTTTATTAATCGAGCCTACCGACCGCACGACAAGATAGCTCATGTCGAACTTGTAATACGCTACTTATTATAAGGAAGAGTTGGGCTGACAGTTCAGGGGCGGATGGGCTCAACTATTCCGGCCCGGGAAAGTAAGATTACGACCCCGTCAACATGAATAGTATTTTACCATTGCAAGTGGGGAATGGTACTAGTTTAGGACAAAATTCACTTTCCAAATTTTTCAATATTTTTTCGTTTTTAGGTCCCCCGAAACTAAAAAACATCATTTTGGAAAAACTCTGTGCGTCTCTTAGTCTGTTTGTCTGTGAACACGATACAGGTCTACGGATGAGCGGATTGAAACCAAATTTTGGGAGGATGTTTGGTATGCAAATATGAAGAGCTCTATTCGTTTTGGGGGAAAAGTTTGTTTGTGAGCACGACACAGAAGAGATATATGCTAAAACGGGGCATTTTATATAATAATGGTTTACTTTTCATAACGGCTTTTTATTCTATTTATTTTTTCAATAAAATTTTGTTAATTTTTTTTTCTAAACTTTATAGTTTCGGAAATAATTTGAAAATTAAAAAAAATCAGCCGCTCTTTTATTTTATGGATCTGTCAGAAGTAAACTAGTTAGGCATGCTTTGATTAATTTTTACATGACGTGGAACATATTATGTCTGTAAGCACGATGTAAGTCAAATGGATGAACGGATTGAAACCAAATTTTGGGAGGATGTTTGATACGTAAATATGAAGAGCCCTGTTGTTTTTGGGACAAATCGGCGTAGAAGAAATATATGCCATAACGATGTTTTTTGTATAATGGTATACTTTTCATAACGGTTTATCACGTATTCTATTTTTTTTTGCAAAAAAGTTTCGTAAAAAAATTTAGTGCTTAAGCTTTATAGCTCCGAAAATATTCTGAAAATAAAAAAGAATCAGCTTTTCTTTTGTTTTGTAGATCTGCCAGAAATAAATTATTTTTGCACGACGTGGAACATATTATGTGGATAACCATGGCAACGAATGGCAAATATCATATTGAATACTAAGCATTACCCGCGTCATCTCACGCAATATCAGAAATGTTCTTTTCTTCATTATACTATATCAAATGCCAATACTTTTGAAGTTGGAATGGTTCCAATTGGCTGGAATTTTTTTATGTCGGCGCTAGTTTTTGTCACCCTGTTCAAAAAAAGCTTTTGACACTCTTTATGAGCCGCCACAAAAATTATAGACTACGGTTGTGAGAGCTATTAAACAAAGACAAAAAAAGCATTATTAATTTTACCTTAGAATTATATTTATTAACCAATCTCTTACATCTTACAAAGTAAAAATCAAATAATTCCCAAAATCCCAGTGAGCTCGTCTGTCTCTGCCCGCTGTAACTATTTTTCATTCGCATAGCCCTATATCACTACATATTATATAAAACAAAGTCCCCCCGCCGCGTCTGTCTGAACGTTCTGAACTCAAAAACTACCGAACGAATTTTCATACTGTTTTCACCAATGGACGGAGTAATTCAATAGAAAATTTTAATATATATAATTCATTAATGTTTTTTGTAAATTGGTTGAAATATGACGATGGTTGTTGAAGATGTCGGAAAAAATCAAGCCGTCTGGGAGGTTTCATTGAAAACGCTGCCTAATCCCTTTGAGATATAACAAAACAATGTATGGTGGAATTGTTCCTGTTTTATAGATCTATAGAAAAGTGCGCTATGGCATATGTCTGTCTTTTAAGGATAGCTTACTGTACCCATTTTAATAAGCTTTTTTCGTGGATATCAATTTTGCAAAGAAGTCGACGAAAAAACGGTGACAATCTACAAATTCGAGCGAAACCGGACCGTCCGCTAGTTATAAATAAATTTTAGAGTGGGTACAGTGAATCGTTTTAGATGGAAAATTCAAGGCGACAATTTTTGAACGGCTATTCTGATCGTAGAAGTGTAAATTACAATAAAGTACTCAGATACTATTTTGTAAGAAGATACGTCACGCAAAAATAGATTACAACGTGATACTCACAAAAAGTTACTGCTAATTTGAGTTAAATGTATAAAAATGTTTTTAGTAGGTATTTTTAGGCGCGAATAGCGTAAGCTAAAGCGCCTATATGTACTCGCTTTGTCTGTGAATCTGTGAATCTGTATGTCACGCTTTTTTGTGGATTGTGTACAGCTCAAACGCCTTAACCGATTTTAAAAAACTTTTTTTTCTTCGATTCGTCTCCGGGTAACTTAGATCCTAACGTCGCCCGATTTTTGAATTTTTGCTCCAGAGGGGAGCAATTTAGAAAAAACGAAGTTTTTCGCTTATAACTCGCTCAATTAAAATCAGATCGGTTCGAAACCTGTCTTAAACGAAAGAGGAGAAAATTTTACATAAATTTCGTATAACAGAATTTGCCCAATCAGTTTTTTTATACACATTTATATAGAAATAAATTCAATCTGATATAACCGATGGCAAACATCTTTCGGTTATCTCTCTCTGTTGCACGGTTTAACATTGCAATTTAAAAATTACGTATGTTCTATCTTCAAATAAAATTGGTCGATAATATTATTTATTACAATAATGAAATTAAAAGATAGCATTTGTTCAAAAACGGATGCCGTTTCGAATATTTGTGAAATGCAACGCCTTCTGGGTTAACAATTTGAATAACTAATTATTAGAACATAATACTTTGACAGATGCAAACGTCACTTTTGACATTTCTTACCAATCTGACACCACGGATGATCGGATTGAAACCAAATTTTGGGAGGATGTTTGATATGCAAATATGAAGTGGCCTATTGTTTTTTGGGAACATCGGCGCATGCGTAAAAGAATATATCTCTTATAATGTTGTTTTATATAATAATAATTGGGGAATTATAAAACGGTCGAATAAAAAAAAAACTTGGTGACTGATGATGAGATACTGTTTTAATAACTTGAATATTAAAATAATAGTTGTATGACTAAATTAATAAGTGAGCGACTAAATTACTAAGTGAGCGACTGAATTACTAAGTGAGCGACAAGAATGCCTCCGGTAATTTTGAATAAATATCTTCAACCGATTGAGATGAAAATTTGTATACACGTTAAGTTTGGATAACAATGCATGGTTAGCTGTGTGACGTCACTCTAAATCGAATATGGCAAAACTTCTAAATATGGCGGACTAATTTTATTATGCTTTCCTACAATATGGGTATCAAATGAAAGGGCTTGCTGAGAATAACTCGAAAAATAAAGTGACGTCACTCTAAATCCAATATGGCGGACTTCTAAAAATGGCGTACTAATTTTATTATGCTTTCCTACAATATGGGTATCAAATGAAAGGGCTTGCTGTAAATAACTCGAAAAATAAATTGACGTCACTCTAAATCCAATATGGCGGACTTCTAAAGATGGCGGACTAAGTTATTTATGCTTTCCTACAATATGGGTATCAAATGAAAGGGCTTGCTGAAAATAACTCGAAAAATAAAGTGACGTCACTCTAAATCCAATATGGCGGACTTCTAAAAATGGCGGACTAATTTGATTTTGCTTTCCTACAATATGGGTATCAAATGAAAGGGCTTGCTGTAAATAACTCGAAAAATAAAGTGACGTCACTCTAAATCCAATATGGCGGACTTCTAAAGATGGCGGACTAATTTTATTATGCTTTCCTACAATATGGGTATCAAATGAAAGGGCTTGCTGAGAATAACTCGAAAAATAAAGTGACGTAACTCTAAATCCAATATGGCAGACTTCTAATGATGGCGGACTAAGTTTTTTATGCTTTCCTACAATATGGGTATCAAATGAAAGGGCTTGCTGTAAATAACTCGAAACATAAAGTGACGTCACTCTAAATCCAATATGGCGGACTTCTAAAGATGGCGGAATAATTTTATTATGCTTTCCTACAATATGGGTATCAAATGAAAGGGCTTGCTGAGAATAACTCGAACAATAAAGTGACGTCACTCTAAATCCAATATGGCGGACTTTTAAGATGGCGGACTAATTTTATTATGCTTTCCTACAATATGGGTATCAAATGAAAGGGCTTGCTGAGAATAACTCGAAAAATAAAGTGACGTTACTCTAAATCCAATATGGCAGACTTCTAAAATGGCGGACTAATTTTATTATGTTTTCCTACAATATGGGTATCAAATGAAAGGGCTTGCTGAGAATAACTCGAAAAATAAAGTGACGTCACTCTAAATCCAATATGGCGGACTTTTAAGATGGCGGACTAATTTTATTATGCTTTCCTACAATATGGGTATCAAATGAAAGGGCTTGCTGAGAATAACTCGAAAAATAAAGTGACATCACTCTAAATCCAATATGGCGGATTTCTAAAGATGGCGGACTAAGTTTATTATGCTTTCCTACAATATAAGTATCAAATGAAAGGGCTTGCTGAGAATAACTCGAAAAATAAAGTGACGTCAGTCTAAATCTAATATGGCGGACTTCTAATAATGGCGGCTTAAGTTTTTTATGCTTTCCTACAATATGGGTATCAAATGAAAGGGCTTGCTGAGAATAACTCGAAAAATAAAGTGACGTCACTCTAAATTCAATATGGCGGACTTCTAAAGAAGGCGGACTAAACTTTTTTTGATAAAGGGGTATGCGAATTGTCTCGCAGTGAAACGCGATGGGGCAGAGGTGGAGTTTTTAAAAAAATAATTTCGGGGTTAACGATAAACGGGTATGCGAATTGTAATTCCGGGGTGAACGATAAAGGGGTATGCGAATTGTCTCTCAGTGAAACGGGAAGGGGCAAATGTGGAGTTTTTAAAAAAACAATTCCGGGTTGAAAGATAAACGGGTATGCGAATTGTCTCGCAGTGAAACGGGAAGGGGCAAATGTGGAGTTTTTTAATAAAAAATTCCGGGCTGAACGTTAAATATACACCAATTTTCAAACAAAACACCGGGGTATGTGATGTAAAATTTCGCGCCTTGTAATTCTTGAATTACTTGGGCATATACTCCCACTGGTTCTATCTACAAGTGCAATTACTTTATTATAAAGAAAATTAAAGAAGCACTTAAGAAAATTGTTTTCACATTTCAGCAATTTTCACTTTTATTTTCATTAAATTAACGCAAACAATTTTAAATCTTCCTCGTTTTCTTGTCCTTGATTTCACTGATCTCTACTTACTGGATAGTCATAACGTATCGTACGTTAGCTAAAAATTGTTACCCAACGTCTTTCCCGACCTCAATCAGTCTGGGAAAGGTCCTGCTACTTCTAGAAGATTTGAGGTTAAAGGTTAAATTGCCTGTTATGATAAGTCAACTTTTATGTGCATAATACTACATAATAATACCATTTACAGCAGTACATAAATAACTGTTAATATAGCTTGTAACAGTACGGTTCCCGCCGTGTTTCAAATTATTTTGTATTGACAGAAAATATGACTAGTGTTGTACCATTCCTACCTTTTATTTCCTTTTAATGCGAGCGACTTCAAGCAAGGAGGGGGTGATGTGTAGAGTGAGAATGTAAAATACGCATTTTTAAAGTCAGTGTGGAGGCAACCAGAGGCAACTGTGAAGATCTTGTGAAGAGCTACAGGATAAATTGGCGCCAAAGGTCCATGCGCATAAATTTACTTGTAACCATTTAGAAGTAATCAACGCGGTGCCGTTGCAAGCTGTTACCCTATTTCGCGAAAGAAAAAGAGTGTTTTGTTTTTTTTTTGCCATTGTATGCATATTACCACATTTTCAAGTATACCTCGTTCCCAAGCATATCACATTTCCAAGTAGGTATACCACGTATTGAAAAATACCGCGATTCCAAAGATACCGTGTTTCAAAACAAACCACGTTTTCAAAACATATGTTTCCAAGCTTTTCACGTTCCCAAGCCTATCGCGTTTCCAAACATACAACATTTCCAAGTATATACAACGTCTTAAAAAACATACCACTTACAAAGCATACCAGTTTTTAAACATACCACGTTCCCTGGCATACTACAACCAAGCATACCACATTTTTAAAATACCACATCAAAGCATGTCACGTGTTTAACCCATAGATATGTATAAGTAACTATAGTCCGCGGGTAAGCCTTGAAAGTGTCTGCGATTGAGAGAGAGAAGGCTGCTTACATTTCCGTATCACTATGCTAACTAAAGGTATAAACAGCACATGGCTAGTTACATAAGGGTATCGTTTTCCCCGCCCTCCCCTCTTCAGTTAACGATCTGTCAACGAGCGCTTATGAGAGAGAGAGAGAGAATGATACGGAACGATTGCAGCGTTCTCTCTCTGAACTACAGACGCTTTCCCTTATGGCAAGCATACCCGCCGGTGAACTCTATGGTTTAAACATACCACATTTTCAAGAATATCACGTGTTCAAGCATACCGCGTTTTTACATACCACGTTCCCAAGCATACCGCTTTCTCATAAATTCCACATTTTTATATATAGCCACTTTTATACATTCCCACATTCATACATTTTCACATACATAGCACTCGAAAAACATTATAACCCGTTTCTGACGCTGTCGGGTAAAAAGTAATTCTGGAGATCTGTGCTTTGACCACATAGGTACTGATGCTTCCATAATATTGTCAGTTACATGTGTACCGTCGCAAGAACGCAAGTATATATTAACGTTAATTTTATAGTAGCTGCTTAGACACGCCCACTTCAGGGTACCTTGTGATGTCTTTAAACTTTATCTCACATTTTATGACAGATGTGCCTCAAACTTTCTCTCAAACATCTTTTTGCGTCACTCAGCGAGGTTTCAAAGTTTTGAAGTCGTCATTTTGTACAATGAATTATTCAATATCTATTTACATTCAGACGGAGAAACTTAATTCAATTATTTCTTGACAGTTCTTTGTTTTTACGTTTACGTGTCGTTAAAACGTGTCATTAAGTAACAGCCAAACGGTTAGCCTATATATTTTTTATTGATATTTATGCGTCACTATACCACCTGAGGGCCGTGGAAAATTCATCGTTAATATAAAAAAGCTTCACTTTGTAGTTTAGTCTGTATAAATCACGAAGTAAAGTAGATATTTGTATAGTTCGTGTATGTTCTTGAGTTAATACGTAACTTAAATTGATTAAATACAAAATTAATATTTCTTACCAAATTTTCTCCTGTCCTAATGGCCTCTCGGGCCGGGGGCCCCCTCAGGCCAGGGGCTCGTGGCATTTTGCCTATTCTGCCACCCTTATAGTTACGCCACTGAGGTTATGATACCCTTGCCAAATTTATGTAAGATTCGTACTAGCTTCTATTCAACTAACCAATATGTTTGTCAATTGTCATATATACCCAGTGGCGGCGCTTTAACATTTTAAATGGCTGTTTTGCGGGTCAACCGAATATACCTCCTAACACGGTAAAAAAATCGTGTTTATTTTAATATGTTCACATCACTTCAAGTTTTGTCCCTATTTCTCTCACATTACTTTCTACGAAGACGGCCTTTGTGGATTGCTTTTTTACAAGCTTTTATTCAACTTCTCGCGAAAAGCTTTTAAGTCAGACCAATAAAATATAATTTGCATGTTTGTTATTTTCTTCACTTAGCACTTTTTGAACAAACGCTTGTTTTTAAGATTAATACTTTATGGGACAAATAATTTTCACAAATTTTAATTTTTTTCTTGAACGAAAAAAAAAGAATTTTTGAAAAAATAATATTTTTTCTATGAATCACTAGTTAGCATAAGACCAGCAGTCCAACCGACCTAGCCTCTAGGTACATAATTTTCTCTTTTGATAATTGAGATTTTTTGTTCGCAGATGTGTCATCACTTCGGATCTAAGGATTTAGGTCACAGATCATCAGGAGTTTATTTATAATTATACTTCTTTTGGCGCGTTATCGAAACGTCAATCATTAAAGAGCTTCGCAAATAAAAATCAATGCTTTTTTTGCCTTGTATTCTGTTTCTTGTAATGTTTTTGTAAATGATAATAATTCTTAATATTCGTAATTATAATATACCAAAATTTAAGGAGCTAGTCATCATTGTAGTACGGCTTGATTAATAGTACGGCAAAGTAGTGAAACAATGTAAAGCGTGCATAAAAACTATGCCGCTTTATTTACATTGTAAAATATAATTGTATGACTCACTTTTTAAATTTTTAATTTATAAGTAATGTCAGTTTTTGTAGTAATAATTTAATATTTTTAATTAACGTACGTAATGTTTTTAATGAATGAACTATAATTAAAATAAATGAATATATATTACTAGCGGTCCCGCCCGGTTTCACCCGGGTGCAAAAGAATGAATGGGGGGGAGGGACATGAATACGCACGTTCATCTTCGTTTGCCGAGATGAATTTTGTGTCTAAATTTCATGATGATCAGAGTTACCGTTTAAAGTTTTTGACGGACGGTCAAATTTTGAGTAACATTTTTCATTGATGCTCCGCTCCTATTGGTCGTAGCGTGATATTATGTAGCCTATAGCCTTCCTCGATAAATGGACTATCTAACAAAAAAACATTCAATTCGAACCAGTAGCTCCTGAGATTAGCGCGTTCAACCAACCAACCAAACAAACAAACTCTTCTGCTTTATATATCTTAATATATAAAAAGTACGTGTCACATCTTTGTCCGCGATGGACTCCTAAACTACTGAACCGATTTTAAATTTGATTTGCACACCGTGTGCAATTCGACTCAGCTTGAAAGATAGGATAGCTTACATTTCAATTTATAGTCGCAATATTATTTTATTGCAAATTATTTGTCTATTCCTTGACAGTCAATAGATGAATAAGGGGGTTTCTGGGCCACTTGAAAAATAGTCTTTGTCCGCGATGGACTCCTAAACTACTGAACCGATTTTAAATTTGATTTGCACACCGTGTGCAGTTCGACCCAGCTTGAAAGATAGGATAGCTTACATTTCAATTTAAGTATAGTCGCAATATTATTTTATTGCAAATTATTTGTCTATTCCTTGACAGTCAGTAGATGAATAAGGGGGTTTCTGGGCCACTTGAAAAATAGCTTGAAAACAGCTATTTTTATCCCCTCCACTTTTATAGATTTGTGTACAATTTCTCGAATTTTAAAGTTAGACATATCAAGTTTGGACTCAAATTAATCGGGGATCTGAGACGAGTTCAACGATGGTATTCAAGTAGGGGGTGGCAGCAACCCTTAACATTTCCACCTCTTTCGAATTTTAAAGTACATCAGTTTTTTTGGACTTAAATGAAGCAGGAAGCATGGTGTTCACCGGTGGTGGTTTACCCCCACTCCAGCTGAGTGTAATTTGACACCTGAGGAGTGAGCTCAAACCGGCGTATTATACTACTACAGTCATAATAAGATGGCAAACCTGTTGACTGGATTGAGTGAATATTCAATAGATGGCGCAACGAACTTAACAACCATATAAGATGGCAATACCTGTTGACTGGATTGAGTGAATATTCAATAGATGGCGCAAGGAACTTAACAACCATATAAGATGGCAATACCTGTTGAGTGGATTGAGTGAATATTCAATAGATGGCGCAACGAACTTAACAACCATATATCTAGATTGAGGATGTAAAAAAACTGAATACCGTTTAAAACAAATGCTTTTTTTTCGAGCACGACGGCGCAGCCGGAGTGATCGAAATAGAGCAAGTGTTTTAAAGACCAGTTATCCACGAATACTTTACGCTATTTTTTTCGAGCACGACGGCGCAGCCGGAGTGCTCGACATACACACATATACGCCCATGTATATTTTAAAATAGCTAGCAATTAATAAAATAGATAGATAGATAGATAGATGTTCCAATTAAATTGTTTTATTATTTCACTTTATACGTAGCGAAGTACGTACAGGGCCGCTAGTTAGTACCTATATAGATAGAAAATATAAACAGAAAAAAGTGATGAAAACTGAACATTCGCTCTATAGGAATCTTTAAAACAGACTAAGTTACGATTTTATTTATTTGAATTAATTGAGCTAACGTCTGTATAATTCATTAAAAAAACAACTCTCACAGTATGTGGATTTTGTAATCAGTTATTATATTATATACAGACACCGGACAATCATACCATATTAGGTATATGTAAAATATATTATAAACAAACTATTCAGCTTTATAGATTAGTATAGATACAGATATATTCTCTAGCATTGATTTTAAATTAAGTTGAGTGGCATAGTGGCGGAATATTAAAACGAAATTGATGTTTTCCACAGAGATTTGAACTTCTTTAAAATATCAATTAATTTTTAACCGACTTAAAAAAGGCGGTAATCAACTCAACAGTTTTTTTTAATGTTCAATCATAACTTTGCAACAGATTAACCGATTTAAAAAAATTCGACGCCATTGAGTTCAGAATGTTTACGAAATGGTTACATTTTTTTTAATCGGTTCAATAGTTTTTACTTAAATCGGTTAAGTTCAATAACATGTAAAACTACGTTCTGCAAAGCCACTAAAAAGTTAAAAATAAAAATCTTTTAAAAAATAAATGTAGCCTCCTTCAAAAAAGCTACTAAAGAGACAAAAATAATTAATTTTTGAGGTCTGCGCCAATTTAATAAAAGAGTATAAAAAGTTTTTGTAATTAAATAACGCCGACCTCAAATTTGTATTATTTTTGTCTTTTTAGTGGCTTTCTTTTAAAATGTTTTTTCAACCTATTTTTTATTATGAAATCTATTGGTCTATATTATAGCCCAAAAAAGAATATTTTATGTACTTTAGTTGAAATGTTAGTGAAAATGAAACCAATTCCGAAATTTTTTCTTCTTAAAAATATTTATTTCATTTGATAAGCCGCTTTAGTAATATCTGTATTACATCTTCAGATCTCTATCTATTAATTAAGAAAATATAATATTTATGTATTCTAACCAAAATGTACAATTAATTATTATACTTACTTACATAAAAATTTTGAGTAGTTTTTCTAGTTGTTTAAAAAACTATAATTATCATTTTTAAAAACTTAAGTTTCCACACTTCCATTATAAAATCTTATGAAATAAAAAGTGAATAATTAATCTTTAATGATTTCTCCAAAAAATCTTGGCAATTATTATCAATTTAATTTGTGCTTTTTTAATATACTTGTTATTGTGGAAATCTATGTGACAGCAGTCAAAACAAAATGATTATAACATACTTATGTTTTATATAAAAAAATGTAAATAAATACTTACATTACTTCAAAAATCTGTTGATACACTATTTAATTTATTGCAAATTGTTTACTTTATGTATTATTGTGCGTACAGATTGTCATTTGTTTATTATTATTGCCACTAAAATATTTAATCAACATTCAAAACAATAGAACATGTTTTTATTATTGCGTTGAATTCATAAAAAAAAACATATTTTGAAAAATACATTAAAAAAACCTGTTGATGTTTCAGCAACAAATAATTTTCATTGTCATTATTTTTACAACGTTGATAACAGGATCGATAACGCTTGTATTTGAACACGTTGTAAATTGTTGGTCCATTATTTTTGACGCGAAATCAAATTTATAAATTGTCACACATAATCCAATAACACTTAAAAGCGGACATGTGTTCCACACATTTGAACTTCGCATTTGCGGCGTGTGCGGCGCTAGTTGTGTGTATTCACTTCCCGAATCAGAGTCCATGAGTACCTATCGGGAATCCGGGGATGCCGGGAACCTGCCTACCAGGAGCCGGCGTTCTCTGATCGATACAGCATGTGCGTCCATTGCAAGACTAGAGAGCAGGGATTACAAAACAATTCATTCCCCGTTCGGTCGTTTCTTCAGCGTTGCAAGTAGGGAATGGCAGTGGCGGGGCAAGACCTAAATTTTATGTGGGCAAGGTCTATTTTGCGAGGCCCTCTGGTGGTGCAAGAAGACGAATGTAATAAAATAAAAACAGTTGCAACTGTTCAATTTTTATTCTTATAAATGCAAACTATAATATTATTTAATAAAAAATAAAAAAATGAGTTAAAGAAACAGAAATTTCCTACTTTTAGCCTTTTTGAATTCCTCAATAATAGTATCGTAATTCAGCTTAGATGCTATATCTGATTCAATAGACAAAACTGCCAAAGCTGAAAGTCTTTCCTGACCCATTGTATTTCTTTTAATTTTGAAAAGCTCCTTTCAGCGAACTTTGTATTTACCGGTATTGTTAGCAAAATTCGAATGACCATGCAAATATTTGGATTTTCAAGCTATTTTCTGTTATGTATTGGAAAAGGTGTTTCACATCTTTAATGAAGTTGGGTAAATTTGGGAGCATTGTCATTAACTTTTCATATAATTCGTAAGATTGGAAGTCGCTGCTCTCACCTACTCGCAGGATTATTTAATTTTTTTTCGTCGCGGTCACGGCTTTTAAGTACCTAATGCAAACTATTGCAAACAATCTTTGAGGCGCGAGGCCCCTTGTACCTCGAGACCGTAGGCGGTGGCCCACGTCATCAACGCCTTACGCCTCTGGGGAATGGTACTGATTTAGATCAAAAATCATTGCAACGTTTAATTGATATTCTAAAGTCGAGGATAATGCTCCCTACATATTAGTTTTATAGACTTATTGTAGCAGAAACTTTGAAAAGTGAAGTTTGGAGGATACATTTCTTCCAGAATGTAGAGGTGAAAATTTTTTATAGATTCATAGATCCTCGAGGAGTGGAATTCTGAGAAATGTTGGGTGCTTACGTTATTAAAGAAATGTATCCACCAAGGGACCCCGCACAAACTCTATGAGATTTGGTTCTCGGTTAAATTGATCGAAAATGGTTTTATTTTTATAATTTAGGTCATTAAAAAAAGTGTTCATAGCCTAAAAATCAATAGATTTTTAGCTACAGATATGTTTAGCAAGATTTTAGATATAGGGATATCCATTGAATTCACAATTTAAAAAAAATCCTAAGCTCTTATAGAAATATGTTTTCAAGTGCGTTGAATCCGAATATGATATTTTTATTTTATACAGGGTGACACCTTCCAAGTACATTACCTTGTTTTCGACTATTTTTCTATTTATAAAAAAAGCACAAAAGTTGAACATGGAACATGTTTGTGTATTCAATGGATATCTCTATATACATATCTAAAATCTCCCTAAACACATCTGTAGCTAAAAATCTAATAGGAAATGACACTTCAAATCAAAATATAAGCTCAATTTTAAGTCCTGTAGGCTACTATAGTGAATTTAATTGTAGATGAAATATTTAAACGTCTCTATCTCCAGAACGGTGTTAGATACGGACCTCCAAATGTGCTCATTGAATTTAGAATGTCGTTTCTAGGGATCCGTACCCGAAGGTCAAACGGGACCCTATTACTAAGCCTCCGCTGTCCGTCTGTCTGTCCGTCTGTCTGTCTGTCTGTCTGTCTGTCTGTCTGTCAGCGGGCTGTATCTCAAGAACCGTAATAAGTAGAGAGTTGAAATTTTCACAGAGTATGTATTTCTATTGCCGCTAGAACAACAAATAATTAAAAAACCCCCAAAACTCCCCAAAGAGGAGCAAATTCAGTTTTTTGCTTATAAGTCGCTCAGTTTAAATCAGATCGTTTCGAGACCTGTCTTAAACGAAAGAGCAGAAAATTTTACATAGATTTTGTATAACAGAATTCGTCGAAACACTTTTTTTATACAGCTTTATATAGAAATAAAATGTATAAATTCAATTTTGTCTAATCCATAGCATACACGGGGATCGTCTGTCTTCGTTTGTTGCATACTGTATATGGGAATTTAAAAATTGTGTATGTTTTGTCTTGTAACATGTTCTACGGCGACGTTCAAAAACTGTCCACCGTCGCAACCTGCAGGTAGCGTCGGTGGCCTAACTTCAAAAATTTCATTATTTTATATTTTATATTTATTATATAATGGTAACACGAATTAATTATGAAAGATGTTTTAAATTATTCATTTTGAGCTAATTGTAGTTTTTTAAAATTATTATTGAAATCAGTCGAAAATTGGCATTACGAGCAAACATTCACCAAGTATTATAATCTATTTTTATATTCAATAGTGTGCTTATTCCATTTTTTTTTAACAAATATATTTTTACATTTCATTTCAAATAAATTATTATCTATTTAATTTAATTATCGAAGAGTTCGTTCACTTAATTTTTTTTTTGTGTGTTTCCTGCGGTTGATTCGGGCCCAAACTTCGCTTCCTCTATCCTTTCATCCTTAGCCGCAAATCACGTTGTCCTGTATTTTTAATTTAATATCCCACAAAAAAAATATATCTATCCTCGTAACAAAATGGTAGCATAACGTAGTTGTGAACTTTAAAAATAAAAACTCTGTAAAAATAACTAAATTAATTTCATCTAAAAATAATTTTATAAAATAAAAATTTAAAAATCAAATCATTAAACAAATCTTAACAAGTTTTCTACAGTAAGGAATTTGCTCGTAACTGCCTGACGAACTTTTAACCTGTTATGTAATTTAATCTCGTCGTTTAAAATTTTATATTTAAATATTTAATTTCTAATTTAAAATATCTAATCTGCTCAATATTTCGACTCAACTAATTTTCAATAATAATAATTTAACAATTAATCATTAATTATTTCATAATATCGACCTTTTAACCATGCCAAATACAAGATCAGGACGCGCACAAGATTCCAACGATGGCGACGATTTCCAAACACCAAGAGCACATTCAAACAATCCAGTTGACGCACCAGAACAAGACACTTCACCGTTAGCTCGTGCTACAGCTGTTCATATGAGGTTGACCACGGGCATATTTGATCAAGTTTCCGAGCTCCGACGTCTTTCCGAAACAATTACAAATCATTTAATGAACCAAGACGATCGAGTTAAACACGACGTAATGAAATTTGTTGAAAAAATTACACCTTTCGACGGCTACGATCCAAACCAACTAATATCATTTATCGGGGATATTCAAGAAATTATCGACCTTAAAATTGCTTCGGAACTCGCTATAATGTCTGCGGTTATTGATCGCCTCCAAGGAGAGTTTAGAAAATGGTGGTCAGAAGGAACCATAACATGGAAAACCTGGAAAAGAACAAAAGCGGAACTGTTGCAAGAATTCATGTCACCCTTAGTCAAAGTACAACTTATAAATTTTCATGTGAGAAGATTTCAACGCTCTCAAGAGTCGTTCGGAGATTTTATACACGATATCGTCAATAAGGCTCAAATTTTAGAAGCAGTCATGTCAGAGACAGATCTCATTGTCCAAATATGGTCGCACGTGAATTCTGGAACACTCTTGAAAATCAAAGATATCCAAATGCCTGAGACAATTGCAGAACTCAAGAAGCTAGTAAAGCGCATTCGAGATGCCGAACTACTTTTACAACTGGCTAGATCACGAGAAAATCAGGATGAAGCTCGCCAATCTGAAACGGAAAATTCTAATTTTCCAAGAGCACTACACTGTTCATATTGTAAAATGCCAGGACATTCCATTCAATACTGTCGGCGCCGTCCGAGAACGCAAAGCTCTCAAGTATCATCTGAATCTTCACCAAAAAACTAAGTTGCGCGCGATCTACTGAAGATCGCGAAATCACTTACCATCAGCGAATTTTGCCTATTATTGCGGTTCAAATAAAGCATCTGACAGTTAACGCCTTACTTGACTCCGGGGCTAGCACCAACTTTTGCGATCAACGCCTTTTTCAAAAAATTATTTCAAGCAAGATTGGTCAAGCTCTGTCTTCGTCAATAAAGGTGCGCCTTCCTGATGGAAAATTTTTCCAAGCAAGTCAACAAGTTTCCTTCATTATTAAAATCCACAATTTTACCTGGAAATTTAATTTTATCGTCATTCCTTCTCTGCCGTTCCAAATGATTATAGGCCTAGACGCTTTACGTACAATGAAAGCGGTTATAAATTTTTCCAAAAACTTTCTTTCCTTCCAGTTCTCACCGAAACAAAAAATCCTATTTTCTAAAGACGCTCAACTCAACCAAGAAACCGTCAATACTCTTGTGGAATGTCCAGTAAATTTAACGCTCCATCAGCAAGAACATTTGAAACAATTACTCTCGGATTTCGACGATACCTTGACTGCGGAACTGGGAAAGGTCAAAGGCTATACTTACCGAATCCAACTAATTGATGATACGCCTGTTCACCTACCGCCGTTTCCGCTTACTCCGCCAAGAGCTACGTTGCTGAGAGAACATATCCAAAAATTATTAGATTGCGGCGTTATCGAACACAGCCTATCTCCGTATTCGAGTCCATGTTTTTTTGTCCCAAAAAAGGACGGAGGTCAAAGGCTTGTGGTCGACTATCGACGGGTCAATAAGAAGATTCGCTACGACGCGTATCCAGTTCCTCGCCCGGAGTCTATTTTTCAATGCTTGAGCGGCGCGAAAGTTTTTAGTAAATTGGATCTCAACCAAGCCTATCATCAATTAGCACTGACCGACGACTCTAAACCAATTACAGCCTTCTCTGCTCCGTTCGGAACTTATCAATACAACTTCGTGCCGTTCGGTTTGGCCGTATCTGCCGCTGCTCTTAACAGAATTGTCAATTCAATTTTCGGAGATCTTCACTTTCAATATGTTACAAATTATTTCGATGATTTATTAATATACTCGTCTACACTAGAAGAGCATTTCGTTCATCTTCGTGAAGTCATCGGACGTCTCCAGAAAGCCGGAATTACAGTCAATCCTAGCAAAGCGCAATTTTGTATGACCAAAGTAAAATGTCTGGGTTATATCATCTCGCCTGACAGATGTCACATCGACCATGATAAAGTTAGAGCGGTTCAAGAAATACCAACTCCCCGAACGCTGCGCCAGGTTAGAGCCTTCATGGGAATGACTGCCTATTTCGCCAGATTCATTCCATCGTTTAGCGAGCTTGCCGTTCCGTTGAATCATTTAAAAAAGAAGCACGTCAAATTTCACATGGGTCCTCAGCAGCTTGAAGCCATCCAAAAATTGAAGGACGCTCTTTCTACAGCTCCGGTCTTAAGATTCCCCGACTTTAACCGCCGTTTCGTTGTCAGATGTGACTCATCTGACGTTGCTCTTGGTGCTGTCTTACTCCAAGAATTTGAAGATGGCCTCCATCCCATCTCGTACGCCTCGAGGAAACTTTCTGAAACAGAGAAAAGATATGTCATTATGGAGAGAGAAGCGTTAGGTATAATTTTTGCTTTAGATAAATTTAACGATTACTTACTAGGTTGCAGGTTTCTACTTCAAGTCGACAACGAAGCCCTCAGCTGGATGATTCGTCACCCCAAGCAGTTGGGAAAAGTTGGCCGCTGGGTTTTGAAGCTATGTCGCTATGAATTTGATGTCGAACACATTCGTGGACCGTTAAATTCTGTCGCCGACGCCCTCAGTCGAATGTATGAATCATCAGAAACGAACCAACCTGACACAAATTGGGTTAGTCTGAACGTGCTACAACAAGTTCCAGGGAGTTTTTTAAGTTTGAAGCAACACCAGGAGTCCGATCCCGAGATAGGCCTCATCTTACGTCGCTTACGCGCTGGTGAAGATGTGACAGGGTATATCGAAAAGGAAGGTCTTCTGATGCGCTTCGTCGGTAAAAACAAACTGAAACGCGTGGTAGTTCCCGCAAATACCCGTCGTATGATATTGTATTACTTCCACGATTTAGACGTCGCTCATCCGGGTATCACCAAGACCTATCGCTCAATATCTAGGCGCTTCTGGTGGCCTGAAATGTTCCGTGACATAAGAGAATACGTTCGCACGTGCCAAAGCTGTCAAACGACCAAACCACACAATCGAAGAATTGGTGCTCCGATGGCCTCTACGTTGCCGACGTCCGTTCTTGGTAGAGTCTACATCGACTTCTGTGGTCCACTGTTACCTTCGACCACCGGAAATCGCTACGCATTGGTACTCCTGGATGGATTCTCCAAGTGGATCGAGGTTATACCGTGTCGTCGTGCTACCGCAAGCGTAACCGTTAAAAACCTCGTAAAGCTGTGGTGTTCATTCGGCCCGCCTAAAGAGCTCGTATCCGATAACGCATCCGTCTTCAAATCCGATTGTTTCAAGCGAATGACACTGTCTTGGGGTATTCGTCATATATTCAGCAGTCCTTACCAACCATCATCTAATATGGTCGAACGATGCATGCGAGATCTGAAGAGCACGCTGTCCATTGTTTTGCGCACCTGTTCTAACGATAATCACAAAGAATGGGATACGTACCTACCTTTCTTCGCTTATTCGCACAACGCAAGTGTCTCGGAGTCGACAGGTCAATCTCCGGCTAAGATCTTCTTGGGACGTGAGCTCAGTCAGCCTATTGATCACCAATGGCAGTTAGATCGTTTTCTCGATCCGTCTGCTGACGTCACAGAAGACGCCATTCGACAGAAGTTGCGCCAAGTACATCGTCGCGTCAAGACCTACTATGACTTGCGCCAACCCACTCGCCATCCATTCAGCGTCGGACAGCTCGTGGTGCAGCGTCTACATACCATCGTGACGGCAGGCGGAAACCAAGGGCAAAAATTCACCCCGCGTTGGAGCGACCCGCGACGAATTATCCGTTTCACTTCACCGACGTCATGCGTGATCGCCGCCGACGACGAGCCTACCAGACAATTTCGAGTCCATGTGTCGCAGCTGAAGCCGTTTTTTGAACGCCAAGAAGCCGCTTAGCGCGCTTCCCCGGCACTCGGGGGTACTGTAACATGTTCTACGGCGACGTTCAAAAACTGTCCACCGTCGCAACCTGCAGGTAGCGTCGGTGGCCTAACTTCAAAAATTTCATTATTTTATATTTTATATTTATTATATAATGGTAACACGAATTAATTATGAAAGATGTTTTAAATTATTCATTTTGAGCTAATTGTAGTTTTTTAAAATTATTATTGAAATCAGTCGAAAATTGGCATTACGAGCAAACATTCACCAAGTATTATAATCTATTTTTATATTCAATAGTGTGCTTATTCCATTTTTTTTTTAACAAATATATTTTTACATTTCATTTCAAATAAATTATTATCTATTTAATTTAATTATCGAAGAGTTCGTTCACTTAATTTTTTTTTTGTGTGTTTCCTGCGGTTAATTCGGGCCCAAACTTCGCTTCCTCTATCCTTTCATCCTTAGCCGCAAATCACGTTGTCCTGTATTTTTAATTTAATATCCCACAAAAAAAATATATCTATCCTCGTAACAGTCTTAAAAAAAAAAGATTGCATTTGTTCAAAAACGAATGTCATTTCAAATCTTTTGACATTCGTATTTTGTGAAATGCAACGCCTTCTGAGTTAATGATTTGAATAACTAATTTTAATTATTAGAACATATTGCTTTGACAGATGCAAACGTCATTTTTGACATTTTTTACCATTCCAACACCATGGATGAGCGGAATGAAACCAAATTTTGGGAGGATATTTGATATGCAAATATGAAGAGGCCTATTGTTTTTGAGAGACGTCGGCGCAAGCGCAAAAGAAATATATATTATATGTTGTTTTTATAAGATAATAGTATACTTTTCATAACGGCTTATTATTTTATTTTACAGGAGTTTTGTAAAATAAATTTTTGAAAAAAATCGGCGCACGCGTAGAAGAAATATATACTATAAGGCTGGTTTTTATACAATAACGGCATACTTTTCATAACGGTTTATTATTCTATCTATGTTTACAAAAGTTTTGTAAATTTTTTGGGAAAAATTGGCGCATGCGCAAAGAAATATATGCAATAAAGTTATTTTATATAATAATAGTATATATTTCATAATGGTTTAAAAGAAAGTTTTGTAAAAAGTTTTAGGGGGAAAGGCGGCGCATGCGCAGAAGAGATATGTGCTATAACATTGTTTTTATATAATAATGGTATATTTTTCATAATGGTTTAATATTCTAAAGTTTTGTATTTTTTTTGGGGAAATCGGCGTATGCGCAACAGAGATATTTGCCATAACGTAGTTATTTGATATAATGGTATATTTATCAAAACTTTATATTATTTTATTCTACAAGAAATTTTTGTAAAAAAAGTGTTTATAATATAAAAACGCCGGGGTGTATTATGTAAAATTTCACGCCTTGAAATTCTTGAACTACTTGCATACTCCCACTGGTTACATATTGTTATAGCGCCTCTCTTGTTTCTTTTACAAATGTATTTAAAAAGTAGGTACATAGTGTACGGAACCCTTCGTGTGCGAGTCCGACTCACACTTGACCGGTTTTATTTATTAATATACCGAGTGTGAAATGTTTCCGATACGTCATCCAGATTTTCCAGAAATGCACTTCGAACGGGTCTATCTTCGAAACATTAAATGATACGAAGCAACTGAGGGGCTCGATGACTACAGGGTGTTATTTTAAATAAGCCTACCGATTTTGAATCGGATCCGGGAGATTGTCTAAAATTGTCCAAAAAAACACTAAAGGCTAGTTCGCACTGGGCTAGTATTTTAGTCTAGTAGCGAGTAATTTAGTAGTTAAACTACTCACTACTGCTCAGCAATCGTTCGTATTACGGTCGACTACAGTACTCAAGTGAGTGGTGTTTTGCAAGATGAACGCTCTGCAATGTAATAAAGTGAATAAACTGATTAAGCTAATCGTACCTAACGGCTATTTTGGAAGAGGTGGATGAGGTTTGTGTGATTAATAAAAAAAAGCTATGGGTACTAAAATGGATCGATAGAAGATATAAACTAGGAGCTACTAATTGTGGAATAAGCATTGGAAGATCCCAAAGAATACTTCGATAGTTTGAGAATGTTCGAAAGTTGTGCAAATGTTCTGTTAATGAAAATACGCTCTCAAATTCAGCTTAAAGATACCCTTTTAACTAATGAATTCGACTAAACAACAGGTTTGGACTTGTTTAGTCGGTGAATCAGTGAGCACGGACGCGTGGTGGGAGGTGCTACTCGCCCGAGAAAAATAGAATAAAATGGATCGACTCGACTTACTTACTTACCAACCTACTCGACTAAATTTTGGGTGTTCGGTCACATTTAGCTTCTAAATTACTCACTACTAGACTAAAATACTAGCCTAGTGCGAACTAGCCTTTAGGCACTATGCAAAAAATCTCGTTTTTAGTCGATTTTCGACATGCTCCAAAAATTCGCTTTTCAGGTACTAACAGGAAATGACACTTCTAATAAAAAAATAAGCTCAAATTTAAGCTCCGTGAGCCTTTAACGTAAAATTATTTAAAGAAGCAGCATTTGAACGTCTCTATCTTTAAACGGTAAGTGGTACAGACCCGCGGATGGGTTCGTTGAATTCAGCGTGTCGTTTTCTATCAGTATACTGAATTTGAAACGTTCCGATGCGTATTACAGATTATCCAGAAATGCATTTCTAAAGGATCTATCTTCTAAACAGTAAGTGATACGAAGTAACTGAGAGGCTCGGTGACTACAGCGTGTCATTTTCGATAAGCCTACCGAATTTGAATCGGATCCTAGAGATATTCCAAAATTGTCCAAAAAGACACCAAGACAGTGGCATAAACGCAGTGACAATGCTTTTCAAACTTTTTCGAAGTAGGTTTCCCCTTTGGATGACTTACGCGTCCTACGCGACCCGCTTTATAAGCCAAAAACGTTAAAGGATCAAAATATGTTGTAGCTAGGTACATTTTAAGCGTTATGTTTTGTTTATTTTTAAAAGTAATCTATCTATATATACCGAGTGTACCATTTTAAAGGAACACCTTGAATAACTTTTACAGTTTTCATTATATGGAAAAATGTCTCGAATAAGAGTTGTTTGGTTTGGAGGGGGACATAAGATGGCACCAAACAGGGGCCTATTAAGGCGACCCCGTTTAAGACATGGCCATCAGCATTCGTTTTTTAAATGGAAACCCCTATTTTTTATTTCACCATTGAAAAAAACGGAAAAAAATCTATCCAGTATGATAATTAAAAAATTTGTGAATAAAGTTTCCGTCGGCATTAGCGTTACCCAAGGTGTACCTCGAGGAGGTTGCACGGTCGGATTAACACACACACACACACCACCCACACACACACTCACACACGTGCGCGCGTGCGAGGTGTTAATCCGACCGTGCAACCTCCTCGTGGTACACCTTGGGTAACGCTAATGCCGACGGAAACTTTATTCACAATTTTTTTTAATTATCATACTGGATAGATTTGTTTCCGTTTTTTTCAATGGTGAAACAAAAAATAGGAGTTTCCATTTAAAAAACGAATGCTGATGGCCATGTCTTAAACGGGGTGGCCTTAATAGGCCCCTGTTTGGTGCCATCTTATGTCCCCCTCCAAACCAAACAACTTTTATTCGGGACATTTTTCCATATAATGAAAACTGTAAAAGTTATTCAAGGTGTTCCTTTAAAATGGGACACCCGGTATATAAAATGCCCGTGTCATAACTTTGGCCGCGCTAATCTCCAAAACCACTGAACAGATTTTAATGAATTTTTGTAAATGTGTCTTGCTTGGTGCAACTTAAGCTATAGGATAGTTTTTATTAAATATTTTGTACCTACAAAATTGAGGTATTTGTCAAAAAACCTTTTTTAACGACATCTGTTTGTTAGCGTCTCAACTAATAGTTTAGAAGCAAATAAACAACACTGTTTAGTACCAAATAGCGACATCTGTTAGAACTTGCAATTTTCTCAAAGCTATTAATTCAGACGCCGAGCCACAAACGAAATACATTTTGCAGAATTATATCTATCGCACTTTGGTGAAACGGGACGGACCGCTACAATATTACTAGTGGCCCGGTTCGGCTTCGCCCGTATTTGTAGCATGTCGCCCTTTTTTCGTCAACTTGCGTTGCAAAAATGGTCTCCACGAAAAGTGCTTTTATTTAAACGCGATAATATATAGCCTGTATCAATTCTGAAGGTCCATTCTAAATATTGATGAAAACATTTTGAATTCGAATGAGTACTTAGTTTCAGAGATTGCCTCCTATATCCAAACTTACAAACTTTACCTCTTTATAATATTATAGCGGTCCGTCCCGGTTTCACCTGGGTGGGATAGATATAATTCTGCAAAATGTATTTCGATTGCGTCCCCGGCGTGTGAACTAATAACTTTGAGCAAGTTCTAACAGATGTCACCAGAGGTGACACATGTAGACGCCTAGCGGGGGGATAATCGATCGACTGATAATTGATAAATTATCGACCACATTATAACAATCGCACTTTTGACGTGATAACATCCTATAAATTGATGAATCACCAATATTATAAATTGATAAAACACCGGCTGCATGTACGAAAAAGTGTAACGTAACGTTCCTAACGTTCGTAACGCGTAACGCATAACGCGTAACGTTCCGCCTGACCCTGTGCGTGCTTTTTGCTAATTTCTCGCTCAATTTAAATCAGATCGGTTTGAAACCAGTCTTAAACGAAAGAGAAGAACATTTTACATAGATTTCGTATAACAGAATTTGCCTAAACAGTTTTTTTATACAAATTTATATAGAAAAATATTTTATACAAATTTATATAGAAAAATAGCTGTATAAATGCATTGTTGTCTATTGCATGGCGCGCGCGCGACGCGGTCGGTCGTCTTTGTTTGCCATACATGGAAATTAGAAAATAACGTATGTCTTGTCTTAACATGAAAACGGCTGCATTTCTAATGTTTATTTTTTGACATTAGTATTTTGTGAAATGCAAAGCCTTCTAAGTTAACTATTGGAATAACTAATTATTATTAGAACATAATACTTTGTAAGTTGCAAACGTCACTTTTGACATTTCTTATCATTCCGACACCAAGGATAAGCGGATTGAAACCAAATTTTGGGAGGTTTAGGTTATGTATTACGGAATACGTTATCACGTAAAACTATCGTCCGTAAACCGACTTTACAGACAACCAATTTTTTTTTGCACTGGGTTAAATACATAAAAATTTACCGCTATTAGTAAATTTACCGTTATATTTCCATCTTACAACCCTTTTGCGCATCTGTGGATGAAACTAAAAATACTAATATCACTATTAAAAAATAGGGATTGGTGGTAGAACGGTGAAAATTTAGGGTTATAAGTATGTTTTAATGGCAAATAATTTCACTAATATTTAGAATGGACCTTCAGGGTAGATACAGGCTATATATTATTACGTTTAAAAAAAGGCGCTTTTCGTGGAAACCAATTTTGCAACGCAAGTCGACGAAAAAACAGCGACAATCCACAAATTCGGGCGAAGCCCAATCGGGCCGCCAGTATATTATAAAGATTCACTACGTTGCATTAGTGACCTGTGTCCGCCGAATTGAGTCTATAGCCTCTTGAATATAGAGTAAACTAACATTAATTCCAACAGTTACTCTAAACAGATCCTGATTAAACGGAAATTATACAGAAAAAAGAAAAGGTTTGGATAGGTATTAACAAAAAAAAATACTTGATTAAAATATTATATTTTTATAACACAATACTTTATACATATAGGAAAATATAATTAAAATTTTAATTAATCAAATATTTTGTTAGTGACCAACGATATAGTAAATAGAAGTAGACATTTAAGAAAATATAAATCAATAGACAACATTCTAGAGTAATTATTGCATTTAGGTACATGTCGTTACGTCACACTGCGCTGTTTCACAGTGCAGCAAAATAAATAATGTAGGTTACATGTCTTTTAACGTGCTTGTTTCCACTTGCGACTATGTGCCGTCTTTGTTTACACTATAGATATATACTAATAGATAGTGGATGCCTATCCTTGCGCATTGTGCGGAATGGTATCAATTAGAAGCCATTTTGACTGTGGGAAACGACATTTTTAAATGATTATCAATTTTTTCTTTATTATGGTTGAATAAATATATAATCTATTAAAAATACTAAAAAAACACATGCATATGACCTATTGGTAAATCGTGAAAAATTTGTTCATTCCACTGTTGATTTTATTATATACGCAGTGTTTTGGTTTAGAACTGCATTTTTTTACACAAAAAATAATTATCAAATATTAATTTTCATGAAAATAAAGTAGAAGCTACATAAAGTAGCATTAACGCATTTTTGAAAAAACGCCAGATATTAATGTTCACTTTTGTAATTTTTGAAACGTTTCAGTATAAAAATAGGTTTTGGCGAGCGAAATATCACTGTTTACTGTGAGTTTTGTTGTTTTCCTCAATAAAATCATATTTATATAGAATATTTAAAATTTTTGAATCTCGCGCGCTTTTTAGGGCGTTTCCCACAGTCAAAAGGGCTTCTAATAGGGACAAGAGGCGCTAGTGTATCCGCAGTCTATTAAATATATATCTATGGTTTACACTAAGTCATGTCTCCCAGTCCACGATCCGCAAAACATGGCTCTCATATATAGCTTCTAGATCAGGGGCGGGCAAATCTTTTGATCGCCGGGCCACATAGCTGATGAAAATTTGACCGCGGGCCAAAAATTTGCAGAGCAAAAAATACAAAAAAAAGGTCCTCACATACCTACTATTTCCGCATTTGGAGAGCAAAAAAAATGCTCCTTAGGTCCTTTTTTCGTCTGTTCTGGCCATTGCTATTTCTTTACTATT
The DNA here is from genome assembly GCA_963575645.1 of Xanthostigma xanthostigma. Classification (NCBI taxonomy): domain Eukaryota; kingdom Metazoa; phylum Arthropoda; class Insecta; order Raphidioptera; family Raphidiidae; genus Xanthostigma; species Xanthostigma xanthostigma. The sequence continues at coordinate 24,525,177 of OY754472.1, read as the reverse complement.
TTTCTAAAATTTATAAAATGTTTCGCAGGCCGGACAAAATTGTGCTGCGGGCCGGATCCGGTCCGTGGGCCGCCATTTTCCCAGGCCTGTTCTAGATTATTACAGACGCTCTAACACTAAGTTCATTAGCGTCTGCTTAAATTATAGGTCTTTAAATGTACTTGTTTTAATTATAGCATGCGACAGCCCGACAGAGTAATAATTTCTTTACCGCAAAACAAAATTGCGACTTTAATCGTTTTCATTTTTTTATGTAAAGATATCCTTTCGAAACTTGTGAATTCTATGAACGACGACTTAATGTCTCGACATTACGTAAATTTTACTGAAGATTAGATTACTTGTAGATTATAGATGCTCGAAAACTTATAGGTAATTAGCGTTCAACTTAAGATTACAGGTGGAGAACTAGTTGATAGTGACGGCTATTGATAGTTAAAATACAATAATACAATACTATTTTCATAGTTCAAGCGTTGACTGTACAAAAGTCTACCGGACAACAGTACTAAAATTTTATTATTAACACACAACAAATGAAAAACATCAGATCGGCGGTAAACCAACTCAATTTTTTAAATATTTTTTTTATAAAAATAGAGCTTGAACTATCTGTAAGGACTGTCTATGGTGCTGACGTGTTCCAAGTCTTTTATACCAAAAAATATTTCTCTACATTAATACTTAAGGCATCTATGAATCCAATTTATAGAAGTGTTCCAAACAATACGAATAACTAAATCTTTGATTAACGTCTGATTAGAACTCTTCAATAAATAAAATTATCGACCAATAATTTTATTTATTGAATACGAATAACTATTGAGTAAAATTTTAAATATTAAAATACTTTACAGATTCAAATTGTACAAATAAATAATAATCCTTAAATTACGCATCAGGGTTGAACCATCTCGATTTCTGTCATTTCCGGTAGGGTTGCCAAATCAAAATTTGAGATAGTCTGGAGATATATATTCAATATGTAAATATTGAAAAGAAAGTTCTTTAGGTGGATATTACAAACTAATTAAATAATTAATCAACTGATTTATTCATATACGTTTGATGTGTTGTTTTTCAGTTTTAGAATTATCAATTTGTCGTGATAAAAATTTGAATTATTGTTCATAAAAATCGTACATTTCTTTTTCATAATAATCGAATGATCTGGAGATCCTCTATATCTAAGCTCAAGTCTCTATGCTTAAACTGGAAGTTTGACAACCCTAATTTTCGGTCTCGTTTTTGAGACCACGTGCAAACCTTATGGTATATGATTCTTAGTTAAATTGATTGATAATGGTTTTATTTTATAGTTTAAAGGTCACTAAGAACAAGTGTCCATGAGCGCATAGCCTAAAAACCAATAGATTTTTAGCTATATATATGTTTAGCGAGATTTTAGATATAGAGATATCCGCTGAATTCACAAACATGTTCCATATTCAACTTTTGAGCTTTTTTTTAGAAATAGAAAAATACTCGAAAACTAAGTAGGTAATGTTTCCAAGATGTCACCCTGTATAAAATAATAATGTCATAGTTAAAAATCTATTGGTTTTTAGGTTATGCGTCCATGTACACTTTTTTAGGTGACCTTTAAACTATAAGACAAAAACATTTTCGATCAATTTAACCGAGAACCAAATCCCATAAGGATTGTGCGGGGTCTTTTATAACTGGGTCAGTTTCGACAATAATCCATTTAGTGACACGAATTGACACAAATCGAGTTTGGCCGCGAAAAGTGCGTCTCAATTTGTTCTAAACCCACCGATGTCGAAAATATACTATAATAATAATTCATAATAAATTATGAATGAACTCTGTTAAGAAACAATTGAGTTATATATATAATCGTGCTCACAAATAATAATCATAAGCATGGCAGCGGCTGCAGAAGTTACAACGTTCACGCTTTCTGATTTATTTTGTGTGTTTCAAACATTTTAACATAAATTATTTGTAGTTCTATGTATTATATCACTAGTCTAAACAACACTTTCAAAAAAAAAATGGAATTGTTAATTTAAAAAAAATTCCATTGTCACTGTTTTGCTAAACAACAATTTAGTTACTTCTTAATCAAAACAAATAACACTATCCGTTTTAGTACTAGAAAATTCGGTTCAAAATCACGAAACATTGGAATGCAGTTTGCATTTCAATGTTTTTTTGGGAATTAACGCTCCCAGGAATCCAAGCTCATACCAGTCGGTTTGTGCATGGTAACTGGCAGATTCTCCAATACACACAGACGATGATGACCTCTGTCTGTCGAAAGCAATGCTCCAATCATCAACAGACTGGTAGTTTTTGCTGATGACGGTCCAATAATAAAATTGTTGGGATTGAAGAAGAAACAAAATTGTTGTTTTTTATAGTTACTAACCACGGTGCTGTTAGTACTCTATTTTTATAGCGAATAGCAATTTTCATTTAACCACTTACTGTTTGAGTAATGGAGGAAAATCTTGAGTGAAATAGATTCCATTTTTCATAGAATATAATAGTGTAGGTACATTTGTTTAGTTTTCTCAAAGAGATTATTACAATGGAGTACCGATAGTCCGAACGGATTGGGACCGAGCCTTGTTCGGAATAGCATAGACGAATAGAACATGTCAAATACTCATTTATTAATACTATTACAGTTTTTTATTGTGGAACTCTAAAATATACTTTTGTACCAATTAATACCATTTAAATTTTACAGGAAAATTAAAAAACTGTACCTACATAGGTATTTTGCGAAATTGGATATTTCCTCTTCGCCAACGGAATGTGTTCGGACTAGACGTACACACAGATTAGCAGTGTTCGGATTAAAGGGCCTCCACTGTATACATTAAAAATATTTGTCGGTATTGTCGACCAGTGCCGGATTTAGACTTTAGCTGAAATGATTTAGTCTAAAATTTTCAACAAAATTAAGCGTATATCTATTAAAAAACTTATTAAGACATATATTCGGCGCCAAAGTTCGTCAAAAAATAAAAAAATATTTTTTTGATTAGTTTTGGCACTGAGCGCAGTTTTTCTGTGATCACTACCACTCTCTTCATATCTCTAATTTTTAAAAAGATTTTTTATTTCATTAATTTCGGATCTATAGGAATGTGCGTAACGTACCAAAAAAATGTCTCTTCCGTATCTTCGAAACTATGTTAAAAATTAAAAAAAAATAAGCATATAAAGAAGGTGATAAAGATGACAGAAAAACTTATCAAAAAAAATTTTTTATGAGTTTTGGCGCAGAATATATCTATTGTTATATATCTCTCCTGTATTCTTCATGAGCCTTTTTATATGTCTAATTTTTCGGAAAGTTTTAGACCAAATGATTTCGGAGCTAAAGAAGGGAGAGACGTTTTTTTCGTACATCACAAAACAAATAACCACGTCTCTCCCTTCTTTAGCTCCAAAATTATTAAGTTTAAAACTTTGAAAAAAAATAGGAATATAAAAAGGCTTATGAAGAATTCAGGAGAGCTATAACAATAGATATATTCGGCGCCAAAACTTATAAAAAAATATAAAGTATATTTTTGATGAGTTTTGGCATTGAAGGTGGTTTTTATGTAATTTTTTTCAAACTTTTAGACATAATCATTTTCGAAATGTCGTGGCACTAAGAATTTTTTCTAAAATTGAGGATGTGATATCTGTACAAATGATTTATGTTTACAATTATTTAAAAACTTTTATCTAATTTCGTTTTGTCATTATTTGTAATCACTTTTCGCATTTTCAGACACATCTCAAAAGTTCCCAACATTCCAAGACACTTGTAGATTGTGATGTTCCAAGCTATAATTTATATTACTTTTGTCTAAATCCGGCACTGCTTACAACTTGCTTCTATATGAATAATAGTCTTTTTTCATAAATCAGTCAAAAGAGTAACACATTATTTACAAAAAACAAAAAAAAAAGTGTATTGTTATCAATCAAACAGCGTTTATTTTCCCCTGTTGAAAATTTAAGACAATTTTCTTTTAGATATAATATAATATCTAAAAAATATATTTAATTCGTGCTCAGAACATCAATTTTGCATTTTCGATTTCTACTTTTTTATAGATTCTTAAAATAAAGGTCAAAACAAAAGGTTCTACTTCTCAAAAAAAAGCAGCAAAAAAAATATGTTTTAAAAGAAACAAGTTTGAGATGAAAAGAGTACGAAAGAAATAAAAAAAAAATTTTTACTATTAATTTTTTTTAAGGTGAAAAATCTCTAATTTTGTAACTTTCACTCTAAACGGCGTACCAACAGTAATTTTTTTTTGAGGTTCCTAATAGTAAGGGTTATTTGGGTCTGGTACCAATTGATATTTTCAGTTTGCTATTATTTTTTAATAATACATTGAAAATCCAATTGATACTTTTGCTAGTTCTTGGATTAGAATCTAGAAACTGGGGGCTTGTAATAGAGAAATTATGCAAATGCTCGGCTATTCCTAGGCTGTTCTTAAGGCTACCAACAGCAGAGTATAAAATTTCCCAGAAATAAAAGATTTTTTAATCAAGTACCTATGTCTAAAATCAGTTAATATCTTACCGGTTTTGTAAAAAAATACTTTTTTTTTGCGGCAGGCAAACGACCAAGTACTGTTTTCTGAAAAGTGCCATTATTACAACAGAACTCACGTATTTTCAACATGTTGGTACTCTTGTATTTTCAACTTTTTCTTTATCCCCACTGCGTGGCAATTGTAGATCAATTAGAAAAAAATCTTTATTAAATTGAATTTTGAGGTCACATATATTTTGCCATTGCATGAGTAGCATAGGAGGAGACACTTTGCGTGAGGAATAGGGATTAAAAACTTGAAAATACGTAAGCGAAATCAGTTGAAAATACACGCTGTTGAAAATACAATATGAGAACGACCGTGAATGAAGATTTTATGAAATTGTATTTTTATATGGAGCACTTTGTAGTTTTTCGGGGTTTTTTTACATACTTTTACTCAATTCTATTAATAACTCTGAAACTACAAACATTCAATTTGGTTACTTATTTCTAACAATCTAGTACAATTATTAATTTCAATTTCAAATAAAAGGTCATTTGGTCCCAATGCTGTCCATAGTAAATTTCTATGTCAATGTATTTTTAACGTAAAATTGATGATACATTAAAAATCCGTTTCGTGGTTTGATTTTCGAATTTCAACAGTAGTCATAAACCAAATCTTTTTGTTTCAGGACGAGTGATATTTTTACCTGACGTTTCGTCTACAAAAGCGGTAAACATTTTCAGTGTGGCAGAGAGTGCCCTCCTCGGCAACTCACAAGTAAGTGTTTCGTTGACTGGTGTTCACCCTTCTTTTAAGCTCAGCGTGCTTGTGTTTTCTACTCGGTCGTAGTTCGCTGTTCCGTGGTCGATCGTTCCGCTCAATGATTTGAAACTGTCTACCGCAGTTGTAAGAGAGACGTCAGTTGGAAATATCAATGAACCAAGGTCTACCAGCTCGGAATCCACGAAGATTTGGAACAATGGCGGCCGCGAAAGCCTAGGATGAGCTATAACGAATTTAATAATTCAGACGTGATATTTCTGTTATCCTAGGATAAATAATTTTGATTCAGTAGCAAAAGTTGTTATTAAAACACGAGATCTTGCGATTTCTGCTCAGGTTCACTCAGGGTATAACATTTGGACCAAAATCAATGTCCTTTGCTATTCACATGATAACACAAATATTATTTCAAGATTAATAAGAAATAGCTTCTTCCCGTTTTTTGATTAATTCTCATTAATCTCATAATTATTTACCGATTGTCAAACAATTACTTGCCAAATTAAAAAATATTTCATTGAATTTTTAACTTAATATTACGACGCGGTCATTCAGCATCGTTCGCATCCAGTTGCGGTCAAAAATGTTGACCATCAGTTTGTGTCCACTGGTCTATTTCAATTGTACCAACACCATGAAGTATGTAACCATTGCTCCTAATACCTTTAAATTAAGAAACAATATAATTAACATTAATTATTATTATGTAAACAATATTTCACACAACATGTATTCCGGAACGGAATTATGACGTCACAAAACTGCAAATGTTTTATTACTTTGTAGTTCATAAAGTTTGTATAATATATTTCTTTTGAAAATGTGCTCCGAAGCGAAACATTTTTCATTTCCTAGTATCTGCGTTTGCGACTTGGAAATTATAACAAGCAAACTTTTTCTTTTATAAAATACCGATCAACTTGAAAAACAAAATGGTTTCTATCTCTGTAGCTGAAAAACAAAACCTATTATGTCGAATTTTACCATTCCAACCCCGGGAAGTGGTACCTACTAGTTTAGGTCAAAAATCAATTTTCAAAAATTTTGCAATATCTTTCCGTTTTGAGGTCTACCGATTCCAAAAAATATATTTTTGAAAAAACTCTGTGCGTCTGTTAGTCTGTTTGTCTGTTAGTTTGTTAGTCTGTTTGTCTGTGAACACGATACAGGTCAAACGGATGAGCGGATTGAAACCAAATTTATAGAGGATGTTTGGTATGCAAATATGAAGAGCCCTATTCTTTTTGGGGAAACTCGGCGCATGCGCAGAAGAGATATATGCTATAACGATGTTTTTTATATAATAATGGAATACTTTTTATAACGGCTTATTATTCTATTTATTTTTTCAAGAAGGTTTCGTTAAGATATTTTTTCCTAAGCTTTATAGTTTCGGAAATATTTTGAAAATAAAAAAAATCAGCCGCTCTTTTGTTTTATGGATCTGTCAGAAATAAACTAGTTTGGCGTTTTGATTATTTTACCATTCCAACCCACAAGTGGGGAATGATACTAGTTTAGGTCAAAAATCACTCTTCAAAAATTTTACAATATCTTTCCGTTTTGAGGTCCCCCGAATCCAAAAAACAAAAAGAGCCCTATTCTTTTTGGGGAAAATTGGCGCATGCGCAGGAGAGATATATGCTATAACGGTATTTTTTATATAATAATGGTATACTTTTCATAACGGTTTATTATTTTATTTATTTTTTCAAGAGAGTTTCGTTAAACAAATTTTTTTCTAAACTTTATATTAGTTTCGAAAATATTTTAAAAATAAAAAAAAATCCGTCGGTCTTTTGTTTTATGGATCTGTCAGAAATAAACTATTTCGGCATGCTTTGATTAATTTTTACATGGCGTGGAACATATTTTGTAGGTCAAATCTTTGATTAAAGTCTGATTAGAACTCTTCAATAAATATTTTGAATATTTTGTAGGTAACCATGGCAACGAATAGCAAATATCATATTGAATACTAGCCATTACCCGCGTCACCTCACGCGATATTAGAAATTTTATTTTCATTATTATAATCAAATGGTACTAGTTTAGGTCAAAAATCAGTTTTCAAAAATTTTCCAATATCTTTTAGTTTTGAGGTTCCCCAAATTAAAAAAAACATATTTTTGGAAAAACTTTGTGTGTCTGTTAGTTGGCTAGACTGTGAACACGATACAGGTCAAACGGATGAGCGGATTGAAACCAAATTTTGGGAGGATGTTTGATATGGAAATGTAAAGAGCCCTATTGTTTTTGAGGAAAATTGGCGCATGCGCAAAGGATATATATGCTGTAATATTGTTTTTTCTCATATTTTTACATGACGTGGAACATATTATGTAGGTAACCATGACAACGAATAGCAAATATCATATTGAATACTAGCCATTACCCGCGTCACCTCACACGATATCAGAAATTTTCTTTTCTTTATTATAATCAAATGTCAACATTTTTGATGTTGGAATGGTCCCGTCGTCCAATTGGCTGGAATTTTTTGATTTCTTCTCTTCAAAGAGATTTCAATATATATTTATATACTAATATATAAGGCTGAAGAGTTTGTTTCTTTGATTGAACGCGCTAATCTCAGGAACTACTGGTTCGAATTGAATTTTTATTTGTTGGATAGCCCATTTATCGAAGAAGTCTATAGGCTATATAATATTACGCTACGACTAATAGGAGCAGACCATTAGTGAAAAATATTCAAAATGTAACTCAAAATTTGTCCGTCCAACATAAACTTTTGAACGGTAACTCCGATCATCATGAAATTGGGACACAACATTCATCTCGATAAACTAAGATGAATGTGCGTACTCATGTCCCTCACCCCCGGTGAAAACCGCTAGTCTTATTAGATAGGTACGTATAGTACGTATCTTTTTTAATGCAGATTATAGGTGCTCAATAACTTAAGTCATTAATGTCTAATAGGGTATATGCACATTTTTTGAAAATATTTAAAATCAATTATTTTCATATTAAAAGTTATCAAACACATGAAATTATTCATTAAAATATTCTTTTGACGTGATAACGTCTTATAAATTGATGAAACACCGGCTGCACGCACGAAAAAGTGCAACGTTCCGCCGTAACGTTCCGCCTGACCCTGTGCGTGCAAGCGAGAGCGCAGTATAAGCGATAGAGAAGCACGATCGGCCCATGCTTAAAAATATGTATTTTGCTTTGGTTGATCAAATTATTAGTCGGTAAAAATATAGTTTGACAGTTACTAAAATTTAGGTTATGTATTATTAAATATGATATTCGAGCGGAATACGTTATCACGTAAAACTATCGTCCGTAAACTGACTTTACAGACAACCAATTTTTTGTATTAAAAAATAAATATTCTTTTTGGGCAAGCTATTTTTAATATTTAAACGCGCCACTTTTGCGCGGGAGATCTGTGAGGTCATATAACATGTCAACAATTGAAAAAAAAATAATAAAAAAATAATTCTATGGCAACCATATGTTTACGTGTTTTTTGACGTCACATTACGGTCAAATCAATAGCATTGCGTTTCGATATTTTATATTTCGCGCGTATTTATTGCATTTTTGTGTTTAATTAATATTTATTATTTAGCAAAAATTTAAAAAGAAAAAAACTATTTAGAGTTTAATCAATTGCAATAAAGATTACAAAAAATAACATTTAAACTAAATATAAGTTACATGCATATACCCAATTACATCAAATTAAATTAAGAAAAAAACTTGTCATCTTCATAAAATACGAAGTATTCGACGTAAGTGATTTTTCTTTTCGACCATAGATGTAGCGTATGATATTTATCATAAAATGATTGACGGCTGTCAATAAAAAATTTTAATATATTTATTGGCGATAGAATGTCATCGAAATTGACATGACATTCTGAAACCGATAAACTTCAAATATACAAACTTTTCTAGAAGTTGGTTCAATATTAAAAATCGTTGAGTTAATATAACTTTCGTTACAGGGCTTGATTTTTCTTTCACGTAATATCACTTCATTTATAATTTAAAACCAATAGGGCTTTTCATATTTACATATCAAGTGTCCTGCCAAAATTTGGTTTCAGTCCGCTCATCCGCTTGACCTGTATCGTGTATACAGACAAACAGACGCACAATTTTTTTTCCAAAAATATGTTTTTTGAATTCGGGTGACCTCAAAACGAAAAGATATTGTAAAATTTTGAAAGGTGAATATTGACCTATTTATGGTGTTAGAATGGTAAAAATTTCTAAGGCACAACTGTTTTCTCTCGTCTACGAAAAACGGAGGGTTATGATTTTATTTGCTAGTTTTCTATTTTGGAAAGGTGCAGGAAATTCTTGTTCCAAAATTAATGGTATGGGTACTTAGTACTTACGGAGGCAAACAGATCCAACGACACGGTGAAGAATTTGGCTCCGGATATGGACATAGCCTTTTGACACTGTTGACACACAATCTGGACGAACGTCTTCGCTTCCTCGGAACCGTCGTACCAATGACAGCTGTAGGCCGCCTCCATGACCGAAGAACTCTGAAATTGTACAGAAGCATTAGTGACGTAACGAATGTCAATATTTAAACATTCGCGAATGCGAATATTCAGACGTCATTTGTTCAAGGTTTAAATTTGACAGTTGCACGCACACATTTGTAGTGGTTCTGGGTACTAGGTTGATTATTATTACTAAGTTATTATTATTAACTGATGTTAAAGAAGTAAAGACTGATAAAAAATATACCTATACAATTAAACCTGAGTGAGTAAAAACTTGGTAAGCGTGAAAACTTTCTAAGCGAGAGTAATTGCGAGGTACCGTCTTTGTAACCCTCTAAAACCTCTGTAAGTGAGAAACAGAAATCTCTATAAGAGAAAGACGTTTTTCGCTCATGGACCTCTATGACTGTGACTACTACTTGCCTGTACCTCTATAAGCGATAGTCGACCGTATTAATAGTTTCACGAAATTTAAGAATGAGTCATAAATAGCGGAACTAACTGGCATTGTTTTTGTATCATTGTTTTTTTTTTTGTTTTCTTTTTTAGCATCTATGTAGAATTATTATCTATATGTCGAATAAAACATAATATGTTTATCACTACATATTTCCTATATTTTTATAGACCTTTATAAGTGAGAAAGGTCACTCCTGTACCTCTCTATAAGCTAGAAAGTCGGGTTACTGAAAAACCTCCGTAAACGAAAAAGTGATCGCGCTGCCTTGAACTGTTGCTTATCCAGGTTCGACTGTATTTGCAAGGTTACCTTAGCGAAAAAAGGAATATGAAAAAACTTTTCTAATAAAAATGCTAAGAATTTAATATTTTTTGTCTTTTCTAATGTTATTTTCACATAAAAATTTGATTTCTTTCTGATATTAAAATTCGCAAAATAAGCGAATGATTTTTGCGAATGTGAATATGTCGAATCCTAATACTGATAGCCGTGGTGTAACAATAAGATGGCAGGACGGTAAAATGTCACGGGCCCCCTGCCGGATAGAGCCCCTGATCGAGAAGGCCGCGAGCAAAGAACAATCCTAACATTTATTATTATAATGTTTAGTTAAATTTTTCACGGGCTTCAAATAATAGTTACACAACTGACTGACAGTGAATTCGCTAATACATAATTTATTGAACGACAATGTACGGAAATGTGTTATGAGTCAACCTGTATGAGGGATGGGCAGAAAATAAAAAAATAAATTAAGTTAAAAAAGTCAAGTGCCTGGAAGTTAATTGGCATGAAAAATAAAAGAGCTTGAAATGTACGCATTGTGAACATTTGTTGGGACATTTGGAATGTGTTTTGCTTCAGAAAACTCATATAAAGGGAATTTCAAAAAAGCTTCAGCAAAAACATATCACATAGGATGTACACAATGGCGAGGCGTGGCATCAAAGCTAACATCACTGTTACGATCGCAAATCTATTCTGTTCGTTCGCTCAAACGAATCACAACAGATCTTCTTGGTTTCCGGGCTTGTAGGCCGTGCTTCATTGGCATTTCTACCTGACGTTTCGTCTACAATTGCGTTAGACATTATCCACGTTTCCCTGTCCAAGAGCCGGGACTGCTAGTGTTTATACTTTTTAGTCCGCGACACTGAAAAACTAAACGGATCCGTGTATCTTATACTTTTGTTTAACAAATGCAATAGTTAACACTTTCTACGTTGGACTACGATACCAAACACAATTAATTTAAAAAAGTGCAATTTATACTCTGACGAAGCCGGGCCGGTCAGCTACGTATACCCTGTAACCTGACTAGAAAAATATTCATGTAAATCGGATCAGTAGTTCTTGAGTTACAGGTGTACAGACCTATGGCACAGACAGACAGATAGAGAGACGTATTTTAAATATACAGTGAATTTCATCTCGTATAATATTATGTGAGTTTTGTTGATGTAGTAGCTATGGAAATCATTAATGCATTACAGAAAATCGTTCCACATAAAATGCAACATAGACCGGGCGTCCAAGGGAGGTTCGTATGCATTTTATGGGAAACGATTTTCTGTAACGCATTAATGATTTCCATGGCAGTTATATACCTATCAACAAAACTGTAGAGACTTGTCTGTTTTGATTTGTCGATGAAGATACCAGTCGTTATAAAAAAGAGATATTTTCTATTGTATATAATATTTCTTTGTTGTAAGTTAACTGCAGTGGAAACGGATCTAATAAGGACATTTCATAGAAAAAGAAAGAAAATGATGCAAAAAGCGACATTAAAAGGCAAAGGAGTTTTTTATTAGAAAGAAAAAAAAGTATAGCGAATAATTTTTACGAAGTGAATCATTGAAAACGATTTTCTTAGATTTATTACTGTGTGTTTCAAAATATATAATTTTACCATTTATCGACGTATTCTATAGAGCCAAGCCTTGAATTTCAAAATGCCTCAAGTACTTTTTTGTAAATAAAATTTAACAAAGTTAAAAGTTTGGCTATGCCCCACTAGTCAAGTCTTTATTTTAGTGTTCAGACATTACAAAAGAAGTGTTACACAAATTTTCACGCTGCAAAAATTTTTGAGAGCTCCACTATAATAACAGCCAATAGGCACGTAAAATATTTAAAAAAGAAATAAAAATAGTTCAATAAAAACGTAATTAGTCTCATAAAAGTAAAATAGGTAATGTAGTTTTGAATATTTTAATATACAATGTTAATTAGAAAATAACTACGTAACTACCTAAAGTTATCAACGATATTAATTAAAAATTTGTGAAACACAAAATACGATTTATGGCACTATATTTTAGGAGTCATTACTTAATGCCATCACACACAGCTGTTGAGCGTCTATAATCTACAATCTATCTATTTAGGATAATTCAGTTCAATGGTTCATTTAATATAATTACAGTCAAACGACTCAAACTAGAATAAGATAGACTTCAAGGGACCACGATCTCTTTATCGCTTATGGAGGTTTTTCACTAACCCGAGTTTCTAGCTTATAGAGGTACAGGAGTGACCTTTCTCACTTATAGAGGTCTATAAAAATACAGCAAATATGTAGTGATAAACATGTAGATAACTACATGTTTATGTATAGGTATGTATTATTCGACATAGATAATAATAATTCGGCATAGCGATGCTAAAAAGAGAAAGCAAAAAAAAAACAATGTTAGTTAGTTCAGTTGTTTATGAAATATTCTTAAAATTAATACGTTCGACTATAGAACTATAGAAGTTTCTGTTTCTCACTTATATAGGTTTTACAGGGTTACAAAGACGGTACCTGGTAATTACTCTGAGTTTTCGCGCTTTCCCAGTTCTCGCTCATTCAGGTTCAAGCTTTGACGGTACAAAAGTCTACGGGGCAATATAAAGAAGTGAAGTGTGTAAGTTTGGATCTAGGAGGTAATTTCCGAAACTATTCATCGAATTTAAATTTTTTTCCATTAATATTTAGACTTGATCTTCAGGAAAGACATACGCTATATGTTGTCGCGTTAAATAATAAAAGCGCTCCTCGTGGAGACCAATTTTGCGCCGCATAGTCGACGAAAAAACGGTGGCATTTAGTCAATTGTATATTATTATGCTCCGCAGCTGCAACCAAACTTACTGTGACGTATCAACGTGACCATTTTGTATAAATTATTCATCGTCCACCTGTTTTTGACAACATTTCATACGTTATTCAGGTGTGCTGCGTGCAACCGATTTAATTTTTAATCCGACACTAAACACTAAAGTGCCAAATGATGTTTTCGGTGTCTAGGTTTCTGAAGGAGTCTCGCCTTGGGAGTTGTATACAGAACGTGTATTGGGGGAAATGGAAGAAAATATACTACCTAAATAATAAAGACTAATATTCACATCTGTGAAAAATTGTACATATTATTTTAAAACCATCAAAGCATGATGCTAGTCAGCTATCTAACTAATTTATTTTTGATAGATCTTTAGAACAAAAAAAAACAACTAATTTTATATTTTCAAAATGTTTTCGAAACTATAAAGCTTAGAAAAAATCGTCTTTTTAAAATTTCTTGGAAAAATGAATATAATTATTATAAAACGTTATGAAAAGTATACCAGCATGATATAAAAACAATATTGTAGCATGTATCATTTGTGCGCATGCGTCCATTTTCCCCACAAAAAATAGGACTCTTCCTATTTACTTCCTATTTATACGTTTAACATCCTATCAAAATTTGGTTTCGATCCGTTCATTCGTTTGTCCTCACAGACAGACGAAACAGGTTGACCCGCCATTTTGTTTTTTGTCTGTGAAACGGATTGAAACGAAACTTTGGGAGGATATTTTAAATTAAAATATGAATAGCCCCATTGTATTTGTAGAGTATCAACGCACGCGCAGAAAAGATATATGCGATAACATTTTTTTAAAATATTATAATGGTATACTTTTCATAACGGTTTATTGTTCAATTTATTTTTTTCAAAAAGTTTGGTAATATTCCCTATAGAGGATATAGTCTAATGTAAAAATACTCGAGTACTCGATAATAAGAGGAAGAGTGGCGGACGTACCTCTTCGATGAGACGATTTCCAAATATGCAAAACAGGAACACCTGAGCCAGGGCGTAGAAAACATAACCCAGAACGGACGCTGCGTATTTATCTACTCCGTCGATCTGAAATAATTATCGAAAGCACACGGCCATTAGATAACATTGTAGTCAGATACGTGTGTTTTCAACACCATCCATTTTCAACTTATTTTTGACGTTTTTTTAGTCCCTACTTCTCACGTAAGGTCCAACGTTGCTCAGCCAATGGGAAAATACGTTTGTGGACGTTTGCTTTCAAATCAATAAAGGTTTTTTTGAAGTGAATACTTCTTTAAAAACGATGGTAAACTCGTATTCCTATATAACGAAATTGATTTTCCTATGTAACGGAATTTGTCATGAAATTGTACTATTAATAATAATAATAATGATAATAATAATAATAATAATAATAATAATAATAATAATAATAATAATAATAATAATAATAATAATAATTTTATTCAGCTAAACGTAATAGAAAATTACATAGAAAAATTACATAAAAGTTACAATCACAATAATTGGTTTAAAATTAATTATGAACTCCATTCAACAGTCACGTCTAATGAGTAGATACATTTTAATAATAACGTTTTTTTAATTTTTTTCTAGAAAGCAGCTAGGTCCAGTTTCTTAATCTCTTTGTAAGCATTGGTAGCTTCAGTAGTAGATTGCTGGTATACCATGCGGCCGGCCCGGGTTTGATTACCGTCAGGTGCGCGCAACAATTTGGTTTTTTTTTCTGATTGGTACATGACTGTCATGAAGTGAGTATGGAAGGAGACGTTGAAAATACACGAGTTCTACTGTATTCGGTAAATGTGCGCAGTCTTGCGGAACTAATAAAATCGAGTCAGCTATATCATAAGACAGTAGGAATATTATAGGTACATCTTTTATGCCGGACTGTCCCTTACACTTCAAAAGATTTTGATTACGTAATATAGATTTTGTCTAAGGCCTAGCACACATGAAGAGCGTTCAACGCGCGTTGGCCCAACGCGAGTTATCATAGTTCTATACAATTGTATAGAAATTGTAAACGCGCGTTGGGCCAACGCGCGTTGAACGCCCTTCATGTGTGCTAGGCTATAGGCTAGGTTTATATGAGAGGCGTTCAACGCGCGTTAGGATAACGCGCGTTGAACGCTCTTCATGTGGCCTTACCCTTATATGTATATTTTCTAAAATACATTTCTCTGACGATTTTGAATAACCTTGAAATACACAAATTGTTGCATGCGACAGCTGACCCGACTGCGTTAGTTCGTAGGATTTGAGGGCGCCTTAGGTCATTTACCATAAAGATTTCACCATATTATATTTAATAAATTACTATATGAATCATTGTCTATCTACCCAATCTGCGGTGAGTGAACGCAACAAAGCGTATCGAAAATATATCTGCGTCTCTTACTTCGATGCAATTCCCTGATTTCTCCGATGATAGGATCGGTTGATATATTTGCATTCAAACTGAATAAAGTATCTCTGTTTCAAAAACTTTGTCTTTTTCTATAACGTTAACATGGGCGTAGGTACCCAGCGTTTGGCCCAGGAGGGGAAAAATTAGATATTTCTTAAGCCAGGTCTTCGGTACTTGTTTTGCCCTCCTGGATACTCCAGTGCTTACGGCGTAAAAAAAGACAGAAGTATATGTTTGCATCTTAATATGATCGGTATATAATAAAAGTATATGGATTTCACATACTACCTACCACATTAAGAGTTCACAATTTTAGGACGTACGATTCAGACCGTTAAAATATACAGGATAATCGGTAATTGCTCGTATTCCTCTCGGGAGAAGAAACTATGACTATAATTTGGAATGATTTAACCTCTATCACTTGGGGATCGAAACTGCGTCATTTTCGAATCCGAATTTTGGAAGTTAAAAATTAAAAAAAATATTAATAAGAAAATCGCAGGATTGTGGAAAAAAATTAGATTTATTATGTACGACGTTTCGTCTATAGATTTAGACTTTTTCAAGTACAGTAAAAAATTAATTAAATTATAGCAATGAACAAAAGTTAAGGTACATTAAGACAAAAAAAAATATACATAAATTTTTTGCCATGTTTTTGTTTTATGTACCTTAAATTTTTTAATGCTTATTTTCATAATTATTGTTTTAAATTTCTTATTGTACTTGAAAAAGTCTAAATCTATAGACGAAACGTCGTACATTAATAAATCTAATTTTTTGTCCACATTCCACACATTTCTTATTAATTATTATCTCGATGGACATGATATCTAATCTATAAAAAAAATATTCTCATTTTTGGCCTGAACTTTTCCATGATCTTATTGCTTGCTAATTGACCAACCTTCCTAAAGCTAAATACCACGAAATTTACTGTTAGATTTTATGTTGTGTGTTAAAACTTACAATAAATAAAAAAAAATAAAATGAAATGAAAATTCTTCACAGAAGAGTCATTATCTTAAAAAATGACGCATTTCCGACCCCAAGTGATAGAGGTTAAATCATTCCAAATTAGTCATAGTTTCTTCTCCCGAAAGGAATACGAGCAATTACCGGTCACCTATAAAAATGCTTTTATTAATTTTGAATATTAAGCATTGCTTCTATAGCAATTAATGATTAGTTTTAAAATAAATTCTTGTACAACGGAAATGTATTTAATGACAAAAACAATTCTTGTATAGACTAACCTTGGTAGCCTGGTACGCCAGAATAGTCAAGGTTATAGTCGAAGTCAACATGTGCAACAGAAGAGCGACTCCGTAAGCGTCGCCGATCGCTGTAACCAATCTGAAATATGTAATTGTTATTCAGTGATGAATTCGATATCTTGACTCCCTAATTAAATGTGAAATGGAAC
This sequence comes from Xanthostigma xanthostigma, assembly GCA_963575645.1. Lineage (NCBI taxonomy): Eukaryota > Metazoa > Arthropoda > Insecta > Raphidioptera > Raphidiidae > Xanthostigma > Xanthostigma xanthostigma. The sequence continues at coordinate 24,507,956 of OY754472.1, read as the reverse complement.
TTGTATAAGCTCCCAAGTGGAGTGACAAGGCGTCCAACTTTAACTGGAGATGTTGAGCGTTTTACGGTCGTGTCCGTTCTATATCTGATTTTTGTTAGGTTATTATTTAAGTTAGTAAATTTCATTGTAGAAGAGGGCTATTTTTTATGTTGTCTTTTGCTAGGTTGCAGAAAGCAGAGTAAAAAATTTTTAGAAAGGACTAAAAAATACGCTTTAATAGCTAACAAACCGAACTAAAATGTAAAAAATAATCATTGACAAAATAATTCAATTTTAGTAAAAAAGCGTAGGGTGCTTGATATTAAATGTTACAATTATTTCATTGGTAGCTATTTATAAAATAAGAGTTATAATTAAAATATAGTATCTAATTGACACCCCACGCTTTTTTACTATAATTGAATTACTGTGTTAATAATTATGTTCTACTTTTTAGTTCGGTTTGCTATTAAAGCGTGTTTTTTTTAGTTTTTTTTAAACTATAATTTATTTAGTTAATTTTTAGTCTCAAAATAACATTAAAAGTAGGTACCTAATTTTTTTCAAAATTTTTAAATTCAAATTTATTTTTATGAAATAATTGTAGTCATCGGCTCTTGACACGTGTGCAAATTTTCAAGTTAATCAAACTTCTTTAAATTGGTGAAAATTACGCTGAAAGATTCCTTTCTATACATTTATTCATAGTTCATACATACATACACACATACATATACATACGTACATACATATACATACATACATACATACATACATACATACATACATTAATACATACATACATACAAAAATACATACATACATTCATACATACATACATATATACATACATACATACATACATACATACATACATACATACATGCATGCATACATACATACATACATACATGCATACATACATGCATACATACATACATGCATGCATGCATACATACATACATACATACATACATACATACATGCATGCATACAAGCTAATATAAGCGTGTTAAAAATTTGGTTTCACAATGACCTTAGATTGTGATAATATAATTGCAGTTGTTATAGATGCTGGCGCAGTATAATGTCATATTTAAATTAGATTGTGCTCATAGAAGAACAAAATATAACTAGTCTAAATAGAAATATATCGCTTTTCAAGCAAAATTTTTATCAATATCCGTAGAAAAATTTGTATCGAAGTGAAAATTGTACAAAAGATTATTTTAAATACAAGCACACATAGTTAAAAAAATATCGTTTCAATCGATCAATTCTTTTTTTAGCAAGATCGATTTAAAATTTCTAAGGTTATTATCGGATCAGATTTTCTGACATTGCTTTCTGCAAACCGATTTTTGACACGATTTTAGGGGTTAAGGGTGGCATCGGGTAAAAACATGTTTCAGATAAACATTTTTCAAAAAATCATAATTTGCGATAAGAAACAGCTGACTTTTCTAATAAAAATGTCAAAGTCACCCTGATCCCTGCACTGGGATTGGGAGTGGTATTTGTCTCCAAACGATGTCCCCCTTAAATTAAATAACTCTTGTCTGAAACTGTTTTTCCGAAAATGTTGCCCTGTCTCTATCATTTCTAATATAAAGTTAAAATGGATCACCCGGTATAAGCAAGCGACCCCTTCTGAAAATCTATAAATCGATTTCTGCGCAAGGTGTCTGGTATATTGGAGATGTCATCAGTCAGTATCATAGGCCAACAGGCGACAAGTATTGGGGCTGTCGTGGGATCGCTGTCACCTGGATAACGGACAAGTTAACCTCCCGTTAAATAATTCATCGAATCGTCTTTATATTATATATAGCTTTGCTAGCGGTCCGATATTATTTACCTGACTGTATTTAACTGACCGACTAGTAAATTAACGAGTGCCATTCATAAAAGAGAATTATTCTAGGGGGTTATATTTATTCAATTATCTATACTAGGGTAGTTAAAAAATCGGTTGAATTCGGTTTTAGTTGTACCGCAATATTTTCCGTAAAATTACGTGGAACTATTTTAACATTGTCTTTATCTAAAATTTTGTAAATGTGTCTTGCCTGGTCCAACTTACACTATAGAATAATTTTTATTTTTTTATTGCAAGAAACAGGGAGAAAGGTAGCATCCTTATATATAAATATATTGTGGCTTAGTAACATGTAGCGACATCTGAGAGAATTTGCTCAAACCTATTAGTTCAGAAGCAAACGAAAAAAACTGTTTTAGTACCAAGTAGCAACGTCTGCTAGAATTTGCTAAAAGCTATTAGTTCGGAAGCAAATCTGGTAGAATTTGCTCAAAGCTATTAGTTCAGGTGCCGGGCCGCAAATAAATACATTTTGTAGAATTATATCTATTGCACCCGGGTGAAACCGGGGACCGCTAGTTAATATTATAAAGAGGTAAAGTTTGTTCCTACGTTTGGATGTAGGAGGTAATCTCCGAAACTACTCATCCGATTTCAACATTTTTTTCACCAATATTTAGATTGACCTTCAGGATGGACACAGACTATATATTATCACGTTAAAATAAAAGTGCTTTAAGTGGAGACCAATTTTGCAACGTAAGTCGACGAAAAAACGGTGACAATCTACAAATTCGGTCAATTACTTTTATCAGGCAAAAAAAAACTGTGTATCAACTGACCTGACAACATGTTTGTGTCTCTCAACCCAATATTTAATGGCCGACCTCACCAAAAGTTCTTGTTTTCTTGTCAGTCCATTAGGACCGACGGTGCCGCCGTTTTGACCGCTGTTGATCTGGTTGTTGAACGTCTGAAGGGCGCCGGACCTGAAATGGAAGTCCCCAAGCTCCTGTCGCGTACTGTACACCCCTTTAAGATCAAAATCGGCATCATTTGGATCTTTTTTGAACTCTGAAAATCAGAGGAAACTCATAAAAATTAATGTGTTGTAATTCAGTCAGAAAATGACTATTAAAGATTTCGGAATATTGTTCCTTCGTCAGAAATTTAATAGGAAGTTTATTATCAAATTTAGTAGAAGTAGAACTAATATCAGCGTGATTCATGTATCATTTAAAAATCGATCCGGGAGAAATGGAACACTTATGTAATTACTTAGGCGATCGTTCGTTCTCTTGTCACGGGCGAATTTCTCTGAAACGCTTCGACGTCAAATTTTGAAATTTGGCACAAACATAGAGTGTGGTGGTCCAAAATACAGACGTTAATTATAAAACGTTGAGCTTAGATTCTAGGGGTTAATTTCAGGTGGAACTTAAATTGTATAAATGAAAAACAATTTTTACAAGGGCATTTTGTATAGAATGTAGGGTGTCAAATAAAAGCTTATTGAAGCACGAATTCAACAAATACATATGATGTATTTTTAATCACGTTCTAAATTAATACCAAGGAAAATATCAGTGCATAGTAAAAAATTCCAGCCAATTGGGCGACGAGACCATTCTAACTTCAAAAATGTTGACATTTGGTTATAATAAAGAAAACAAAATTTCTGATATCGCGTGAGGTGACGCGGGTAATGGCTAGTATTCAATATGATATTTGCTATTCGTTGCCATGGTTAGCTACACAATATGTTCCGCATCACGTAAAAATTAATCAAAGCATGCCTAACTAGTTTATTTCTGACATCCATAAAACAAAAGACTAAGAGGGGCTGATTTTTTTTTATTTTCCAAATATTTCCGAAACTATAAAGTTTACAAAAAACTTTTTAACGAAACTTTCTTGAAAAAATAAGTAGAATAATAAGCCGTTATGAAAAATATACCATTATTATATTAAAAATAACCGTTATAGCATATATCTCTTCTGCGCATGCGCCGATTTTCCCCAAAAACAATAGGGCTCTTCATATTTGCATACCAAACATCCTCTCAAAATTTGGTTTAAATCCGCTCATCCGTTTGACCTGTACCGTGTTCACAGACTAACAGACCAACAGACTAACAGACGCACAGAGTTATTCCAAAAACACGTTTTTTAGATTCGGGGGACCTCAAAACGGAAAGATATTATAAAATTTTTGAAAAGTGAATTTTGACCTAAGCTAGTACCATTCCCCACTTGTAAGTTGGAATGGTCAAATTTATATTTACGAACCTTCGTTGGTAATCAGCTGATCCTGAGACGAAGCACTTGCAGCTCTGAAGAGATCAGCGCTTCTGGGAACGTATGTATCCAAAGTGGCTGACAGTTCCTATAAAAATGCCTGACTGTTATTGAAAGAATCAACACGCAAAAAATTCGTAAATACAACCATTCCGTTTGGATAGTTTACCAGTGATTTTTAATAAACAGGAAGATTTTTTTTAATTACATAATCATATCTATTTACCATGAGTGGTTTCATAATTTCTTTCAGGTGTTGAAGCTGTTCACATGCAAATATCAACCAGGAACAAAACATTACGTCGAGAAGATTTGCGTGGCACATCCCGAAGAAAACGAAATAAAACTGAAATTCAAGAAATTGTATAAGTCACGCATTCAAACCCTTATTTTATAAGAAAACGTTATTTTAAGTGTTATCTTCTAACTACTATTAGTAGAAATTGCGATCCTTTGTATCGAAATGATTGGATGAAGAGTGCAGCTTATGGATCAATTAAATACCGTACTTTTGATATTTTTTCTTTCTATATAATCTCTGAAGATGGCAAAAAACCTTTTTTGCCAAAACGTTAGATATATATTATATAAAAAGAAAAATATCAAAAGTACGGTATTTAATTAATCCATATAAGCTGCACTCTCCATCCAATCGTTATTTTAAGTCGTCACTGAACTGTTCGTTCAAACTACTCATTGATATTTTGGAACGAAATCGCCAATTCAGTTCCAGTCCAAGTGTAGTAGAAGTGGTATCGTAAAAAAAGATCCTTTTTCGAAAACAGTTTCTACGATTTTGAATAAACTTAAATATAGTGTAATTCCTATAATGTAGAAATTTTTACAATTAGGTTGGTTTATCTTAAAACCCATACATTAATACCTTCTTTATAGCGCAACAGCCATTCTCTATTTCGAAAAAAATATGTTCATATTTAGGCGTCAGCAAATATTTACAGACGTAAAGAGGACGAATTTGAACCATCACCAACTATTCAACAAGCACTTGATGCCGCCAAACTTATCGAAAAATTCCTTTTGTTTAATAAAGATGATTCCACGACGTCCCAAGACATGCCTAAGATACTTAATAAAATACAAAGCAAATATTGCAAAAAACGCCAGGCAAAGTTAACAGGCTATAATATGTGTTTGGAATAAATTAATTAGGTAAAATTTGGCTATTTTTCTTTCTTCCCTCCATATAACGAAACCTCTTTATAACGGAAAAAAATGCTCGGTCCCTTGAGATTCGTAATAAAGAAGTTACACTGTATATGAGTATGAGATGGCTTCAATAATTACTCCCAGAAGAAGCATGGATGGCGGCTGTTGGAATGACGATGTATGTAGGAAGGATAGTAGATTATAGACGCTAAACAACTGAGGTTATCAGCGTCTAACAATGTATGTACTGTGTGTGGAAATGAGAGATCCAACCGACTATTAAATTTGCGTACCTGATAAACAAGGGAAACAATGTACATCATCCCGGACATGGCGTTGTAAGGATACCAAGCTCTGACCAGAAGTCGTGGTATCTCGACCGTAATCGTCGAATTTTCGTTGTCTGGGTCCTTGGCCTGTTTGACGCTGTCTCCAACGAAAGTCTCCGTGGACCAGGCTAGCGATTAATGTTTTTATTAATGAATCTCTTCGTGACCGCGTATTGATATTATATGCTAGACGGCGAGGAGGTAAAAACATTAAAAAGTGCATTATTCGGGCACAGGCGAGATTATTGTTGGAATCGCTTCGTTTTAGGGTGTAGTTCAACCCTCTAAGTTTACTTACAAATTGTTGGTGTGCTTGATTTTATAATTGACAATTAGTGACGAAAATAGTGCTTTTTTCTCTATTTCCTTTAATATCTCCGTTCCTCTTGACTTTTAGTATAGCATATGCATTGAGAAAGTTGTTCCTTATGAAATTTCCTAAAAAAATGAGCACCGACAGAGGTCGCTAAGTGCAATTGTTAACTTGCAAATAGTCCCGAAAGTTAAAAAAATACGTTTTTTTCAATATTTTTTACTAAAAAATGACCGCACATAGATGACTGAAAATTTTGGAAAAAATTAATTCTAACCGATTTTATAACGATTGAATATTGGAAAAGTTATATGGTTTTATACGTTTGTCTAAAATTGGTATCGCTAAAGAAATCGTTATAAAATCGGTTAGAATTAATTTTTTCCAAAAACTCCAACGGGATGCTAAAGTTGCATAGATTTGTGATTTTTGGTCCGCCCAGCGAAACCCGTTTGTGAAAAAAATGGCGTAATTTGTAATTAAGGAAACAAAAAAAAAGTGATCGTTAATTGACCGATGACGCTAAAATTATTCATGCATGTTTGGGTCAACATAAATTTCATTTTTGAAAATTTTCAGCCATCTATGTGTGGTCATTTTTTAGTAAAAAAATAGTGAAAAAAACGAATTTTTTTAACTTTCGGGTCTATTTGCAAGTTAACAATTGCACTTAGCGACCTCTGTCAGTGCTCATTTTTTAGGAAATTTCAACAACTTTATCAATACATATGCTATACTAAAAGTCAAGAGGAACCGGAGATATTAAAGGAAATAGAGAAAAAAGCACTATTTTCGTCACTAATTGTCAATTATAAAATCAAGCACACCAACAATTTGTAAGCAAACTTAGGGGGTTGAACTACACCCTAAAACGAAGCGATTCCAATAATATCGCCTTTGCCCGAAATATACACCCAAAACTCCTCGCCGTCTTGCCTACTATTAATAATTAATTAATGATCGCCGTTATTGAATCAGAGAATTTCAAACAGATATGTCGCTTAAAGAAGTTTAACCTAAAAAAGCCCTATTCATGTGGAATTATTACGTGACAAACTTCATTTTAATGTGTTTGTCAATTGTTAGCATCAACAAAATAATTGTCAATTGTTATAAGACCACAGAATCCTCAATACGCGAGTTCTACTCGCACAAGACCGTCCTTTTTCAATGTTGGTAAGTATAATGAAATATGAAAACCCGAGCTAATTTCCTTTTGTTTGGCCACAAATGACAAGATATTATGAAATTTTCAAACATTTAGAGCCTTATCTATTTATTTATTTATTTATTAAATACTAAATTTGAAGGTACTAAAGTTTCAAAACGAACTTTTTTTGCAAATAAATTTTCGCAAAGTTAGAAATTCAAGGCTTGGGTAGGCCCCACTACTCTTCAGAAAGGTCTTCAATTTTGTGTTCAGAGATTTCACGGTGCCTCAAAAACATCGCTTACCAACGAGACTTAAAGCTGTACCGATGCCAACGATCATCAATAAGCGACGCATTGATGTAAGTGCTATGGCATGGTGTCGGTTGTTTGATTCCTGGAACAAGGGATGACTATTCGCTTGATTCCAGATGCCGAGTGTCCTTGAAAAAAAGGCATTATTCGATTCAGATTTCCATAAGACTGGCGTCGGCAAGCGGTGGAGAGCGAGAGGGAACCCAAACGAGGCGCGCCATCAAAATAGCAAAATGAATAATAGACTTGAATACTACTTTATAGATAGGTTTAAGAATGGCCGAAGTCACCGAAATGTTTATACGAAGTTCCATGCTCCGTCTATTACTAGACAAGACTCTTCAAGTTAACTAGTCAACTATAAGTTTTCAACATAGGTTACATGAGATATACCTATTATTGATTAAAGAAGGTTGGCTCGAAAGATTATATAATTTAAAAAATGAGGAAACGAGGCCGTGATGGGTTCACCAAATTCACGTTGGAGAAGTAGTTGCAGCCCATACGATCTGGGAAACTAAATTAATTAAAATTATTTTGGTAAGTTTAAACTTTTAAAGTCATATATTTTTTGTTTTTTGTAAATATGTAAAGATGACGAATTCCAATAATGGATTAATTTCTCAAATACAGTACCGATTGATATTGATAATTTGAAAAATGAATAAGTATCAAGGTTAGACAACTTTCGCAGTCAGTCCCAAAATCTGTCCTAATGTAATTCCCAGTGGCGTACGCTGCAAAGTGGTAGCGGCAACAAAAGCCAGAGACCTCGGGGCAAGTAACGCTAAGTGGATAACAATGCATCTATTAGAACTTACTAATAATAAAATAAAAATGAAGCGGTAGTTTCAAATGTAAAGTTACGAGACTGGTAATCCCGATCCCGACGGACAATTGAAATCAATCAGAAATCTGATACCTACTTCAAAATCATGAAATTTCGGAAACCTGAGATATCATACTTGGAAATCCATAGCTAAAAAGGATTAAAATATGGTATAATAATGGACTAAATTTATCACCTATAGAACACTTTCGACCTGACAGCAAAATATATTAATTTGATGAGACAATGAGTGAAGAATAGTACAGTGACAGTGTTGGCCGCCAAATCGTTGACGTCATCCGCTTCGGTGATCAAGTTGACCACCAACAGACCAAAGTGCACCAACATCAAGAAGAGATGTGTTCCTGAATAGCCCATCCGCAACAGTTGTATAGCGCCTGAATTGTCTGAATGATAGTTGAACATGAAGTGGCCAGCATATTGCATCAGACGAATGTTCGGCAGCAAGTCGGCCACCAGGCCCTGAGGCCTGAACTTCATTATTGTCATCTGGAAGAAATAAACAGTCAATGCCGTCGGAAGAGAAGCAGTTGCTTTCTACAGAAATGATATAATGTTCGGAATGATATTCTACTGACAATAACCACTGTGATAACCAAGTTCTTAGCAAAATAAGCACCTTGGGTTTTGATTGTTTTTTATTCTGCTAAGCAATGCGACTAGCTAAATATCGTGTTAAACATCAGTAATCATTGTGGTTACATAAGAACAGTACCTAATAAAAACATAAATAGTAGAGCATGGGTATGTGTCGTCTTCTGGAAAATTGTTCCTTTAGATTCTAAATAATATATTAGCAATAGCCCAGTTCGACTTCGTCCCAAGCTACTCTAATATAAATTCGGAAAGAGGATGACGTAGCGACTCATATTTATTAATTGTATTTGCCAAGCACAATATATTGTGTAAAATGAATTTCAGGGCACACTGTGTGTTGGTTAGGTTCTGTGTGACGGATGGATTCTATTTTACAGTTAACTGATTAATTCTTTTTGTTTGTCCAATTACTTTAAAGATTAGTATAATAAATAAAGGGTTTTGACTTTTTGAATTGTTCCTTGGAAAGATCTATTGAATTATATTGAAAGATTTAGGATGTTAATTCGACTATTTTGAAGGAGTTGATAAGTTCAGGAATATTTTTATAGTCAATGTTTACAGAAGAATTGATTTTTTATTTTTACGTATATTCTTTGGAAGAATTAAAAAAAATCAAGGTCTAGAATGCTAATGATTAAATATTTGTGACTCAAAAATAACACATTAGTATGCTTTCAAGGTGGAACGACAATTCAAACATTTTTCAAAACACAGTAATACTAGTACTGGCTGGATAAAAACAATGATAAGCGCTATTACTACGATTTTTTTTAATCCTATATGCAATTTAATTTTAAATTTAAAGAGAAAATCTTCTTGGCTTAGGAATAAAAAAAAACATTGGAATACTGATACTTTAATAAGTAAAAATCGATTCACTAATTTTCGAGAAAATCCGGGAAAATCGAATACACGAGAATGATAGAAAAAATGAATAATTTGGCTTGGCTGTTCTAAGTGTACAAATTTCGTTAAAAACTTGCAATTTTAATTGTTTGTATTGATTCGATGTTCATAAAATAAATTGAATGACATTGAAATGTCTTACCTTGACTTTGAAGAACAAATTATTCGCGACACAAAATTAAAATGGCGAATTCAAGAATAAAATTCAAACTTGTACCGTTAAAAAATACTACAGCAATCAAAAGATTAGAACCAATCTCCATTAAAAAACCAGAAAAAAATCGCAACAAAGAGAATTCCTTACTGACCACGTCTATTCAAAACAATGATTAAAGAATAAAAACTGTTACAATGTCATTGTTACCGAATTGAGGAAAATTGAAATCGTGGACCAATCATACGAAGCAAATGGATCAAACCGCCGTCACGTGACAAAGACGTCACTATGAAATGAACATCTGGGTCTGTAATTAGCTGAAGAGATCGATCGTGGGAAAATTGATAGCCTGTTTCTAGAAATAAGGATGGTTAGATTATTATAAAGCTTCATTTCAAGGCTGTGCGAATACACAATAAGCTTGGATATAGCGAGATTTCGGTTATAACGGACTAATATTTCGGTCACTCGTGTACATTAAAATATCTAGTCCCCCTGTGACAAGCAAAGTTTCGCTTAAAACTCAGTCGAGTGATGTTGAAACTATATAACTTTAGAGTTAAAAAAAAATTAATTGGCGATTTAATGCCGACTAGATTGGAGAGATTTCCTAATTATGTTTGATTTTTACTTCCCACTTATGGTAAAAAAAAAATTAACGAGCGGTGTAGCGTAGTGGTGAAAGCACTAGACTCGCATTCGGGAGATACCGGGTTCGAATCCCAGCGGTGGCAGATATGGCTTTTTCCTGCTGCCTCTCGCCGAGAAACGGGTAATTTCTGTACCGGACATCTTTCCATGGTGTCCCTCAATAATTCCAGAAAATATCGAGATGGTTCCTTATTCAAGGCCATGGACGATTACCTGTCAAACTCCTATGCTCAAAATTTGCCTACCTTATCCTAATGTCCTAAATTTCCTTCATTCGCCCATTGCTATTTATAATTAGTTGAAGTTTAAAAAATGTAGAAAATGACGGGAAGTGTAAATTGTTATAGATGGAAAATAGTAATGGTGCGAATGGCGTCTGTTATGACATAAAGTCGAGAAACGGACGTTAAACGCACTACTACTACTACTATTATTATTATTATTATTATTATTAACATAAAAAAAAACTCCAAACATCCCGCTATAAAAAAACATTTGTTTTCACCCCGATTTTGGAAAACCGAGTTATCATCAGATTTCGACGTTTGAGGTACTAGGAAGCTATTCTGACTATTTTGGCGATGATGTCCGTAGGGCTGTATGTGTGTGTGTGTACGTTTGTAAACCTCTTTATTACTTTTGAACGGAGTGTCCGATTGAAACGCGATTTACGGCATTTGACGTTACCTTGCTGAACTTAGATTTCCTGAAAATTTGTAATGATTCGGCCCAATAAAATTTAAGAAATCTCAAAAATACAAGATTCAAATATTTTTAGAAATTTGTTTTTTGGAAATATTTTCTAAACTAGTGAACCGATTAATTCCAAAATTTAATCAGGTGGTCGTCTTCTTAAAAAACTGCGAGGATTTCCGCAAATCGCATCAAAATCGGTTCATTTGTTCATGAGTTATCGTGAATGAAAAATTCGTAAAAAAATGTGTTTTTTAAATTCTTATCAGACCGATTTTTTAAAGAAATCACTTACTTAAGTTAAAAAAGCTGCGTCGTTTGCCGCAAACCGCATACAAATCGGTTCATTTGTTCCCGAGATATCGTGAACGAAAAATTCGTAAGAAAGTGTTTTTTTTTTAGCTCAAAGAGCTAAAAAATGAATTTCTTGTTATATTTGATATATTTTTGAGCGTTTTGAACTCTAAAATAGGGAGAAGTTTCAGGGATGGCCTGCAGGGTAAAACTTCTTTTCAAATTTTTTTTTGACGTGATAACGTCTTATAAATTGATGAATCACCAATATTATAAATTGATAAAACACCGGCTGCATGCACGAAAAAGTGTAACGTAACGTTCCTAACGTTCCTAACGTTCGTAACGCGTAACGTTCCGCCTGACCCTGTGCGTGCTTTTCTCGAAAACGACCCTAACGATTTGGATGAAATTTACTGAAAAGGTATTTTGGGGGGCAAAAAATCGTTTTAGCTAGGTCTCATCTCTCGAAAAAATCGTTTTCTTACAAATTTTTTCATTATAAAAATCAATTTTTTGACGTATGAAAATACTTAAATATGGTAAGTAGGTTTTGGAATTTTATATTATAAACAGTGAAGCAATTGTTTTATAAATATTATGACAGCTAATCTTTGAGACTTAAACTAAATACGAAAGAAAGTTAAAAAAAACAATTATATTATATGGTAAGTAATTTAAATAAATAAAATTAACCTAAATTTGAAGCGAAAGATGCAATATCATAGATTCGAATTATTATACAAATCTATTAATTTTGTGAAAAAATATATGCAGGCAACCCAAATTACGCTGCTGTACTACATATAGTCGATAGCAGGCATTTTCAGTAAAAATTCGGGGAAATTTCGCATAATTGAATCTGTGCCTTTATATGCGACTGTTTACTTATGTTATTCTGATTTAATTTTTTTCAATTGTATAATTTTTACTGTACTTTCGGAACTGAATAATTAAATGTTTATTTATCGACTGTTAATTGTGTTATTTGTGAGTTGTTTCTTTTTTTATACAAATTTATATAGAAAAATAACTGTATAAATGCAACATGAAAACGGCTGCATTTCTAATGTTTAATTCAATTTTTTGACATTAGTATTTTGTGAAATGCAACGCCTTCTAAGTTAAGTATTGGGATAACTAATTATTATTAGAACATAATACTTTGACAGTTGCAAACGTCACTTTTGACATTTCTTATCATTCCGACACCAAGGATAAGCGGATTGAAACCAAATTTTGGGAGGTTTAGGTTATGTATTACGGAATACGTTATCACGTAAAACTATCGTCCGTAAACCGACTTTACAGACAACCAATTTTTTGAGATTGTGCCCAACCACTTTCCTGTTTCTAGGTCTACTGAGTTTACCCTAGACTGGTCTGAGATGACAGTAATTTCCAAGGGTTCTCTGGATCCGTACTCGTTTTTATAATAGTTACCGTCGATTTTTTTTGTTCGGACCACTGGACAATTCTTTACGCCTAACGTTATTTCAGAAGCGCAATTTTATCCCAACCCTTGGTCTAAAATATTGTGTCAGTTTTGACTGGGTATAATCCCTAACTAGTTAACTCGTAATGACAATATTTTGTTCCGTATCGATGACATAAAGTTTTAAAAACATTAATAATACTAAGTGAATAAGTTATAACTAAAGACTGTTCCACATCGAAACGTACTTATTTCCAAATGAATAATGCATTTTAAATTTATGTCATGTGTCATACAAGGCGTTCACAAAATATATAAGAATATGCTTATATACAATTGTAAAGTTTCTCGTCTGTAAATACTTAATTAAGTAACTAAAATGACCATTTCCCGACGAGGCCAGATTAGAAATCATGTCCGGTATTTCGAGACGAAATCGAGAATAAATTGTCGAGATCTCGTCGATATCGAGCCGTGAAACGTACGTTCGAGAAAGTATCGAGACGTCAGCCGTAAAGTTTATCGTCTGGAAATACTCGACTAGAATATTTCTCGACGAGGCGAGACGAGAAATCGTGTCCGGTATTTCGAGACGAAATCGGGAATACATTGTCGAGATCGTATCTCTATTAGGGCCGTCTTTAACTTATTGGAAGCCCTAGGCACATTAGAATAATGAGGCCCCTATGACCTTGACAGAGCACTATTTTGTTAGAATAGACAAAGAAAGTATAGATAGCAAGGTTCTAGATTTATTTTTATTTCTTTACAGTCAGATTAATGAATAGATTAGGGGTCGGCAACCTTTTGAGACGGAAGAGCCAAAAGTTACAATTTACAAAATTTCCCAGTTTTTAAAGAGCCACTAAACATTTTCGTTTCAGTATTATAGTATTTGCTTATATAGGACATAGGTATAATATATTATATATCCAAGGACGACACGTCGCGACAGGGGCGGTGCGGGTGAGACGCGAGTGGAAATGGCTGAGAGATAGACATGGTACTCAATAATAGATCGATTGGACGATTTTAAGGGTTTATATAATAAAATAATTATTTTTTGCGTATGGAACTAGAGACCCGCAACTTTACATAAAAAAAGCCGCATGCGGATCGCGAGCCGCAGGTTGCCGACCCCTGGAATAGATAATATAATATAATCCACAAAAGTAACTCTTTTACCAATCACAAGTTAATTCTCAAAAATCTATGTTCTAGATTTAAGATGGGCAAAACCGTCAATCACTTCTTCAAAATCTATGTTTTTGACCATATAACATTCTGTGGACATCAGCGGCAAATTGGTTAGGTACTCTTGAAGCATTGTACTTAAATTGTATTTATTTATTTGATGTATTTTTATATATTAAACTTACCGAAACATGCTGAAATCGGAAAGCCTGATTTTCGGGCGAGAGTAGAGTAGCTTCGTGCATGCAAAAGCTAATATGCAAGTAGGTATTGTAGTCAGTCTTCATCGTTTGATTTTGGTGATTTGACAGGAACTAGGGGGCCCTTATCGATCGAGGGGCCCTGAGCTCATGCCAAGAGTGTCCAGTAGGAAAGAGGAGCCTGGTCTCTATCGACACACGACAAAACCGAGAAAACATCGTTAATGCCCAGCTTCTGGTTTCGAATATCAGAAACAGAGCTCCAATGTTAACAACATTTTTACAGTGAATTGTAGAATAAATGAGTGGCAGAGTGCTCTATAGGAGAGTAAAGCCCTATATCGTAATTAGCTACGGTTTACTTACCAATAAAACCAACAATATTAATTATTTTTTTCATTAATTATAATTCATTGTACAATAAACTGTACGGCTAATTGGGAAAAAATATTCAAGTCAAATGTTGTTGCACGGGGTCTCGGTTGAGAACTTCAACAGCCTGTACAGATTGGATCAAAAAAATTTGCTACATTTATCTATGTTTTCTGAACTTCACGATCTATGATCTTGTGAGACCCCGTTAATAACGCTTAAGTTACAAGTAGGTAAAGAAATATTTATGTGCGAAATTAATATTTCTGTTGAATAATGGGCGCTTCTTGTATATTATTTTTATTACGTCAATATTAGGCCTATAGCTCACATGAAGAGCGTTCAACGCGCGTTTACCATTTCTATACAATTGTATATAACTGTTTATATGATAACGCGCGTTTATCTTCATGTGAGCTAGGCCTTATTTTTTCCTTTTTATGAAGTGAAACTTTTATTCTATCGCCCCGAATTTTTCTGGCCGTCTGTTGCATGTCGCATTACAGGCGGCCGCGGAGTAGGGGTAAAGTGAAAGGCGTTCGGAGTAGGCGCTCGGTACAGCAGCCAATGCCAATATGGCGGCGCCCATGGTTAGCATCAGCTGACCGTGTAGTATATGTATAACACATAGTCAGTCTGTCATGCGGGCAAGTGCTGTACAGTGTTTACATGTTTTTATTCGTGAATATTGTTGTTTATAATTAATCGTGATGGATAAGTGTCTACAATTCAACGCCTACAATCCAATAAAAGTTTCATTTGCGTCGTGGTTTCTTAATTTTACTAATAACAATTTTTTATATTTTTTATTAATACCTACTTAAATAAAAAAATATTTTAATAATTTTGTTATTTTTTTTTGTATACGTGTATTTTAAACACTAATATAAAATATTTAATAGACTGAGAGCTACTGAACTTTTTGAAAGTTGATTTAGGCATGGAAGAACATACCGTAAAACGGGGCTACTTTGAACAGGTTTTGGAGGTTTTTGGTTTGTAACTTTTTTTTTACGGCTCGAATTTCACTTTTTTTTACGCCAACAGAACAATGTGTCCTTTGGTTATCAGATCTATGGCAAATTTAAGACCTACCACCCCCCTAACTCCCTACTTTTTTAATTTATTAAATGTCAAAGTAACCTCAGAAGTGGGGTTTCTTTGACAAGGCATTGAAATGCAACTGACGTCAAAGATAGTCGCACCTACAGATATAACAAAAATTGACTCCTTTTTATTCTTCTTCTTGTCCTTGTTTTTGATTTTCTTCTTGCGAACCAAACAACTCAGAGGCACATCTTCGTCGGAATCAGTCTGGTGCTTTGTAAGCAGTCCAGAGGTTGAAGGGACTGGTTGATTATTCTTGAAAGCTGAGACATTATCTTCTATTTCAGGAGAGTCATCCATAGTTGGAAAATCTAAATCTAAAATAGAAATCGATTTTGGAGAGTTATTGAAGGTGCTTGGCAAACTGACTTCTGGCATAGTTGGGAAATCGATTTCTGGAGTATCGTCGATGGTGGGTGGGACATCTATTTCTGGGGCATCTTCTTCTGCATTATCTCTTTGGCTCGTAACCGATTTTGGCGCTCCGTCAAAGTAGCCCCAAAATCTGTGAAAGTAACCCTGGAAGTCAAAGTAGCCCCGTTTTACGGTACTTTATAATGTAGTTTAATCAGTGCAAACAACGAAAAAGACATTTTGCGTCACCAACTCTAGTCGTTTTATCAATCCCTAAATATGCACTAGTAGGGTGGAAAACGTCAACTAATTTTGGCAAGGCTGAGATTTTCATAGTATTTCAAATACGCTTTTTCTAAACTATATTCAAAAAGGCAGAACACCCCGACAGACTGCTTTGAACATCTCTTATCTCACCCCTTCACAGCAGTCTACCGTGGTGTTCCGAGCGGAATTTTGTTCTGCCTTTTTAAATACAGTTTAGAAAATGTGTATTTGAAGTACTGTGAAAATCTCAGCCTGCTGAGTTGACGTTTTCAACCCTACTAGTGCAAAAAGGACTTGGAGACGCAAAGTACCATTTTAGTTGTTTGCACTGATTAAACTACATGTCACTTCCATGCTTAAATCAACTTCCAAAAAGTTCAAGAGCTCTTGGACTATAAGGAGTATAACTTTCGTTGTGTGTTCACGAACTGACGTATCCATTTTTTTTTAATTAATCATTGAATATAAATACATTAATTAATATTATTATCCAAGAGAAGAAGTGACATTAATTAAATATTTTTTCCCTATAATTATAAACAAGCAGAAACTTTTTTAAAGTTTTTGTGCCAGCCTATATAAAGAATAAAAAAAAATCAATTCTAACGAACTGTATCACTTATATGTGTTAAAATTCCACATTCGATTTGAGTGTAAAAAGAATCAAACACGAAATAATAAAGAAATAATAAAAAAAAGATACGCGTTATGAGAAATAGAGCGTGGATACTGTATGTACCTATCGAATGTGCGGTTGCAGCAAGTTACTTACCCATTAACTAACAAATCGATTGAAAGTATAATACGCTGCCCTTTAAATCTATTCTAAATTTAACTATGTCAAAGCCAAAACAATCTAAATTTGAATTTTGATATTGTGATCATTCTTTTCCAGTTCCCGTAACGAAATGAATGTTTAGATGAACTATACGCTCTATACTTTTTGAAGTGTAAAACTTTTTTAGGAGCATCTTGAGAATAATTCAGAATCTTTTTCCGGATGGAAGTAACGTTTTTATCTGAATACTAGCGGTCCCGCCCGGTTTCACCCGGGTGCAAAAGAACGAATGAGGGGAGGAACATGAGTCGTAGGTACTCATGTTCCTCCCCCCATTCGTTCTTTTCATCTTAGTTTACCGAGATGAATGTTGTGTCCAAATTTCATAATGATCGGAGTTACTGTTCAAAAGTTCTTGTCGGACGGACAAATTTTGAGTTACATTTTGCAACATTTTTCATTGATGCTCCGCTCCTATTGGTCGTGGCGTGATATTAGTATATAGTCTATAGCCTTCCTCGAAAAACGGGCTATCGAACAAAAAAATGTTTCAATTCGAACCAGTAGTTCCTGAGATTAGAGCGTTCAACCAAACAAACAAAATCTTCAGCTTTATATATTTGTAAAGATATAAAAGGAAACTGTGACTGACTGACTGAACGCACAGCTCAAACCACTGGACGGATTGGGCTGAAATTTTGCACACAGATAGTTGTTATGACGTAGGCATCTGCTAAGAACAGTTTTTAAAAATTCATCCCCTAAAAGGGTGTAACGGGAGTTCAAAATTTGCATGGAGAAATCATATAGGTAAGATAAATGTGTCAATTCGAAAATGCGCAGGATTACTCCTGTCAACAAATAAATAAACACGTGTTTAAAAAAAAACCCTTCAGAGGGTGAAAAGAGGTAAATAGTCTAAAAATCAATACGGGTGTCATTTTCACGATTTGTCTGGACGTTGATCACGTGAATGTCATCAATTTGGAAATTTATTAGGAGGGTCTACGTTGAGAAATGAGTAACTATGCCAAATAATGGGAATCCATCCGTGTTTCGTCTCAATCGCGTGCCAAGCCACGGGTAACAGCTAGTGTTATAATATGTTGCGTGTTCTATAGAGTAGAAAAACCAGACAATCTCTATATCTGCACAGACAAAAAATATTGTATACCCACAAGCATGGTGAAATTAAACATATTGGAAACGTGTGCTTTTCTCTTTTTTTTTCCATTAAACCAGACTGAGCCACAGCAACGCGTAGCTGGGCACAGCTAGTGTCTGTAATAAATAAATCAGAATTTCTATTAACGCGTGCGATGCCGCGGGTAGAAGCTAGTAAAAAACTATTATAAATATAGGCAATTTGAATTGATACTATACCTAGGCTTATATAAACCTTGATAGTTGATTCTTCAAAAAAAGTGTCTATAATGCAAGAGAACAACATGAAAACTGCATGTCTTGACTCTTGAGTTCATTGATAAAACTAAAATGTAATATTTAATTATTCCAGAACAATAATTGATTCATACCCAATTAAAATCTTATAATTGGCTGGATTAGACAAAGGGAAACAAATGCATGTCGTGAATAATAACAACTAGTCAAGTGTTTATTGATATAATTATTTAATTGTTTATTATAACGGGTTGAAAAAAAAACGACAAAGAATAAAACTGAAATATTACATAAGCAGTTGCACGTGTTTCCGGCCCGGCTTCGTCCGGGTAAATTTAGGCAGCGTACAGGCAGATTTTTTGAAGTCGAATAAGTTGTTTCGGAGATCTCCTACATCTAAACTTACAAACTTTACCTCTTTATAATACCTATTAGTATAACTGTCAAACCTTTCGGGTTCAAATGTCAAATTAGTGTAAATTATTATAAACTTTTTTATATTTCTTATTAATAAGTTGAATTTAAATAATTTTCTTGTTTTTTTATTATTGAAGAAACTCTAGAAATATATTCCCAAAAAACTGTTTCATAACCTATTGATTTTTAAAAAAATTGAGGTGAAAACATTCATTTTTTTATATAAACAATCGCATATATAGAAAGCTATAATATGATTTTGTTGATGAAATTCAATTATAATTGAATTGAAACACGTCATAATAATAATTAATAAATAAGATAAAAAATAATTTTTGTCCAAATTATCATAAAGTTTTGTGTAATGAACAATATGGTTGTAAAATTGCACAAACTATTAATTTTTTATAAGGCATATAAAAATAAAATAAATACATAATATGTAATAGTTGGAATACGCTGTTCTACTATATTAATTATTTATAACACTACAGTGGACTCTCATCAGTGTGAACGCTCGCAAATATGTACTGTATATTCAATAGCATGATGTTCATAAATTCTAGATAATTAATGATTCACAAACTTATACTTCACAATATGTAACATAAGCGGCACAGTTTTTATGCCGCTCCACTAAATAATGATGGCTCACTCTCTATTGTTTCAGATCACAGTACAGTAATCTGATTTGAACCATGTAAATATGCGTAAAACCTTTTTTATTTCAATAAATAAAATTATCGACCAATTTTATTTCCTCAATTCCCAATCTTCTTCATTTTCGGGCATGTAGGACGTGGTCCATTGATATTTCTACTTGTCGTTTCGTCTAAAATTGCGGTAGACGTTATTATTTAGTGTCCACACCAACGTGAGTCCACTGTAATAAATATTAATTATTTATAAAACCAGTTCGTTAATTTCGACTACTAGATGTAAGAAAAACTGGAGTTAAGACAATAACACTACTTTCTACAAAAAATAGTTGACTTATCTTGCGCTTAAATCGTATATTTTGTTATTTGTCATTGAATTATATATTTTTAATGTTGTATTAAGTCTATGTCGGTTTTTAATTAATTATAAATTAATGACCAAATTCGGACCGAAGCGGTATAGGTATATGCCTAGTTTGGCTTCGTCCGGTTTTACTCGATTTGCGTAAATTTATAATTAATAACGGCCCGGCCCGGTTTCACCTGAGTGCAATTCTGCAAAATGTATTTCATTTGCGGCCCAGCGTCTGAATTAACATTTGCTTCTGAGCTAATAGCTTTAAGTAAATTCTATTAGATGTCGTTACGTGTTACTAAAACAGGTTTTTTAAGAAAATAACGTTATTTTCTACAAAATATTTAATAAAAACTATCCTATGGCGTAAGTTGCACCAAGCGAGATACATTTACAAAATTTCATTAAAATCTGTTTAGTGGTTTCAAAGATCAGCGCGACCAAAACTGTGACACGGGAATTTTATAAACTATACCTACATTAGCGTTCCGGTTCGGCTTCGCCCGAATTTGTAGCTTGTCGCCATTTTTCCGTCGACTTGCGTTGGAAAATTGGTCTCCACGAAAAGCGCTCTTATTTAAACGCGATAACATAATATAGCCTGTAACAATAATTCTGAAGGTTTATTCTAAATATTGGTGAAAAAAATTTTAAAATCGTATGAGTAGTTTCTGAGATTGCCTCCTATATCCAAACTTTACCTCCTGGTTTCACCATATCCAAACTTACAACTTTAGCTCTTTATAATATTATAGCGGTCCGTCCCGGTTTCACCTGGGTGCGATAGATATAATTCTGCAAAATGTATTTCAATTGCGTTCCTGCGTGTAAACTAATAGCTTTGAGCAAGTTCTAACAGATCTCATCAGAGGTGATACATGTAGACGCCTGGCGGGGATAACCTGATCGATTGATAATTGATAAGTTATCGACCACATTATAACAATCGCACTTTCTGTTTTCTGTGGGTTAAATGCATAAAAGTTTACCGTTATATTGTCATCTTGCAACCCTATTGCACATCTGTGGATGAAAGTAAATATACTAATATCGCTATTAAAAAATAGGGGTGGGTGATAGAACGGTGAAAATTTAGGGTTATAAGTATTTTTAATGGCAAATCATAAAAAAAATTTAAAAAAAATTTGTCTAAAAAATAAAAAAAAATCTGAAGAGGGACACCCTTATTTCCTAGGGGTATAAAAAATAGCCTACGACCTATTCTTAGACCTACCAAGTATACACAAAAAATTTCATGAAAATCGGTCAAGCCGTTTCGGAGGAGTTCGATAACAAACACTGTGACACGAAATTTTTATATAGACTAGAGGTACGGTTCGGCTTCGCCCGAATTTGTAGATCGTCGACGTTTTTTCATCGGATTGCGTTGCAAAATTGGTCTCCACAAAAAGCGCTTTTATTTAAACGCGATAATATATAGCCTGTATCCATCCTGAAGGTCCATTCTAAATATTGGTGAAAAAATTTCTGAATCGGATGAGTAGTTTCGGAGATTGCCTCCTACATCCAAACTAACAAACTTTACCTCTTTATAATATTATAGCGGCCCGTCCCGTTTCACGATAGATATAATTCTGCAAAATGTATTTCGATCGTGGCCCGGCGTCGGAACTAATCGCTTTGAGCAAATTGCAAGATGTCGTTATTTGGTACTAAACTATTAGTTCAGAAGCAAACAAACAAAACTGACTTAACTGATAGAACTGATGTCGTCACGTGTTACTAAAAAAGGTTTTTTGAGAAAATACTGTAATTTTGTACAAAATATTTAATACTCCTATAGCGTAAGTTACTCCAAGCAAGATACATTTACAAAATTTCATTAAAATCCTTTCAGTGCCAAAATTGTGACACGGGAATTTTATATACAAGGTGGGCCAAAAGAAGTCATCCGATGTTGTTTGGATCTCTTTTTTTTCTAAATGAAAAACTTCGATTCTGTTTATTTGAACCTTCAGAATTTTATTGGTCAAGTCGAGAATATGATATCTGTCAAATGGGCGCCGTCACAATTGATTGGCATACGGGCTCGATTTAAGGCATTTTTCATCACTTCGGCGAGAACTTCGGGCGACAGATTCTCGCACTCGTGTCGAATGTTGTCCTTGAGGGCATCCAGAGTCTCGGGCTTGTTCACGTAAACGCGGGACTTCAAAAAACCCTACAAAAAAAAGTCTGAAATGGTTAAATCGGGCGATCTTTCGGGCCAGTGCAAATCGTCAAAACGAGTGATGAGGCGACCCGGGAACGCCGCCTTCAGAATATCGGTTGTGGCTCGCGCAGTGTGTGCCGTTGCTCCGTCCTGTTGGAACCGCATGTCCCTCAGTCCTAATTCGTCCAATTGCGGCAGAAAAAACTTGGTCAACATGGCCCTATAGCGCTCACCGTCCACTGTTGTCGTTTGGTCAGCGGCGTTCTCGAAAAAAAATGGCCCGATGACTCCTCCAGCGTGAACAGCGCACCATGCAGTCACTTTGAGCGGGTGTAATGGCTCCTCGTGCATCACTCGTGGATTTTCGGTGCCCCAGAAGCGATAGTTTTGCTTGTTCACGTACCCGCTGAGGTGGAAATGAGCCTCATCGCTCATTATGATTTTGGTCGAAAAATCATAAAATTGTTACGCAAAAAAATACACACGATCATTCCGCGTTCTTGCGGGGAGTGTATCGCTCTATGGCTTGTTCACTTGTATTCTGCA
The DNA here is from genome assembly GCA_963575645.1 of Xanthostigma xanthostigma. Taxonomy (NCBI): domain Eukaryota; kingdom Metazoa; phylum Arthropoda; class Insecta; order Raphidioptera; family Raphidiidae; genus Xanthostigma; species Xanthostigma xanthostigma. The sequence continues at coordinate 24,485,178 of OY754472.1, read as the reverse complement.
TCTGTCTAGTCCACAAATGTCAAAACAGATTTGACATTGGCGGCCATTTTCAAAAATGAGAGCATCTTCCAATAGGGTGATTTCTTTTGGCCCACCTGATATATAGATAGATATATTATTATATAATACCTATCAGACGTCGGTAGATCGCCAAATTCGTAAGACAGACGATCAACTTTAAAAAGCCTTATTTACAGGAATACAAATACATATTGACCTTTCATTTTTACACCCAGAGATATAGTGAACCCAGCAAAAATTAAACTTGCTATACAATGTTTTAGTTGATATTCCTGCATTCATGGTCAAGAATCTAGATGAATGACTCATTACGTAGACGTAGACAAAATTACCAACACGACACCAAAATATGTTCCATTCTAGATTCTAGAATTATATCTTTGCTTTAGTGCAGAACTACACTTGTCTATACTCAATTAATCAAGGTTATCTCGTTAATGAATGGCGTCAGTTGGAAGATCGTTAATATTTTTATCAACCTACACCCAATAACAATTGACAATCCACTGGATGACGTTGTCCCCCCCCCCACTACTATCCAACAGAAGTTTTAAATTAATATCAGCTCATTTTCACAGGTGATTTTCTCTGAAATTATTTTGCGTAATTTTTTTTAATTTTGCACAGATATAGAGAGTGATGACCTAATTATAGATGTGAAATACAAAAACTCGGGTCGCAGTGCGAAACCCTGCCGACAATATAGTGTATTTGCTTTTATAAGCAGTGTGGCTCTATTGTATGAACTTAACTTTGTTTTTGGACAAAATAAAAAAATTACCCCTTAATACACCCCTTAAAACACCATTTTTATACTTAATTTCAATACTATATACCAATTTAACATCTGTACCAAATTATATCCACCCTTCAGTATGTAAATCCATATCAATAAACTTGCGTTTTCATAAAATTTGTAAGTCCGGTTCTGTCGGGCCGATTTTATTAAAATTTTAGCAGCAAATTTCAATAATTACTAAAGGGTTAAATTTCAAATTTGAAACGATTCTGAGATTTTTTTCGGTATTTTTGGGCCCAAAAACATTTTTCAACCCCTAAATACCCCCCTTAAAATGGCCCGATCGGGCCCATTTTAAATAGGCTTCTTGCGATGATGGATTCCAACATGTGGACCAAATTTCATTTAAATCGATTAAGTCTGTCGAGAGTTATCGTGGTCACACATATATATACCTATATATATATATATTAACCGACGCCAATAGTGTAAGTGCCTTATGGCAAATACACTAAAAAGCAATTTTGATTCTGAGGGTTGATTTCAGGGGGTGAAATGGGAAATGAAAAAAAAAAACTTTTTTCAAAAGCATCGTGTATATGGAAGCATTAATTCAAAATCCTATTCTTTGATTTTTTTATTTTTTTAATAGCTGGATTGACAGTTTTAACAAACACAAAAGTTCCAATGCAATACAGACTTGGGACAGTTGAGCATCGGGCCAAGGCTGCCTGCGATCACAGAGCGCAGCAATGTTACATATATTTCACAGATAGCCGCACCAGTGGTCAAACTATCACACGCAAAACTCAAAAATACATCACGTAACGCTCGACTAATAAAATAGAAACCTGTAAAATTTACTGTATTCAGCAAAACAGGAAATTCGCATTAAGCAGGCGAAGAGAATAATGATCTATTCAAAAAAAGGCCACGAAGAACGAATTTATAATTATTAAAGACCCTTGCAGGACCGGCGTCACTGGAGAAAACTTTAAAGATAGATTCGAATTAAAATCGTCTTAATTGATTAGGGCATTTTCGAACAGACAAAGAAATGAAGGTTATTAGAGGGGAAATTCAGAAATAGCCTTATTTGGGCAGTCGGTTAAAATAAAAAAAAATAGCCTAATGCCTATACGTAAACACCGAACAATTATTATAAATAAAAGTTACTAACCCAATTGCACTCAAAACTTCCACTAATTTTAATTTTTTACAACTACATACTTCACAAAATGTTAATAAACAACACATAAATGAATTCACAAGAGCAACTGTAGATACAATACTCCACGTTTATGGGCTAGGAATTATGATCTATGTGACGGCTATTATTATTTTATCAAGCTAATAAATATTTATACCCTGGAAGGAAGACATAATAGTTTTATATCTGTAGTAAACTTAATTATGTTTGGTGAATTCAATCATTGCTATTTATTCGGAGGAATAGTTACCTGAAAAACAAATTAACCGAATAAATAACTACTTATGTTCGTAGAATATGGCCATAAGTGTGTTAAAACCAAAATGAAGCAGTGCAAAAAAATGGCGTAAAATCCAAAGATTCTATACATACTTATATAATAATAGTACTAAGTATCTACGTAGGTACCTAATTTATGAAGTGAAAAAGAAATAAGTGTTTCATTAATAAAAAAAGTAGATACTGTGTATGTTTTTATGCTTGGTTTTTTTTATGTTTGGTTTCGCAATTTCAAGCAGAGCAATGATTCCGATCAAGGTTATCCAGTTGCAAAAAAAGTGTACCTACTGATTTCTTCCCGTCTACTCGATCCTTAAAATCTCTGTATCGCAAAAGCTGATTTCTTAAAATGTATTTATTACAAAGCATTTAAGTTCTTAATTATTAACCAACTTTAGTTAAATCATTATAAATAAAAAAAATGTATTTTGGTAATAAAATTTCAACATTAACCTTTTCTATAAGTTGGCTTTCATATGTTTTTCAGGATTTTTTTATCTGGACGGAAGAATGAGTTTTCAAAATTTTTATCTGTTTATTGTTCGAAAACGATTGAGCGGATTTTGGTTATCAACTGTCAGCCAGAAAACATGACAAATTGCCAATTTTTAGTGCTAAAACATTTTTGAAAGTTATTATAGATTGGGCGAATTTTATAATTTTAAATTGTACAATGTAATGTCACAGAATAAGTTACGGATAAAAAGCCAATAATAATGGATAATAATTATTATAAAATACCGGATAAATTTTGAAAGCAATTTACAAACTCGTAAAAAAGTTTTTTTAGTCGCAAGCAATAATTTCTTTAATCTGCATAATTTGTTAAAATTAAAATAGAAACTTTTTAAGACTTTTTCAAGGAACTCAAGTGTTAATTTTCTTTAATGTTTGGATAATTCGCAAAAAAATACAATAAAACAAACATTAAAATAGTACAATTGGCGACGTTGAAATAATGTTGCATTAACTGTTTTAAAAAAACTGAGTTGACAGTGACCTTAGATTGTGACCCTACATTATAATTTTTATTGACGTGAGAAGTTTATAAAGTCGCTGTGAATTTTTTATTACATAGTACAAAAAAACAAACGACAGAGATTTACGTAAATAAAAAATTATTAAAAAAATAAATATCCCGACCGCTTCAACATAAAAGTTCGAAATAAGTTTCTGATATAAAAAACTCGAGCAACAAAGTATTACTTATCTAAAGTTTTATTATGCGTTTCTGATAAGATTTTCAGCTGTAATTTTAAATTTAAGAATGTCATTTGTTTTCAGTTGAACGGAGATCTCAGTGAAAAACAAATGACATTCTTAGATTTAGAGTTATCGTACTAGAAACCTTGTATTGATGTTCTGGAAATGCGAAGTAATATAAAAAAAATAATATCTTTTTTCTTTTTATCCGAGTTCTCATATTATCTTAAAAAGATGTTTCTAAAGATATCGATGATCCAATAGACGACGAACCTTTTAAACTTTTGTGGTACATATTTTTTTTAATAATTCATTTATAAATCGGAATTTTCATGGAGAGATCATTTTAAATTTATCTTAATATTATAACCGCTGGAGATATCAATGATCGATTAGCCAACGAACCATTTAAATTTTTAGTGTCTATATTTTTAATAACACATTTTAATAACGCATTTAAAAATATGCTATTTTCTCCTAGAGACATCAATAAGTAATCAGATATCCAACCTTCAATTATATTTTTTAATAAGAAATTACGATGAAGCTTTTAAAATTTTTATAGTGATTAATTACTTGTATATTCTTTATTAACCACTTTTGAAATCAACGACCGGTTAAACGACAAACCTTTGAAATTTTTATTGATCATTTTTGGCAGCAGGAGACATCAATGATCAAGTAAGCTGAAAAAACCACGTTTCATTTTTTACCCAACTTGCAAAAAAAATGATCGTAAACTAATCTAAGTAAAATTAATTCTCATTAATATTAAAGGAAATAAATATACGACACGTTAGGTTTATATAAATAATATTATTGTGTAACCGACCATAAACGAAAATTCATAATACAGAATTTCATAAAATAAAACAAAATTCTTATAAGTGAACAAATGAAGATCGCTGGCGTACAGCTGAGTGAACAAAAATATCTAAGAATAATATCATAAACTACAGTCTAAGTCAGTGGAAGCGAGACTTTTAGTGATCATAACGGTTAGACTGTGACGGTAAAGGTAGATGGATCGGTTTTATTAATATTGCATGAGGAAAGCGCAGCCAGCAGCAGGCCAGAGAAAGTACAAGCATCTGTGTCACGTGGTCTAACTACTCATACATTATTGGTTCAAATTATTAATCATCTGTCATTATAAAACCGGTTAAGACAACAACAATCGTCAGTTCGCAACGATCGTCAGTTGTCTCAACATCAGTGTGTGTTTGTTGTGTTCAAAATCGTCAATTGTTTCACAGTCAATTGTTGTGCTTTTTTCCGATACTGTTTTATATTACTCAGGTAGATGTCAAATTTGATTGTTTTTATAAATATCAGTTTTTTTGGCTGATCTTTTTGTGGTTTTTGTGCAATAAGTGAAAAGTTTTCTAAGTTGTTTTTTGTGTTATGTAAAAACAAATATTTCTCAATTATTTTTCTTGAATGGGATTACTAAGAACGCACGACGTGATATAGTCTTATTTTATAAGTTTTTTTTTTGTGAAAGTTACATGTTTTTTTTTTTGTTTTATTTTGTTTATTGAGAAATAACAAAAGAATCGTGAAAGTAACCAATCTCTAATCGTGAACAATAATTTGTATAATTATTTAGATTGATTTTTATAATTTCTTTACCACAAAGTGATATGAACATGCTTCAAATTAGATACTTTTATTTATAGAATATATACCTATACCTCAATTATTGTTATTAATTTTTTGAAAACAGCCTCGAAATATTGCATATCTGCGTTGAAAAATAATTTTTATTACAACTTTTTGCAAATTATATATACCTCAAATTTAAAAAGAATAATAATAATAATTTTAAAAATTTTTAAGTTATAAGATATTTATATTCTCTTTTTCCAAAGTAAAAATGCATCAAATTTGTACCTCCGTTAAAAGATACGTATTTTTTGAAAAAAGCCTCGTAATATTTTAAAGTAAACTTTTAATGTCTTAAAAATCATGACCAGAAAACCATAAGTTTTTAATTAGGCATGGGAGACATCAACAGTCGATAAGACAACGAACTCTTTAGCGTAGTTTTCACATTTAATAAAACAAGTTTTCACTTAATAGGGGAGGGTAGTTTACGACCTTCAGTACCTACGGAAAAATCACTTTGTGAAATTCGGCCATTTTTTTTAATTTTAAGCCACCCTTTTAAAATAAGGTTTTCGACAAAACTAAGCCTGCCGTGCTTTTTCAATTTTTGCATATATTTTTCAGTAGGTTCTACTGGTTTGTATAGTAAAAGTTGTAAAATCTTTTAATGTTAGTATATTTTGATATACCTAATTCAATCGAAAAATAAATGAAAACAGAAATAAACGTGTCGTTTGCGTCATTATTTTTAGAGTAACTTTTTATAATCCATATTACACAGATATCTACTTTCAAGGTTGTCTCGATGGGCTATTCCTAAAATGAATCATTTAAGTAGGTATACGTACTACTATTCGGAAATATACCTATTTGATCACTTGGAAAATTACTTTATAAAGGTGATCAACTTTTTTTTTTTACTTCCTTGACAAAACTTTGTCTTACGCAGGTAGTTCCGGAAACGACTTAGTACCTACGCTTGTTAAATCGAGTTCACCTTGTTTAAAAAACAATTGATAAAACCGCGTCATATTTTGTTTTACAGTGCATTTGTTTAAACAAATGAAGTGTTAGTTTTATGAATGGATACGTACGAAAATGCGTAGGTACTTAATAGATATTTTTCTCAATAAAAATAACATTTTCTAAACGTCTTTAAGAATTTTATTGTATATAAATAAAATTGCAACGGGACTTCTAACTGTCGTTTCATTTTTTGAATATTGAGTTGATAGGAAAACGCGTTACTAGAATTTTTGTCTGTACCGTTGACCCAATTTTAATGGAATTTTATGTTCTAATAAACTTGAAGTTTAGCGTACTTTTAATATGGCTACGTGGGCAGAATTGGCGGGGCCGCGGGCAAAAGCAAAAATAGCTTAGTCATGCGTCAGAAAAAAATGTATGTTGTGAATAACAAATTTTATTGAGTGGTAAATGACCACAGATAAAATTTAATAGAAAGTTTGAAATAATGAAATATTTTCTTTTTTCGTGAGTGATATAATATTACATTATATTTAAAGTAAAATTTCTTTAGGCGCGACTTGAGACTAACTCAGCTTTTTTTTCGGACGGAAGTAACTTTCCAGTGAAATCAGTCTGTTTACGCAGTTTCCACTACCGTAATAATAAGAATGTCTCAAAGATGGCAGCACTAAAAACGCGTCTGTAGAAACCATCTTGAACGTAAGATGAAACATAGCTACGGACGCAACCAAATTTGTTTTTTTAGGTGCAATGCTTTTAAAATTAATTCTTCAGAAGTTTTGTTTTATATTCAAATCTATTAAATTACAGTATTACACTGTGTCGCCTATGTTCCCTGTATACTGATCTTGCACTACCAGAATGAGATGTAGCTATAGTGGATCATGATGTTTGGTGCTAATTACTACAGCTTCTTGAAAGGAAAAATTAAAATATCTAATCAATTTCCAAAATTTATTGAGAGGCCGCTAAAAGTGCTAGACAAAAAAATCCAACGACACGCGAGGTTCATTTTAATGATTTGATAAAAAAAATCGCTCATAGGCTTTAAGAATTTTACGATTTTTTATGAAATTCCAAGGATCAAAATATAACCTTGAAATAAATAATTTCTTGCACAGCAGGTGTTATTTTGTAATTCATAACTTAAAGAATACAGCGACAACAAAACATGTCACTTGGAAAATTTGATCGTAATTACTAATTATATTACCGATAATTATGCAAGCGACGTTCTTTTGTTTGGCTCCATTTACAATTACAATTATTTATTATGCTTTTGAAAAAAACGATACTTTTTGCTTAAACTTTTTATAGCTACTAAATTTCAATAGATGCATATTTATAGGTATTGTTAGTTAGTATAAAATAATACACTATTATTGTTATTTTATCTTCATGAATAATTATTGTGCCTGCAATTAAGCTCTGTAACTTATTGTTCGATCCAGCACCGTACAAAAGTCTACTGATCAGCACTCCTAAAATTAGTAGTAAATTTAACAAATTATATGAATCTTTGATTGATAAGAATCAAATCGGAGGCTGACTAATTTAGTTTTTTTTTTATTTCATTACTTGAAATTTATAGTTTATCGAGAAGTGTCAATTATTCTCAATTAACTATCATTGTTTGACTTGCATTTTTTTTGCATACCTGGCAGACGGTAGACCTCTCCCTAAACAAACAAATATTTAGTATAAGGTATGCCACGTATGCAAAAAAAGTTGCAACGCAGGCGATGTTATATTTGTAAATATTTCTTTATAATCTGTATAAATTTCATCAAGTAGTGTTGACCTGTATTCGAGATATTGACAATTACAAGAAATGACAAAAAGATGAATTGCTATCGATTTGATATTTTTCAGCATATTATTGTCTCTTAAATACACTAATATTTTTTTGTCCGTATCCCGTATAAAATCGCAAGTTTTTACTTAATTTTTTAAAACTTTTAACATTTCATTTGTGTAATGAACTTCACTTCTATTAGCAGTAGATTAGATAAGTCCATGGAATGCGTAAAATGATGTCTGATTTACTATGAAATTGGTTAGCGCGATTAATTTTGTTTTACTTTAGGCCCTAGTATTAAATGTGACGTTTTACGATCGGTATACAAAAAGTGTAATATATTTTATAGGGGTAGGACAAAAATAGAATTTCAATAACGTCAAAGTTCCAGCCGCTGACCTTTTACCTATCACATATTCTGCACGTGCGTTAAAAGGAAAACTTTATAAATGACGCCGTTTCTAACACTTGTCAGGTGTTCTAGATTTTAAATATTTAATTGTTTTTTAATTACTCTTACTAAAAAAATGACAATTATAGTATCTTGCTTTATCTAACAATTCTATACGCATACTTATATAAAAAAGTCTGTTTAATTTTATGACCTGGAAAAGCGTTTTTATTTTTTAGTTTAAAAATCTCGAAAACCGTAAGATTTTTATTAAATTCATGTTTTGATATTTTAGAAGTCTCAACGAAGTTTTCTTGGAGATTCTGTATAAAAGGAAACGTCTGTCTGTCTGTCGGTTTCCACGAAAAAGTAAAGAAGCAATCATCAACCGTGAATTGAAACGTAGAATTATTAAATTTAAACAATACAATTAAATTATTATTTCGTCGTGGTTCCATTAATAATAACAAATAAATATTATAATATCCTTGTCACCTTGAAATTTTAAGGTATAATCTAAATTCTCGACTGTTCAGTGAGAAAGGAGGCTAATCGCTATGTATTCGCAGTTGCCTTTAAAAGTGAAGATAAAAACTTTTTAACAAAAAAATTAAACCGCCGAAAAACTGAAAAGCAAAAAATAATAAATTTTTTTATTTAACTAAGTTCTATCTAAGTAGTTGAACGTATGTGACAGTCTAGTATATCTAAGTAATTTTGAGTCGGCGTCAACAATCCTTCGCCGGAAATCTCTGAGCGTTCACGAAGTTAATGTCAGCGACAGAGTAACCCGAACAGACACACACTGAGGGCACACGTCTTTGCGAGTGGTTGTGTGGAGAGCACATGTTTGGAATGTTAATGTTTATCGCTGGAGATTTCACGTATCATTGTTAATTTGATTTGGTTATTTCTTTTAGTGATCTTTGTTCATTGATTGTTTGACGCCGACTCAAAATTACTTAGATATACTAGACTGTCACATACGTTCAACTACTTAGATAGAACTTAGTTAAATAAAAAAATTTATTATTTTTTGCTTTTCAGTTTTTCGGCGGTTTAATTTTTTTGTTAAAAAGTTTTTATTTTATAATTTTTTGTGGATATATAATTTATAATAAATTTTAATACACAACTCAGCATGAAAATCTGTGAGTGAACATTAAATCACTCCTATTTTCCCACCCTTAGGGTAGGAATTTTTTTTCCAAATTTATAAGGGAACAACTTCGGGGTATACCCTTTCCAATAAAAAAAGAATTATCAAAATTGAACTACTCTGTAAAAAGTTATGTGTGGTCATACATTACAAACAGTGAGTGAACAATCAATCATCCCCTGTTTTCCTACCCTTAGGGTTGGAATTTTTTTACCAAATTTATATACCAACTTCGGGGTATACCCTTTCAAACAAAAAAATAATTATCAAAATCGGACTACTCTGTAAAAAGTTATGCGTGGTCATACATAAATAAAAAAAAAAAAAAAATATACGCGTCGACTTGAGAACCTCCTCCGTTTTTGTTTTTCGTCGGTTAAAAACAAGAGTCCCTGTTTCGCCGGTAGAGGCGCTGAAGCTATAAGAACCCAAGTAGAGTGTGTACCCGGGAGATTTGAATATTGCATTTTTTTTTTGGAAAATAGGAAAAAACACAATTTAACTGTCGACTTATGTTGCAAAATTGGTCTCCACAAAAACGCTTTTATTTTAACGCGATAATATATAGCCTATGTCCATCTTGAAGGTCAATTCTAAATATTGCCGAACAAATTTTTGAAATCGGATGAGTAGTTTCGAAGATTACTCTCCGACATCCTAACTTACAAACTTTACCTCTTTATAATATTAGTAAAAATTTACAGATGGACGATGGTCAAGTTTTTCTCTAATTCTCTTGTTTTTTTTATCAATATAATTTGTAGGGGCAGAAATATGCCATTTCGAAGTAACTTTTTTAAATAATAAAAGAAATTGTACACTTTGTAAGTTTATTTATTAGTTCGCAATTATTCGGAATTTTTTTTGTTTTAAAATATTTGCGTTGCACGTCAAACAAAATAAAACGACACAAAATTATATATCGAACCTTGAAAATATTAACTTCGTTTTTTTTTCTTTAAATAGATCATTTGTTTAGACAACTGTATTTACTGACGTGTAAAATATAATATCTATATTTTATTTTTACGTATATTTTTTATGCACACAAACTTTACAAATCATAAAAACTGTTATTGTTGTAAATTTAACTACCTTTTAATTTTTTAATATACCATTTCCTTAAAATATTAAAACTAGATCCACGAAAAAAATAACAGGTAATAATCTTCATTTTTCGGGTAAGAAAATTGGCTTTTACATGCCAATGACGTAAAAAAATACAATGCGCAGATCAAAATATCAGAAACAATTGAACTGAAAGAGGAACGGCAAATCGTCTCTGCCCCGAACGTACATTTTAACATTTTCTCTCACTGCTCATCTTTTTTCTGTTGTAACGTATACCTATATGCCTATGTCACTCGGAAAGAACAGTGAAAGATTTTTTTCAAATCAGTTCAATAGTTAAATATAAACAAACTTCATACCTTTTTATACAGAATGACTTTTAAGTTGATTCTTCTTTTTAACAGCGTGTAGAAATCAAATAGACGAACAAATATTTCAGGTAGCATTTTTATTAAAACTCAAAAATAAGAGAGAAACTAACTTTCAAAGTTTAATTAAACTTTTTAAACATTATTATATTAATTCAAAAGCCCGGTTAACACACGCAAAGAAATGATAGCACCAATCGGAAATGCATCCGAAATAATTCGCTGAAGGCTCTTACCATACTACTACAAGCATGGCTACGACGTACCTACGCATCTTTCTGTCCAACAAAACGGGGACAACTTCGAACAATTTCTGTGAATACTTGATAATGGCAGAACATATTTCCTTAGTGACATAACATAACGCCAGGACCGACCTCAAAACTTGATAAAAAAACTTTTGAAAGTGCTATTCTCTTTCATTTTTGAGTTTTGATAAAAATGTTACTTGAAATATTTGTTCGTCTATTTGGTTTCTACACGCTGTTAAAAAAGAAGACTTAACTTAATAAATCATTTTGTATATTAGCGGTAGTTGAAACGCGTGGAAGGGTATGCTTTAGATTGTTTTATTGATTCGCCGCTTCATTAAACGAACCGTACTATAATGATGACTCACTGTCTACCGTAGTATAGATGGGTGGCCATTTTCTAAAACGATTGCGAAAAGTTAGCAACAATTATTCTATTATTATAATGTAACAACGTTTTAGTTTTAATAATAATTAGATTAATTAATTACTTTTTTTAGACTTTCATTTCTATATGAGCATAAAACAAATGTTCTTTTTATTAATATATAAATATAATAATTAAATTCACTTTCTGCAACAATATAATTATGTTTATTTTAAATGTTGTATATTAACATGCAGGAACTGTTAGCCGTAACCGAAGGAAAGAGTTAAATTTCAACAATGTGATTTCATTAAGTGAAAATGCTTGATCTGTGAGCCATAAGTTAATTAAAATAGTTCCCTTTAATGATATATTTACGAACTATTAAGTTCCTGTTCGCTCTATGGATGACTTTGAGTAGTTATAGAATAGGACTTACAGCGCCCGTGGTGGCGAAAAGTTGAGCATTTCGACTTAAACTATTGACGGATCAAACGGGAAAGGGACATTTCAATTATGTTACGTTTTAAAAATACAGTTAAAATTCAATTTGGTTTAAATTAGATACGACTATTTTATTTTTAATGAAATAGTCACTTTTTGACCGCAGTATCTGTTTTTTTATTATTTCAATAACAATTTTGTCTGACATAGAAAAATACCTACTTGATATGTTGCCATGGAAACGCGTATGTATACCACAATTTATATGTCGGCTAAATAAAAGTTACTTATTATCGTTGTTTTTGCGACACACTTTTGTTCTTTAACGGCCTACTTCGATTACGTTATATAATTTTGTTTATCCTAGACAGCCTTGATTTTATAACAGCAAAGATTTGAGACAATATTTTAATGGCGGTTTTTGACACAATACGTAAAATGTGACGTAACTACGAGGTAATGAGTTTTTGTAATAAATTATGCAATATTTCATACTTAAATGTGTGCAAGTAATAATATAAAAACAAATAAAATAATAGTTCTTCATCCGCAGTTGTGGTCAGTAACTTTCACATTAATCACCTATAATGTTGGCAAGCATGGATAACCCAGTGTCCGGTTCAGTTATTCAAATATCACATTTTAATTGGCCAGAAAATTTGTTCGCGCACGACGTAAATGTAAGAAGTTATACTTCTTTCGGCGCGTTATGAAAAAATGATGAGAGCGAATTTTCACTTCAAAGTTACCAGAATAAAGTTGCTCGCAGAAAAAGGCTACCAACAGAATAGAGTACTGTTAATACCTTAATTATTTGTACGCAGATTAAAAAATTAGTTTTTAATCACGCCAAAGAAGTATAACTTAAAGTGGTCGACACGACGACTGAGAGAGATGAAGCGTGTGACGACCGATTTTTTAATTTGTTTTCTGCACAACGTCGTTGTACAGAAGATGGCCGTCATGCGCTCTATATCTCTTTGTGAGTTCGTCACCATAATATGGCGAATGACACTGTTAGTATAAGAAAAGTATGAAAAAAACAAAATGGCGAATTTTAGTTTAATTGCAACTGAATAAATCCGGAACTTGCTTACTAGCGGCTCTACCCGGTTTCACCCGGGTGCAAAAGAACGAATGGAGAGAGAGGAACATGAGTACGCACGTTCATCTTCGTTTACCGAGATGAATGTTGTGTCCAAATTTCATGATGATCGGAGTTACCGTTCAAAAGTTTTTTCTAACGGACAAATTTTGAGTTACATTTTGCAACATTTTTCATTGATGCTCCGCTCCTATTGATCGTAGCGTGATATTATATAGCCTACAGCCTTCTTCGATAATTGGATTATCCAACAAAAAAAATCAATCCTACCAGTAGTTCCTGAGATTAGCGAGTTCAACCAAACAAACAAATAAACAAACAAACTCTTCAGCTTTATATATTAGTATAGATTAATAAGATGAAGGAAGGTTTTGGTTGAGGATGATCATGTATACTGTTAGAACAATTTACCACAACTTGACCAGCTTGAGGCCCTGAAGATGAAAATAAATTTTAGAAACGTTGGCCAGTAGCGAAACATTGGTAAAGCTTATTTTATGATCCTCAACCAAAACCTTCCTTCATCTTAACATTCTATTGGATCAACACTAGTTTATACTGAAGACAGTATAGATTAATCTTGACACAAAAAGTAGTCAGGTATTTAAACATTTCAAGAGGCTGAAATGTGCATATGTAAGCCGCTGGTCTGCAATTTTTACGCCATGCGCTGCGTCCAGCGTTCGCTGACGTAGCGTACAACGTTAGTACGTCACTCGCGACTTAGTGGTCACTATAAAAAGAGAACGTCATGCGCGGAGATCGCTCGTCGTCAGTAGGTATAGTTCGATCTTTCAACTAGTTTTGTTAAAAAATGGATGCTAAAACAATTTTAACGCTTCTTTTACTCGAGGAAGATGACGATGACCTCCTAAGAATGTCACTGCCCAAAAAGGGACGAAGAAAACACGAATTATTTGTGAGGAGGGATACTGAAGGGTGTTTTAACATGTTGCTGAAACACATAAATAACAAAAATATCAAGTTTGTGGAATATCTTCGTTTGTCAAGGGAACAGTTCATGAGCGTGTTGAAACTAGTTAAAAATGACATATCAATAGGTACAACTCGTCCTTGTCTTTATCAAATCTACTCATTGCGCGGCGTATTTCACAGCGTCCGTGACGCTACAATGCTCGAAGCCGCTGGTCTGCAATAAACGCTGTAGGTCGCATACAGCGTCACGCCATACGCCGCGTCTGTATGCTTACTATGGAAATGTATACATACGGTCTCTTTTTCACGTTAAACGCAGCGTCCAAATGCCATCCGTCGTACCTAAATGTTGTAGGCAGCGTCTTTAGTTATTTTCGAGCATTGTAGCGTCACGGACGCTGTGAAATACGCCGCGCAATGAGTAGATTTGATAAAGACAAGGACGAGTTGTATTGATATGTCATTTTTAACTAGTTTCAACACGCTCATGAACTGTTCCCTTGACAAACGAAGATATTCCACAAACTTGATATTATTGTTATTTATGTGTTTCAGCAACATGTTAAAACACCCTTCAGTATCCCTCCTCACAAATAATTCGTGTTTTCTTCGTCTCTTTTTCGGCAGTGACATTCTTAGGAGGTCATCGTCATCCTCATCTTCCTCGAGTAAAAGAAGCGTTAAAATTGTTTTAGCATCCATTTTTTTTTTAAACTAGTTGAAAGATCGAACTATACCTACTGACGACGAGCGATCTCCGCGCATGACGTTCTCTTTTTATAGTGACCACTTAAGTCGCGAGTGACGTACTAACGTTGTACGCTACGTCAGCGAACGCTGGACGCAGCGCATGGCGTAAAAATTGCAGACCAGCGGCGAAAATAACTAAAGACGCTGCCTACAACATTTAGGTACGACGGATGGCATTTGGACGCTGCGTTTAACGTGAAAAAGAGACCGTATGTATACATTTCCATAGTAAGCATACAGACGCGGCGTATGGCGTGACGCTGTATGCGACCTACGGCGTTTATTGCAGACCAGCGGCTAATATTTATTGTGAACAATAATTGCATAACGTTTATTTTCGATAAAAAAATTAAACGGACGTATTTTGTTCTGTAATTTTAATTAGCTAACACGCAAAAGTATAATCATATTTAAGTATATACACAGAATTTATTCACAACTCGATTCATAATTATCGTTAAGACAGTTTGAATGGGTAAAAATAGTAAAAAAAAACTTTTTAATTTAAACAGTTTTATTTGTATGATCGATAGTGCACTAAAAGCTAGAAAATAATTATAGGTCACCAATTTGAGGCTTTGCTCGCAGACTAAAATAAAATCGTGGGGCGTTAAGTAATATTAAGATAAAGAAATGGGGGCCAGAAAAAAATTCGTATTATATTTACAAAAACTGTACACGTATCAACCATTTTTTGGGAACTCTCCCCTCCCTACTATTGTCCTAACAACATACTGGCTTAAAAACGAACAGGAAAAATACACAAATTTAAAAATTTAGTGCAAACATACCTAGCTAAAATTTTTTTTTGCTCCCTCCAAACTTTATTTTTTTGTTTGTATAGGTACTCCTGGTGAAAACTATTATTTTGGGGAAATAGGTAGCTTTATTTAATTCATAAAATTTAGTGTCGAGGGGCCCAGTGACGAGGTCTTGCCCAAGGCCCCAAAAAAACTAGTTATACCACTGCGTATTATTAACTATTTTTATTCATACGTCGAAATTCTACCGTAATTCATAAAATTTTTAAGTTTGAACTATATTGAGGTTCTTTTGTCATTTTATGGTTTTCTCCTTAATCGATTTTAACCGGGTTAATTCGTACACATCGTGATGAAACATATATTGTGCACTTCCTCTTATTAAAATGAAAAGAACGATGTATGTTTCATCACTCAAATCGGCACCACAACTCTTTTTTCATTCCCGTATTTCTATATGATTAGCTCTGATATTATGGTATTTGCAGTCGGTTATGAGCCAGCCGTTATATTCTTGTCCGACAATGCATGAATATCTTCGGCAGCTATCCCACACGAGAATTCGTAATATTAAAACCGTGCTGATACACTCTCAACATCGCGGAAACGGGTTCTCGCAACTCAAGACTTAAGTAAATTAAACAGTGAAAGTTTTCTCCTTTTCCGTTATGCATCGTCTGTTCACTTTTTAGCCTTGATTTAAAACAATTTCAGTTGCCGATGCTCGTTTGTTCTAGACTCTGGTTCACTGTGTCGCCGTTAGCGACGTCAGCCTGTCGTGTCTGCATTTTTTCGAAGTAAAACCTACGCCGATTTAATAACAAAAATACCAATATTGGAGAAATTGATTAAATATTTTTTAGTTTTTAAGTCTCCATAAATGTAGGTAATAGTCGCAAAGTGTCAAATATTTCATTATTTTCGCGTTTTCATCGATTTTTTTTTTTAATTAAAAGTATAAAGGTGTTTCGAGATTTGTCACTAACACCAACAAGTACATAGTATACAAAATAATAATAATAATAATAATAATAATAATAATAATAATAATAATAATAATAATAATAATAATAATAATACATATCAGCTGTGTACATTAAATATTATAGACTATAGTAAAAAAAGAAAGAAAAAAAACGGTATTTTTGGAATTATTTTTAAAATGCGAGGATATTTGTAGAGTTTAATTGCGTTTTTGCATTATAAAATTGCGGTCCTTATCTGTACTAATAATTATAAAGAGGTAAAGTTTGTAAGTTTGGATTTAGGAGGTAATATCCAAAACTACTTATCTGATTTCAAAAATGTTTTCACCAATATTTAGAATGGACCTTCAGGATGGACATAGGCTATATATTATCGCGTTAAAATAAAAGCGCTTTTCGTGTAGACCATTTTTACAATATAAGCCGGCGTAAAAACGCTGGTAATCTATAAATCCGGGCGAAACAGAACCGAACCGCTATAAATAGTATAAAATTTTGAAAATTAACAAAGTTTTTTGTTTCTTGAAAATTAATTTTGGTTAACATCGAAACCACGAACTTGTATTAGGCCCAAATACCTTTTAGTGACGCTTATATTGTTTTGTTGCTTCGCCGCTCCATTAAGCGAACCGTAGTACTATAATAATGAAATACTTTCTACTACTTCAAAGCTGTAGTAGACAAGAGATTGTATTTTCAGAATATCCATTTGTAAAAACGACTGAACTGATTTTGATTAAACATTATCACTAATTGTTGCTCATTTATTTCCCGTGTCAAAACCAACATCTACAGACCAAATCGATATTCTCACGTAGGTCACGAAAAAATCGCAGTAAAAAGCTAATTAAGTGCATCTTCTATTTTAAAAGCCTCATAAATCACAGATACTTTTATGCAGTAATTTATTTTTAATGATTATAAAATTTATTTTCACGATTTAGTCACTTGCGTGACCCAACATCGTTTCGAAGCGTTTTATTTTTACAATAGTTTAATCTGAATATTGCTATTGAAATCTAAGTGATGTTTATAGACAAATCATATTTTAATTTCATTATAATAATACATTTTTAATGCAAATTGTATGTTTATAGATTTTTTCCCCTTAAAACTACAATGCTATAATTGTTAGAGGCATCTATTGACAATAAATATTGCTTACTTTATGTGATCGCAACCTTGATTTCAAAATAAAACTACGTTCCTCAATTATTTCAGTATATTCTCGTAATTACTGTCTTTATATCACAAACTTCTTCGTAATTAGATGTCACAAAAGTTCATCCAAATAATTGATAATTAGAAAAATTGAGGGAATATCTGTTATCAAATTTCAATTATTTTTTTAATGATTTATTTTATAATTATTTTAATTTTGTGCTGTTGCAGGGAACCAACACACAACAAACACAGACAAGATGACTCTTCTGGTACATCCTGGACCTGAAATGCAGGAGCTCATCCGTGCCGAACTCAAAGAAGACGTCTCCACAAGAGACGCCGACTTACAAACTATCAAGGAATGGCTCGTCAAACAGCCTCACTTACCAGACACTTGGGGTGAGTTAATTGGTCAACTTCTCCAAAACGACGTCCTCAACATTTAGTTTATACCTTCGTTTTCGAGTATTTAATCCCTACATTAAGACGCACCAAAATCGAGTCAGTGCTTATGAATGGAGGAATTTTGATCTTGTAGTATTATTATCAGAGAAACCTTTGGAAACCTTTGGAAAATAATTGTATTGCATTTATTAAATCGATTGACTTTGTTTTTAACAGACGAAGATCGCCTGATGACGTTTCTCCGTGGCTGCAAGTTCAGCTTGGAGAAGACCAAACGCAAATTGGACATGTACTTCACGATGCGCACAGCTATACCTGAATTCTTTAACAACAGAGATATTACCAGACCTGAACTCAAAGAAATCGCCGATCTTATGTAAGTATAATGTCGGAAAAATAAGGTTCGACCTGAAACAATCGGAAGTTTTAGAAAACATACGTTTCGATTTTTCTTTGCCATTCCGAAGGCTTTTTCTCTTAAAGTGTAAAGTCTTTGTCTTTCTATATCGTTCAACAAGTCCTTCAAATCGTTTCCAAAACCTTTCTAAACCTCTAAACGTGCATCAGTCTGTTTTACAAGCTCACAGCTGGTCAAACGTGTCGCCCAAAACATAAAGTTAATTTACCGGTCAGACGATTTTTATTAGTCGTGAGCGCTGCACTTTCCTTTTGCTCAGAGTTATTCTGGTATTTAAATAACAACTTCCCAATTGCTTCAACCAACATGTTTTTTTTAAACTCTTTCGCGCATGTTCACTCAATATGTTTAGATTTTATAGTTAACTTATGTTGTTTGTATTTCAGCTGCATACCTCCTTTGCCGGGCCTGACACCACAGGGTCGGCGTGTCGTAATGATGCACGGCAAAAACAAAGACATCTTGACACCCAGTGTTGCTGACGCAATGAAAATCGTTCTCATGATCGGAGATATTCGTCTTTCGGCCGAGGAAGTAGGCGTGGCCGGTGACGTGTATATTCTTGACGCCAGCGTTGCTACCGCAGCCCACTTTGCCAAGTTCACGCCAGCCCTCGTCAAGAAATTTCTAGTTTGTGTACAGGTCAGTATTCCATGAACTTTAGAAAAATTGGGATCGCTGCCACTATATTCTTCCATTTAGTTTCTGCTACTTTCATTTTGCCGCTTTCGACAGAGTGGCCTTCGAACCAGTTTCTACGTTCCTTTCAAAATAAAACATATCGTTGATATTGTATTGACTAAATGATGAGGGGTAAATTGTTTGTTTTCAAATCTTTCAGGAAGCATATCCGGTAAAATTGAAGGAAGTGCACGTAATCAACGTTTCTCCATTAGTCGACACAATCCTCGCCTTCGTAAAACCTTTCGTCAAGGAAAAGATCCGCAACCGCATTTTCATCCACAGCGACGGTCTCGACTCACTGTACAAACATGTTCCCCAGGATATGCTCCCCGAGGAATATGGCGGCAAGGCTGGCAAACTTCAGGACTTACACGGTATGTTTACACAATTCTTAATAGTTTGTAGGTTTGACAAATTTGTCTTTTGTTTCGCGGTCTGTCGATTCTATTAAAAATGTCCTCTTCCAAATCTGTACGTTTCATAGTTGATGCCAGTGTCGGCCTCAGAGAATATCGGTGGCCGGTATAGATTTGTTCTTCTTAATTACATAGTCTCGTAGAGGCGTTTCCCAATTTTCCCGGTAAATTTTTAGGTCCCTCACCTACCCTGGTTGAAGTTACTGATTTATGAGAAACAAAACCGATGAGAAGTATAGAAGATTGGTCTTCCTTTCTTTTTCCTTTTTCTGAAGAACAATATACTATTTCTTATTCTTATTGCTTATACTATATATAGACCGAGCGGTGTAGCATAGTGGTGAAATCACTAGACTCGCATTCGGAAGGTATCGGGTTCGAATCCCGGCGGGGGTAGATGTGTGTGGACTTTTTCCTGTTGCCTCTCGTCGTGAAAAGGCAATTCCCGTACTATTTTGTTGAAGGTTTCCATGGTTTCTCTGAATAACTAATATATCGGCATCCTTCTGCCATTTCGTATCTTTGTTCCTGATTGTATTTCTACTTGCTTTCGATGCATTTCTTCTCTGATTTTTCTAAATGAACCGATGAATCTGGACTGAAAATATTTGTTCTGCGCAGATAACTGGATGAAAAAACTAGCCGACATGAAACCGTGGTTTGATGCTCAAGAAAACCTGAAAGCTGACGAGAGCAAACGGCCAGGAAAACCTTGCACGCATGACGATCTTTTTGGTGTCGACGGCAGCTTCCGCAAACTGGTCATCGATTAATAGATATCTTCGAAATCATTCTTTAGTTTAATTCTTTACGCCAAATATTTCACACTCATACTCATAAAACATCGAATAGTCCGCATTAATATTGACTTTGAGGTTAAATCAAATCGTTTTTCAACATGGCGACTACTTAATTATTGTTGAATTTTAGGTTAGATTCCACGCTGTTGAAATTATTTTGTTAATGGAGTTGCGTGGTTTATGACTGTAAGTTTTGACAAGGTTACTATTGCTCAAAAAGCCAGAAAGAAACGTGTCTTGAAAATAAAATTCTTTCTTAACAAATATACACAGAACGGTTAATTATTTTTAGGTTTTTGTTATTCGCAAAATTGGTACATTTTTTTAGATCTTTTAACATTTCAAGACAGGAAACCAAGGTCAGTATTAAAAAATTAATTTAAATTTCATCATCGATTGTCATAGTTTAATTTTATTTAAATTAACGGATAAAACAAATTAAAACGTATATGAGTGGACAAAAAAACGAACCAAAAATAAAAATAAATATAATATTAATATAAATAAAATTTGAAGCCGATCTCTTGTTATTGTGTTTTGTTTATTTCTATTTATGGTTCAAAAATTGTTTCTTTGCAATCTATTGTTTTCTAATACATTTTTGTAGTTAATTAAAAATTGCAACCAAAAAAATATCGTTACACTTGGCATTTGGATAATTGTTAATTTTTTTTTATTATTTTTATAATTTACTTTTTAAGGCCTTATCGCATTTTTGTACAATTCATTTGTTCACTATTTTTTGTACATTTCAATAAAAATATCTCTTAGAATTTGATTTTTTTTCTTACTATATTTTCTTAAACCACCAACAATTAATTATATACTTTTATTCTATACTGAGCATAGGAACAAAATCGCAATCGAACCCAAGCATATTACTATCTTTTTTAAGCCGTAAGCACTGGCGTATCCAGGAGGGCAAAACAAGCGCGGTGGACCCGGCTTAAGAAATTTCTAATTTGCCCCCTCCTGGACCAAAAGCTGGGTACGCCCATGTTAACGTCATAGAAAAATACAAAGTTTTTGAAATAGAGATACTTTATTCAGTCTTATCATCGGAGAAATTAAGGAATTACATCGAAGAAATATACGCAGATATATTTTCGATACGCTTTGTTGCCTTCACTCACCGCACATTGAGTAGATATAGTAAATTATTAAATATATGCAATTAAAATATTCAATTAAGTATACTTCACTATATATTATAAAACAAAGTTCTCCCGCCGCGTCTGTCTTTTTGTCTGAACGCGATAAACTCAAAAACTATACCGAACGGATTTTCATACGCTTTTCACCAATGATAGTAGTGATTCAAGAGAAAGGTTTATGTGTATAATTCATTAATATTTTGTGGAAATTGGTTGAAATATGGCGATGATTGTTGAAGATGTCGAAAACGCTACTTAATCCCTTTGAGATATAACAAAACAATGTATGGTGGAATTGTTCCCCTTTTATAGGTCTACAGAAAAGTCTGGGACGGCATATGTCTATCTTTTAAGGATAGCTTACTATATCTATTTTAATGTTAAGCGCTTTTCGTGGATATCAATTTTGCAACGTAAGTCGACGAAAAAACGGTGGCAATCTACAAATTCAAGCGAAGCCGGGCCGAGCCGCTAGTAATATTAAAGAGGTAAAGTTTGGGTGTAGGAAGTCACCTTCTTTCAATGAACACAATTTCTGAACCAAATACGTAATATACCGACGTTTATTTCTGTTCATTGGAATCAGCATGCCTTTTTATACATGCCTGCAGGTTAGTTTGTTAAAAGTTCTGGGAGATTATGATTACGTTTTAGCTGAATAAAGAAATTATTTTCAGTGTCTTTTGAGATAAGTTTTTTTTCTCAACGCACAGCAACTGTTAAGTATCAGATATCACCGACACAGTACACACACAGCCGGTGAATGTTATGCTAATACGCAAATAACAAGATTTAATAACGTCTGCGTTGCCATTAAATGTAAACAAAAATACGGAAGTCAAAAGTGTTTGAAAATAACCTAAATCGCAGGCTTTTGAACCAAAAAGGCACATCTATACTAATCTATTAAATTCATGGTATGTATTCAAGGGCTTAACTAGGCATGAACTACAGGAGCGCGTGTTCACCCAGACAGAAAATAGATTCCAGAAAGACCTCAGAATGATCGAAAAAATTAGCATTATATTAAAAATACTGTACTTCTTTCAACAACTTTTAGACCTAATATTTTCGCTGATAACGAAGGGAGAAAATAAACAAGTGTCTCCCTTCCTAAACACTGAAAGAATTAGGCTTAAAATTTTGTAAAATGTCAGATATATAAAGAGGTTGATTATGATAAAGATAACTACAGCAAACGATGGACGGAATTCATGTAAAAAATACGTGTTTTATATTATCCTATTTATATAAATTTCAGGCTGTAATTTATATCTATTAGGTACTTCATTTTCTCAAAACTGACCCAATAGTTTCTCAAATAATCGGGGTTGTGTAAGTACCCTTATTACCAACATGAACGACAAATT
This sequence comes from Xanthostigma xanthostigma, assembly GCA_963575645.1. NCBI lineage: Eukaryota > Metazoa > Arthropoda > Insecta > Raphidioptera > Raphidiidae > Xanthostigma > Xanthostigma xanthostigma. The sequence goes on along the minus strand of OY754472.1, from coordinate 24,462,330 downwards.
GATGCGGCCTTAGTTGTTGAGCGTCTATTATCTACGATAACCTTTTTACTGTCAATCGTTTATTTATTTCAAAATTTAAACCAATTAAACATGAATATTTTTTCCTTAAGATATGATAAACACTTTATCGTGAAATCGGCACCTTGTACCTTTATAATAATGGGATTTTTTTTTTATAATGGAAATCCCAGAAAACCTACGTCTTTACCGGTAAATTATTATTTATAGAAAGTTGTGTAATACTTCAGATGTTTCAGCACAATTTATTAGAAGGGTACCTATTCCAAATTTTATCATTTAAAAATTTACATAATTTTCTGACCAGCGCGTACAAAAATAAGATTTTTTTGAAAAATTTCCGTCATAATAAATTGATTAATTTATCATTAATGTACTGGAGCTAGGCTTGCGTAATATTGACATCCAGTTGGCTTGCGTTATGTAACTGTATTGATTACTTTCAATTTAATTATTTGTAACTAGCGGCCCCGTCCGGCTTCGTCCGAATTTGTAGCTTGCACGGTTTTTTTGTCAACATACGTTGCAAAATTGGTCTCCACGAAAAGCGCTCTTATTTTCACGCAAATATAGCCTATGTCCATCCCGACGATTCATTCTAAATATTAGTAAATATTTTTTGAAATCGGATGAGTAGTTTCGCAGATTACCTCCTACATCCAAACTTTACATCTTTATAATATTAGTATAGATAATTCATTCCTAATTTGAATATTCAATAAATAATATCTATAAGAAGAGCCTCGTAGATGCAATCAATGTAATCTTATAATAACAGTAAAGCACATTTTAGTCGAATGCCCTCTATACGAACGCCAAAGGAAAATGAATAAACATGAAAATGTAAACAAAATACTTGATTTCCTAAAATTAACAGATCTAGAAAATAAAATATAAATAGCAATACTTACCTCAAATAATACAACTACATAATATGTAACAATACCATCTCTATACATGTACTTACCGTATACTCATTATTATTATCTAATTATTTGTACCTTCTTTTTTTGTTTTGTTTTTCTATGTGCTAATGGCCTCGCAGTCGAAGCACACACTTTTGTTATGTTTATTGTATTTTTGATTTGATTTTTTTCTATAAATAAAAAAAAAATATCTATAAACTTCTGGCAATTTATTTCTATAATATCTTAAGGTAGTACGAGCACCAAGGCAATTTTAAATAAAAGGCTTGATTTTTTTTTATATGAAGTTGGACTTAGTCTAAACCAATTCTGAAAATTTTAGGGGGTTTGCCCGATTATTTAAATAAATAAATGACTTCAAAAGTAGGCATATTTAACATTGGCTTTATGGTAAAACGGTAGATGGATGATATGTTTTCATTGATTTCTCCAAAACTAGTCGGTGAAAATTTAAAAAAAAAACTATTTAAATAATTAAATTTAAAACCTTAGTAAATTATTGAAAACAGAAAAAACCGTTGTGCCCGACTAATTAAAAAGATATTTAATTAAAAAGATTTTAATTAGTCGGGCAAAACGGGTTTTTTTGGTTTCAATAATTTTTTAATGTTTTAACTTTAATTTAAATAGTTTTTTTTAAATTTCCACCTACAAGTTTTGGAGAAATCAATGAAAACATATCATCCATCTACCGAAATATAAGAAAAAAAATCAAGTCTTTTGTTTAAAGTTGCCTTGGTGCTCGTACTACCTTAAAGATATCTCTACAGATAAAACCAGTGGGAGTATATGCGCAAGTAATTCAAGAATTATTTTATGTTCTAATAAAATTTGTTATTGAAATCGTTAACTCAGAAGGCGTTGCATTTCACAAAATATTAATATCAAAAGAAACTGACTAATATTTAAAATTACATCCGTTTTTGAACAAATGCAATCTTTTTATCGACCAATTTTAAGACAGAAGACACGCAATCTTTAAATTACCATATTACACTGTACAAGAGACAGAGAAAATCGAAATATTTTTGCCATAGGCTATATCAAAATGAATTTATTCTTATAAAAAACTCTATAAAAACTGTTTGGACAAACTCTGTTATACGAAATTTATGTAAAATTTTCTCCTCTTCCGATTAAGACAGGTTTCGAAGCGATCTGATTTAAATTGAGCGAGTTATAAGTGGAAGACTTTATTTTTTTCAAATTGCTCCCCTTTGGGGCCAAAATTCAAAAATCGGCCGACGTTACGAGCTTAGTTACGCGGACGAATTGAACAAAAAAAGTTTTTTTTAAAATCGGTTGAGGCATTTTGGCTGTACGCGTGACAAAAAAGCGTGACACACAGATTCACAGACAAACCGAGTACATAACATAGGCGCTTTAGCTTACGCTATTCGCGCCTAAAAATGGAAGTGTCTGTAAGATCAAAATAACAACTTTTTACTAAATGCATATAAAGTATGTACCTACAGTACTTATAAGAAAAAAACTGATTTCAAAGTTTTTGTCTGTCTGTTTGTTCCGGCTAATCTCCGAGACGACTGAACCGATTTTTACGGGACTTTCACTGATAGATAGAACATAAGGAGCGACTCAGGTGTTTTTTATATTAGCAAAAAAATAAAAAATAAATAAATTTCATGCGGACAGCTAGTAACAATAAAAATATTACAGAAATTATCAGTTCTCACGATTCTATTTTTAAGTATTTCTTGTTCAATAAGATTAAACACGAATAACTAGAATGTAACTATTATCATTAATTTATCAAACTAAACGAGAAATAGTTTAAAATTAATTTATTAGTGATAATTAATTTTCACAATAACAATTAAAATATCAAATGTTTTAAAAAGTAATTACAAAAAAAAAATGTTTGTTTCTGATAAGCAATCATAACAAGAAAAATATTGAGAAATTTCAGTTATTTATATTTACATCCGTCAACAGACAACAACTTACCTCGTATCCGCAACATTAATGAGTGCGAGTTAGAGCATCCGATGGCTTTTTTTGACAGCTTCATGAAATTTATTTGTTTACACACACACGCAGAGTAGTCAATGCACTTAAGAGGGAAAAATTCCATGGAAACAAATAAACAACCTAAATTTCATGAAGCTGTGTAAAAAAATCCATCGCGTGCTCTCACTCGCACTCATATGTTTGCACAATAATATCAACGCGCTCATACAGCGGACCTTTTATTGTGTCATATTGTGATGTTACAACCATAGAAATATAAGTAACTAGAGTACGCTTGTTCGTATTCTTGTCATAAGTGAAAGTGTCCTCGGTTGAGAGAGAGAACATTGCAGAAAGTCCAGAAAACTAGATATTTGTTTACTCAAATCAGCATTGTTTTGTATCATTAGTTACCATAGAGATAAGGAACTGTTTCTCTGTCTGAATTGCAGACACTTTTACGGCTCACTCGCGTACTCTAGTCTAATATCTCTATGGTTACAACCGGAGGAATTGTCTGCTATCATAAATATACGCTTACAATCTATATACCTATATAGGTATCTAAAATTCTCGAGTCACAATTTTCGTCGCGCTAATCTCCGAAACTACTGAACCAATTTTAATGAAATTTTGTAAATATGTTTTTTTTGGCGCAACTTACGCTATAGGATAGTTTTTATTATGTAAATATTTTGAACAAAATTACGGTATTTTTTCAAAAAAATTGTTTTAGTAACATGTAACGACATCTGATAGAATTTACTCAAAGCTATTGGTTCCGAAGTAAACAAAAAAACTGTTCTAGTACCAAGTAGCGACATCTGTTGGAATTCTCTTAACGCTATTAGTTCAGAAGCAAATCTGGTAGAATTTGCTCAAATAGCTATTAGTTCAAACGCCGGGCCGCAAACGAAATACATTTACCTTAACGGACCGCTATATTACTATAAATAACATATTATTATAAATAAAAACTTCAGGTCATCCGGCTACTGTCTCTTAAGCTATAACCTTATATTATGTATATATTATTTTATTAAAATCCTAAGAAAAGCCTCTTCACGAGTGAACTGCCTTAAATGAATACCACAAATATTCAGGTGTTTGAAAATGAACAAGTAGGAAAAAAATGTTCGATAAAGCAGATATCTATTTCACTCCCACATGGCACTGCATTCCAATCTTTTCCGTGATTATGACGTTATTATCAGATCGTAAAATGACCATGCTGCTCAGCGACGAAACAAATGAATCACCTTCAGAAGGAGAACAGTGAAGTCCTTTCATTGAAAACCGATCAGCTAACATTTTGTTTAAACGATTTTATTTTAAGAAGCAATTGAAAAGATTCCCGAATTACTTTAAACTTGTGGTAGCCAATCGAAATTCGACCGTAATTCATGAAATTTTTAAGTTTGCACGTTATTGAGGTTCTTGTATGGATTTCTCCTGAATCGATTTTACCTGTGTTAGTTCGTAGGTACACATCGTGATGAAACATATATTATGCACTTCCCCTAATTAAAATTAAGATAACGATGTATGTTTCATCACAATCTGTGCAAATTAACACACTGAAACTGGTATCACAACTTTTTCCTTCCCGTGTTTATATACCTATAGATTATGAACCTATATACTGAAACTTTTAAGGACAAATAATGATTACGCTTTCTTTCATGTACGTTTGTGAATAAATTTTGTTCGTTGTGTTGTTAGCGATTCTCGTGTAGGTACGTGAGACAGTTTGACTTTCAATTATTGCACCGGCATTTTTAAAGATCACTCTCTTTTATGAAATTAAAAGTTTGCTTAATTGTGAAATTGCCAACTTCTCTCTATTGAAAGAAGAAGACATTCGAAGAATTGACAAGGACGGATGTCACAGACTTACCAAGGCTCTTAATGTCTAGCGAGAGAGTCATAACATTATAATTAGAGGAAGCCAAGGCGTGGTTTCTCTTGCGCTTATTTTAATATTAAAACTGTTTATTTACGTACTTTTTCTTAATTGGCACCAACATCAAACTTTCATTATTTTGAAAGCCCGTTTCCCTTTCATTTCTGAGTTTTAATAAAAAAAGTGACTTGAAATATTTGTTCGTCTGTTTGATTTCTACGCGTTGTTAAAAAAATAAGAATCAACTTTAAAATCATTCTGTATTGCTAACCTTATTAATTATTTTAAGTCAGTTAAAAAACAGTCATGAAATAAGAAATTTCGAGCAGACGGTTTGCTATAAATCGCGCGTTTTCGATAAAGCGAAAAACAACAAAGGTTTCGTATATTGCGAAAAACCAAAGAAGGAGACTGAATACTGAATACTGACATGTATACTGAGCGGTGTAGCGTAGTGGTGAGAACACTAGACTCGCATTCGGGAGGTACTAGGTTCGAATCTCGGCGGGGGCAGATGTGGCTGGGACTTTTCTGCGGCCTCTCGCCGAGAAACGGTAATTCCTATACCGACAATCTTGTTGAGGCTTTCCATGGTTTCCCTCAATAATTCCAGATAAAATATATCGAGATGGTTCCTTATTCAAGGCTATGGCCGATTACCTGTCAAACTCCTATGCTCAGAATTTGCCTACCTTATCCTAATGCCCTTAAATTCCTTCGTTCGCCCAATGCTATTAATTAGCTGAAGTAAAAGTAGAAAATAACGGGAAGCATGATAGATGGAAAATAGTAATGGTGTGAATGGCGTCTGTTATGACATAAAGTCGAAAAACGGACGTTAAACACATTATTATGCAAACTAAGCCACGCCCCAGCCGCTTCCAATTTACACTTTACGTCTTAAAACAATAATGAAAGTTACAACAATAATTTATGCATGAAACATGCTTATTGCAGCCAGTTTTTGAAACAATCAACTTCTGCAAGTGTTATCTTTATCGCGCGCTTGTCAGTAGAAAGAAACAAATGATGGCACTGTGTTTTGTTCGCGAGCACGGCGGGAAGTTGTACGAAAAGTTTATATCATTTATGAATAAGAATTGATTGTGTCAGTTTGCAATATGACAAGTAATTGATTAAATTTTTATTGTGACAGAATAAGTGTTTTTCCGAACTGGATTTGTTTTGTGTAGTGGAAAATGTAGTGCGTGTTTTGTTTTTTGATGTTTTATTAAACGTTTTTTTGTTTAATAATATAATGCTTTTGTTTTACTCAATCAGAGTTGAGTTGATTGAAGGAAAAAGCCGATTTTGTTTTATGTTTTTCTGATTATTTCTGAGTTTTTTTACTAAAGGTAGGTGTCGTTGTGCTTCTTTACGACTATCTTGAGTTGATTAAGAAATAAATTAAAATATAACGTCTACTTGAATTTTTTATTGGTCGAAATATATTCCATTTTTACTGACTTCAAAAAATGGAGGAGGTTCCTATTCGATTGTGTTTTTTTTTTGTTTTTGGAATATTATTTACGTACGTATTTTTGAAAGTACGGTAAAGAATCAATATTTAAAAATTAATAGTCTCTCGGTAAAAAATAACCTTTTCTTATTTAACAGAAAAATACCACGTGAAATTTATTAGTTTTTTTAACTGAACTTTTGTGATTTTATGGCGTTTTTTTAATAGCTGATACTGTAGTTTAATAGTGTACATAAAACCAGCACTCATTTGTCTATCAATTTTTTTCAAATGTATAATTTACTTTTAACATTATAGTTTAAAATTTTTCTAATTAAAAAGTAAATTTATGCTTTTATCAGTTCTAAAATTAGAACTTGGGTTTTTTGCGCAAATTGATTGTAATTTTTGCATTTTTTTTCTACACCACAAACCATATTTAATCTATTTAATCTCCATAACAATAATAAAGTTTGCGGTAGGTATATAAAACCTAAAGCTAACCAGGATACTCTGCTAAACATTGTTTAAATTCTGCGAAAGTCTAACTAGATACAATTAAAAAAAAATGTTGAATTTATTTATAATTTGTGTGTAATACTTGCTACTAATTATGCATACTTCATTAGCATGTGTCCTATTTTGTTTATATTTTTCTTTGAAACTCGATAAAATACCTTCGTTGTAGATGCACAAAATAAAAAAAATACAGGTTTTACACCCAAAAGAATCAGCCAGGTGCGAGCTCGACTCAGAGAATTCCAAACCCCATCTAATCTTTTTTGATACGAATGTAGCATACAAACATAATTAATCAACAGACAGACAAGATATTATACGAGTAAGGTAAGGTGGGGCAAGTCCATTTCTGGGGCAAGTGTAATCAACATATTTGCATATATTACAGGACCAACTATGATTTATGAGCCATAAACGGACCATTTTAAGGGTGATATTTAGGGGTCGAAAAAAGTTTTCAGGATAAAAAATATCGAAAAAATTCTCAAAATCGATTCAAAATTGAAATTAAACCCTTCTGTGAACATTAAAATGTGCTGATAAAATTACAAATTATATGGAAACACTATAGTTTGCTGATGTGGATTTACTTACTTAAGGGTGTATTTAATTTGGTACAGATGTTGAAATGATAATATTATTGAAATTAAGAGAAAAAAATTATGGGATGCATCAAGGGGTTAATTTTTTTATTTTGTCCAACACAGGTTCACATAATAGAGCCATACTGCCTGTATTAACAAATAGATTATATTGTCGGCAGAGTTTGGCACTGCGACCCGGGTTTTTTTGTGAATGGGCGGTAAAGTTACAATCGGACCTTATTTTTGACCTGTTACGTTTCCTTACGGAAGACGAAAGAAAAAACAGACGTTAGTTCTACCGAAACCCTGGTCATAAATGTAGCACAAAGGTCATAACATTTCGAAGTTTGTTTAACATTTTTTTTATCACTTGATAATATTCTGGGAAAAAGAATATATTATAAAAATGTAAAAAGTATCGAAAAATATTTACATATCACAGAAAAAGAATATTCGCTGTAATTTTGTCTGATATTATTTTAATACCGAGTAAACAAATGAAGCACGTGGGTAACCAAAACAAAGATTACATAATGACAAAATAAAATATAAAAGTGATTATAATATTTTTGCGAAACCGTAACGAAACGATGAACTTATCTAAGCGGATATAAAAATAATTATTTTTTAATTAGCGAGTAACGGTCCGGCCTCGTTTTACCCGGGTGCGATTCCGGGTAACTTAGATCTTAATGTCGCCCGATTTTTAGGCGCGAATAGCGTTTGCTAAAGCGCCTATATTATGTACTCGGTTTGTCTGTGAATCTGTGATCCCGAATTTTGTATCCGGCGTACAGCCCACACAGCTTAACTGATTTTAAAAAAACTTTTTTTTGTTCGATTCGTCTCCGGGTAACTTAGATCCTAACGTCGCCTGATTTTTGAATTTTGGCCCCAGAGGGGAGCAATTAAAAAAACGAAGTTTTTCACTTATAACTCGCTCAATTTAAATCAGATCGGTCCGAAACCTATCTTAAACGAAATTAAACGAAAGAGAAGAAAATTTTACATAGATATCGTACAACAGAATTTACCCAAACTGTTTTTTTATACTCATTTATATAGAAATCAAGCTGTATAAATTCAATTTGACATAGGTAACTAATGGAAAATATCTTTCGGTTTTCTCTGTCTGTTGTACAGTGTAGTATGGTAATTTGAAGATAGCGTATGTTCTGTCTTAAAATAAAATTGATGGTTAATTATATTTATTAAAATAAAATAAAAAGATTGCAATTGTTAAAAAACGGATGCAATTTCAAATATATGTGAAGTGCAAAACCTTCTGAGTTAACAATTTGAATAACTAATTATTAGAACATAAAACTTTGACAGATGCAAACGTCATTTTTGACATTTTTTACCATTCCGTCATCACGGATGAGCCTATTGTTTTTGGGGATACTTAGCACATGTGTAGAAGATATATATACTATAAGGTTGTTTTTTATATAATAATGGAATACTTTTCATAACGGTTTTTTATACTATCTATTTTTACGAGTTTTGTACATTTTTTGGGGGAAAATTTTCGCATGTGCAAAAGTGATAAATGCTTTTGCTGTTTTTTTTTTTAATATATAATGGTGGTGTACTTTTTATAATGATTTATTATTCTATTTTACAAGAAAGTTTTGTAAAATGTTTTTTGAGGGAAAGTCAGTGCATGCGCAGAAGAGTTATATGTTTTAAAGTTTTATATATAATAGTGGTATACTTTTCATAACGGTTTATTATTCTATCTATTTTTACAAGAGTTTTATAAATTTTTGGGTAAAAATTGTCGCATCTGCAAAAGTGAAATATATATAAAAAAAAATAACGATGGCATTTGTCACCTTTTGCATTTGCGACAATTTTCCCCCAAAAATTTACAAAACTCTTTATAATGCTTTAGAATTCTATTTTACAAGAAAGTTTTCTAAAATGTTTTTTGATGGAAAGTCGGCGCATGCGCAAAATAGTTATGTTTTAAAGTTTTTTTTTTTATATAATAATGGTATACTTTTCATAACGGTTTAATATTCCATCTATTTTTATAAGAGTTTTGTAAATTTTTTTAGGAAATTTATATAATAATGGTGTACTTTTTATAATGCTTTATTAGTCTGTTTTACGAGAAAGTTTTGTAAACAATTTTTTGGGGTATACTTTTTATAAAGGTTTATTATTCTATTTGTTTTTACAAAAAAGTTATGAATTTTTTTTTCTAAACTTATAATTTTGGAAATATTTTAAAAATAAAAAATCTGTTGTTCTAAAGATGTTAGTTAGGTTAGTTGACAAGCATTCTTTGTTTATTTTTTTTTTATTTTTAAATTTAATGATAGCATTAAGCTCCAAGTGTCGTTAAAAATATACATCGATTTTCAAATATAATGCCGGGGTATATTTTGTAAAATTTCGCGCTTTGTAATTCTTGAAATACTTGCGCATATACTCCCACTGGTTTTTTAAACTTCTGAATTAATAACTTTGAGCAAATTCTATCAGATGTCGCTATATTTTACTAAGGCATTATATAGCTGATATACTTTGTGTATAAGGATAGTTCCTCTCTCCCTGTTTCTTGCAATGAAAAAAAAAAAATAAAAAACTATCCTAAAGTTGGACCACGCAAGATACATTTACAACGTTTCATTAAAGTCGGTTTAGTGGTTTTGGAGATTAGCGCGGCCGATAATCGTGACATGAAATTTTTATATATTTAGATATACAAAGCGGGGGGTCAATGAGGAGGGGCCCACCAAATCTTACCAAATCACACCAAGAGAGTGAGAGAGCGAGGTCTAAATTGTGCTGAAAGCACCTCATGTAATTAATGAACGCCCCCTAATAAATAGATGATGATTGATATACAATCAGCGCTGGATTTACACCAGGGGCAGTAGGAGCTAGTGCCCAGGGTGGCAAATTTCCAGGGGCGGCAAAAATTGGAACGTGGGAAAACATTTTTTTTCGCCATACAGCAAATTCTTCGAGAAGTGTAACCGTGTTGAAAATAATAAGTACATTTTTTTTCAGTCACACGTGTTTGCCTCTGAAAATATCTGGCAATTGATGAGAAATCGTTTTGTTTGTCAATTTATGATTTTTAATTCGAAAAAGATTGTTTTCTTGTGTAATTATCCTGTTTGTAATAAAAAGATTTTTGACTATAGACGAATCATTTTATTTATTTGTAAATTGTACACCGAACATAGTACATTTACTCTATTTTTTGTAGGATTTATAAGGTATAACGGGCCGGCATTCTTCACGGTGCCCCATGGCGGCAGTTAGGGTAAATCCGGCCCTGTATACAATTAAGTAGTGTTAAAATTTATTTTTGTGAGCATGCTACCGGAACAAATATTAAACAATAATTCTCAAACGTTACATAAAAACATTACGGAATTATTTCGAATTCAAGGTAAAAGATAACAGCCTATCACATTATCATCGAATAAATATTCGTTTTTTTAAGAAATACTATTTTGTAGTGTTCTCGGTAATACAGTTTATGTGATGCTATTGGAATTAAATCGTCATAAAATTAATTTATCATGGTACACTATTTATTGGGAGCGGAGTTTGAAATATACACTCACAACGTGGTGATTGTCCTTGATTTATTAACAGGTCAGTTTTCAATCCCAGTTTTGCACAGATAAATTTGGTGTTATCCCTGTTATCAAAATCTGCTCAGGGTGAAAAATTATACGATTATCCAATTTAATTATTTATTTTTAAAATATGTTAAAAAGTGAATGACAAAATGAAAAAATTTGAAAACAAAAATTCAAAATTAAAATTTTAAATTACCTTGATTTTAACAAAGCCGGCTTTTTTTCATCATCGTAAAATACGGTATCAATAGATTGTAAATTATAGACGCTCAACAGCTGAGGTCATCAGCGTCTATTAAATACGGTATCTGAAACAATAATATGACATTAAAGATGGTGAAATAAAATAAAAATTTTGGTGATAATTTTTTTTAATTAGATACTAGCGGTCCGTCCCGGTTCATTCGGGTGCAAAAGAACAAATAGAGAGTTGGGAACATGGGCACACACATTCATGTTGTGTCCAAATTTCATGATGATCGGACTTACCGTTTAAAAGTTTTTGTCGGATGGACAGATATTGACTTTTATATATATTATACTAACGATCCCGCCTGGTTTCACCTGGGTGCAAAGGAACAAATATGGGGGAGGGACATAAGTACGCACGTTCATCTTAGTTTATCGAGATGAATGTAATGTCCAAATTTCATGTTGATCGGAGTAACCGTTCAAAAGTTTTTGTCGGACGGACAAATTTTGAGTTATATTTTGCAACATTTTTCATTGATGCTCCGCTCCTATTGGTCTTAGCGTGATATTATATAGCCTATAGCCTCCCTTGATAAATGGACTATCCAACAAAATTTTTTTTTCAATTCGAACCAGTAGTTCCTGATATTAGCGCGTTCAAAGAAACAAACAAACAAACTCTTCAGCTTTGTACTATATATTAGCATATTATAGGTATAGATAAAACAGAAAATTTCAATATTGTTTATGCTTGACTCTAAGTACCAAGTAAAACTCTAAAATTCAACGAGATGTATTAAAAGTAAGTTAACTTCATTCATGGAGGAAAACTTTACATACTTCGGTTCAATTTGAACTATTAAATAATAGTTATTTAATTAACTCATTTAAAATTTCACGTGAGCGTTTTTGATTTGTGACCACAGATGTATATTTAATCAAATACGGTAAATACACTATGTAGTAACTTCAATATGGAACTTTCACTGTCACATTATGTGTTTACATGGAACACGAATGCCGCTAAAGTCGATTCGACATAGTAAGGAAATAAAAAAAATAAAAAATGTGAGCCGTCGTTGGTCGCCTGGCAGATGTGAAACATGAATTTAAGCGAAATTCTAATAACTAAATTAATCAACAGACGCCATGTTCATCACTCCAACACATACACACACAACTAGCTGACATTTGCGACGCTTTAAAAACGGCTAAATGTCGTCAGCTGCATTGCAAAACGCGACGTGCTGATTATCTGGATGAATATTAATTAGCATTTTTGAACGCCGTTTAAAAAATGGCTTGCAATAGGTCATATGCATGTATTTTTTTATATTTTAATACATTATTTAGTCAACCGTTATACGTAAAAAAAATGATAATCATTTAAAAATGTAATATTATCATAAAAAAAAATTAAATTTCAGATTCAAAAATAGACAGTTTAAACAATCGACCATATTGGCGGGCTTATGTGACGTGATGCATGTCAACCTTGATGTCAAATTGTCAATGTTCTAAATCAGAGGTTCCCAAACTTTTTTGTCTCGTAGACCACTTGCCATGTTTTTCGGTTTTGGGTAAACCCCCTGCTTATCTGATATTGTTTTTTTTTTGAAAATTCATTAATTTCAAATATATTTTTGACAACCGGTATAGTGCTACTCACTTTGAACGATTTAAATTTATAACGGTAGTGAAATGTAGTGTGAAATGTTTAGTTTTATACATTTATTAATTAGATTCAAATTTAAACGAACCAAATTAAAATTTAATTCCTGTTACATAAAATAACTAAGCAAAAATTAATGCTTTTAGTGTGAGGGATGAACCTGATGCTTTAATAATAAATTTTCAACATTTGGCATCAATTTAGTTAGGTTTAATCTTAAATCTCCTCGATTAACAATGTCCAGTTTGTTTCTTTTTTTGTTAGGAGATTCACTATCGTTGACCCCCAATTTCATTTCATGGACCCCCAATTTTTTTCCCGCTGCCATGGACTCCTTGCAAGTTGCCGTCGACCCCTGGGGGTCGATATAGACCACTTTGGGAATCACTGTTCTAAATGAAGTTTATTTGTTGTTTTCTCTAAATACTGACATAATCTTATTGTAAGACGACACAGTCGTCATGGAAACTGTTGTTGTCTGTTGATATAATATATACTCTGACCTCGCGCTGCGTTTTGAAAATTCGAAAATGGCGCGTATTTTCTACATATCTTTTTTATTATTTGTATTTTTTTCAGTGATTATATTAATAAAATAACCAATACGATATGATCAGGAACTAAAATATATTTCGAAATAAAAATTTAAACCAATTTGAAGGCTCATGCATATGACTTATTCGGCTGCCGCTGCGACATAATATAAGCCTATTACTTTTAATGCAGACCTCAGATAGGTATACTACTTTGTTGAAACCTACTTACCGAGCAGCGTCAGATTTGACTCACGTATATGTGACTAGCGGTCCCGCCCGGTTTCACCCGAGTGCAAAAGAACTAATGGGGGGGACATGAGTATGCATATTCGTCTTAGTTTACCGCGATGAATGTTGTGTCCAAATTTCAAGATGATCGGAGTTACCGTTCAAAAGTTTTTGTCGGACGGACACATTTTGAGTTACATTTTGCAACATTTTTCATTGATGCTCCGCTCCTATTGGTCGTAGCGTGATATTATATAGACTATATAGCCTTCCTCTATAAATGGGCTATCCCAAAAAAAGAAAACATTTTTTCAATTCGAACCTGCGATTAGCGCGTTTAACCAAACAAACAAATAAACTCTTCAGCTTTATATAATATTATCCACTATTAGTATAGATAAGACATCGAAACAGGGTCCGTCTGGGATCGAAAAAATTACCGGGAAAATTGTTAAACGCATTTTCGAGACCGTGTAACTAAGAAGAAAAAAATCCAGACCGAAAGAAGTCCCGGTATTCCCTGAGGCCTTACCAACGCTGCTTCGAAATAAAATACAAGCTGCACATAACTACTTTTTTTTGGTTGGAATCTATTTAAACCTCAATTAGCAAAAAATGTATATTAACATTTGTTAATTATTAACATTACATTATTAATTACATCGGCTTATCATAATCGACCATTAAATATCAAATTGCTTTTAATCGATTTTTAAGCCCATTTAGCACAAACATGTCAATTATTTTATTATTGAAATTTTTTTTAAGTAAAATTGAAAGCGACTTTTTCTATATCAGACAACTTGCATAAATGATCGCTGTTTTCATTTCCGTTTTATGCACCGTAGAAAAACGGATACGGAAAAAATATTGAACTTCCTTAAAAAAAAGACACTAAAATTAAGCACTAAATAATATATTGAAGGAGATTTATTTGGTTGAGGAACAATTAAAAAATAAGCTTTACCAGGGTATCGCTCGTGGCGATACTCTTATTTTTCAATTGTTCCTCAACCGCAAATAAATCTCCTTCAATATATTTTTGGAACAAAAATTCTACTAACTAAATAATATATAGTTTTGAAGTATGTATACGCAAAAATTACTATATTTTTTATGTATACCTACATACTTTCATAAAGTTGGTGTCGACCTCAAAACTATACTATTTTATGCTTAGTGTCATTTTTTTAAAGTTTTTTCGGCATCCTTTTCTCTACACGTAATGCACAAAATAGAAATAAAAACAACGCACATCTATGCAAGTTGCTTAATAGGTCATATGCATAAAACTCCAAATTGGTTAAAATTTTTATTTCGAAATATATTTTAGTTCTTGATCATAACGTAATGATTATTTTATTAATCTAATCACTGAAAAAAATACAAATAATAAAAAAGAAATGTAGAAAATAAGCGCTATTTTCGAATTTTCAAAACACATCGTGACGTCAGAGTATATATCAACAACAGTTTTCATGACAACTGTGTCGTCTCACAGTAAGATTATGTCAGTATTTAGAGAAAACAACAATTAATAAACTTCATTTAGAACATTGATAATTTGATATCAAGGTTGGCATGCATCGTATATCATGACGTCACATAAGCCCGCGAACATGGCCGATTGTTTAAACTGTCTATTTTTGAATGTGAAATTTAATATTTTTTTTCTTATGATAATATTACATTTTTAAATGATTATCAATTTTTTCCGTATTATGATTGACTAAATAATCTATTAAAAATATTAAAAAAAATCATGCATATGACCTGTTCAGAAAAAGTTGCTAACAATTTTAGTTAAAATAAACTGATTAATAATAATTGATGTTTTTGTGTAAACCTGGCTTAACCAGAGGTAATTTGATTTTTTTATTATCGATTAGGTATGATAAGAATATGCTCTTTCATAATAAAAAAATACTTTAAAAATTGGATTAATTTTGAAAATTTTACTGCGGAACCAATTATTTCTGATATAAATTTTATATAAATGGGAGACATTCTTAAATAGGAACCATTATTGAAAGGAGTGCGTTTTCGCGTTCGGTAATTTACATTCAAATAGTGATTTATAAATAGTTATTTCGAAATTGACGTGTGATTGCAGTCTCTGAGAAAACTGCCTGTCACCCACAAATAGACACCAAGGTACGGATCACTAATATATAATAATAAATAATTATGTAAATGAGAAAAAGAGAACAGAAGGGTGAAGTTGGCGTTTCTCTACATACAGGCAGCCATTTTCGTCCGACTTTTCGAGCTCCTGATTGGTTCTGTTTTCCACCTTGAAGTTGTTTGCGATATCTCCGGCTATTCGCAAGAGCTCGTTCGTTGGTTCTGATTGACTTACGACATAGAATTTTTTATCTCAACTCATTAAGTGTGGATTATCATTGCATTCCTTATTTACTCCGATGAACTTTATTTACGTTAGATATTTTTATATGTATAGGGAAATCTTTGATACCTCTATCATATCGTTGGAATACAGTTCACTGACAAAAAAATGGTCTCTTCAACAAAAAATACATTATAATCAGGCCACAGTATATTACAGAACACAATTAAAAATATTGATATGCGAAATCATATATGTATTCCCAAATCATTTTTTAAAACATAAAAACATTTCAGTGGGATTTGCCTGAAAAAGTCTAGTTCACTTGTCCCTTTTTGGTTAATTCCAGTGCTCCTTCCCAAAAATTATGATCATGGTGCCATTTGATTCGGAATTATATCTTTAAACTCTTTGAAAAAAATGAAGTGAGGGACGAAAAAATTGCTAAAGTTTTGAACATTTCAGTAAAAGAAAAAAGAGGGGTTTAGTTTTTTGCGAATATCTTAAAAGCTATTGCAGATATCTAAAATCACAACAAAAAAATTCTGAAATATTTCTAATTTTAATTTAGAGGTGAAAATAGGGCTAAAATAGTATATTACCTTACAAGGACCGAAAGTTGAATTTTGCCGAGGGCATCATGACGCGCAGGGCCGAGATTTCAACTTTTAAGGCCCGTGTGGTGTATACGATTTTTCTTCATATCAGCTCGAAAGTACGTACCTACTTTCGTCAGCAGGGACGAAAGATTGACATTTACTCCTAGTGAGAACGGCAGGAGGAAAAAATTTCTCATGCGTATTTATACTCGTAACTAGGGTTACCGCTGTCATTTAATATAATAAATAACAGGGAGGAAATGTCAAACTTTCGTACCTGATATAAGGGACGAAAGTACGTACTTTCGATCGAGGTGTGAAGAAAATGCTTTTTTCTATTTTTTATACAACAAGCTAAGAGACGAAAATATTGACAATTATATGCACAATTAAAAAAAAATTTTAGTTCTATTTTCACGTCTAAATTAAAATTAGAAATATTGGTGTTAGAGTTCCTGCTCTTTCAGAATCTTTTTTGTTATTTCAGGTATCTGCAATAGTTTTCGAGGTATAAAAAGGGAAAGGCGTTTGGGGGAAATTCTTTAAAAAACAATTAGGTACGGGGTCGTGTTGATGCGATAGCGTTTTTTTTTTGCGCAGTGAAAAGGGAAGGGCGTTTGGGGGGAGTTCTTTAAAAAAAATAACGGGGTCGTGTTTTTTTTAGTTTTTTTTATTAACTATACTTTTTTTTTATTTCGACTGTAACTACGACGCATATATTTACAACGATATAGTACTATACAGATTACCATATGAAATTAGAATTTCTGGAAATGAACTGGCGCACTGAAACAGGGGCCTCGTGTTCAATGTGATATTGTTTTTTTTCTTTTGTCTATAAATATAATTATGTTGGACGTTGATTCGATAATTGGTTGACGTCGTTCATCAAGCAAGGATTAAAAAGTGAGTCAATATTTTGTGTCGATTGTCAACAAGGTGTGCATCTTAATTAATCACGTGTGTCGTTATATTAAACGGTATGTTTTGACAGTTGTCAAAGCTGTGAGTTTACCCATTGTAAACCTGACTGCTTTTTTCTGTTTTTTAAGTATAGCGTTTAATTTGTGCGAATTTGTGTTGTGCGTAATTTTTATCGCGAAGTGAACTGTTTCATTTATTTGTTCAACATCCAATCCTTATAGCTTCGCCGTAGTAAAAATGAATACGTTTTTTCAACAGAGAGGAATAACCTGCTGAATCAAAAAAAAAGATTTCGAAAATTTTTCTGGCAAAAATCCGGAACCCGCGCCAGGTGTGCAAACCTGGGAGGGCACAATCAGCAATGCGATTATTCATGTTTTATTTGAATAAATCAACTAACAAAATTTTGAGATCGCGAAATCAGAATCTTGCCACGAGTGCCGATGAATTCAGCAACGGCCCCTGCTTTTCAAATTTTCTTTTTTAAAATTCATATTGTTACCATTAGCCGATTTTTACCCGACTAGGAAAAAAAATCGTGAGCCGTCGTGGGACGCCTAGCAGATGTGAAAAATAATTTTAAGCAAAATTCGAGTAACTAAATTACGCCCTGTAATTGAATTTTGCCCGGTAACTAAATTTTGCCCCGTCAGCTAACGAAATTCTAGTAACTAAATATCGCCCTGTAACTAAATTTTGCCCTACCATCTAGCTGTCGTCTTTAACAAAAGTTGAGTTATAAAAACACGAAACAAGTGTTACGCGTTGTCATCTAACGAAATACTAGTAACTAAATTTCGCCCTGTTATTTAAATGTCGCCTTCAACTAAAGCCATGTTTAATCCAACGCACACAAACGTAACGTCGTCTCATAAAAATGTCGCGCCAATTGCACGGTTTTACTCCCAAACAAACGCGCCATTAGATGATTCACGTCAAAAGGTTACGGGTTCTTATAGCATCGGCGGGCGCCTCTACCGGCGAAATAGGAACCCTTATTAATTTCACTTTTTGGACAACAGCCAAATGCATGGGGATTAGTCTCTTTTCTCTCTTTTCTACACGATGTAATCTTTCGCAATCAAAAATTATAGATTTAAAACATCTGCACTGGGGGGATTCCCCACACCTTTCACATCCCCGGATCTGGGTAACAGTTCAATTTATAATCTAATACCATATATTAACAGTGCATTGCTCCGACTTACAATTCGAATAGTTCGCGAAGTATTTCCGATTTTTAGACTGTTTGCATATCGATGGTCTC
Source organism: Xanthostigma xanthostigma (assembly GCA_963575645.1). NCBI lineage: Eukaryota > Metazoa > Arthropoda > Insecta > Raphidioptera > Raphidiidae > Xanthostigma > Xanthostigma xanthostigma. The sequence continues at coordinate 24,443,580 of OY754472.1, read as the reverse complement.
AGAACAAAAGAACGTATTGTCAATTTGCCGCCAAACTGTATAGTTCGTATGATGCCGGCACTTCACATGGTTATTTGTATTTGTGTATTTGGCATATTTGGCAAACAATTACCAAGTGTGGAGGGTCTATTTGACAAAGTGTTGGCCTTATTTGCCTATTTGACAAATAAGGCCAATACCAAATACGCGTTACCGTGCGCTTGTCGGTTTTTCGAGGCACATCAAAGGAGTCAAATAGGCAAATACGGCAAATAAACCGTCCACACAATGGCTATATTCAGAAGCGCACGCGCCGTGAACCTGTACGGACGTGCAGTATTTTTGTGTCTGTGCTGTGAGCGAGAACTGGAACAATTACTATTGAAAATGAATTGGGACAATGAAACAGTGCTAAAATTCCTGGATTTTGAACCTTGCGTTCTGCTGCCAAATGTTTGTGTATTTGCTATTTGACTGCCATGTGTGGGTGGTTGTATTTGCCTCTATTTGCATGTTTGACTTGAACGTCATATATTTTGCCAAATACAACAAACACCCAATAGCGAACACAAATAGCCATGTGAACTGCCACCTTGAGACTAAATAGAGATCTATCAAAAATTAGCTATTAACATTGTTAAGACACACCCATTGTCAATTAAAGAAATTTTAAAGTAATGTCACTGTTGGGACACAGACCCGAATATTTCCACTTTCGCGGCGGAATGAGTTACCAATTTTTTTTCAGAGACATGTTCAAACAGTCAATCTTTCTGATATTTAAGCATATTTGTAACCGATTTTTCACATCATACAAGAGTGGAAAGATTCAAGTTCGTGTCCCGGCAGTGGCATTGTTTGAAGAACAAATATATCAATGTAACAATGAATGGGTCTTAACAATGTTAATAACAAATAGATCTCTAATAAATATATACCTATATATATTTAAAAAGTAGGTAATTACATTTACAATGACACCATCGATATACTTGCATCTGGGTCAGGTAAATGATGCAGTCAAAATGTCTATTCCCCACGCCTTTTTGGCTTACGTACTGCTGCTATAAATATTATGTACTTTTAGAGGTATGCTTTTGTTCTCAGATAACATGCAATTACCTTCTCAGGCTAGGCTGCAGAAAGGATTGTCAAAAAATTTGATTTGATAATGACCTTAGATTGTGATCATATAATTACAGTTTCCAAACATCAGGAGCAGTCTAATATCGTATTCAAACTCCCGGTCACCTATAGGACATTAGATGTATACTCATAAAAACAAATGATTGATTTACATAGAAAAATATGGCTTTTCGAGCCAAATTTTGATCTAAACGCACAGAAAAAAATTATTTCGATGTGGAAATTGTACAAAAAAAAAGAACTATGTAAAATATATGCATACACGGTTTAAAAACTAATTATTTTTCGACTAGAATTCGATTTAACATTCTACTATGCTTTTGTTGTGGAGAAATATGTGTAGTCACAATCTAAGGTCATTGTCAAATCATATTACATGACAAAACTTTCTGCAACCCAGCATTAGAATAGTACAATCTACAATTGATTGACTGATTGTATATTATAGACGCTAAACAGCTAAGTTTATCAGTGTCTATCATAATCTACAATAACGCTAAGACAGGTATTCATAGTCAGATTTCAACACATCACTAAGATTGGCTTTACAAAGATCATATCTTATTTATTAAAATTTTATGTATTCTTATTTTGAAAATAGAGCAATATTTATACTGAAATTGGTTCAAACAATCTTTTTTCCGGGTCAACACTGTTTTAAACAAATAATAAAAACAAAATACTTTGTAGAACTTTCACGTGTTTTTATTTGTTATTAATCATGTTCTACCAAGTGCCGAGTGAAAAGTCAGTGCATACTGTTTTAAATAATAAATTGTAGATTATAGACGCTCAATAGTTAGGGGATTATGGCTAGCCTAGTTCTAAGCTAGTAGGGAACATGTTCACGTAGTGGCGTAATGATGAATTCCTCTACAAGTTTATCTAGTATTCAAGACGCGGCTTTGTTTGGCAATAATAAAAATATTGGCACGTATTTCATTAAATACTATATAATGTTAGGTTAGATATCTACATATACGTGCAATAATCAGCAATGGCCGCATACCAGGCCGTCAGTGACAGCTCAATAAAAGGATAAGCATACAAGGAATTAGACTTATAAGATATTCCGGATATGTATAGCCCCGAATTAACCCGGAAATTTGTCGCAAAATAACCGTGAAATTTGCCCCGAAATAATCAGGAAATTTGCCCTGAAATAACTCGGAAATTTGCCCTGAAATAACTCGGAAATTTGCCCTGAAATAACCAAGAAATATGCCCCGAAATAACCCGGAAATCTGTCTTGAAATAACCAGATAATTTGTCCCGAAATAACCCGGCAATTTTCTCTGAAATAGCCAGGAAATTTACCCCGAAACAACCCTGAAACTTGCTCCGAAATAACCCTGAAATTTGCTCTTAAATAACTAGGGAATTAGCTCAGAAATAACCAGGAAATTTGCCCTGAAATAACCAGGTAATTTAGCCCGAAATAACCAGGAAATTTGCCCCGAATAACTTCGTCAAGTCCTGCAACAACGTATTCGTTCGTTCCTGAATGAGAGTGCATATGAATTATAATCAGCGTCTGGAATTTATTTAACGTATACCTTTTTGGTTTTGTGGATATGAATAAAAAGACAAATGACAATCAAATACCTACATTTTTTCGTAGTCGATTAATAAAAGGTTCGTTCCAAGCAGCCGCGAACGGTAATAGAACCGTACACAGTCTTGTCACTGCACAAGACTAATTTTCGCACTAGCTCAAAAATCGATACTGCGCAAGACAGTCTTGCGCAGTAACAAGACTGTGGACGGTTTTATTACCGTTCGCGGCTGCTTGGAACGAACTTAAAATAACTCACACTGCGGCACTACTTAGTTTCTACATGTGTAACTACAAAAATCACTTATTTAAACACAGCAAAATCACTCAAAACTAATCAATTAAAAAAGCACTTAAGATCGCAACTTACCAGTTTAATATTCGTTCGTTAAAAATACAATAATTTTGCAAGTTTCTAATTTTCATAGACAGTAATGTAAACCGTTATATATGTCTCATAAAACGTAAGCGCTAAAATTCGTACTACACTGTCAAATATATTTAAAAAAATAATTAATATTTATCTTCGATAAAATATAACCTCAAATTTTAATAAAATATCTTTTACTAATACAGACAGGACGTATTCACATTTTCTTATCACAGAAAATAATTTGAAAATTTCTATTTATTGTGTCGTGTTTCAATCGCTAATTTTTTTTCAAAATGGTGGCCGTTTAAATATTTAAAAAAATGAGCGTGAGACTCTCGCCCGCTAAAAGTGAAACTTTTAAAGTCCTAGCATTTGTTGGCGATTATTGCATTTGTATTCCATTTTAAAACAAAACTGAAATAAATTATTTTATAATTCAGGAAAAACTTGCAGATTATGTCGCAATGTCAGAGACATTGACTACATAGGTGCATATGAAGGTGTATAATCCATGGGACTTTTGTGTAAGTAATATACGCAACAGTGTCAAAAGTGTCAACACTTTTTAAAATCGGAACACGCTACCAAGCACACCTAAATATATTCTTTTCGGTTTAGTTAAAAATAATATTGTAACTCCTCGGTTTCCACGCCTCTGTCCACGTCACTGCTATTGGCTGGCGTCGAAAACAGGCTTTACGCGCAGACTCGCAATTAAAATGTCTTTCTCATTACAGAAACCGGAAATAAATCACGCATTCTGTTTCCACATTGTGCGTGACTGATTCTGCAATGGCGGCTCAAAGCACTATCTGGATGCCGCAAGCGCTGTTTTCATTCGATGCTTCGTTTGATCAAACCGTGCTTTTTTGATCCCTTTATTCCAATAACCGCAGAATTCATATAGCACCGTTCTCTTTTAACCTAAGTACAGACTATGAGCCAACCAGATAGTTCTAATTTATAGGACGCTGATGACGTCAGCTGTTGAGCTTCTATAATTCACAATCTCTCTCTCTCTAATTTATAGGTTGTTGAAATTATAACGCGCTTTTGTTAGCTTCACTGTATGAATGTACAATGTACATGTATGTTACGAAATCTTTAAAATAAATTTTCACCAACTTCCAGATGTCTGAATAATTTGAAATTTTGCACACGCATTAAAAACCCATGACAATACAACTTATTTATTTATTTATTTATTTATTTATTCTTTTATAACAGTATATACAATTTTAATGTCAATTATCAGAAATTAAGAATTTTACCACCCAACTTGGCAAGCCAATAATTTATATAAATTATAAATGTATAAGATATATGTATATAATTTATATATAAATTAATTAAAATCTTTGATTAACGTCTGATTAAAACTCTTCAATAAATAAAAATATCGACCAATTTTTCAGACAATATATTAACAAAAAATATAAAATTAATACATTAACGTTTCAATCCGGATTTGGACCTTCTTCAGAATTGATCTAAAAAAATAAAAATAATTAATATTTAAAATCTAATTCGCTTTTTATAGGTACAATCTTTCAAAATTATTTATGATTATCAAAATAATGAAAAAAATATTTTGATAATCATAAATAATTTTGAAAGATTGTATAAAAAGCGAATTAGATTTTAAATATTAATTATTTTTATTTTTTTAGATCAACTCTGAAGAAGGTCCAAATCCGGATTGAAACGTTAATGTATTAATTTTATATTTTTTGTTAATATATTGTCTGAAAAATTGGTCGATAATTTTATTTATTGTATAAATTAATTAATTTGAAAAATTATTGTAAGCAAACTAACAAGCCATACAGCGATGTATGTTGCGTTACTCACTTCGTAGCCATTTATAGACGCTGATGACCTCAGATGTTTAGCGTTTTTTTACACAATTCATTCATTCCGTAGACATTGGAAGCGTGATTTTTAGTGAGATAATCAAAATTATGGTTAAAAAATACTAAAGAACACGCTTCTATAGCAAATGTGAACAAAAAAGTAAAAAATGTTTTTATAAATTGATGAATCACCAATCTTATAAATTGATAAAACACCGGCTGCATGCACGAAAAAGTGTAACGTTCCTAACGTTCGTAACGCGTAACGCGTAACGTTCCGCCTGACCCTGTGCGTGCTTTTCTCGAAAACGGCCCTAACGATTTGGATGAAATTTACTGAAAAGGGATTTTGGGGGGCAAAAAATCGTTTTAGCTAGGTCTCATCTCTCGAAAAAATCGTTTTCTTACAAATTTTATCATTATAAAAATCAATTTTTTGACGTATGAAAATACTTAAATATTGTAAGTAGGTTTTGGAATTTTATATAAACAATGAAACAAATTGTTTTCAAAATATTATGACAGTTAATCTTTGAGACTTAAAATAAATACGAAAGAAAGAAAGTTAAAAAAAACAATTATATTATAGGTGGTGAGTAATTTTAACAAATAAAATTAACCTAAATTTGAAGCAAAAGATGCAATATCATAGATTCGAATTATTATAATTATTATATAAATTTAGGTTATGTATTACGGAATACGTTATCACGTAAAACTATCGTCCGTAAACCGACTTTACAGACAACCAATTTTTTAATTATAATGATTTTGTTCAACAGCGATATGAAGTTCCCCAACTCGGTATAATAAGCGTAAAATGAGAATTAGTCCAGTCAATGCACAGAAAAAACGGTCAAACGTGGCAATTCTACCAAACAGCACCGATTAGCACCAAAATTTGGCTGTAGGTTCTACCTACCCTCTACTTCAAAGTTGTCAATGTGCCGAGGGTTCCTTTTACCCTGGGGATAGACGCCACCCCTTCTCGAGGATGAAATTTTTTGACGTGATAACGTCTTATAAATTGATGAATCACCAATATTATAAATTGATAAAACACCGGCTGCATGTACGAAAAAGTGTAACGCGTAACGCATAACGCATAACGCGTAACGTTCCGCCTGACCCTGTGCGTGCTTTTTGCTAATTTCTCGCTCAATTTAAATCAGATCGGTTTGAAACCAGTCTTAAACGAAAGAGGAGAACATTTTACATAGATTTCGTATAACAGAATTTGCCTAAACAGTTTTTTTATACAAATTTATATAGAAAAATATTTTATACAAATTTATATAGAAAAATAGCTGTATAAATGCAATGTTGTCTAATGCATGGCGCGACGCGGTCGGTTGTCTTTGTTTGCCGTACATGGAAATTAGAAGCAAAAGTATGTCTTGTCTTAACATGAAAACGGCTGCATTTCTAATGTTTAATTCAATTTTTTGACATTAGTATATTGTGAAATGCAACGCCTTCTAAGTTAAGTATTGGAATAACTAATTATTATTAGAACATAATACTTTGTAAGTTGCAAACGTCACTTTTGACATTTCTTATCATTCCGACACCAAGGATAAGCGGATTGAAACCAAATTTTGGGAGGTTTAGGTTATGTATTACGGAATACGTTATCACGTAAAACTATCGTCCGTAAACCGACTTTACAGACAACCAATTTTTTTTATTAAAAATAAGTATGGGAATGGATAGATTGACTAATTCTTTGTTCCATAAAATTTTTACTTAAAGTCAATACTTTTCGACTTATTCGAGAGTGGAAATGTCAATTATTCAACAAGAAAAACTACGTTTTCAGACGGTTTTGCATGAATAATAAGTCTTTTATGAAAAAAATCATTCGTTATAAAAATGTAGCTTAAAAAAAACAAAAACAATACTGGGTTTAAAATATCAATACTAACGGAGTAATAGCTTGTTAAAGGTTGGTTTTTCGTCAAACGCCAAAATCGAAAGTTTCAACGTGAAATATCCAAAAAACACTATGCATTTTTCGGGGAAAACTCATAGAACTTTTTTTGAAGTGCTTGAAAAAACCTTTTTTATAGAAGTTCCTAGTATCAAAATTAAGAGAGTTATGACAAAAAAAATTGGTCCCTATTTTTTTGGCGGCAAAAAAATGTTAAAATCACCCCCTGATTACTATCCTAATTGAAAATGATCGCTACCACTTTACAATTTACTTTATTTATGAACTTGTAATATGCTCTATAAATTTGACCGGTTTAAAGTGCTTAGTTTTGAAAAAAATTGAGCTTGAAGTGAAAAGAGTTTATTTGCCAGAAAAAAATTGCCTTTCTTTACAAATAACTGAAAAACTATGAAAGATACGAAAAATTTTGACGAGTTTTAAATTGTAGGTTTTTTCTAAAAATTTTGTTTTTTTTCTGTACGATAAAAATTGAGTAAGATATGGCCGTTTCAAGTTTGCATAAGTTCGCAAATAGTAACGTTTTCGAGCTCTTTCAGCTCAAAACTTTTAAAAAATAAGAGCTTTAAAAAATTAGTTTACATCAGCTTATTTTTCTTGAAAAAACCTACAAAATGGTTTTTTGTTGAACTTGATAGCTCAAAAACTAAGAGGTATTGTAAAAAAACCCAATCACAAATTTTTACAGCTATCAAAACACGTATATTACAACACTGACGAAGAAGATTCCTGTTGTAATATATTATGTGTTTCCAGTCTCGAATAAGTCGAAAAGTATTGACTTTAAGTAAAAACTTTATTGAACAAATGCTGCTTAGAATTTATAAATCTATTCATTTCCATACTTATTTATTTGTTAAAAAAAAATTCATCCTCGAGAAGGGGTGACGTCCACCCTCAGGGTAAAAGCAACCTTCAGCACATTGACAACTTCGAAGTAGAGAGTAAGTAGAACCTATAGCCAAATTTTGGTGCTAATCGGTGTTGTTTGATAGAATTGCTACGGAAACCGTGCATTTGACTGAGCTAAATAGTTTATTCAAAAAATTAAATTATATCGAGTCAGGGGACATCCTATCGCTGTTGAACAAAATCATTATGTTTAAAAATTATTTTTTTCTTTTTTGTTCACATTTTATATAAAAGCGCATTTTTAAAGCTTTTTTAAACTATATATTTTTTTTGAAAAAAAAAAAAATCATTCTTGATCCTGAATTGTAGTAGTCTATTAATATCTATAAATTAATGTCGGTACAAATATATATCTACAGAATGTTTCACAAAATTGCTTAAATAACACGTTTTTGAATTTCCTTCAATGAGTGTAGAAAAAATGTATTTTATATCAATATTATGTAAGTATTTACGGATATTCACAATTTTAAAATTTAATACCTGTATACTTACGTCATCGGGTTTTTCCTGTAAATATTTTATATTTAATATAACCAGGCTGTAATTGCAGCAAAATATTGGCTACCTATAGATGCAATCTTTCTCTATTAAAAAATTCTGAACACTTTGAAATCCACCACTTCGAGAACTTTGAGTTGGATCGCAACATAGATATTGACAAAATGCGTCCGCCATATTGAAGGCGCCATTTTGAATTTTATTTAATCGTTAAAATATATTGTCATCGGAACTACATACGCATGCAAAATTTCAACCCGATCGAACAACGGGAAGTGCGTTACATAAATATTGACAAAATGCGTCCGCCATATCGGAGCCTTCATTTTGAGTTTTAGTTAATCATTAAAATGTGTTGTCATCGGAACTACATGCGCATGCATAATTTCAACCCAATCGGACAACCGGAAGTGCGTTAAAACCGACTTGAAAAATTTCTAATAGACAGACAAACAATCCAATATTTATTAGGTACTGAGGCTAAAAACGCAGTTGCCGAGCATTATATAAGATGTGAATTGTGTCGCGAATGAAAGTTAATTTAAGATCGGATCAACTGCAATTTTTTTATAAACGTTTATATTTCTTTTTGCAGATGGTAAGAAACCTACATGTGATCACATTTCTAGTCAGTGTGCTATCCCTTGTGCAACTGTTGCACGCTCCAATAGCCGTAAACGCTGCTGTGGTGCTGTCGGGGGCGAGAATCCACAATTACTCAGAGGCGCTTCGCCTCAGCCTTCTCTTTTATGAGGCGCAGCGCTCGGGACGACTGCCCGACGACAATAGAATACCGTGGAGGGGTGATTCGGCGCTCAACGACAAAGGAGAAAAGGGTGAAGATCTCACCGGAGGATATTATGACGGTACGTTAATTTTTAGGATTTAGTCTTTATTAGCGGTCAGGCTCGGTTTCGCCCGTAAATTTTGTAATCTCAATAAGTTTTTTAATTGCGGAATCCCATTCACTTCGCTCGCTCCATCGAGGTACAATATGCACGTAAGTTTTTTGGTGACATCCATTAGTTTCTTAAATGGTTTTTGATAAAAAAACTTCTGTAGATGTGACTCCAAAGTTATTCAGATCTTTTTTCCGACGCGGAAGTAATAGTAGGTATCTGAGGCAACGCGAAAATTTGTGTAACACTTCTTTACTAATGTCTGAAAACAAAATAGTAGACCTGACTGAAGGGTAGTGGGGTGTAGTCAAACCTTGAATTTTTAACTTTGCGAAATTTTATGTGCATAAAGAAGACCTTGAGGCATTTTGAAATTTTGAGTATTTAATAAAATAAAAAATTCATAAGCCATCTCATTTAGTCGGGTCTGAATGTTTTCCAGGCGGTTTAAAAACTGTAGATTGAAGTCTCTATTATACGTGAGTGCGAGTCAGACGTTACGGGTAGGTTGAAGTGTGAGAGAGCGCAAACATCAAAACAATGACATGCGTGGAAAGATTTTAGGAATACACCCAGTATAACTACTACATTACTAGTTATTTCAATGCAATCTTTATTATCATATTAATGGATATAAATTTTTGAGACCTCGAAATTATCAATTTTTTAGATCAAAACATTTTGTCCCTTTCAAACTTGATATCAGTTGGAATATCTAGGTTAAGGTTAACGACGTTTTAAACGCCGCTCATCTGTTTAGTCGCGACTCAGCTGTTTTTATGTACAGTTTTGTTATCTGTTAAAGTGTTTATTTTTATAATAAAATGTTAAAATACATTTCTCCCTTGTATTGTATACTGGCCGTAAGTTTTGTTTGGTTGGTAAAAAGTAAAAAAAATTGCGACGATAAAAACTTAATCAATGACGGTTACATAATAACAAATATTAATGCCAAATATAAAAGCTTCATGCTTCGACAAGGCGAAAATATGATTACAATATTTGAATGGACAAACAGTTGCCAACGTATTGAAAACAAAATAACTGGTTACAAAACGTTATACAATACAATAAAAAGCAATAGAAACGATAACATAACTCGTTGGAGATTAATTTTTGCCGAAATGATATCAAATGAATTCGATACATTTATAAATAGCGATTCGTGGACAAAGTTGCCAAAACAATATTTTCATCATTTGATCGACTTGTATTATAATACGCCGAGTGTCTTCATGAACATGGCAACTGGTAAGCAACTTTTAATCAAAAACGTCAAGTACAAAGAGTATCTTTGTGCGTCCGATTTGACAGAGCAAGGCGACGTCTCAAAACGGAACGTATTTCTGAAAAATCTGACCGTTAGCAATTATACGTATAGAAAATGGCTTCCGGAAATAGTTGCTAGTGCTAATGGCGGATCGCTTGTCCTGACTAATGCGCAGTATAACGAAACTTTGTTCGCTTCCGGACACGTCAACGATCGTGGCGATCATATCCTGTATACGTCGTCGGAACGACACGAAGACAAGGAAATGTGGATTCTTGAACCGACAGCAGACGACGCAGAGAATGTTTTTCTTTTGAAGAGTAAGCTTTGGGAAGAATATTTGTGCGCCTTTAAAGAAAGGTTCTATAATTGGACCGATCATAGACGATTGTTCACGAGGAGGTTCGGAAACAAACGAGATACCGCCTGTCATTTTGAAATACGGTTATAAACTTTACAGGACAGTAGAACTCAATGTTATTAGATGCAGATGTGACCTCGTTCCGTTGGACAGTAGTGGGATGATGACGTCATCCAGTGGACTGTCAATTGGGTGATAAAAATATGAACGTTTTCTCAGCTGACGTCATTCATTAACGAAGTAACCTGTGTATCTAATGACCTTGAGTAGAATATATATGTCGAGACCAATTGACGCCTGTATTTTCAACTTTTTCTCCATTCTTACTTCGTGGCAGTCAGAGACCAATCAGAAAAAACCTTTATTAATTTAAGGTTAGACGTTAAGCGTTAAAAAACTTGAAATTACTTGAGTAAAATCCGCTGAAAATAGAGGGTGCTGAAAATACATTAGTCTAATTGTATTATTTATTATTTGGATTGAAAACATTACAATAAAATAATTGTTGACGATATAATTGTTTTTTTTTTGTTTTGTTAAACACTTTGTATAAAAAACCATACATTCACGGTTCCATTCGTTTTCTACATCTTTCCAGCAATTCTTTAATTCTTTCTAAAAATTGATAGTTTTTCAGCAAAATAATTATTGTGTACTCCGAACGTTTGACTTTACACAGTCTGTGTAATCTAGCAGCTTTGTACTATAAAGAAATATCCAGCGACTTTCCCTATTTCCTACTTTCCCTACTTATTAAGAAAAAGAGGAAGAGGACCGTTTCTGACAAAACATAAAAAACAAATATTTACAATTTATCTGTTATCGTATCCCGGTTAGTTTATCAATTCTAATATTAATTATTTATTTTTTTTATTTATCAATACGACGTATTTCAATTATTATTTTTCATTATAGATTACTTCTAATTAATGTTTTGTTAATTTTAGTTTCCGCTAATTAAAAATACAAATCTGGTATAAAAAGCCGCAATATCATTCTGATAGATAAATAAATGGATAAATTGTTATCATAACACCCAAATGTTTCTGGTTTATTATCTTGTTATTAATTGTAGCACCCACATAGCATCTATACAGCGTGGTTCTTAATTCAATACTTGTCACGTCGTGTTTTTTATAAAAAATATTAATAATTTAAAACATTTTTTTTTTATTAAGTTAGTATAGTTCTGTGCCACAGTTCCGTTTAGAGGGCACCCCCGATTTGTCGACCTTGATATAGGACAGAAAAACCCTTAAGGGATTTTTGGCGCAAATGCATAATAGCAGTTTTTTGGGGGCTTAAAGTTGTTGAATTTTAAGCTATTTATTCATAGGAATTTTGATGAAAGCATGAATTCTCATTAAGTTTACCACCGATCGGGATGAAACTTTGGCCATTTGTTGATCTTGGTTATGTAGCCTTATGAAAATTTTATATGAATTTATAGAGAAAAAAATTGAGATTTCGAAAATGTAAAATATGTTGTCATTTAAAAAAAATACATTTAAACTTCCGGTTGAGTTTGAAGTACAAAAAATATACGTCAGCAGTTTCCGATTCTAAGTCTCGAGTTAAACAAAAAACTATTTAAACTTTATTTTATATCTAAGTAGGATACACTAATTATTCACTGAACGTACTGTAGATAGACTGACAAACAATTAGCGAGATCTATTTTATATTTATATTATGTAGGTATAATATGTAGAAAGATTTACGTTGTGATTATATTAGATTTAATTTTCATTGTTTCAGCGGGCGATTTTGTAAAGTTTGGTTTTACAATGGCGTTTACAACAACGATCTTGGCATGGGGAATGATATCTTATGAAGATGCTTATATAGCTTCAAGTAACACAACTTTATTAATATTTTATTTATAGACTGTTATTACCTATCACTCCTTTAAATAGATAAACAATCGCACAGAAGGACATTTAAAAAAGATTTTCTTCAAAACTGATCTTATATAAAATGATACGCTGGCTCCAACGTGTCAAAGGAAATTTCCGTACCTTTTTTAGCTTAGATACTTCAAACTTTAATTTTTTTTCATTTAATTTGAGCACCAAAAAAACCTTTTTTTCTACAAAAAATATCTAAGATTTTTTTAATGATCAAATGATTATTTAAATGATTATTTAAATTACTTAAAAAAGTAAAATCCATGGCATCTAAAAGACAAAAGGTTTGGTTTCCTAAGATAGAGGCACTGTCTTAACGTAAAAAGGGACATCCATTTACTTCTATGCATACGTTTCTTTTACATCATTCACCATCATATTACGGCAAAGCCATCTTAGAAAATCAATATCTTTTATTAGCCGGACGAAACTAAAATTTTCCTTTATTTTATCCAGATCAACACAAATACGGTTTGGACGCATTGAAGTGGTCAACCGATTATTTCATCAAATGTCACGTGAGTGCCGATGAACTGTATGGTCAAGTTGGCGATTTCGATATCGACCACATGTTTTGGGGTCGACCAGAAGATTTGAATACGTCCAGACCTGCTTACAAAATTGATCAAACTCATCCCGGTATATATAAAACATCGGCGACCTGATTATAAATTAAAATCAATTTAATTAATCAGTTTGACTTATTCACAGGATCCGATCTGGCTGGCGAGACGGCGGCTGCTTTGGCAGCTGTCAGTATGGTGTACCAGAAAGTAAATCCGGAATATTCCAGGCTCTGTCTGGCCCATGCGACTCAGCTTTACAAATTCGCCATGACATATCGCGGTCTTTTTCAAGATGCCATTAAAGGGAAAACGCAATATTTTGAGTAAGAAAGAGTTTCTATATAATCCGTCATCATTCCCCAGAACATCAGTTAAATCTTCTACTAGCAGATTTTGTTCATTTTTCAAATACTTGGAATGATTAGTTTGTCCGTCCGTCCACACTGTCAGTAACAGTCGAATTTCTCTGGACTAAATAAAGGAATCGAGTTGAAATTTGACAGAAATATAAAAGTTACTAATTCGCATACATTCCAATAATCAGAACTTAAAAATTATTTTCCTGTAAATTAGAATGTTCAAACAACCGTACTTTTCCAGGATAATCTAGAATTTCTTAATACTATTTGTTATAGGTCAAAAGACTATGGTGACGATTTAGCTTGGGCGGCATTGTGGCTGTATAAAGCAACCAAAGATATGAACTATTTAAATGACGCCCAACATCACTACACCAAATTTAAACTGAGCTACAGACCCAATGAATTCTCTTACAACGATAAAGTGGCCGGCGTTCAAGTAAGAATCTTTAAAACTAAAATTGATGCTGTTTGAAGTTTTGATAGCATTGAATTCCTGCAAATATCTTCATGCATTCTTCATGTCAAATAGTTTCCTTTCGACTAAAAATTGTTACAGCTCCTCCGACGCTATTCTTAAAACTAATGTCTCGTTAAATACTTCAGGATAATTGATTATTATATAGTGGATCACTGATTTCTTGTAACAACATTATATAAGCTGGAAGTAAAATAATGCAAACTTCTTTTTTCGCTTTCAGCTTTTACTGGCACAATTAACAAGAAAAACCGAGTACGTTAATTCAACAAAAGCTTTCTGTGATTTCATAATAAAAGATCAATCGAGAACGCCAAAAGGTTTGGTGTATATAGATAAATCCGGAACTCTGGGTCTTGCTGCAAATTTAGCTTTCCTTTGTTTACAAGTAAGTAAAACACTGCCGAAATTATACCAGCCATTGTTGAGTGGGTCAATAAATATAGAGGGTGGCTTTTTAAAACCCAAACACTCTTTTATTTCGTAGAGGAAGGATTTTTGAAAAAAAGTTTCGAATAAAAGTTGCAGAGAATCAAGGAGGAAGAACATTGGTATAGTTTTTTTTCATTTTGGTGGACGCGCCTCCGAGATATTAAGGTCACCTCCAAATTTTTAAATAGGAAGCCATGTTTTCCATCTCGGATTTGTAGAAAACATTTTTCGATTTGATGCTATTCTGAGCCGGTGTTTGGTTCTAAATTCATCCCATGTTTCCTATTTTAATGGATTGTGTGCGTCGGAAAAAAACCTGACATGCTGAAAAAAAATACGATAGCTAAGCCTATGCAAGGCAGAAACAAGAAACATTGAGAATCAAACAGCAACTCAGAATTACATCAAATCGAAAAATGTTTGGTACAAAAGTTATTTTCTTTGACCCAAAGAACAATAATCCGATATAATAAACATGGGTTCTTGCCTACAAAATGTGAAGGTGTGACCTTGATATCTCGAAGGTGCCTGCACCAAATAAAAACATTATTACATCAATGTTCTTCACCTTGAGTCCCTTCAACTTTTGTCCGAAACTTTTCTTTCGAAAACTCTTCCTCTACGAAATAAAAGGTGTTTTAAAAAGTCATTCTGTATAATAAATGTTCCACGTAATATCGAACAACATATGAATAGGCTGTTGAGAAAATTGCTCGATTTAGTTTTCTTCATTTTTTACGCAATTTTTTCAGTAATGTATTTTTATTAAAAACTTATAAACAATTTATAATTTATGTATTCTTTTTTTTCAGGCAGCACATCTAAAGAAATCACCTAAAAAATATAATAAATTTGCCCGAGAGCAAATCAATTACATTCTGGGCGATGCAGGACGAAGTTACGTGGTTGGATATGGCGACGACTGGCCTAAGCAACCATTCCATGCAGCCAGGTACGAAAAACATATTTGTTTTTTTAGAAAAGTGACTTGATCAAAAATTAATAACTTCATTAAAGAAGCAATATCTTATCGACTTTTTAATTTCCCTGGTCCCAGTCAAATTCTGAAGATTTCCGATTATGTTTTTAGCAACGAGGATCCAATTTTTATAAACTTTACTTGCAGTGCGCCGAAAAACAAATATGATTTAATTCGTTTTGTTTTCTTTTTCCCTTTCAGTTCTTGTCCAGACCGACCATCCAAATGCACCACGGCAACGCTATCGTCGCCGGCACCGAATCCTCAAGTGCTCTATGGCGCTCTAGTTTCTGGACCAGACGAACTCGATTCGTTCCAAGACGAGCGTGAAGAATTTGCGTTCACCGAAGTGACGATAGACTTCAACGCCGGATTTCAGAGCGCAGTCGCTGGTCTGAAACATTTGCAGATAGAAGAAATGAACAAAATATGGTTCGGTGAAAGATAATAACAATCTACCTTTCAAGGCCGTTGCTTTGGCATCCTTTGATGTGCTACTGTCAGTATTGAATCTTGACTTTCTCTCAGGCGACTTCAGAACATCGGAACCCTGTCTATTTTTAAACCTTGATATCACCATATTTTGGAATCTAGCCTGTTCCAAATCCGAAGCACCATTTTCGTTGGAACAGTTTCCAGAATATGCATTCATATCGTTCAATCAAATACTATTATTTTAAACGATGTTCGGCTTAAGTTTGGTTCAGTTTGAAGTGAAATTATTTATAAAAATCTGATTTGAAATCAGTATGTGAACTATTGAAACAATTCGACGTTTTCTTGTTTAAAATGACATTATTAACATAAAACAGACAGCATTGATTCTCCGAAGATGGCATAAAGTTTGCCGAAACGTCAGACAATAAAATGCAATAAAAAAACCTTCAGTATTTGCTTAGTTCATTGATCCTATGCCACCAGGTTTATCCTTTAATCTTCCAATTTTTAACTTAAAAGTGTAGGTATATAAGTATATTTTGATTGTTGGTATAGTCAAAGCTAAAGTATTCTCGATACGGTCAAATGCGATTGTCAATGACTGACTGACATTCATTGATACGAACAATTATCGCTTACTTCAGGCAATTGAAGCGATTGTCAATATTACTACGGGACTGACAGCAAATGAAAAACATTTTTTATTCATGGCAATTGCTCAACACAGTTCAACAATTGATTGAGGCGTGCGCCAACGATACACCTGCGATTGGAGCTTCAGTTGCCCATCGTTAGAAATTTTCAATCACGTAAACATTGACAATCGCAAGTGAACGTTTCGGGGGCCTTTAAGAGTCCACAATGATAGCTATTAAATTTTTTATTTGTCAATAATATTGGCAAATGTCCTCACAATGATTTTCCGCATTTTGCGTTCGGAACGTTCTGATATTCTGATGCAGTCGTATTATCAAGTACTGTGTTTTGTTCAACAAAATATTTGTTATTGTAATCATTGAAGCAACAAACGGGTTCAATATAACTTCGCCTAACTTTCCCATATAGAAACAAGCCTGTCATCATCCCCACAGATTGTATCCTTGATGCAACTATGATGGTACGCAAGAAGTCATTGCGTAAAATTTAATCAAAAACGTTCGTCATTAAAAAAAACGTTTTGTCGGTTTTTAAGGAACCACCTCTTTCACATTCTAAGACGAATTTTGTAATTTCACTTCGAGGTGTGACAATTTTCGAAAAGGCACGCACCATTTGAGCAAAATGAATAATGTCGTTTGGTCTCCAGGTATAACATACAGCCAAACACATTCTTGGCTTTTGGAGATTTAAAACGTATTGTAACAAAATTGTTCTTCGATATGGTGATAAATATTTATTTACAACAAAACAAAACAAATAAACAAACAAACTGAAAGTACTTTTCTTATATAATGGAAATGGAATATAAATAATGTAACAAATAAAACAACAACTTCTCTAAGTAATAAAAATAATACAAAGTCACTATGGTACACAGAATTAAATACAAAAAAATATTAATCTAAGAGCTCTGGAAATTCATATCTGAACTCAATGATTTATGTCTAGCCACTGTTGCTACACTTTTGCGTTCGACTGACTGTGTCCAGCTGTGTTATGACCTGTGAACTATACGCACGGTCTATATTATATCCTATGCCACAATTTCTAGAATGTTCCGGATTTTTTTCTACCTGCTTTCATCAATGCGCGCAGTGTCAGTGGCGTGCGCTACAGAACCAAGTAATGAAAATATTCTAAATCGATTTTTTGCAGTCACGACTTATATGGGACAGCAAATAATCGAATTTTTGCACTATGAAAAACCTTCCCTATTAAGAAAATTAAAAAAATATTTTTTTCCAGTTCCTATATATCATCCGTATCTATACCTACACGGAAACGCAAAAATAGAAGAGTTTTTTTTTATTAAATCGCCGGAATTCTTGACCAGTAACTAAAAATGTTTTTCAAATGACAACCCCAATTTCAAGATAAACCGAGATCAAAGAAGGCAACGACATTGAATACCTAGAAAAAACTAGTTTAAATACAAAATAAATTCGTGTTTTGATTATTCGCCTACATAAATGATAAAATTCGAAACACTGGCAGTTGTATTTGTTCTGTAATTGAGAGTGCACCGTTTGCAGTTAATTTATTAATTACGAGTAACAACAATTAAAATGTCGAAACTAGTGTTTTTTCTAATAACAATGTGTTACATTCAATTAAACAATGGTAAAATTGTTAATCAAAATAAAATCATTGATAGTTGTGATTATTTAACAAGCGATGGTGATATAATTAATATTGTTAATAATGGATACAAAAACAAAGTGAAAACAAAACAGATACTTGATTGGATAAACGGCTGTCGCCATATTGAAAACAAAATAACAGCGTATCTGACTTTATATAAAGCCATTCGTGACAACAAACAAGACAATCTCAATTTTTGGACGTTCACGTTTGCTAAAGTGACGCTTCCATTGTTAAAAAACAAACACCTATCTGTGACGTATAAGTGGCAGTTGTTTTATTTGTATAATTCGATTCCGAATTGTGTCAAACAAATGTTAACCGAAAAAAGGGTTTTCATTGAAAATCTTAAATATAACGAGTATTTTGCAGCTTCAGAACTGATAGAAAAAGGAGATCCACAGAAAAGAAACGTGTTTTTCCGAAATTTGACCGCAAATAACAAAGATGTCGTATGGAAACCAATAGTCATCGATAGTGATTACGGCTCGTCATTAATTCTCGAGAACGCGCTTTACAACGAGTCTTTGTTTGAATCGGGCTTAATAAACGATTACGGTAACCATATTATTTACTCGGCAAATTCGACGGCAATTTCACGTCATTTGGCACAGTGGATCGTCGAACCAGTCCAAGGTGACGTCACCGATGCATGTCTTATCAGAAGTCTGTATTGGAAGCAATATTTGTGTGTGTTTGATGATAAGTTTTATCATTTTACGCACTACAGACGTTTGTTTACAACGAGACCTAAAAATTTTAAAGATCCAGCGTGCCATTTTGTTATCGATTCGGAAAATTTCATTCATTGAAACTTTTGTGTTGATCACAAAACTAAAATCTGAGAAACATTGTATGATTCGTTAAAGTGTACTAAGCATATTTTATTGTAATGCCTATGAATACAAAAAAAAAATGTGCGCCGCCAAAATGTGTTCGAGCGTCCCATTTTGATAAAAATTGTTAAACAATGTTTCTTTGTTTTAGATAATATAAATGTGTGTTCCCTATAATATTATATAAATTATGGCGTCACGATTCTGTACGAGTAAAATGGGTTTTTAACCGGCGGGGCTTACTCTTATATTCGGGAATAGTCTTACTGTATAATATAAAGACCGTCGAACACGTATTCTTTTATTTTTTAAGGAGAGTATTTATTTTCTACCCCCTTGGGATGCGATTTCGATAATTTGTTGAACACCGTTCTTTCTGATTTTAACGAAGAACAGAAATGAGAAAAATAACAGAATCACTAAGTTCGGTCCAAGCAGGCAGCAAACGGTAACGAAACCGTCACCCGCATACGCAGTAGGTAAAACGAAGCTGTTAGTGGCGACTTTAGAACACGTTCTAGTTACTGCGCATGCGGGTGACGGTTTCGAAACCGTTTGCTGGCTGCTTGGAACGAACCTACTGAATGTAGAATATTATCGTTTAGAGAAGATAGTGACGTCATTTCTGCGCAAAAAACGAGTATATAGGGTCGGACGAGTCTATGTTTTCTAACAAGGGATGGTCCTGTGAATATGGTAATTTAGCTGTACAGATAGGTACCGCCTAAAATTGTCCCCAAAATTACTGCTGATCGCTTTTCTCACTCTTCATACTACGCAGATTCCCTGCCTTGCTACTATCTTCTCCAAACGATACGACTCTATTTCATTAGAAATAATAAATGTTAGCGTTATATAAGGACAATAATGTATATAATATATAGTTCGATGAATTTAGACTTTGTTTTAATAAACTATATTTTAGTATCAAATTAAAACAATAGTGAATCTGTTTATTATTTTTAAATTAATGGCAAAAATTGTTATTTTTTAGCCTTACTGATTTTGTGATATAAAATTTGGAATATTTACTTTAAATAAAACAATTTGAATCTAATGATATTTTGTTCGTTGTAATTTCATAAACTTCAATTTCTAAAACTGAACATAATAGGATCGTCCAGTATTTTACCACTTCAACCCACAAGTGGGGTATAGTACTAGCTTAGGTCAATAATCACTTTTCAAAATTTTACGATATCTTTCATTTTGAGGTCCTCACGAATCCAAAAAACACTTTTTTGGAAAAACCTTGTATGTTTGTTAGTCTGTTTGTCTGTGAGCACGATACAGGTCAAACGGATGAGCAGATTGAAATCAAATTTTGAGAAGATGTTTGGTATGCAACTATGAAAAGCCCTATTGTTTCTGGGGAAAATCGGCGCATGCGCAGAAGAGATATTTGTTATAACAGTGTTTTTTATACAATAATGGTACACTTTTCATAACGGCTTATTATTCTATTTATTTTTTCAAGAAAGTTTCGTTAAAATTTTTTTTCTAAACTTTATAGTTTCGGAAATATTTTGAAAATAAAAAAAATCAGCTGTTCTTTTGTTTTGCAGATCTGTCAGAAATAAACTAGCTAAGCATGCTTTGATTAATTTTTACATGACGTGAAACATAATATTATGTAGACCATGGCAACGAATAGCAAATGTAATATTGAATACTAGTCATTACCCGCGTCACCTCACGCGATATCAGAAATTTTGTTTTCTTCATTATACTATATCAAATGTCAATATTTTTGAAGTTGGAATGGTCCCGTCGCCCAGTTGGCTGGAATTTTTTATAGCATCATCAGAGAGCCAACCAAGAACATTGTAAAATCGATATACTCGCTTAAAACATAATTTAACGAACGTCTATTCTATGGCCTCGAAATAGTAGAAATAGAATCATCATTATAGCAGCGAAATCATGGAACAAGGTAAAGCATACCTGCTCCATGCTAAAAATTATGGTTTACTATTTTGGTACGTTATTATAACATTGGTTTGTGTTTTACCGCGATAACGTCGTAATACCCATTTTACGCCATTTTACTGACCACGACATAAATACTAAATCAGTGATCTGTCTTCAGTTAAGTAAGAACTGTTCAAAAATTCAGACGTTTATTAGAAATTTAAAAAAAATTGTTTATTTGACTTAAAAATGTTTAAAGTTGTATTTTTTCTGCACAGTGTGCTAGTTTTAAATTTCTTTTTGACAGTAAATTGTGCAACTAAACGAGAAATCGCGTCTTATAATTATTGCGATGACAAAAATGTTTTAAATGATTATTATATAATATCAAACGTTAACGCCCTATACGAAAATGGAAATGCCATCGACGTCTTTGAATGGTTGGACAGTTGCCAAAAAGTCGAAAATAAAATAACCGGCTTAGACGCGTTGTACAAAGCGATCAGAAAAAATACAAGTGATAATATCAATTATTGGTCAATCAAGTTTACTACCGTTTTGGATGAAGATGTACTGCCGCAGATTAGTGATCGAATGGTGGAAAACAAATATCGCGACCTCATTGAGGATCTCTACTTTGATCTTCCATTTATTCAATGATTTAATTAGTTTCTTTTTATATAATGACGTAGATTCCATGTACATAGAAAATTAGTCAAATTTTATTCTATTTTTTAGATATTGTATCGCATTAAACTGCATTATTTGAAAATAAAAAATATCTCGCTTCCGTTTTCTATTTATTGGTTGAGCTACAAAAGAAAGTTTCCTCTCATATTTTGTTCTGCATTTTACGTAGAACTGAACAATATTCTCAGTTATTTTTCTATTTAGTTAAAAAGTTAACCTTGTAGTTCAATAGGAACTTCGGAAGCAAAATATCGTAGTTTTTTTTTGCAAATCAATTACGTCTATTTTTTTTAAATATTTATCAAAAAATATAATTGATAAACATTTTTCAAGAATTATTTTGAGGAAAAAAGTAATTGGAAACGTTAATTAAAAATTCAAAGAAGATAATAAATGTATAAAAAAATATATTTTTTTATTTTAGCTTGAAAAATATGCAAAACCAAGAATAAAATAATCTTTTTAAATAGCAGAGGTGGCTTAAAAAAAATAAAATCTTCTCCAAAGATAGCATATACCTATTATAAATAAATGCAAGATGAAATATTTTATAAAAAATAAATAGTTTCCTTACATTTTGATTTGAAATTGTCAAAAATGTGTCAGCAAATATAAAAATCCTGTTTGAAATTTCAAATCAATATCATATGCGATTGTCAAGGATATGGAAAACCTGGATTTTTAAAAGGAAAATTACTGAAAAATCAATAAATATAAGTAATAAAAATACTAAAAAATATTTTCTTTATTCAAATATCCAACGAGTTTATCGCCGGCTCAGCTCTTGGCGGGCAGCAGCTTGTAATACGTAAGTTTTTAAAGAAAATAAAACAAAGTCCTTGCTACTTTGTGAGAATAAAAATAGGTCAGGATAACCTGCGTTTGAGGTAGGTGCCGGAAAACCCGAAAACGTCGGGAATTTATAAATATGTGCCAAATATATGCCAATGAAAATCTTTTAGAAATAAACAAAGTTCTAAGAGTGGTGACCCACATCCGTTACATGTCGTGTTGACGAATAAAAGTAGGTATATATAAAAACTGATAACCTTTATCGCGTCAAAATCATTTAAAATACAAGTCGCAAACTTTTTCAATTAATTTAAAGTATCACAGGTATTTGGACTGATATTTATACTATCAATCATTATTATTTTTTGGATGTAAATATATTATAGGTACTGAATCTTTAAGTTTGATATAATATTTTTATAGCAGTATTGTTGAATGAAACACAGTTATAAAGCTTTAATACCTATAGGTGACCGGTAATTGCTCGTATTCCTCTCGGGAGAAGAAACAATGACTAATGATTTAACCTCTATCACTTGAGGATCGGAAATGTGTCATTTTTTTATAATAATGACACTTCTGTGAAATTCGAATTTTTGTAAAAAGAAAACCGAAGTAGATTTTCTCAAAAATGTCGCATTTCAGACCCCCAAGTGATAGAGGTTAAATAATTCCAAATTAGCCATATTTTCTTCTCCCGAGAGGAATACGAGCAATTACCGGCTACCTGTATAACAAAGATTCACTTTCCTAGGAATAGCAGAATATCAACTGTTAATATTAGTATTAAAATATAAATCTACTGCGGTCCTGAAACATTTTCGTCCCACGCATATTTATCAGTTGACGCCATTTTGTGTGACCACCTGAATACAATATATAAATACTAAATCAGTGATCCGTCTTCAGTAGACAGTCAACTGTTTGAAATTTCACTTGTTGCAAAATAAGTCAATTGTTATTTAATTTGAAAATGTTTCAATCTGTATTTCTCTTGGTTTGTTTGTTAATTGTTAACTTTTGGTCAACTAATGGAGAAACGACATCTGAATTAACGACTTATCTTTGTGAAGACAAAAATATTATAAATGATGATTACATAATTTCAAATGTTAACGCTAAATACAAAAAAGGACATACGGCAACCATATTTTATTGGTTGAACAGTTGTCAAAAAATCGAAAACAAAATAACCGGTTTAAACGCGTTATACAAAGCGATCGCAAACAATGGAAGTGATAATATCAATTATTGGACAGTCAAGTTTGCCAATGTTTTGGAAGAAAACTTTATCCCACAAGTAAACGATGTTACAGGATTCAAATTGGAAAAAAAATACCTCGATCTTCTACTTGACCTGTACTACGACCTTCCGAAATGTGTTTTAAATTTGGTATCGAACAAAGACGTGTTCCTTGAAAACCAAAATTATCAAGAATACCTAATGGCTTCCGAAATGCGAGAAAACGGCGCTTCGTCCAGTCGCAATGTCTTCTTTGCAAACATATTGAGTCAGACACTTTTCGAGCAAAGTAAGTGGAATATTGAAATTGTCGAGAATGAAAACAGCGCGACGTTTTTGCTGAATAACGTTCACTATGACAACGAAATTTTGATTGCGTCAGGGTTGACCAACAGCTACGGTGACCATATTTTGTACACATCGACGTACGACGCACGACCATCGCAATGGATTTTGGAACCGGCTGACGAGTTCGGAAACGCGTGTCTTCTAAGAAATATTAAATGGAACGAATTTTTGTGCGCGTACGATGAAAAGTTTTATAAATGGTCGCATTATCGTCGCGTCTTTACAACATTGACGCGATCGGTCGCGGACTTGTCTTGCCATTTCAAAATTATCTCATTTTAAGAAAGCGTTACATAGCAAAAGTCCCGGAACGGTTGAATATCTCGCATACTACGCATCATATAAATAAAAAAAAATACGTGTCAAATATTTTTCGCAAAACTATTTTAAAGTTGCCCCTCCCCCCACCAATTGGGTGGGGGGTGGGGAGTCATGTGTGGTATCAAAAAATAGTTTTGCGAAAAATATTTGACACGTATTTTTTTTTATTTATATGATGCGTAGTATGCGAGATATTCAACCGTTCCGGGACTTTTGCCTCACCCGGATATTGAATATAAGTGTTTCATTTGTTATTTCTCCAGTTAATAGTATAAGTTATATATAGGATTTCAAAGTGTCCAGCTTTTTACGGTCGTGTCCGGCTTTTATTAGGCTTTTGGTCAGTGTTTTCTTAATTATAGACTTTTTGATATTTTTCAAGAGTTTAAAATTGTTATTTTTTAATAAAGATCTTTTTGTTTTTATCCAAAAAAATGGATATATTTTTGATTTGGTTAACGAAAACTTTTAGTTTTTTTGTATTTTGTTAAAGAGACCTATATTTCTTTGTTTGTTTTTTTTTTAATTTATCCACTAATAATCTGCAGAAGACTGAACATTTTTCACTTCATTAATATCATAGGTAAAAATACAAATCACACGATACGTAGGTAGGACTGTTAATTTTGTAACAAAACTGTGATTCACTATTAAGTAATAATTAATAAACAACTTTAATATAAACCCAGCAGAGTTTTTTTATTATAAATATTATGATGTCCGGCTTTAAAAACGTATGTACGGCTTTAAAAAGGTATGTTTGGCTTTTAAAAAAGATATGTCCGGTTTTAGGGCAAAATGTCCGGCCTTATACAGCGCCGTGTTCGGCTTTTGTGTTTTAGGGCTTGGCAACCCTAGTTATGGTATCAAGTGCGTGAATTATTACTTTATGATGCAGTGTGACAATACGGTAAAACGAGCACCTAGCGAGATATATGTATAGTATTTTTGGCACGTATCTTCTAAAAAATAGCTGATTTTCACTTCATAATAAGTAGGTATACATATAATATATTAATTAGGTATCAGACATTTGAGATTTATATTGTTTACAAACACAACGCCTACTTTGTCGTCTGCTGTTCATATGAATTTAAAATGTTAACTGACTTAAGGTGCGTTCCGATATACACTGGGAGCACTGTACAGTGTGACGTCAATTCAGTATACTGTGAAGCCGTTCCTTTAAATAGCCAGTAATACTGGTTACTATTTAAAACGGAACGCACTCCAGTATACTGTCAGCATCGTTTTTTGACGCAGTTTTCAAATAAGCGTATTAAAGATTTCTAATTAAATAAGCTCAATTTTTGCAAATTTTCCATTATTTTCAGA
Organism: Xanthostigma xanthostigma; assembly: GCA_963575645.1. NCBI lineage: Eukaryota > Metazoa > Arthropoda > Insecta > Raphidioptera > Raphidiidae > Xanthostigma > Xanthostigma xanthostigma. The sequence goes on along the minus strand of OY754472.1, from coordinate 24,417,844 downwards.
AGTCCAAAATAATTTCAGAATTTTTAATGTCAACTGTTTAGCACTCAAGCGGCTTTGACTGATCACGTGATCAAAGTACTGGCGAGTACCTTACCTCGAAAACGCCAGTGCTCGCAGTAGAAATATATGGTTATTTATGACGTCATATATTTCCCTAGGGTACTGCGGCAGTATACTGGCGTTCATAACGGAACGAATTTTTCTACAGTAAGAGCACTGGGCAGTGCTCCCAGTGTATATCGGAACGCACCCAAAGAAATATTACTCTTGGCAAAATCGCTTTCCTTTTGTTTTACTTTACGCATTAGTGTGAAATAGGTCATTTTACTACCACTATACAGGCATGAAAAGCACCCATTTTATAGGGGACCGTGCAAAAAATAGTTTATTTTAATATTAATGTTAATTGTTTTCCTCTGTGAAAATATTGTTTATGTTTGTTTTTTTTATAATAAATTGCATAAAGAAATTATTTGTATGTTATCAGTACATCAAATAAAATTTAAATTTTTTACAAATGTTCCAAAATTACATGATATTTTTTGCCCGGAAAGGACCCCGCACAAACCTTATGGGATTTGGTTCGCGGTTAAATTGATCAAAAATGGTCACTAAGAAAATGTGTCCATGGGCGCATAGCCTAAAAACCAATAGATTTTTAGCTAAAGCTTTTAGATATAGGGATTAGGGTTATCCAGAATAATAATAATAATAATCAATAGCGTCAGACTTGTCATAATATCATTGTCAAAGATAATTTTTTAAATCATAATTTGTTTCCGTTAACAAAAATTCTTTTAGATTTTTTTTCAGGTTAACCCCAGCTATTATATTTGCAGGTACTTTATTATGTATCCGAATCATAGCGTTGCGGACACCTTTCTGAATTACAGTGAGCAAAGATGCTACCGTTTTAAAATTATTTTTATTTATCGTTGATTAGCTATATGCTCAAAATTATCCTCGATAAAAAGAGAAGGATTATTGTTTACAAATAGTGCGCATTCTAGAATAAAAAATTCCAGCCAATTTGGTGACGGGACCATTCCAACTTCAAAAATGTAGACATTTGATTATAATAAAGAAAATAAAATTTCTGATATCGTGTGAGGTGACGCGGGTAATGGCTAGTATTCAATATGATATTTGCTATTCGTTGTCGTGGTTACCTACATAATATGTTCCACGTCATGTAAAAATATGAGAAAAAACAACGTTATAGCATATATATATCCTTTGCGCAAGCGCCGATTTACCTCAAAAACTATAGGGCTCTTCACATTTTCATATCAAACATCCTCCCAAAATTTGGTTTCAATCCGCTCGTCGTGTATCGTGTTCCCAGACTAACCAACTAATAGATAAACAGAGTTTTTCCAAAAATATGTTTTTTGGATTCGGGGGACCTCAAAACGGAAAGATTGTAAAATTTTTGAAAAGTGATTTATGACCTAAACTAGTACCATTCCCTACTTGTGGGTTGGAATGGTAAATGTCATAAACGGTGAGAATTTTAAATTTTTACCATTCCAACCCTCAAGTGGGTCAAGTTTAGGTCAAAAATCACTTTTCAAAAATTCCGTTTTGAGGTCCCCTGAATCCAAAAAACATATTTTTGGAAAATCTCAGCTGTGCGTCTGTTAGTCTGTTTGTTTGGGAACACGATACAGGTCAAACGGATGAGCGGATTGAAACAAAATTTTGGGAGGATGTTTGATATGAAAATGTGAAGAGCCCTATTGTTTTTGAGGAAAATCGGCGCATGCGCAAAGGATAATATATATGCGATAACGTTGTTTTTTCTCATATTTTTACATGACGTGAGCATATTATGTAGGTAACCATGGCAACGATTAGCAAATATCATATTGAATACTAGCCATTACCCGCGTCACCTCACGCAATATAAGATATTGTATTTTCTTTATTTTAATCAAATGTCAACATTTTTGAAGTTGGAATGGTCCCGTCGCCCAATTGGCTGGAATTTTTAAATAGCTCTCTACAGCTATGGTCTAGGTGCCGTACTCGTTTAAGAATACTTTTTTTGAAAACGTGGAATTGCCCCAAAATATTATGCAAACTGTAAGTTTGAATGGAAATACGCATAGTAGATGCTGAGAAGTGCATCAAAATTTACAATTCTTTTTAGATATCTTATAAATATATTGATCTGCATAATTTTGATTGTAATTGTTCTATATGTGACTTCCAATTTAAATCACAGTCAATATTTATCCCTAAAAAAATTACATAATTAGTCAATGATACTTCTGAACCTAACAAATGCATTTTCCGCGGAAGTTGACAGTAATTGCCGAATTTTATTATTTCACAATCTTAAAAATTCTAAGCTCTAGAAATATGTTTCCGAGTGCGCTGAATCCGAATATGACATTATTATTTTATACAGGGTGAAAATATGCTAAAAGTAATACACATTTTTCAAAGAATAATTTAATGGAAACGTACCTAAGTTGAAACAAATTTTGATATTCAAATCCTAACAAAATACCAAAAGAAAATGATTAAATTAAATAAGAACAAATTAAATACATTGTATTGAAATTCTTTTAAACTAAGACAAAACAATCTTATAGCAGAGGTCGTTTAAAAACAACATTTTAAATTCGATACCTTAATCAACTGAAAAATAATAAGGTTGAAATGATCAGGAACTAGTGATGAGAAAAAATAATATCATAGCTTACTAAATCTATGAAGAGACCAGAGGAACGAACAAAGAGATTGATTGTGGATTATAGATGTACAACAGCGTCGATTGGGGAACGAAAATTTTTAAATTTGGGGCAGTCTTTGCGAAAAAAAAATAAGCCCGCCAATCAACAATGTTATTTTAATCATATATCGATTCATATTTTCAATTAATTTTTTTTAACTAAGTACCAATGATAACGGTGATTACCAAGCGCTTAGAGCATAATAATCACTTTGGATAACCATTTTTGTTTGCTTTTTATTCCGCTAAGCAAAGTGACTACTTAAGTAGCGTCTTAATCATTAGTGATTGTACATTTTGTTATCACTCTGCCTCCGTTAAAACAGTAATTAGAACATAAATAGTAGAACACGGCTAATTGTCTTGAGAATCCGGTTCATAATTTTACCAGTTTTCCGATTAGAATCTGGGAAGCTTCATAGAATGTTACCTATCGCCAGGGTCGGACTCATCCGGTCAATCCACCTGGGGCAAACACTTTTTTTTTGACCAACAAGTAACATACACGAATCTTTAACAATCATAAATTATTATCAACAATTACCATTGATACTTGTTGATAACAATAGTATATAATATATTCCAACCCACAAGTGGGGAATGGTACTAGTTTAGGTCAAAAATCATTTTTCAAAAATTTTACAATATCTTTCTGTTTTGAGGATCCTCCGAATCCAAAAAACATATTTTTGAAAAAACTCTATGCGTCTGTTAGTCTGTTTGTCTGTGAACATGATACAGGTCAAACGGATGAGCGGATTGAAACCAAATTTTGGGAGGATGTTTGGTATGCATATATGAAGATCCCTATTGTTTTTGGGGAAAATCAGTGCATGCGCAGAAGAGATATATGCTATAACGGTGTTTTTTATATAATAATAGTACACTTTTCATAACGGCTTATTATTCTATTTATTTTTTCAAGAAAGATTCGTAAAAAATATTTTTTTCTAAACTTTATAGTTTCGGAAATATTTTAAAAATGAAAAAAAATCAGCCGGTCTTTTGTTTTATGGATCTGTCAGAAATAAAGTAGTTCGGCATGCTTTGATTAAAATCTTTGATTAACGTCTGAATAGAACTCTTCAAAAAAATAAAATTAACGTATTCCGTAATACATAACCTAAATTTTAGTAGCTGTCAAACTTGGGCCGAAGCATACTGCGCTCTCGCTTGCACGCACAGGGTCAGGCGGAACGTTAGGAAAGTTACACTTTTTCGTGCGTGCAGCTGGTGTTTCATCAATTTATAAGACGTTATCACGTCAAAAAGTTTTCGATAACCAAATCACAAACATATATCCATTCTTTTGGATAAAAACAGTCGCATATAAAGGCACAGATCCAATTATGCGAAATTTCCCCGAATGTTTAGTGAACATGCCTGCTAGCGACTAAGCATATGTAGTACAGCAGCGTAATTTGGGTTGCCTGCATATATTTTTTCACAAAATTAATAGATTGTTTGAACGAAAGCAAATGAAATTATGAACTACCTAACAACAAAATAATTTATGTTCTATTTCTCCTATCTTCTACAATCTACATATAATAATTATAATAATTCGAATCTATGATACTGCATCTTTCGCTTCAAATTTAGGTTAATTTTATTTATTAAAATTACTCACCACCTATAATAATAATTGTTTTTTTTAACTTTCTTTCTTTCGTATTTATTTTAAGTCTCAAAGATTAACTGTCATAATATTTTGAAAACAATTGTTTCATTGTTTATATAAAATTCCAAAACCTACTTACAATATTTAAGTATTTTCATACGTCAAAAAATTGATTTTTATAATGATAAAATTTGTATGAAAACGATTTTTTCGAGAGATGAGACCTAGCTAAAACGATTTTTTGCCCCCCAAAATCCCTTTTCAGTAAATTTCATCCAAATCGTTAGGGCCGTTTTCGAGAAAAGCACACACAGGGTCAGGCGGAACGTTAGGAACGTTACACTTTTTCGTGCATGCAGCCGATGTTTCATCAATTTATAAGATTGGTGATTCATCAATTTATAAGACGTTATCACGTCAGAAATAATAAAAATACAAATCAATATAACACAAAACGACAATTTTATTTATTTGAAATGCTTTGATTAATTTTTACATGATGTGGAACATATTATGTAGGTAACCATGGCAACGAATAGCAAATATCATATTGAATACTAGCCATTACCCGCGTCTCCTCAACGATATCAGAAATTTTATTTTCTTTAATATAATCAAATGCCAACATTTTTGATGTTCGAATGGTCCCGTCGCCCAATTGGCTGGATTTTTTTTTTATTGTAGATATTGTAGCAATGTAGACGCTTGACAGCAAATATTCAGAAATTAGAACACTCCATAACTAAATAAATATAAAAAAATGAGAATTTAGAAATTTCCTAAAACTACTTAATCGAAACAATTCTAATACGGCTCTGAACTATTTTTGTTCTACGCATTGTTATCAGTCGACAGAAATTTTGGGTAAGTACACCTGAATACAATATATAAATACAAATTCGGTGGTCAGTGTTTAGTTGACAAAAATCTCTTAAAAATTCAGACTTAAAAATGGCTAAAGCTGTATATTATATATCCTGTCTGTTAATTGTGAATTTCTTTTCGACGATTCAAAGTGGAAATATAATCACAGTAAACACTAGTGAAAATGAAAAGGTAACGATGGTAGACATTAGTGAAAAAGAAAAGGTAACGACGGTAGACGTTAATGAAAATGTAACCATAACAAACACTTGCGATGACAAAAATGTTACAAACGATGATTATATAATTTCAAACGTTAACGCTGAATACATAAAAGGATCAGTGATTAATGTATTCAATTGGTTGGAGAACTGTCAAAATATTGAAAATCAAATAACCGGCCTTCACGTGTTGTTCAAAGCGATCAAAAGCAACGTAAAGGACGACATTAATTTATGGACAATCAAGTTCGCTGCTATTTTGGAAAAAAACATTTTGCCACAAGTCAGTGACGATAATGGATTGAAATTGGAGGGTAAATATCGTGACCTCCTGCTCGATGTCCACTACGACATTCCAAATTGCGTTATAAATTTGATATCGCGAGAAAGCGTTTTCATTGAAAACACAAAATACATTGAATATATCATAGCTTCCGAAGTTAAAGAAAACGACGACTCTTCGAATCGGAATGTCTTTTTTACAAATTTAAATCCGGAAACGTTCAACCAGACCAAATGGATCACTGAATTTGTTGTGAGTGCTAAAGGCGTCACCTTTGCGCTAAAAAACTTTTATTACGACGACGAGGTGCTGTACGCGTCAGGCTTGACCAGTAACGACGGTGATCATATTTTATATTCATCGGTTGACAGTTATCGGCGACAAGCACAATGGATTCTGGAACCTGCTGACCAATTCGGAAAGGCGTGCCTTTTGAGAAACGTTCTTTGGAATGAATATTTATGCGCCTACGAACAAAAGTTCTACCATTGGTCACATTATCGTCGCCTCTTCACGACGTCGTCGCGATCTACTGCCGACCCAGCGTGTCATTTCGAAATTAAATCGATTTAAGAACATTATGTAAATTGAAAACAACTGAACGATTTCTTAATACTTTAATTTCAGTAAAAAAAAACTAACAAAAAAATGCTGAGTCGTTAATAATAGGTTATGTATCTAGTGCGTGATATTTTACGAATGTGGATAATATGTAAAAAACGAGAGCCAGTGAGTTTTCACAGTCACATATTGTAACAATACCAACACGCACGAAATATATACCTATATTACATATACTATTTTTGGTACATACCCTCAGTTAAATAGCTGATTTTTATTTAATTTTCAAAATTTTTTGACACTTCAATTTTGAGCAACTTCACTTCTAATTGTAGGCTGCGTTCTATTTTCATGCGGCTAGACTGTGATTTACTATATGGAAATGACGGCACGATCACGTTTATTTTATTTTACGCCTTTTTGCAACACTAGTGTTAAATGTGTCATTTCACGAACGCTGTACAGCTATTTTATAGGGGACTACCCAAAAAATAAAAAAAAAACAATTAACTTAGGTGTTCAACTGTATGAATATTTGATCGGTAAAAACATTTGAATACATCCATTCTTTAGAACTTTATTATAACAAATTTTATTATAATAATTTTTATTATGTATTAAAATATAATATTATATTAAATACATTTTTACAATAAATATAAGTACAAAAACAAATTGGCTACAGGGCTGTGAATATTTGGTAGGAATATATTAATGCCAAGGGCGTAGATAAGGAGGAGTTAAAGGGGGTAATTACCCCCCACCAGGCTGAAAAAATAAAACTGAAAATAATACCTGACTAAAAAATAAAATTTAGAAATACTTCTTGAAAGAAATCAAAATTGGTTTGGGAATTAATATTTTGATTGACACCTTCCTTTGTGAGTTTTCTAGTTGATATAAACTTTTAAAAAATATTGTTTTTTTTTGCTTTGCCCTTTCCCCAGAAAATAAAAATATCAACGCCCTTGATTAAGGATGTATGGAGGGTACCTCTCATTTCTCAATCACCTAAAAATGAATGAAATTTTGTCACCGTTGAAATTCATAACAAAGGAAATTTTGATTGCTGAAAAGTATCAAACGAACGAACAGGAGAGGGGTCGTCACAAATCAATCAAAATTCGATTTAATTCGTGATTACGAAGGGTCAAGAACGCCAAATTAATGCTATATGCCCTGGGCGAAATTTTCCCTTCTCACGGCCCTGATATAAATATAAACAACGACGCTCCACCAACATCGGCTAATTTTCGATATCTTTAGTCTTAGATTTTTCAACTCTATTATAATCCATAAAATGATCAAGTGCGCCCATTTTAAATGAAATTTGATTACTCATTAACTCGACGATTCATATCAGAAAATCGTAATATTTACAAAAAATATTAATAAAATAATTAATTTGAAATTGACAAAAATAACACTCGAAACTAACCTTTTAGATAAGTAGACTGGAAATCCAGTAACTCCAGTGTTAGTCGGGCTCTATCATAAAAAAAAATACGTGTGGCACTCGGGGACTGCCGCGGTAAAGCTATTGCATATTCTTTTTAGGTCTTTAAGTTTTTCTTCTCTATAAAACGAAAATAGCTAGGTATAAATAATAAGGTATAAATAGTGTAATTACACACCAAAACAATTATTCATTCAAAAAATTTGAACAAAAAGAACGATATTAAGAGTTTGATCATAGAATTTCGCGCGATGTACATTTATATAGATTTAATATCATATATACTTTCTCTGCACATAACCTAAAATGGCCAATGGGTAAAAACTGTTAAACTCGCGTCAGATCTGATGAGTTGTTTAGACGGTCTACCGTACTTGCTTCGGCAGTACATATACTAAAATTCGCTAGATGTCAGTAGCAATATAAGTTAAATGCAGTGCAAAAAATTCCTTAAGAGATTTCGCCATGTACTCATGTTTCGTAAAACTACAAATTTAAAAAATTACATCCAGTGACATATTCCTACTTCAACGGCGTAGGACAGTGGGCTACACTTTCAATCGCATAAACCCAACTCACTTCCCATGATGCCTTAGGCGAAGCCAAGAGGGCATCATGGTGCGAAGGGCAAAGTATAACACTTTAGGCCATTGTGGTGTATACTATTTTTTCTTCGTACCTCGGTCGTAAGCACGCTTATTAAATACATTAATTAATTAATTAATTAAATAAAAACACAGATAAAATCCAAGCAAGCAGCTTTGAGGTTATACGTAAAAACACGAATGACAGTTGTTCGCGACTTTTAACTAAAATGTAATAGGGTTGCTATGGAAACGACATCTAAACAACAGTTGATTATTTGTTTTTGGCTGGTATTTAACATCACACCAAATTTGATACAACCCACACTCAAATAGATACTGTCCACACCAAAACGATTATTTTACACACCAAAAACGGATACTTTGCACACCAAACAAAAGATTATCACTTGTGTAATTTCATAGTATAAATACGAAACGTCTTGAGACTCTCACCCAGGAGGTTCGGGTCCGGTTCCCGGCACCGGAATGATTTTTGTTTTTACTTTTTATTTTTTCACTTTAAGACTTATACAATTAAAATATAATTTTTTTAGAAAACGCAATTCTATTCAAACAATTAACTAATTACGGAATAAGAAATTCTGTATCAAATTATTCATCTCAAAATTTGTTATTTTTGGAACTCCCCCTTTCCGTTTCACTGCGAAACAATTCGCATACCCCTTTATCGTTCACCCCGGAATTGTATTCTTTAAAACTCCCTCTTTCACCCTTTCCGTTTCACTGCGAAACAATTCGCATACCCCTTAATCGTTCACCCCGGAATTGTTTTCTTAAAAACTACCAATTTCAACCTTACCGTTTCACTGCAAAACAATTTGCGTATCTCTTTATCGTTCACCCCGGAATTACAATTCGCATACCCCTTTATCGTTCATCCTGGAATTGTTTTTTTTTATACTCCCCCTTTCACCCTTCCTGTTTCATTGCGAAACAATTTGCATACCCCTTTATCGTTCAAAAATAAATAAAAGATTAAAAAAAAATTAGAACATGATGTTTGCGTAAAATTACAAATTTGACAAGCTTTATCTGAAAATTTTTTGTATCTCATAGTTTATGAGATAACTATAAAAAACCAATGGTAATTCTCCCCGTTTCTTGATTTCATAAAAATAACCCCACGAAATGGAAGGACCTTCATTAAGTAAAAAACCAAAATATAAAGAAGCCTATCTTTTGAGTAAAGGAGTTCTATATGCGTGTGCAAAATTTCAATCAGATTAAGGATTTAAAAAAAGAGCAATTCGACTGTATGCTTATATGTACGAATGTATTTTAGGCCTCAGCTATTGGACCGACTTAAAAATGTATTTAACTATCTAAAAGCCACCTCCTCGAACAATGATGATCAGTAAGCGAAAGCAAATAAAATACATGTATTTATATTTTTTCACTAAATTGATGGTTTAGTATTACGGTTTCAGAGATCGTTCCCAGTTGTGAATGAATCCATTCAATATCTAATTTAGCGAACGACACTATTTGTTGTTTTTCTTCAGGTTGGCTACTTGGACCACAACCTGTATCCCACGAATAGATGCCATTCAGTTTGTAGTAACCATCACCAAGGTCGCAAGCAAGGGCGCTTCCGATGTCAGTCTAAAAATATTTATTTATCCATAAAAATGTCGACAAAATATAAATATCCTGAAGCTTTGAGGATTTCATTTCAGCTGACTATTGAAAATAAATCTAATTCAAAAAGTTTTCGAAGTTAAATTTCTTTAGACCAGGCCAGAGAGTAACTCAGATCTTTTTTCGGACAGAAGTATTCGGACAAGTTGGAAGGCTTCTATCGCTGTTGAACAAAATCTATATATTTAAAGATTATTTTTTTACTTTTTAGTGCACATTGCTATAATTAATTTTATTAACTTACTTCACAGATGTCCTGCGAGGGGTCGGCAGGGGTACAACAAGTACAAGCATTTGTATCCAGTTTGGAAACGTCATTAGGATACTGCGATTCTAAAACTTTACGACACTGGTCACCAGCCACAATTTTAACATCCATTTTATGCATCAACGAATTTGCAATATTTACTGAAAAAAGCAACAGTGTTCTTTAGCCATATTTCATAAATTAAAAAAAAGTTATACAAAGTTCTTTAAAACGGAAAAAAACTGGGTGAAATGAAACGTCATTAGTAAACGTAATCAAGTAAACACTAAACAGAAAAGGGCGTGTTGATAAAGCTTATCCTTCGACACATCCGTACCTACATTGTCCGCCAGATAATCTAGCCCAAGAGCTCACGTACCACTTTTCACGAAGTGTTTGATGCACGTAGAAATTTTGACCAATGGCACAGATAGGATAGATGAACAAGAAAAAATATGTTTGCCTGACTTACCGTGATACTACAAGTACTGCGCATACAAGTAATGCGCCCAAAAATGTATGTCAAAAAAAGTGTCTGATTGAAAGAAATCATCTAAACATGCTTTGAATAATTGGAAGATATTATGTATGTAGCCATGTCAATGAATAGCAAATATTGTATTTAATACTAGCCATTACCCGCACACCGCACGCGATTTAATACAAAAACAATAATCCGATCAAAATGGAATGTGTTTCTTTTGTAATTTGTAGAAAAATGTCAATAATATCGGCAAGATATTTTATTTAGATGAAAGAAAGCCGCGATTAATACTCACTTCTAAGAGCTTTTTTGCCCCATCCAGAAGTAATACAGATAGCTCCTCCACTTCTAAAAGTTTCTATTTCAGCTTCTGTTGGCAGGCAAATGGGTTCGATGTGAATATCTAAACGCAATTCCTCTGTTAAATGTAGTACAGCAATATCGTTGATCAATTTACCGGGTATGTAACCTGGATGATGGGTAATTTTATCGACTTTAACGATTTGGAAAGGTTGAGGTTCTTCATCTATACCAAGACGCCACTCGCCTGCTTTTATTAGGACATCATCTTCTTGAAGTCTGCAGTCAACATTAATAGCCAAAAATTTTATAAACAAGGCATTTTTTTTATGAACGGTCTTTAAATAAAAATGCCCTATCTTTCAGTAAGACTAAAACAAATTGTGTGAATGGAACAATTGTATTGCTTATTATTATTTTCAGGTACATTTGATGGCAATTTTGATTAAATGGCCGCCACGATTTTGTTTGGTGAAGTACACCCAGGCTGTCAAATTTTCAATAAAACGGGTTGAATTTCACGAATGACGACAATATTATTCTTCAGGTCATCAATTGTTTGCGTTTTATTGTCACATGATCTTACCGGTCAGTTAACATCACTACGTCGCGAGATGACGCAGTGCGCGGAATACTTGGCGAACGGAACAACCATTTTGGTAATAAATTCTAACAATTTCAGGGTGTTGTGGAGTCGTGTAATCTTTTTATGGTTAATTGTCAAAATTGTTGAAAACATCCGTATCTTCGTAACCAGGGTCACCGTACTGTATCAAAAATAGGACATGCTTATTGAAAACTGAATCTTACCCATCGACGCAGTGGGCAGCTGTAAGAACGGCATTTGGTTTGATTATGACTGCGCCGCAAAGTAGACTTCGATTGGCGACACGTAAAATCATAGCTTGCCATGAAATCTCGCCAAAGTCGGTGTCTAATGGCGTGTGTCCGCGAGGTCTATTACCCTGAAGAAACAAGCTCTTCTGAGTAATGTTTAATGATGAATAAATAAAAAAAAAAAACAATTCCAGCCAATTGGATGACAGGACTATTTCAACTTGTAAAAAACAAACAGACTCATTCACACATATGCTTATTGGAAGTTCATTGACTTACTGGTTTTCTTGTTCCACAGGTGAGTTCTTCATTTGAAATTGGTTTAAATTTGTTTTGAATGAGCTTGGTTTCAATAATCAGATGCTGTGATGTTGGGTCAGTAGACGGAGGCTTGGGGGTTTGCTTTAGTCGCAGATTTAAACGAGGTTCAGCCATTTGAATTCTTGTGAAAGGGGTGGGTTGAGGTGACACAGTTGTTGTTCTTAGCGGTACACGAGGTTTCGAAGACGTTAGAAGAGGTTCAGCTGATACCGTTTTGTGTTTGAATTTGTAAGATCCGTCGTCTGTATTGTTAGGGGGATTCCAGAGTCCCAACTGATCTACCGGCCATGGATCCTCGTATGTTGGATCACGACAACATTTACCTACTACACCTCTTTCTCGGTCCCGACATGACTATGAGAAATAGAAGAAACAAATTGAATTATTCATTCGAGTTTCCTTTCATGGTGAAAGGCGGGTAATAATCTGATTTGAAAACTTCTTTCAAGAATATTGTTGCGCACGCCACTGCTTTCTGTCAAATTCTCTAGAAGACAGCAACAATGAACGCAGGTATAAAGGTTTTTGAGGCGGTCGAAAGCCAAATCCCAAACTTGTAACAACAATAAATGCAGGTATAGACGAGATGAGAAGATTCTAAAAAACGCTGGAAAAACTACCGAGTGCCTATAAATAAGACGAGCTCAGTGAGGCAGTCAGTCAGTTAGTCAGTACAGCGCGTTAACAGCAAGTGGCAAACGTACAGTGGATTACAGAAAACTGTGTGACAGTGCTCAGTCGGTAAAATGGGACCGAGGCAACTGTTAATAAATAAATGTAATACCAGTTCAGTGCAGTTTAATAAACCATTAAGTGAAGTTATATAAATCTGGTTTAACATAAATAACTTTTTGTAAATAATCGTGTGTATATAGTTAATAGACAAGTGTGCTAATAAACTTTGGTGTGTTCCTGTTTTGTAACTACATATTTTGTGTACATCATTAGTGACTCTATACTGTTCATTACTTGTTCTATTGTTTTATTAGTCAGAATTTATTAGTTTTGGTTCTGTTAACGTTATTATTACTGTTACTTTTGAGAAGTACGCTTTTGTTTGTGTGTTTTTAATTGTTTTGTTAAACGTTTATTATTGTAAATAAATAACTTCCACCACAAACTAGAACGGTTTTGTTACAATATCTCGAAAACTGAACGCCAGATAAAAAAAATGTTTGGGAAAAAAGTTGTTTCTTATTTCACGCAAAATCCTTGTTAAAAATATGGCCTGTTTATAATAAAAATATAAGTATTTAGCTCTTCAAAATTATCAAATTGGTAAGTTTAAACTTTTGCACGATTCCTTACCGTCAAAGGTACTTTGTGACCGTTCTGTTTTCTTGTAAGCGAAACTCTCGATTCGCTGGCAACGCCTTCAGCAGTACAGAAATCTTCAGGAATACATATCAGCGCTGCGGCACATCCTGAACGGGACTTCCTGAAAATGAATGCTGAAATGCTGCCGTCTTCTTCATATTCTTGAGCAGTACTTTTTGGGGCAGAACTTGGCGCGTACGGTTGTATCGTAAAGCTCGGTGGAGCTGTCGATTTCTTACTTTCAATTTGAAGTTGACAGCAAACTTCTTTTGATGACTTGCATTTATGAACCTGGGAGAAAAAAAAGTGACGCGGTACTCATGAGGATTGATGTAAGTTCATATTGATTTCACTCGGAAAAATTATGGACGAGTATTAATTTTAATAAGTAAATCGCTATACTGTACGGCAAGCTCCCACCGTACAAACGACTACTGGACAACTAATCTAAGAGCCAGTGGCCGGCAGACTATAAGTATTTCACCAAAGATGATATTTTGCTCAATGACTCTTCTATACCTACCATAGATGAGATGGGGAGTCACTAAGCCCAGCAAAGGTAGCTAAGACGTCACTCAGGTAAGACAGGTACGAAAATCAGACCAAGTTCGGAAGTATTTTAACAAAGCTGCCGTTTGGACATATTCAAGAATATAATTATTGCGATAAAAAAAAAATGGCAGACGATTTGGCTGGTTTTAACCTTATGGTAGACGTTTTTGAAAATTTGAAAAAAAAAATTTTTCAAAAGTAATTCATCAAATCTGATTTTTAAATATGTTATTAGTAATTGTATTATCAGCTTATTTTTGAAATGTCAGACGTTTTCTCTGGTTGTAATATTCCGGCAGACGACAAAATATTACTTACAGTGCGAATAAATGTACCTAATGTAATTACATTTACGTCTATAATTTCTGCATGCAAACGGATATATTATGATAAATATAAGAAAAAATGGTACTTACTACTTTATAATAATGGATGGGGAAGACGGGATGTTTATAAAATAATAATTATTATTATTATAAACACATTTTGTTAATTGATAATAATGAAAATATGATTTAAGTTTTTACCCGACGGCGACGCGGCGCAGCCAAAAAGGAAGGGTTATAAGTATAGCAGTCTATCAAAGTCTGTATTTACGGATGTTCCATCGTAGCGTCTAAACTATTCATCCGATTTTAATAAATAAGGTGTCAATCGATTCGTGGTTATGGTCTAGGTTACATTTATTTTTGAATTTTGGTCCCAGGGATGAGCAAATTGAAAACAAATAAAAAATAATTTAAATAAAAATTAAGTAACTAAAACACGACTACTGAAAAGTATGAAACAAGAAAATATTCTCATCTGAGGATAGCCGTGGCCGTATGCCACCTAGCAATACATTTTAACAATAGTAAACGATCATATTGTAAGCTTTAGGGTGCATCACGCTATACATCTAGAGGGCGCCATATGACCATATATGTATATGATGTAGCATACGACCACGGCTATCCTCAGATAAGAATATTTTCTTTTTTTTTTTTTTTATTTAAATCAAAAGAACATAAAATACAAAACAAAAAGAAATAAAAAATCGTGCATCAACTCGCAGAGTTATTAGCACTGTAGTTCAGTACATAAATATATAATAATGTGCTTATAATAGTGAAAGAAAAGAAAAAGATCAATTTGTTGTAGAGAAGAAAGAAAAAATAAATAAAAGAAGAAAGGACTAATTACTATTAAATGGACTGTTATTATCGGGACATTAAGGCGGATAGTGTAGGAGGATTCCGGTAAGTATTAAGGTAGGTAATGGGTAAGTATTTATATTTTATTAATTAGATTGATTAGGTTTAAAAATTTGAATAGTTTTGTTATGTTTGTTTCAGTATAATCAAGGATATCTTGTATATTGGAGGGGAGATCTACGTTAAGTCTATGTGGATCATATAATGGGCAGTCGACCAGAACGTGAAGGATGGAGAGACGACAGTTACAGATGACGCATATCGGAGGGTCTTCCTTTTTTAAGAGGTAAGAATGAGTTAGAGTTGTGTGAATATTTTCTTGTTTTATACTTTTCAGTAGTCGGGTTTTAGTTGCTTAATTTTTATTTAAATTATTTTTTTTGAAATTACTTTTTTATTTGTTTTCAATTTGCTTACCCCTGGGACCAAAATTCAAAAATAAATGTAATCTATGTTACCCAGGTCTGATTTTCGTACCTGCCTTACCTGAGTGACGTCATAGCTACCTTTGCTGGGCTTAGTGACTCCCCATCTCATCTATGGTAGGTATAGGAGAGTCATTGAGCAAAATATCATCTTTGGTGAAATATGTACTTATAGTCTGCCGGCCACTGACTCTTAGACTAACCACTATTAATTCTTTTCTGATTTTTATAGATAGTATGATGGAAAACATTAAGGTGACAGACTAATTCATTTTTTTATTGTCAGTATAGCATATCACTACTTGCTGAGATTGATATTTAGATTATAGAGAAGTATCAATCATTTACAATTAATTTATCATCGGCAAACCTCTCGTCAAATGGATAAGCATGAGATCTGTCTAGTATACAAAAAAAGTTTGCAAGGCAGACAAAGATAAAAATGTATCATCAAACCATCTTGAGCAGTATCCAAAATATTGACCATAAATTAAAATGATTGAGAAAAAAAATCTTATTAGTCTGCCGTCGATTTGATATTCTCCATCTTTTCATTATAATCATTAATGAAATTTTCGTAGTTTCGGTTAGTAAGCTTTAGTACAGTGGGAGTTTAGATAATTAAGACATCTCGACATGAATGCTTTAATGAACTGGAGCTATAAATATTAATTAAATGTCTAATAAATAAGCTTTCCAAATATGGTTTGTGGAATTTTGTTGTGTGAATTTGTCCTTGTAGATTTTAAACAAACTTTTAAACAAATACATAAGGCGGCATCCGCATTGTAAAGGATTGCATTTCACGTCATGATTCATGATTAATAATCAAAAGATCAATTTCGTTTTTTCTGATGATAGGAGCATTGCACTCTCAATGTACTAACGTCATATAATAAAATAGTTGTTATTGAGATGTGACTGAATTATTATCTTTTTTTTATATCGATAGAATGAATCGTAAAACAAAACAAACGAAATGCCTCAGGCAAACAAGTTACCCAAAAATAGATAATTATGTTCCATCAAATAATTTAATGCTTGCCACATAAATAACCATTAAACAAGGAAATTAAATTGTTTTGTTGTTGCTATTGAAATAAGTGTTACATGCGTCTTTCGCGTTTTTTATTTTCTCTTTTTAGTGTATTTTCTTATACATAGAAAAAGACACTAAGCGTTGCGTTGGTCGGATGGCGAGTTACAATCTGACTGGACAAATCCAGTTTAGATCAGATTTTATTTTACGGGTCATGATCAAATTTTCGTTTCTTCATTCAAAATTAGAAACCGTAATGCTTTAGACGTAGAATTTTAAATATGAAACGTTCCTCGATGTTTGTGAATCACAGAAATAGGGAGTAAATGATATTATGATATAGCCTGGTAATCCGAGTAGGATGACGATTCAGTGCCGTAGCTAGGGCGGTGTCCAGGGACAGGGCGCAGACCCTGGAGGGGCGCAGAAAAACAGATGTACCTCCCATCAATTTAAGTATAAACCAGTTAAATTTGTAAGTATTACCTTAGACTCAAGATTATCTTGGAAACAACATAATTACTTAGCGTTAGTGGTAAAGTAGCCAAGGCAGTATAAACTAAAAAAAAAAAATGGTATCTCCAGAGACACTAATGCTGGGTTGCAGAAAGGATTGTCAAAAAATTTGATTTGACAATGACCTTAGATTGTGATCATATATTTACAGTTTCTATACATCGGGAGCAGTCTAATGTCGTAATCAAACTCCCTGTCATCCAGGACATTAGATGGTACTCGCACAAAAACAAATGATTGTTCTACATAGAAAAATATCGCTTTCTAAGCTAAATTTTGATCAAAATACGTAAAAAAAGTTGTTTCGCAGTGGAAACTGTACAAAAAATGATGCTAAATACATGTATACACATTTTAAGAAAAATATCGTTTCAATCGATCAATTATTTTTCGAGTAGGACCGATTTAAAACTCTACAATGCTTTTCATATGGAGAGATATGTAGGTTCACAATCTAAGGTCATTGTCAAATCAGTTTTTTTGATAATCCTTTCTGCAACCCAGCATAAGATTAGTTTATTTTGCTTTTTACCATTCTAACATCTCTTATGAAATATTTCTTTGGGGCTGCGCCTCAGATGTTGATAAAATTCTTCTACTACAAAAAAAGGCCATAAGATGTATTACTGGGGCTACTTATGACGCTCATTGTAAACCACTGTTTACTAAATTACGTATTATGACTGTCTTTAGCTTGTATATCTTCAACGTATTGTGTTACTTCAAAGCGAATATTGATAATTTATCAACCCGTACCGATCATCATGACTATGATACCAGAATTAAAAATGAAGTCCTTGTGATGTATCACCACTTAAAAATTTGTCAGCAAAGCCCAGACTTCACGGGACATGCATTTTTCACCTTTTTACCGTAGAAAATCAAAGAACTTTCCTTTAAATATTTCAAAAAATTAATAAGCAATTTTTGATCTTAGAACCATTTTACAGTTTTGACGAATATTATATGTGCAATATGACACTAAGTTTTAAATAAATACATTCAAATTTTTTGTAAGTTCTGTAATATTTTTTCTTTTCTGACAATGTCTGTACAATTCTAATTGTGTCTTGACAAATAAAGTTTGAATTTGAAAATGATCAGACCAGGATCAAGTTTTAAAATTATAACATGTTTAAAGGCGTAGTTATAAAAGCTCGTATCGGGCGCATAGAAGACTAGTTACGGCACTGTGACGATTTGTAAATTATTGTTACCAAAAATGATTTTCTACTCACGTCTTGCCTAATGTTGGCATCTATAATTTTGGCAATACCATTGATACACGAACTTCTTAATACGCAGGCATGTTCGGGTCCCCTACAAATTTGTCCTTTCGGTTTATATCTGTGCGGTAAGTCCGGACTTTCTGGTTCAGGCGAATCTTCTGGAAATATAAAGTTTCTACCATTTATTTCTTTATCATAATTTACATAAAAATAATGTTAGCGTTAAGTTTAAGCACACAAAAAGATACAAACTTACCATTTGTGGGCGGTATGTCTGGGATATCAGGAGCAGCAGAAGGATTCTCCAAAGGTTGTTGCAACGACCATGCGCCGCAATCTGCTCCTTTGGAGGCAGTGCATTTCTTGAACTCGGCGTATGCAAGAACGAAAGGAATATTTGGGCCCGTCCACCAATAGTTCACCGGACCACTGGTGTTCCCGGAAACCGCGCTACTATCGGATACGGCGTTAATTGATTCTTCTAATTTGAGTGGTTTTTGGCCCATCGAACAATAAAGCATTGCGATTAGGACTAACGCTGGACCGGATCGTACTGGTAGCATTATAAAACAATCTGGAAGGTTATAAAAACATACACGTCAATCACTGCAACGCGTGACCAAGTACAGCTTATCCATACTAATATTATAAAGAGGGAATGCGAATTTTGTGAGTTAGTATGTATGTCGAGGGTAATCTCCAGAACGACTGCATCCATTTGAAAAAATCTTTCGCCACTATTTAGAGTGAACCTCAAGGATGGACATAGGTTATATTATAATTTGCAATCAGATGACAGATATACAAAATGCAATTTAATTGTAATAATTGTAACAGCTAGATGTCTCCCATGTCTTTACAGCTAGAAAAGACCGGCCCGAACACAAAAGTATATAATATGATGTCAAAGATGTATGCGCGCTTTGTTTCTATGGTCCTTTCCTTTGCAAAGCTGTGGTCTAAACAGAAATACGTGTGTGACATTCGCTTGATCGCGTGAGGAACCCAATTTTGCAAACTGTGGCGATCTACGAACTCGGGCGAAGCCGGACCACTACTATATAAAATTCTTGTGTCACGATATTCGTCCCCACTAGTCTTCGAAACCACCAAACTGACTTTAATGAAACTTTGCAAATGTGTCTTGCTTGGTGCAACTTACGCTATAGGATAGTTTTTGTTAAATATTTTGTACAAAATTAAGGTATTTTCTCAAAAAAACTATTTTAGTAACATGTAACGACATCTGATAGAATTTACTCAAATCTATTAGTTGAGATTTGAGAAGCATATAAAAAAAACTGTTTTAGTACCTAGTAGCGACATGTGTTGGAATTAGCTCAAAGCTATTAGTTCAGAAGCAAATCTGGAAGCATTTGCTCAAAGCTGTTAGTTCAGACGCCGGGCCGCAAACAAAATACATTTTGCAGAATTATAACTATCGCACCTGGGCGAAGCCCGGACGGGCCGCTAGTGTTGTATTATAATAATGATTCATTATTGCATATTCGACTCACCTGATTGGTGTCAACAATAGAAGCACTTGTATGAGATTTACTCGCTTTTATGAGAAGCACTCGTATATATCAATGAGGAATGATGCGACTGAAGAAATCAACTTTTTTATTTATAGTAGAGGTGCAGTCCTCGCCTGTGACATGTGTGCGGCTTCACTGGCGGTTACGGTTGTTTGAAGGTTCCATGTTTGAATTTCTCCCACACCTACGTAATTTCGAAATACTGGCAGAAAATAATTTACAATTAAGATGAACCGAGAAACCTTCAAAATAAATAAAAATAGTATATCTACATGTAAAATTGAACATACCTTTTTTTTTGTATACGGGGTGGCGATTTTCGGGACAAAACATACAGATTTCAATAATAAATTCTTAAGATTGTAAAAAATGCCACTGGCAAACAATTTGTGTTCTCAAAAGACATTTTCTACTATTTTTATTAACTGTGACGACTTGCCTTATTTATTTTTTATTTTTAAGTAAATTAAGTTATTAAAATTTTAAAATTCCCCAAGGACTTTTTTTGAAATAAAATTTCACAAAGTTTAAAATTAACGGCTTGGCTAGTCAGCCAAGTCTTCGATTTTGTGTTCAGACATTACAAAAGAAGTGTTACACAAATTTTTACTCTACCTCAAATGCGTATCCAAAAATGTTTAATCGCTCTTGGACTATACAGAGTGACTGGTAATTGCTCGTATTCCTCTCGGTAGAAGAAACTATGACTAATTTGGAAAGATTTAACCTCTATCACTTGGGGGTCGGCAATGCATCATATTCGAGAAAATCTACTTCGGTTTTCTTTTTAGAAAAATCAGAATTTTGGGAGTTAAAAATTAAAAAAAATATATACATATATATTCTCACTTTTTGGTCTGAATTTTTCCATGATTTGATAGCTTACTAATTAGCCAACCGTCTTAAAGCTAAAAATCACGAAATTTACTGTTATATTTTATGTTGTGTGTTAAATTTTACAATTAATGAAAAAAAAAAATAAAATAAAAATTCTTCACAGAAGTCTTCAATAAATAAAATTATCGACCAATTTTTCAGACAATATAATAACAAAATATATAATTAATTATTTATTATATGTTTTGTTATTATTATTAACAAAATATATAATTAATTATTAATTATATATTTTGTTATTAGAGCTATTGTCTGAAAAATTGGTCGATAATTTTATTTATTGAAGAGTTCTAATCAGACGATAATCAAAGATTCTTCACAGAAGTGTCATAATCATAAAAAAATTACGCATTTCCGACCCCAAGTGATAAGGCTAAATCATTCCAAATTAGTAATAGCAATTACCGGTTAGCCTGTATAGGGCTTGATATTACCCAAGCAAAAATAATGTAAATATCGTAAATCGTTATGAATAATTTATGATTGAATTAAAATTATCTTTAAGCATTTATTTTATTTTAACTGCCATTTAGTTGATTTAGTTTGAAATTATTAAAGCATAATAAAATGTAATCAAATCCTTGTTCAACGAACTTTTTTGTTACAACAACCAGAACTATATGCTCCTTGAATTTAGACAAAACGTTATGACCCACTCGTATTATATACTCGTTCCAGGACGAATCGGTCATTATTACGTCATCGTGAGCTATTGTTTTTAATAATAAAAACTTTAATAAATTTGACGTTTTACAAATTCCAAAAAAAAAAAAAATAACATCGAAACTTATTGTTTAGTGAAATTGCAAAATGATTGACTATTATCACAATTTGCGATTTAAAGGGTGACCCTGATGTTTTTTTTATTAACTGTCTGTCTATGCTGGGTTGCAGAAAGCGTTGTCAGAAAATTTGATTTGACAATGACCTTAGATTGTGACTACACATATTTCTCCATAAGAAAGACATTTTAAAATTTTAAATCGATCTTGTTCGAAAAATAATCGATCGATTGAAACGATTTTTAACTGTGCATACATGTATTTAACATTGATTTTTACACAATATTCAGTTCGGAACAAGCTTTTTCTACGCATTTTCAAAAGTGTTTTTTTTTCTATGTAGATCAGTCATTTATTTTTCTGCGAGTACAATCTAATGTTCTACATAACAAGAGAGTTCAGAATGAAATTTTGCGCATCACTGGTTATGATTATAGAACAAAGTCAGACTATTCAATCGATTTTCACGAAAACGTGAAGTAAATATTTTAGAAGATTTGAAGGCATATAATATGTCATTTCCGAATTAATAAAAAATAAATACAAATTCTTATCGAGCAGGCTGTGTATAATTGAATATAATTAACTAATTACTTAATTACTGAACTAAACAAGATTTTAAAAACCACAATTAATAGAGAACTTATCATAAGGTGGGTTTATCACATTGTTGTTTTTATTTTTAATTATTTGAATTTTTACACATGAAATATGTCACGTTCGTATAGTCCAACATTTTACATTTTTTATACATTGAAGCCCTCGATGGATATTGTATTCGCAATAATCCTGTATGAATTCCTATGTCGTATGTTTTCTCGAGTAACTGAAATCTGTTTGCGACGAAATTTTGGACACAGATGCGTTCCCATCTTGTCAAGAGCCTTGCTAAGTTTATTTTTTATTATACACCTTTATAAATCATCTTTAAAATCGATTTTTCTTTGCATTTCTAAACTCAAAAATTTCAACATTTTTAAAAACTTTATAAACAATTCTTAATACAGCCCTGTCGTTAAAACACCGTGGATTTAATTAATATTATGATATTATTTTAACTGTGAAAAAGTTGATAGAAATTAATTAGTTCAACTAACGTCTTCTAGCTGTCAACTGTTTATATTTTTTGTAACAAAATGTTAAAATCAACTATTTATTTGTTGCATTGTTTGCTCATCATAAATTTGAAGTTATGTGAATCGTATGAATGCGGTGATAATAGAGTGATTAACGATCACTATATAAGTTCTACCGTCACCAAAAAATATCAAAATGGAGGAAATGTGAACGAAATATTAAGATGGATAAATACATGTGAAAGTGTCGAAAACCAAATCACCGGTTACAGCACTTTATACCAAACAATTGCCAATCGAAACAAAAACGAAATCAACAAATGGACCCTGAAGTTTGCAAAAGTACTGGAACACAAAATGTTACCTTTAACAAATAAGGACTCGGATATCAAACTCGAAACGAAATACTTCAATCGATTACTAGATCTGTTTTATGAAATTCCAAACTGTGTAACGTTTTTGGTAGGTGTTGAAAGCGTGTTCATAAGAAATGTGAAGTATGAGGACTTTCTATTCCCTTCGGAATTGAAGGAGAACAGTGCGTCCAATAAGAGGAACGTTTTTTTCAAGAACGTCACTGACGACGATTTAAAAGACAGCAAATGGATGCCGGTCATAGACGAAGAATACAAAGGTTCGTTTTTAGAATTGGTCAGTACTCGATACGGTGAAACTTTGATGGTTTCTTTACTGACCAACAATAACGGTGATCATATTGTGTATTCGAAACGCGATGCGGACGAAAGATCAGCTCAATGGATAGTAGAACCGGTTGATGAAAACGGAGACGTATGTCTTTTCTATAGCGCCAGTTCGCATCAATATCTGTGCGCTTTTGAAGAAAAGTTCTATCACTGGACCCATTACAGGCGTTTGTTCACATCTTCCAAATCTCCTAACGACGAGGCATGCCATTTTTCAATACATTAAAGTTAAAGAAGGATAAATATTCTCGGTTTCCGGGCTTATATGCCGTGTTCCATTGGTATTTCTACCTGACGTTTCATCTACAACTGCGGTAGACATTATCAAAGACGAAGTTTGCCTACAGGTAAGTGTGTGAAGTAAACGAGTGCTGTTCTTCCTTCTTTTATGCTCAGCGTGCTAGTGCTCTCTGTTCGGTCGTAGTTTGCTCTTCGTTCCATTCAGTGGGTTGGTATTGCACACTAAAACCTGGACACCAGCACTGTGCAATACCAACCCACTAAATGAAACGACCAATCACAGAAGAACAAACCAGCATGCTGAGCATAAAAGAAGGAAGAATAGCTGTGAGCAACCTATACGGACACCAAAGTTATAGACGAAACGTCAGGTAGAAATACCAACGGACCACGGCCTACAATCCCGGAAAACCAAGAAATTTGAAACAACACCGGCCGTGAAAGTCTACACACTTGGATGAAGAAGGATATTTTTTTATTAATTAAGATATGTTATTCATACTAATAGGCCAAGATCTATCAAATATTTTTGGGTAGGTATTTGAGGCAATTCATTTGTAATGCCTGAATACAAAATCGAAGACCTGGTTGAAGGGTAGTGGGACCTCGTCAAGCCTTGAATTTATAACTTTGCTAAATTTTATTTATGTTCTTGAAACATTTTGAAAATGCCACTACGAGTTTAACGTAAGACTAAAATTGAACGATATAAATACTATCAGAAAATATTTCTCAGTACGGACCTGTTCAAAGTTATTTACAGTCCCCAATTATGATAAAGATATCGCAAATCGGGAATATGGTAAATTTATTTCTGAACACAACCAGTTTGCCAGACACCTTCAAGCTGTGAATTTGAACATTTTTCACGAAGCAAAATGTTAAAATCAACAATTTTTCTTGTACAATGTGTGCTCACTGTAAATTTCGTTTGGTTAAGTGAAGCAGAATCCATTTGTGATGACAATAAAATCATCAATGACAACTACACCGTTTCAACTGTTAAATCAAAATATAACAAAGGGGAAAATGTCAATGAAATATTTAAATGGATTGAGAGCTGTCAAAGTATAGAAAACCAAATAACTGGTTACAACGTATTGTACAGACAAATTGTCAAGCAAAATAAAAATGCAGTCAATGCTTGGACACTGAAATTCGCCCGAGCGCTTATCCCATTGTTGCAAGACCCTACGATCAAATTGGATAAGCCGTACTCGGCTCGGATTAGTGAATTATTTTACAAAATTCCAAAATGCGTAACTTCCCTGGCAATCGGCGATGATGTGTCCATCAGAAGTGTCCATTATGACGAGTATCTAGTCGCTTCCGAGTTGAAAGAAAACGGTGCATCAGAAAAACGGAACGTTTTCTTCAAAAATCTTACCAGAGCGAATAGTGCCGACGTCAAATGGAAACCGAAAATCGACGAGGATTTGAACGGTGCTTTTCTTGAATTGGAAAACGTTCTTTACCACGAAACGTTAATAGTTTCGTGGCTGACCAACAACTATGGGGAACACATTGTTTATACGAGTTTCCATCCCCACAAAAGTATGGCTCAGTGGTTTGTGGTGCCGGCCGATAAGCTCGGGAAGGAATGTATCTTTGTCAGCCCGAATGCTAATCAATATCTTTGCGTCTACGACGAACGGTTCTACGATTGGACGCATTACCGACGCATTTTCACGA
This sequence comes from Xanthostigma xanthostigma, assembly GCA_963575645.1. Lineage (NCBI taxonomy): Eukaryota > Metazoa > Arthropoda > Insecta > Raphidioptera > Raphidiidae > Xanthostigma > Xanthostigma xanthostigma. The sequence goes on along the minus strand of OY754472.1, from coordinate 24,392,463 downwards.
CTAATACCAAATCTGTTGAGAACAATGCTTGCCACTTTACTGTCAATTGAATAGTGAAGATTTTCTTCTTCTCGAAATAACAAGAAAACTTTCGTTACACGATATGCATTTTTAAAGGACTTGGTAGAACAAAAATATGATTATTTTTCAAAAAGGAATTTCAGATTATGTAACACATGCTCTTTATTTTAAATTTTATTTGAGTGTATTATTCATTTGTTTTACTTCTGTATAACAAAAAAATTAAATAAAGACTGAACGATTCGAAAGTGGTTGTTTTAATAAAAAAATACTTATAACTAATAATAAAATTTTATTATTTTATTGTTTTTTGACTTGTTGACGTGACTTTTATTGTATGTTTTACAATAATTTAGTAGTACTTGTATAGAGCTATAGGTACATTTTTTTCTTTAGCTTAAAATATTGTAGCCTAATTATTATTTTTTTAAGTATCATTAATAAATAAAATTCTATTTTTTTCTAACCCATAATTATTGATTTTGATTTTTTTTAAATATAGTACAAGACAGGACAACTTTCAGACTCCGTTCTTTAATTTCTACTCAAATTCAGGATAATTCCAGTAACTGTAAATATTTTTTCTCAGGTCGTTTTGAAACAAAAACTTCGAAAAATACTTTAATTTTCAAATATTTTGACTGCAACGTTGGATACTCAATTCAATTTGATTCTTTGAAAAACATAAAAAAACTTAATTTCTAATGTGTTGATTTTCCTTCAAACCGCCATAAGTTAAAACTATTTAGACTAAAAAACCGTGCACACTTGTCTAGAATAAACCTGCACGACCTGCACAGCACAAACCTGCACAATGTCGCACAGTAGACCAGCACAAACCAGCAAATTTTAATGCTGTAGACATTTAGCTGTTTTCAAGTAGTTTTATCAATGCAAACTAATTAATTCAAACGACACATCGCTAGCACACTAGATCGGTTCAGCACGGTTAGACAGAAATTGCAGGCGACTGACTGACGGTCGTTGCTGACTGCCGATTGCAAATTCTGGTCTAATGTGCGCTACGTCGTTAAAAGAGCATCACTGCACGGGCTGTGCAGGTCGTGCAAGTTTGTGCTTGACCAGTGTGCGCGGTCTTTAAAATCTTTTTTTTTTATTAAAAAAACAGTGTGCAGCAACTAAGGCTATTTACACTGAACTAAAAATAAAAAATTTGAAGGTAAGTATGTACATATAATAATTAATTGGATATAATATGTTAATAGAATAGATAGGTTAAATTAATTTATATTTTATTTTAAAATCTTTTGATTTGTGATATTTTCCCGCCTGTTTCATTGTCATTCTGTAATATTAGTGCTGTTAATATCATGCAGCTGAACACAATTACACTTGCGTAAGAATGGATGCCGATGCTGCAGGAACGTTAAATAATTTTTTTCTCTCAATTATCGTCCACTACATAAGGTTACAAGGTAGTAGTGATTCGTTTATTGAATAATGATTAATAATAGCAGCACAGAGGATCAAAGATTATACGAATATAAAAAAAAAACTAGCGGTCCGGTCCAAATTTGCTGATTGTCACCAATTTTTCGTCGACAGTCCGTTAAGGCAGTTCACTCGTGAAAGGGTTTTTCTTAGGAAGTTAATAAAAATTGAAGTATAAGGTTAATAAAAGTGCCTTATATTTAATTTAAAAAAAATGAAATTTTTTCACCGACTGTAAAACAAGTTATTAACAATTAGATGAGACGACGAGGAGTTTTGGGTGTATTTTTCGGGCACAGGCGAGATTATTGTTGGAATCGCTTCGTTTTAGAGTGTAGTTCAACCCCCTAAGTTTGCTTACAAATTGTTGGTGTGCTTGATTTTATACAATTAGTGACGAAAAAAGTGTTTCTCTATTTCCTTTAATATCCCTGTTCCTCTTGACTTTTAGTATAGCATATGCATTGAGAAAGTTGTTCCTTATGAAATTTCCTAAAAAATGAGCACTGACAGAGGTCGCTAAGTGTAATTGTTAACTTGCAAATAGCCCCGAAAGTTAAAAAAATATGTTTTTTTAACTATTTTTGACGTGATAACGTCTTATAAATTGATGAATCACCAATCTTATAAATTGATAAAACACCGGCTGCATGCACGAAAAAGTGTAACGTTCCTAACGCTCGTAACGCGTAACGTTCCTAACGTTCCTAACGCGTAACGTTCCGCCTGACCCTGTGCGTGCTTTTTGCTAATTTCTCGCTCAATTTAAATCAGATCGGTTTGAAACCAGTCTTAAACGAAAGAGGAGAACATTTTACATAGATTTCGTATAACAGAATTTGCCTAAACAGTTTTTTTATACAAATTTATATAGAAAAATAGCTGTATAAATGCAATGTTGTCTAATGCATGGCGCGACGCGGTCGGTCGTCTTTGTTTGCCGTACATGGAAATTAGAAGAGAACGTATGTCTTGTCTTAACATGAAAACGGCTGCATTTCTAATGTTTAATTCAATTTTTTGACATTAGTATTTTGTGAAATGCAACGCCTTCTAAGTTAAGTATTGGAATAACTAATTATTATTAGAACATAATACTTTGACAGTTGCAAACGTCACGTTTGACATTTCTTATCATTCCGACACCAAGGATAAGCGGATTGAAACCAAATTTTGGGAGGATGTTTGATATGCAAATATGAAGTGGCCTATTGTTTTTGGGGAACATCGGCGCATGCGTAAAAGAATATATCTCTTATAATGATGTTTTATATAATAATAATATAGTTTTTAAAACGGTTTTTACTCTATCTATTTTTACTAGAAATTTTTGTAAATTTTTTGGGGAAAATCGGCGCATGCGCAAAAGAGATATATGCCATAGTTGTTTTTTATATAATAATAGTATACTTTTTATAGTGTTTTATTATTCTACTTAATAAAATTTACCTAAATTTGAAGCGAAAGATGCAATATCATAGATTCGAATTATTATAATTATTATATAAATTTAGGTTATGTATTACGGAATACGTTATCACGTAAAACTATCGTCCGTAAGCCGACTTTACAGACAACCAATTTTTTTTACTAAAAAATGACCGCACATAGATGGCTGAAAATTCTCGAAATGATGTCTATGTTGACCCAAACAATATGCATGAATAATTTTAGCGTCATCGGTCAATTACTTCTCGAGTAATTAACGATCACTTTTTTTTTGTTTCCTTAATTGCAACTTGCGCCATTTTTTCACAAACGGGTTTCGCTGGTCGGACCAAGCCAGAAAAATCACAAATTCATTCAACTTTAGTATCCTGTTGGAATTTTTGGAAAAAATTAATGCTAACCGATTTTATGAGGATCGAATATCGGAAAAGTTATATGGTTTTATACGTTTGTCTAAAATTGGTATCGCTAAAGAAATCGTGATTAAATCGGTTAGAATTAATTTTTTCCAAAAATTCCAAGATATTAAAGGAAATAGAGAAAAAAACACTATTTTCGTCACTAATTGTTAATTATAAAATTAAGCACACCAACAATTTGTAAGCAAACTTAGGGGGTTGAACTACACCCTAAAACGAAGCGATTTCAACAATAATCTCGCCTGTGCCCGAATAATACACTTTTTAATGTTTTACCTCCTCGCCGTCTAACCTAATCAAAATGTTACTAACATGCTGGAGGTATACCACGTATAAAGAAAACGAGCGCATTCCAGAATATATCGAAAACGGTTCTTAGTATTTGGCGCGTGTGAGTCGGAAAAAACACGAAAATGGTAAATATTTTGAGCCGGAATGAAACTTCATCCCCCCCCCGTTTTCGAGGATGCTAAACACGATGGCGGCGTCAGAATTTCTCATTGGGTTGGCCCAACCCATTAAACCGGCCAAAAACCACCCCCGAGAGGGGTTAAACGCGATTTACTATAGGTTTCCCTGCAGAAAGAAGTTTTCGAAGATGCTGAGCACGGTGGTGGTGTTTAATAACCCATCCAACCCCTACCAACCCCTCCACCAAAGGGGTGAATTTTTTTCTCATTATCAGCGGCAAATACATGTTTTCCTTCCATTTTCGAGGATGCTGGGCACGGTGGTGGAGCTAAATATCGCATCCGACCCCTACCAATCCCTCCACCGGCCAATACTCACCCCCGAAAGGGATGATTTTTTTTATTTTCCCATTATCAATATCCTCGGAAACGGGGACAAATGTGTTTCCCGGTAATAATAAAAAAAATTCACAACTTCCTGGGGCGAGTATTGGTCGGTGGAGGGGTTGTTAGAGGTTGGACGCGATATCCAGCCCCACCACCGTGCTCAGTATCCTCGAAAACGCCGCTGATAATGGGAAAAAAAATTCACCCCTTTTTATAGATTTGTTAAAAAAATATAGATTTTTAAAATAACAATATTTTTATAATAGGTACTTGACATTCTAAATGTATACGAGTGTATATTAAATCTTAGATTTGTACAGTCTCTTACAAAAATACAATTCTTTATCACGAAGAATCTCTAACTGCAGTTGTACTAATCATTAAGCTATACTTTTGTCTACGACTGACGCGAGTGAACTAGGTACCTTAAATAACGTGGATACCTTCACGCATAAGCTTTTTAGCTCCATCTTCATATTTGACAATTGTGCGCGTGTTTTAAAGATACAAATTTCATCGTAAAATACTTCTCAATACGGACCTATTCAAATTTATTTACGGTTCCAGTGTAATGATAATCATATCACATAACGCAAATATGCGGTAAATTTATTTGCGAGAACAATTAATCAGTTTGCCAGCCACCTTCAAGCTGTGAATTTGAACGTTTTTCACGAAGCAAAATGTTAAAATCAACAATTTTTCTTGTGCAATGTGTGCTCATTGTAAATTTCGTTTGGTTAAGTGAAGCAAAATCAATTTGTGATGACAATAAAATGATCAATGATAACTACACCGTTACAACTGTTAAAGCAAAATATAACAAGGGGGAAAATATCAATGAAATATTTAAATGGATTGATAGTTGTCAAAGTATAGAAAACCAAGTAACTGGTTACAACACACTGTATAACCGAATCGTCAAAAAAAATAAAGATGAGATTAATTATTGGACATTGAAATTCGCTCAAGCGCTTATCCCATTGTTGGAAGACAAGACGACGACGCTGTATAAACCATACTCGACCCGGTTTAAAGAACTATTTTACAAAATTCCAAATTGCGTGACTGCTTTGGCAACTGGCGATAATGTATCCATCAAAAGTGTACAATATGGCGAGTATCTAGTTGCTTCTGAGTTGAAAGAAAACAGTGCACCGGATTATCGGAACGTGTTCTTCAAAAATCTCACCAAAGAAAATAATGCCGACACCAAATGGAAACCGACGATTAACAGAGCTTTGCATGGCGCTTCTCTTGAGCTTGAAAATGTTCTTTACAAGGAAACTTTAGTCGTTTCTAGTTTTTTCAATAATTACGGGGAACACATTGTTTATACGCGAGATGATCCACACAAAAGGGCTGCTCAATGGATTATAGAACCCGTTGATGATATTGGAGAGAAATGTATCTTTTTCAATTCCAATGCTAATCAACATCTTTGCGTCTACGACGAACGATTCTACGATTGGACCCATTATCGTCGCATTTTCACGACCAACGCCAAATCCACAGAAGACCCTGCTTGCCAATTTTTTGTAAATTAATACTTAAAAAGAAACTCTTTCTTTTGTTATTAATAAAGGTAAAACGTGAGTAATCAAAATTATCCGATTTTAATCATTTTATTCAACAACAGGTTACATACCGCATATTCCGGTCAAAATTGACAAAAAAAATAGTGATAGGTTTACAATAATTCGCACCGAGCTGAAAATTGGTACAGGTCTCAGGTACACTATTGCAATTTAAATATCAAAAGCTCGCACCGATCCTACATGTGCTAAAAAAATTATTCAAGATCAAAGATTAAAAGTATGGGTTTTTTGCACTTTTCTCGTAAACAGTAAATGTTATCTAAAAATAGGTCAGACAAAAGTTGTAGATAAAGGAATTGTCTACAAGAATTTTTCTTATACATTTTTCCCTACGAATCACCAGTCTTTTGAAATAGTGATTTCATACATCAAAAATACTAATATGCATATTAATATTTAACGTTATTTTTTATAAAATATACGTTCAGTACGTACATAGACATTTTGGTCCCATATCTCAGGAATAGTAAATCGTAGGAATAAAATATACGAACAGTTTTTGTAGACAATTGCATGGTCTACAACGTTTGTTTGATCTATTTCTAGATAACATTTACCGTTTACGAGAAAAGTGCAAAAAACCGATACTTTTGACCTTTGACTTTGAATAAATTTTGAAGCAGATGTAGGATCGGTAAGGACTTTTGATATTTTATTCGTAATAGTGTACAGATCTTTCAGCTCTATGCAAATTATAGTAAATTGAAATGTTTATTTTGATTGGACTAGTAGCTTAAGGCCGCTGCACACGAGACTGTTTCTGCTGTGGCGCTGGGTTTCGTGATGGTTCGCTTCACACAGTGCGTGTATTGAAGCTGGCTTTGTAGATGGACTTGTTGCGCACGCAGTGACAGTTCGAATGCCAACAAAAGTGACCGTTTATTGTCTCCGTATAAAACATACACTATGACGCCATGTTTGTTTGTGGGCGTTTGTCCATGTCGTCCACGTAACAAGATACTGTTTCCTTGATTGTCTCATGATCAGAACAAGCAGACAAACGAACACGAAAAACAGGCCTGGTTCTAATTTTTATATCCATCTTGTGACCAAGCACGCGAGTCCGCACTGACGTAATTTCCATCCTCGCAGCCAGCGCACTAGCACAAGTTTCAGGAGCGATTCCAGCGGCAAAACCAGCCTCGTGTGCTATTCTGTACGGTCAATTAAAAAATTTACAGTGATGTTAATATTTGGTTAGTTTCTAACAAATTGAACATTATATAAATTAAAGTAGGACAGAATGTATAACAGCGATGTTAAGTTTATCATTGATCATACAGAATTGGGTCATTAATGTATTGCAGGCGTGGTGAACCTATGGCACGCGTGCCACAGGTGTCACGCGTGCCATTGATTGAGGTGCAAAATCGAAATAATTAAAAATACGCTAGATTTCGAAAAAAATTGACTATCACCAAATAACAAATACGAAAAAGTTTCATAGCGCTCAGTGTATTATCGAAACTATTCTTTTCATCTATGTGTGATTCATTTTTTGGGCAACTAAATTTCTTTGGCTGCTTGTCGGCACGTCATGGTTACATAAAAATTTTTGAAAAAAATTGGCACGTAGATATAGAAAGGTTTGCCACCCCTGATGTATTGTATTTAAGGCTAGGTTTATATGAGAGGCGTTCAACGCGCCACCAACGCGCGTTATCATATAAACAGTTATATACAATTGTATAGAAATTGTAACGCGCGTTAGGCTAACGCGCGTTGAACGCTCTTCATGTGCGCTAGCTCTTAGTGGTATTACAAAAAATAAAATATATTTTGAAATATTAAGGATAATCGGTTCTACGTTCTATCTTCTCTGTTTTAAATTTTACTTGAATGTATTAATAATAATTGGTTTTACAACTGTATACTGAAAAAATTATATTAAAACTGAAAAATACGAAGTTGTTCTAAGTTTGTTTTTTTTTTTAAATGTACTTAAATAATAGTTTTTGTGTCTAGAATTTAAATGCAAGTTTTTATGTACGAGCTGGGACATTATGTTAAAACGAGCGATCAACGAATTTTAACAGTCACACGAATCGTAATAGCAATACGTTCGAGATACATAGTGCATTTTTTGCACGAACTTCGTATCAAAAAGTTGAATTCTACTTCATAATATGTATATATTTATAATTATATATCTGATAGTTGAGTGTTTGCCCGTATTGGAATCTATTTGGATCGGTTACGAAAACTGCGTCTACCTTGCTGTCTCTGTTACTCATATGGTTTTGATGGCAACTGGTAGTTCCATAACTATAGAGTTGGTAAAATCGCATTTCTTTTATTTTACTTTACGCACTAGTACGAAATGGGTCATTTTGCTACTGCTATACAGGCACAAAAAGCAGCTAAGTATTTTATACGCGGAGTCGAGCAAAAAATTAATTACAAATTGCCTTTTTAGTTGTATGTGAGTTTTATTTTTTATTATTTTTGTTTTTGTTTTAATTTATTTTTTTATTATTTTTGTTTTAGCATTCGACATGTTTTTGTCTTTTTAATTTTTGTATCTGCAGTTAGTGTCCATCTCTATCGGCTGTTGACTTTCAAACAAATAAAATGTTTTTTTCAAATAAATAAAATTGTCGACCAATTTTTCTCAGACCAATATATTGACAAAAAATAAAATAATAACAAATCAATATAACATAAGATGACGTCATCTTATGTTATATTGATTTGTTATTTTTTTATTTTTTGTCAATATATTGATCTGAGAAAAATTGGTCGACAATTTTATTTATTTGAAGAGTTTCTATTCAGACGTTAATCAAAGATTTAAATAAAATGTTTATTGTTATTAAAAAATAGAAATATTAATTTCCAATTTTTAAAATACAGCACAGGATAGGACTTCAGAGATTCTTCAATTTACATTCAAATTCAGGATAATTAAGAAATTCCAGGTAAATACCGTAAATTATAATTCAAATATGTCGATCGCAATGATATTTTTTTTAAAGATAAAAACATATCTTTTATAATTGCTACTTAATTTAACAGGGACTTTAATACAGATAGACAGAAAGATTATAGATTATAGACGCTCAACGGGTGAGGTCATATCTATGACAAATAGAGTGACATATTGTAGGGTCATTACGGACATCATATCGATGTAAAAAAAATCGTTGAAACCCTTAAGGATTTTCCTAAAAACACGTAAATTAAAAATTTGGTTTCCATCCGATAAACTAATATCTTTTTTGGTATCTAGGAACCATGAATCATTTAAATCTTTTGAAATCTTAATCTTCATTTTTGCAGTGAAACTTCCTTAGTCCGTATATGTAACGTTAAAGGGAAAGTGATTCAACACCGGGGCAATATACCTAAGAGAAACCTTGGTAAAGCAAAATAGATAACGCGTCAATTAAAAAAGTCTATAACTCTAAAGAAGTTTCAATTCGCGCCTCAGCTTATGCGGCCGAGGCCAAGTTCGTAGCCAGGAATTCATTTCGGGGGGGGTGTTGTGTTGTTGAACTCTGGACCAGAGACAATAAGTAACAACTTTATTTATGTAAAATTATAATATATGCTTATTATAGTATAATTTAACATAAATGAAAAATGTAATTAAAAGGCAACCGATGCGGATAGTCACCAAAAATAAAGCGCGTGACAACGATCTCTGGACTGATCTCGACATTACGATGAACGCTCATCAAGGCTAATCCAGTCAGTCGTGACTGTCCCATTCCGTTTCTCAAAAATGTTTTTAGCCTCCTCAACGAGGAAAAAGTAGGTACGCTCTTGTGTCGCCGTCGACACATGTAGCGTCACGAGTATTGACAGTAGCTTGTAGTCCTGGCGGCAGTGACGATTTTCGGTACTTATTTTCACTGTCAGCAAACACCGATAGAATAAATAAAATTATCGACCAATTTTCCAGACAATATATTAACAAACAATATATTGTTTGTTAATATATTGTCTGAAAAATTGGTCGATAATTTTATTTATTGAAGAGTTCTAATCAGACGTTAATCAAAGATTTAAACACCGATAGAATTATTCGGTTTGTTATTCTAAGCAAAATTCATATGTGGGGGGGGTCCGATGGGTTGAGGCGGAAAATGCAAATATACTGCACTTTTTTTTCCAGTGACAAAAATAGTTCTGTTAGTGAGAGTCTGAGAGATATAGTGAAGTTAAGAAAAATAATAATCTGGCTAATCTGTGAGTGTGGGTAATATGTCTGGCAGGTAAAAAATTGGAAAAAAATAATCAAAACCATTGCCATTATTTTCGCAGTCCTAAAAATTGGTCAGATGATAGTTTATATTATAATTACAGCTGCAAATATAGTCTGGCTAATGTGGAACACCCCGAATAGGGTTACCATATGACAGCTGCGTTTGCCGCATTGGACAGGCATTTTTAAATTTCGCGCCCGCGTGCGCAGCGCGCTTGCATTTGTTTGAATGATACAAAGAATATTGCAGAAGTTCCGATAACATTTTTTTTCCGAAAGCTTAACTGCACAGTGGTGCAATTTTCTCAAAAGTAGGGAAGTGAATGGTGACATTACAGAATTCGTGAAAATCTGCCAGTTTGTGTTCTCTATTCGGGGGGGTGCGAGTCCACCGGGGGGGTGGACTCGCACCCCCCCTGCCTACGGTCTTGGCCGAGGCTCAAACTTTTTTAAAACTTTGTTCACTCCTATGTTAGTATGTTAATTTGAAAGTAAAAACGTTAACCAACAGTCTGTTCTGCTAGCATGTTCTAATATCAATGACTATATTAATTTGTTATAAAAATTTAAATAGGTGGCCTTAAAAATGTAGGTACTTTATACCGGACGTTGCACTTTAAAAAAATGACTGCAAATCGAATTGCGATAATTATATCAAACAACTTTGAAATTTGTAAAACAATTAATTAGTTTTCTAGTTACACTTGAACTGCAAACAAGTTAATTAACAAAATGTTACTAAAAATAATTATTTTACTTTTATCGATCGTCATTTGGTTAAGTGAAGCGCAATCGACTTGCGACGATAATAACATTGGCAACGATAACCTCACAATTTCCGCCGTTCACCAAAAATATAAAACTGGAGAAAATATCAATGAAATATTCGAATGGATCGGCAGTTGTAAAAGCATCGAAAACCAAATTGTCGGTTACAGGACATTGTACAACGAAATCGCCGAACGAGATAAAAAATCAATCAACGAATGGACATTGAAGTTTGCCAAAGTACTTGAAGAAAATCTATTACATATACCTTACAAAATAACTGACGAGAAAGTCGAAAAATATTACCATCTAATGCTTGACCTCTTTTACGAATTTCCAAACTGTGTGGGAATTGTGGCCACTGGGGGAGATATATCAATTAAAAGTTTGAAGTACAATGAATATATGATGGCCTTCGAAACAAAAGAAAACGATGATCAAAGGAACGTTGTTTTCAGCGAAGAGAATAACGTTGAAGCTAAATGGAAACCGAAGATAGACGAAGAAGATTACGGTGCGTTTCTCGAATTGAAAAATGCTTATTACGACGAGACATTAACCGTTACTAAACAGGTCAATCTCTTCAAAGAACATTTATTGTATACGAAAGTTAAAGTTCACAAAAAATTGTCTCAGTGGATCTTGGAATCGGCAGATGAGTTCGGAGACGAGTGTCTTTTGTACAACCCTAAGTTGGATCAATATCTGTGCGTTTTTGAAGAGAAGTTCCATCAATTACGAGTCGTATACACGACGAAAAAAAAGTCAACTAAGGACCGCGCTTGCCACTTTTCAATAGAAGAATCTTGAATCTTTGCACCTCACGGAGGAAAATGACCTTTTAGTAATTTTTTGTTTTCAATTTTATCGTTATGCTTCTTTATTAATATTTCTGTATATACCCACTATAAAAATAAATTACTTAAAAAGTTATGTCTTTATATTTTATTAAAAAAAACTAACAACTACATTAAAACGATTTATAATTATTATTATTTACAGTGAGGTTTATTGAAGTGAACCCCAACATGTGTGTTTCTAAAATCCAACACGCGCATGGTCTGTTTTTAGGCGCGACCCAAGTTTTAGCTGGAAGCGCCTATATGTACTCGCTTTGTCTGTGAATCTGTGAGTCACGCTTTTTGTATTCAGCGTACAGCCCAAACGCCTTAACCGATTTTAAAAAAAACTTTATTTTGTTCGATTCGTCTCCGGGTAACTTAAATCCTAACGTCGCTCGATTTTTGAATTTTGGTCCCAGAGGGGAGAAAATTAAGAAAAAAAAAGTTTTTTGCTTATTTCTCGCTCAATTTAAATCAGATCGGTTTGAAACCAGTCTTAAACGAAAGAGGAGAACATTTTACATTTAGATTTAGATTTAGATTTTAGATTTAGTATAACAGAATTTGCCCAAACAGTTTTTGACGTGATAACGTCTTATAAATAAATTGATGAATCACCAATCTTATAAATTGATAAAACACCGGCTGCATGCACGAAAAAGTGTAACGTTCCTAAATCCTAACGTTCCTAACGTTCGTAACGCGTAACGCGTAACGTATTCCGCCTGACCCTGTGCGTGCTTTTTGCTAATTTCTCGCTCAATTTAAATCAGATCGGTTTGAAACCAGTCTTAAACGAAAGAGGAGAACATTTTACATAGATTTCGTATAACAGAATTTGCCTAAACAGTTTTTTTATACAAATTTATATAGAAAAATATTTTATACAAATTTATATAGAAAAATAGCTGTATAAATGCAATGTTGTCTAATGCATGGCGCGACGCGGTCGGTCGTCTTTGTTTGCCCTACATGGAAATTAGAAGATCACGTATGTCTTGTCTTAACATGAAAACGGCTGCATTTCTAATGTTTAATTCAATTTTTTGATTTTAGTATTTTGTGAAATGCAACGCCTTCTAAGTTAACTATTGGAATAACTAATTATTATTAGAACATAATACTTTGACAGTTGCAAACGTCACTTTTGACATTTCTTATCATTCCGACACCAAGGATAAGCGGATTGAAACCAAATTTTGGGAGGTTTAGGTTATGTATTACGGAATACGTTATCACGTAAAACTATCGTCCGTAAACCGACTTTACAGACAACCAATTTTTTTTATACAGATTTATATAGAAATAAATTGCTTTGGTGTACTAAAATAAAAAGTTTGCATTTGTTCAAAAACGAATGCCGTTATAAATATGTATTGGTGAAATGCAACACCTTCTGAGTTAACAATTTGAATAGCTATAATTAATTATTATTAGAACATAATACTTTGACAGTTGCAAACGTCATTTTTGACATTTCTTACAATTCCGACACCACGGATGATCAGATCGAAACCAAATTTTGGGAGGATGTTTGATATGCAAATATAAAGTGGTCTATTGTTTTTGGGGAACATCGGCGCATGCGCAAAAGAGTATATCTCTTATAATGTTGTTTTATATAATAATAATATAGTTTTTATAACGGCTTATTATTCTACCTATTTTTACTAGAATTTTTTGTAAATTTTTTTGGGGATAATCGGCGCATGCGCAAAAGATATTATATGCTATGGTGTTTTTTTATATAATAATAGTATACTTTTCATAACGGTTTATTATTTTATATATTTTACAAGAAACTTTTGTAATTTATTTTTCGGGACAATCGGCGCATGCACAACAGAGATATATTCGGAGAAAGATGTACCTACCATTAAATGTTGTTTTTTTTTTATAATTATGATATACATGTCATAACGGTTTATTAGCCTGTATACTTTTACAAGATAGTCATGAAAAAATGTGTTTTTCTAAATTTGTAGTTTCAGAAATATTTTGAAAATAAAAAAAAGACGGGTTGCAACTTGAACTCTGGGAGTGCCGGCAGAAGTGAAAACTTGAATATTAAAGTCTTACGAATTTTCGATCAAAATGGTTTGTATCATAGATTGCATTTTTATGTACGATATTTCAACGCTAGATGTCTAACGTTGTATAAATAAAAGTTTTCGTCTTACGAATTTTCGATCAGGTCACGTGTCCCTGACGCGAGTTTACGGTCACGTGTCCCTGACGCGAGTTTAACATTTTTTACCCATTACAAAAAAAGTGTGCAACGCCACTAAAGAAGTTTTCACTTCAAAAATCTAATGTTAGTTTGTTTTGTAGATGTTAGTTATGTATTTGACAAGCATGCTTTGTTTAATTTTAACATCATAACGTGATAACATATAGAAAACCATGAAAACGATTAGCAAATTTTATAATGTTTAGTGGTAACGCGTTACTGCACGCGTTATCGGAAATTTTATTTTCTTTGTTATTATATGTCAAATGTCAATATTATAATTTATTAGTTGGAAAGGCCCCGTAGTCCAATTGCTGCAATTTGTTCTACTAGATTAAATTAACTAAAGCTTTGAAATTTCACACACATGCATAAGTCTGGTGACAATGTATATATCCAATATGGCGAATGCCCCAAGATGACGGAATACCTTTTCCTTCTCAACCATCTTGAATAAAATAATCAAATAATTTTTATAAATTAATGTCATAATAGTCAAAATTTTGAAAGACTATAAAAACAAGAAAAATAAAATACTAATAAAAAGAAAGTTTTTATTGAAATGTACCAAAAATGAAATATAATTTTTAATAATTTAGGGTCATAATTATATTATTGATTGTGACTAATAAATGATCATAGACTTTACAGCTAACGCTTTTATATTTATGAACCTAAATTAATTATTAATAAATTATTAAAACGATTTTTTCCTTTCTGTGTTTCAATATTTTCAACTGTTATTTCTTTCTTAGATTAAGTTAATTAAGTTATATTATTAAGCTCAAAGTGTCGTTAAAAATATACACCAATTTTCGAACATAACGTTGGGGTATATTATGTAAAATTTCGCGTCTTGTAATTCTTGAATTACTTGTGTCTTCAGACAATATTTTTAATCTTGTTATCTCTTGGAACATTTTTGGTTAGTAGTGTTAAATTATTCATAATGCGGTCCTGTTGAATTGGCATTATTTATCACGCTAACTAATTATCAATTCAACTAAGCACAATTCAGTTGTTTCTGAGACAATCAAGCAGTAAGTACTTAGATAACCAGTGGCATCAGCATTAAAAGTTTAGTACTTTGAATAAAAATGTTCAAATCAATATTTTTCTCGCGTTGTTTAATAATTGCGACGTTCGTTTATTTTGTAAAAAGTAGCGACAGTGAAACTCACAAAACAATTGAAGACTGTGATGACAAAAGAGGAATCAACGATGATCACGTGATTGCAAACATTAAATATCTGTATATAAATATTGATAATATGATTTCAATATTTAACTGGTTAGACAGTTGCCAACGCGTTGAAAATAAAATAACCGGTTATAGTGCATTGTACAAAGAAATAATAAAAAACAATAAAAATGACGACATAAATCTTTGGATGTTAAAGTTTGCGAAAATGGTGACACATTTCCGATCATTTTCAA
This sequence comes from Xanthostigma xanthostigma, assembly GCA_963575645.1. Taxonomy (NCBI): domain Eukaryota; kingdom Metazoa; phylum Arthropoda; class Insecta; order Raphidioptera; family Raphidiidae; genus Xanthostigma; species Xanthostigma xanthostigma. The sequence goes on along the minus strand of OY754472.1, from coordinate 24,377,243 downwards.
AATTGCCCGCGAAATATAACGAGCAGGTGATTGATTTGAATCACGCCATTCCGGATTGTGTCACGAGAGTGATAGAAAACCGGGCTGTGTTTATAAAAAATTTAAAATACAAGGAGTATCTCCTCGCTTCGGAAATTAAGGAACGAGGCGATCTGTCGAAAAGGAACGTTTTCTTCAAGAATCTCACCCTCAGCGATTATAATGCGAGCAAATGGAAACCAAGAATTAACGAAAGTCAAGATGGCGTTTCTATGGTGTTGGACAATGTCTATTACCATGAAACGTTGTTCGCTTCGGGATTTGCGAGTTGTTTAGGCGATCATATTGTTTATACCACGTCTTACGTGGATGAGGATCAGGCACGTTGGATTTTGGAGCCAGTTAACGATTCTGAAGATAAATGTGTTTTGAAAAGTTTGCATTGGCATGAATATTTATGCGCTCTGGACGATAAATTTTACGATTTGACACATTATAGACGGCTGTTTACCATGAAACCAAAACACAAAAAGGATCCATCTTGCGAGTGTAAAATTGATTTTGAAGAAGCAGTTGAAGTTTTTAATGAAAATAAGAATTCTTGAGTCATGAACAGAAAAAAGATTAGATGATAAAAACTGACCAAGTGCGAGTCGAGCTCGCGCACCGAGGGTTCCGCACAAACTTGTAGGTTTGTAAATAGTTCGTCCGTCACGGGAATCGAGTCTCGAACGTCGTGGTCAGTTTGCCAACTAAGCGTGTAATTGCAATAAGTTCTGATGGACTTCTGAACTGTATTGTAACTCGTGGCTATATCTAATAGCCTAGTTGTCGTACCGCGTTGTATGCGAGAGCTCTTATATTGTGCTGTAAAATCGCACCGGTAGCGTACACGTGTTTTGTACTGTTTACGTGCGTAGCATGTTGGTGCGGTTTAAAAACATTATTTTTTTTATGATGTAACTACAAAACGATTTTTGGATTTGTGCGAAATTTCGTGATTTTAGGTCAACGGGAAGTATCCTATAGGTTTTGATTCTCAAGAGTCTTGACAGACAGAAGTGATCCTATATTATATGGGTTCTTTTTTTTCCTTTTGAGGTACGGAATCTTAAAAATAATTCAATGCATTTGGGATCAGCGTGCTATACCGAAAATATAATTGTTCGTTTTTATAAGAGTATCATTTGAAAGAGGAAAAATATTTTTTCTAAATTTTTAGTACAGCATTCTTTAAGAATTTTTTTCGTAGTTGTCAAAAGTCTAAATTAATAAGTAGAAAATTCGGAAAAAAACGTATGCTTCTCTCCTTCACGCTTTTATTAATGAGTTGAAAATTTTGAACAAAATCTAATACATGTAAGGCTTTGAAAAAAAAAACTGTAGGCATTTTCTATTTCTTGTTGGTTTTAAAAAACTTCCACAATAAAGAATGAATTTTGGATATTTGGAAACTTATAGATAATGTCATGTTCGGAACCCTCGGCGCACTAAGCTGCGTTCACTAACATACATTGTCCCAGAAATTACTTTGTAAAAAAAACTACCTATTCAAATTTTTAAAATATTTATAGTTGATTTTTTCTGTATTGCATAATAATAAGTGGTGTTATAGAAGATAGTATTTTAAGGCAAAGTTCTAGTGGAAAAAGTTATATTAAAAACAAAAACTGAAATAACTTTTTACTTCATTCAACTTGTTCAAAACTAAAAAAAAAACAGTAATAGTAAAGATAATGGCTGCCTTGACTGATGATAACACTAAAACAGTTGATAAACGTTATTCTTACTACCAGGGCAACTGTTATCATTTATTAATGAACTTTTAATGATTCATTTGTTTCATCATTTTTTCGTCTACTCTACATTCAACTGTTTCATCACAACTTCGTTCTACAATTTAATGCAAACAAACAATTATTTTAATCAAAAATCTTAAATAAATTTTCTTTCAACCGATTTCTATAGTATTTTTATTTTGTTACCGATTAGACGTTGTTTATCGACAAACTATCGTTAAGTTTACAAAAAATATTTCGAATAAAATAACACTAATAATCGAACTGCATTGCCGCCATTTTATTCAAGTACCTGCACATAATATATAAAAAAAATATATCATTGGTCAATAATCAGTCGTGATTCAACTGTTCTCAAGTGCAAATGTTTTTTTGTTTATTAAAAGAGCAAAATCAAGTTTTGTTATCAGTAAAATATTTTCAACAGAATGTTATTGAAATTTTGTTTTTTCACTTGTTTACTAACAAGTTTCAGTTGTTCAGTTCAAAGTTTTACTGCTGAAAATTCCAAGAAATCGAATAACAAAATTTCCAAAGTGTGTGATGACAGAAAGGGCATTAATGATGGTTACATAATATCAAACGTTAACCAGAAATATAAAAATGGCGAGAATGCTTACGAAATATTTGGTTGGATTGACAGTTGCCAAAATGTTGAAAATAAAATCACTGGTTACAGTACCTTGTACAAGGCAATAGTAAACAACAAGCAAGATAATATAAATGGTTGGACGTTAAAATTTGCGATTACTTTAGCAGAAAAATACCAACCGCTGATCAATGACGGTTCAGGAGTAAAACTGCCAGAAAGATACTACAAAGAATTGTTTGATTTGTATGCAAAAATACCAACTTGCGTTATGAATATAGTAGCGAATGCCGAAGTTTTCGTAAAGAATCTCAAATACAAAGAATATCTTTGTGCGTCCGACATCATGGAACAAGGAGACGCGTCAAAACGAAACGTTTTTTTCAAAAACCTAACCAAAACTTACAGCGACAGCAAATGGGATCCGAAAACAATTGAAAAAGAAGACGGCGTGTTTTTTGTTTTGAAAAACTCGCGCTACGGTGAAACTTTGTTTGTTTCCGGTTTGAAAAACAGTTTTGGGGATCATATTTTGTACACCAGTTTTTTACGGATCTATCGCGACATCACACTTTGGATCTTGGAGCCGGCTGATGAAACTGGGACCAGTTGTTACTTGAAGAACTTGCAATGGAACGAATATTTGTGCACCTACGAAGAAACATTTGACAGTCTGCGACGCTATCGTCGAGTGTTTACAATGCCCCAAACGGCCGCTGATTACTCGTGCCATTTTACGTTTGATTTTTGAAAATATTAATCTCAAAAAAAAAAAAACATTATCTATTAGAACGCTATTCTGTATGGTCAATGTAAGAATTTAGAGTGCTTTTAATTTTTAACCGACAAAAAAGGAGGTTAACAGTTCGACATTTTTTTTAAATGTTTTTTTAGCTATAACTTTACGAAGGGTTAACCGATTTAAAAAAAATCGGTACCATTTTGTTCACAATGTTGGTTTCATATATTTTTTTTATCGGTACAGCCGTTTGAACACCGTTTTTATATAATATGTTTTCATTAATTGTAAACTGATTTTGATAATTCTTCTTCTAATTATTGGGGTATAAAAAGTTTCACATTTTTACTTAAATCGGTTCTACAGTTTTTTTCTAGTTTAGGAATAAATTAATAAGGAAGAAGGCGATTAATAACGTGCAAACTACGTATTTCACTAAAAAAAAAAACTTTTTCAAAAATTGAATCACCCTAAAAAAACAACCAAAAGAATGAAATTATGAAGTTATGAGATAGGCGCCAATTTAATGAAAGTGTATAGGTACATAAAAAGTGATACTTAGTATAACCTCAAAGTTTATTAATTTACGCTTTTTAGTGACATTTTTTAAAGAAACTTGAATTTTTTTAAAAGTCTTTTGTAACTTTCTAACAAATTTACATTACATAAGTTAAAACAGCGTCGCTAATTTTAACATTGATCATAAAAAATAGCCTCATAAATTTATTTATTCTGTAGTATGTACGACGAAAGCTAGAAAAGTCAATAATAATTTTAAAAGTGTAATTTTTGAAAAAATAATAAAATCATTGCACAATTGTTTCAAATTTATTTCCGTCATTTTTTTCGAAAATGATCCAGTAGCCTTCAATTTTATCTGAAGGTCGTATTTTCCATTTTTATTTTTATTCTACAGGGTGTCCCTAAAAGGTCTTTACAAAAGCCTACCACATATTTTTCAGTCCAAAACAACTCGATACAAGCAAACTTACCTCAGTACAAAGTTGCTTAGTTTGGGCGCTAGACGGCTCTTAAGTTACAATTTTCAAATCGTGTTTACATGATAACTTTGAAACGGCTCATGAGATTTTACTCAAATTTGGTACGTTGGCATAGCTTTATTGGGCAATAAAACCCATATCATAATAATGATGAAAATCATTCCATGGGCGTAGAACTTGATTTTTTCGATAATTAAACATCTAAAACTTCTACGCCAATGGAAAAAAATCAGTTTGAGTATGAAATCTGGATCACGCGACTCATTTACTACAAAAAAGGTACTCTTGATAAAATTCGATTACTCTCATAGTTTCGACAAAATTTTAATTTTAGTAATTTAGAGCATAATTAAATATTATAACGAATAACAGATATTTCATAAAAATTGTTCAAAATGTTTACCATTTTCACGTGTACAAAAATTTATGCGACGCAAAAAATTGAAATGTACTTTTTGCATAATTTCTTCATCGCCTGTAAGATTATTTGTTGCTTGTTAGATACTTTGCCATAGTTGTTCTATAGTATTTACAAGGGTTTTGTGTATATTTAATTATGCTCTAAATTACTAAAATTAAAATTTTGTCGAAACTATGAGAGTAATCGAATTTTATCAAGAGTACCTTTTTGTAGTAAATGAGTCGCGTGATCCAGAATTCATACTCAAACTGATTTTTTTCCATTGGCGTAGAAGTTTTAGTTGTTTAATTATCGAAAAAATCAAGTTCTACGCCCATGGAATGATATTCATCATTATTATGATATGGGTTTTATTGCCCAATAAAGCTATGCCAACGTACCAAATTTGAGTAAAATCTCATGAGCCGTTTCAAAGTTATAAAGCAAAAATGATTTAAAAATTGTAACTTAAGAGCCGTCTAGCGCCCAAACTAAGCAACTTTTGTACTGAGGTAAGTTTGCTTGTATCGAGTTGTTTTGGCCTGAAGAATATGTGGAAGGCTTTTGTAAAGACCTTTTAGGGACACCCTGTATAACTATAGAAGTGGTAATTTTATTCGCCAAAGCCTACTTGTGACAAAACTTTCTTCTTATGTTAAAACAATGTCAAATATTTTACATGTAGGTAAATCATAGGTATTCATCCAAATGTAACACACGATAGGAAATACCCAATCCACTTTACCTTGCGGCTAAAGATTTATATTCTGTAAATAAATCCCTACTTGCTGAGCTTTATCATACTGCAAGAATGTAAATTTAAAACAGGAAAAGTAAATTGGGAGTCCCCAGTTCAAGTAGAGTCGTATAGGTTTTTCCTGTATATATTGACCTAGTAAATACAGTGGAACCTCTGTAAGTCGCACTTCTAGGGAGACGCCAAAAAATTCGAGTTATAGAGTTTTCGACTTATGAAAGATTTCGACTGAGGCGGATTTTGTAAGGAAATATTCGGCTTGTATTCTAACTAATTTTTAGTTGCTATGCTCGAGATACAGGGGTCCAATTTATTTTGTCGAGTTATGGAGTCAAAATATGTACCGAAATGGCTTGTAAAGACTCTTTGATTATATCGACCTATAAAGGGTTGAGATTTCGAGAAAGGAAGGTTTTGGGGCTTGAAGGGAAGAGAACAAAACATTTTTTCGAGTTTTGGAGATTTTTGACTTATCAAGGTTCGACTTAAAGAGGTTCTACTGTAATATGTTTGAAGTAAATAAAATTAATTAATATATAAAATTGGAAATAGTCCTCTCTAATTTCATTTTCTAGTGGGTTTTTCGGGGTTTTGTATGACACTTTTGCTCCATATACAGAATGATTTTTAAATTTATTAGCTCATCGACACATGAAGACTCATTTAATTTTATGAAAAAAAGGTAAGTAACTATGAATATATGTCCCTAGGAAATAAACGTCGTTTTTACTTATTAGGTCCCCTTAGGGTAAACACTGGAATGTAGTTTCTTGGGAATTAGCGCTCCCCGGACCCCGAGCTCGTACTAGTCAGTTTGTGTAGGCCGGCAGGCCAATACACACAGACGCTGATGATCTCAGCTGTTGAGCGTCTATAATTTACAATCTATGTATGAACTTATTAGGTGTGTTTAATATCGCGCTCCAGCGTTGTATATGTTAGCACTTTTGACACTAGTGCTATTGTTATAGGTACAAAAGTATAAGATACACTGACAAATTATGTAAAAGTGTAAACAGTAGCAATCCTGACTTTTAAGCGGGGAAACATAGTGTTTGAAAACTGCTAAAACAAATTACACTTTTGGAAAGCTTTCAATTTTGCTTTAACACAAGAAAACCAAGATTTTTTTATTTAATTTAACCATTTGTTAGCTGTACCTTAAATTAGATTTTCCATGGCCTAAATAATATGACGCAAGTTTGTAACAAAACAAAATGTTCTAATTAAAATAACAAACGTATATCAATTACAACAACATTAAATGATTATATGTAATTAATTTTTGGTTATAATTGATACTGTTAATTAAATTATATAAATAGATCTCAGATAAATTAAAATTTCAGTGTCACTGATAAATTAAGGCCAGATACCCACAAAACGACAACAATGCAACATTTAATAAAACCCATAATTTAAAAAAAGACGCACGCTAGGTCAAATTCTTTGTTAAGGCTGAGAGCGTAACGAAAATTGAAACGCTCTGATATAAAGTCTGTTTAATCTGAAAAATTGAACGCTCTGCCTTAAATCATATCACTTACAGCAGTGCATATATTTTTATTTTTATCATATTGTTATGTTTCAATTAAATAATAACACCCACCTTATTTATCAGCTTAAACACCAGAAGTCAGTAGATTATACATCTAGTGGCAATCTACAAATTCGGGCGAAGCCGGACCGGACCGCTTATAATTCAGTTCAGTTTTATATTAGAACTTGTATACAAAAAAATGAGCTACTAATTTGGTGGTATTGCGGCGAAGTAAGTGGATTCCCCATGTCACGAGAGCAGCTTGTTTTTTTCAAGTTCAGTGCGTCATTTGACGTATAAAACAGAACAACAAAAAATTAAAAAGAGATTTTAAACGCATAATTAGTAGTAAACACAACCGGTTAAGGAAATACTGCAAATATTAAATACAGTAGAATCTCAATTATTCAACATAAAAGAAACACAGAGCTGCAACAACGACATGATAGAAACAGACTCCTCAAGACGTGTGAAATTTATAAAATTTATTTCTTTGTTAACGTCTGATTTTATTATTTAAATAAGTAAAAAGACTCGACTAATTTTTCAGACCGAAACGTCACACTAAAAAATTGGTTGTCTGTAAAGTCGGTTTACGGACAATAGTTTTACGTGATAACGTCATAAAGAAACATTGAAATGCGTACAAGCCAACGCTTGGGCCGATCGTGCCTCTCTATCGCTTATACCGCGCTCTCGCTTGCACGCTCAGGCTCAGGCGGAACGTGACACTTTTTCGTGCGTGCAGCCGGTGTTCATCAATTTATAAGACGTTATCACGTCAAAAAAATTAAAAAGTCGAGCTTTTTATTTATTTACATTTAGAAATTTTATCTAAAAGTTCGCTTACCCTACGTTTTCAGTGAGGTTCTTTCAATGTATAAAAATTACACTGTGTTGCAAGGGCAGAAAATTGGCGATTGCGACTCGTGTGAATGCCGCCTTCGCTGCGTTCTAGTGAGCAAACTACACCCTCGTCCGCAATTGACAATTTTCTGTCATTGTAATACAACGGATGCATATAAATCGTTTAAAAAAATATGTTTTATGAAAAAGTAGTCGATAGAAAACATTCATTTAGTTTAAAAAAAAATGTAAGAGCTTCAGTCACATAAGCTCATTATAAGCTCATTCATTTTGCGTTACAAAGATTACTAATTTTTCACTTCTTTGAAACGTTTCCTCTTTAACGTTACAGAAAATTTCAAACAGACATGTGGCTAAGGAAGTTTCTCTTCAAAAAATTATTAGCATCCAGTGTTGTGATTTTACTGTAGTTTTATATATCAAGTTTTTTTTTTTGGGAATAACGCAGTTTGATATTTGAAGTTGTTTTTATTGTTCTAAAAATACATGAAATCGTTAGTTCTACGTGCATATTTTTTCTTGCGTCAAGTTTATAAAAAAACACTAGTCGCAGTGCTAAGCGTGCCAGCAATATGTCTATTTGCATATACAATAATCGATACAGAATGTTAAGAACAGTGAAATTGAAAACTAAAATGAAATAAAATAATTGCGCACAGTGTGACTTTTACGCGCGATTGAGGTAAAACATATAAACAATACATATATTGTCAGGGCCGTACCCAGGATTTTTGTAAAAGGGGGGTTTTAATAAGTTATAAGTATACCATCAGATAACATAATATGATGGTATTACTGATAACTGAATTATCTAGATGTCGCCATAGTAGTTTGAACATACATACTGACAGAGCCAGTGTAAATATACGTAATTGTTGGCATACTTTCTCACTTGCATCTTTTATTAGAAAAATTATATATAGCTTTGGAGTTTCATGGGGGGGGGGGGTTAACCTCTCTAACCTCCCCCCTGGGTACGGCCCTGTATATTGTTGACTGCAACGAGTATTCATAGCCGAGATTTCGCTTATTTTCGGCTCTTAGTACGGCTCCAGACACAACAGACACACATTATCTTAATGCATTCAATTTCTCATAATTCATCCCCCGATTTTTTTTTTGCAAAATAGAAATACAGATAAATAAACAGGTAAGAACTGAAAATTCGCTCTAGGAATCTTTAAAACTGTTTAATTACAAACTAAGTTATGGTTTTATTCATTCATATTAATTGAACTAACTTCTATATAATTCATTAAAAAAACAACTCTCGCAGTATGTGGATTTTATAATCCGTTAATGTATATAGAAAGAATATCGACTTCTTTTTATATTTACCTATAATATGCGTCGAAGTGTGATTTTAAACTTCGTTTTAATTTGTAGTAAGATTTCGTGACGAAAAATCACTGGTAAAACCGTTCGTGAAAGTGAAACGCGCGTCTAAAGAAGTTTTACTTTTCCGCCCATCCGACCGACGCCAATAGTGTCTGTACCAAATACTATGCACAGACACAAAATACACTAAAGAGGTAGGTGAAGACGCTTCGTGCGTATTTCTTACAATATCTTAAAACCGGTTAATTTATCCTGAAGTGCACAGATATCGGGTATATATAAACAACCTATATGCCAGATAAATCCAGTTGCTTTAAATATACTGAGAAGCTAACAACAGTTTATAAAATAATTATTTTTAAACAATTAACAAAATGTTTAAAACAGTAACTCATTGTTTATTAGTTGTAAGTTTAGTTGGGTCAATTAAAGGCGCAACAATTAAAATTCCGAATATTTTTGAAGAGGCGACAACTGGCAGTTCTAACAATGAACAAACCAGGGTGAGTCAATCGATAAAATCTGAAGATATATCTGGACTGTTTACAAGTTCCAGAATTATTCCAATTGTCGAAACTACGGCGACTAATTTCGATGCAATTAGTGCAATCCAAGCTGAAAAAGGTATCGGACAGCCTGAAAAAGAAAATGGGCGTAATCAAAAAGAAATTAAAAGAGAAAGTGAGGTGCCACGCGAATTGAATCTCAATAATGAAAAAATATCCGAAATTTCTACTGAATATCAACCCCGATATGAAAGGCAAACTGAAAAAGAATTTGGGAAAAGTGTATCTGTGCAACCTGAAAAAGGATTTGGTCAGCATAATTCCGGCTCCCATCCATTTTACAGTAAAATAGATACTGATCATTACAAACAACCAGAAGATCACAAACATTCGCATGATTATAAACCAGAAGAACCCAAGTATATAGACGAGCATTACAAACATCAAGAAGAGCACAAATATCCTGAAGATCATCACAAACATCAGGAAGAGCACAAATATCCTGAATATCATCACAAACATCAAGAAGAGCACAAATATCCTGAAGATCATCACAAACATCAAGAAGAGCACAAATATCCTGAAGATCATCACGGTTATCCAGAAGATTATCACAAACATCCACAAGAGCACAAATATCCAGAAGATCATCACAAACATCAGGAAGAGCACAAATATCCTGAAGATCATCACGGTTATCCAGAAGAACACAAATATCCAGATCATCACAAGCATCCAGAAGACCATCACGAATATCCAGACCATCACGAATATCCAGACCATCACGAATACCCAGATCATCACGAATATCCCGAACATCACAAACATCCAGAAGATCATCACGAACATTCAGAAGATCATGAAGATGACTATGACGACTCTTTGCATTTCGAACACCACTAGAAAACAACTGATTGTTGATTTTCAAGGTCGAGGGCAAGATTTAGAAAATTATAGGTGTGCTTCGAATAGAAAATAATATCTTCATACTGTGTCATTTGCGGGGCCGTGTGTCGTCAATGATATCAAACTATATAATCAAAGCGATATGTTAAATGTTCTTGTCATAAAATTTTCGACAAATTTAACACAAATTTTATGTCGATGGAAATATGGCTTGTGTACCTACGGTTAGAGGTAGCTTTTTAGATTTATGTTTTTGCAGCATAATTTTATGTGAGTTTTTTGAGCAGATTTGTGCCTACGCGGCCCAGTCGGAAAATTATACTTGATCAAATAAACAAATTACGTTAAACAAAAAGTAACTGGGCTAACAGTTATACAATACTGTATAAGCGATTTTTATACGTAGGTATATAATATTATTTAAGCTGTATGTTTTTGTGTGTCAATGTTGTAAAATGTAATTTTTATTATAATGTGGAATGTTTTATTTATTGTCAAAACATATTATACATTTTTTGTGATAGCTAAGTATTCACTATTAAAATATGATTATTGATATGTTTCTGTGACTTTTTGGATAAGAATTTTTGAAACGTTATAATGCATCAAATACATCGATTTTTATTGTTACTTTCAAAATAGCGATTATAAAATAAATACAGATATTTATTAAAAAATATATCATTTTTTTATTTCTCAATTTTCTTTTTGTTGCAAAGAGTAATCTATACTAATATTATGAGGTAAAGTTTGTAAGTTTGGATGTAGGAGGTAATCTCCGAAACTACCCATCCGATTTCAAGTTTTTCTTTACAAATATTTAGAATGGACCTTCAGGATGGACATAAACTATAGGTACTATATTAATTATTAAAATAAAAGCGTTTTTCGTCGAGACTAATTATTTACGCAAATCATTTTAAAAATAAGTACTAGACTTTAAAATTCTAGAAAAAATTATCATATTTTTCGGTTTTGATAGTTGACTAGGATCATTTTATTCTGATATATTATGAAAAAATGCAAGTATATTTGCAAATGGGATTGAAGAAGAAAACAATTTTGAGTTTATAAATTAGGTACCTATAAAAGTAAATTAGTATTCTTATTTAAATAAATATACAGGGTGTTAAAAAAGTCCCGGAACCTCGAAAAATCTCGTAGACGATGCATGGAATCAAAAAACGTGAAAACACGTAAAAAATATTTTTTTGAGAGCTATTTAATGAGACCACACATGACCCCCCATCCTCCACCCAGCGGGTGGAGTGATGGGCAACTTTGCATTTTTAAATGGACACCCCTAATTTTTCTTTCAGATTCGGATTTTACTACAAAAAATACATAAATTTTACTTGAACTCTTTTTTGAGTCACACATGTCGCATGTCACATGTCGCGGTAATCGCGAAAAATAAAAAAAGTAAATTATTATTTCTCGAAACGATTAAATAAGAATTGGCATCAAAGGGAACACGAAAAAGCACATATTTAATACTTTTTTAAAGCCATTCAATGATATCAGTAATGATTCCCCTATTAAATTTAAGCTTATAATCGCGAACTGCTGTCATTTGTGTATTAACGTATAAATTCAGAGCTTGCTTTGTTCTGTGTATGGATGTATATAATTAATACGTAATTAATAAATGTATTTAATAAGCGTGCTTATACGACCGAGGTATGAAGAAAGAAATACACCACACTGGCCGAAGGTATTTTTTGTAGTAAAATCCGAATCTGCAATAAAAAATAGGGGTTTCCATTAAAATTTGCAAAGTTGTCCACCGCCCCACCCGCTGGGTGGGGGTGGGGGGTCATATGTGGTGTCATTAAATAGCTCTCAAAAAAATATTTTTTACGTATTTTCACGTTTTTTGATTCCATGCATCATCTACGAGATTTTTCGGGGTTCCGGGACTTTTCTAAAACTCTGTATGTACATATATTTTAGTAGTCCCAAATTTTCAATGCCAATCACGATTTGTTTCTCTTAAAATCCGGAAACCCGATTTTAAAAGTTGGCAACCCTACTTAGAACATAAAGTGATGACTGTATTTTATCCTTTAAAAGAATAATTTTTAGAATTTTTCAACAGATATAGAGTTATTGGTGGCATGACACTTTTCCCGAACCATTATCTCCGACGACAATATCCCCGATTTTAATCCCCGAACGACATTATCCCGACGACAATATCCCCCATTTTATAATTATTCGTACGACTACTGTATGAATAATATAATAAGTATAATTACAAAGCTATCTTGACATACTCAATTAGGTAGCGTGCCTGCCTCTCACCCAAGAGGCCCGGGTTCGATTCCCGGTACCGGAATGAGTTTTGTTTTTACTTTTTATTTATTTTTTTCACTTTGAGACTACAACTTAAAACTCACATTTTCATGAAGATTGAAAACCACCGCTTTTTTCGATAAAGGGGTATGCGAATTGTCTCGCAGTGAAACGGGAAGGGGCAAATGTGGAGTTTTTAAAAAAACAATTCCGGGGTGAACGATAAACGGGTATGCGAATTGTAATTCCGGGGTGAACGATAAAGGGGTATGCGAATTGTCTCGCAGTGAAACGGGAAGGGGCAAATGTTGAGTTTTAAAAAAAAGCAATTCCGGGGTGAACGATAACGTGGTATGCGAATTAGATAGTTAATTGTTTGAATAGTACTGCATTTTCTAAAAAATGTATTTTTAATTGACAGTCAATTAAATATATATTTTTTAGAAAATCAGTCTCAAAGTGAACAAAAAATAAAAAATAAAAACTAAAATCAAACGTTTACTGTAGGATTTGGTTATTTTTTTACTATAGGGTTATTTCTTTCAAGTCGGGGATATTGTCGTTCGAGGATAATGACGCGGGGATAATGTCGCGGGGATAATGTCGTCGGGGATAAAGACATGGAATCATAGTTAATCATGCACAAAGAATCTGATTGGTTGAGTTTCAAGCAACCAATCAAATGTTGATCACGCAGTTTTAGTGCCATATCGGTTAATGGGATAGAGTATAGCCATGAAATCGTTTTAAAACTCAAAATAGAATTTATCATTAATAATGTTCTTTGAAATAACATATCTTTTTTTATTAACAATATCAATCAATGTCGACGAAAGAGTTCAAAAGGTTAGTCAGTCAAGATTTTGTGCTTATTTTCTGCTGGACACTCCAAGTTGAACATGTTATTTTGTCGTTCCTTCCACCACCCAATACTGACTGCCAAAATAAAAATTCAACGTTTCATACTTCGCTCGTTTGTGATCGCCAACTGTCCGTCCTTAGTTACATTATGTAGGTACTATCCATATTATTTGTACATGGACATTTTTATTTTATTAATAATACAGGGAATAGAGACATTTCAGAGTAGAAAAATTACGGGAAAGCTGGATTTTTGCATGAACCTTCCTTTCGTGGTTCTTAACAATATACAGGGTTCGGCAATGAAACGGGAAAATTTGGGGTGGGGATTGCAGCGCGCGGTGAAGTGGTAGGGAAGACAGTCACAGGCCTGCTGAGACCCGAGTGGCTTGCCATTTAGTCTAATCGCGGTTACGCAATTAAGGCTTATTATCAAAATGGCGAGAGTTTAGTGCAAACGTGTCGGGATTTTAGACGGCATTTTAACATACCACGTAACCAACCTGTTTCGTCAGACAATGCGATTAAAATATGGGTAAACAACCTCGAGCTAACTGGATCGACGTCTAGAAAAAGAGTGCCAGAACGACTCGAACCCCTGAAAATATCGAACGTGTTCGACAAGCAATGTTTGAAGTCCACTTCGATCGGCCATCCGTCACGCCACACGCCTTCGAATAAGTGACAGATCGGTGAGAAGGATACTCTATCAAGATCTTCGATATCACCCGTGTAAAATACAGGTTGTTCAATCTCTTCACCCGGGTGATTATCAACAGCGTCTCAGATTTTGTGAGGTTATGCTTGCCAGGTTGGAAGAAAATGATGACCAAGTTAACAACTTGTGTATGAGTTATGAGGCACACTTTCACCTCTCCGGTTTTGTTAACGAACAAAATTTCAGGTACTGGGCGGAGGAGAACCCTCGTTTGCTTCATGAAACACCTCTTTATGCTCAGAAAGTGACAGTATGGTGTGCCATGTCGGCAAATGGAATCATCGGTCCGTATTTTTTTGAGGATGAGGCTGAAAATGCCGTTACCGTTAATTCTGAGAGATACGTTGCGATGATTCGGAACTTCCTCACACCTCAACTTCACCGCTTTCCAGTTAATGAAAACACACTTTTCCAACAAGACGGGCATGTCGTTTCTCGAAACGGGGATATCGCTTGGCCCCCTCGGACTCCCGACCTTGCTGTCTGCGACTTCTTTTTATGGGGTTATCTGAAAACGAAAGTGTTTGGAACTGATCCACCCAGGACAATCCCGGCCCTAAAACAACGAATTCGTGACGAGATTGCAGCAAAACCTGTTGTTATGGTGCGAAGAGTTATGCAGAACTTTCAGGCTCGACTCCATGAATGCATAGGTGTCAACGGAGGACATTTGGCAAATGTAGTGTTGAAAAAATATTTTTTTTAACATTGTAGGTACATCAAATGGCTACTCTTTTATTTCCCATTAATGTATTAATAATTACAAAAAAAATATTTATTTACAAAATCCTGTACCAAAAGTCCCCACGGATACATGTGCCGCTAAAAATGGTACGCGGGTTGAAAGGTCACAAAAAACGGGTATTCGCAAAAATCTCGTCGATAGTGACTTTTATAGAAAAAATAATAGTTATCAAATTTTTAGCTTAGAAAATTGCCTTGGAACGGTTCACTAAGCGATTGAATGAATGTGAGGTGAAAGAACGATTATCAAGCCGCATGCGCCGTACATCCTACGTAATTGGTAATTTTAGTCATTCGGAAAAAAGTAATAGTATGTTTTCGTAGGCAATTTTCTAAGCTATAAATTTGATAACCACTTTTTTTCTAAATAGTCACCGTTAACGTCAACGAGATTTTCGCGAAAAAGCGTTTTTTGTGACCTTTGACCCGCGTAACATTTTTATCGGCACATGTATTGGTGGGCACTTTTGGGATATTGTTTAGAACCACAAAAGGAAGGTGCATATGAAAATGTAGCTTTCCCCTAATTTTTCCGAAGTTTTGACTTATTTTTTGTCTTTATTCCCTGAACTATAATTAAAAGATATAATCGCAATATGCGCGTTTGAAAAAAATGGTCTGAACTTTAGATAACAAATGAGTTAATCAATGAGTCATTTTTGCGAGTCAATTTTAAAACTTTATAATAAACATGAATGATATAATGTACACAAAACAGACGCCAGTAATAAAATTCGATCGGTTATAAGTGCATCGTTTTGTTTAAAAATTTGCAACATTTTAGTTAAAATAGTGTAAACGTCAGCAGAAAAAAATAATATTTTTACGATTTATAGTAAACAAAATGTTAAACGTAATTTATTGTTTCTGTTATTTAATAATTATTAATCTAGTCGACTCTGTAAGCGATTCAAAACAAAATATTTCTAAAAATAATAACAGAACGCCCACCGACAATCCGCTTGAAGGTTTAATGAGCACAATAAGTAGCCTGAATAATAACTATCATTTTTCATGGAATGATACTGTGGTGGTGATTTATTCGAACGAAAACAGAATTGGTGATTCGGTGATGAGTTTGTTGAATCAAGCTCAATCTGAACCGGCAGCTTTAATTCTTCAATCGGACAACAATACCGTTGAACTTGAACAACCGTCAAATGTTTATTTAAACGAAATCGAAACACAGATTATTCCAATTGCCTTAAATGATACAAAAAATCATTGGACTTTACTTCTTCTCAAAAACGCACAACCGAAAAATTACACCGGTTACGTGAATTATTCCGAACCTCAAGTCTACAAAATTCTGAAAAACTGTACCGACAACCAAGAAATAACCGACGACCAAATTATTTTAAGTGTGAACCACAAATATGACACTTTAGTCGAAGTTCCGCTAATATTTCAATGGATCGACAACTGTGCACGTATCGAAAATAAAATTATCGGTTATCGGACATTATACGACGCTATTTTGTATCGAAACAGCGACGAAATAAATCTTTGGAATATTAAGTTCGCTCAAGAAATTCAATCTTTGATTTCGATCAGTTTAAACAGTGAAGTAATATTCCGTTATCAAACGATATTAATGGAACTTTATTCGAAAATTCCGAGTTGTGTTATTGGTATTATATCGAGCGATAAAATTTTCATTCGCAACACAAAATATCACGAATATCTGTTTGCATTACCGAACAAGGAAGACCAATTTAGACGTCATGTTTTGTTCACAAATCTAACTTCGACTGATCTCAACGCAACCGCTTGGGTTCCAAAATTTGTAGAAAATCGAAACGGTTGTGAGGTTATGTTTAAGAATTTTAATTATAATGAATATTTAATATCTTCGTTTTATGAAAATGCAAATGGCGAACATATTCAGTACACCGTCAATTGGGAGGATAACGAGACACGCTGGATGGTGGAGCCTGCGGATTTATTTGGAGAAAAGTGTTTTTTGAAAAGTCTCACTTATGACCAATATCTATGCGTGTTTAAAGAAAAATTTTATAAAACTGATTACCGAAGGGTTTTCACAGCTGTGAATAAAACAAATAGCTGCATGTTTACATTTGATTCTGAGAAAATGACTCAATGGTTTTTGGATAATCCTAACCTGGTTGCGCTACTCAAAGATAGTAGCAGCGCCTTCAATAATAATACCGCAAGAAATAATACAAGCACAATAAATAGTTCTATTGATAACAACATCACTGATAATGCAGTTAGTACCAACATTACAGATATTGTGACTAATATTTTAGGCAATGTAATTACTACCAACTTTACAGACAAAGTAAAAAACAACATTACAAACGTTAATAGTACCATCACCGCAGGACATGAAAAGAGATTCAATATTACAGATCAATCAAGTGATACCAACATTGAGAATAGTGAAAACAGTGAAAATAAAATAGACACCGCAGTTAGTTCGGAAGATAAAAAGACCATGAAAAAATTTAATAATACTGAAGTTGTAGCTAACATGAATAAAGTAAAAATAAAAAATCCATAAATACTTCTTTTTCTTGTAGCACTCACAATTTTTTTTAATATTTCAAATAATCTACAAATTTTTGACAAAAGCGTCAAATTTTTTGTGTAAAAATTAAAATTTGACCCGAATTTTAAAATTCAAGTTAGTACCGAATTATGAATTGGCAATTGCCGAGTATTTTATCAGACAGAAGGTACCTATTATATTACCTTTTAGTTGTATTATTTCAAAAAGAAAACTTTAAAAGATATGTACTTACTTTACTTTGGAATTCACAAATTTACAACTGTTGCACGATTTTATTAAAAGTGCGTGCTTCAGGAACACTGCAGCGTCCGAGAAAACGGTTAGCATACCGTCTGCGTGCTTCTGTAGATACAGGTACCTATAAGAGACTAGCGGTCCGGCCCGGTTTCAACCGGGTGTAAAAAAACGAATCGGGAAGGGAGGGACATGAGTACGCACATTCATCTAAGTTTACCGAGATGAATGTTGTGTCCAAACTTCATAATGATCGGAGTTACCGTTCAAAAGTTTTTGTCGTTAAAAAGCAGTATTTATACTTTTTTTAAGTAATAAATTTCTTTTAATATAATAAATATTTAATTGAAAACACTGTAGGAAAATTATTTTTATATAGGTACCTATAGTTGTAACAGTTTTCAAATGAGCTATTAATTAGATTTATTTAATTTTAATTAGTCGTAATAAAATTTTAAAAAATTGAAATGTAAGCCTTAGAAGAAAGCAATGTAGAAAATAAAAAAATAAAAATATATTCGCCTACGTGGGGCTTGAACCCAAGACTCTGGCATTAAGAGTATCACGCTCTACGCTATCCGGGTTTGTGAACGTGACGCGCTAATATTGCAATATTTAGTTAAGGCATTTCACTTGATAATATTTGTCGGACGGACTAATTTCGAGATACATCTTGCAACATTTTTCATTGATGTTCCGCTCCAATTGGTGGTAGCGTGATATTATATAGCCTATAGCCTTCCTCGATAAATGGGCTATCCAACAAAATTTTTTTTTTCAATTCGAACCAGTAGTTTCTGAGATTAGCGCATTCAACCGAACAAACAAACAAACAAACTCTTCAGCTTTATATATTAGTATAGAATTATAGATACTAGCCTATTTTGTATTTTAGATGCTGCCATGTCTCAAAATTGTGTAGAACATGGACAACTGGTATAGTTTATAATCTTACTTTGCTACTTTATCGACGAACGTAACTATACAAAATTTAGTATAAAACTAAGATTGAAGTTTTCACAGTGTACTTAACAAACAGCTGATATAACTTTGAAGGTAAGTTTTAATTTACTTCTAATAAAAACCACTGAAAAGCTTATGAAATTCTATACATTAGTTAACCAGATATTAAATTTCTATGTGAAGTTGTTCTGTCATTTTAAGCCATATTTTCTTTTTGATTGCAATGTCCTAATAAGAGACACAATATGGTGGTTCCTAAGAAGAGATAGTACCTATCTCTTATTTGGATTCTATCTCTTAACAGTAACGCAGGTGATGATGCTGAGTGTCTGTTTGGTACTGGATTGTTTTTTCAAAATATTCAAGGTGAAAAATGGGCTCAGTTCTGCGAATGTCGCCACTGGGCGATGCAACTAATTTTGTTTGTCCTCTCTGTTTTAATAAGAAATAAGAACAAAAATTTAACATTATTGTTTACCAGTTTTCTTGTTTAATGTTTTTCTTTTTCATTTTTGAACTTACTTATGTACTTAAGAAGTTTCTTTATTGTAAATTAAGTTTTATAATTTGTTTCTGTTCACTATAGACTTTTCAGACGTAAGTTAAGTTGCTTAAAACAATTACAAGAGAGGTATCTCTTATTTGGAGCACTTTGTGTTTCGTGTTAATTTTGACATGTTTAAGAATTTATGTTTTTGAGTTTTGTTATTGCTTATTTTTAAAGAGTTTCAATATTGATAATCCAAGTAAATAGTATTTCTTACATGTTCATGTGTTTATGCCTAAAAAATGTTTTCTCGATCAAAAACTACAAAAGATAACAAAAAAGTATCTCTTATTTGGTGCCTTTCCCCTATTATTATTATTAATATCACGAAATATAATTCACCAGTGGCAGTACAAATTTCCTAATACCTACCTAAAACTTTTTCATTTTTTTTTTTGTTTCGAAAGTGAAACGTCCGATTTTAGAACAGTGTTTGCTTAAAGACCGCGAAAACTTGTCAGGCAACCTGCACAACCTTATACACAGCATAAATCTACACGATGTCGCAAACTAGGCCAGCATAAACC